>CP136063.1:82836933-84110636 GCA_032622095.1 Siphonodentalium dalli | reverse complement strand
GATTATGTGCGCGGAATGACACAAATAAGCCAACTCATGAATTTTCAGGGGTACGCTCCTAAACAGGTGTTTTCAATGTGGCCCGCGCCATGAAACTAAATAACGGTAAGAGTCCATTATCTGCTTATTTCAGAATCAAATAATCACATTTTGTACCTATTTCACATTATAAGTCGATTATGTGCGTATTTCCGCGAGGATATGTTACAGTCACACATGCGATTTTTCTCTACATTTCTATTGTCATTATGGCTTGGTTTACTTGTCCCATAAGGCCAGCCATTAGTTGATAATAGGCTGGTTGCGAACTACAAGTTCCCGTTCAAACGGAAATCACGAGAAACGCACATTCCTCATGATGTTCGTTACGCTATATTGTTTGTTTTGATATCGAGAGAAGATTCACCTTGCCGTTTGTAGTGACTTCACGGTGAGGCCCATAGAGAAATAGAAAACAGCTGAAATCATATAAAGTTTTCCCCCCTTTGGCTCCCAGAATGCACCAGAATTCAAACTAAAAACGTATTTTCAATGGTAGGGGTATAACTCTATCTTTAAGATTTAGCATTGAAATATAATTCAATTTGAACTACAATCCAAATGAAAAAAACACGTCAGTAACTCAACAAAAACAACATGTTAACAGTTTATTACACCGGATAAGTTGATAATACAATGTTTTGGAGAATCCTCTTTCAAATAGTATATAATATGGCATATATTTTATATATGTGATCTGGGGGTTCAAAAAATAAGTGGGCCTTTAAATAGTATAACAATTGAGCTCACATAAGCCTTGGCATATAAAGAGTCCTATTAACCCTTTCAGTGCCAAGTCCGATTTTTGTATCAACCCATATTTCCTGGATCATTTTTCAAATTTATTGATTATAATAATGTGATACATTGATGGAAAGAGCTCTAAGAGCTCTTTCCATCAATGTATCACATTATTATAATCAATGCTCTTTCCATCAATGTATCACATTATTATAATCAATAAATTTGAAAAATGATCAAGGAAATATGGGTGATACAAAAATCGGACTGGCACTGAAAGGGTTAATGGAACTTTTGTGTGATATTTTTGTGCGAGGCGATCGTCGGACAATGAAAATATATGGAATACCGGAATTGGTTTAATGTGTTTCCTGTATCCCGAACATGTGCATGACGCATGTTCTGTACAGGATATAATGGTGTAAATGTTTTCCATAGGCCTCAGTGCAAACATTTTAGCATATACTGTTTACATTATAAATCCTGGGTCCAAAATTTTCTTCAAATCTAAAAGATCGACATCTGCGGAAACTTTTTATGCAAAAAAAATGCCCGTCTAGCAGGGAATTCGCCTTAAAATCTTTATTTTCGTAACTGATGTCAGAACCGCACTAAAAAGTGATGTCATATTTTAGGCAACACCACAAAATTCAAACTTCACTAAAAGGGTTAATTCTTGTGCCAATGGCTATTTTTACCTATGGGAAATAATAGGGAAGAGGTGTGATGATTTGCAAAAAGCACACAAGGCTATTGACCAACCAGGGCCCAGTGTCTATTGTATTCTCTCGTATATAATAGATGTCACTCCGAAATGTATTTACACCAGTGTAACCTACACAGGCATTGCATAGCATATCTTCGTTCGCAAACACTTATAAAGCAGGCCTTAGTCGTCAAACAAACCGACAAATAAAGACCATTCGAATTTCGATCGCATCAGAAATACCGGCCATTCGCATTTATAGTGCATATGTCTTGCCATATGTACCACCTGTTAAATTTAACGTAACTACCGGTATGTCCTTCGTGTAAGAATACACTAACCCTAACTCTAACCCTAACCTTAGCCCTAACCCTAACCCTAACCCTAGCCCTAACCCTAACCCTAACCCTAACACTAACCATAACCCTAACCATAGCCATAGCCCTAGCCCTAACCCTAACCATAACCCTAACACTAACCCTAGCCGTAACCCTAACCCCAACACATATTGAGAATGCCGGGTGGTGCGTGGTTTCTTATATTCTTACATGAAGGATATACCCAACATTCTTTCGAACCCGAACTGGAAGTCACTGACTGTGAAATCGAACCACGAAATTAGTGAAGATTTAGACTCAAATATTGGAACTTACTATTAGAGATGTTTGTTAACAAATCACTGTAACAGTTTTATTTACATAACAATGCTTTCAACACACGAAATTTCTTGGTTGGAAAACTGCCAGTAATTAATATAAGAACCATTTGATCTATTTCTTCATGTTCTTCTTCGTGTTAGTGTCTTGTTTGTTTGATACTTTTATTCCAATAACCAATACTACATGGTAGGGTCCTGCGAATTGGAGATTTTGATCGAATCGAGTTCAGGAAATCGAATCGAATATCGAATCGAATATCGAATATTCGCAGGACCCTAATACATGGTAATACGGAACATGAATTAATAACATAATGTGGGTGCGGGAAAACAGCACGGCGATTACAAATATTTCACGGACATTTAAAGATGTATTTAGGGTTCCAGACTTTCAGTTACAAGATGTGGAATATAATTGAATGCAACACCGCTGAATAACATGTTGAACGCATGCATGTTATTTGACATTTAATCGATATCCGATTGTCAGATAATAGACAGATATGATGCCACTTTCTTACAAAAGATAAATGAGTAAATAAGTAAAATAAAATAATATTTGTTCTTGCCCTTATCATTCATTGTGTTTATTAAGTGCCACCTCTTGTTCCAATTGTGTTATTTTGTAAACTGGAGACTTAAATTTCTGGATCCCTTAATACGCCTTTAACATGTAAATAATATACTGACAATTTTATAATTTTAGCACATTTACCCACTGCGAAGGCCTTGGGTCCCTTTAACTGTGATGACAATTCGAAAACAAAAATGTGTTTGCAATTATGTATCGATTATTATTGATCGATGTATCAAAGTTCATGCTGATCAGATTCATGTTATTCGCGAATCTTCATGATTATCATTGTGAACCACAACGTGGCTCATTGCTTGCAATTTGCATCTCGTCACAGTATTTACACAAGGCTGGTCCGTGTATAATCGCTTCCCAATGAAGCCCGGTGAAAGGAAAACTATTGTTTAAAATCGCTGATCGTATGATGAATTAACTGATGCTGAAATACAACATCAGCTTACATGCCATGCGTCCGGTACGATGTGTCGTCATCGGACTTCAAGCATAAAGAGAACGTTGGTAATATTGCATTTATGTCACCAACAATATTGGACTATGACAGTCCCGCTATCTTTGGTGTCAAACCAGACTGGCGTCGTCTTTAATCGTTAGACTTGGGGCTTTTCTTAAGTCTGTTAAAGAATTTGTTTTCCAAAAAAAATTGTTAAAGAATATAAGACAAAATGATAATAATTGTTATAGAATGTAAGAACAAATTATTTAAAAAATTATAATTTTTTTAAGGAATGTAAGAAAAATTATAAAATATGATAAAAATTATTAAAGAATAATGATTATCATGATGATGACGACGACGATGATGATGATAATAATGATGATGACCATAGGCCATGTTGGTCGGGGACTCTGGATATTTTGGTATATTATATAAATAATTATGTGTGTTCCTACTCATTCTGCGATCTTTTGTATATAATCTCTATTCTCAAAATCCTGTCATGTTCTATAGATTAAGAAAGTGAAAGCATTGCACTACACCGGTTCAGTCGCTGATTGGCAGAATGTATAATAATCTGCTAATGATTATATGATGGACAGCTGTGGAAATGTCCATTGATTATCAGGTAAACTTTGAAACTGGGACGCAACAACTATTCGATTAGTCATGCACAATAAGCACTTTGAAACACAAATAGTTCGTACAAAATGCGAAGTGTACAATCAATGGGACTGAAACGATCCCCGTCGCTTGAATGGAGCCGGGTTTAACTATATCGGCATGCACCCCGGTCGATCACGATTGTATGAATTTCAATAGCGAATTCGTTTCTAAGTAAACACGGCCACCCACGCACAAATATGTGTCCACTGGTTTCCTGAGTCTTTGAATTGCATGAAGCCAAGACAACGATTGTTAGCTTCGGTTTTAACACTTTCTATACTAAATACTCATTGACGAGTAGTTATCCCGTAGGAAATGTTGAGATAATAAGTCCAACAAACGACCTGATACGTAATATACCCCCACCTACAGTAATGCTCTAAGTAATCGACTTCTTAACCACAGCAGAATTATGGGTAACGTTTCAGGATTTAGTCGGAAATATGGCTTGTTGCCATTCGTCGGAAAGCCATATTTTCGACTAAATCCTGAAAAGTTACCCATAATTATGCTGTGGTTAAGAAGTCGATTACTTAGAGCATTACTGTACCAGTAACATCCCTGGTCGCACGGAATTTACCTTCGATATCTCTTAGACTCACTGTTTAACCTTCGAAATGTCTGGTCAGTTGGAAGGTCTTATTTGTTATTACACAACATTAATTAGCATTCCTCTGATCTCTGCCTTGTCCATCACAGCCTGGTATGTTAACTTTCCTCTGACCTCTGGTATGTTAATGAGTTTCAGCAAGGCTTTCCAATGATGATATAAAATTGTGTGTGTGAGTTGGGAAGAAAGGGGAGTCATGGGAACGATATATCAGAAGCTGTATGGGGTAATCGCTCTTCGGAGTTTTACATGGGTTTTTCACCATGCGATTTCCATATTTACACAGTTCTCGACTGTATTCACTTACATCCAGACATATATTTATATATTTATAATTTTTATATACTATTGTTGCTGTCACCATTGCTGTTTGATACATGTGGTGCCACATCAATATTAAAGTTATCTACTGAAGATCTATCCAATCTCACTTACCACTAGACCGTCACATCGGCCCAGGTTGTCGTACCCCCGTTATGAAACAGACCCAAAAGGTCAGTCGTTGAACTTATTATCTGAACATTTCAACCAATAACAGGATTCCTTCTGTACTTATTCATATATCTTTATCATCCCCCAACTGAATAATAAACCGTTCAGATGTATAATTTTATAACTGAATGGGAGAAACCGTTTAGTATATAAAGGATTAAATTTCTGGTTTCAACATGCGACAGTCTTGTTATCGACGGATTGGTGATTATGAAAAAATGGTACCACCCCCCTACCCCTTGAAATCTGGATCCGGCAATTCAATCCAAAAATTTATTCAAGACACTTAATAAGTCATATACAATAATATTGTTGCAGCAATATATCATTTAAAATATAGCTTTAAAAAATAATAAATCAATATCTGTTATCCAAACAACATAAATATGATTGAAACATAACATTTGGATTCCATAACTTTAAATTTGTTGCTGTAAGCCACTTACTTAGATATACTGGTAAGTGACAAAGTATTGATTTGTTTTATTTCTGTTTCTGTCATATATGTTGACATTCAAATTCGTGTTGAAGTGAGGTGCTAGACGTATTTCTACTTTAAGGAAAGCACATCCCTTAAGCATATACAATGTATATATGAATTAATTTTCAAATTTGTATGTGATCTTCTGACATTAACAACTGATAGAAATAATTACATGTACTTTATGATTTATATTAACATTTACAAAAAAAGAATTATAACTTTAAACATAAAGCTAACAAAAAAATAAAATATATATTATTAAATATATATTTAATGAATTAAAGTGAAAAATGACCATAGGTAGTTGAACTTATTATATGAACATTTCCCTGCACCAAATAGGACTTTTCTGTACACATGTACCCCTCCATGTTAATAAGAGACCATTACAATGTATACTTTTATAACTTAATGGGATAATCCATTCTGTACAGAAAGGGTTATATACAGGCACGACAGTCATCTTCCTGTGACCGATGGTAAACATTGATACTGTTATCGCAACGCGTTTATATCGCGGAAACTGGAGTATCCTGGTCGTGGTATACATATTGAATTGGTTATTTTTGTGACACTTGAAGTTATGATATCAGGACAATGTTTAGGTTTGGTTTACATTGCTGTAGATCTGTATACAGTTCTGCACGCATACTAGTGTAAACGGGTTGATATAGAAATGCACACAGAAAGAAAACGGTATTCGATCGTGTGAGCAAAAATCGTGTTGTTATAAGTCACGGTTAACACCGAGGCATTGCGACAGGCAAATCTTATTTCATTAATTGTTTCAACCCATGCATTTCACACTGTGTAAGCGAGAACCTGTGTACTGGTAGATGAAGTAGCCCTATTTCTATTTGTGTACATGTAGACTGTTGTGTATTGTGTATTCATATATGAGTTGTTCTCATGTGCCTTTCATTCGTTCTTCGAACCATTATCAACTGGTGTAAGATTGAACTGCTTTGGTCTGCTGATAGTTGATTAATTTTTTTGTCTGGCCTAAACTGACACGACTCATGGTGAATTGTCAATTACCAGAGTACTGATGAGCGCGCGTTCATTATCAGTAATCATTTTGAGATGACAGTAATATGCGACACGTGACTTCACACAGATCTGTATACAGATCAACAGCAATGTAAACTCACCCTTAGAACGGATGAAACTAAGAGGACATTCCATTGATAATCGATTAAAGATATTCGTGATCCTCAATCAACCTTAGTAATTGGTCATGTTCCGTGACCAATTTATATGTTGTTAGTACATGTGGTAATAATCAATACTTATTAGGGGGATTTTCATTTTCATTTCAAAGTAAAATTTTTGCTCGCATTCCCTTTTCAAAAGTATTTCATGTATGTGACGACCTCTTTTGATCACCGGAACGTGACAAAAAGCGTGAACATATTATACTTAGCGTGATCGCCCATGCAATCATATACTTTCTGAATAGTAACCTCAAACACTTTGATATGTTAGTATCAGCTGAAATGTGATGTTTCAGTCTGAAAACTAACATCAGAAGAATTACTAGTTTATCACCAGATTAACCCGTTCTATACTAAAGCATCATTGATGAAATGTTCAGATAATAAGTTCAACCATTTCTATACTAAAGCATCATTAATGAGTAGTTATCCCATAGGAAATATTCAGCTAATAAGTTTAACCCTTTCTATTCTAAAGCATCATTGATGAATAGTTATCCATAGGAAATGTTCAGATAATAAATTTAACCCTTTCTATACTAAAGCATCATTGATGAGTAAGTTATCCCATAGGAAATGTTCAGATAATAAGTTTAACCCTTTCTATACTAAAGCATCATTGCTGAGTAGTTATCCGATAGGAAATGTTCAGATAATGAGTTTAACCCTTTCTATACTAAAGCATCATTGCTGAGTAGTTATCCATAGGAAATGTTCAGATAATAAGTTTAACCCTTTCTATACTAAAGCATCATTGCTGAGTAGTTATCCATAGGAAATGTTCAGATAATAAGTTTAACCCTTTCTATACTAAAGTATCTTTGATGAGTAGTTACCCCATAGGAAATGTTCAGATAATAAGTTTAACCATTTCTATACTAAAGCATCATTGATGAGTAAGTTATCCCATAGGAAATGTTCAGATAATAAGTTTAACCCTTTCTATACTAAAGCATCATTGATGAGTAGTTATCCCATAGGAAATGTTCAGATAATTAGTTTAACCCTTTCTATACTAAAGCATCATTGCTGAGTAGTTATCCATAGGAAATGTTCAGATAATAAGTTTAACCATTTCTATACTAAAGTATCTTTGATGAGTAGTTACCCTATAGGAAATGTTCAGATAATGAGTTTAACCCTTTCTATACTAAAGTATCTGTGATGAGTAGTTACCCCATAGGAAATGTTCAGATAATAAGTTTAACCCTTTCTATACTAAAGCATCGTTATCCCATAGGAAATGTTCAGATAATTAGTTTAACCCTTTCTATACTAAAGCATCATTGATGAGTAGTTATCCGATAGGAAATGTTCAGATAATAAGTTTAACCCTTTCTATACTAAAGTATCTTTGATGAGTAGTTACCCCATAGGAAATGTTCAGATAATGAGTTTAACCCTTTCTATACTAAAGCATCATTGATGAGTAAGTTATCCCATAGGAAATGTTCAGATAATAAGTTTAACCCTTTATATACTAAAGCATCATTGATGAGTAGTTATCCGATAGGAAATGTTCAGATAATAAGTTTAACCCTTTCTATACTAAAGTATCTTTGATGAGTAGTTACCCCCATAGGAAATGTTCAGATAATGAGTTTAACCCTTTCTATACTAAAGCATCATTGATGAGTAAGTTATCCCATAGGAAATGTTCAGATAATAAGTTTAACCCTTTCTATACTAAGGCATCATTGATGAGTAGTTATCCCATAGGAATTGTTCAGATAATTAGTTTAACCCTTTCTATACTAAAGCATCATTGATGAGTAGTTACCCCATAGGAAATGTTCAGATAATGAGTTTAACCCTTTCTATACTAAAGAATCATTGATGAGTAAGTTATCCCATAGGAAATGTTCAGATAATAAGTTTAACCCTTTCTATACTAAAGCATCATTGATGAGTAGTTATCCGATAGGAAATGTTCAGATAATAAGTTTAACCCTTTCTATACTAAAGTATCTTTGATGAGTAGTTACCCCATAGGAAATGTTCAGATAATGAGTTTAACCCTTTCTATACTGAAGCATCATTGATGAGTAAGTTATCCCATATGAAATGTTCAGATAATAAGTTTAACCATTTCTATACTAAGGCATCATTGATGAGTAGTTATCCCATAGGAATTGTTCAGATAATTAGTTTAACCCTTTATATACTAAAGCATCATTGATGAGTATTTACCACATAGGAAATGTTCAGATAATAAGTTTAACCCTTTCTATACTAAAGCATCATTGATGAGTAGTTATCCCATAGGAAATGTTCAGATAATAAGTTCAATAAACGACCATTGTGAACTTATTTTCTAAACATTTCCCTCAATAAATAGGACTCCTTCTGCAGTGTTATTTATATGTCATCTTCTTTTATATGAGACCATCTCATTTTATACTCAACAGAATATACGCAAATGAATTAATTTAAGCCATGGATTAGATCAAAATACACTCATGTGCTCCATGAACGATGTAAGCAACATGATAATTATAAAGAAAATTAATATATGACTCCAGTCATAAATGCATTTTCATTATAATTACCATGTTTGTATTGTTAATACGGTAAATGAATGTATTTTGCACTCATCCATGTCTCAAATTCATTCATTTGTTGCACAAATATTGACAATTCAGCGTTGTTTAGACGGCGTTTTCTATGGAGAGGTATGGTCGAATTCTTTGAAATTTTCGGCGATGTTAGTAGAATGCTACATTCCACAGGCTGGCATAGCGTACTAACTTATCAGTTTTAAGCACTCGAGCAAGTCCATAATATGTCTTTAAGACTGGGAGATATCCATTGGATAAAGATAGAATATATCCAAAATATAATTCATATGCAACAAAAATGAGGTTCACTTCTGATTACAATGTCCAAAATGGGGACATGTCTCTATTCCGAAGATTCGCTATTACGAAGGTTTTCCAAAATATAACCTACAGAGAGAACAAACTTCTCAATTGGACCACCCCTAAATCCTCTAGAGTAACTTTGAAATAACTGGCATGTCATGGTAGTTGACATGTTGTATCCTACCGAAAATGTTTAATATGACATGTTGAAATGTTTTGTCCTGCCATTATGACAGACATTATATTTAGTTGATGAAGTGCCAAAAGCAACCATTATTCTATGGGAGTTCATAAGATTAATCTAGGGTATGAAGTCATATGAGAATAGAAATGTGCAATAATAGGCATTATTATGCTTAACATGGTAAAAGTTTTGTAGTATACAGGAATGTGATACTAGTCTTTTAAAGGGGTCCTGTATTCTAAATCTGGCCATTTTTGGGACCATCTCATTTTATACTCAACAGAATATATGCAACAAATGAATAAATTTGAGCCATGGATGAGTGCAAAATACACTCACTTACCGTATGAACGATACAAACAACATGGTAATTATAACAAAAATGAATTTATTACTCCAGCCATAAATTCATTTTTATTATAATTACCATGTTGTTTGCATCATTCATAGACCCTTGAGTCTATTTTTGCATTATCTATGTCTCAAATTCATTCATTTGTTGCATATATTATCTTGAGTATAAAATGAGATGGTTCCATAAATGGCCGGATTTAGTGTACAGTACCACCTTAAGAATGATGACACTTTCCAACACATTGGGTATTTACTTTGACAATATGTTGACAGACCGAAGATATGAATGAACCGACAGGCTGAAATTATAATGCACCTGTCATAATTACAGGCTGAAATTATAATGCACCTGTCATAATTACAGACTGAAATTATAATGCGCCTGTCATGACGACAGGCTGAAATTGTAATGTACATGTCACCAAGGCGATCTACCCCTATCCCCTTGTGTTATTATACTTCCATGGTGTAACCAAGGAAGTATATTGTTTTTCTACTGAGGTCGTTTTCCGTTTATTTCGAAATACTCAGAAACTGATTGCAGTAGGAACGCGAAATCTCTAGCGAATGTAGGCATCGAAGGTTTACTAAATATAATGGTATCAGGATTTCCGCCCAATGTTTCTTGGCGGAGTTATGGCCCTTTTGCGATTATTTTTCATTGTTATTATTATTATACTTGACACTTTTGTAATCACTATTACTCGAATAGTACAAGAAGTAGGACACCAAAACTTGGTAAGTAGGTTGGGGTACATGAGTTCTAACCATATGGCCCATAACGATTTTGTCCGCGCTTTCACCGAGGAGTTATCTCCCTTTATTTGAAAAAATGTCACTTTATTATCTCGGAAATTATAAGAAGCAGAGCATCGAAAATTAGACCGTATGCACATCTCGATATGCACTACTGCCCACGGGCATAAAAACTTGTGTCCGCGCTTTCCCTGAAGAGTTACCGCCCATAGTTGGCAAACCTCTATTTTATTGTACTCTGTTGTCCTCCTGTATTATTCCAGATAACTGCATTTGGTTTTTGTAGTCGTATTGACCGTTGTCAGCTTAGTCCAAGGAAGAAAATTTGACAGGGTTGGACATATATTTTTACAATAGGATGGGGGTGCCAAATTAAAAAAAAAAAATTCGTTACGAATCTCGTCTATTTCTGTGTATGGCTTCACTGTGTAAAGCTGATCAAATACCGCGAAAAAAAATTGAAATCTGAGTAGAAATACCAGAGTTGTGGGCCCTCAAATTTTTTTTGGGGGGGACAATCGGGTTGTCGCCCTATCTCCTTTAAAACGGACAATCATTGCAAATAGTGACACACTTCTAAGTATCCAGACTATCTAGTGCTCGGTGTGAGCCAAATTTTGCCAGTCTCGGTTCAGTATTGTGGTTCTGGGGAGGGGTGGTTTATGGTTCAATATTTTATTTAGTCTCCGAATCAGATGAAACTTGGAATATAACATCTACCCTACAAACTTATCACGACGCTGAAAACAGATCTCAGATCCGTTGGAAAATGGCGGAGATTTGGACCCTCAAAGTTTGAACTTGGGCCCATATGCTTTCCAATAACCGAAATGTTTTTCGTCTCCGATTCAGATGAAATGCATTCCATACAATATATGTGAGCAGCAGATCACAAAACTGAAAACAATTTTTAAATCCATTGGAAAATAACGGAGTTACGGGTCTTCAAAATTCGCATTTTGAGCCTGGGTTGACAATTTCCCAATCCCGTCACCCAATTTCGAGGCAGGGGTGGGGTCACTTGCAATCACTTGAGATCAACATAAACATGGTAAGGACGTGATATAATCATCCTACTTCCTATTTTCCGTCCCTAAACTACGATGTTTTCAGCTCAAGATTCGCCCTATTATTATACTTCCATGGTGTAACCAAGGAAGTATATTGTTTTTCTACTGAGGTCGTTTTCCGTTTATTTCGAAATACTCAGAAACTGATTGCAGTAGGAACGCGAAATCTCTAGCGAATGTAGGCATCGAAGGTTTACTAAATATAATGGTATCAGGATTTCCGCCCAATGTTTCTTGGCGGAGTTATGGCCCTTTTGCGATTATTTTTCATTGTTATTATTATTATACTTGACACTTTTGTAATCACTATTACTCGAATAGTACAAGAAGTAGGACACCAAAACTTGGTAAGTAGGTTGGGGTACATGAGTTCTAACCATATGGCCCATAACGATTTTGTCCGCGCTTTCACCGAGGAGTTATCTCCCTTTATTTGAAAAAATGTCACTTTATTATCTGGGAAATTATAAGAAGCAGAGCATCGAAAATTAGACCTTATGCACATCTCGATATGCACTACTGCCCACGGGCATAAAAACTTGTGTCCGCGCTTTCCCTGAAGAGTTACCGCCCATAGTTGGCAAACCTCTATTTTATTGTACTCTGTTGTCCTCCTGTATTATTCCAGATAACTGCATTTGGTTTTTGTAGTCGTATTGACCGTTGTCAGCTTAGTCCAAGGAAGAAAATTTGACAGGGTTGGACATATATTTTTACAATAGGATGGGGGTGCCAAATTAAAAAAAAAAATTCGTTACGAATCTCGTCTATTTCTGTGTATGGCTTCACTGTGTAAAGCTGATCAAATACCGCGAAAAAAAAATTGAAATCTGAGTAGAAATACCAGAGTTGTGGGCCCTCAAATTTTTTTGGGGGGGGGGACAATCGGGTTGTCGCCCTATCTCCTTTAAAACGGACAATCATTGCAAATAGTGACACACTTCTAAGTATCCAGACTATCTAGTGCTCGGTGTGAGCCAAATTTTGCCAGTCTCGGTTCAGTATTGTGGTTCTGGGGAGGGGTGGTTTATGGTTCAATATTTTATTTAGTCTCCGAATCAGATGAAACTTGGAATATAACATCTACCCTACAAACTTATCACGACGCTGAAAACAGATCTCAGATCCGTTGGAAAATGGCGGAGATTTGGACCCTCAAAGTTTGAACTTGGGCCCATATGCTTTCCAATAACCGAAATGTTTTTCGTCTCCGATTCAGATGAAATGCATTCCATACAATATATGTGAGCAGCAGATCACAAAACTGAAAACAATTTTTAAATCCATTGGAAAATAACGGAGTTACGGGTCTTCAAAATTCGCATTTTGAGCCTGGGTTGACAATTTCCCAATCCCGTCACCCAATTTCGAGGCAGGGGTGGGGTCACTTGCAATCACTTGAGATCAACATAAACATGGTAAGGACGTGATATAATCATCCTACTTCCTATTTTCCGTCCCTAAACTACGATGTTTTCAGCTCAAGATTCGCCCTATTATTATACTTCCATGGTGTAACCAAGGAAGTATATTGTTTTTCTACTGAGGTCGTTTTCCGTTTATTTCGAAATACTCAGAAACTGATTGCAGTAGGAACGCGAAATCTCTAGCGAAAGTAGGCATCGAAGGTTTACTAAATATAATGGTATCAGGATTTCCGCCCAATGTTTCTTGGCGGAGTTATGGCCCTTTTGCGATTATTTTTCATTGTTATTATTATTATACTTGACACTTTTGTAATCACTATTACTCGAATAGTACAAGAAGTAGGACACCAAAACTTGGTAAGTAGGTTGGGGTACATGAGTTCTAACCATATGGCCCATAACGATTTTGTCCGCGCTTTCACCGAGGAGTTATCTCCCTTTATTTGAAAAAATGTCACTTTATTATCTCGGAAATTATAAGAAGCAGAGCATCGAAAATTAGACCGTATGCACATCTCGATATGCACTACTGCCCACGGGCATAAAAACTTGTGTCCGCGCTTTCCCTGAAGAGTTACCGCCCATAGTTGGCAAACCTCTATTTTATTGTACTCTGTTGTCCTCCTGTATTATTCCAGATAACTGCATTTGGTTTTTGTAGTCGTATTGACCGTTGTCAGCTTAGTCCAAGGAAGAAAATTTGACAGGGTTGGACATATATTTTTACACCAATGACCACTGATGATATATTCAACAGCCATTCCTGTTCGGCACACTGCGTTAATTGTTATATTGGCTAATGGGTAATCACTCAAAACAATGTCGGCTGTCTGTCTTGTCAATCGGCCGTAATTCTGCAGTTTTATCACGATGCGGCTTAAAATTGACATATTTTGAGTCCAAAAAACGCTCTAAATTCATTAGTTTTAGAATTAACATAACTGTGGTGTCCGTCGTATAATGTTATAACACTTCTCCGCATGGACCACGTTTTCAGAAAGCACAATCCGTCTGATGCGCGGACTTTCGCTTGCAGTTCTCAATTGAATTGAAACTATTTTCTATCCGTTCACGCGACCGTAAACCATTTTAATATAAGATATATTCAAATTAACTGAATGGGAGTCAGCGTGTCCCGTCCGACACCCCAACCTTGCCGCCCCTAAGTCGCTAATTTTGGTATCATAATTTCCGAACGTAACTATCTAAGGTTTGGTATTAAATTCCCATCTGGTATATAGCATACGTTTGTTGAATTTAGATCTGACCAATTAAAAACTGTCTCTTTATCATCTGTATATGGCACGAGTGAAAATGTATGACTTTATTGCCGGTTTGTTAAGATCGTTGATTGCATATTTCGCATTAATTGGACGAGACGTAATGCAAAGTGTTATAACTTAGGAAGAGTCCGACAACGACGTCGTACGTACGTCCGCTAATCGGAAAATATACACAAACATGTCTTAAAGCGCCGACTAATTCACCACCTGCGTGTATTCAAGAATATGAATCACACCAAAATTAAGCGAATTGTATATGGAATGTGTAGGTATAAGCTGCCATGTATATATCATTCCCAGAATGCTACCATATCTATTAGTGAAATAAAACACCTTAAACTGTTGGGGAAATCGCGATATAGGCCGCGAGCAAAGAGAGTTTAATGTCATCATACGCTATTTCGCTGTTGCGAAATGGGTGATCATTCGATCGCTTCTCGGCCTTTGGCTCGAGCCCGTGCTGTGAGATACGTCCCCGACGATGGCTGGCCATCGGACGGGACTTCCACGGTGTGGGTTCGCAGCCTGAGGAGGACAAGTGGTCGTGACTGACTGACGGACTTCCGCTTTAGCGGGGACTGACCCCGAAAGGCAATTTGACCATCTCGTAAGGGTGGGTCACCTCTTTCGGGGTGCTCCAGCCGATATGAGTGGTCCGCAATAGCCCCGGGTTAAAAAAAAAAAAAAAAAAAAAAAAAATTACGTTGAACGACATACGACATATATATGTTTGTGTGTGAATAATGATTGTTAACTTGGTATTATGAACTTATGCATGACTGCGAAGACTTGCAATAACATATTAAATGGTAAAATACGCGCATTCATACCCGAATATTCACAAGAATATCCGTCTAGTTTACAAGCTCGACATGCTATATATGTTTATGGTATACTACCATTTCAACACATCGGCTATTTATCATTTTGCTGGTGAGAAGGCGTATGTTCACTTTGGTGCTATATATGTGCACAGAAAAGGCACCATTACTCGGGAAAGCAACATACTAAAATGCATATAGATGTACGCGAATCAATTACGTTCTCACACAATGCAGTTATCCCAAATCCGCGCTCTTTAAAATAGAATTGCCTTCGTCATGGCTGGCCTACTTCTGATGGTACAGGGTGTTACGCACCTGTCCGACTAAGTCACTTTGAACCCAAAATTTATACAAACTCATACGAGCAGTGAAAAGGTTCGCGATAATAGATAATCCGTACAATTGGTATAAACGTTTGTATCGACATATCGTGCATTCACAGCATTAATTGTTTATCCTCAATGAATATGTTTCTGAATTATATTTAATTCTTGACGCCTGATACACATGTATAGCGACGTTTTTGTGATCTTTCTAGAACGTTCGCGAGCATGATAGAACTTCAAATAAAATACATTCGCCTATGTCCCATTTTGGTGATCAAAATATTCGTAAAAATATAAATTTAGATTGTAGAGCCGTTGCTCACCAGTCACCATGGACAGACTACCTCAAGTGTAAAAACTTTATTCAGCTTCAGGCTCAGAAATGGACTGTCGTATATGCATACCACAAGGAGAACATAATTATAACGTGTAACTCTACCTAAACTACATTCGAATAAGTCAGGTTCATCCATCCCGATATATGTAATTTCGGTAAATTTGTGACACTTTTCAATAGCATTATCCGTCTAAATACGTGTATATATGACTATGTATTTGTGTTTAGTGCTTTTATTTGAGATATGTTTGTCGGCCATTTGGTAATTATTTTATAACTCGAGTCTTTATATTAGTATACAGGTTTATAAATTAAAACCTTCTATTTGGTACTTTAATTTATGGCAGTAACTGTGATAAAGGTTTTATCGTATATCCACATACATGTAGTACGGTACGCATCCAGAGGGCGTTTTTCTAATTTTCAGATGGAACGGTTTACTCACTAGCCGAGTTTTTAGCCCCAAATCCAAACGGGCTAATGTAGGAGCATGTAAGTCGGTATACTGTCGGTATGCCTTCAAAATTTGACCGCTCTACTATAAACGCAACCTGCTCAAGGGAGTGTTTGTGTCGGGTGGGTTCAGATTTGGCAAATTCCACCGAAGATCACATGGGGAAAATTACTCCGAAAATCTGATATTGAGATAAAAACTTTTCGACGACTTGATGTGATAAGTAGTATCTAAACGCAAGATTAGTACACTTTTTAATGATTTAGATTGGACGGTTTAACCCTGGTAGAGTATAACGTTGTAACGGGTGATATATATTACTCAAATTCAAACCCTCTCTTCAAGACGCAAATTCAAACGGACTTATCAAGAAGCAAGGCAAATGCATGAATATGCTCACCGATATACTATATGTCCGCTTTACTATAAAAGTAACCTATTGTCACGATTTTACCTGTCCAAAACACTCCCCGGACAAAAGTTTTCCTTGGTATCAAATTTCGTCGAAATCCGTTCGTTTTACCCGATTTGACCTTGAACTGACCATTTCGAAGGTCAATGTCAGGTCGGGGTCACGACTTGATCCGCCCAAAAGACTCCCCGGACAAAAGTAGCCCTAGGTATCAAATTTCGTGGAAATCCGTCTGTTTTACCCGATTTGACCTTCGATTGACCATTTTGAAGACCAAGGTCAGGTCGGGATGGGATGGGATGGAATACCATGGAAGTATATCTGATTCCATGGAATCTGACCTCTAGTTTTAAATGTTCTTACATTTTCATTTCTGGATTTTGCGTTTAAATGTTTTATTTTTTATTTTCACGTTTTTACTTTTCACAGCATGTTACACAAACTACGTTCCAGTTGGGAATTTATCTCAATAAATCTCTAATGTTAGAACTATTCATGGTTAACCCGGTCTATACTAAATACACATTGACGAGTAGTTCCCTTAGGAAATGTTAAGATAATAACCTAAACAAACGACCATACTTATTATCTGAACATTTCCAACCAATGAATATGAATCATTCTGCCATTGTATTATCTTCTTTTCTGTCTGTCGTCTGACTTTACTACATAAAAACCCATCCAAATGAATGATAGACCATTATACATGAAAACCCCTCCAAATGAATGATAGACCATTCAAATGTATACTTTTATGATTGATGGGAGAATCCAGTCAGTATAGAAAGAGTTAACCCTTTCAGTGCCAAGTCCGATTTTTTGTATCAACCCATATTTCCTTTGATCATTTTTCAAATTTATTGATTATAATAATGTGATACATTGATGGAAAGAGCTCTTAGAGCTCTTTCCATCAATGTATCACATTATTATAATCAATACATTTGAAAAATAATCAACGAAATATGAGTTGATAAAAAAATCGGTCTTGGTAATTATGTAGTCGATACTCACCTTTGACTTTCGTTTCGTCTTTGAGTGTCACAAATGCGGTGCCTTCTATGGATTGGCCAGGGCGTAGTACCTTCCCTAGCCCACTGTGCATGATTTCGATACTATCCTCCTTCCCCATGGCGTTCTGAGCTGTATTAAACAGGCCAAATATCGAATTTCCGCATCACGTCAAGAAAAACACATCACGTGATATCCACGTGGTTTAACGTCTATAGTGAATCTGCAACACAAATAAGAGAAGACGGAGGTGAGATGCATGTACGTCAGGAGAGCCGACTGAGAACTTAGGATATGACGTCAACTTGACTCCCTGATCAGCCTGTTCTCTAGATCATGCCATGAATCTATACTCTGGCTAACGCCCGTAGAGATCATATTCCACCAGTACAAAACCTGGGAACTTTTTGAAGTTTTGACAGGGAACCTTATACCTTTTAAAGTAGAAAAAATAACGCGGGGAATATATTTCTTAGTTATTATCTGTTCATTAATAATGTAATTCACTGTAGGTGAAGGTCCCAACTCGAAATTTCACGAGTTTGGGAAGGGCATACCCACATATGTTCGGCCCGTTTGCCGTTCTTTCCTTTCTTCGGGAGTCAGGAACGGATCAGAACACACTGTTACTGTCCAATATGTACATATAAAATTTTAATCAAAATAACGAAAATACCAACACAAAAAAACCATACAAAAACGTGCATATATCTGTTGTTAATACCATTCACATATATTATCAGCTATTAAAGTCTACCAAACACTGTATATATCATTATTTTCTCAATACATGCTTCCATCTACGTCCGTGCCCAGGGGAGGATGGGAGGGAGAGAGAAAAATCTAAACAACACGTTACAGCTAATGCAAAAGCTCTCTTAACATAGTAACATAGTATTGCCATAAACTGTCGACGCAAAAATGTATGATTTGCGGGGGGGGGGGGGGGGGGTACAACACACATGTTTATATGCCGAGAAAGTCCTTGAATTTTCAGAATGCTTGTTTGGAGAGTACTCGGGCATAACTAATACAACTAACACCATTTTAACCATATAACACGGGCCCCGTTCCTCGTGTCAGCGCACCATATATACGACTCGCTCAGCAACTACTCAAACATCCAACTTAAAGGGACACCGAGGGCACCCCCCACATCCCGTATTAAAGCTCGTGGGCTCTACCCCATACAACATTGAATTAAAATTTTGCAGCGTTCGGATATGACGATTTTCTATGTTCAGATATCCTCAAATTAACAAATCGTGGGGTGAAGGAAAAGACCACTCGATCTTTTCGACCATCCTCTCTTTATTTCAGAATCAAATACTCCAATATGAACCTATCGTCGGTGGGCTTTTGAAAGGTCGTACCTGCCATTTGACGCGAACCTTTTATTGCATTTTCGGAATCTACGGGTTCGATTACATAGATTCGTCAGATAACTTGTCAATATTTCGAGAAAAGATACAATTTTTTTTTTCCAGGGAAATTCGTGGTCTAAAATGTCGTATATGGGTTCGCAACGAAAATTATCGTTAATTCCAAAATGTCGTATAATTTATTCTCGAAACCGTTCCTAGCTGCATGGTAGGATAATTCTTATTGTATTGTTTTGAAGAAGAATTGCAGGAGTGCGTGTCCTCATTGTTCTGGGTGACAGGGACTAACGAGGCCGCGAGAATCGTTAAAACAAACTGTCACACGTCAAAGGTCGTACGAGCAAGATTCCTGTAATTTTCTTCCAAAAGTCGTATAACACCATAACATCACGTTTTCTCATCAATTAGAAAATAATTGAATATGAAAGTGACAAATATTATAACAACTGTGATATGAGGTTATTGTGCAAAGTTAGTTGCAGATACAAATTATTGTTCCCTAGATAAATAGTTTTTTTTTGTATCTCCTGAACAATTTGATTTTCCTGAGGTACAACCTTTTAGAAGCTACCGACGCTACATGAATATTATAGGACGATTATGAACCTATTTGAGAAAAATCAACATATCCTCGTGCAAATAGGTTCATAATAGAATTAAATATTTACACATGTAGTGTCATAATTGGAATTATTTGATAATGAAATAAGCCCACAGTGGACATGTTATTCAATTTTATGGCGAGGGCCACAGTGAAAACACATTATAAAGAGCGTGAATATGGTAAGTCGATTTACGTTCATAAGCGTAATTCAGATTCATATAATGCCGATATGGGCTTATTAACATGTGTATGTGAAATAAGTTCAATATGAGTTTATTTTCAGGAGAACAGGCTTAGAAATATACCAGAAACACACAGCGCGAACGAATCGATATTGCGGCGCATCGAAAACATGTAAACAGGCACCTTGGTTAACTGATCATCCTATGATGTTACTTGGTACTGCATGCGTATTTAGCTATGGTGTTCATAGAAACACCAGCCGCAACTCAGGTACAAAAAATTCAGTAGTTGGAGATTTCATTCCTGGCAAACATTGGTTGGAAAATTTTCACCAGGTTGAAATTGTTCTCGTAGTTTGGTTTTCCAACAATGTATTAGTGGGCAATTTGTTGTATTTAGACCAACATTTGCATATTTTCCTACTTTAGGTCAAATTTTTGGATGAAATGGCTATCAGTTGGAAATCTTCCAACCTTTGGGATGTCATCGCGTGCAGTTGGGAAAAGTCCAACACTTTGGAAAGCTCGAGGCCAATCTAAATGCTAGGATTTGTAATTTTCAGGTTGAGATTAAACAAAATGTTGTCACACCGGACCGAAACATGGTGGATCCTGTTCCCCCCTCAGGCCGCTAGCCATTCAAAGACTACTGGTAAGTTTTGTAACTTGTCCCCAATCCCTTTTGTATTATTCGATATACAAATAAAATATGTTTAAAGTAAAAAGACTACTGGTAAATTCAGAATGCCTGTGAGATTCCAGTTGGAAATCAATCATGGGAGTGCCAGTGTTATGGTTGAAAACTTACGCTGTCGATGGAAGTCGTTTTGGCGAGATACTTTCGCTCCATTTGTTCGGATTGAGATGAATGTATACAGAACCTACAGTTATAAGATGATTGATAGATGCTTCCGGGTTTGTCCATATAATGAGGCGATCAGCCAGATTTTGCCTTGAAATCCGTAAATTCCAACTTCGGCATCAGTTTTGAGATGAAGAAAGACAAGATAAGCCATGATACTTACGATAATTGTGATATACCATCAACATACTGTCCAATCGCGTTTATATATAATCAATATGATCTGCCGTTTTTGTTCTAAGCATGCATTTTAGAAATACGAGTTGTCATGGTGGTCTCCGACTCGTTTCCTTTCAACAGCTCCTACCCTTACATTTACAAAACTGACGGGCTCCGGTTCGTTTGCATGGGAAAATCATGTGTGATTTTCGAGCTGATAACGAGCTCAAAACAACTAATGAGTTAGACACTGTGGTTCAGTAGCGTCGTTGCTGGAGAACGTCAGTTGCCGATAAAATTGTATATTTATCAGTTTTTGAAATCCAATGGACCATGGCCTTTCGGGATATTATTGTAATTGTAGGTAGTGTTTGAAATGTTTACGTCTATCGATGGGCATGTTCTTCGAAAATTGTATATTTATCAGTGTTTTAAATCTAATGGACCATTACCTTTCGGGATATTATTGTATTGTAATTTAATACAGTGTTAAAATGGAATTATGTATTGTTTGAAATGTTTGAATTGAACCCCCTTGGACGAGATCAAATCCGCAGCTCAGTATCATGAATATAATCTCTAAGTTTAACTGCCCTTGTAAATAGTTGTACATTTATCTTTATGCCCATTCTGAAATTTCAGTATGCAACAATTTGTTTCTCATTTTGCAGATTACATGTTTTATTATGTGCCAAGCTACCCTTGAAACAGTGGTATTAAATACCGTTATTCGTCTAGTGAGATATCGATATCTCACTCGTATTCATCCGCGCTACAATTAAAAGTAATTCAGTATAGATGAATTAATTAAAAAAAACTAAAAGGCCCGGAGTGCTCATGTTGAAAAATTGTAATATATGTGATCAAATTTTTTTTTTTTCCAACATACATTGGTGTTAGCCCCTTTATCCCTCAACCAATCTGTCTGAAAAAAAATGGAACTATTTTTTATGCATAATCTCATTACCATGATTCAGCTTGGGTATACGGATTTGCACTGTTTTACTCTTCATTCGAGTTGAGCCATGGGCCGACTGAGCGGAGCATATAATAAACAGAACATCGGTTCTTTTTTGTTGGATATGGTAATTATCTCATTCGTGATGACAAAAAAAAAAAAAATTCCGCCATTTCATTTTGTTTTGTCAGCTATCGTGAGATAATACGAATTGTTTACACATATATCTTGTTATGGGCCATACTATAGAATGAATGCACACACAAATTGTTTGTTGTATGGAAATCATTGCTGATCTACAATACAATGAGTCTGATTTATTGAGTCAACGTGATTTAAAATTTAAAAAAGTGTTTGCGCCGTATTATGATGGATGCCAACAGAGAAAACGACCGCACGTGAACACTGCATGAGGATTATCAACCTATCATTGTTCATGTTCTGTTTGATTATTTTCAAGGTATTCATATATGATCTAATATATGTTATTAATTGGTTGTTTCCATATTGGCCGAGTTATGAGGTCGAGGTCTGTCGTATTGGCCACAGGCCGAAGGCTAATACGACAGACCGAGGCCTCATATTTCGGTCAATGTGGAAACAACCAACTAATAAGTATTTTATTAATTAGCAACATTGGAAAGTGTTGTTTCACAGGATGAAAATATTAACATAGATAAATAGCATTGTGTGCATTAATAAATTAACAATTATTCCAGCAATTTTATTCTTGTGAACTTTGTGAAGAACATGCAGTGATTTCACAGTATTGTCTGTTTCCACTGGGATTGGTATTGATACGGATACATGTAGTTCATCCACATGACGACGTCGTTAAAATCATCAAACGCTCTTCAAATGCATCTCGTGAACTCGATCCTATATACCAACAACGCTATTCAAGAAATGTGACTCCCTGGTACCTATCATCACCCAGTTGATAAACCTATCATTAAGCCAAGGACATGTTCCCAGTAGCTGGAAAACAGCCATAGTTCACCCTCTTCTCAAGAAATCCGGTGCTGACCTTGTTTTCAAGAACTTCCGACCCGTCAGCAACCTATATCCTCATTTCTAAATTGTGTGAAAAGGCAGTGATAGACCAACTCATTCGGCACAGCGAACAACATGCACCTCTTCCAATAAACACTTCTGCTTTCCGTCAACACCATTCAACTGAAACCGCGCTGCTTAAAGTCCAAAAATGATATTCTCTGCAGCATGGAAACAAGAAAGGTCACTCTGCTTGTGCTACTAGATTTGAGCGCTGCTTTCGACACCGTCCGCCATGATATTCTTTTAGATACTCTACAATCTGACTTTGGTGTTCGCGGCACTGCAGCTATCTGGTTGAAATCTTACCTCGCGAACCGATCACAGCAAATATCCATTAATGGCTCAAAGTCTACAAATGTCCCCATCGAGTGCGGAGTTCCACAAGGAAGTTGTCTCAGTTGTTGAAAGTCACCTCCCCGATGTTCACGGATATGCAGATGATACCCAAATCTACTTTTCATTTCGACCGACAGAGAGAGGCGAAACTAAAGCCCGTCAAATTGTGGAGAACTGTATTGTGGACATTAGAGCGTGGATGATTACCAACCGACTCATGATAAATGACGATAAGACTGAATTCATAATCATTGGTTCTCGACAACAACTTCAGAAAGTCAACATCAGTTCAATTCATGTGGGAGACGCCGACATACCAACAAAGGACACTGCATGTTCGCAACCTGGGATCGTATTTTGACACAAACATGACAATGGATAACCATATCTCTAATATGTGTAAGAAGGCGTTCAGAGGTTTATACAAAATCCGACAAATTAGACAATACCTCGATGTAGACTCAACTAAGACATTGGTCCATGCTTTTGTCACGTCACACTTAGATTTCTGTAATTCTTTACTGTATGGACTACCGGATTACCAGTGTGATCGCCTGCAAAAAGTGCTAAATGCTGCGGCGCGAGTTGTATCATACACTCCTCGGCATGAACATATAACTCCAGTTCTCAAGCAATTACACTGGCTGCCAGTGGAGTATCGAATCATGTTCAAAATTATTTTGCTTGTATTCAAATCTCGTAATAACATGTCACCATTGTATATACAGGATATGACCAAAGACAGAAATGTGTGTACATATGAATTACGATCTGATAGTAGTATGCCTTTGTACATTCCTTTCAACAAACAGAAAACGTTTGGCGATAGGGCATTTTCATTTGCAGGTCCACATCTATGGAATAGCATTCCACCTAACTTGAAAATATTCACTGATTTAAACAAGTTTAAGACCGGCCTCAAAACATATCTCTTTGATGTAGCATTTAATTCCTAGATATATGTGCATGTACATGTATTATGCTGAGTAGGCAATGAGCTCGATGTAGTGTAAAGCGCTGTTGAATATGTACTCATAATATTGAGCGCTATACAAATTAATTATTGTAGTGTATTGTATATTTACTCTCAAGATCAGTGACAGTCCGTACCGTAATTCATCCGAAAGCAACTGTAATCTATCTTCCATCGACTCAGTATTCTTTGCCGATCGAGCTAAATACATATGACGTTATTTAAGTTAACTTATTGACCGCCTTTCTACTTATTGGCCGTGTTTTTCACTTATTGGCCGACTGTTGTTACGTATGATGGGGGCAGCGTTCTACTTATTGCGGCCGATAACCTATAGCTAATTGATAAAGTTGTATTCGAATGAGATATTATTCCATTAAACCTGTATATACTAAACACTCGTTGGTGAGTAGTTATCCCGTCTGAAATGTTCTGATAATAAGTTCAACAAATGACCATATAGGTCGCGCGGTTGTTGAATTAAGTTACTATCTGAAGGGCCCTGTGCCAATGCATTCTCTTATATATGCGAGTCGACCATAGGTCGCCTCGCATATATAAGAGAATGCATTGGCTTAACACATTAAAAATTATAAAATTGTTAAAGAATGTAAGAAAAAATGGTAAAAAGTGTTAAAAAATGATTTTTTTTAGGCCAATGCATTCTCTTATATATGCGAGGCGACCTATGGTCGACTCGCATATATAAGAGAATGCATTGGCACAGGGCATAACTGTAACTATCACAATGTGGTCAAGGAGCCGATTCCAATGATATCCATATTTGTATGGTTCTATTGAGACAGACCGAAGATATTGTAGGCTGTTGAAGCTTTATTTGGCCGGTTTTGGCCGGTTTGTTGGGTAAAGGGTTAATAAATACGACTAATTCTGCCCATTTATTATCTGTCTTCTTCTTATATTACATGTACATCCCTCCAAATCAATAATGGTCCATTCCGACGTACACTTTTTTAACTTGATGGGAGAATCCATTTATCATAGAAAGGTTAAGGAGATCAAGGCACCAATTTTGATTGAGTATTTCAAAACTATCTCCGGAGTAAAAGTTATATATGAAGCAGTTGTCCGGGGTTTAAAGCAGACATATTATTAGCATTGTCTATACTAAATAGATTATCCCATTCAGTTATAACAGTGTACATTCGAATGGTTTATTATTAATTTGGAGGGGTATTCAGGTAATAAAAGCAGACGATAGACAGAAAAAAGATAATACCAGAGCAGAATTATTCATATTCATTGGTGGGAAATGTTCAGATAATAAGTTCAACAAACGATCATGGGAAATGTTCAAATATCTTATTATCTGAACATGTCCCAAGGGAACTAGTCGTCAATGAGTATTTAGCATAGACAGAGTTAAATAGTCATAACATTTAAATGGCGGGTGGGCTAGGTAAATTATGTTTTTTGCTATAAATTTATTTTTGAATTTGTTTTATATAATTACAAAACCTGACATTCTTTTAAAAATTAGTAGAAAATTCAAAAATATGTACAATCCAAATTATAGTGGAACAGTTTCCAAGCCGACCGCCAGATAAATATCTATTGTTTTCAATACCGTATGAATTCACTGCTATAAATAATGCCAAATCTTTAATTTTTTCTCTGGTTATTTGAATGGAACTCCCTATTCAGTCACTTGACAAGTTGACACCCCCTTAATTCATTTCAATATAATATCCAAGAGAAATGAGGCAGTGTTGTTCTAAGCTATCGTGATATTGACAATCCATGCTTACCTTATCGTGTGGGCTACTAAAATTATAAGAACTGTTTCAATCCAATAATATTCCAATATAATAAACAACGAATTAATGAACACCAGACGACGTTGCTTACGCTACTAAGAATATTCAACCGACGCTTAACCAAATATTTCTGTGAATATCGACCCGCTTCGTAATCCCCACCCTCCATTAGAAGATACACAATTGATGGTGGAATAGCAATACTATGAACTATCTTATTGTACTTTCTGATCAATTATTCTTTGAAAGCGCAGCAGACTTTCTGGTCGCTGGCAGCCCTCGCCAATGGGCGAGGACTTGGATTCTGCGTACAGTTCTTCGATTGGAAACAGACGCAAACAAAGCGTGGTGCTATGCGCGTGTCAAAGCACTTACCCGAGTCATGTGGGACCAGGTATAGGTTTAAATGCTGGTAGATTATATCACGCTTGTCGTCGTCTATTAATTCAGGGTAAAAATCTCTTGGGCGCATGGAATCGATTGGCGCATTCTTTCGCATTTCAACGTTATTCACGCCTAACGAGCAGACCACATGGGTCGGGCATATGTGTCCGCATGGTCTGGTTTACCTCTCCATTCATAGATACCAACGATTTCCTGTTTAGATGTCACTGCTTTTGTGTAAAAAATATTTTGTTTTTCAATTAAAGGTACTCAATCCGATTCGATGGTCCCCTTATCATCATATTCCAACAACAACAACAACAACAACAACAACAACAACAACAACAACATATTTAAAATGCCGCTTCAGTTATCAGAATCGAGTAATTGCCCACAAATGTTATCCACAGTCAACTATAGTATAAAATTGCCCAAAACCTGTTATTTATCAACATTTTGTTCAAAGAAATTTTGCTGGTTTGTCAAATATCTGACACAAAAAAGCCACTTGATTTTAGAGTTATCCATCTTCATCCGTAATTTGGTCAGAGACAGTCTTCTCGTCGACTGTTTACTGGGCCACCTGAAATTATCGGTGGTGAAAAATAATAGATTACAAACATCGATGTCTGATCATTCTGAGCTTTGATGGGTGGGTTCCACGACTAGAATCATATATTTTTACTCCCGAAGCCAAGGAAATATTAATTTGCGAGCGTTAATTCGGATAATGCATCTTTAAAGATCCACGGGTCCGATTTGACATTTCATGCCAAAGTAGATTCTGCCGCTTATGGACGATCATTGTAATTCTTGCTAGGGTGAGAACAATTCAAAAGGTGCTGAAACTTTCTCTTTTGGATGTCAATATCTGGCTACCAAAACCTTTTATAAACGGGCGCATGGAGTCATGGGTCCAACCTAATTATTTTCATGTTTAAAACAAGTACAGATGGTCGTTTTATGGTGTCAAATAGTTAATTCATTATTCTCGTGATCTATTTTACAGGTATTGAGCATTCTTACGGGTTGTCTGGTCCTACTGAAAGCCGACCGCACCCCACAGCACCAGACAGCCCCCGACCGCACCCAACAGCCCCGACCGCACCGGGTAGCACCCGACCGCACCTCCCCATGGACCCGAGCGAGATGGGCATGCACTATCGTGCATAATAGACATGTGTGTACCAAAGTTCCCAATCCCCAAGTCGATAGCTCGAGCAGAAACGGCACCATTAACGCCTAACTTGCGGCCCAAAAAAGGCACTGACCGCGCACCCCTTAGCGTCCTGACCACGGGAAGGGATATCATATTAGCAGCGAATACCCCTCTGCGCCCGGGCAAGTCGCTAGGTGCATCGGAAGTGAATATACGCTGCTGTCGAATTCGCTATGAAGTACGCAAGAACGCCTAAAATAACGCCCGCCGATCGCACCTCCCCAGGGGTCGACCGAGATGGGACATGTACTATCGTGCAGAAAAGACCTGTTTATACCAAATTTCCAATCCGCAAGTCGATATATTGAGCGGAAACGGCAACTTGCGGCCGGTTCCGTCAGGTACGCAAAAAAAAAAAGGCACCGACCGCACCTCATCTAGCTGCCTGACCACGGAAAGGGACATATCATGAAGCGAATAGCTCGAGTGGAAACGGCACCGTTAACCCATAACTCGCGCCCTGTTCCGTTCGGTACGCAAAATCCAAAAAAGGAACCGACCGCACCTCATCTGGCTGCCTGACCACGGAAAGGGACATCATGTCATGAAGCGAATAGCTCGAGCGGAAACGGCACCGTTAACCCATAACTTGCGCCCTGTTCCGTCCGGTACGCAAAATCCAAAAAGGAACCGACCGCACCTCATCTGGCTGTCTGACCACGTAAAGGACATCATATCATGCAGCGAATACCCCTATGTATCCATGGGCGATCGGACAAGTCGCTAGCTGTAGCGGAAGTGAATGAATTAACCCATAAGCTGTTGTCAAAATTCGCTATAAATGTACACAAAAACGCAGAAAATAACACTCGCCGACCGCACCCCCCTAGGGGTCCGAGCGATATGGGGCATGCACTATCGTGCAGAATGGACCTGCATGTACCAAAGTTCCAATCCCAAGTCGATAGCTCGAGCAAAACGCCACCGATAACCCCTAACTTTTGGCCAGTATTGTCCGGTACGCAAAATCCAAAAAGGCACCGACCGCACCGACCCTACTGCCTGACCACGGAAAGGGACATCGTATCATGCAGCGAATACCCGCTGTATCCATGGGCGATCGGGCAAGTCACCTCATGTAAGTTGTCGAATGTCGGTTTTGACCTAGCAGGACGAGAATACACTCTTCGCCAGTATGTAAGTCCGACTTATATAAACTAAGTCGTCATTGTCAGAATAAGATTTGTTAAAATTCTGACAACAGAACTGGAGCAAGTCATTTTCACGATATAATTTCGGTACCCATGCACGAGTAAATACTCCAGGACGACAAAACACAACTCCATGGTGTTGGGCAATTTTCGTCTGAGACAAATTTGCCTCCGGACATCCCCCTTTCCGTGATCAGGCAACTAGAGGAGATGCGGTCAGGGCCTTTTTGAGTTATTCCCCTTCCATTGAAAATACATTTTATAAATTAAGTGGGTCTTTAAACACCTTAAACAACCGAAAACCAGATATCGTGTTTGTTTGCCGCGTACTCGGCTTTCCCATTGCTGTCCCACAGTTGATCAACTACTCACAACCCACCATCTGCTTAATCGCTGGGAATCGGTGGCTCAGTCGGTTAGGGATACAACTCCAAGCCGTCTCGCCCTCCATGGAGCTCTGGCGATGAGGGTTGAAATCAACATGTTTCCATCATGGACATTGTAACTCTAAATCGTTTTCTGATGGAGTTGCCAGTTACTCGCCGATGGCCGGTGGTTTGCCACACATTGTCGACGAGTTACTATATCAGCCATTGAAATCACTGTTAGATTAGCCGTGTTCGGATTTTCCCCACCACTAAAACTGGCAATGTCGTGACATGGCCATAGTTGCTGAAAGCGACATTAAACTCCAATCAATCAAACAATCGATGTATGTATGTATGTATGTATGTATGCATGCGTGTTATTGACTCGGAAACTGCTCGACATATCAGACTCAAATTTGGTATGTATGTCTACTTTGATCCAGGGAACAATATGGGCGGTTCCAATTTCACGTGCGACCGTATCCTTGACCTCGCTCATATACGCTCAAATAGGCATGTTTCTGGGGCTCGAACGATCCGACTCAAATTTGTACGTAGGCCTTCTTTGATCCCGGGCACAATTTGGTCGGGTCCAATTTCACGTGCGATCGTGTCCTTGACTTCGCTCATACAGACATGTTTCTGGCAAAGAAATCCCTAAATAGCCCGGACGAAGTCGGGCACATCAGCTAGTTATATATATATATCGACAAACTGGTTCAAAATACACAACAATAGTATCTGCTTCATAAGCGCCTCATATATAGATTAGGAGAGATAGTATTACTCCTCAAGTTGTAGTATCCCGTCTAAAAATGGTTCAAAAGAACTCCGGTTATGAGCGCATGCAGGTCTGACGCATGCCGGCTGTTATGTTTTACTCCTTCGATAGATAGTTTAATGACATAAAACGTCCACACGAGACCGATGTCAAAATAAGAAATATATATAACAATGTCAACAATGATTCAACATAATACATATAACTGCAGTAACTATTTAATTATTATATCAGCAGAATCTGACCTTTCTTTGAAAAATGTCCGGACCATGTTGCAGATTATGTTGCATGTATGAGGCTCGTTATTTTGCATTATGTATTGGAATTTTTGGCCTTCATTCAATCCAATAAATTTATCACTCATCATCCCTATCTCATAAAAGAAGTGTTTACGCATCTTATCATATGTGTTGCAGCGCATAAGGAAGTGTTCTTCATTCTCAACCTCCATGTTACATTTCCTACAAATTATTTCATCAAGTGACACTTTTGGCTGTTTATGGCAACCCTTTTCAATTTCCAAGTTATGATTACTAATTCTTAGTTTACAAAACATAATTTTTGTGTCGATATTCTGGACAATATTAAGATAAGGTTCCTGTGTATAATGTTGTTTGACTACACGGTACGTCCTTAACTTATTCGCGCCCGAACATTTGTCATCGTTGAAAATATCAGTTTTATAATTCTCTATGTGGCTTTCTTTCAATTTGGTTTTAATGTCATTTATCTGTTTGTGAATTGAGGCATTGGGAACAATTTCATTTAATTTTGGAATGCCGAGTCTCACTGATTCATGTTCAGGGGTGACAAATTCATCACTGGACATAGCTGCGGTATAGATGAGTGAATGTGGATCTGATTAAGAAATTCGCTTTGCTCCAACTCGGACAGACTCTGTTATTATACAGATTCTCGCCTCCAAGACACTCTCAACGATAAGTATCATAAGTTATTATACATCATTAGAAGCGTAATTGTTTTATGAACCATGCACCCAAAATAAATCACGTATATCACGTATATCTCATATTTATTGAAAAACAAATTTCCATATTCCAAACCAGTCAGGTCGGAATAAATGTCAAATTTCTAAAGAATGACCAAGGCTGTCCGTGCAGGATTTACCTCCCTTGATAACTCGGTAAGACCGCTGCCATCGGCGACATTTTCCCCACATTTGGTGGACTTCCGCGATATTAAGATATAAACTAAGCGAACAGAGCAACATGCTGCCCTTGTTAAACACACAAAATATCGATTAAAATTTGTGTAATTTCGTACCTTTAGTTTGGAAAGTCCCACTAGAAGCAAAGAACTATATTTCGAAACGGTGTGATTTGCATGGTTCTCCGATTATTTTATCAACACAAACGTATAAACTCGCATGGACGACAATGTCACGACAATACGCGTGGCAGGTCTATTTTGCTGCGATTTTGACTTGTAGCTTGCGAAAATCGTCACCGATATACGCTCTGATCCTCCATTCTGTCATTAAGTTTTTAGTGCGGGAATTGTTCTCAAAGCACATAGAAAATTAGACTTTCGAGCGATCGGTTTTCGCCATTTTTGCTGGAAAACTCCACGCTAAATATAGAAACCAGACCAGTACCCATCCGGTTACAGAGTCAGAAAGGAAGTATGACTGGTGCGATCAGGTAGAGATTGGGTAACATGGTGTAACATTGACGGCTTGGAGCCTGTGTTCACCTCGTCGCTTCTCGACTCGGTTGAATATAAACTCCAAGACATCAAAGTCACACCATGTTACCGTCAATCTACCACAATAACTTATAATGTTCCACGTATATTTCCATGTTAAAGATGGTCTATCTCTTTGTAAACATGTTCTGTACAGCTATATACTGGGTATAAAACATTAGATATGAATCGAAAACTGTTGTCCGGAAATGCTTCTATCGATTATTATTGATTATATGTCGAATATGTTCTGGTCTAAAAACTTGCGGTTGTTCAGCTAACGAACAATAGTGGTTACTGTTAACAGAGACCAGAAATTTGATTGCGTAATTTTGTCACAAATAAACCTTAATTAGACGCAGTATCGCTTATAACTATGGAATAAAACAATACAAACAATCAATCTGGGATATTAAACGTTCGGAACGCTGCTATGGGAACAGCCTAATGATCTTCATCGCTATATGGTATCGCCTGAATGGTCTGTTCTAAAAATAGAACAATAAAGTGTCCCATTTAATCATCTCATTTCATAATAAAATATTCGAAATAAAATCATTATTAATTGATAGAAGCCTTTCCGGACCGGGGTCTTCAATTCATATTTATTATTTGATACCCACGCAACTATTAAATTTTTTTTATCTAAAGAGATAAACCATCTTTAATTTTATGTTTTAGATTATATGTTTGCAGACTTGTCAGTTCTTGAGTAGATATCCCAACTTCAAATGTAAGATTTTTTAATATCATGCAAGTGGCTTTAAATGAGAACTCTGATGCTAATCCGTGCCAAAGGACATGCTTCTAAAATGCAAATTGTGTCATGCCGGCTGTTCAAATAATGCGCAAAGAGATCAAAGTAAAATGTGACGATATTGGAATTGTACACTTGATGACAGGAGGTGCTTTGATTGGCTTATAGACGCAAGTCTGGGTTTAGTGTGCTTGTCATTTGTAGAATGTGGTCACCAGAGGGTGAATTTAGTGACGCTATCCCGCATAGCGGGCTAGCATAACTAAATTCACCCCCTGATAACCTCTTTTTGCTTAGGCCTCATCTTCTTTGGAAAGTATATTATCAAATTTCTAGAAACTTCTTCACAAAGATTCTATTTCTTTTACAAGTTTAGTTTCTCTATATCCCCAAGTTGGCAGATAACACATTGCATAATCGAGGTTCCCAATGGATCTACATCACTATATTCACCATTTGGGACCATTCTGAGTTTATGTCTCCCATAGCAGATGAGACCATGCATAATGAGGTCACCAGATGGTGAATTTGGTGACGCTAGCGCACCGTGCGGGATAGCGTCACTAAATTCACCCTCTGGGGACCTCATTCTACAAATGACAGCCACACTAAACTCAGGCTTGCTTCGACTAATAAAGTGATTTATTTGGTCTGTTCAGGTCTGTTAGCAAAAAAAGTAATTAAAATTTTGCGCAAGTGGATAACAAGTGTTGAGAGTTTCTGTATTTGAAGACGGGCGTAAACAGCGCAATTATGGGTTGCAGTATATATGGCATAGTAAAGCGCACTGTATTATGTAAATGGAAGCCTAAGTCAAGAGAGATGGGATGGTTGACTTGGAGTGACTAATTCTCTTCGAAGCGCTGAGCTTATATGATTATCCATAATATTCCAGCCTCAAATTAACAGCCTGTTCTCTCGAAAATCCGCACAAATATGCTTATAATATAACTTGTTTTATGTAGATAATCTGCTTAGAACGCCTCATTTTGAGTCGATAATGTACTGAAAGTGAGAGCACTTTAGTCACATTATCGATTCATAATGAGGCGATTCTAGGCAGAATATGTGCGGATAATGACACAAATAAGCTAACTCACGACTTTTCAGGTGTTCGCTCTTTAACATGTATTTTCTCTCTGGACCGCGCCATAAAACGAAATAACGGATATGAGTCCATTATCTGCTATTTCAGAATCAAATAATCACATGATGTACCTATTTCACATTATAGATCGAGTATGTGCATATTTGCGCGAGGATATGTTGCAAATTAAACAATTTTATACTAAATGGATATAGTTATAACAGCATACACTGAGTGGTGTCATGGAGGGGCGGGGCTCTACCCCATGCCTGGGATTGTTGTCGGGGGGGGGGGGGGGTCGTAGCCGGTTATGGGCGTACGAAACATTGACGCTCTTTATAAGAGGCTATCATTGGATTTTTTTCTGGGCTGACAATATTCAAAACCTGTGAACATTTCATGTTTTGAAAGTTGACAACTGGCCATCGATATATATTAATGGGCGTACATTACCCCTTTATTCAACACGAAGAACGTCAATAACAGAAACATGCATTACAGTTGTGTATATATACACAGCACCAGACGTCCAGTATAACAAAAGGTCAACTATCCCTCAGCGCGCAATGCACCGAGATAAATTGTAAAATACATTAGTGTCGCTTCGTGTGTCCAGTATATCTTTATCTGAATATGTATGTGGTATATGTGTGGAAACTTCGTTAGCTAAAATACACGTGATTTATGTTTACAACAATGCCCGAAGGCTTGATATTAATTTACTTATATTAGTAACAACGCAAGCATGGCCCACGTGTTTTTTTTTATCGGAAATCATGATGAATTTATTATTTAGTTGATAATACTTGGTTGGTTTGACAATAGGCCCGATTGTCGAAGGCTGATATCAGGTTACCTCTGGCTGATATCAGGATTATACTATCAAGCCAACACAGTAGAATTCTATTATTAATTAGATCGCCTCTTAGTAACAATGTAAGATGGACAACTCTTTCAGATGAGTGACGTCACAAAAAATCGATATCTGCACATCATTTAACAGTGAGGCAGACTTAGGACACTTGGTGATGTCGTAACACGATAATATGATTCATACGTGACACGTAGTGGAGCAACAACACACGCTGTGTCCCGAATTAGTTTTTCATCGGCGACATAACGCAAAGAATAATTTATGTAACAGCATGCAATGGCCCCGGTGGAGACGACATGACAAGTATTGTCTTGATTCTGTCCCCACACAGCCAAGTTGAGCCAACATGACGTAAATGACGTCGTGAACCGTGCCATGACGTCTTCGCTGGTTTTCATTAAGCTAACTAACGAAATTGTTCTGAATGAAACTATTATGCCTAAATCACATGGGAATTCTTCGGAATTGACAAATTTATTTTCATCTCGTTTGTCAACTTCCGAATCCGCAATTTTACACTCTCCAGACAGTTGCTAAGCGGAAGTCACGTGTCAATTTCACCAAAAAAAACGTACAGGCCACCGGAATTTGGCTCATAGCTTAATGTAGCTTAGGCAATCTCTAAACCATGTGAATATCCAACAGTTATTACGGTTAATTGTGAAGTATGACAAAACGTTATATATTTTGGTTACGAATGCGCGAGAATATAGACATTTACTGAATAGATTGTAGTGTATGACTAATTACCCAATATGGGCCAAATTATATCAAACAATGAATTAAATATGCAATATGCGACAAAAATTGTTGCTGACGTTCTCAGATAAAATGACCAAATGGAATATTTATAAAACCAGACAAGAATTGAGAGTCAAAAAACTTTGCACCACCACAGTACCTCTAGAAACCATGTGAATATCCAATAATTACGGATTATTGTCCATCCCTTAACTAACACCATTTCCGATTGGGCAAAAGCCGCCACATGATAGTCCGGGAAAAAGTCATATTGTACTCCCGAATGTCATATTGGACTCCCGAAAGTCATATTGGACTCGAAGCGAGTCCAAAATGATATTTATAAAAGTTATCGGGACTCCGGGTGACGTTATTTGGATAAACACACAATTGTATAATAAAAATGTCACTACAATGCTGTGTACAGCATGTGTTTTCTTGTATTCGTCCAGGTTGTGGATAAAAGTGATATTGGACTTTTCATCACAACCTTGACTCGTACAAGAAAAACACATGTATACATATACTGTACAATGTTGTGCACAACATGTGTTTTCTTGTATTCGTCCAGGTTGTGGTTAATTCATATTGGACTTTTCACCACAACATTGACTCGTACAAGAAACACACACTGTACACAACACTGTGTAATAACTTACACCGTTATAGGCTACATTTATATTGACCACGGATACGAGAGGACATAGACAAAGTTACTGAATATGATTGATATCGAACAATGAAGTATATAATTAATGTATGTAATATGCGACAGAAATTTTTACTGACCTCTCAGATAAAATAAAACCGAATGATATGTATGTGTTTTCCCTGTATCGAAATAGGCCGATAAATACTTGACCTTTCTGCGACCATTATATGTCACAGAAAGACCCACTAAAGTACAAAAAAATACATCTTTGAACACGATGTACATGTTTGGGTGCCAAACAAAAAACACCCATTTGCACGACATGGAACAGAAAAGAGCGTTCCGTGTTAGTATGTTCTTCATATGGTATAAATGTATTTGCTGGACGCCGTTGACAATACGTAATGATCGTCCGCTGGTTGAGTTTTGTAAATTTAGTAATCCGCATATTGCCAATGAACGCATTGGGGTGGGGTGGGGGTGGGTGGTGGTGGGTGGAGAAATTGGTAAACCTACATCTAAAATGTTAGTCAAATTGAGTATCTCATATATATTTTGAAGACCTCTGTTTGTTTGTCTGTCTGTATGTTTGTCTGTCATTGATACAAATCTACGATTCTCGACCGATCGGGACTAAACTTGGTACGTGTGTGTAGTTTGACCAGGCGGTCGACCTTGTCGTATTGGCGAGCCCGTGCGGCGCCCGCTTCGCGCATGCGCAGACGAGATCTCGGAAACGGGTGGAGCTATCGACTTAAAATTTGCTATGTGAATGTATCTTGCCCCGGATACGAATTTCATCGGGACGCCGAGCCCATGTGACGCCAGCTTCGCAGATGCGCAGACGAGATCTCGGAAACGGGTGGAGCTATCGACTTGAAATTTGGTATGTGAATGTATCTTGCACCGAATACGAATTTTATCGGGTCGCCGAGCCCGTGGAACGCCAACTTCGTGCATGCGCAGACGAGATCTCGGAAACGGGTGGAGCTATCGACTTGAAATTTGCTCTGTGAATGTATCTTGCCCCGGATACGAATTTTATCGGGTCGCCGAGTCCGTGCGACGCCAGCTTCGTGCATGCGCAGACGAGATCTCGGAAACGGGTGGCGCTATCGACTTGAAATTTGGTTTTTGAATAGCCCGGACAACGTCGGGCTGGGTAGAGCTATCGACTTGAAATTTGGTTTTTGAATAGCCCGGACAACGTCGGGCTCATCGGCTAGTATTATATATACCGGTACCATGTATATGTGTACCACTGCTTGTTTTTCTTTGATATCTCATATGTTCGTTCGGGATATGTGTACTTTTCTTTCGGATATTCATTCTCCGGTTGAGATAACTATTTATTACCCTTATTCCATTTAATAAACCCATTCTATAAATTGTGATATCAAACGTTCGTTTAATAACAGGAAATAGTGCCAGGTGATCTTTGACTTCCGTTGTGTCGTTTGTTTACATCCGCACGCTTCCTCTCAAAATACTATAGCTTCCAATATTTTTCAATCAACCCTTAATGAATGAAGAGTTTGAAAAGTTATATATACGCCATTAATACGCCAAAGAGTCTTTATTTATCTGGGACTATTTCTTTACATGGGCAAACAACGCATAGTTACGTGAAACGTCATCGCGTGCCTTACAGAAGCCGATGTTAGTTTCGCGTCCCATTTGTTGATTTAAGTATGTTTTGTCGAGATTTTGAATCATGTAATAAAAAGTATCAACAATTCGTCCCCAGTTTATAGCAGAATTTACAAAACTCGTCCAGTAAATTAGGTCTGGACCTCGCCAAAGGCTCGGTCCAGACATAATTTACTGGATTAATTTTGTAAATTCCGCTATAAACTGGGGACGAGTTATAGATCTTCTCTATATACAGCATAACTAATAGGTTCATACTACTATAGCGAGAACAGAAATTACCCAAAAAGTAAAGTACCCCAAAGATGTGGTCGTGCACTGGGTGGAGTACTTTCACAGACAACATAGACCGAGAATATATCAAGCAATTAGTCTCACCCATGGAACTTTATGGCGAAAACCCGGACGACGCAAGTCTAGACACTTATTACTCGAATGTCGTCAAAGCTATCGATTCTGCGTCTAAGAGTTTTGTTCCAACAAAATCCTCAAAACCACACGTTAAACCGTTTTGGAACGAACGTCTAAAATCTCTTCATAGTGAAATGCAGAGCTTTAGACGGATATGGACCGCGGAAGGTCGCCCTAGGGGGCACACAAATTCATCTTACACGAATTATAAAGTAGCCAAATGTGCATCAGATTTCGTTGTAGCCAAAATGAAATGGTCGATCATGCAGCCGAACTTAACCAGGGGCAGTTTTTCCAACTTTTTAATCAACGGAAGTCCAACTGTAGGGCGCAAACTAACAACTTGTTTGAAGTCAATAATGTCACGCTTAGAAACCCGGAAGAAATCACAAATGCATGGGCCGATTATTATGAAATGTTATATCACCCTCTTGAATCTACCACATTTGATGCAGCTCATTACGATTATGTCACTAATTCTGTTGATGATATTGCTTCTAACACACATGGGTGTAATGTCGGTACTGCATCTGACAAACGGCTTCTCTATCCCGTATCAGTACATGAGCTCATATCTGAACTCAAATCAATGAACTTGGGCAAAGCCCCGGGACCAGATATGATCTGCTATGAGCATATAATATACGGGGGGGGGGGGGGTCATTACATAAATGTATATCTTATGTTCTCAGCAATATGATAGAACTTCAACACATACCTCAGATGGCAAAAAAAGGCATGATGGTGTCTCTCTATAAGGGTGGAGATAAGCCGAAATCACATTTTTATAACTATCGAGCAATAACCCTTCTCCCAGTCGTGTATAAGACATTAGAAAAGGTAATATTATGTCGCATGGAACGTAACACACCGAATCTAATCAAAGTACACCTACTTCAAAACGGGTTTCAAAAAGAGGTCAGTTGCTTGATGTCGTCATATGTGTTACACGAAAGTATAAGTTATACCAGTGAACAAAAGAACAAGTTTTTTTCTTGCTTCATAGATGTTCAAAAGGCCTTTGACACAGTTTGGATTGATGGCTTGCTTCTCAAATTACACAAGGAACAAGACAAGGTGGAATACTGTCCCCTTTATTCTACATGTTGTACATCAACGAGTTACTATATGAAATCGAGGCGTCCAACTGTGGTCTCCGGCTTATCTCCACAAATTGTTCCTCTCCCACCCAGGCGGATGACATGACGTTGCTGTCGCTATCGAACTATGGTATACAGCACCTATTAGATATATGCTGATCTTACAGCCAAAAGTGGAGATTCATGTATAACCCAAAGAAAACCAAAGTCATTGCATGTATTCAACGAAAACGTACGTCAAAACGGTGCCTTAAATCGAAAATGGTATCTTGGGGATGGAATTGTATCCGAAACTGATGAAATCACACATTTGGATATTCACATTAGTAAAGTCAATTTTGTAAAGGAATTTGTTGAAGTGGTAGTAGATAAAATCCGATCTACATACTTTCTTTTGAGCAACGCCGGGCTCTATGCTGGTGGTATCACACCATCAAGTTGTGCAATCATATATGAATCAATTGTGTTGCCAAAAGGCTTGTATGGGACATAATTCCTTTGCGGTATGTCTCAAGCAAACATATCAGATCTCGAGAAAATTCACCGATTTTGTTTGAAGCGAATTCAAGCATTGCCGGTGAGAGCTAGAACTGACATCGTATCTGGTCTTATGGGCTTAGGCTCTATCTGCTCAACCATAGATGCTCGTAAACTCAGCCTCTTTGGTAGTCTTTGTCGATTATGACATACCAAAGCGTGCAAAGAAATCTTCACCTTAAGATTACACTCGCATCTCTCTGGGGAGTACGTCAACCCGAACTCGTTCTTCTCCGATATTGAACGTATTCTCATGTCATATAACATTGTTCAATACTTGTACCAATTCTCCTATCGCGGCATGTTTCCAACAAAATCAGAATGGTCCCGTATACTCAAAACTGAAGTTAATAACAAACGTGAACTCGACTGGAAGCGCAACATTGATAATGACCCATCCCTTCTTCGTTTCGGGAAAATACATAATATTTTTGCTGCAAATGTCCCTTTTGTGGCGATGCTGTCGCATTTACCCAGATAGAAAGGGTGCCCTTTTCACAGTTGCACAATTAGTAGCTGCCACAGCTGTACATACATGTGAACATACTGTATGTATGTTATGCAATATGATTCACCATGACGTAATTAAGCATGCTCTAATTTACTGTAATCACATTATGCATCCTTCGACATGGTATGTGGTACCAGCTAATTGACAAATTTGGCTTATTGTTTTACCTCTGGACAGATGAACTCGATGATGATGAACTAGTACTTCTTCATCTAACAAAATTACCTGGCGAACTTTATTCAATCATCGACGAGCCCGTGTGTTTCGTTTCTTTCATGGTGCACCACACACATTTACTTTGGAAGGCATACAGTACGATGGTGTCAAATCTTTGACAGGATATTTTACATGGCCAAGCTCCAGTTATAGCCAACAGCTAGCACTTCGGCCTTCGCCTAACACATGCACGCTTCAGCAATGATGCATGATTTGGCGTTGAACTCTGTACAGAACTTTTATGAGGTCGAAATCACTCAATAAAATAGGTAAACCTATGCGTTGAATGGCGGGATCTCAAGCAAACCTATAACTATGTAAAAGAGCGTGAACTGTCACGGGGTGTTGTGTGCGTGTGCATGTGGGGAGTACGTGATGGTATGTGATGGAGGGTGTGTGTGTGTGTGAGGGTGATGGTGTGTGTGTGTGTGATGGAGGGTGTGTGTGTGTGTGAGGGTGAGGGAGGGTGTGTGTGAGGGGGGGGGGGGTGAGGATGTATGTGTGTGGGTGCGAGGGTGTGGTGTGGTGAGGGTGTGTGTGTGTGTGTGTGAGAGAGAGAGAGAGAGAGAGAGAGAGAGAGAGAGAGAGAGAGAGAGAGAGAGAGAGAGAGAGAGAGAGAGAGAGAGAGGGTGTGTGTTTGTGTGTGTGCGAGGGTGCGCGCGCGTATGTGAGAGAAAGATATAGCGGAGAGAGAAATAGAGAGACGTGGGAGTAAGAGACAGATATATATAGAGAGAGAGAGGTGTATATGCGCATAGCGGATCCGCAGATACATGTCTGAGTGCTGCGAATACGCTGCACGTGTGATTGGGTGTGCGATCTCGTTATCATATACATATTGTACATAACAAGAGCGATGCGTTGTCTTAAGTTACCCTCACACCATAGCGATCACCAGTTGCGTATGGTTGCGAATACAAAATAGTGGTCATAAGTTCCGAACGCAACTCACACGCAACTAATAAGTTTTATAGGTTTGAAGTACGCAACAAGCACGCAGGTGATCGCAGACACACGCAGAGTAAGTTCGAAATTTGGAACATGTTCAATAATTCTCTGCGAATGCCTGCGATCAATTTATACGCAACAGGGACGCAACAGGTACGCTAAGCGCGCAACACGATCGCAACAGGTACGCAACTCATAAGTTATTAACGCAGGTGATCGCAGGTCCAAATTTGTGGTATCTGGCCAGGTTTTGGTACCGTACATGTTGCGAATGTGTTGCGTACATGTTGCGATCGTGTTGCGTGCCTGTTGCGATCATTTTGCGATCGTGTTGCGTGCCTGTTGTGATCCTGTTGCGTGTGTTGCGTAGCCCCAACCTATTGTGCTTATTCCCAGCGTATCCCCAACCTATGCCCTGCGTATCCAACATATTAGTTGCGTGTGAGTTGCGTGTTAGTTGCGTACTACATGCGTGTTGAGAAATGGTATAAATAGTGGGCCTTTTCTAGATCCGTGTCAGTTGTTGGTGGACCTCCGAGGTGACAACATGGAACTACCTCTTGCTGTTATTGGATATCAGTTTAATCTGGTCGCAAATACCACGCATTAGCACGCAGGTCAAACGCAACTTGTAAGTTTTGAACGCAACTCAAACGAAACTCGTAAGTTCTGCACGGAACTCACACGCAACTCGCACGCAACTCCTATGCCGGTGATAGCAGATATTGGGGGATCATAAGTTCAGTTCGCAACCCACACGCAACCCACACGCAACCCATAGGTAGAATAGGTTACAAAATTGACAAAATTGTTGATTTCGCTTGTGTTTGGTGCGTATACAAATATTTTTTACACGCAACTCATAGGTTTCAGCATACGCTATGGTGTGAGGGTAACTTTAATACTCTGTATTTCATATGACTGTATTATTATGCTCCGTCTTGTATGATTTGTGCTTTTCTTGTCTTTTTCTTTTGAACTGTGTATATGTTACATGTATATCTCTGTGAGCTCTTCATTAATGGAGGAAATAAAGAAATATATATAATAAAAATTAAAATGACAATTTAAAGGCCCACTTAATTTTCGAATCACCAGATCACATTATATATGTATACAACATATTCCATATTATATACTATTTGAAAGATGAAGCTCCAAAACTATGAATAATCAACTGATCCGGTCGAATAAACTGGGAACATGTTGTTTTTATCGTGGTACCGATGTGCGTTTTTGGGTATAATTTTGATCCGGACTGCACTGTAAAGTGTATAATTATCAATGCTTGATGCTTTTGCACTACGCTAGTAAATATATATATATATATATATATATATATATCTTTATTTCCTCCAGTATTGAAGAGCTAACAAAAGACATACACCCATAGTTGTAACACAAATTATAAATAGATGTAATAATAATTTTTTTTTTTTTTAAACTCTCATACAATACATACAGACGAACTTACATCCCACCAAATACATGCAACGCACAACATCAGAAAGAAGAAAGTAAAATATCCGGTGACTTCGTCTACCTCCGTCGTTGAAAAAGCCGAAAACACTCGAGTGCCCGGATCGCTTCGCTCAATTATAGAGCAAATCCTATTCTTGACTCTTTGTTCGCACCGTTCGCAACCAACGGGCCGTTGTGCTGTGAATGGCACATAATTCGCACCGCTCGTGTCGCTCACGTCACCGTCTGCTTATAACAGGGCCTGGAACCTACGTCACCGGAAGGGTAACCCTACATCAAAATAACTGTAAATAAAGTTCGACTCGCTACTTCGACATCGTTTTTTAAATAAATACAATCGATTTCGATGTAATATTATAAGCAAAGGAGCTATGCCACCTGCAAATCTCGACAAATACAGAAACCGAAAATCGGAAAGAATTGCTTATAATGAGAATTTCGCATTCGCAATTCAAAATCGCGTCCGATTTCCTATTTTCGTGCAGGTGTTAACGCCAACATTTCATGTTCTCCGCGCCCTAAACTCATTTTAAAACCGTATACATTGAGTTTCGGGATATTTTAAATGTTAAAATTTGAATCAATAACAAAATATTAACTTTCCCGTGGTTTGTTTGTAAATTTCTTAAGACACAAAGAATTTGTATGAATTTGTCTATTAATGGTAACGCCCACATCGCGTTAACGCTCACATAATATTGGCCTGTTTGCACTCAGAATTGAGTCACCATCCGTATAATCCGGTAGATGAACTATTAACGATCGTGTTCACATATACACACTCAGTTAAATGCGTTACTATACACAAATGGCTGTTATAGAGATGCCAATATACTATTTGATAATACTATATATAAAGACGAGCATAAATTCATGGCATAATCATTGTTTTTACGTTCTCGTTGTATATTCGTTAGTTTAATTAAGTGTATCTACTGTCATTCGTTCTCTTATTCCATATTCATTGTAGTACTACTTTGTTATTCCATTCTATTTCCGTCGGTTAAATCCATGTTAATATGTTCATATTTCCAGTTTCGTCTGATAGTTGTCGTTAAAACATTATCATGCAATAAAGATTTCTTTAATTATATTCTATTACTAACATTCATTGTTTACCCATGTTTATTGATAATGAATTGAATGTGTTATTCGGTCCAGGAACCTTCGTTGTCAAACAATCTGGTCACGCATCAATTATATTCGCAATCCAAAACCAAAACATCGGGATATATGTAACGGATAAATACATTTTCAAACACCCTGTCCCACCATCAGTCAATAATCATAAAGTATGGTTAGGTACTCAAGTCCCAAAAACTAATTGGTCACATATATATTAACTATAGCAGGTTATATAGTGAATTGTGAACATAATATGGTTCCTGTGGCTGGATATTCATTTAGTTTGGTTATGTTTAACATTATATATTAAATTTTCTTATATAAACTGGATAGTCCGTTTATTGAATACTTTTGCAGACAAAAATGATATATACAAGGAAAAAACCAACTTAAAGTTGAATAGAAGAAAAAATACAACAAAAAGAGGCATGTTGTGTCGTCTAAGAGAAGAGGACAACTTATATTCTCGCCAGCGACCAAGCGTCGGAGAATATGTATACGACCGAATGTGAGTCCAGTGTGTTCGAGATTTATATATAACACTCCAGAAAAACTCAGAACTCCGCGAACCCCAAGATCAGACAGGAAGAGGGTTAAACGGTCTCCAACATCGACTAAAAAGAAGACTCGCGTCCGGTTGTTCCCTGTTGAGAGTGATCCGGAGAACGAAATGATTAGTCTTATCCCAATCGTGTTGAAAGAACTAAGTCGGTGTGATCTTCAAGATGTGCCGCTGGAATTTTTCAAGCTTGTTACTATTTATTTGGCTTCGGGGGTAAATAATATTTTATTTGAGTCGAGGAACCCACCAATCAAAGCTCAGAATGGTCAGATATCGATTTTTTAAATCTATTATTTTTCACCACCTGGAATATATAGTGGCCCAGTAAAAGTCGACGAGTAGACTGCCTCTGACCAAATTTGCGGATGAAGATGGTTAACTCGAAAATCAAGTAGCTTTTTTGTCAGATATTTGACAAACCGACAAAATGTTGAAAAATAACAGGTTTAGGCCAATTTTATACTATATTTGACTGTAGTTAGCATTAGTTTTGGTTGTTTAACCGATTCTGATAACTGAAGCGGGCATTTAAAAAAATATTTGTTGTTGGAATCTGATGATATGGGGGACCATCGAATCGGATTGATTAGCTTTAACTTTGATTTTAGGATAACTTATTAACCTGATCGTTTACAGAATACATCTTCTACTCAAATTACTTATTTGTTTATATAATATTAGATTATATATATTAGATTGTTGTTATTATCGGGAGTTTATTGAAAATGGCGTAGGCCTATAGTACCCATTAATTAGTTTTAAGTTGTTCTATTTACTTATCAAATATCAACGAGCGAGTTAGATCATGACACGAATCTCTACTATATGGCGAACGGGCGGTATCCATAGTAGAGATTCATGGCATGATCTACGAGCGAGTATGAATGGTTGCCGGCAAAACAAATTTCAATAATAATTAAATACATGTGAATTTAATGCTACTTCCCTCGCTAAGATCCCCCGAAGATTCCCGCTAACATCCTCCGGAAAAGGGAGGGATATCCTGAATAGCACAGAACATAACACGGCGTTAGAATAACGTTGCGTTTGTCTCTGGGGGAAATCAGTCAGAACTAACTGACTAACTGACTAACACCACGACATTCAAAAACTATTTTAGAGTAGGGTTCATAAAAACTGTGCGAAGTATTTCAGTTTGACGATGTTGTGTAACTACTACGAGAGTGCGACTTTGCGAGCTTGTGATTTTAATTAATTTCTATTAATTAACAGTTTTTTCTTTTATTAATTTCAGAAACATTTGAATTTGAAACAAAAATTGAATAATACAACTTAAAAGCTCCTTCCTGGTTCAACTCAAGCAGTGGCGATATTGCGATTTATTCATTTATCAAACGTTGGTTTATTTTAGCCTATAATTATATATGATGCATCAACCAGAATGACATTTTTTCTTATTCCCTATAATAATATTGATATATACAGGTCATATAATTACTTATTATTTTATTCATTTATGTCTTGTGATAGTAATTCCGTGAAAAACGTATTAATTAGCCTGCCATAATACAAGTGAAGCAGTCTACTTTTGAGCCGATGTATACAGATTCGCCTCGGCAATATTCGGGGGATCTTAGGGTCTATTCTCATTGCACACGCGCGTGCGATTAATCGCAGCGTTTTTTAAGGTCGAGCGGCTCTATATGTGTGTTCGATGGCATTCCTTCCTCCCACTGCTAAGAGTTCCCCCAATAGGGGTGGGGATCTGACGAACACATTCATACACAGGTCTAGAGTAGGTTGGAGGATGATAAAGTACTTTCGGTTGGGGGTGACCACATACAGGCCTATATATGCTGACACATTAACTTAAATTTTCCTCAGTTAGATTTACTCAGGTATAAGTTGAGTATAACGAGCCATGCCATCAACATGACATAAGTTTTGAGGACACAATTATATCTAGTTAATTATAATTAGAAATAGAGGGTTCAATTCCATGTAGTTGGGCATAAATATGCATATTTTATTCCAACTTGAAACGTATATAACACTATATAGTACGATCACAACCCAGATTACAGGAGTTTTATGTATATATTTGTTATTATCACTCAAGATTATCAAAAGTGTACGATTCAAGTGGTTGAATTAGATCTTTCAACGTGTTACCTTATAGTTAGCTAGGTCTGACAAAAATCGTCTTTCTGAATAAAGCTCATTTAAAACATTTGTACTCAAACACATGATATCAAGTACAAACTAGAGGGTTAAAATTCTGGCCTGCAGAATTTTGATACTTCCATATAAATTCCCCATCCCCGATCACCATCCATAATTTAATCATCTACCCAACCCTATCCAATCCTTACACATAAACCACTCCATAACCCTAATATTGGTAGCCAATCCATAATCATAACCATTTCCACAGCCCTATCCACAGCACTTAACTCTAACCCAATAAAATACCCTTACCAAATACATTGCCCTCATGCAAACCATATCCATAGCCGTACCTTGGACCATTACCATAACTCTTTCAATGAGTTTAGTCATACATACAAGCGTAACCACAACCAAATCCTTTGCATAACTGACACCGTCACAATTTTATCATTAACAATATCCACAATTCTAACCCAATTTATAAACCATATCCTGACCATAACGTTAACATTAAGCCTAACCCTGATCTACACATATCTATAGCCCTATTCTTAATGTGTTATATAGTTATCAGGGCATAAAATATTAAATATGAGTCAAGAATTCTGTCCGGAAATGATTCTATTGTTATTATTGATTTCATTTCGAATATCTTCTGGTCTAATAATGTGTGGTTGTTTAGCTAACGAACAATAGTGGTTACTGTTACCAGTGACCAGGGCTGTTCTAAAAATAAATCAAGAACTTGTCCCAATTAACATCTCATAATAAAATATTCGAAAAAATTCAACATTAGCTGATAGAAGTCTTACTGGACATGGGTCTTCAATTCATATTTATTATTTTGTACCCACAAAACTATTTCAAAACTTGTTATTTAAAGAGATAATCATATTGTTAACCCTTCACATTAATTTTCCTATGTGTATACAGTCATCGGGAGTATTTTTCTACATGATAAGTGAATACATGTAATATCTATCGGTCACTTAATCCTGATTAACTCATTGCGCATTCATTTGAAAAGTAACAAAAAATCATCGAATTTGCACGTGGATAGTACCGACCACATCCAATTTGCTTTATCTCGATTTCTTCATGTATTTCTTTGCAAGATTTACTTGAAGTTGCCAAAAGCCTCGACCAACCGATGCACGTTCTCCGTTAGACGGATTGCTTTTACACAACAGTCAAACTTCCAGGATGTATATATGGTAAACTGAGGCACATGCTCACGCATTTGACTCACTCCTTCATTAGCCTGCTTGAATTTCGACTTTTGCCATATATCGATGTAGGCTGTGTTCCTATGCATGTACTACGCATTACGCTATATATCGTCGCCACGAGTGGATCCTTTGTTCTGAAACTTAAGCAATCGCACCAGTTTTGGGCGTTGATATCCCCTATCACATCCACTCGTCAGCAAAATTTTATCTCCATATTTTATTTTTTTCAAGAATTTTTTAACTTTTGATTTTTGTTGGAAATTGCCAATATGCACCCACCTGAACACGAGCTTTCCGTTGGTCGGTTTGCTTTGTAAGTAGAGCGGTCAAACTTTAGGATGTTACCAACAATATATCAACGAACCGGCTCCTGCATTACATTGCTCCGTCATTAACCCGGTCGGATTTGGCGAGAAAAATAGCTTAGTGATACAGCACTTAAATATACTTGTTAACATTATAAAGCCTCGCCACTAGTAAACCTGGTACCTTAGCGCAAATTAAGCAGACATCGATAAGTTGCGTTTGGGTACTATCTATCATATCCACTATTCAAAATTTTTTTGTCTCGATGTTTGATTTTTAGACAATTTTTCCCCCTTTGATTTTCGTTGGAATTTACAAAAAGTCTGAACCGACCGGAAGGTCACTCGCTGTTTGACAGTTTGCTATTATAGCAGAGCTATCACACTTTGGGGGCCTACCTACGCGATACCGCAGTACCTGCTCCTGCATTAACCTTGCTCACCAATTAGCCCGTTTGGATTTGGCGCCAAAAATAGGTAATTTTCTTGTACATGCCGTAGACCGGTAACGATTGGGACAAAAAACTTGCCAGTGGTAAAATTCGGTCCGCACCACTCTCCCCATTCGGAATATGCAACAAAAATATTATACCGCTGGACTTGTTTTTTTTTTGTTTTTTGTTTTTTGTGTGCTAAATCTGCCGTTTACATCCGCCACCGATCAGCCTGGTCTCACCACCCTCGGCCTGGTCTCACCTCCCCGACCTGGTATTACCCAGCATGGTTTCGTCGCCGCCCCGGTTATGCTTCATCCTCTCCCATGCTCCTTCATTAGCCAAATTATTTAATATTCGATTTGTTGTCCGCCTAACATAACATTGGTCAATTCTGAACCGATTTCCAAAATTCTTTCATGAGGATCATTAGTACGTCCTATAGATACACGACAGTAAAAGTAGTTGAAATCATCGAAAAAAAATATTTCGAAAATTTTGCCCCCACCCAAACCCCAAAAATATAAGTCCGTTCCTGTTCAAAACTTATTTTCATAGCAAGTTGCTAATAAGTAACTGCATAGAAGCCCTCTTATCTGGCTACCTTGAATGTTATAGGCGGACACAGGATATGAAATAAATCGAATTTTGCGAATCATGGGCGACAACTCTGTAGGGAAAGCTCGGACATAAATTGTAAAACATGGACACAATAGGGCCTACTGAGTTGTACATACGGTCCAAATTTCAAGTTGCTGCTGTTCATACTTTTCGAGATACTGCAACCCCCAGTTTTACACATAAAGGGAGATAACTCTGCAAATCAAGTTAGGACAAAATCCTATATAGCCCGATGCACTACAACTATCATAGGGCTATAAACATACCAAAATCCAGCGCTCTATCTCTCATACTTCCTGAGATATAAGGGTTATAAAATTGCTTAGTATAATAAATAATATTGGAAAAAAATAATAAATTGAATAACAATATACTTCCATATTAAAATATGGAAGTATAATAAGGGAATCGCACAAAATTGATTGGAATGTTGATAGTATGGTTTATTGACATTTCTGTGTTCAGTTGGAGCGTTCTGGTGTGACCCCCACCCATGCCTCGAAATTTGGTGACGCGGATAGAAAATTCGCCATATCTCGGCCAATTTTCGCGATATCGAGCTAATTTTTGCGTCATTGTGTTCGTATTTGATGTCCCTTTAATATTTAGTAGGGTTCTGGTAAGGTACTGTGGTGATATTCTACTATGTAGGCCAATATGTATGTTGTTCAGTACATACTTTTCGAATATCTCTGGCCTCCATCGTCGTAATACCACAAGTAGGTAATCGTTTTGAAGTACTGGAAATTCCCCATCGAATGACACTAAACACGTGACGATCGGTTGAAGAAATTTAAATTCATAGTGCATTTTCTGTAAACTTGAAAAAAAGGAAGGGGCCACAATTTCTACATTTGGCAACCGATTCACAAAATTCACTCATAATGGCCCTCAATACACATTATAGATACTTCACAACAATTTTGGTTCAAATCGGAGACAACAAAAAAATTATCAATTTTGACCCCATCCCTAGTGCGGACAAATTTCACTCGATCTTGGTCAAAATTTTACCAACTCGTGTTCTCTCTATGTATAACACGCTCACATAAACCAAATCCAGTTTATGTGCGTCGTCTAGGAGGAGATAGAGTGACAAGCACTTTCTCCTCAATTGATGTATGAATACAATTTTCGATTGGTTATAACTTGGTCAATTCTGAACCGATTTCCAAAATTCTTTCATGAGGATCATTAGTACGTCCTATAGATACACGACAGTAAAAGTAGTTGAAATCATCGAAAAAAAATATTTCGAAAATTTTGCCCCCACCCAAACCCCAAAAATATAAGTCCGTTCCTGTTCAAAACTTATTTTCATAGCAAGTTGCTAATAAGTAACTGCATAGAAGCCCTCTTATCTGGCTACCTTGAATGTTATAGGCGGACACAGGATATGAAATAAATCGAATTTTGCGAATCATGGGCGACAACTCTGTAGGGAAAGCTCGGACATAAATTGTAAAACATGGACACAATAGGGCCTACTGAGTTGTACATACGGTCCAAATTTCAAGTTGCTGCTGTTCATACTTTTCGAGATACTGCAACCCCCAGTTTTACACATAAAGGGAGATAACTCTGCAAATCAAGTTAGGACAAAATCCTATATAGCCCGATGCACTACAACTATCATAGGGCTATAAACATACCAAAATCCAGCGCTCTATCTCTCATACTTCCTGAGATATAAGGGTTATAAAATTGCTTAGTATAATAAATAATATTGGAAAAAAATAATAAATTGAATAACAATATACTTCCATATTAAAATATGGAAGTATAATTATGGGGAAAGAGGGGATGAGACCCCAATTTGTTGGGAGAAAAACAAATAGATTTGCATGTAGGGAGGATGGTAGACCCATGGTTGGGAGGGATTTTTATGTTCAACCCTGTGTATGAACGTTTTTTTTCAGACCCCCTCCTCCATCATCGAGTGCTCATTTGTATAGCCGCTGGCAACAGCGACAACGCGGTACTATAATTGACGAACCACCATTCAAATAGAATAAGTGATGGGACTCAGAATTAGACCTTAAGAGTCACACACGCAACGTTTCAGGTCGAATTCTGTCGCCAGGACGCTGTTCGCATGCATGAGCGATTGATTTCAATTTGATCGCCATTGGCGGCTTATCATCAGTGATCGCACATGCTAAACGGCACATTACTATCAATCTATATATTCACAATCTTGGGTACAGTGTTGCGCGAGACTGACAGGTAATATAATTCGACTGAAAATTCTACAAAAATCACCACTGATGCTAGCGATACGTTGGAAACTTCTTTCCAAGCCATTTCCTTTCCGTACTTCATTTATTATTTTATCGCCCATCAGTTATGAGAATGACTGTACCCGGATAGTATATGTGACCGAGTGAACCATGCCATTCTCTGTAACGGCTATCTCGATGACGAGGTTGATTGCATAAGATGATTGGTCACGAATAGGACGTGGTTGTTTGGGGAAGGTAATTGATCACGAATCGCCCTGTGTTATGTTAACACGCACCTTAAAAAACGCTGCGATTAATCGCACGCGCGTGTGCAATGAGAATAGACCCTAGCAAGGGAAGAATTACACTCTTGCGCTTCCATAAGTTCCATTAACTGTGAGGCATACACTACTCACTGGTCCTAAAACTAATTGTGATATTCGGCAATTGAAAGAATTCAGCCAAATTGCCGATTTTGGAATCAAATGTTGATTATATGTAGGCGTTACCATTTATGTCACAATTCCAGTTTTAAAAGCCAATGTAAGCGTTACCATTTCAAAACTCTGAAACATGCCTCGAAAATTGGTGACGGAAACCACCTGAACGCGATAATCTTTACAACCGTTACATATATATCTCGGTATAGATGACTGTGAGCTAGCAAACAATGTTTTACAGCTCATAAGCAATGATTTGTTTAGTGGTTTATGTACATAGTTTGCAAAAACGATAAATACCCACTTCGAGTCGCACCGAGCAGCCGCCATTTTTCGGTGAAAAACTTTGTTTTATGACGTAGGTTCCAGGCCCTGTATAAGATTAAATTGTGTCGACTTAATTTGGAAGGAGGTATTTAAAGTGATGCGAAACACTCAGGTAGGGTGATCAAATAGAAATGGAGAATAATCTTGTTCAAAGTAGTTATTTTTTACAAATATTATATCTAAATTGACAACACACACCACCATTCTGATATCTATATCTATATTTGCGAATGTCTGTCTGTCTGTCTGTGTTCTATAGAAATTCACTGGGGACCATCTAGATGGCACCAAAGGGGTCTACTAGGGGTAACATTTTACGAGAAAGATAATGGTGCGGGTTAGAATTTGCTAAAGTGACGCCGTTGTTGTCAGGGGCAGAAAAAGGGGAGGGGCAGAAGAAAAATTTGTCGCCGATTGCCACCAAACTTATATATAATCATCCCCATGATATGAGAAATCTAATGGTGTGGTTTAAATATGTCAAAACTGGCGCCGTTCGAGTAAGGGATGCACAGAAGGGGAGTGGGGCACCAAAATTTATCAAACTCATTTTAGCACCGCCGTCCACCAAATTGATATATATTCTACTCCATGATAAAAGGAATCTAATTGTTTGATTTAAAGACGTCAAATTGGTGTCGGTTGGATGAGAGATTGGGGGGGGGGGTGGACACTCAATTTGATAATAATGGGTTTAGTCGCCGAATCCAAGCAAACTTATACAATATCATCCCCATGGTATGAGGAGTATAATGGAGTGGCTTAAATCGGTCAAAAGTGGCGTCATTCAAGTCAGGGGTGCACCGAAAGGGAGAGGGGCACCAACATTGATACACAATATTTTAGCGCCAATTTCCACAAATTGATACACACGCCGATTATCTCCATAATATCAGGAGTCTAATTGTGTGGGTTAAGGATGTCACAAGGGGTGCCATTCGAGTCAGGGGTGCATAGCGGATGAGATGGACAAAACATGATAAACAATATGTTTAGCGCCGATTTCCACCAGATTTATACATAATCTTTTCCGTGATACGAGGAATCTAAGCGTGTGGTTTAGATACGCCAAATTTATGGTGACCCTAAATTGATACGAGTTTGTATACAGATTTCCACCAAATTGATATATTATTCTTCTCCGTGATACGAGGAATATAATCGTGTGACATAAAGACGCCAAACTGGTGGTGGTGGTGGTGGTGGGGGGGGGGGGGGGGGGGGGTCATAACAATGATAAGAATTTGTTTAGTTGCCGATTACCACCAAACTTATATATAATAATTTCCACAAAATCCATACACGTTCTTCTCTAATGATACGATGAATTAAATCACATTTGGGGTCGTTTGGGTCATGGATGTCGGGAGGAGATGCACCAGCATTGACACCATTGCTATTCGCCGATATCCACCAAAGTCATATATTGTCATCCCCCAGGCCATATCCATATCATTGGCGTTCAAATTTCACAATCTCGACAAATGGTGATACAACTAAGTCACTTGAACAATTAGCTTTTTTTTTTAGTTGAATTGTTTATTTGCAAAGTCAACATCGACATTGCAACATGCTACAACGTATATACATATATACAACACAAACATGTATGTACATCAAAAATTATTCCATCATATTGTATGGTATTAATAATAAAGGCAAATACAGCTAATACATTCAGGAATATGTTTCTTGAATGGTATATAAGTCATATATATTTATTTTATATATAGTATAATATAATACTAACGTCATGGTAACTTTTTAAAGGCCAATTTTAAGAAATTGCTTACTCTTTTCAATATACTAATATTTAGCAGTGACAACATTCTGTAGAATTTATTTTTGTTAGGTTTTTCCCAGTAATACTTTGGGATATAGATTTCTCGCAGGTCGTTAAGTTATGTACACAAAATAACAAAATGGTATATACATGCATAGCAACATTTCATTTAAATTGAGAATGTTTTGCCAATATTTTGCACCATGAACAGAGGGGCACCTGGATATTTCTTTAAAACATCTGTATCTTCAAGGAGATATGATAGCCAGTTGTCCTCAAACTCTTAGTCTAATCCATTGATGCATTTCGATGTTAAACCCAATTGTCGTCTTTTAATTTTTGGAACTAATGTGTTTATGATGTTCATGTGTCTTGTTACAACGTCTGAAGTATACGCAGTTGTAAATAACTAAATACTTCTTTATTAGTGGAATGGATGAATCGCGATAAACAAAATGACAATCGACAAGTTGAGCCACTACTTATATTCAATGACTGTGTAAGAATCATGTTGTGTGATGCTATTTGAATATACAATTTGTGAGAATACGTGTAACACTTTGAGTATTCTCTATTCCCAACAAATATCCACAGCATGCAGAGGGTTTCACACCACTTTAACATGGGCAATGCCGGGTAACCCTGCTAGTATTAATTAAATGCAGTGACTGCATATGGCGAAATCGTTTTTGTTAGTTTATCGCCGACAGAAGCGTCCGATTCGAGTAGTAAATGTTTAGCGTAGTTCAGACAATGTTTTCTATGGAGTGGTACGGTTGATTTACTTAAGATTTTCGGCGATGTTAGTAGAATGCTACATTCCTCCAGTTGGCATAGCACCTGAATACTAACTTATCAGTTTCACGAACCCGAACAAGTCCATAATATGTATTTAAGAAAAATATCGATCTACCGTACCGATCAGAATAGGTGGTATATTGGGGTGCGCCTTTATTGCGATATTGACAGCGCTTAAGTTAGAATATGTATTTGCATACCTTATTCGTATTTAAATTGGCGCAGTACTATTTTTCGCGCAAACATCGGTGCGCGAATTTAAAACTGAGCGAAAAATAGTACGACTCCCAAGTTTAATCTAAACCACAGTCCATATGAAATAAAAGAGCGCTATGTTGCTGAGTTCACATATATAATGAGCGGTTGAATAGACAATTATGTCGAAACATGTATGCATATATATACATTCGGCTAACCGCCATCAAGACCATTCACAATTCAAGCGACACATCGTGGTAACATAGGTATTGTTGAAATGCTTGTATAAGAAATAGTAATAGTCCAGGTCGCCACAACATTATGATGTATGTAGTTACTATTGTGTTATATTAACTACACGATGTAAATCCACCGCGATGGTGTTTAATATACACATACATGTATGCTATCTCCCGCAATGACTAAGAGTCGTAACTGTCATCAGCTCCAAGATATAGGAAAATATCACAGAAATAATACGAAAATAGTTTTCTCAGTTTTTGAATTCGCGCAGCTATAGGTGCGCGAATTCAAAACTGAGCGAAAAATAGTACTGCGCGAATGTATTTTCCAGCTGTTTTCAATTGTTCGCACAGAAGTGACACACACGCTCATTATTGATACCACATCAGGCATATAGGCTAACAAGGAACAATTGATCCATTTCGAAGAAATTTCGGAACCCGATAATAAAGATGATTCAAGTATATGTATCTCTCCTCGTTTGCCTAATAATTATAGAACGGATACACGGGCTCAAAATCCTTCTGGCCCATGGTGTACTGGTTTTTTCCGTCGACAGAATCTTCGTTGTCAAGGCAGGGCTTCGCGTCATCGTCATCTTCCGCCCCAGGTACTCCCAGTCTTTCCACGCATTCGCTATACGACGGTGGTGCTGGAAACGAATTATCGATAGTTTGAACGTATATAAGTATGCTCATTTGAACCTTCAAATTGTGTATAATTCAGGAGACGTAATATTGATCAATAGATACCCTAAATAATAAATACAAATTTATACAGTCCCAACCAGAACAAGTGGTATCTTTAAAACACTCCTTGTGTTATATCTTTAAAACACTTCTTCAAATATTTCCGTTATTTCGTCAAAAACACTTCTTCAAATATCTCCGTTATTTAGTTAATAAAAATATTTTCTTATTTTAGGATCACATATCAAAATGAGAGGATATGGTGATCCCCTTTTCATGGGGTCACCATATCCTCTCATTTTGATATATGATCCTGCCTTCATTGAGCCACGAGTGACTCCTGAGACGAGGATCACAAATTATATGATACCCTATCCTACGGAGGATCACATATTGTTTGATATCTACACCCGTGCGCATGGCCTGAACATATAGACACACTTTGTTCTTATACCATGCAGAACTAGGGCATAAACAGTACGTTATTGTCAATTGTTTTCCCTTTGATATGTAAACAAAAGCAAAACACGTTACGTTCCCTGGCTTTTGTTTAGATCCGGATATGGTAAACATAAAGAGAGTTATTTGTTACTGTTTTCCTGATATGGAAACAATAAAGAGCGTTTATATCATTTTTGTGTGATTAACCAATATAATTGCGCTGTGTTGTGTAAACAGAGGCACAACTTTTGTAACACGGGCAGGCTGTTGATCACGTCCACCATCGTACGTCTTGACGACATTATACTATTAACGCGCTGATTATGTTTGGCATATGAACAAAATTATATATATTTTAATATTCCTTCTGTTGGTGGCGATTTGAACAAATATGAATATTTCTGCAACGAACGCCACCCGTGCCTTTAAACCGAGTAGTGCCATTTTACGACATCACCAATAGGAGCAATATAGTTTTACGATATCACAAATCCGAGTAATATGTTTTCACGACATGCATGCCGTGATTATATCACACTGCTAAATAATTTCATAACTTAATATCTATACATGATAACGTGTAGACATAGATTTTTGTGACGTCACTCATTTGAAAGAGTTGTCGATATTACACTGTTACTGAGAGGCGATCTAATTTATTGTTTATTTGCAAAGCCAACATTTTAGTTGGAACATAGCCAAACATATATACATATATACAAAAAACAATTTATACAAACAATTTATACGTTAACAATTATATAATATTTCCGTAACAAATTCACCATAATATAATTAATACATAGTATATTACTTGGTTGGTTTGATAGTATTGGTCTGATATCAGCCCTCGGTAATCTCACATGAGGTTATCGGGCTGATATGAGGTTATCGGGCTGATATGAGGTTATCGGGCTGATATGAGGTTATCGGGCTGATATGAGGTTATCGGGCTGATATGAGGTTATCGGGCTGATATGAGGTTATCGGGCTGATATGAGGTTATCGGGCTGATATGAGGTTATCGGGCTGATATGAGGTTATCGGGCTGATATGAGGTTATCGGGCTGATATGAGGTTATCGGGCTGATATGAGGTTATCGGGCTGATATGAGGTTATCGGGCTGATATGAGGTTATCGGGCTGATATGAGGTTATCGGGCTGATATCTGGCCTAATATCACACAAACCAAATAATATCCTCTAAATATTAACCGCGAAATATCACAAAATTTAGCTGGAGTTATCCGAACAATATCGCAAGCGGCGCGCCTATAAGCTTTCCACATATATACATGCGATATTACACCCCTGGTCAAGTGGTCATGCTAATGTGCAATGATGCGGTTGGGTCCTGCTGAATTGATATGCTGTTAGGGCAAAATGATGCTATTAACAAAAAGTACCGTTATATTTTGTTTATTTGTCTTTTTCGCAGTGTTCCAATAATCTGAACATATACAAGAAAAGCCATTATGCGTATCAAATATTCAAAAATATATTTATTGCGAAACATTTTTAATACCGGTTGTATTAGTTGTTGAAAATCGACTATATTCAAGATGGTTATATATTCACGTCGTTTTAGAAGCACCAGCGCAGGCATTATCTCATATATATTTTGAAGACCTCTGTCTGTATGTATGTTTGTTTGTTTGTCTGTCTGTCTGTCATTTATACAAATCTACGATTCTCGACCGATCGGGACGAAACTTGGTACGTGGATGTATAGTTTGACCAGGCGGTGGACGTTGTCGTATTGGCGAGCCCGTGTGGCGCCTGCTTCGCGCATGCGCAGACGAGATCTCGGAAACGGGTGGAGCTATCGACTTTAAATTTGCTATGTGAATGTATCTTGCCCCGGATACGAATTTTATCGGGTCGCCGAGCCCGTGCGACACCAGCTTCGCGCATGCGCAGACGAGATCTAGGAAACGGGTGGAGCTATCGACTTGAAATTTGCTATGTGAATGTATCTTGCCCCGGATACGAATTTTATCGGGTCGCCGAGCCCGTGCGACGCCAGCTTCGCGCATGCGCAGACCAGATCTCGGAAACGGGTAGAGCTATCGACTTGAAATCGTCGGGCTGGGTAGAGCTATCGACTTGAAATTTGGTTTTTGAATAGCCCGGACAACGTCGGGCTCATCGGCTAGTCTATTATATATTTTGGAAGATCTGTGTGTGTCTGTGTGTGTGTGTGTGTGTGATCGCGATGGACTCGAAAACGACCGAGCCGATTTCGATGAAACTTGGTATGTGGGGGTGTTTTCGGCCGGGGGGTGGCATGGGCCTATCAATTTTCAGATCCGAGGTCAACTTTTCACGTGCCGCGGTCAAATCTGTTTTTACGCTGTGTTACGGGACTTTCATTTGAGTTCGGTGCTTACAAATCGATTCGAAACAGCGCGAATAATAAAATGCCAGTCATAATAATGACACTGTGAGAATCTTTCGTGTTTCCTCTTTCCAACGATATATAATGCGTATGTATCCGTTTTAGTTATCTGCCTCAATTATCAAGAAGAAGTGGTACTATCTTCCATCAGGATAAAAACAATGCGTAACTTCTATGACGTCGTTAGAGGTCATAACGTTAGATCACGTTAACGCTTAACCGGCCGATGCATTTGACTGTTTCAGACGTCTTGGCGATATCTCGGGCACCGATGGTAATTTATCTTTACGTTGAAACTTGATAATTTATGAGCGTGTGTATATGAGGCGCGTTTATATACTTGAGTGGAAATAAAATCGGGTAAAACTGGCGGATTTTTACGGACGAAATTTGATGCATAGGGTATCTCGGTATCTGCTGGGCCGATTTCCCGGTATCCGCTGGGCCGATTTCCACCATTTTTGTGGTGTTGGTGTTTGACCCCCACCTGACATTGACCTTCAAAATGGTCAATTCAAGGTCAAAGCCCGGACGAAGTCGGGTCACCTTCTAGTCTATTATATATTTTGGAAGATCTGTCTGTGTGTCTGTGTGTTCGCGATGGACTCGAAAACGGCTCAACCGATTTCGATGAAACTCGGTATGTGGGGGTATTTTCGGCCGAGAACTGGCATAGGCCTATTAATTTGTCCGTGCGACGTGACATTGACCTTGAAATCGGGTAATTTCAAGGTCAAACGCCCGAATATCTCGGGATTTTGATGAAACTTGGTATGTGGGGGTACTTTCGGCCGAGGTGTGACATGAGCCTATTAATTTGCCCGTGCGACGTGACATTGACCTTGAAATAGGGTCATTTCAAGGTCAAACGCCCGTATATCACGGGATTTCGATGAAACTTGGTATGTGGGGGTACTTTCTTATGGCGAGTCTCATAAGCATATTCAATTGGCCGTGCGACGTGACCTTGAAATCGGGTAACTTCAAGGTCAAATCGCCAATTTTTATGGGATTTCGACGAAATTTGATACGTGAGGTTACTTTTGTCCACTGATTGTTTTGGACGGGTCCAATCGTGACCCCGACCAGGCCTTGACCTTCAAAATGATCAATTCAAGGTCAAATCGGGTAAAACCGGATGGATTTCGACGGGCACGTTTGTCGGGTACTTTTGTCCGGGCAGTGTTTTGGACTGGTCAAATCGGGTCACCTTCTAGGACTCGAAAACGGCCGACCCGATTTCGATGAAACTTCGTATGTGAGGTTACTATCGGTCGGGAAGTGGCATAGGCATATTAATTTTCAGATCCGAGGTCAACTTTTCACGTGCCGAGGTCAAATCTGTTTTTACGCCGTTTTGCGCTAATATATTTCAGTTCGGTGCTCACAAATCGATTCGATATAGCGCTCATCGAAAAACATTCCGCAAATATATTACGCCGTCAACAGATCGTGACGTGATCGCGTTTAACTCTTAACCGGCCGATGTCGCGTTAACTCATCACCGGTCGAGGTATCCGCAAATGACATTGGGCAATATATATATCTCGGAAACGGGTGGAGCTATCGACTTGAAATTTGGTATGTGAATGTATCTTGCCCCTGATACGAATTTTATCGGGTCGCCGAGCCCGTGCTACGCCAGCTTCGCGCATGCGCAGACCAGATCTCGGAAACGGGTGGAGCTATCGACTTGAAATTTGGTTTTTGAATAGCCCGGACGAAGTCGGGTCACCTTCTAGTTATATATATTTTAAAATAAATATGCTCTTGAATGTTTCATACAAACACTGGTTTTTTCTCAAACCGCTCGGTTAGCAAAACACCACGAAAATGACAACATTAGAAAAAATAACGGTACTTTTTCGTAGCGGCATAATTTTGCCCTATCCGCATCATAGCAATTCAGCAGGACCACCAGCATCATGTCATATTAGCAGGACCACTTGACCATGATTGTATTAGCGGGATATTGGGTACGCTTAATATATCAATTCTTCTGACTTGTACTTCCACGGTATACATTCATTTTTTTTAACCGAACTCATATATATTTATCAACCGTTTTAAATGTGTTCCACATAAGTGTACTTTATTTTACCATACATGCATAAGGAATAAACCGAACATGAACGCCCCATTGAAATTTGGCTTCAAATGTTACATAGGCGATAAATGGTGGTATGGCCCGGCAACTCGTATCTCCCGAGGCAATACGATCACCACCCAGGGCATACCACATCAAATTACCTATAAACAAGCAGTGTAACTTACATTGTTTTAAAATAGTACGGCAAACACAGGAATATGCCCATGTATATTCCGGGAATGACTTACGCAATTCTGGGTGTGTGTTCCCATCAACAGCATTGGTGGTTACTTGTTGTGCCCAATATTGGGGAAATGTCTGTCTCAGAGGAATCGTGCCAACAAGAATGTCCACTGGGACCCTAAATTCGGACGAAAAACCAGGCTGATCAACCCCGGCCAGGCCGACCTAGAAGAAAAAACACAGACTCGTTTATGTGGCGTTCGGCATATACAGTGAAGGATTAATTCCTGTCACTGTGCAGACAGGGCAGTACATCTCAATGCGTCGTTATCACTTTGTCTTGCATGGGTACAATACAATTAGTATATACAACCGCCTCGTGCAATAGTTTTGGAACTTAGATATTTTGTGATAAAAGCATCATATTCGACATATGAGTACCTGAGATGAAAGTAATCACAATTCAGAAGAGTGGCAACACAGAAATTGCCCCTGGTTGGCATGGCAACCAACCAAAGTTCAATGTATATATCAACACAACAATGGTAAAAAGGTAACAACAACAAATGATAATACATTACTGGGAGGTGGCGTGACATTCTGGTCGTCTCCCTGCATCTCACAGGAAAAAACTTCCTTTCTGGCTCTGAGCTCCCCTGGTCAGTGGTCATACTACTTTCAAATTAAACCTGTGCTTAAATGGCATTGCAACTTTTGTCAACAACATAATAATACTACTGAAATATCATTGGATAATAATTATTGCTGTTTTTTCATTTAATGAACATTGTTGAATGATAATGATAATGATGATGAGACAGAACAAGTATCTAAATATCTAAACAGATATCAGTTTCCTATGATTTGTTAGTGATGTCGTATGACTACCTCATTATATGACGCCTGGATAGCAATCATGACAATATAAGTTTTTACATTCAACTTTTTCAATGTAAGACTCGATTAATTCTAGTGTAATCTGGTGTTTAAATTTGGTACGTGGCATGAGGGATTGTGAATTTATGTCAGCTTCTTTTCATTGTTGGGGAATTATGTAGTGGTAGATTTTCGGTAAATGTGGTTCTAGCCATAGTTTCGTGAATATTCCCAGTTTGTCTAGTGATCATTGTTGGATTATTATATTTGTTGTAAGTGTCTAAATGTGAGCTGGGTAAAATAGTATTTGACCAATCATGCGGGAATAGATATCATTTAATTCTGTATATGTCCTTAATTTTTTGAATCTTACTAAGTTTAAAAAGCGGGTCTGTGTGGCTAGTGTATCTTACATTGTGTATATTTCGGATAGCTTTTTTCTGTATTACGATCAGTTTATTGATGGTAGTACGATCAGTTTATTGATAGTTTTAGCATTTCCCCAAATTTCAATACCATACATTATATGACTTTAAATAAGAGAATGATATTAATATAACATGTGCTTACTTTTATGTGAAAGGTATTTTTTACACGATTAATGGCATATGGTGCTCGAGATATTCTTGTTGAGATAACAAATACATGGTGTTTAAATGTTAAATGTACATCAATGTGAATACCAAGGAATTTGAATGTAGTTTCTCGATAATTATTGCCGATTCTTTCTATTTGATTCCCATTTATTATAATATGGTGATTATTGGAATTATGTTTACCACCCGCTGGTTGAATAATGGTATACTTGGTTTTCTTGGTGTTTAGTGATAGCTTATTTGCCTTACACCAATTATTTAAGCCATTTAATTGAGCACTGGTATGGCAAAAAAGAGACTTTATGTCATGATGAGATGAATATACTGTCGTGTCATCTGCAAATGACAAATGAGACAGTTTTGTACATTTGTAAATACCATTGACATATATTAGAAAAAGTATTGGCCCCAGTACATGTCCTTGTGGCACCCCAATCATGTTGCGCTTCTTTGAGGAGACTGATCCTTCAATGTCTACATATTGCATCCTGTCCTTTAAGTAGGTTCCAGACCAGTTTTTAACATTGCCCCTAATTTCGTATTATTCGAGTTTAGTTAAGAGAATATCATGTTTATCGTATCGAAAGCGTTTGAATAGTCAATAAAAGTAGCTAATGTACAGACCTTAGTTTTCTTATCATTATTACTTACTACATCATTTAAAAGTTTAATTATAGGATGTATAGTGGAGCGACTTTTACGAAACCCAAATTGGTGAATGTAGACTTTATCATCAAAGTATTCCGTTAAACGAGCGCAAACCACTTTCTCCAGTACCTTTGAAAATATTGAAAGCATACTAATTGGACGATAATTTTTAACTAGAGTTTTTTATTGGATTTGAATAGTGGTATAATTCTGGCTATTTTCATGTCCCTAAGAACAACACCCTTTTCAATTGATAGATGTATTATGTGGCATAGGGGTGTAGATATTTCACTTATAGTTAAGAAAACTTGTTGTTATTCCGATATTATCCTTACTAATCTTATTTTTCATATTTTTCACAATATTATACAATTCTTCTATGTTTGTTGGTCTCATAAACATACTATTAGCTGTTGGTTCATCAAGATAATGTGTAAAGTCGTTATCCACGTTTTATGTCAACTTTTTCTGCGTCTCGCAATCCAATAGCTGAGAAGAAATTGTTGAATTCGTTTGCTATTTGACATCTGTTCTGTATTTGTTTACCACCAATGTTAAAACTTTGGGGGTAATGCAGCTTTTCATTTGAATGCTGTATAACATCCCTCAGAATAATCCATGTTTTCTTCATATAACTTTTATACATATGTAGCCTACTATTATAATAATCTTTTTTTATATATCTTTTGACACGATTAAAGTATCGATAGTAGGAGACCTCAATTGTTTTCTACATAATTTTCCTTTTTCTATTGACGACTGCAATAGGCCTTTGGTCATCCCTGGCTGTTGTTTTTGGTATTTGTTGTTAGTTTTTTTTAGCGGAAAGGCAATGTCATAAGCATTTGTGTAAACTTTCATGAATCATTGGTATGATTCATCTACGGATTAGGATTGCAAAATTATTTCAAAGTATATAGATGATAGCAATCGCTTAAAGCAAGATATGTTATCTTCATCAAAGATACTATGCCAAATTAATCCAGATACCCATATTTAAAACAAACAGTTGTCCATAAAAATCACAATTGTTTACCGCATGAACTGACGACGGACGCCAATCCATGGCAATTGCTCAATTCAATTCAGGTGACATTTATTTCAGAGCTATATAGTTGTGTTTTGTAAAATTGCTTGATGCCTGTCAGCATTATTGACCAATAAATTTTCATTTTTGTAATTAATGCTGGATAAATTTCATTTAAGGTTTCCGTGTGGCTCTCATTTCTGCACACTTCCAGTTACGATATCTAATATAAATAGATTGCCTGTTCTTTTCTATGTTTTACTTTTGTTTCGTCGTTTATACGTTCATTTTTTATTTTGGTTGGCATAATCTTCATATTTGAGATATTCTAATTTAATCAAAGTTTCTGTAAAATGACCCAACGAAAAAACACACAGCGCAGGCAAACATTTGGCCAACATAATTTCCTGGTCAGCGTATACCTTGTCACATTTTAATGAAGCTTTATCTACAAATATGCATACATTATGTCGGAAACAGCAGCGCCAGACAAAGCAGCATCAGATGCTATATCTAACAGGTTTTCGTGATAACCATAGCAACAAGCCACCTTATCTTAATGGCAGAATAATTTTAAATAAATTTAGAAACATAACTAAATACCCAAGCAAGTTGAGGCATATATGGCAAGACAATGAAATTTATTTTCACGAGAAAACAAATATAACATGAAGTTGTGACAGTCAGACATAAGACACACATTATATTGCGGGATAAATTGAATATAATTTCACTTACATCAGGCTTCGGTCTATGACTTGGTACATCATCATGTGCTATACTACGTGAGCGGCTTTCTCAGACTAGCAATCACAGACGTTTTATCTTACGTGAGGCGGAGAATACTGACCTGTAGAATGTAGTCGATTTTGATGATATTACAGTGCATCAGATGGGACGGGGGTAACGCGGGCATTTGCACGCTCTCATTCGGCCAGTTGGCAGACTGCCTCGGTCCCAGTGCTGGCTTTTGAATGGTTAAGACAATGTCTGCCCAACTTCTGGATTTACCTCTTGCGTAGAAAGTTGTATTCTGAAAATACATACTTACATGTAAACCGTCTCTACTAAATACTTATTGGCGAGTAGTTCCCTTAGAAAATGTTCACATAATAAGTTCAAGAAATGACCATATACCGTTTGCTGAACTTATTATCTGAACATTTCCCACCAATTAATATGAATCATTATGATCTTGTATTTGCTGTTTTTCTGTCTATCGTCTGCTTTATTACATGAACACCCATCGAAATGAATAATACACCATTCTCATGTATAATGTTATAACTGAATGGGAGAATCTCGCTGTATGTCGGGCACATGTAGCTGATATATGCATAGCAACATTTCTTTTAAACTGAGAATAATTAGTCAGTACATAGCACACTGAACAGAGGAGCATCTGGACATTTCTTTAAAACATCTGTATCTTCATGGAGATATGATAACCAGGTGTCCTCAAAATCATAGTCAAACCCACTAGATTGATTGACACATCTCTATGTAAAACCCAATTGTCGTCTTTTATTTTTGCGAACGTCATGTTATAACGTCTGAAGTATACGCAGTTGTAAATAAATAAATAGTTCTTTATTGGTGGGACGGATTAATCGCGATAAACAAAATGACAATCGCTCCGACAAAGTGAGCTACTACTTATATTCCGTGTGTAAGAATCATGTTTTGTGATGCTATTTGGATATATAATTTATGACAATATGTGTAACGCTTTCAACAAAAGTTTCATCTATTCCACCATATATCCACAATATGCAGAGGGTTTCACATAACTTTAACCTGGGCAACGCCGGGTAACCCTGCTAGTCAACAATATGAACGCACCATGCTGGTTCCCGTTAGCGACAGCGTCCTTAGAATTGTCAACATCCACAACGTATTTTTTCGGGCAATCTGTCGCGTCTCCATTCTAATAGATCAAACTATGAGCACAAAAACTCACTCAAATAGATTATGTCAATGTATAACTACAAAGTTGGTGACATCTGTAATTGATTAAGCAATCGGCAGTTTGTACATGCCGGTATTCTTTCGTGAGCTGGTGCATTTGCACTACCGATCTCAGTGCAACTGCAAAAGTTAAGACTTTCGTTAATAAGTTTCAAGCGCAAACAACCAACTGCTCAAGCATAACTGTTATACACTTCAGTTTTAAATTTGCAAGTTTTGCGAATCATTTAGATTTTATTAGAAATTACACCATGCTATGATATTTTTCCGGCATAATTTAGAAATTTATAAAGCGGACAAATTAGCGATTCAGTCGCATGGATACAAAACTTTTTTATAATTAATTAGTCTCCACTATAAATAATGTATAAAGTTGTCAAGTAGGTCATCGCATCTCTATAAGGAGCGTGTGAATTTTGCAATGATTTTTTGAAGAAAACAAATCGATAAAATACATTTAAATTTGTTCGATGGATAACAGAACATCCGCATATAGGCTTACTTGTAGTACATGCACGTAGCTGAATAATGAATTTACTTTTGCTCGGATGTGGGCATAATGTCCTCATGCTCACTGAAATAGATTATTTACTCAGAAGCCACTGGGTGCGAACTGCGCCGTGAGAAGTGTTCGCTTCCGATAAAAGCTATGGTTCCGGTACAAACATGCTATGTTTCGTAGCCGAAAAAAAAGCAAATAAAGTCATTAAAAGATACAAAAATGGTGAGTTCATTGATATAAAGCAGTTATCCTTATAGGATTTTTATAGTATATGCTATTAAGCATCACTGCTTCTAAAATATGTTTGTTGAGACAATCCTCACAGTTAATTATCCCAAAAAAGCAGTTTATCACCAGTCGATCGACGACTGGTGTTTAGTTTAAACATATTTATTTGTCTAATGCATATAACATATGATATATAACACATACATTTGTTTATACAGATAATGGAATTGGGGGATAAGTGCAGACTCACTCTCCCATATGTTATTACACTGAAAAATTTATAATTAGTAATGGCAAAGCAACATGACAACCACAACAAGTTGAACGTATATATCACCAATGATATCTCATATATATTTTGAAGACCTCTGTCTGTCTGTCTGTCTGTATGTTTGTCTGTATGTTTGTCATTAATACAAATCTACGATTCTCGACCGATCGGGACGAAACTTGGTGCGTGTGTGTAGTTTGACCAGGCGGTGGACGTTGTCGTATTGGCGAGCCCGTGCGGCGCCCGCTTCGCGCATGCGCAGACGAGATCTCGGAAACGGGTGGAGCTATCGACTTGAAATTTGCTATGTGAATGTATCTTGCCCCGGATACGAATTTTATCGGGTCGCCGAGCCCGTGCGACGCCAGCTTCGCGCATGCGCAGACGAGATCTCGGAAACGGGTGGAGCTATAGACTTGAAATTTGGTATGTGAATGTATCTTGCCCCGGATACGAATTTTATCGGGTCGCCGAGCCCGTGCGACGCCAGCTTCGCGCATGCGCAGACGAGATCTCGGAAACGGGTGGAGCTATCGACTTGAAATTTGGTATGTGAATGTATCTTGCCCCGGATACGAATTTTATCGGGTCGCCGAGCCCGTGCGACGCCAGCTTCGCGCATGCGCAGACCAGATCTCGGAAACGGGTAGAGCTATCGACTTGAAATTTGGTTTTTGAATAGCCCGGACAACGTTTGGGCTCATCGACTTGAAATTTGGTTTTTGAATAAATTATCTACACACCATTACTGGTGTTTGTCAAAGTTTAGTGGGCTATATCAATACCCATTCACGATCATATCATTGAGGTCCGGAGGATGTGGGTTATCTCTTGAATACAGATGCTATCGACTTGAAATCGTCGGGCTGGGTAGAGCTATCGACTTGAAATTTGGTTTTTGAATAGCCCGGACAACGTCGGGCTCATCGGCTAGTCTATTATATATTTTGGGAGATCTGTTTGTTTGTTTGTGTGTAATCGATGAACTCGAAAACGGCCGACCCGATTTCGATGAAACTTGGTATGTGGGGGAATTTTCGGCCGGGGGGTGACATAGGCCTATTAATTTGCCCGTGCGACGTGACATTGACCTTGCAATCGGGTAATTTCAAGGTCAAACGCCCGAAGTTCGATGAAACTTGCTATGGTGGGGTACCTTCTGCCGGGGAGTGGCATAAACCTATTAATTTGCCCGTGCGACGTGACCTTGACCTTGAAATCGGGTCAATTCAAGGTCAAATCGCGATTTGTTATGGGATTTCGACGAAATTTGATACGTGGGGTTACTTTTGTCCACTGTGTGTTTTGGGCGGGTTGAGTCGTGACGCCGACCTGACCTTCAAAATGATCAATTCAAGGTCAAATCGGGTAAAACCGGATGGATTTCGACGGGCACGTTTGTCGGGTACTTTTGTCCGGGCAGTGTTTTGGACTGGTCAAATCGTGACCCCACTTGACCTTGACCTTCAAAATGGACAATTCAAGGTCAAAGCCCGGACGAAGTCGGGTCAGCTTCTAGTATATATATATATATTCATAACTTTGTATTTGTTCAAAGTCGGGTTTGTTTGTTTCGTTTGCTGGCTAAAACATACGTATCATTATTTGCAAGAGTTAATTATTTAAAAGACTCCTAACTTGTCTCACGTATGAGCTAAGAGAATGTTCACGTAGTCACACTCAGGTAGAGCAGGATCTCCAAGAGCTAATTTGTTAATGAATAAATAGTGTAAAGAAGTAATATATTTAACATACGAATTATTGGGATATAATGTAGGTTGCATTATGAAATAATGAAAGGAATTCTCTTCACGGTTTCCACATGTGCAGTCTTTTGAATTTGCAATGTGATTTAGAACCTTATCTGATAGCATGTTGCTACATTCACATCGTAATCTACAGTGAAATATATGTTCAGTCCGCTTTCCGACAGAGTAGTACTTTGGTGGCTTGGGTGTTAGGGGTTTTATTTTGTTTACATAACATTGCAGGGGGAGATCTCGAGTCTCAATTTTGGCTACATTCCATATTTTTTTTTAACACACGTCGGCATGAATGTAGACTCCATTCGTATCGAATTGGGTTTAAAATGTATAGTGTTTGACGCGAATCTCGTATCGTTGTGACTTAATTGTGTCTGAACATTTGGGGGGAAGTAAGTCGACTAAATATTTGGGACTTTTGTGATTATGGAAAAGTGTTATGGAAAAGTGAAAAACTCTTGAACTGCCTTCTATTTGAGAGTGCTTCCCAACCCATTTCGGTTAGCAGACGTTTGTGGGATACTGATATCGTACAGCCACTTATTATTTATGCGGCCTCGTATTCTACATCATCATGTTATTTTAGTAACTTATCTGCATGGTTCTCCTGCTCAAACACTACTCACATATTCCATGATTGGACGTACCTGTTATAAATAACATAATCTAACAATGATGGCATAGTTATTACAACCAAATCATATTAATTATTATAACTAATATTGTAAGTATAGAACGTCAGCATGGTGATTTAACAGGACAAGTTACCTCGTTTGTCTGCACCGAATTCCTAATCGATGTCGGTTTGTTGGAAGTTTCAGTAAGGACTGACCGAACAAATGTTATACGGCTGGGATAATTTCATTTTAAGTTGTCATCATATTACCCGACAGATGAACTTAATTTTAATTACAAAAGAAATATATTATGATAGAAATCACGCGGAGTAAGAATAATTTAAAGTGGTCTGACAATTAAATTGATGATATATTGGACGGTCCTCTTTGAATTATAGGATAGAACTTGTGATTGCTATAGGTACATCTGCAGAAGGTATTTTTTAATTCGATAGTCCTAAGATTACAATAATTAATATTCTTAATCGAAAAATACGAGCTCAGAATAGTCACAAGAGAGAGCAATTCGAAGTTCACATCGACACGGAACCGTAGCGGAAATATCGGAAGCGATCAGAGAGAGTAGCGTGTTTTCGAACCTGAACCGTAGCGATTGTCATGTGGCCATTTAAGGAGCTAGGCACATATTTTATTGGAATATGAGCTTTCTTGTAGTAGATTATGAGCTTTCAATATAATGATATCGTATATTTCATAAAGTATTTAATTCGACGAGAGTGTAAACATTTAATTGCATGTACATGATAAACAAATGGGGAAACAATCAAGACTTTATATACCATGTTCAGTGCGCTCTCCGAGTTCACGTTTATTCTATAATGAAAGTATTACTTTCATTAGTTATCACAATGCAGTCGGGCGTCCTGTACCGTGTTGATACTCTTCAAAAAATGGCAGACACAAACTTTTTACCGGAACTGCACCGGAGCTTCGCGCACGCGCACCGCGCATTTATCGGAAGCGAACAATTTCTCAGTTCGCACCCAGTGGAAGCACTATGCAAGCCTTGAAATAGTGTTTCTGTCATTTGCAGAATGAGGTCCCCAGAGGGTGAATTTAGTGATGCTATCCCGCACAGCGAGCTAGCATCACTAAATTCACCCTCTGGGGACCTCATTCTGATTAGGCCTTAGCAGAATGAGGTTCACAGAGGGTGAATTTGGTGCGGGATAGCATCACTAAATTGACCCTCTGGGAACCCCATTTTGCAAATGACAGGCTCACTATTTCAAGGCTTGGCACTATGTGGATATTCTCTATTTATCCGGCAAGTAGAATATGTTTTAGCCGTCTAGTAGACGATTAGAGGCATACGATATTTTATCTGATGGACTTTATCTGTTTAGCAGAGAGTTGGATAACACGTGTTATTACTTTCATAAACTGTTTACGTCAAAATATAAATCGTATCCCCACTCAAAGAAGACCGAACGTATTATTCCACTCATACACTCTCGGCACTATGCACTGACGTCATGTTGTTGCGTCATTCTGTATCATTGCGTGATCTTTTAACAGAATAGGCTGGTGATGTAGCTTTACTATATATGTTATTAATTGGTTGTTTCAATATTGGCCGAGTTATGAGGCCGAGGACTGTCGTATTGGCCTGACGCCACAGGCCGAAGGCTAATACGACAGACCGAGGCCTCATAACTCGGGTCAATGTGGAAACAACCAATTAATAAGTATTTTATTAATTAGCAACAATGTAATATTTGTTTCACATGATGAATATATTAACATAGATATACCATTGTGTGTTTTATTAAATTAACAATTATTCCAGCAATTTTTATTCGTGTGAACTTTGTGAAGAACTTGCAGCCATTTCACAGTACTGTCAGTTTCCACTGCATGTGAATGATATTGATACGGATACATGCAATTCATCAACGTACATGCATATTTACTCCCAAAAAGAGTGATTGTCCGTTATTCATCCGAAATCAACTGCAATCTATCTTCCGTCGACCCAATATTCTTTGCTGATCGAGCTAATTACGTATGACGTCATTTACGTCACCTTGACTTATTGGTCGTGTTTTCTACTTATTTGCCGACTTTTTGTTACTTATTGGCCACGTTTTCTACTTATTGGCCGACTTTTTGTTACTTATGACGCGGGCAGCGTTCTACTTATTGCGACCGATAACATATAGCTAATTAATAAAATAGCTTATTAATTAGATATCGAGTTTTTGCTGAGATCGGCATATTATCAAACTCGGCTGATATCACCTCAAACTCGGCTGATATCACCTCAAACTCGGCTGATATCGGTTTCTCAGGAGTTGTCGCCCTTATGAAGTCACGATGAGCAACGTTGTTTACATCGAAACGTAATACCAAAGTTAGTGAAAAACAGGTCGATGTAAATGCTTTTCCAAGTTTTGGTTGCCGTTTTCCCTTCAACATTAACTTTGATGGGGCAACAATTAACAACGTAAATATATATTGCGCACTGGTCAACGAAGAACAGACACGAAGAGTAACCATGTCAAGAGGAAAGTTATTATAAAAGTTGTTATAACGTCGCATATAATTGGTTTATAAAGGTAAATTTCTGTTTAATCTGATTTATTCTTTTTTAAGGAGCATCTACGCGAAAGTACACGTAGGACCTCCTAATTGATCTTATAATGGCCCGGGTCATCTAATTAATAAGAAGGTTATTACTTGGTTTGATTGATATCGGCCGAGATATCAGCCCTCGGTAACTTCACATCAGCCTTCGACCTTCGGTCTCAGGCTGATATGAAGTTACCTCTGGCTGATATCTCGGCCGATATCAATCAAACCAAGTAATAACCTCTAAGTATTGGTCTAACCGTGTGTTTCATTCTGGTTGATATGGGTCGTAACAAACTGGTATTTAAAATATAACAAACACAACAGTTAACTGTTCTGCGTAGTGTACGGGTTTTCTCCTCTCATGAGATGGTCTGAGATGCCAGGTGCTAGTGCCTGGTAACCCCCCCCCCCCCCCCCCCCCCCCCGCATATCACTCGATGAGAAAAATCGCACACTACTCAGAACAGATAACTATAATATTGTCTATTGCGATGCGTTAAGTCTTGAGGCAATACATATTGTATATAATTATGTTCCTGCTTAATAAGAATTAATAATAGCTAGCTTACCATGAATAACTGGATTAACGTTTGTTCCGTCTGTTTGTTTGTTCCGTTGCTGGCGGCGCCACTATACGTAATAAATTCTCCGGGGACGTATCCTTTTTTCAGAACAGACAGTGACCCAGAGACCGGAGCAGATTTACAACACCCGGAACCTTTAGATCTTTCCCGCTGGTACTGTGCGGGTTGCTACAATGATTAAGGGCATTTAGAACTGCATTCACATTTGAAGTTGGCGGTGACAACATAAGTGACCAGTAGCACACTATGCAGTTTGTAAAACTACCGCGAACAGAAATAGAGCATATCAGGAGATTCATAAACATTTAGGTGTAACTTTGCTATATATATATACACTTGTAATATGTGTATATAATTAAACCTATATTTTTTCTCTTTCATTGTCCTCGATTGGACAAGTCCTAACAACGCCTTAATTATGTGTTTCTTGTATTGCTCGATGAAGATGCAAGTGGTCGAATCACCGGTGTAGGAATTCGAGGCGTCGATTATCTCCGCTGCGAATTTACCTAGAGGAATCACTGAACTAAATGGTTTCCCATAGGCGACAGTGTTAACGTTTCCGCCAAATTCACTGAATTGAAGCCTGCAGGCCATACCAGTGATGTTTACCCAGCTAGATTGACACCAGTTGATCACGAAAATGCAAGAAAAATCATAGGTCATGTGTTTACTTTTAAAAATAAATCCCCAAGTGTACGACGGGGCTATCACACAGCCAAATTTGATCTGGAAAAATCCCGAACTACAGCAGCTAGTTAAATAAATTTCCCGCTCACAAAAATCCATTCCCCCATTCATTCACCAGTTTAAATTATTTAGATATTATGTACAAATCAAATAAACGCGATGTCATCCTTTAACAACGTGTCGCATGTATCAGGTGAAGGTCATTCTTCAGTTACCTTCACCTTTAGGTGTACTCGCTCCCCTACTCTAGAACACATTTAGCTCCCTGATTCCTATATATATGTATATGTGTGAAACACAGCGTTTCTTATAGTATTTTATCAAAATATAGACCTTACTGAAATAAAAAATGGATTATATCGAGCAGTAGTTGTTTATTTTTCCAATATGAGGCATCCTGAAAATTAGTGTCAATCCTCAAAATAAAGCCAAAAAATTTAGATTTGTTTTTCAATTTTACTAGCTGATGCATCTCGTATAACTGAAGAATGCCCTTATATACCATACTGTTACTAAATTGAAGAGGATATGTTAATATACATTTTGAGTGGGATAACTTGTCCAATTTTAAACCCTTTTCATGCAAAATTTGTCAATTTATAATAAACATTTACAAAAATTAACAGAAAATTTAAATAAAAAATACTTTAATAGCATAATAAAGCAACTATAAGTCAATTTAAATATCTAAACATAATCATACAACATCAGCCACAATCTCAGGCATGAAATTTGACCAGATGGCAGGGCATAATGTCTGTTTAACAAACCTGCCATGACAGTTTTGCACGACATTAACACTACTGGCGATGCCATCACCCCCCCCCCCCCCGACTTGGGGTGGGACTACGGTCCCCGATAAGGATACTGGGTGCCGGGAAATCTTAATTGGGTTAACTGCCACCTTTTCCCAATGGGGGGGGGGCTAACACTACTCAAATGTTTGGGGAGGGGGGCTTTAGCCCCCCTGACCCCCTAATGGTACCTGATGTCCATGCAAAATTCCCAGATTTATCACTTTCTTTACTATCTACAGGCGAATCCATGCGTTTCTTCTTTAAATCTGTCCAAAATGTGGTCATTATCATTTGAAAATAAGAAAATATGGAATTAACAACTTATCATGGCGAGACGTGAAATTTCGTAAAATTCATATTTTTCCTATAGGAATCACTGAACTAAATGGTTTCCCATAGGCGACAGTGTTAACGTTTCCGCCAAATTCACTGAATTGAAGCCTGCAGGCCATACCAGTGATGTTTACCCAGCTAGATTGACACCAGTTGATCACGAAAATGCAAGAAAAATCATAGGTCATGTGTTTACTTTTAAAAATAAATCCCCAAGTGTACGACGGGGCTATCACACAGCCAAATTTGATCTGGAAAAATCCCGAACTACAGCAGCTAGTTAAATAAATTTCCCGCTCACAAAAATCCATTCCCCCATTCATTCACCAGTTTAAATTATTTAGATATTATGTACAAATCAAATAAACGCGATGTCATCCTTTAACAACGTGTCGCATGTATCAGGTGAAGGTCATTCTTCAGTTACCTTCACCTTTAGGTGTACTCGCTCCCCTACTCTAGAACACATTTAGCTCCCTGATTCCTATATATATGTATATGTGTGAAACACAGCGTTTCTTATAGTATTTTATCAAAATATAGACCTTACTGAAATAAAAAATGGATTATATCGAGCAGTAGTTGTTTATTTTTCCAATATGAGGCATCCTGAAAATTAGTGTCAATCCTCAAAATAAAGCCAAAAAATTTAGATTTGTTTTTCAATTTTACTAGCTGATGCATCTCGTATAACTGAAGAATGCCCTTATATACCATACTGTTACTAAATTGAAGAGGATATGTTAATATACATTTTGAGTGGGATAACTTGTCCAATTTTAAACCCTTTTCATGCAAAATTTGTCAATTTATAATAAACATTTACAAAAATTAACAGAAAATTTAAATAAAAAATACTTTAATAGCATAATAAAGCAACTATAAGTCAATTTAAATATCTAAACATAATCATACAACATCAGCCACAATCTCAGGCATGAAATTTGACCAGATGGCAGGGCATAATGTCTGTTTAACAAACCTGCCATGACAGTTTTGCACGACATTAACACTACTGGCGATGCCATCACCCCCCCCCCCGACTTGGGGTGGGACTACGGTCCCCGATAAGGATACTGGGTGCCGGAAATCTTAATTGGGTTAACTGCCACCTTTTCCCAATGGGGGGGGGGCTAACACTACTCAAATGTTTGGGGGAGGGGGGCTTTAGCCCCCCTGACCCCCTAATGGTACCTGATGTCCATGCAAAATTCCAGATTTATCACTTTCTTTACTATCTACAGGCGAATCCATGCGTTTCTTCTTTAAATCTGTCCAAAATGTGGTCATTATCATTTGAAAATAAGAAAATATGGAATTAACAACTTATCATGGCGAGACGTGAAATTTCGTAAAATTCATATTTTTCCTATAGGAATCACTGAACTAAATGGTTTCCCATAGGCGACAGTGTTAACGTTTCCGCCAAATTCACTGAATTGAAGCCTGCAGGCCATACCAGTGATGTTTACCCAGCTAGATTGACACCAGTTGATCACGAAAATGCAAGAAAAATCATAGGTCATGTGTTTACTTTTAAAAATAAATCCCCAAGTGTACGACGGGGCTATCACACAGCCAAATTTGATCTGGAAAAAATCCCGAACTACAGCAGCTAGTTAAATAAATTTCCCGCTCACAAAAATCCATTCCCCCATTCATTCACCAGTTTAAATTATTTAGATATTATGTACAAATCAAATAAACGCGATGTCATCCTTTAACAACGTGTCGCATGTATCAGGTGAAGGTCATTCTTCAGTTACCTTCACCTTTAGGTGTACTCGCTCCCCTACTCTAGAACACATTTAGCTCCCTGATTCCTATATATATGTATATGTGTGAAACACAGCGTTTCTTATAGTATTTTATCAAAATATAGACCTTACTGAAATAAAAAATGGATTATATCGAGCAGTAGTTGTTTATTTTTCCAATATGAGGCATCCTGAAAATTAGTGTCAATCCTCAAAATAAAGCCAAAAAATTTAGATTTGTTTTTCAATTTTACTAGCTGATGCATCTCGTATAACTGAAGAATGCCCTTATATACCATACTGTTACTAAATTGAAGAGGATATGTTAATATACATTTTGAGTGGGATAACTTGTCCAATTTTAAACCCTTTTCATGCAAAATTTGTCAATTTATAATAAACATTTACAAAAATTAACAGAAAATTTAAATAAAAAATACTTTAATAGCATAATAAAGCAACTATAAGTCAATTTAAATATCTAAACATAATCATACAACATCAGCCACAATCTCAGGCATGAAATTTGACCAGATGGCAGGGCATAATGTCTGTTTAACAAACCTGCCATGACAGTTTTGCACGACATTAACACTACTGGCGATGCCATCACCCCCCCCCCCCGACTTGGGGTGGGACTACGGTCCCCGATAAGGATACTGGGTGCCGGGAAATCTTAATTGGGTTAACTGCCACCTTTTCCCAATGGGGGGGGGGCTAACACTACTCAAATGTTTGGGGAGGGGGGCTTTAGCCCCCCTGACCCCCTAATGGTACCTGATGTCCATGCAAAATTCCCAGATTTATCACTTTCTTTACTATCTACAGGCGAATCCATGCGTTTCTTCTTTAAATCTGTCCAAAATGTGGTCATTATCATTTGAAAATAAGAAAATATGGAATTAACAACTTATCATGGCGAGACGTGAAATTTCGTAAAATTCATATTTTTCCTATAGGAATCACTGAACTAAATGGTTTCCCATAGGCGACAGTGTTAACGTTTCCGCCAAATTCACTGAATTGAAGCCTGCAGGCCATACCAGTGATGTTTACCCAGCTAGATTGACACCAGTTGATCACGAAAATGCAAGAAAAATCATAGGTCATGTGTTTACTTTTAAAAATAAATCCCCAAGTGTACGACGGGGCTATCACACAGCCAAATTTGATCTGGAAAAATCCCGAACTACAGCAGCTAGTTAAATAAATTTCCCGCTCACAAAATCCATTCCCCCATTCATTCACCAGTTTAAATTATTTAGATATTATGTACAAATCAAATAAACGCGATGTCATCCTTTAACAACGTGTCGCATGTATCAGGTGAAGGTCATTCTTCAGTTACCTTCACCTTTAGGTGTACTCGCTCCCCTACTCTAGAACACATTTAGCTCCCTGATTCCTATATATATGTATATGTGTGAAACACAGCGTTTCTTATAGTATTTTATCAAAATATAGACCTTACTGAAATAAAAAATGGATTATATCGAGCAGTAGTTGTTTATTTTTCCAATATGAGGCATCCTGAAAATTAGTGTCAATCCTCAAAATAAAGCCAAAAAATTTAGATTTGTTTTTCAATTTTACTAGCTGATGCATCTCGTATAACTGAAGAATGCCCTTATATACCATACTGTTACTAAATTGAAGAGGATATGTTAATATACATTTTGAGTGGGATAACTTGTCCAATTTTAAACCCTTTTCATGCAAAATTTGTCAATTTATAATAAACATTTACAAAAATTAACAGAAAATTTAAATAAAAAATACTTTAATAGCATAATAAAGCAACTATAAGTCAATTTAAATATCTAAACATAATCATACAACATCAGCCACAATCTCAGGCATGAAATTTGACCAGATGGCAGGGCATAATGTCTGTTTAACAAACCTGCCATGACAGTTTTGCACGACATTAACACTACTGGCGATGCCATCACCCCCCCCCCCCGACTTGGGGTGGGACTACGGTCCCCGATAAGGATACTGGGTGCCGGGAAATCTTAATTGGGTTAACTGCCACCTTTTCCCAATGGGGGGGGGGGCTAACACTACTCAAATGTTTGGGGAGGGGGGCTTTAGCCCCCCTGACCCCCTAATGGTACCTGATGTCCATGCAAAATTCCCAGATTTATCACTTTCTTTACTATCTACAGGCGAATCCATGCGTTTCTTCTTTAAATCTGTCCAAAATGTGGTCATTATCATTTGAAAATAAGAAAATATGGAATTAACAACTTATCATGGCGAGACGTGAAATTTCGTAAAATTCATATTTTTCCTATAGGAATCACTGAACTAAATGGTTTCCCATAGGCGACAGTGTTAACGTTTCCGCCAAATTCACTGAATTGAAGCCTGCAGGCCATACCAGTGATGTTTACCCAGCTAGATTGACACCAGTTGATCACGAAAATGCAAGAAAAATCATAGGTCATGTGTTTACTTTTAAAAATAAATCCCCAAGTGTACGACGGGGCTATCACACAGCCAAATTTGATCTGGAAAAATCCCGAACTACAGCAGCTAGTTAAATAAATTTCCCGCTCACAAAAATCCATTCCCCCATTCATTCACCAGTTTAAATTATTTAGATATTATGTACAAATCAAATAAACGCGATGTCATCCTTTAACAACGTGTCGCATGTATCAGGTGAAGGTCATTCTTCAGTTACCTTCACCTTTAGGGTTCCACGGTGTACTCGCTCCCCTACTCTAGAACACATTTAGCTCCCTGATTCCTAGAGTGTTTATGGTGTGTTATTGGTTACCGATCCTTTCTCGGTGAATCGAAAGTGTCCGCTTCAAAGTCAAAACTGCAGATCTCTTTGTTGCATTTTTTTAATAACAAAAGTTGCCAAACAATAATTGTATTATCCCCGAATTGTTGCCTAATAAAATGGCTGTGGTGATAACTGGCTTCTCCTGAAACAATTAGATGGTTGACAGCCTACAGCAAATCGAAATTATTCAAATAAAATTTTCGAAGGCGTACATGTAATTTCAAATTCGTGATGTAATTTCAGAATGTAAATGCATTAGTCGGCTTCACGTCAAATTCAAAAAGTGTTTTTAATGACACAATTGTTAGTTTTTCCTCACGCCAGTTTCATTTTATTTACTTTCAAGTCGATTTTGACCTGAGCGGCCTTGAACAATTTCTTTGTTGGCAAAATCGCCCAATAAAATTTCGTCGAATCGTTCGAACTGGATACTTGACTAACGGAAATTGTGATTTTTAGCAACAGACAGACTTGCGATAATTGTTTCTAACATGTTGAAAGTAACGTGTCTGGCTGTAATTGTAAGCTATCGTTTTATTTTTGTTGCATTTACGGGCTTATACAATTGTAAGTGGTCGAACAACATACTTGGTATAATTTCGATTCGCTGATATACAGGACGTTCGGCCACTTACAATTTTATAAGCCCACAAATGCAACAAAAAGTATATTGATTGCATATATCAAACCTTATAATATATAAAGGTACAGTATGTAATTAAAACATTTAATTATGGGGTAACAGAACATACATGTATCCATATTGTTATTGTCAACGCTTGGAGGTTTCCACATATATTCGTGGTGGCAGGATCTCAAGGTTGCTAGGAGACTATGCGTCTGCATAAACAGTTTAACAGCGCCCGTCGTTATGCTTTTTTACGCGTTTTTACACCCTCATGCAAATTTTTTCTAAAGACCTTTTTTGCCCTTCTAGACATTTGTAACAGTTAAAAACATATTATAAGAATATATAACTGCAAAAACACCATATTTATGTTACTGGGACCTCATGTGGGCCTTAGGAGAGATGGCATTAAGCTATATGGCATGTTGCATAGGGGGCGGTGGGGTGAACAAATTCGTTCCCGACACCTTTCGGAAAGAAGCTTCGAGAAAGTAAAACTGAAATATATAAACTTGTCTTGATGTAACTAAAACCAAGATCATTGTGTGCCTAGAAAGAGAGCAACTGCCTCAAACATTAATGTGACTATCAATGGCTAGTTGATCAGTGCATCATGCCAATCCGTGAAATATTTCCATGTCTATCAACTCATATGGTCTGTTACTCTCACAACACCTGAAATATCCAAGTTTGGCATAGTGACTGTTTGTCATTTATTATAACAGAGGTTGCTCCAGTAGACTAACAAAAGTGTTAAAGCATAATGCTAGATAATGGGCTGGTTGACAGACTAATCGGGAAATGGTTAGAAATTATAGAATTGTATGTATCCTGTACAATGACCTAAGTTTGCTGCATATATAAGTAAACTTGTCCTGGTGCAACTAATGCCCAGATCATTGTGTGCATGGAAAAAGAGCGAGCAGCGGTCTCAAACATTAATGTGAATATCAATGGGTAGAAAATATCTGTCATCAGTGCATCAATCCAATCAGTGAATTATTTACATGTCTTTCAACTCAGAAGATCTCTCACAAGACCTAAAGTATCCAAGTTTGGTACAGTGACTGCTTGTCATCTATATATAAACAAGTAGGATCTGTCCGGAGTTTTCTCTCAGACCCCTGGACTGAGTTCAACCAAATTTGGTGTGGTGACTACGGCTACCCTGGCGGATGTTATAATGGTATTAGTTTTTAATTATTTAATTAAACAAAATAAAATAAAATTGGGTTTGTTAAATTGAGCAAGGAATTCCATCTTTTAAAAAAAAGTATATTAAAACAATATATATAAATCAAAATGTTTCAATGACCAAATGTGCTTGAAGCGCACAAAGGGGCCCCGCCACTTAGTGAAGGGTCTAAGATCAAAATGTGTCCAACAAAGGGGCCACATGTATCTCCGATGCTGAATATAGGCTCACAAAAGGGAGCCTGTTTCAGCTAGTTTAGTATAATAGAACTAAGTTGCTCCAGTAGACTAACATAAGTGGTATGGAATGTATTAGATAATGGGCTGGTTGACAGACTAATCAGGAAATAGTTAGAAATTATGAAATTTTGTGTATTCTGCACAATGACCTAGGTTTACAGATAATCAGCAATTTAAAAAAAAATAAAAAATTCTCAATTAAAACAGCTTCGGACACAGTTATTTGAACTAATTGAGATCATTCCCAGTCATAAGCGTGATATCAGTAGAGTTTTATGAGATTTTAGTGAAATTTGGGGGGTGGGTGTCAAAAAATTGGGACTAAATATTTTGTGCAGGTTTGGGGGTGGTGGGTCCCCGAAAATGCCAGATGCAAAAAAACGGCATATCTTCTGCAAATTTTTTACCCCCCCCCCCCGTTCTTTTCGTGTTTAAAGGTACTCAATCCGAATTATTATTTCCTTGGCTTCAGGGGTAAAAAATATTTGATTCGAGTCGAGGAACTCACCCATCAAAGCTAGGAGTGATCAGATATCGATGTTTGAAATCTATTATTTTAATTTTAAGTGGCCCAGTAAACTGTTCGACGGGAAGAACTTATTTGACCAGATAGCGGATGAAGATCGATAACTCTAAAATCCAGTGGCTTTTTCGTGTCAGATATTTGATAACAGGCAAAAATTTCGTTTTATTTTATACAATAGTTGACTGTGGTTACCATTATTTTTGGGCAATTAATAGATTCTGATAACTGAAGCGGCATTTCAAAAAATATTGTTGTTGTTGGAATCTGATGCTATGGGGACCGTCGAATCGGATTGAGTACCTTTAACCTTTTCAGTGCCAGGTACGATTTTTTTATCAACCCATATACCCTGTGCCAATGCATTCTCTTATATATGCGAGTCGACCATAGGTCGCCTCGCATATATAAGAGAATGCATTGGCCTAACAATTTATCATGATTTGTTATTATTTTTTACAATTTTTTACAATTTTAATAATTTTTTCCTATATTCTTTAACAGACTTATTTTGTAGGTTTAGTGCCAGGGAATCTTACGTTTTTCATGGGCATCAAAATTATTACTATGAATACTTGGTGATAGTTTTGAGTTATAACATGCCCCTAAGGTTTTATCCAGTTTATTTTTAAATTTGCTATAGCATGCTTAAGCATACCCAAAAAAAATTCAACCCAAAAAAAAAACAATTTTTGTTTTTTGTTTTTAAATTTTTTTAGGCCGATTTTACAGACCGTAAATTAGGGCCGATGAGATCGGCCCCTGGCACTGAAAGAGTTAATTGCGAAAAAGTATGACAAGTGTCACGCAAAATGAAAAACAGTGTTATAATCATGGATGAATATCCAACGTCATTGCACACATAGAAATTTCAGAAGATTATGGTTTGACAACCAAAAAGTTGTTTGAATATTGGCAACGTAACACTGAAACTGGGGGGGGGGGGGGGGGGGGGTATGTTATTACTACGTTTGCATATTTTTGCAGCTTTCGACCAGGAACCAGTCTAGCTATATGACAGAAGAGAGCTAGATAGCAATTTTTTTTAGACGAAAATCATTTTGTTAAAGACATATTATGTACTTGTTCGGGTGCGTGAAACTGATAAGTTAGTATGCAGGTGCTATGTTAACTGGGGGAATGTAGCATTCTACTAGCTAACATCACCGAAAATATCAAGCAAAACAACCATACCACTCCATAGAAAACAGTGTCTGAACGACGCTAAATTGTAAATATATACTACTCGAATCGGGACGCTTCGATCGGCGATAAACTAACGAAAACGATTCGCCATCGGTAGTCACTGCATTTAATTAATATATTAGAATGACGGTGTGTGTTGTCAATTTAGATATAATATTTGTGAAAATAACTATTTTGAACAAGATTATTTTCCATTTCTATTTGATCACCCTACCGGAGTGTTTCACATCACTTTAAATGTACTTTTACTTCCATGAACTAGAAATTTAGAGAGTTGTTGTCGAATTTCGCGCGATAGACTGATCCTTGTCTTTTTTCACAGAAAAGCTGAAAACGTAGTGACCTGACACTTTCTGGAACACTGGTAGTAAATGGTGTTATGACAATAGATGCAATATGATTGAAATGAGGATTAATTTATGGCTTGAAATGGAAGTGCCGTTTTCAACTCACACCGGAATTTGCATCCATATTCAGATCAAGGGGACAAAGCACAGAAAACCTCCTTATCGTAGTATGGTCGAACTTCCAAGGTTTGTGGATGTTCCCCAGCACGCTATATCTCACGTGTCCATGGCGTCCTTCGAACGATGAGGGTAAATTTGGTGGTAAATGACAATGGAAAGGGAACACGTGTTGTCCCGCGGGAAGCTCTGTAACCTCTTGCCCAATTCCCGAAAGATCTACAAGCAGATAATCACGTGATCACAAGTTGGAATAATACTGGCGGAAGCCGAAAGATATACCAAAAATGAAAGTATCAGTGACACTGTAGCTCAAATTGGGGAGGCGTTAATAATGCTATGATGAGCAGTAAATAGAATGACAAAGAAGAAGGAAAGTCAAAATGTTTCAGTAAATAGATTGTATTGTGTAAATGAAGTTAATTAAATTTCAAACATTTCTCCAATAAATGTGGATTGCAGGGTGTGCCGATGGATCCAAATGTCGATTAATATAAATCGTTCAAATTCTAGAGGCCACCCCGAAGAACCATATGAAGTTTGGTGGCGATAAGACGAGGAATGTGGTCTATAGGTGTGTCAGCAGATTTATTCATGCAAAGAGTAAAATTCAAGATGGCTGCCGGCGGCCATGTGTTTAATTGAAAATCGATAAAATTTGATAGCTCCCATCCTGAACATGCCTGTAAATTTTCAAAAAAACATTCTGCAATTTATGCGGACTGCAGGGTGTGCCGATGTATTCAAACTTAAAATCCAAAATTGCTGCTGGCGGCCATGCCTTTTAACGAATTTCGGAAACAAATCGATGGCTCCCATCTAGAAGTCACTCCGAAGATCCATATGACGTTTGGTGATGATCGGATGAGGGATGCGACCTGTATTATGGACCAAAGGAAATTGTTGACGGATGGAAGTATGGAAGGACGCTAACCCTCAGCATTAGCTCAAGCTTGACTGAGTTAACCCTTTACCCAACAAACCGGCCAAAACCGGCCAAATAAAGCTTCAACAGCCTAAAATATCGGTCTGTCTCAATAGAACCATACAAATATGGATATAATTGGAACCGGCTCCTTGACAACATTGTGATAGTTACAGTTATGCCCTGTGCCAATGCATTATCTTATATATGCGAGTCGACCATAGGTCGCCTCGCATATATAAGAGAATGCATTGGCCTAAAAAAAATCTTTTTTTAACACTTTTTACCATTTTGTCTTACATCCTTTAACAATTTTATAATTTTTAATGTGTTAAGCCAATGCATTCTCTTATATATGCGAGGCGACCTATGGTCGACTCGCATATATAAGAGAATGCATTGGCACAGGGCCCTTCTGTTGGGTAAAGGGTTAATGAGGTGATTTATAATATACATGTAGTATTTTGACACAGTAACTGTATGATGACCAGCATGAAACCAATTATATTTTGCACACGTTCAATTCCCAAATATGCCTATATACTGGAATAGTTATTTCTAGCCTTCTTACCAAATTTCGAAGGATTTAAAACAACTAATTTTTCGATTTAAAACTTTCATAAGAATGTTAGCGAAAAGTACCAAATCAAAAATTACCAGTCCATTCAGGCCATATTTAGTGGTCTGATATCGATTTATTAAAGAGGTTCACCAGGTTTCGACTTGTGGTTGATCAAACTATCACCTATATGATAAGATCAGTTAATGTTTCACTACAAATTAGCGAAGGATAATATAATTATCATCTTGCTTTTATGCTTATAATAATTATCTTTAACCATTTCAGTGCCAAGTCTAAGAGCTCTTTCCATCAATGTATCACATTATTATGATCAATAAATTTGAAAAATGATCAAGGAAATATGGGTTGATACAAAAAATGGACTTGGCACTGAGAGGGTTAATAGTTTGCATGTTCCTGTTGTTTTAGTGTGATTTTTATATTTAAACAATGGCATTTAGTTCAAATAAAAATGACACACCCTCTGAATTCGCGCAATTAGTTACCGTAAGAATCATTACAAATCGCGATACGGTTACACGACCGTTTCCAACGTTCATCAGTTCTTGCTCCAAGAATTTTCGTTTATACACTAAAATCTAAATACAAAGCTGAAGGGGCTTGATAAGATGGGTTGGAACTCTGACGACATATAAGTTGTCACTATCATGTGGGTTGTCAAGATCCGTATTCGGGTCGAGCGATGGCTTCTCTGTGTCGTATATCGACGAGTCGATTGCGGCCCTGTGGACGTATAGTGAGACTTTAATACCAATCTTGGGAACAGGGTGTTGATAACCAATTTATCTTACAATTCATCCAACGATCGAATAATAGCTACTCGGTGTGAGAAATATGTCTTTTCGCAGATGAAATAGCACACCGCAAATCGACACAGTTGATGCCGTTATGAGTCACTGCGAACGCTTACTCCGTTGGCGATTAAAGTGACATGAAGCACTCCGGTAGGGTGATCAGATAGAAATTGAGAATTTTCTTGCTCAAAGTAGTTATTTGTTACGAATTTAAATCCAAATTGACGATACCCACCCGTTATTCTTATATATTAATTAAATGGTATGACTCTCGATGGCGAAATCCTTTGTGTTAGATTATCGCCGAATCGACCCGAATCGAGATGTAAATATTTACAATTTGGCACAGTTGTGACGTTTTCTATGGCGTGGTATGGTCGATTTCTTTGAAATTTTCGGCGATGCTACTTTCCACAGGTTGGCATAGCTACTGAGTACTAACTTATCAATTTCACACACCCAATCAAGTCCATAATATGTCTTTAAGTGTGTTACAATAAGTCAGTGTTATGCATACGAACTGAAACAAAACATTGCCTTTTTCGTAGAATGCAATCGATTTTTCATGTTTTTCGTCATAGCCAACGAAAGTACATTTTCCGTGTAAATAAATGCTATTAGAAATGATATGAGTTTCCCCACATCCCATGTGCATTCATGGTTGCGTTCGAAATACCACCTTGTCGTTTCCGCATGTATTTCAGGAAAAAACGAAGATAATTGTAAGATAAATATTTAATACATGCTTACCTCTACCAAAAACTGGGAATTTTTGACTCAAATATGATTCAAATCCGTGAACCATTTCCGATCGTCGATATCTCCCCCTTCCAGTGCGTGCCATAAACCTCGTGTTTGCTTGTCCACTCACCGTCAAGTAAATCCCTGTGAGAAAAAACGTGTGAGGCTATCAGTCTATATCGTGATACGTGTCACATATGTGAGACTATAATCTTAAATTAAAAAAATGCCACTCATCAAATTAAACCCCCAAAAAAATGAAATATATAAATATATATTATGCAAATAAACATTTAGATCCGCATACTGTATCTTTGTTCGATGATGCGCACGGTTATCGAAATATGATGCGTAGTTAGGACCATACTGGTGGTTGTCATTAGCAGTGAAGGACGCAAGATCTAGGGGCAACCGTTCAGAAGATATCGAAAAATAGAAAATTGTCAGTGAAAGAGGCCTTTGAATACATATACAAGGGTCAGTTTCATTTTAAACATTAACAATGACTCTATATAGGTAAGCTACTTTTATTCACTAGCGTCCAACAGAGAGTGTCCCTATAGTTGGTATATTACACATATGGCACATGTACAAAGAAAGAGCGTTTATCTCTGTCCACTGTAAAACAGTGAACACAGCTGGATAGTTGGTGTCACTTTGTCAGTACTCCAGGTTCCACGCTGGCCCAACATTTGCTTGTGCCTAATGGAATTTGTTTTTCCAAATTCTCTCACAATTTGCCAAATGATATTGGAAAAGGTTCTGGACAATGGATTTTTGTAATTGTTAATATCTATTTATAAGAATTCCGTTGCCTTCGAAATTTAAGAACAAGCCATGACCAAGCATAACTCGTCTATGCAGGTTGGGGGGTGGTCTGTCAAAATATACCGTTCAGAGGAGTGAAAATAAGAATTCCTTTTAGCCAGGGACCCAACGCCCATATACATGCAACACATATTTTGATCAAAACCACCACCCATTGCAGCATGTGAACATTGACAGTTAGAAATTTGGTTTGGTTTTGTGCAATCCTTATGGTCATGTCCAGAATCAGAGCAGCATGTACATGCGGTTTCTTTGCTTTTACAATGTTCCTGACCATGACCATATCCCTGATAGTTAAAACGTATCGAATTTGGAACATAAGAAATTAAATATACTTTCATGTATCAAACCTTCAATGCTCGTGGATGCTCGCACCGATTGAATGTAAGAAGATGACTATTCAAATGAACTTTGGGTCCATCAACTGTCTTCGACATTCTACGGACTTCCCTAACTGCCTGTGGTGCCAACTGAGCCAATATCTCTGACTCAAAATAATCAGCTATTTCGTGAGTTCTCAATACAGCTCTGCTACTGTTAAAATGTCTTGTGAGGTTTAATCAACACTGGTGTTTTTGCAATAGATGTTAATTGCATAAGAGTGTCGTCAGATTTTTCTTAAAACACTCAACTAGAAGATAGCCACTTAGTCCTGATTGGTTTGACAGATTTTAATTGTCCGGCTGTGCTTTGTGGCGTTTATCACTGACAAATACAGAATGTCTCTTGACATTCGGATCAAAACCAAGAACCAAATACTGAAGAGAGACCTCAGCATCATTGGAACTTATCGAGTTGTAATGCTTAAGTTTTTGTTTGTTTTGAGTTGTCATATGAAACGCAAATAATCGACTACTAGCCCAGCAGCCGCCTCGGGCTACCCTTCGAATCATGGTCGGCTAAAGAATAGTACATAGCTGAAGCGGTGACCCGTCTAGCCACTGCATATAGCAGCCTCTCAGTACCTCCCTACCATGAGGGCAGGGGTGAAGTTGCTCGGTGAACATTACACAATTGAAACATTCAACAGTCATGAAGGCGAATTGCAAAGAGACATGACACGAAGAAACAGCATACATGAAAAACAGAATACACAACCAGGAACAAAATGCAACAGATGACAGAAAGGTAATCTGGAACACTGTAGAAATGCGTGACTGTCCAATTGATTGAACCCGGTCAACTCAATCACCCATCTTTAAGAGATGTAGGACTAAAGAGGACCATGAACTAAACCGTATCGGCAGGTCGATGCCTTATATGAAGCGGCATCCCTAGCACCTCCAGGATTACTACACCACATCTCACGGGATGCAACCGAATACAAACAGGGTGCCATATTAGGGGATTCTTATCAGTAGCAGTGGGGCGGTAGGCATATTCTATCCCGGGCACACACGGCTCTAATGTCTTGTGAAAATGAGTTAATTAAAAGTCACCCTAAACCCGGCAATTATGTTGAGAGTATACAAAACATGCAAAGAACTACACTATACTGTAACTCACTCTCAGTTTTCATTGGTCCAATAAGCTAATACGACAGTAACTCACCTCTCATGTTCATTGGTGCTTTCAGCCCGACGATGACGGATCCCGTGACTGTCTGTCCTGCATAATATACATCTTGTGGTGCATTGTTGAAACTGATTTCGAAGATAGCTAATTTCCCCATGATTGTCGATCTCAGAATGTAAACACCAGTAAAGTGGTGACATCAACCTGTGTGTTGGAATAATATGATAGCACAATGCATGTAGCTATGGTGATATGTATGAGTATCAGTACGTGGCTAGAGGGGGTGTCCACACCCTCTGCATCCAATTGAAGCAGATCCACATCCATGGTCGCAGAATTCCATTTGCACCCGATTGGGTTGGAACATTCCAACTGGCTTCTCAATATTTCCAACCTGACACCCTCCTAATGTTGGAACATTTCCAACTGATGTCTATTTTAGGCCGTAATTTTGATCCAAAGTTTAAAAATATGATACTTTTGGTCTAAAAACAACAAATTCCCAACTAACTACTTGCTGGAAAATCAAACAATGAGAACATTGCAATTCAATTTTATTTAGTAATATATAACAAACATGATAATGTATAATACAAAATTCAAACAAAATATAGTATATATTACTGGGAGATGGCATGGCCTACTGGTCGTCTTCTTGCACACTCCCAAACTTAGATAATAATATTCCGAATCTGAGCCCATATGACAGCATATATTGATGATATCTATAGTAGTGTAGACAACGATACTTTTGTGGTTTAGTTGTTTTTACATGCGTTGGATTCACTTAACACTTCTTACACTAGTAGTTTTCATCCATGAACGGATAACAGTCGAAACAATGTAGGTTTTTACAAAGAACACTATCAAGATAACTGCTTATTATATCTTCTGATACGTCGCGTTTAAATTTGGAACGTGGTAAAACTGACTGTAAAGATGTATCTAGTTCTTTCCAAAGTTTCGGGAAGATATGGTAAGGGAGGTTTTCGGAGAAGGATGTTCTAGATTTTGTTCCACCTAATTTGCCGTTAATTTAAACATATATGTGTTGTAAATATTCTAACTAATGTGTCAGGCATGAAATTTCCAACTGTTGGGGCGGCGTGGGGGGGGGGGGGTATGTAAATTTGTGTAATACAACTGTCACATTAACCCTTTATATACTACTAGCCGATGTGCCCGACGTTGTCCGGGCTATTCAAAAACCAAATTTCAAGTCGATAGCTCTACCCAGCCCGACGTTGTCAGGGCTATTCAAAAACCAAATTTCAAGTCGATAGCTCTACCCGTTTCCGAGATCTGGTCTGCGCATGGGCGAAGCTAGCGTCGCACGGGCTCGGCGACCCGATACAATTCGTATCCGGGGCAAGATACATTCACATACCAAATTTCAAGTCGATAGCTCCACCTGTCTCCGAGATCTGGTCTGCGAATGCGCGAATCTGGCGTCGCACGGGCTCGGCGACCGATAAAATTCGTATCCGGGGCAAGATACATTCACATACCAAATTTCAAGTCGATAGCTCTACCCGTTTCCGAGATCTGCTATGCGCATGCGCGAAGCTGGCGTCGCACGGGCTCGGCGACCCGATAAAATTCGTATCCGGGGCAAGATACATTCACATAGCAATTCAAGTCGATAGCTCCACCCGTTTCCGAGATCTCGTCTGCGCATGCGCGAAGCTGGCGTCGCACGGGCTCGGCGACCCGATAAAATTCGTATCCGGGGCAAGATACATTCACATAGCAAATTTCAAGTCGATATCTCCACCCGTTTCCGAGATCTCGTCTGCGCATGCGCGAAGCGGGCGCCGCACGGGCTCGCCAATACGACAATGTCGACCGCCTGGTCAAACTACACACACGTACCAAGTTTCGTCCCGATTGGTCGAGAATCGTAGATTTGTATAAATGACATACAGACAGACATACAGACAGACAGACAGACAAACAGAGGTCTTCAAAATATATATGAGATATACTCATTGACGAGTAGTTCCCTTAGGAAATATTCAGATAATAAATTCAACAAACGTTTGAACATTGCACAACAATGAGTATGGATCATTCTGCTCTTGTATTATCTGTTTTTGTCTGTATTTTGATCTTATTATCCGAACACCCCTCCAAATGAATAAAAGACCGTTCCGTTGTATATTTTATAACTAGATGGGAGACTCCATGTTGTATAGAAACAAATATGTCTAATAATAGATACACTTATATTCGTTATTAATAACACTCTAAGAACGAGATTACAATTAATCCAATAACATTTTAAAGTTTAATCAAAACGTGGCGTCATTCATTGAAATTTGTAAAAGAATTGAGCAATATTCAGAAAAATTATACTGAGAGTAAATGTTTTGAAACTTTCAGATTGCCCCTAGCGGTTAAAGGGACCCAAAATAGGCACTCGCTGTGTGTAAATGTGCATAGAAATAAAGTTTGTAAAAACATCACCACTAAGACAAGAAAAACATGGAAAAATAGATAAACTCTGTTCTTATATATGCATTATTGATTGTTCTCAGGGTTCGCGCTGCCACTTGCCAAATTTGCCAATGGCAAAAATAATTCACATTTGGCAAAAAATAATTTCATCAATCTCAGGAAACTCTCACACTATAACTATATTAGTGGTGTTTTATGTAGGTTTAGGTAAAGTTAACACCTTTATTAAGATGCAGATAATCCGATAGCAATAGTATTGATGGTTGAGGGATTATCCGTATTTTGTGTGGTGGTGGTGGTGTTTACATAGCTAACCCTCTTGTAATGTGCCTTTCTGATGTAGCAACCCTTCTACAATTGTATTGTTCGGTGATTGGTTTATTGTTGTATGATAAACCACAAAATAAGACTCAATGTTGCAGAAAATGATACCATCAGGGATAGCATTTGGCAAATTCTAAAAGAATTTGGCAAACAATATTTTCATTTGGCAAATTATTTGGCAAAAGTAAATTTTGGTCCAGCGCGGACCTTGAAATTTGTTCTTCGTGTAGTAAGTTCAAATATTATTGATTGATTTGATTATATGATTTTCACTTCGATCGGTGAGTCCAGTGTAACAGTATTCATTACATAATAATGGTTTCGACATGCGAAGTCACATTATTGGAGAGCTATTAGTTATGTAAAAATAAGAAAGTCAATCTTGTTACATGTACTTGTTGATGATAGTTGTTTTACAAATTGTTATGTTATTACGCATGAACCCAATTCAAACGCCTTATGTCCCTTTATGGACTTGTTCGGGTGCTTTGGACTGATAAGTTAGTACTCAGGTGCTGTGCAAACTGGGGGATGTAAAATTCTACCAACATCGCCGAAAATCTCAACGAAATCGACCATACCACTCAATAACATTGCATGAACAACGCGTAATTGTAAATATCTACATCTCGAGTCGGGAAGCAACAAACGGCGATAAACGAACGCAAATGATTTCGCCACCAAGAGTCATTGAATTTAATTGATATATAAGAATGAAGGTGTGTGTTGTAAATTTAAATATATATTCGTAAAAATAACTACTTTGATCAAGATTATTCTACATTTCTATTTCATCACCCTACCTGAGTGTTTCTCATCACTTTAAACGTAGCGGTCGACAATATTTCACGTCCAGTTATCCCTTTACCCAACAGAACGGCCCTGTGCCAATGCATTCTCTTATATATGCGAGTCGACCATAGGTCGCCTCGCATATATAAGAGAATACATTGGCTTAACACATTAAAAATTATAAAATTGTTAAAGAATGTAAGAAAAAATGGTAAAAAAAGATTTTTTTTAGGTCAATGCATTCTCTTATATATGCGAGGCGACCCATGGTCGACTCGCATATATAAGAGAATGCATTGGCACAGGGCATAACTGTAACTATCACAATGTGGTCAAGGAGCCGGTTCCAATGATATCCATATTTGTATGGTTCTATTGAGATATTTTAGGCTGTTGAAGCTTTATTTGGCCGGTTTTGGCCGGTTTGTTGGGTAAAGGGTTAATAAATCTCTATGATTGTCAGATATGAGGAAATCATAGAAGTTTACTACTGGCAAAAGACCCTTATCCTACAAATAATGGAGAATAATTTCATCTTCATTATATATGTAACTGATATATCGATGGCTTGTTCATATAACGATGAATCTTTAATGACAAATGGACTTATGTTGTGAACTATACCCATTCGAGAATACCTCATAAAAATGGAAGGTCTAGTATACTAGTCCTCGTGCTCTGAAATTTAATTCCTCAATATGAAAATATACTCTGAAAAAAGAACATAAACACGAAGAGACATTATTGCTGAATGATGTCGCTCCTTCGGACGAATACAACATTTTTGTTCTCTGTTGATCTCAAGAAATAACATTTGACAATGTGCACGAAAGGAAATTGTTATATTCTCTTACATTACTATATGTGCGACTTACCTTGATTTCTCGAGTGATTATAAACTACACTTTCACTAGTCAATTATGTCACTTTAACTAGCGCGTTATGTATTCATACGCGTTATCGAAATTTATGCCTCATGGGAAAATGACGGTATTAATTATTCGGATATCAGATAAATCAGATGTTATAGTGGATTATAATAAACCGAATAATCATGTGATTCAACTGGTAACGTGAAATAATTCATTCAAGGCAGGGACTATTCTGTAAAGCACTAGTGCTCTCGTGTTTATATAACGTCCCGGCCACTCATGAATTATTTCATGTCACAAGTTCAATCAACTCATTACTCTCTACATTACCAACATGCATCCAAATATCGCATCGAAATAATCGATGTCGATTTTACTCAGTACTCACGCTCGACTAAATATGAAAAACGTTTAATGCACATACCTTATAGTTGTGTATGTTACGCCATATTAAGTATGCCTCTTCTCACATTATCAACCACAATGACGGGTACGTTCCATTGTGCATTTGCTATGAATGATCATATACACACAGAGAAGCACAGTGCATGTACTTAAGTGTGTAATTGTATGTGTTCTTTGTCGCAGTGATGTTGCTATTGGAGTTAAATGCAAACTGACAATATAGCATCGGTTACCTATGAGTGCAGCAGACCACATGCGAATCATAGCCTATTGTAGAGGCAATGCCCGTTAACTCTTTTTTTTTAAACAAAATACTCATCGGCGAGTAGTTTCCTTTGGACATGTTTAGGTCGACCGTTTCACACCATCGAATAGCTGGGAAATACCCTTTCATTTTTAAGGTGTGTTTAGTTATCGGATTATAAGTTACCGTCAGGGTCTCCAGTTGTGGGTTACACTGGTGTAAATAGGGTTCGGAGTGACATCTAGCGGATGCGGGAGGAATATATAGGAGAGAATAAAATAGACACTGGGCCCTGGTTGGTCAATAGCCTTATGTGCTTTTCGCATAAAAAAAATCATTACACCTCTTCCCTATGATTTCCCATAGATAAAATAACCATTGGCACAGGAATTAACCCTTTGTAATGAAGTTTGAATTTTTTGGTGTGGTCTAAAATATGACAGTATTTTTTATGCGGTTCTGACACTAGTTACGAAAACACAAGATTTAAGGGCGAATTCCCTGCTAGACAGACATGATTTTTTGTGTGTAAAAAGGTTCCAAAAATGTAAATTTTTCAGATTTAAAGAAAATTTTGTACGCTAAAACGTTAGCACTGAGGCCTATGGAAAACATTTACACCATGTAATCTGTATGGTATATCGTGATATAAAGCGAGGTGATATTAGTCCCGGCGAGCCCTGTATCTCGCATTACCACGTCTCCTAGTCCGTAGGTCAAACAAGATATTTTTCGAGTTGGCTGCACCCCCCTCCAACATAGATTTCTACATCATATCAAACTAAAGGGCATCATATGGCGCATCAGATTTTGTCTGTTGCCCGTTTCAGAAAGTGTCCCAAAATAGAATTTTCAGGGAAGACACCTCTTACACCTAAAATAAAATGAACATTTTCTTGAGTACAAGTGTCAGAGCATAAACAAAATATTGCGGTTATAAACTACACAATATATAGTTTATTATAATAAGAAATGATCATAAAATGACACGAGATACAAACTAGACCAATTTATGAGCTAGTTAGAAAAAATTGCGATAAATATTTTGAAAAAAAAAGTCACATATAAATGGCTATAACTTGTCAACCACGTGGCTTATTGGTCCACAACATGGCTAAAAAAATTGCCCCGATTACATATCAAAACGATTTTAATAATGGAATGCCAAGAATATTGCTGTAAAAATGTTATATGAGCGTAAACTTAACCCCACCCCCTAAAATATAACTTTTGCAGAAAATCAAATTATGTAGTTTACACTTAGAATGCTGCATTTCAAGTTGGTTTTAGAAGCATAAACTGAAACAGTGTACAGAGTGATGAATGGAATGATAAATAACGGTGTCTGAACGTGATCTAAGATTAAAATTTGAAGAAAAAAACTAATTTCTGTAAAATTTACAACATTTTGATTAAATTTTAATAGGATATGGTATAACCTCACGAGAACACTGGTCTATAATTAATAAGTTCATAAAACCTCATACGATCACCTTTCTGGCAACTATTTCGTATATTTTTTATTTTTTACTTGAATTTTTATGGAACGATTATATACATATATATTTCAACTGACCACATATGTCTACAAAGGCTTATGAGTGAGACCTATGTTATACAGAACGATATTTTCTTATTTGTGCCGCGCATGTCGGGACCGTGATCACAACTGACAATAGATACGGCATTACATACGCTCCATATTTGACAATAAGTTTAGGATGGCATCCAAATCGGCCAACAAAATCGAAGTTTCTCATTTTTTCCATCACACACGTGACTGAGTTCGTTATCTGGGGACAAGGGAATTGTTAATCATGAGTTTACTGGTAACCATAAACAGACCTTAGAACCCTACTATTGTTTCAATTAATTTAAACTAATGAGTAATTGGTTGTACTTAAGGACTATATATACTCATTTATTGGGGGATTACTTGATACACCAGAAAGAATAAAACAATCATCACTAATATGTGCCTTTTTGATCAGTTTAGATAAGTAATATCAATTTATATAATGTTACTGAAGAAAATTTAAATTGTATGCCCAAATTACCAGCCTCCCATTTCAAGTTGCATATCTCTGATGTGTTCAGGTGAAATATTTTATATTAAAGAAATTAGTTGTTATACAGAGGATTTTTTGTCAATAGAGAAATGACTTTTGCGGTATATAATATTGTGTTGCCAAACAGTTTTCAAGACATGCTACTACTTCCTGTTCTATAATATGAGTATATATATTCCTTAAATGTTCCCTCACTCTACTCATCCTATATGAGTTGTCAAATTTTTCACTATTTCGGTTATTGTAGACATTCTCACATACATCATACGTGGTTAGTCTGCGCTGAAACAAGATCATGTGTCAGATTCACATGAATCTTTGCAGCCAAAGCTCAGTTGTCACAGTTGATCGGGAGAAAGTATAATCTGTTTGGTTTGTAGGACTCAATCAAAGGGCAACCAGTCATGGCTGTCATGACATGGTACAATAGACTTGGTAGCTAGTGTGATGTGCCAATCACTGATATAGTTCGCACGAAGATGTTGGGGTGATTTCTTAAGGAGTATGTGGCTGCTGGAGGTAGAAGGTGTGTTCCAGTGTTCGGTTATACAACATAAGAACGTGTGTATAATTTGTCGAATAGACGACATTATGGCCCACCATAATATAGCCCACATGCAAACTCTTTGTATGATATATAGTGTCATCGCCAGCATTAATAGATTACACAAATTGATGCAAATTTAAAGTCGCATCACATTTTACTGCTTTTGACTATTAAGTCAAACGGATTCATTGTATAGGTATTTGTGAATATCGTAGCCTGGATTAAAGCGTGAATTAGAGGCAATGTTTCACACACCTCATTGGACAATGCTGTCGCCTATGTCTTTCACGGAAATGACACGTGACCTATTTTTGGATTCAGTATGAAGAATTATCCTAGCTCCTATTCATTGAGAAACATAACATTCTAGTATTTCGACATGTATGTCAGTGGAATAAAAATAATATCTAGCTTCCGATCGAGGAGTGCTGCATTGGCTGCATGATAAAGTATACGTGTATCCGCTTCCTCGTGGTAACAAACTAGCACGAGATTGCAATGCACTGAACTCAGTAACCTTATAGTTTGTACTATACAGAGTAACCTGTAACCTATTATATGTGGACAGGACCGTTTTGGGCCGGTCCAGGCATGTGTACCGGACCGGAATGGCCTGGACCGGATCGGACTGGACCGCCTTGGCAGTGGACCAAGGTGGTCCGGTCCGGTCCTCATCACTAAATATCGGGGATCTATTTCGTAGCACGAAGGATATGTTTTGGAGTCCTCGGTCGTTTAAGATATAGCACACCTCAGAATACCGGAAGCCCTGTGAAGCACCAATCTCTCACCTCCGCCGGAATCTTCGGTTATCAGTTGGGAGCAATGCATGCTATCATCATCATCATCATCGTCGAGCGACTTCATATCAGCTTCCAATTTAGATGCTTTCCTGAGGGCGTCGCCGACTGTAATAGAACTGGAGAACACCAAGTCTGATAAGCCCGACCAATCGACAAAACAAATCGTGTCAGGAATTTTTTTTTTTTTAGTTTTTGTTTCAGTTTCCAAAATTTATATAAATCGATGGTCGTTTGTGGAACATCCAGACCACGAAGAAGGAGAAGGAACTTGGAATATAGTTCAGCAAGCGTAATTACATTGGGATAATGTGTGCGAAGGATGCTGTCTTCAATTTCTTTAGTCAGAGTGGAAAAAGCTTGGTCATGAGCCGAAGGCAATGATGGTTCATTATGCTTTTTTGAGAGGATGCATTTATGTTCCTCTCCGAAATGTAGTGCGAATAACATGCGCGATGATATTTTGCATCACATGCAAATAAATCTCTGTGTGCCATCATGCGACATTCTACAACACTCTCGAATCTGGCTTTAGCAGCATTTATCGTCTTAAGCCTCGTAGACTCCCCAGTCCCAGTGCATACCTCAGTCAGACGTTCCCTGCTTTTTTAAGGAAGTCTCTTTTCAGATGCCCCACATACAAAGCAATGCTTTCTTATTTTCAAACTGTTTCGCCGACCTCATATGTGTTGTGGCTTCATCCTTACATATGTCATCCGCCTTGCGTTTCGAACAGGATGGTTACTCCCCCTGCAATGGAAATAAAGATAGGCGATAGAAAGGTGTGATGGCACATCTGATTAGATGTCAATATACCATACATTTAATATGATGATCGTATTTATTTATACCTTGCATCACATGGCTTATATACCCACAATGGACAGTTTATGGTTAATATACTTTACCATAGTTGTGCATATATTCCCTCTCCCCGACAATATATAGATTTACATAGTTTTGTGATTGGTCAACTGTCAATTGGGTAACCCTGTTTACATCCCAATAATGAAAAGAGTGCATCATGAGCAGGAAGATACAAACTGTTGACCTATAATCTGAATTATCAATAAACGCGGTCAGCAGACTAATTGGGCGTGTCTTTAAAGGTTAAGCCGAATTGCATCTGAAGCCAGTTATTTATATCGATCACGTTAAACTTATTGTAGCTAAATGTTTGGAAATCTTATATTGGGCTGACTTAATATGCTGCGTGGGCAATAGTATCAAATCATCGGCATATTTCGTTAAAATAAATAAGAAACTCTCAGCTTGTTGTGAGAATAAATCACCAGAAAGCTCTATAAATATAAAAAAAATTAATGTATATCCGTATCCTTAACCCTTTACCCAACAAAACGGCCAAAAACGCCCATAGGTTGCCTCGCATATATAAGAGAATGCATTGGCCTAAAACAAATTCATTTTTTTAACACTTTTTACCATTTTTTCTTACATTCTTTAACAATTTTAGAATTTTTTCTTACAGTTTAAAAAAAATAAAATAATATTTTTCTACAATTTTATCATTTTTAATATGTGTTAAGCCAATGCATTCTCTTATATATGCGAGGCGACCTATGGTCGACTCGCATATATAAGAGAATGCATTGACACAGGGCCGTTCTGTCGGGTAAAGGGTTAACCCCAATACCACACACCCCACTACATTCATTTCTTAAATATATGTGTAACACAAAGTTTTCAAACGATGCATATACATGTACGTTTAATATATAGCATTAAGACTGGTTAATTTACAAAAAACGATATCGCTATTTATTGTTAAATCGGCTTTCCGTATTTTTTTTCGACGGTCAGCACCCCGTGCAGAACAAATTATTTTGCTTTTATTTCTGGAATTCGTGTGTAAGATCATAAAACACATATAACGATTTAAATTTAGGTTCATTCCGTAATAGTACAATATGGTTTAGATACAATAACTACCTGTGACATTCTTTGTGCGCCTTACTAGCAGAAAAGGTCAACAGAAGCAAACTAGTTATATATTTGTTCACATATTTAAATAGTTTGCGTAATCGGACTTTTTGCGAGAGTTTGATTATGTCCCTTGATTATGTTATGGAAACAGAATAGGCAATTAGCGTGTACTATGAACGTTTTTAGATTTTGTGAAAGGCTATCACTATCCCAAAATCTAAAAACATTAATAGTATATTCTCAATTATGTATTTTTAAAACATCAATGCAAGTCAGTTATGCAAGTCATCAATGCCATGAAGTATAGAAATATAACATTATTTTAATTGTAACCGTAAACGCCCAACTCGTTAAAACATAATGTCAGTCGACTAAAACAGACCAGCTCGTAATTTTTTCTACTATACATACCTCTCCGACATAGTCTTCAAATTCTTCTCAATTCTTCTATTATATTCAAAATGATATTAAAATTAAGTTTCTTGTATATGGCGGTATATAACTGGAGATCGCAGTGAGACCAGTTTCTGGTATATATACTATTTAATATCCCGTTAACTTTGTAGGGCCCTATATTTTCCTCAGATTTATAGGGACACAACAATCGATCCGACAACAACAATGGCCTTGTTCTGTAATTGTACGACTATTCATGTATCAGGTGTGGCTTGCAACAACTCTTTCAGTTCTACAAGGTTGCTGCCAATGATATATTAGAAGTTCTCAATAAAATGTGTTGTTGTTGTTGTAATTGGCGGGTTTGGAAGCCTGAATACATCTCTAACCACATAAGCAGTGTATGCATGACCCTTTTTCACCAGATTAGTCATTTGTGTTTAATTGGGATAGTGTAGAAAATATGTAACAGCGTTTTCAATAATAAGTATTTTTCCATGATTTTTCGCTCAAAAACGTCTGGGGAGATGCAGCTAAAATCGATTATCTCACAGTTGGTTTACAATTTCTGTAACATTCTGTTTGCGTATCATGTGCATATAACTACTCTATCATATGAAGTAATGTATTTGGCGCTACATTGATATTCGTCTAAATTATAGGGCTTGAAAAAACAAATTTTCGTGATAAGAGGATTTTTTTTTGCAAAACAAATAAATGTTTGGCTCAAAATGACAGTGAAATCCCGAATAATCAAAACTTTTGTTGTTCCAAGTAGTACTATAATATGATGCAGTTAATTTAATACCAAAACTGTTAATACATAAGTGCGGATTTAGCCAAAGGGGTCGATTTACCGAACTCGCGAATTTATGTGAAAACCACTGGTTGGTACCATTCATCGTTGCTTTTACCATAGCCACCACCAATTTCATTAATTATTACTGTCATTTCCGTGAACCATATATATTTCGCCTTCAAATAAATCTGGTTTAAACTTTTTCTACCTTGGGTAGGCGTATCTCGAAAACTAGAGGCCTTTTTTCGATTTGGCCGCTGCGCTACAAGTATGCACACTCATGAGGAAGGTTCATAAGGAACTCGCTAATGTACCACAATCTTGAAATACTCTCCATACTCCACGTTACTTTACATGGTGCTTGGTTTTAAATATGGTATTATTACCCCCCCCCCCCACCCCGTTTTTTTTCTAAAGTTGAACTTGATATATACTAAATGCATGCAGTAACCATTGACTGGCATCGAGATGCACATACTATACCATACATGCATGTGCATTATGCAGATTATAATCAACATACTGTACTATGTGTGACATGGAGTGCTGCATAATCGTATAGGTACTACTACTGGAAATTTTATGATATGTACCATCATCGGATCAACCCTTAATATGGATAGATACACATACACCGGGTAGGGTTTTTATGTATATATATAATAGTGATGTTAATTTATTTATATGTATTGAAAATGTGATAAACCGACCGCTTAATATTCAAGTTAATTTAAACTATTGGTGTTAATTAATATTAATATATTATATAATTATTGTTGATGGTGCACCTGGCAATAGTTATCATGACTATGGAATCCAATTAGGGCCATACTTGCTAATGGCGCTTTCGGCGCGTTCGGCGAGAACAAGTGCGCCATTAGTAACGCGCCGAAAGCGACAAAATGTGCGATATTAGCGCATGTTTCGGCGCGTTAGCGCACTTTTTTTCGCTTTCGGCGCTTTGCGCGCGCCGAAAGCATTCTGGCAAACATAACATCTGACCATAAAATAAACTCCCAACTCATGACCGAATCGATATCAGCCAGCTGGTATTAAATCGTATTCACAGTGGATCAACGGACACGAACCAAAACCGGAACTCGTAGATTTCGAGGTGGAGAAATATCAGTCGACAAATATCTGTTGATATTTTTTGGGGAAAATAAACGCTTGGATAGCATATCTGACCAACTGAAGGTGAGAGAATATTTCTTCGCTAATGTTCGGACAACGACGATCAATTTAAGTCAGTTGCATTGTTCGATCGCGGAAAAAATGTCATTTAATCATCGCCGCGAGACGATTACTTCCCCAAAATATCCCAGAAAATCATACTTTTCACATTCATCGCAGACAGCTGTCGCAACAACCTATATACCAATCGAAAGGCCTGTTTCCCCCACAAATGCATATTTTGAGTATTTTCACGGACTGTCTCAAAATTCCAAATTTCATCTTGTGATGCAGGTACCCACCTCGAAAATACTGTCCGGTTAGTCCCGAAAAAATTAATCATTAGTTGTAAAAAAAAAACTGTCCGCTTAGCCGGCGCGATTTTGCTGAAGTCTGCCATCTTCAATTTCTGGTCGAAAAAGCAATTTTTCCGCAGATGATGGGCGTTTCATTTGACTTTTGCGTGGCCACAATGGTTCTGGGTGTTCACAATATTGTATATGTGTCCGGGTCGAAGTACATGTTTGGTAAACATATAACTTTTGATGTATGTCATATTGTTAACTCTGACTTGTCATTACTCTCGGAAGGCGGACATAAACAAATTATTTACATCCAACGTTTTTCAGAAAAATGCAGCGGTGTGCCGATTTTTACCCTTTATATTTGATTATACACTTGCAACGAGTTGTAAGGTTATACAGGAAGCAGCTTGTTCGTCCTTCCGTGTATGCAATTTTGCGAGTTTTTATTCCTAAGTTTTGCGGTCATTTGTTTTTTTTTTGCTTGGCATATATATATTTAGTACAATGGGAACATGCGAACCTATGATTATGAAATATGTCAGACTTTTTTGTGTGGAGTTATATATGACATTTTTCGACTTAGAAAATTATTGTTTTCAATATTCAGCAATGGTTAAAACAATAATGAGGAGGGGACTAAAACATACTGTCGGAGGGGTGTACAGCTATATATGTTACTAATATTAGCTTAAGTTCAAGTCCACTAAGCGATATTATTTTATAATTCCAGGTGCTACTGACGAGAGGATCGTATGCCTGCCTTCATATGTAACCACTGTGAGGCAAAGGCTGGCGGCTTCGCTGAGGAAATCGACGATGGAATTTACAACACCCGAATGAATGTTTGAAAATAAAATTATTGAAAATAAAAAATATAAAAATTATTTATAATAAAATACTATACAATACTATACTATACAATACTATACGAAATATTGGTACTCTCGGTTGATATCGAGAATAGAAACATCATCAGGAAACTCTAGTGTTCTTTCGAGTTGTTGTATTCTTAATCCCACCTTGGCTGTCCATTAATGTAGAAGTGTTGTGTTTCCTACATGTATATAGCGGGCAAAATTCCAATCTATAGCGTACAACTGAATGTGCATGGGACCAGATGTAAGTTAATTATGTAAATATATAGGCACGTGATGTTTGTCCTGTTCTATTCAAATCGCGCCATAATTAATTGTTTCCACATTGATTCACACACTGGACAATTTGGTTGGGAAGTTTTTAACGCAATTGGTCGCGTATATATTCAAATTTAAACGGACAGAAGACATGCAGACAGATCCTACTCGTTCATATATATAGACAAAAAATTAACTGTATCGGAGGTCAAATTCACATTTAATAATGAATTGCGCTTAAGCGCAAATACCACATATCGCGCTGAAGCACACATATGGCATTTGCGCATAATTGAAATGAATTGCGCTTAAGTGCAATTAATTGCGATTAAGCGCTATGAGTTGTTTGAGAGTAAGTGTAACTACCCATATAACCTAAGTATTAGCATGACCGGGTGTATCTGCATTTGGCTAATTTAAACTAAAGGTCCTCAATCCGATCAGGAAGACCCATATTATAAAGATACAACAACAACAACAACAACAACAACAACAACAACAACAATATTTCTTCAAAATAAGCTTTAGTTATCAGAATCGATTAACTGCAAAACATAATGCTGACCACTGTCAACTATGGTATCAAATTTCCCAAAAACGTGTGATTTATACTGTCGCGAGTCACCAATTTTGATAAAGAATTTAGGCTAGTTCACAATTCCAACTATCCAAATCAATGAAAACAAGGAGGTGATATGTCAATATGAGTTCAGGTTTAGTTATAGATACACCTATTTATTCACCAGGGGTACATAGTTACATTACATATAACCATGAATTGCGCTTAATCGCAAATAATTATGCTTAAGTGCTATTGCTTAACTTAATTATGAAATGTGAATTTGGCCTCTCATAGAAATGGAAATAAACATCTGCATATTTGATGGCTATGCTATAAGATGTAATATTAGCGAAAATTCTCCGAAATATGGGTGGGTGCCTGTAGTTTAAAACATAAAAATAAAGGGGTGTATATATGTACCCGAAAAATGTAGTGAAAACTTTATACAATCGTAATCAAAACTCGGGTGGTGGGTCCCGAAAGTGGCCATAACGAAAAAGAACAGCCATGGATCCCGATTTGTTTTTTCTTAAATTAATCAAATTTTAACAAATTTCACGCTATATACTGGCTGAAATATCAAACTATTGGAAAATACATCTACACCTCCCACCAACAAAACGATCCTGTTGCTACGGCCTTGGTCATGGAGGGCATTGTAATATTCTTTTTCTAACAATATTCCATAAATAATTCTTTGGTTAATGACCTTACACGATCTGAACGAATGTTATGAGAACAAATTGCAAACTGTACTCGGTAACTAAACTTGATCAGTATACTATAGTTGCAACAGAAAAGCAGTTGGCCAAAAACGTGCCACTGTTAACGAAAGGCCGCCAACCAACTAATCCATTTCGACTCTTGATTGAACAACAAAAACTGTCCGCCGGGTCTGGTGGATTGCAACTATACTCCGGGGTGTACATGACTAACCGGACAGTATTTTCGAGGTGGGTACCTGCATCAAAAGATGAAATTTGGAATTTTGAGACAGTCCGTGAAAATACTCAAAATATGCATTTGTGGGGGGGGGGGGGGCAGGCCTTTCGATTGGTATATAGGTTGTTGCGACAGCTGTCTGCGATGAATGTGAAAAGTATGATTTTCTGGATATTTTGGGGAAGAAATCGTCTCGCGGCGATGATTAAATGACATTTTTCCCGCGATCGAACAATGCAACTGACTTAATTTATCGTCGGTGTCCGAACATTAGCGAAGAAATATTCACTCACCTTCAGTTGGCCAGATATGCTATCCAATTACAACGGATATTTGTCGACTGATATTTCTCCACCTCGAAATCTACGACTTCCGGTTTTGGTTCTTGTCCGTTGATCCACTGTGGTATTTAATCTAGGTCACAACTCATCTATTGACCAACAAAGTGTCAGTCAATACGCAATAGCAATAACACACTGCGATAGCGAAGTCTTGACAGCGATACATGTTATAGTACACCAATTATACAAAATTATCCCCCTTGATGTGCTGTCACCCACACTCAAGTCAGCATAAAATCACATCTGGCAGCTGAATGGTTGATTATGATTGGGATAAAATTAATGCAAAAACAAGAAAAAATCAAAGCCACCATGGAAATATTATACCTACATGAATATTGACACAGAGTGGGTAAAATAATTAACCTGGCATTTAATGGGGGTATGTTTGAAAATTTGGTTATGAATTTTTCTGCGAAATTAGGGGAGTATCAAAAGTGGTAAATTTAAAGGTGGAAAACCCACACGTACCTATTAATTTTTTTTGATCAAATTGGGTCCGAAGAGCCATTCTTCAAAATTGACTAGGTTAGAAAGTTCCTGAATTCACAAGGAATCGAGCATAGCCCCCGACGTTAACACTGTCGCCTATGGAGAATAATTGTTGTCCTGCAACATATAGCAAGAAATGGTCGTTTTTCAGATTTCTGCTCTGGAACACAGCCAGTGCTCATTATCCTCAGAAAACAAGTTGGGAGCTTGAATCACGCGATACGACAGATTATTAAGGCACAGGAGCCGTGAAATAAAATTAAAAATTAACCCCTCCCATACCATTTCTGCATCTCGTTGTAAAACCGAAAATTGTCATTTTCGGCCTATTGTTGGCCCATGAATGTCCCTTTAACGAATATGATACCACCATTTTGGGCACCCGACACTTCAGATGAACGAATAGGCGGATTTGTCTGGATTGAGCACGACGTTGGCGTAAATCATTATTTCATTATAGACCGCACTCTAACACATAATGAAAAATCGGTCCAGTATCTGGTCAAACAAAGTCGAATTGCCCCTTTAAGACGACAGTTTGACAAAAAAGGACAACCCTGAAAATTTGCAGCATTGGATGATCGACCTAACGAGCCCAAATTTCCGCCAATAAATGCATTCTTGTGACGGGCAAAATTAGGTTTTCTGTCGATTTTTTTCGAAAATTTGGTAGGTGCGCCCAATGTGAACCCCAAGTGCGCCCAATTCGCCTGGCGAATCGTGTGACATATTTTCTGGAAGTGATATCTACAAGCTATCAGATCGTCCACATGTATGTACGTCGTCATTGTTTACTTTGCCAGAATGCGGCTTCAATGAGAAAAAAATCACATTCAAGTCAAGATATTTTTAAAGCACATTTAGATATGGGTGGTAGCAGAAGAGGGTTAATGAAGTAAGAACACAGACATGTTTCGAAACAAAGTTCTTTATTTTGTCGTCGGTATATGAATGGCCACAATTTAATATCGTTTGGACGACTTTATTATCTGTCCAATGCTCACTGTAGGTGAAAGTACACCAATTCTAAAAAAATATCCTCCTTGATGTGCTGTCACCCACACTCAAGTCAGCATAAAATCACATCTGGCAGCTGAATGGTTGATTATGATTGGGATAAAATTAATGCAAAAACAAGAAAAAATCAAAGCCACCATGGAAATATTATACCTACATGAATATTGACACAGAGTGGGTAAAATAATTAACCTGGCATTTAATGGGGGTATGTTTGAAAATTTGGTTATGAATTTTTCTGCGAAATTAGGGCAGTATCAAAAGTGGTAAATTTAAAGGTGGAAAACCCACACGTACCTATTAATTTGTTTGGGTCAAATTGGGTCCGAAGAGCCATTCTTCAAAATTGACTAGGTTAGAAAGTTCCTGAATTCACAAGGAATCGAGCATAGCCCCGGACGTTAACACTGTCGCCTATGGAGAATAATTGTTGTCCTGTAACCTACAGGCGAAATAATATCCAATGGTGAGTGTATTTGAGCAAAAAATATGTAGCCAGCTGTAGCCGGCTACAGCCGGCGGCTGTGACTTATAAGACATACACAGTAGGAAGCTACAGTGGCCAGGGAAATGAATGGCGACTATCACTAAACATTGTACTCCGACTTTGATAGGAGAATTTCTTATCGGAGATATTTTTTTAATACTGCTCCCTGGGGACACATAATTGTCATTCCCATTTTATTGGCATCAAACTAGATATTTTATATCTATGATATATTTAATGTTTGGTGAATAATTAAACTTATTTCGTAAAAATATATATAATTATATCTTGTTTGCATATGCCGATTTAGAGAACGAGATATAATCACATATCATACTCTTTTAAATATCAGATTTATGGAGGCATGGACTCAGTACGAGTGTTAATTGCTTCAAATGTGCTTGCTGCAGCGAGCGAGACCATTGGTGAGTTGAGACAGCAACATAATGCCACCATTATGTCGGTACAAGAAAACTAAGATGCATGCATCAGGTCGGCCGTGAACTATCTACCATAGAATTGTTGTAGCTATCGATTATACATTTTGAAACACCTGTCTGTATGTATGTATGTATGTGTGTATGCGTGAATGCATGTGTGTATGTGTTATAGACTCTAACACTGCTCGACTGGTATTTAACGTGTCAACTTGACCTCGCTCATAGGCATGTTTCTGGACCTTGACCAATCCGACTAAAAATTTGTGTGTACGACTACTTCGATCCCGGGAGCAATATGGACGGGTCCAATTTCACGTGGGACCATGTTCTCGAACGTGCTGATATAGGCATGTTTCTGGACCAATTGAACAATAGTTTGGCCAGACGCTGTATATACTGGGTACTGTCCAGATGGAGGCGATCACAAACAAAATCCCTAACTAGCCCGAACGAAGTCGAGTACATCAGCTAGTTTAATATATATTTTGGACATTTGTCTGTCTGTTTGTCTGTTAGCTATGGCCGGGAAAACTGCCGGACAGATTTGACGAAATTTGATACCTAGGGGAAATTATTTCCAGGGAGTATTTTGGACGGGTCAAATCTTGATCCCGACCTGACTTTGACATTCAAAAAGATCAATTCAAGGTCAAATCTGGTAAAACGGAAGTATTTCAACGAAATTTGATACCTACTGTTACTTTTGTCCCAGGAGTGTTTCGGGTGGGTCAAATCATGACCCTGACCTGATCTTGACATTCAAAATTGTCAATTCAAGGTCAAATCGGGTATAAAGCCGGGCGGATTTCGACGGGTACTTTTGTCGTGACTTTTGTCCGGGGAGTGTTTTGGACGGGTCAAATCGTGACCCCGACATGACCTTCACCTTTAAAATAGTCAATTCAAGGTTAAATCGCGTATTTCTCCGAAAATCAGAGGGGAACATCCCGGACGAAGTGGGGTCCACGAGCTACTATTATATATTTCTAGATTTAGTTACAAACTAAATACCTGTATATTGTACAAAGAAATGTTTGACAAATATATCTGTATCAATATTACCATACGGGTCATTAAAATAGATACGACGAAACAAATTTTGAAGGGTGCATGTATCAGGTAAATTTTTATATTTCAAATGATGACAGGAATGCAGAAAGTTGAAGTACCTACGTAATACTGGCTATCCGCATGAAGAGATATACATGTATATAAAAACCAGATGAGGGATATGTCTGTACAGTTGCTAAACAATTCAGTCATGCAAAAGAGGATCAAAGAGTAAGATACCAAATTGCTGCCTGTGGTAATGTTTTTTAACGAAATTCGGGAAAATTAGATTACTCTCACCCTGGTTATCCAGAAGATAATTGTGGAATCTGATGACGATCGGACAAGGGTGTCGTCTGTAGGATCAACCAAATTATTTAGCCATAAAAATAGTAAAATTGAAGATCACCGCTGGCAGTGATGTCTTCACAAGGACAGTATGAGAACAAAATATGGCTCACATCTAGCGGTGACCCAAAATATCCACATAAGAAAAAGTTCTCCAATAAAAGCTGGCTGCAGGGTGCGCCAATTGATTCAAATTCGAAATTTAGCAGGGTGTACTGCTTGTGGCCATGTTTTCCCCGCAAATTTGATAGACTGATGGACAAAACCACTGAATCCGTTGAATCAATATACATGTATACATGGATTAATTTATATGCATTGTTATACACAGTACTGGTATATAAAGGTACTGAAAATAACTATATTACTAGTATACACAAAATAAACCATATATCATGGCTATGGGTTCTAATATCCGAACATGACAGCTGAGAACTTGGTGTGAATTAAAGAGTGGTGGTTTCTCAAGCATATCTAACCCTCCACGTTAGTAACATGCCATTAAATGTCATAAGTATAATCTAGCTTGAGGACAGAAGTGATCCATAAAACCCCCCTTAATTCAACCAGGTCCTCGCGCGATGTATGATCGATCACATGATGATCTAGGGGGATTAGAATTGATGTATAAAAACAGCACTGCATGTAAATATAAAATAAAATAGTGCTACATCTTATTACAGATTATTGCCATATATAATCAGTGATTATACAGACAGTCTGACAAAATAAAGTTTCAGTGACACTCTATCCGAAGAGGGGAATAATTTCATCTGTTACAGTCAATGGAGCAATTATGAATCTGGAAAGGTGAAATTTCTAAGTAATACTAGATATCGACATGACGCGATAAAATATAACGTAAATGCAATATGGCCGCTGGCGACCATTTTTTCCTATGAAATTAAAAAAATATTTGATAGCTCTCATCTGATAGATCAATATCAAGATAAATATGAAGTTTGGTGATGATCGGATGAGTGAAGTGGACTGTGGTCTGTGCTAAACGGTTTAGTAATGCTTAAAAAGATTCTTACCTTAATATTTTTATGTTCACTTTATAAACTTCACTGAGTCATCTTTGTCATGTATTGAGTTTGATATCTTTTGTTAACAGTTTATAAATCATGTATGTCTCATGTTTGTTATTTTAATTTATGTGTTTATTATCATTAAATAAAGTTGCATTCCTTAAAAAGATTCTTACCTCAATGTTTTTATGTTCACTTTATAAACTCCACTGAGTCATCTTTGTCATGTATTGAATTTGATATCTTTTGTTAACAGTTTATAAATTATGTATGTCTCGTGTTCGTTATTATATTATATACACTTTATAGTGTGTTTTCAGAACGAAAAAAAATTGAATAAAATCAACAAATTTGTAAATTTAAAAACAATTCAAACGTTGTTGTATTCCATGTCCCAGCCCGGACATATACACCAAATTTCAATAATATTCATTGAGAAACAACGGACCAAACGCTATATAACACCCGTATACATCTTTTATTCCGAATCGGACTCGGGTACATGTTATAGTAGGCACCGAATTGACACACGTCGACTGGGCGAGTTGGCCATGGGACGATTAGGCCGATTCCGGCACATTCTATAATTTACCGTATGTATCCGTTTACGCGTAGTTTACTTTAGAAAGTTCCGCAATTAATACCGTAAATAGAGCGACCTTATTTGACAGAGAATGCCTCTGTTATTGATTATCAAGTTGCTGTACATTAAAAACGACAAATTCACATGCTCGTTCAAGCGCAGTAGTCTATTTTCCCCATGTTAAAGGACATCCACAAATACTAAATAACGCTAACCTACTGCCGAATGTTTGACACGACAACTGTTAACATATTTGGGCTGAATTCATCTAACGCGGTATTATTCCACAAAATAAACAACAAAACCATCGTTACTTGGAAATGTAGTTTGGGCTAACATTTACATAAATCCTCCAGATCAATTATCCGACACACACGTCAGATGAAAAAGTCACATGAAGTAACCGGCCAAATTGGCCGAAATAATATTATCCATCAGCCACATTCCAAATCGGAGTAGCGGTACAATAGTTAGTGACCACCAGCTGTGGCCGGCTGTAGCTTTCTGTAACTTTCTACTGCGCATGCCTAGCCGGCTACGGCTGTATCCTGTGTTGCTCAAATACACTCTGTAATTCCAGCTGCACTCACTGAGTAATATGAATAATATCCCGGACAACAGTTAACTAACGGCAATCTCACACGACTTCCCCGTCAAGAACATTTCGGGCTGTCGTATGATATTGCCTAACTAACATACTGGCACATAGTTTCACACGTGTTTATAGACGATTAACGTAATTAAATACACAATTACCGAGGTACTTCGAATCCAACTCCATTCATGATCCATTTCGGAATTCGCGTAGAAAAACGTACTGTGAACTCTTCGTACAAAAAATTTAAAAAAAAATAAAAAATTTGTTTAGTGTAATCTTTATATCCCCATTGCACCGGATACATGTATATAGGGCAATATCACACGACTTCCCCGTCGAGTAAATTTTGGGCTGAAGTTTGTTTTAATGTTTAGTGCACATACCTTATGGTTGTGTATGTTACTCCATATTAAGTATGCCTCTTCTCACATTATCGACCACAATGCCGGGTACGATCCGTGGTGTATGTGCTACGAATGATAATGCGCAGGCAGATCACAGTGCGTGTACTTAGTGTGTAATTGTATGTGTTCTTTGTCGCAGCTTGTTGCTCCTGGGGTGAAATGGATACTGACAATATAGAATGTTTTACTTATGAGTGCAGCAGACCATATGCGAATCATAGCCTATTGTAGAGGCAATGCCCGATAACTCTTTTTTTTTCACTAAATACACATCGGCGAGTACTTTACCTTTGGAAATGTTCAGGTAGGCCGTTTCACACCAACGAATAGCTGGGACACACCCTTACATATTTAAGGTGTGTTTAGGTATCGGATTATAAGTTACTGTCAGTGTCTCCAGTTGTGTGGTATATTGTGATGATATAAAGCGACGTGGTGTTGGTCCCAGCGAGCCTTTTATCTCGCTTTACCACGTCTCCAATTCAAATCGACCAGAATTATACTCACCTATATCAGGTCACTAAAGTTGTCTTAATATCAGGCTACTAACCACCATTTCGAAATGATGCACTTTTCCCTCCGCCTCAAACCAAATAATGTGAACACGTCGGACAAAGTGCTCGGTGTGTTATATTTTTCTGTTTTAAAGTCTTCATTGAAACTCGTGTGCGGTTCAATGTTTCTAACAATGTAGCGGCCAAATCGAAAAAGAGCTCTATTATTCTAGATACCCCTACCCAGGGTAGAACAAGTTGAAACCAACTTTTAAAAAAGAAGAAATATATATTTTCACGAAAATGATAGTGAAAAGTAACGGAATTGGTGGTGTCTATTGTCAAATCGACGACGGACGATACCCACCAGTGAGTTTTTCCAGAAATTAACGATTTTGGAAAAGCGAGCACTGTGGCTAAGACCTAACGTATTTGCAAACATTGCCGGAGCTGAATTTACTACATTGTTCCAGATTTCTACTTGATATGAAAAAAAGTGTCGGTTAATATGATTTTCCTGCCTTTTGGAGCCGAAACATTAATTTTTTGCTGAAAAATGAAAAATCGCTCTTTTTCACAAAATATATTTTTAAACATTATCAATCAAATATATATTGATATAATGCCGAAATATTTAATCCATATGATGTAGCAGTTATCTGACACACAGATATAGAAACAGCTTTCGGGATACTGGGTTTTAGCTAACCCTCCCAAACTCGTTTTGGTCAAAATATTACATATTTTTTATAACTTTACCGTATTTCCTAATTGATCATGACGCGAACCAACTTGACTCGTTTGCTGAAAATCGGGCCCGGGGACATTGTTTAATTGATTAAAGACGTGTTCATGCTTCAAGACCCCAGTTACATCAACACATTTTATCGATAACAGATCGAGATATACGTGCACCAACGTCGACTTTGTAGGACTTACATCTTTGTTACAGACAACATATGTCACACACTATAAACTTGTAGTGTCACCAATAATATCAAACAAAATAATTTTGTGTTGCCAAATTTATTGTTAGTGTCCTCTAAATAATAAGAAATATAGAAGATAAATATTATGTTCAAATGAATTTCCACTTTATTCTCACCAAGGCGGCAGTTCTCTCAGTTTTATATACCAGAATACCCAAAATTAAATGCAAAATAGTTATGTGTAGCTGAGAAAACGTTGTTATGTATTCAGTTTGTGTGTTCAAGGCTTAAAATATTGTGTAGGTGGTCTCCAAAACCATCGAAAAATGTCTTTATTATTTGCCGTTCGCGTTTTGTAAGGTGCCGCTGGCTTTCCAGGAATGACCACATCCAAAGTAATTGTATATTTCTTGACCGAATAGCCTTTTCTCCACACCTCTGTTAAAATGTGTAGCATATCATTTTAGTTCGTGGTATGTTCAAGACTTCAAATAGTGTAGGGAGTCCCAAATAACCGCATTTCGTATTTGTCCGCCTATTATTGCAAAGTGACACAGACTCCCAGGATATATAATGTCAGACTATTTTCAGACTATATCACTTTATAATCCTATGCCAAAAGTTACAAGATTTACGCGAAATCCACATTCCCAAATATTACTGGGAGAACCCTAATAGGAATAAATTTCATCGTTTGCTCTCAATTGAATATTTGAGCCTTCTTAAAAAAGTAAGCATATTTATAAAACTATCTTTAAAAAGGATACCACTTTAATGTAAATGGCATCATGGATTACAATATAATTGTGTGTATGTATTTTTATTTATGACTTATATGTTATGTGTGCCTTGTGTATATTATGTATATATGTTATTGCATGTTCCAACTTAACTGTTGGCTTTGCTAATAAACAATCAATCATTATGAGATATAAAATACAATATCCATCTTTAGCAATATGTTGGTGTATTGAGAGGGACACTAATAATAACAATGTAAGCAACAATGCATTGTTCTGTATATGTAAGTCTCCCTTATAAAAAAAAACCAATCTGGTATACCATGGTAAAGCACCATGGTATTCTATGGTATTCTTCTACCAGGGTGATTGGAACCAGGTAATTTTACGCTGCTAACATATGGTCACCATATTATACGTAAAATGTTCCCACCATATATATAATTTGCATTTAGTTGGAATAGATAGCTTCATCTTTGAAGGAACAGACTGGTTTAAAAAGAACATTGCTTTCGTGGCTTTCCCGCTTGTATGTTCTTGTGATTTTGCCATTCTACCAGTCGATGTGAATTTTATCCCGAGATATGGATACTCTGAAACTAATTCAAGCGATTTCGCATTTATATTGAAACTTGGTTCACGTTTAGTTCTCTTTGACCTAAAAACCACACATTTTGATTTACTTGCATTAACCACGAGACCATTGTATTGGGTATATTTCTCTAACTTTTCAAGACAATTATGTAGACCTTGTTCAGTTTCTGACAACAACACTAAATCGTCGGCAAATAAAAGATGACTGAGCGGACGATTATTAAGGAATATTGGATCGCAGCCGGATATATCAAGTGAACATTTCATGTCATCAATGAATATTTTGAACAGCGTAGGCGACAATGAATATCCTTGTTTAACTCCAATCGTGGACAGATGCCGTGGTCCAATTCCTGCACCCGTCTTTACTTGAATATAACTGGATTGATACATGGACTGTATTATTTGATTTATTTTACCCTGAATACCATTGCTATGCAACTTTTGAAACATCAACGACCTATCTACTGAATCGAAAGCTTTTTGAAAATCGATAAATGCAGCATTCTTCTTCTGTTTATATTTATTTATACAAGTCTTTAAAACATAAGCGCTGTCAATCGTACTCCGATTCTTTCTAAAACCAAACTGATTGTCACTTTCTAAATAGTCGTTTATTCGGTTATTTATAACTTTGTTGAAAAGTTTCCCTAGACCATTACTGAGTGCAATTGGTCGATAGTTATTTGGGTCCTGTCAATCTCCCTTTTTATAAAGCGTCTTAATGAGTGACACATTCCAGCTGTCTGGATAATGACCAGAGTTTAATACCTGGTTAAATAATTTTACTACTTCGTCTATTGTCGCGGGAACAACAATTTTAAGCAATTCATTCGATAAATTTCCATATCCAGGTGATTTTCTGTTTTTAAGTAGTTTAACGCAATTAATTATTTCACTGGCTTCGATATCACTTTCATCAATTTTTGTTGTTTTGTAATTCGTATATATTTTCTTATTTGCAGAAACATTATCTGGGCAGAGTATTTTTTTTAAAAAGTCCACACTTTTGTCTGGATGCAAGTAATTTGTTTCATCACGTTTATTTCTAAATTCTTTTATCAATCGCCAATACTCGGAAGGGTCTGTACCCTCCATTTTGTCTAGTGATTCTGCTAACCCCTGGAAGTACATTTTTTATTTGTTCTTTGTTTCTTTCTTATATGCTTTTTTGGATGAGAAAAATTTACTCCTATCTGTTGCATCGGTTGGGTTTTGCTTCATTTCACGACACGCATTTGTCATTTCACGTTTTAATTGCTTGCATCCCTCATCAAACCATTTCCTTTTCTCTTTTGCTGTCGTTTAAACTTATTATTTTTAATTTGGGCAGCTTTAGTGTTGATAGATGTTAAAATATTTTCATAATGCCGAATTGCACATTCTGTTCCGTTGCGATTATGTTCATAATTAGTCAATCTGAATTGTAAGAGTCGCTTTTTTAATATCGCGATCATTGATCGCTTCTGAAGCGTTTGAATTGCTGTCTGATGTCCATTTGATGGCAACTTCCGGTTCGCTATATTTATATTTGAATTGACATGTATTTAATGTATTCACGTTTCCTTTGAGCTTAATGTGCATTGTTAATTGGCAATGGTCAGAGTATTCATTAAGTTGCTTCACGCAAAAGTAACTTACATCGGACAGATATCTTTCAGACACGAGAATATAATCTACTAAACTTGCCCCGTTATAATGGTAAGAGGTGTAGTTTCCCAAACAATCACCAGATTTACGACCATTAAGCATTCTAATTGAGGTGGATTTACATAACTTGAGAAGTTGTATCCCAAAGGAGTTTACATGTCTGTCTAAACTGTTCCTGTCTTTAACACAATCCAAAACATAACTATCCGGAAGAGAAATATATTTATCATCATCTTGCTCGACATAATCCGGTCTCCCACCTGTTCGAGAGTTAAAATCTCCGCCCATGATTATTACTGATCTACCGCCATATTTTCGAAGTTCCATTTCGACATCTCGAAAAATCAAGTCATAACTTTTTCGCTTTTTCCAGTAAGTCGATGATTGGGGCGGAATATAAATTGAAACAAAGACAACGCTGCAATTTTGATGGAAAATTTCGCCTTCAAATTCGACAAACAGTGCAACATCTTCAATATGAGTTACATTTTTAACCGATCTTCCGTATTTTGTCCGATGGTAGAATGCGATTCCACCTCTCTCGTTTTCTTGAGAACTTCTACATAAGTCATTACAAGTATAGCCAGGTAAATTAATTTGTGTCGAATCGTTGTGCCAGGTCTCAGATAAAGTTATGAAATCGTAACGTTCTATTAGTCTACGGAAATCGGGGTCATCGATTTTGTTTACAAGCCCTTGTGCATTTCATGTTGTGTAACATAAAGTCACATCATTGGATTGATTTGAATATGTCATTAATGTAAAGATTTTTCACAATAGGAAATATGTATGAACCGGGGGTCATCGGAGATAATAAGCAGCCATTATTAAACGTTATATACGTACTGTCTCTGTCAAAAACGTGCATACACCTGTATTTTATACGGTGATATATCATTTCACTTTTTATAACGGAAGCTGAAATAAACAAGTGATTTGTTGAATAATGCATATCTGAGCATATAATATTAATATAGAGGGAATAATTTGTGCATAAATCAATTAGGCCACCACACGAATCAATCCCGACAGCTGCTGCTTCAAGAAAGAAATGTCTTTCCGCAAGGAAAACAACTGTGAGTCTCTTTGGTTATGTGTACCATATCTATGTTCCATTCGAGTGTCTGCAAAACTTGGTTTCCTGTAACTATGCCATGATGAATCGTATTGCTGATGTTGCGTATGACTGACCATTCTCCGCTGCCTGGGTGTAAAACTTCGTTGGTAGCCGTAATTCTGCCTTTCCCGTGGTCTCACTATCTGAATATCCTGCCAGTCCTTGTCAAGAATCTGATGTGAGTATTTAATACTCTTTGCAAGAACTTTGGTTCCAATTATACTCGGATGCCAGTTATCGCGGTATAATTCGCTGCGGACTTCTCTGTGCGAATTTACGAATTGCTTTGTATTGTCAATATAAGTATACCCACGTTGCAAGCATAAATCGTGATACTTTCGATTCGTATGTTCTACCATGCGGTTAAATGATTCGGAATGCTTGGTAGGGAGAACAGAGGAGAAGCAAATCTCTGCTAGTGGTAGTTTTCTCTTTATTTCTGCACACAGGTCATCCAATTCTTTATCACTTGTCTCTATACCATGCCCACAACTGTTAATTCCGACATGGATGGTAACTTTACGTACATTATTGTACCTTGTCGTGTTGTCGTCCTCCAACCACCGCAGAAGACCTTTCAACCTTTGGCCGGGTCTAACAACACATTGTACTTCCTCGTTCCTAACAGACAGCTTATGAGGGATTAGGTTCCTTATAACAGAATCTCCGAGAATCAAATGCGCTGAAGTTTCACTGACCACTTGCTCTGGTTCGGTGTCGACATCGTTTCCATTTTCGTACTTGCACATTTCTTCTTTTTCTTCCCCGTTTTCAAATGGAATTGACTGCAATGATAGATTGTGATCCTCAAAGCAACCGAATCTGTTTGATGTAGTAATTTGGATATCAGAAATACAATTTAAACAATTTTCGATTTCCCGCGATGTTGCCGTGTCAGATTTTAATTCGTCGCCCCAAGAGCCACCAGTTTCATGCATTGAAGTAGATGAATCGTCTCCTCCAATAAGAGGTTTAATTTGAACATCGATCTTTTCCGACAATTGATCCTTCACACTGGTGACCATTGTATTCAGTTTTATGTTTTCCGTTTTCAACCCATCAATGTCACTTTCTAGTTCCGAAATTTTATTTTTGAATTCTTCGGCTTGCTGGATGAGAAGGTTGTTAATGTCCGCTATTGCATCATTCGTATATTCGTGTTCCTCTCTCTGATCAAGTTTGTTTTCTTCAATTGTGATCTGCAATTCATCTACGGACGACTTCAGTGTCGCGTTGAAATGTAGTCGCCTTTTGTGACACTGCTGACTTTTTTCTTCAGTCCAAATATAATGGGTCCCATAGAACGTTTTGGGGTATTGAATGTTACAGTTTTATTTGGATCCCTTTCAATAGGTTGCAGATGTTTTCTACCCGTGTCATGAATAAATGGAACACAAGTTTTAGCATGCACGTTGCTATTTCCTCTAAAGACCGGACATTTTCCTTTGACAAATACTTCACTAAGAACATCCGCAATATTTCCAATATCCACATTGAAGCCTAGTTGATAAATGTCGGGAAGCATATTTGTCAACCACCATGTAATATTTTGTTTATGTGTACCTGCAGCATGATTTTATTCTGGGTTCTAAATGCATGTATGATAACTTTACACGATTTGGTTCTTGTCGGTACATTCAATATGTCCTCCATTTCAACATTTTGATTGTCACAAACTATTCGCCATACAGCGCCGTTCTTTTCTTTTGACTTACCATCGTCCCAATATTTAGCTGCGAGTCCTTTCCTGTATGATTCAAATCTCATCGTATCCATTTCAAATGTTATGCATCTTCCCTTATTTTTAACCTCGACATTTTCAAAATGTCCAACCATTCCTTCTTGTTTTTTCTTTACCACTTTGTCTGTATTTAATGAATATCCCCTCACTTCTTGGTTATTGTTCGTTTCGACGTCCCTGTCTATATTCCCGAAGTCTTCTTTATCTCCCTTTAAATCGCTGGTTGCCATCTTGCCAATATCTCCGATGACCACGTCCAGTAAATAAATTAGAAATAAGTATACATATTTCGTATCACGACAATGGGTGATGAAATTCTCTTCCCAATATTGAGCAATATTGAGAATGGTTGGACAATGGGTGATGAAATTCTCTTCCCAATATTGAGCAATATTGAGAATGGTTGGACACCTTGCAGAGTTGTTTCCGTTTTGGATTTAAATATACAAAAACCCAACCCGCCAACATTCTTGACCCTGGTTGATATACGTTTTGTGGGATCGGTAGTGTAAGCATGAACTGCTACAAGGACAATAAACCAGATTTTAGTCTAGAAATAGAACTAAGATTCATCATTCCCCTTATATAACTTGCACATCATTGTATGGCATTACCTCATGCACCTAATTCGAAATAAAAGGATATGCGTTATTAGCTGCCACATAACATTAATACTAGGGAATGTAGAACTCAGTTATTAACAAAACTGACTGGAACCAACCCATATAAAAATGACCATGGTTGCATAGCGCCACGTTTTGAATTAACTGACGAATTTTGAAGTAAAGCGTCTTTTAAAGCGTCTTTTTCTCTCGAAGATATCTATATTGACTAAATAACGGATGTAATCATAAATTAAAAAATATTACAAACATTTAAAGAGCGTTTTAAATAGCGTTTACCCCGGAAGAATTGAGTTACTACAGTATATTCTGATTTACATGGGTTTTACCAGCATTTTACGAGAGTGAAGTGTGGTACATCGTGCCTTTACTTGCATGGAATTTACATGGCTATGATTTTTACATGGATGTATAAGGCTTTTACTAGAGTTTATCATTGTTAACTTGACTTTTACCACGATTTACTTGGAACTTACAAGGGTATGTCCATTTTACATGGGTTATTACATGGCTTTTACCAGAGTATATCATTGTAACCCCGACTTTATTATAGTAGAGCCTGGTAAACCAATTTTTTTTTACCAGTGTGCTTTTTATAGGGGCTATATTATGTGTCGTGTAACAAACACTTCAGTTCCACATAGTCGCTATATACATGTATATATTAATATAAAACTTTACATGTTAAATACAATATGTTGTTGTAGTTGGGGGTTTGGAAGCATGAGGATATCTTTAACCACGCTCCCGGTGTCTACGGATCCGGTTTTCATCATTCGAATAATGATTTGGTCCAATTTGAATCACTTTAAAAAGTGTGTTATCATAAAAATGTATTTTTGTTTCGACCAAAACTTGTTCGGGGAAACCGCAGCTTAATTCCAATATCTCAGAAACTGTTCAAAATATGTGTAGAATTCTTTCTACATGTGATGTTCGGATAACTACTGAGCCATATGAATTATATATTTTGTTATGTGTTGTTTATAACAAATATTTTAGTACTACAAAATCGATGTTAATGCGTGCATAATTACCTGCTATCAATAAAAGATGTTGTTGTAACTGACTGTCTGGAAGCCTGAAAATCTGTAATAAATTAAACGGTACCTGGGCCTATCTTGCAGTACACAATTCATATAGGCCAGGCAAAAATGGACATATGTGGAGAGGGAATTTATGTGACCCTTATGTTTGGTTAGAATTGATATCCCTCTAACTTATTCCGGATGTTGGATATACACAGATAGGCGGACTTTTCAAATTATGATATTGTTTCTGACACTACCCATGCTCTAATTCTCAGTTTCTCTAATTCTCAGTTGTTTTCTAAGTCACCACAGTAAAAACGAGTTGCTTTCGAAATAAATTAGCACACTTATTCCTAAAACGTGATTGTAATATGACTTCCGGGATATTCATCAGAATATTTATTGATTTGTTGGCATTGAACATGTTATTTACGTGACGTCACTTGGCTCTAACGACGTCGAAGCTGGAAATGTGCTGACGTTTCACGCAAATTTGATCGTTTCAATCATCATAAAAACAGTATAGTGCAACACATGTGATGATGTTATGGCAACTATGGTGAGTTCTCCGCATATATGTATACACAACTAAGTATAATGAGACAATACCTTACTCCGGCATACACAAAATTAACCCTCCCCTAAACTGCATCTACAGTCGATTGATAAAGCGGGGCTATTTTATTAATTTCAAGCTGTATAGTATTCACAACGACGATAACTCTAAGTTCAACATAGGAATATAGCAACTGATTATTCAAGTGTTGGATATGTTAAAACCTACTGTGCGACTGTAATGTGGCTCAATATCTAATAATTTTAGCCTGAAAATTAGAAATGTTCGGGAAAATTAAAATTTATCGGCAAAATTCATAGTTTTTCATAACAAATAGAGTTTATGTCTATAAAAATTGAAAGTAAGTTGGCTGGGATCGACGAGTTGGCGATAAAACCATCGTTAGCATACTCAATATCATGGAACCCCACTTTTTCGCGTAACATGCATGCATGGCAATATGCGATTTATTTTTTCACAGTTTCCACAGGTCAGACGTCCCCCCCATTCTCATTTTACTTATTTATTACATCCATCAGATACATCCATTTCACAATCTGCAGACTCATCATTAATGAAGAGCGTCTCATCTTCGCTCGAACTGGATACAAAAAAATAGTCGTCATCGCTATCTGAATCAGAAAATAGTCGTCATCGCTATCTGAATCAGAAAATAGTCGTCATCGCTATCTGAATCAGAAAATAGTCGTCATCGCTATCTGAATCAGAAAATAGTCGTCATCGCTATCTGAATCAGAAAATAGTCGTCATCGCTATCTGAATCAGAAAATTCATCGCCATCGCTTGTTCCTGACCGCACATTCCCCTCAATCAAAATTTCCGCAACATCTTCCGGGAAAGGAGTTTTGGTCCACTCAATTTCATACCCTTCCGCCCATCCGTGATCTTGGGGATCTGGCGCTCCGATGATAGGCGTACAAGATAGGCGCCACACGCGAGCAACGAAGTTAGCTCGCTTCAACTGTAGCAGAACATGTCGTGACCATCAAATTGTGACATGCGCTGACAAACCTAACGATCCACCGATCCCCCCGCACCGCAAAACGAGTTCTAGTTCCAGCCTATCTTGTTGGTCAAAATATCTAATAATATCCCAACAGGATGTAGAATATTAGCTACTAAGATATTTCAGAACAATCCTTAAATTTACCACTGGTCGACGTAGTAGTTATTCCATAACGCCACGCAAAAGTGCGTCCTGTTACAGCCAGGTCGCGTTTTCGCTTTGGGGGAGGGTTAATATTTCTACCGGTGAGAATTATATCCATGCTCATTTGTGGCATTTGATACGTCAAAATACTGGTAATTGACTATATTATCGCATAGTATAACAACAATTGATATATCTATATTACAGTAGCTTTTATAGGAAACGAAAGACACCTGTTTGTGTGAATCGTAATATTTTTCCTGACCAAACACACATTTGGCGTCATCTGACGTCGTAACTATATATCACATATTTAGTATTGACATTTATATACTTACTCTGGTTATCACCCAATTCTCTGATATCAAAAAATTATATATTTCTTCACCCAACATTTGCGAATACTGTCCGTCAGCTATTTCGGTGCTATCAAATAAATGACCGATTTTTCCATCGATTATCTCAAGAAAACCTCCTGGTGTGAAAAACGTCCGCCAATCTGACTTATCCAACAAACGGATCATGAAAATTTAACGTTTATGCTAACCAAAAATGTGGGTCCCATAAATTCCCTCTCCATATCCATATTTGCCTAGACTAATATTGGGTCCCATTAAGATCAATTAGAAAATGTTGTAAAGTTGTTATAAAAATATGTAATTTTTAGAAGAAAAAAAACATGTTTGTATCTCGTAAACCATTCATTATTTCTGTTAACTTATCCCTGCATATGGTTTTCTGATAACTACCACACCGTATGGATTAAATATCTTTGCATTATTTTTATATCCGTTTGAATGATAATATTTAGAGAAAACAGCAAAAAATAAATGTTTCGGTTCCAAATAGCAGGAAAATCCAAATAAACCTACAGTTTCTTCCTCTCAAGTAGATGTATGGTATGGTGTAGTAATGTTAACACCAACAATGTTTTATGGGTTAGGCTTGTTCTACCGTGGGTAGGGGTACACTTTTGGCGTTTGGCCGCTGCACTATGTCAGATAAAATTATTGACATGATAAATACGTTACAGTGTATCCAATCGTCTGGTATAAAGTGGTAACAGACTCGATGGGACCAATACCACCCTCCACTTCGCGTTGGGTGGTATTGGAACACATCGCCTGGTACCACGCTGTACAAGACAACTGGATACACTGCGACTTATATTACCAGGTATGGGTGAACTTGTATATATCCTCGGGTGTTGTACCTAGCTCTAGGTGTGCGACGTAACAAAGCCAAGCTAAATACCTAAAGAATATCGTCCATTTCTAGGGAAGCTGTGTGATGTCATTGTCCACGAGAATCTTGACAATTCAAAATTCTTCCCATGGGTTGCGTTGAGTTGTTTGTGTTCGTAATACTCTCCTTTTGGCCGTTCTCATCTTCAAATATTTTTCGATTGTCCAAAATATAATAGCAAGTTTGTTATCATTAGTATTATGTCTGGAGTATTTATTTTTGGCCTCATTGATGTCATAATATAGAACCATAGGCTATATTTTATTCATGTACGAATTAACCGCCACGGAATAAGTTCACACAAACAGGTGGTGACAATATTCCAGGAACGATGATAATATGTCTTTATAGAATAAAATATTTACATAGATGGTTATTTATTTATGGATGAATATTTTTCATTCTCACAAATGATCACAACTAAATTTATTGGAGAAGAAAAAACAATATTTTTCATTAATTGAGCAAATATAAACCAAAATATTGTATTGATCTTGGTGCATATATTCATTGATCAGAATCCATAATATGAAGCAAAAGAAATTTTATAGGAGTTACGGGGAGCTGGAGCATCAATGATGAGCTTAATAAAAAAAATTGCCCTAACCCATTTTGTATATTATAGATATCAACTAAATTTCAAGTTAAGCTGTAGCAATTGATCGCCTCAAAAACCCTGGCCTGACTTCGTTTCAGCATAATTCATTGTAGCGAATAACTACCAGTGAATCGGATTACAAGTTAGTTCATCTTAAAGATACGGTTGGCCTTGGCGGTGGGTATCCTGTGAAAATATTTCCACCAGTCAAAACCCGCCACAAACAGAAAGAACATCAAAATATAGACAGACTTTGTCCGTATACAAATAAGAAATATGACATAAACAGTATGTTATTGTCATATGTTTGACCATTGTTATGTAAACAAGGCTTAAAAAGTTACTTTTCTGGTGTTTGTTTATATTATGATGGTAAACATAAAGAGCGTTCTTTGTTGGTCAATTCCTGATATGGAACTAATAAAGAGCGTTTATGCCATTTGTGTGTGATTAGCCAGTAGCATTCTGCTGTCTTCTGTAACACAACCAGGCTCTTGCTTAGGTAAAACATAGTAGGTCTTTATGATAACATGCTGTTTACGCGATGGTCATGGTATATATGAACGAAACTGTATGCGTTTTAATGTTTTTCTGTTTACGGTGATTGGAACAAATATGAATATTTTCGACAACTAAGGCCTCACGTGCCTTTAAATGCAGAGGAGTCAATCGTATTTATCTCGTTTGTTGACATTTATAACAAAAACACAATATGTGTCGAATTCTGAGCTACAAAGTTGTTTCTTTCTGGAAGGCGACAGCGCCAATTCTCACAACAGTAAATATATTGTCATTTGTAATTTGCCGTACACTAGCACATAACGTTTAAGTGTGATTGTGTGCGGATGCGCTGACAATTGCCATACAAATTCCCACCCGTTCTTCGTTGGTACAATCTCTGCAGGAACACATTGATGACTCATGAAAATTTAAGAGGGTGTATTAAATAAGAGACGTTTTAGCACTCATTATTGATATTTTTCCGTACAGGAAGACACTTACATTGAACAGTACACCGTGTGCATTGAACCGTGCAACTCATCGTCGATAATCTACCAAGGCCATTGTAAAGCGAACGCATTCAGCGAGAGACTGTCAAAATTATTACGCATTATAAGTTAAATTGTTAAAATTCTAACAGTGGTATACTTTCAAAAGGACAAAATTAGTAAAATTCATGCATAATTTCCGGTGTCGGATATACCCAGTCTGTATTCACACTCCGAATAACATAATAAGAGTAATCGATTACCATGCGAATGATATAAGATGTTAATGAATTGTATACGTATATGCATAATATGAGTACATTCGGTGGATCTCATTGACACATCGAAGTGACAGGGTATTATATTATCATAATATAATTTGGCGAATGGGAGTGTTCTGACGTGTTCCTTCTTGGTTCTGCGTTCCGGGGTTCGAAATTGTTCAGTATCATAAACTCCAACGTGTATGTACCTCTGAATATGGTTTTTGGTTTTATGTAAATGAAAAAAATTGAGCTAGTATTCCTAATAAACAGGGCAAAACATGTGTCGTTACCTCATGCTTCGTCAAGTAAATTTCAAAAGGTAGATGTTCATTCTGACATGATGAATTGTTCTAAAAATAGTAAGATTTTCTGTTCCAGTTTGATATTCACCATCCTATATATGTATACATTAAAAGTATTACGTGACATGATATTTTATGCATTAGTTGCAGAAAGTTCAATTAGATGAGATACATTGTTCTAAAAATAGTGAGATGTTCTGTTCCAGTTGAAATTCTCCATGCCATATATATTGCCAGTTATAAATGACATAATGTTTTTGCATTAGTTGTAGAAAGTTCAATTAGATGGGATACATTGTTCTAAATATAGTAATATGTTCTGTACCTCTAAATATACGTACATGTACACATATATGTATAAGTATACATGTACACATACATATGCTTCACATATACACATATATCTATACATATACATAAATATACATACATACATACATACATACACACATACATATATATATATAAACACATACATTTATACATATACATGTATACATACACATACATATACAATTATACATACATACATACACACATATATGCACACATACATGTATACATATACATGTATACATATACATACACACATATATCTTTTTCTCACTTATCTACACAGTTTTAGTTTCCTTATTACTCAAATATTACATTGGTGTCAGTAATGTGCCGTATTCACTATTGAACCACGTTGGGCATTGGTTTTAGCACTAGAACAAAACATTAATGAATCTGTGTATCAACTGTTAAATATTGGCAACATTTCAATGATTCTATTGTATGATAAGCCAGCAGTTGATGTGCTCATATATGCATATAGCTATAGATATAAGTACAATTGAATACATCCTAGCGATTAGGCATAGGCCAAGCTACCATTTAAAAGAAATCAGCTGTTGAGTAATGCCATAATTCAAGTAACTTACATCGGTTTAGGGACACTTTTAGTTTCCTTATTACTCAAATGTTACAACGGTGTCAATAATGTGCTGTATTCATTATTGAACCATGGTGGGAATTGAGTTTAGCACTTGAACAAAACATATTTGAATCTGTGTATCAACTGTTAATATATTGGCAACATTTCAATGATTCTATTGTATGATATGCGAGCAGTTGGTGTGCTCATATATGCATATAGATATAAATATAAGTTCAGTTGAATACATTCCAGTGATTATGTATACATCAAGCTATCATTTAAAATGAAATCAGCTGTTGAGTGATGTCATATTTCAAGTAATTTACATTGGTACAGGGACACCAACAGTTGTTGGACATATATGCCAACTTTTAATTATTGGACAGTATAGGTGTTATTTCTATTACAAGATATTCTACCGTTTCTTATATTCACACAGAGCAAATGCATCATGACAAGTAACACACATTCTAGTAATTAATTATACACATGGAGCCTCATTTGAAGAGATATTTCAATAATTATGGAATTCGAGGAGTTTCTAAAGACTGGTTTAGAAGTTATCTAACGGGTAGAAAATAATATGTTGACTGTCAAGGCCATACTTCCGCATTAAAAAGGATAACGTGTGGCGTGCCCCAGGGGTCAGTTCTCGGTCCGACAATTTTTCTGCTCTATGTAAACGATATGCACAATGCACAAAAATGAATTTGCTTTCATTTGCTGATGATACCACCCTATATTCGTCTGGCTACGATAAAAAAAGACATCAACTACCGAATTAAAACACATATTTGAATGGTGTTGTTGTAACAAACTGTCAATCAATACAGCTAAATGTAAATTCATGTTAATCAACGAAGAAAAGTGGAGAAACTTTGCACTTTGCACTTAAAATGAATGAACTTAACGTTTAAAAACCACATATCGATGATACAAAGGAAGCTGAACCACACCCTCTGCTGCTTGAACAAAGTTAAAAACATTTTACCAAGAGAATCAAGAAAACTGTTATACCCCTCCTTCGTCCATAGCCATCTTCTTTACGGTCTCCCAGAATGGGGGCATTCATGTCATGGTAGTCTGCTGTCAACTATACAAAAAGGGCAATTCGTATTCTATGCAAATCTAAATATAAAAGCCACACATAACCCCTTTTCAAACAATGGATTTTACAACATTTGATAGGTTGAAAATATTATTTTCTCTTTTTTTGGTCCTTTTTGGTACCAAGAACTGTTAGAATAATTAATAATTTCGCACAACACTCCAATCACCATGTAGCTTATTGTCTTGGCTCTATGAGAGGAGTCTTCATTTGTATTATAATGTTTAGTTAGATTCTTAATTGCATAATATAGCATCATAACCTCATATATTATAATGAAGAATAAAGTAGTCACAAGTATTCCAGCCCAATAAAAACAATTTTAAAATGCAGTGTGGTCAACTCAAATCGGGATCAATCAACTGGAATTAGGTGACAGTGTTAACATATGGTGGTCAGCGTTAAGTTGGTTATCAACCAATGACCCAGAACTCATCTTAGCCCAATTTTTCACCGACCAACAGGCATGACATGAACATTCTCAAATATAGAACATAAGTTATGGGTAGTTACCTTTCTAGTTGAAAATAATCATTAAAGTTCATGAATCAAGACAAATTAAATCTCCTCATGATCTTTAGTATAATTATGGAAAAATTATCTGCACTTTTGAAAACAAAAGGGTCAATGGTCCTTATATATTGTGTCACAACAATCACTTGTAGCCAAATTTCACAAAGAAATCCTTGACATATTTTTTGAAGATCCATTTTGAAATACCAGGACATTTTGCCAAAACGATCATCTGACCCTTAATAGGCTATCGGACATGACATGCACTCACATACATCAGTGATTCGATATTGTCTATTCTGCTCAATTTCGCATTGTATACGCGCAAAGTGCATCGATTTCCGTGCGACAATCAGCCGATGTCCCGTAACTATGGGCATGTTATTTGTTGACATGCAAGCATTGGCGGAGGCTTCGGCATTCAATCGCATGTGCTGTGCTTCTATACAGATACCCATTCATGGTATACGGACGTGCGGAGTGTATACCCGTGGATTTATCAACGCGGGACGACTCGTAATCAATATGGTGTAGGATATACAACTAAGGTATGTATAGTGACACTAACACTGAATCATTATGTAGTGAATCGGACTCGATGACCAAGTAAAATCAATACCAAGTTTGTTCTGACTTATATCAATTATCAGGTGCCTTCAATTATATGTTACTGTTTTGCTGGTAAACATAATTTTATCAAAAGTTATTAATAGCATGTCCATATATATTAAGGGACGCGTCAGCATAACATGACCAATAATTAATACACTCTTTGTTACTTATTGCTTCAATGATTTTATCGTGTTGATATTTCAGAGCAAATACGCTGTACAAATTATGGAAATGGACAATAATTTAATAATGATGTCTAATGCAAATGGTGGAATTATGTTTCTTGAGATCACCAGATAAACAAAAATTTTCTTTTCGTCCGGCGGTATATACATGTAGGACCCGCTGTCAACAGTAATGAATCTTCGTGCACATAAGTATGCATTTATATCGCTATTCTACTGTCATATTGTGCCATGACTCGGCGTATCTAAAATGATGAATCAGCTGCTGATCAGCAGTTTATTATACTAAATTAGTGAACAGAAAAGTTACAGAACTCATTCAGTTAAACTTTATTATAATCATTTGAAATCAACGGACAATAACGAAATACAGTGAGGAAACAACATTTGACCGACTTACATGCCAGTTTAGCGGTACAAAAGCCCGCTCAGTAATTCATCGGGAACAATTTAGCAGATTCTCCGGAACGCAGTTTAACTAGATTAAAACGAAGATTTAGGTTGATTGTTGGGCAAATGACTTGTCATCGGTTGGGGTATACCCAAATAGGCAAATACATGTAAGGGTCACCTGACTGACCTCCGTCCCAGTTCAGCAGTGCAAAATTCCCCTCAGCAATCCATCGGGTATAGTTCAGCAGATTCTCCGGAACGCAGTTTAACTAGATTAAAACGAAGATTTAGGTTGATTATTGGGCAAATGACTTGTAATCCGTTGGGGTATACCCAAATAGGCAAATACATGGAAGGGTCATCACTTGACCGACCTCATTTGACCGACCTCCGTTTCAATTCCGCAGTTCAAAATCCCGTCCAGCAGTCAATCGGTTCAGTAGATTCTTCCGAACGCAGTTTAACTCAATTATAACGAATGTTTTAGGTTGCATGTTGTACAGATTACTTGTACTCGATTGGTTATACCCAAATGCAAGGAGGAAAATCACTTGACCGACCCCCATGCCAGTTTAGCAGTTAAAAATCACGTTCAGCAGTTCATCGGGTGCAGTTAAGCAGATTATCCAGAACGCAAAAGATATTCGGCTGCAGGATGTGCAAACGACTTGTTATCGGTGTGTTATATCCAAATGCAGTGAGGATGGCGGTCGGTAGAATTGTGTCCCCTCCCTGTATTTTGGGTATATGCCCAATCGATGACAAGTCATTTGCCGAACATGCAACCTAAATTAATATCTTCGTTATAATTGAGTTAAACTGCGTTCTGGAGATTCTGCACCAGATGAACTACTGAATGGGATTTTGAACTGCTGAACCGTAACGGCGGTCGGTCAAATGGTGTCCCCCTCCCTATAATTTGGGGAATATCCCATCGATTACAATTCATTTGCACAAGATGCACCCGAATATCTTCGTTATAATTGACTTATACTGCGTTCGGGATAATCTGCTGGATACTAGCCGATGAACTTCTGGAAGTTTGGACTGCTACATGGGCAAGGCGGTTGGTCGAATTGTGTCCCCTCCCTGCATTAAATATGGATATAACCCATCGATTATAAGTCATTTGCATAACCTACACTCGACTATCTTCGTTATATATTGGGGGGGGGGGGGTCTTGAACAAATATTGCATGCGGGTCGAAAACAAAAATCCACTGACCATCCACCCCACCCTCTGAATGTGCAATTTGTTTATTTTTCCATAATAAATAAATAAGAATAATATGGAAACAAAATTATATCAGACTGGTTCTTTCCAGCAATTACTATTTAGCATATTTCATCATATTTTCCAACCCAACATTGTGGAATGGTATTAGCATAATCGGAGGCAAGATCATAAAACAGTTCCTATATTTATCTGCTTCCGATAGTTTTGTCAACATTGCAATAGTTCTGAGTGAATATACGATATGCATTATGTATAGGGATTACAGATTTGGTTTATAACATTCACCTCATATTCTGATGGTTCATGTGCACATGTATAGTGTTCAAGTTGGTTGGCCAATGCTCTCCTAATTGACCGGGCAGTTTGTCAGTGATTGTTTGATCGCGTATGTTTGATCTGCCATCTTATACAAAATAAAATGGTTTTGGTAGCCAGTGACTGATGTAAAAGGCCCAGAGGTCAAAATGATACTTGCAAATATTTGTTTTTATAATGTTATACTGTTGACATGCGGATGTTACATTTTGTCAATCAAATTGGTTTTAAGTTTTATGTATGCAGCCGTGTATAATATAATATGACAGCTGTTACATGCTTATTGACTTGAATATCGACCAGCAGAAATAATGAAAAAGAAAAGACCTTGATAGCCACTGCCCGACGTCCATGTATTATTTTAGTATTGAAAGTGGAATATATGCTCAATAACATTATTTAATACCTGTGCTTCTGATATTAATTGTTGCTTGAAGTAGCTTTAAAAATCAGCCAAATCAATCGCTACAGACCTGGGCTATATGTGCCGGTATAATATAATCATGAGTATCCAACCTGGTGATGTATATAGTCACCATTATGTGAGCATATCATACTCAGAAATGATGCAACGGGTAAGCAAAGTACAAAACTAAGCGATAAATTCCAATTTCTTTATATTTCCTAATTAATCTTTGATAAATATGTTGATTTGCATCGCACATTTTTTCCGACCTCGAACCCACCACCCCTCCTTGTGTCTGGAGTGTTTATGTATGTAGTTAAATTTACTTTGAACCAGTGATGAACTCCACGAAAACAAAGTCGTATACTGTTAACCATAATGTGAATTGTAAAACTCAAGATGTGGTTTATTGTTTGGCATGTAGAAAATGCGGAACAGTTGTTTATAACAGGTGAAACAGAACGCATGCACGATAAGGGAGCGTATATGAAATTCCAATGGACATTGTGCCCGTGACCTAACGTTAATGTTTTCCGTTCTGGACATGGTAAAGGGTAGACTTCAGATGGATCAGGCGCTTGGACACGCGGGTACCGAATGAATGGATGAAATTTGCAATATATTTCGCGGCACAGGTAAAAGAAACGTCACGTAATTACGTCATCGTCGAGACACAATCGTCGAAGCAAAGGTGTGACTATAAAGTCGGTCAAAAGCTCTTCAGAGTTTGTGTTTGTAATATGATAATTGTAATATGATAATTGCGTGGTACATAATTAGAAAAGTTAATCATTCCAAGTCTTCAGTTTCAGTAATAGGGCGTGGAACGGCACATACATAAAATTAATATATATACGCCCACGAAATCTAAACATCTTTATTACATGATCCTACCCTTATTCCATTCAATAAACCCGTTCTATAAATTTTGATCTTAAACGTTTGTTTAATAACAGGAAATAGTGCCAGTTGACCTTTGACTTCCGGTTTGTCGCCTGTTTACATTCCGTACGATACGTCTCAAAATAATATAGCTCCAATATTTTTCCAACAATCTCTAATGAATGAAGAGTTTGAAAAGTTATTTCATTAAACTTACGCCATTACATATGTCAAGGACTCTTTATTTATCTGGAACTATTTTTTTACGCTGACAAACAACACATAGTTACGTGAAATGTCATCGCAGGTCTTTTTGAAGTCGACGTTAGTTTCATGTCCCATTTGTTGATTTAAGTATATTTTATGTAGGTTTTGGATCACATAATAAATAGAATCTACAACTCGTCCCCAGTTTATAGCGGAATTTACAAAACTTGTCCAGTAAATTAGGTCTGAACCTCGCCAAAGGCTCGGTCCAGACCTAATTTACTGAACACATTTTGTAAATTCCGTTATAAACTGGGGACTCTTTGTAGTTCCTCTATATATAGCATACCTCTAAAGGGTTTTGAACATGATTTTAAAGAACATAACATGTCATCAACATGATGAAAAAAATCAAACTTTTTGGGATATTAGCACAAAAGCATGGATATAAAACATGTAACAAATATTTGGCATATAAATTTCCATTTCGAGCTCTTTATGAATGATGAATAGAATATGGTGTGAAATTCCCTACAGTGAGGGCTACGAGCGATTTTTTTACCCATTCACAATACAAACCAAGTATACATGTATATAAAGACCATGTATACATGTACATGGCATCAAGAGCTCGAAGACGAGTGTGACTCGCCTCACAGTAGTATTTCAACCAGGCTCTGCTCATGATTCAATCCATGAACTGGATAAGTTTACATGCACACCCTGCTACGAATAGATACCATATATGTATCGCGATTCACTTTAAACATATTGTTATATATTTACATACTAAGTGTGGTTATCACTAAATCCAGCATTCTGGTTGGTCGGCGCCCACGTGGCTAGTTGCAATTATTTCTCGGTGAACGCGCAACAGCTCATAACGGCAGCCTCGTAATTACATCGGCGCGTCATAGGTTTTGGAAAGACGAACGCGTAATGTTTTGGGCGCATTTGGACTCGCGCAGGATTGACTTACAAATCATCGGGTTTCAATATAAAGAGAAATTGTTCCTGTTAACTTTTGCCAAGGGTGCTATGGGATATTTTGGGCTGGTTTTGTCACGATACACTTTTCGATTTAAATACATTTACGAAAGTGGCTTTTTCGCTAAATGTATATAAATATAAGGATTAACTGTCATGTGGACTGTTTTTATGGAGATGTAACCGTGAGGTAAGTGGTCATAACTTGTATAAAACCCTTCGGGTTTTACACAAGTTATGACCACTTACCTCCGGTTACATATCCATAAAAAAACAGTCCACATAACAGTTAATCCTTATTAAATTTTCAGCCACAGCGACGAATGATGGCCTGGTATATTGATAATTGCCACCACGCCTAAGCCAATATAGCCACTCTGTAACAATTGAATTTGGTATCCAGAGAAGTCAGCCCAATGCGAAGTGACGAAGTCGGCCCAATACGAAGACGGCCCAACGGACCACGCGAAGTTTCATTTTAATGTTCACGATGCAACGCATCGTATTGCGATGGGACTTGATACATTTCTAGGGTCTTGCTGCATTTCCGGGGACTTGCTGCATTTAGGTGGAACCAATCGTGAATGTCTGAATCGTGGCAGCCTACCACACATGTCCATATTCATGTAATTGCAATGTGTGAATTGAGAATGTGCCTGATCTGATAACCGTAATCAGACAATTATTACTGAGATAAATTTGAACCCAGCCCCCCCCCTCCCCCCGACATCGGCCACGATGGAATTTCGGAAATAGAAAATCTGTCTTTGAATTATTATCATTCAGTTTCCTCACTAACGTCTAAAAGTAAGCCTACTACTAGTACTAGTACGTGGACTATTAGTTGTAGAACTATATATCTGATGACGAGCCTACTTTATAATCATCTGCTCTTACTCTTCTGGCTGTCACTGATGTTCTTTAATATTCTTTCGTGAAATATGTAGAGAACATTAGCCAGAAGCATCACAGGGGTTTGACAAGATGATAGTAAATACTAATAAATATAAAATATAGAGAATACATTATAATATAAAGACTAGGGTAGCAACTACAGGATTAGCGATTTGCGTCATTTGTTTTTAATTTTTGGTAACACGAAAATCAGAAACGGTAAACACGTTATCGATCGTGGCGATCTCCATATCCATTGCTATTATGACTATTATACATCAATCTGACCGCTGTGACTTACATTTAGCATAGCATTGGCAATATCACCTTAAGTTCTCTTTATATCACCGCGAAGGCAGGTTTCATTTGCGAAGCGTTTTCTGTCTTCTCCACGCGAGTGACAGGTCACTTACGTCGGCAAGAGTAGAATTCTTCCCTGGCTAAGATCCCCCGAATATTCCCGAGGCGAATTGGCATACACCGGCACGTAAAAACCCCAAATCAGAGTGCTTGTGGAAATACGTTTTTCGTGGAATAACTCTTCGACGGAGAATCTTCGGGGTGTCTTCGCACCGAGTGATGATCGGGAATCTTCGGGGGATCTTCGCCAGGGAAGAATTCTATTATTGCCGACGTAAGTGACCTGTCCCTCGCGCGGAGAAGACAGAAAACGTTTCGTAAATGAAACCTGGCGTCGCTGTGATATAAAGAGAACATAAGGTGATATAGACAATGCGATGCTAAATGTAAGTCACATGCGGTCAGATTGATGTATAATAGTCATAATAATAATCTATCTGAAGATCGGAACGATCGATAACGTGTTTACCGTTTCCCATTTTTGAGTCAAATAGTTATAAATAACAATTTATAGGTCAAATCACTAATCCCCTTAGATGCAATCCTTGTCTTTTAGTATGTTTATATTTGTACATATTTATTATTACTAGTATATTTATTATCATTCTGACAAACTCCTGTGGAAGCATTAACCGGAAATTAACTTTTTTGGTTTTCTACCGTTTTCTACCGTTGTAGGGCCATAACTGTACAGAGAATGCGATAGCATAATTCATTAATTGAGATTTTATGCACCCTATTAAATTGATATAATTATTCCAGGATATATTATGTGGCTCAGACATCGAATTATAATTTACAATAGTACGATATCACATAACTCACAAGATTGTGTTATTGCTAATTTATGTGATATTTACCTGTGAAAGTCAAGTCTCGACTCCCAATAAAAGTGTTGTTTCGGTTACATTTGGCGACGAACAATTAAGTTCAAATGTACTATTTTCGATTCACATAACATACCTTGCATATAGCTTTAATATCACCTGTCTATTCTGCTGTAATGGGCAATTTCAGTGGAAATAACAAACACCGAGATTTTATGAGGTGATGGTCGTTTTGTATTTTGAAAGAATACAGGAGAAGTCGGCCCGCTACGAAGTCGGCCCCGCTACGAAGTCGGCCCAAAACAAAGTTGGCCCGGAGAAGTCACATGCAAAGCGACGCAAACGTCAGGTTCGACCAAAGGGTCCAGCACCAATTGTAAATTAATTCAATATTAGCCAAACATTTTGTGAACCGCAGATTGTTGACAACTTCAACGTTTCGGACCTTGACGGTGGCAAATGGATTGCCAGGAGGTGATATAATCCCATTTGACACCATGTGGCGAAAACATGGTCACATAAAATGAAATGCTACGAGGTAATCTAATCCCCCTTGACACCATGTGGCGAAATGTCGGTCTCATATGCGTAATGCATACATCGCGGACATAGACTATATAAACATCTTTTTTGTAAAATAATAATGGGGCCGACTTCTCTTGACCAATCTTTAATTTACCGGGCCGACTTCTCTTGGGGCCGACCTTCTGGGCCGACTTCTCTTGGGGCCGACTTTGGTTTGGGCCGACTTCTCCAGATACCTTTTGAACTTGGTTTAGCTAACAACCACATGTGAGCAACGTCAAATATGATTGGTTTAAGACATTTAAGCTGACCAATCGGGAATCTAATTTACTGCTTATTTTCAAATAGCTCAATAATTCAACTTGATAGGTATACTGATTTGATTTCGCGTGTGGTACATTTATGAAAACTTTCGCGAAATCTGATTAAGTTTTCTGTAATGTTTTTACCACCGACTTTTAACTAACATTACTCTTATTCATCTTAGCTTATCTTATTGAAAGGACTTGTTTGGAGTTAGCATTAATAAGAGTGTTCCGTTGTTATTTGTTGGATATATTTATTGTGATACCGTTTTTATTTCGTACACACAGGTTGAGGTCACCGCTTTGCTGATGTATTCATACTGAAAGCGAAAATCATGGGGAAATTAACGACCTTCGAAATCCGCTTCAACAATGCACCACAAGATGTATTTTATGCGGGACAGACGATCGACGGATCCGTTACAGTTGTAATGAAGGAACCAATGAAAATGAGAGGTGGGTAACAGTTTAGTTCACCACTGTTCATGCACAGATTCCAGACTTAAACCATTTTAGTGCCACTTCCGAGTTTTGTATCAACCCATATTTCCTTGATCATTTTTCAAATTTATTGATTATAATAATGTGATAGCTCCTTCCATCAATGCATCAATGTATCACATTATTATAATCAATAAATTTGAAAAATGATCAAGGAAATATGGGTCGATACAAAAATCGGACTTGGCACTGAAAGGGTTAACGGATATGGCGTATTTGAACCTTCAAATGAAGTCAATATATGTCGACAAATACACGAACTATATTTCTACAAGCTTTATAAGCCGGTACTCTTTAAAGCACTGCAAAGTTTTAGCAATTTTCCAGCAGTTTTCCATTTCGCACAAACGTGAAGCAAACCTTCTTTGTTTTCACCATATCAGGAATAGACTATATAGCAAAGAACGCCCTTTAATTAGATTGACATGTAGTAACTGTATAGTATAAGGCATGTTCGGAACAATTAAGAGTCCTCTTCCTGAAATCACGATGGCGAATTAATGGACGAATCATTAGACGTTATCCAATCCAAGCGGTGACGGCCGGACAATTTCAGAAGGTTAAAAACATAATAATAATAATCGCATGTGTATGGACAGGACGAGAACGCGCATATTCAGAGGTCCGCAGAACAAAATTTGACCCCACCCCAGTAATACTAGGATTAAGTATTACTGGGGGTGGGGTCAAATTATGTGCTGTGGATCTGCATGCGCGCCTATTGATAAACCCATGCACCATATGTGTGTACGAATACATAAATGATCTGAAATAAAAATACAAAGACACTCTGATCTGATACATATAGGTCAAGGAATACTAGCTAAGTGCATGTACTTCTTGGTTGTATAGGGTTCTCGTCTGAAAGACTATTTTAGACCGTCTCATAGAAGCAATTGCTTTATTTGTAATGCAGTGTACATAATTACAGAGCACTTTGTCGTAGCACTGTGTACACACTAGGCATTGAAATCAATGTATATTTGCACGAGTCCCAAATGCTTCGGTTCTTCACATACAAATTGTGTCATATTATTAATCGTTATCAGTGACACTGTGTCTGATCACATAGTACAGGCTTTACATACCCGAAGCTAGCCGTATCATAGGAGGTCGTAGGCCGAATAGAATACCACCGGTTGGAAGTAGGATATGTAAAACCCTGAACTATACGTTTACCCTTTCTATACTAAATAGTGGAGCAAAGAGAACCGGAATTAGGCCTTATTTTTCGAGTTCAGGTCAAGTTCGAATTCAGGTTCCGCCCACCAATTTTCACCAGAGTTATTGAAAAATGTAATCCAACAGTTTGAATAATATTTCCCTCTATTCCTGGTTAGAATTTAATTGCATAACTAAGGGCGACCATGTTCACATACTGTAAGTGAATTATCGGGTCCGCCAATACCCTGGAGTTCGATTTTAGTGTAAAATTTTAGTGAAAAATGAGAAAATTCTGGACAGACCACAACAAGACATTAATGATTAATGCGATTAACTTGGCGACACCGTCTACACGAAGTATATATTTAGTTCCGGCTTGGCGAAAAAAGTAATGACGACCCTCTGGTCTGCCAATGATGTCCCCAACAATCAGGGGGGGGTGTAGTAAACAAAATTGCTGGAAGGTATGCCGTTTTGTTTTTTGCATCTGGCATTTTCGGGGACCCACCACCCCAATCCTGCAATTTTTTTTTTTTTACTCACAATGTTTGTACACCCCCCCCCCCACATTAACTAATTTTGGTCAAAACCACAAAACAATCCCTATTGATATCACTCATATGACTGGGAAATGATCTCGTTTAGATCATATGACAGTTTATCCTGTTTCAGAAGCCGTCTTCATTGAAAAAAAAATTCAATCAAATACTGGCTGATAGGCATTTATCTACCACATACAACTGTACATACATTGGAGTTTCCAGGTGATTGGGTGAATGTGTGATAAGAGTATGCTAGGTCTACATGGGTGGTCAAATTTGACACTGCTAAATGAAAATTCTAATGCATCGATGGAGTGGACAAATACAGTAACTCACCAGAAGCTGATATATGCACACACAACACTTGTATAATGTATATGCATCCAATTTATAAATTTCCCAACATATTCATAAGGATTAACTGTCATGTGGACTGTTTTTATGGAGATGTAACCGTGAGGTAAGTGGTCATAACTTGTGTAAAACCCGAAGGGTTTTACATACAAGTTATGATCACTTACCTCACGGTTACATCTCCATAAAAACAGTCCACATGACAGTTAATCCTTATATTTATATACATTTAGCGAAAAAGCCACTTTTGTAAATGTAATTAAACCGAAAAGTCTATCGTGACAAAACCAGCCCAAAATATCCCATAGCACCCTTGGTAAAAGTTAACAGGAACAATTGAAACCCGATTTATTAAGTCAATCCTACGCGAATCCAAATGCGCCCAAAACGTTACGCGTTCCATCTTTCCAAACCCATATGACGTATCGATGTTGTTATGAGCTTGCAGTTATACGCTGTTGCGCATTCACCGAGAAATAACTGCAACTAGCCACGCGGGCGCCGACCAATCAGAATGCTGGATTTAGTGATAATAACACTTAGTATGTAAATATTAAGCTAATAACATCTCATGACAAGGAACTCAATCTCCACATATTGACATAGTTAATAATAACATAAGGATAGTATTTACCAGGCTGCAATTGGAAATATTATTTTATAAATTGCTGATATCTGCAAACCTATGTCAGTGTGTTTGATACCCACAATTCCATAATTTCTAGCTATTTCCTGATTAGTCGGTCAATCAGCCCATTATCTAGCATTATTATACCTCCCCGCAACGAGTTTTCCCCCGCAACGAGTTATGGGGGTATACTGGAATCAGCTTGTCCGCCCGTCTGTTCGTCCGTCCGTCTGTCCGTCCGTCCGCACTAACCAGAGAGTACTTGTGGTGTGCGATGAATTTAACATGAATTTAACATGCTTTTCTTCTAATTGTTTTATTTACAAACCATCTCCGTTATTTCGTTAATATAATATTTCTCAGAATATGTAATATATCTGAAATAAATATTTAGGAAAAAAAGATATTTGAAAAAGCGGATATATTAACGAAATAACGGAGATTGCTCTTTAAAAATACGCTCTTTAAAAAATCGTCAGTTGTGGGTTGCACCCCACAAGTTACTCAAACAAAAGATGGCATCCCACAAGTATTAATAGGTGTGTGCGGTCACCCCACACGTATACTCTGGCCAGTGCGTGGAAAACATTTGTCCGAGCTTTTATTCCTACATTTTCTGGTCAATATTTTTGAAACTTGGCACAGATATTTAGTACCTTGGGAACCTGTGCACCTACGATTATGACGTCTGTCCGACTTTTTTGTGTGGAGTTGGTCCCCCTTTTCGACATTTTCGCAACATGCATAATTTTGTCCGAGCTTTTATTCCTACAATGTTCGGTCAATATGTTTAAGATCAGGGTTAGGGTTGTGTACATGCAATGGGAACTCTTATTTTATTATTTTAACTAAATGTTTACTGACGTGTGAAACATCTTAGTATTTTAAAAACATGGGGATGGGGGTATCCTTAGTCCCATTGGGACAGTCACGCCTCTAGTTCCATACCACTTATGTTAGTCTAGTGGTGAGACTTCAATTATACTAAATAACAAGCAGACATTATGCCGGACTTGGATACTTTAGGTGTTGTGAGAGTAACAGATCATCTGAGTTGATACACATACAAATAATTCATTGATTAGTTTGATCACAGGGGCCTGTAACGCGCTCCGCTGTCCGCCCCCTTTTGCGCTGCCCATATACGCCGCTGCTATATACGCGCCTGCTTCACGCTAATGGTGTTATTATTATACCATTAGCGTGAAGCAGGCGCGTATATAGCAGCGGCGTATATGGGCAGCGCAAAAGGGGGGCGGACAGCGGAGCACGTTATAGGCCCCTGTGGTTTGATGCGCTGATCACAGTTATTTTCTAGCCATTAAAAGCCACATTAATGTTTGGGACATTTGCTCGCTTTTTTCCCATGCACACAATGATCTACACGTAGGCTTAAATGCCTTAGTTACATCAGGACAAGTTCATTTATTTCAATTTTGCATTTCTCGAAGTTTCTTTACAAAGGGTGACGGGAAGGAAGTTTTTCACCTCACCGTCTCACACCAGTAATATGCGTGATGTGATACTAAGACCATAAGTATGGTGTGCAACATGCCATAGCATAATGTCATCTCAACTAAAGCCCATATGAGGTCCCAGTAACATAAGAATGGTGTTTTTGCAGTTATAGTATGTTTTAACTGTTACAAATATAAAATATGGCCACAGAAGGTCTTTGCACGAGGTTGTAAAAAATGCGTTTTTTTCCTCTCGGACCACCCACCCACCCTGGCTTACAATTTGTTATTACCCCCCCCCCTTTACATTTCTTCATCATACAAACGTATGGTAGTACCAATGGAGGCAATATTTAAGGATTGAACTCGAGCTCAGTTCTCGTAATGTAAATCATTGCTCCACCTGCCATTAATTTGATGAAACATTCTCGATTAAAGGCACGGGCGGCGTTCGTTGCAGAACTATTTATATTTATTCAAATCGTCATCAACAGAAGGAACACCAACATATATACAGTTCCTCTCATATGCCAAACATAATCAGCGCGTAAATAGTATATTGTCGTCAAGACGTACGACGGTGTACGTAAACAGGAGACTGCTCGTGTTATATAAGTTGTGCTTCTGTTTACATAACACAGCGCAATTCTATTGATTAATCACACAAAAATTATATAAAAGATCTTTATTATTTCCATATCAGGAAAACAGTAACAAATAATGCTCTTTATGTTTACCATATTTGGATCTAAACAAAGCCAGGAAACGTAACGTGTTTTGCTCTTGTTTACATAACAAAGGGGGAAAATTGACAATAACATACTGTTGATGCCATATTTCTGATTGGCACAAGAAGAAAGTTTGTCTATATCTTACTATTCCTTCTATTTATGGCGGTTTTTGACGGAGGTGAATATTTTAACAGCATACCCACCGCCAATGTCGCCCGTATCTTTAAGGTGTGTGCTGTGTTATATATATATGTCTGTATATTTTACTATAGTTTACCATGGTATTAGCAAAGAAGGCTCTTTATTGCTCCATGCTGGACCCGTGCCATGTTAAGTGCGTATATTTAACGTATTTATGGACCTCTTTTGCTCCCCTGAAAATAGTACAAGCGAGCATATATCTGGCTTCAAACCGCCACGGGGCTTAAAAGACCCACTAAATTGTTCGAACCATAGATAAAGCCTACAGTTATAGGCCTGTACATGAACTTTGTCATAACACAGGAGCAAAATATAGATAATATAATGCACTCATTGGAGCAGCCAATAAACTTGCGCCCATCACAAGTTTGTTATGTTTCTGGTGTCTTGCCAACAAACGTTGGACCACGGGAGTTGGGCCCTCTTTTGAGAGACCCATAGCTAATACACATATCAAATTTCAGTACATGCATCGTCCATGTGTGGACGGACAGAAACCCCCTATTATTTCCGGCTGCTCGCTTGCCCTACTTATGGTCTTAGTATCACATCACGCATATTACTGGTGTGAATGAGATTGGTTGCTGAAGACGTATTTTTCTGTATATACCAATTGGGTTAAATTACTAGTTTGTCTAAAATGAGTTGTGTATGTCATTTCACTTCAGCGGTAAAAATAAACCAGCAAAGACATTTCAAATGACGACGCAACTATAAATTCACTAAACCATGCACACGCGGTCATTGTAATTAACAATGTGTCAATTTGCACACGCAGTTATCCACTAATATCCGGTCTTCGGAAACTCAAAGGGCAGGTGAATGTGATCTAGATATCCCTGGCAGTGTTGGAAAACTGAACTATGAGAACAATTTCAACCAATTGTTTTATTTAAACTTCCAACTAATGCTGTGTCAGCCATGATTTTTCAACTGTTAAACAGATTGACCAAAGTTGGCGATGTGATATCCCCCCTCCCCAACACGTCAAGCCCATGTCCATGAACTGACATTCTCATACTTTACTCACGCAGGTATTTACTTGACGGTGAAGGGACAAGCAAATACCAGATTCAGAACCCACGTTGGATCGGGCAAGAGACGACGAAGGCGCTGGGTTAGCGCATGGGAAACATATATGAATAATAAATTCCCAGTTTTTGGTAGAGGTAAGCACGCCTTCACCCTTTCTTTACTAAAAGGATTCCCCCACGAATGCAGGGGAATTTTTTTCCGAGCACGTATGTCGGGTGGGTGGGTGGTCGATGGGACAAACAAACAATTTTTTCCGCAACTCATTGTTTTTTTCTGCAAGATTTTTGACTGTTTTTGCAATGAGTTTGGCTTAAAACGCATTATAATTTCAATATTAACATAAATGAAAAATTTCACGATGATCAGACAAACAGTATAGCCTGTAGCCCATGCTAATGGATTGAATTTTGAAATCCAAGATGGTCGCTGGCAGCCAACGTTTTTTTGGCCGAATGACCCCAAAATGACTCGTTCCTATTTACATGTCAATGTTAACATCCATGACAAATAGTATGCATAGAAATTCATATCCAGCTGTTTACAATGAATTTTCCCCCGTAAATCTCGGTTTTAACACTAAAAGGGGGGTGGGTGTCCAAAAATGTTCGGGAAAAAACTGCCGAAAACGGAAAAAAAATTTGGACGCGGGGGGTGGGTAATTCCCAAACAAAGGTCGAAAGGAAAAAATCAGCATACGTGCCTGAAATTTTTTTCCGACCCCCCCCCCCCTTGACCAATGTACGTATAAATATAGTCTGCTTTTTTCGAAACGCGCTCATCACCGGATGGCAACAGCCTAGTTGAGGTGGGGAGAGCATTGGAGGAAGAGCTCGCAAAGACCGACCCCTATCTTAAATATTATATGGACGGGCTGCACCGGAGCCGATACCAGGTGTAATACAAGTACATAACTATTATTTTCTTCCGACTATTACAGTTATTTCATCTGGATGGTAACCATACACAGATGTGCATCTCTTCTATCCCCCAATTCTTTCTTTTTTTATCTGTTACCCTCCATACCTTTACCATCAGAGGGGAGAAGACGTATAAAAGCAAGTTACGCTTGTTGTCCGATCCCTCTTCATTCATCCATGTACACATTTGTGGTATTTGATGAAAATAATAAATATTGTTTACAATAAGTACATAACTTAAACCCTGTGAAGATATACAACCAAGTTCTGCTGGGAGTTCTAAAAGTATAGGCTATAGGTTGCGTTTAAGCGAGGTCACAGCATAGATATGTATGGTCAACCCAGCACACAACACGACTGCATGCATGTAGACCTTGTACATGGCGGACGAATCAATTCGACCGTAACATGTTCACACTTTATGATGACGAGCTGTATGAATCACTATAACTTCCATTTCCCTAGCAGGAGTTAGTGGAGGCACTACACGGATATATTATGTACGATATATGCACTACAATATGAAAGTATTGTCGTAATAGAATATAACGCAGCCTCTTCGTGACGAGCCCCTTATAGTATAGTGTATTATGGATTTTATCACGACAGGCCGGACAAAAGTGCCATCTTTTGATATTTTGTACACATGTATGTGTGCTTCAATTCTTGTCCGGTAAACCGACCTTTTGAGATTTATTTCTTGTCAACAGACAAAATGGCGTCCAACTTCTTCGAAGGTCGATGTCGATCCAATACAATCCCTCATGTGCACGTTATTGACTTGTAAGTTTGTGGCAACCAACATATGGCCAATGCTTTGGTGGAAACGTTGACTATATATAGGACATCTTTTGTGCCGAAGTATTTGGTAATTATCAAAGTTTCCAATCGAGATCATTCGAAGAAAAGCAGACAGTAATTCAGTGCACATGGGACATTAATGTATTCTGAATACTAGTAATTTGTCATGTGCTCGTTGCCATGAGTTACTGTGACACGAGCATGCACATATTGGACATTATCATCTCGATCTGGTATATATCTTAACACCCGCCATTTTATTTCAATCCGAGACCACGTGATTCATGATTGTAATGTCTGTCTGCAGATCTTTCTGGAACTGGGGAAGAGGTTACAGAACTTCCCGCGGGTCAACACGTGTTCCCTTTCCAGTGCCAATTACCGCCCAATTTACCCTCATCGTTCGAAGGACGCCATGGACACGTTAGATACATCGCGTTGGGGAACATCGACAAACCTTGGAAGTTCGACCATACTACGATAAGGATGTTTTGTCTGCTTTGTCCACTTGATCTGAATATGGACCCAAGTTTTGGTGTGAGTTGAGTCATTAAATTTTGTTTAAACCTTTATACAATCTTCAAGCCTCAAATGAATCATAATTATTGTTCGACTTTATCAAGTAACTTCAGTAATATTGTACGATTATTCTCGTTTTATCAAAACACAAGTGTTGTGACCATAGCAGTACACTCGATGTAATTCGCTATTTGAAAAGTAGCATTCCTCAAAATGACATTGCAATTTGCGTTGAAAATAACAATGTTTTATTTCATAATTTTCAACCACAACATTGTATCACCCGTGATCAAATTGTCCTGCTAATGTGCTATGATGCTAGTTGTTCATGCTGAATTGATATGATGCTGATAGGGCAAAAAATGATGCTGTTTATAAAATATACCGTTAATATTATTTAAAGTTGTCATTTTAGCAGTGTGTGGATGATCTGAAAAAATATCTGAAAAGCCATTTTGTGTATAAAATATTCAAAAACATCTATACAGTGAACTGTTCTAATGGCCCTCTTAATTTTTGAGTCACCGATTATTTTTTTATGGTGCCTTGATATATGGTTTTAATAACAATCTATGCCATAAAAAATACTATAATTCATCAACATTTGAAACGTCTGTGTCTCAAAAGATGCACATAGAGAAACAGCTGAAATCATAAAAAGATCCACCGTTATGGCTCCAAGAATGCAACAGAATTCAAACTAAAATGTATTTTAACTCTATCCTTAAAATATAGAGTTATTCCCCCTCCATTGAAAATAATCACTTTGCACAACAAAACTAGATGAAACTTAAGCACAAAAAAATGTCGGTAACTCAACAAAAAGAACATGTTCACATTTTATTACACCGGATAAGTTGACAGATTAATGTTTTGGAGCTTCCTCTTTCAAATGGTATATAATATGGTATATATTTTATATAATGTGATCTGGGGGTTAAAGGCACGTGAGGCCTTAGTTGTCGAAAATATTCATATTTGTTCCAATCACCGTAAACAGAAAAACATTAAAACGCATACAGTTTCGTTCATATATACCATGACCATCGCATAAACAGCATGTTATCATACAGATTTACTATATTTTACCTAAGCAAGAGCCTGATTGTGTTACAGAAGACAACACAATGCTGCTGGCTAATCACACACAAATGGCATAAACGCTCTTTATTCGTCCCATATCAGGAATTCACACACAAAGAACGCTCTTTATGTTTACCATCATAATATAAACAAACATAAGAAAAGTTACTTTTTATGCTATTGTTTACATAACAATGGTCAAAAATATGACAATAACATACTGTTTATGCGATATTTCTTATTTGTATACGGACAAAGTCTGTCTACATTTTGTTGTTCTTTCTGTTTGTGGCGGTTTTTGACGGGTGGAAATATTTTCACAGGATACCCACCGCCAAGGCCAACCGTACCTTTAAAAAATTAAGTTGGCCTTTAAATAATGGCTGTATTAGTTGTGATAACCGATCGTAATTGAGATAGCTATCAATGTTGTTTTGCAGACGCCAGCGCCACCAATGGTGTAATATTAAAAGTATATGTGTTCTTGTATGTTTCATACATACAATTGGATTTTTTTCAACACCGCAATAATTACTACTTTTAAGAAATAACGGTAATTTTTCGGGCAGAATTAGTTTAGCCTACCAGCATCATAACAATTCATCAGTAAGAGACACCAACATAATAGCAAATTAGCAGGACCACTTGGCCAAGACTGTGTTATCTGTGCTAAATCTATCACCAATCATTGTAGCAACCCACACATAACGAGCAGTCTAAAACTAACTGTTGCTGTTGTTGTAAATCTGCTCCGATCTCTGGGTCACTGTCTGTTCCGAAAAAAGGATACGTCCCCGGAGAATTGATTACGTACAGTGGCGACGCCAACAACGGAACACCCAAACAGATGCGATCGACAAACATAAAGTTATTGATGGTAAGTCTGTCTGTCTATCTATCTGTCTGTTTGTAGATATTTCGGTTCAGGAACCTTCCGGTTGTAGACGCACTAGTCAATGTGCTACCACGGCCGAGTAACTTTATAATCCGTTATGGTGACTCCAGTAGCGTTCTTTGGCGTGCAGACATCGCGGCGTGTATACGGGTCAGCCATTAAAGATATGGGCGGCGTTGGTGGTGGGTATGCTTTTAAAATATTCACCTCCGCCAAAAACCGCCATAAACACAAAGAATAGTAAAATATAGACAGCCTTTGTTCTTTTACCAATCAGAAATATGGCATAAACAGTATGTTACTGTCAATTGTTTTTTTCTTTGTTATGTAAACAAAAGTAAACAACGTTACGTTTCCTGGCTTTTGTTTAGATCCTGATATGGTAAATATAAAGAGCGTTATTTGTTACTGGTTTCCTGATATGGAAATAATAAAGAGCGTTTATATAATTTGGGTGTGATTAAGCAATATAATTGCGCTGTGTTATGTAAACAGAAGCACAACTTATGTAACACGAGCAGGCTCTTGTTTACGTACACCATCGTACGTCTTGGCGACAATATACTATTTCGAGCAGGCTCTTGTTTACGTACACCATCGTACGTTTTGACGACAATATACTATTTACGCGCTGATTATGTTTGGCATATGAACAAAACTATATATATTTTAATATTCATTCTGTTGATGGCGATTTGAACAGATATAAATATTTCTGCAACGAACGCCGCCCGCGCCTTTAACATCCGCGCCCGATCGGACAGCATACTGAACCCAAGACAACATACCTGGACAAATGTTGTAATGGGGAAGTCGGCATTTTGTATTCGGATATTTATTCACCGATCTCAAATGAGACATTTTAGCCTGATCGAGTTCAGATTTTTGTCAGAATACCATGATCAGGTTGCGATTCCCGGTCCGCTAGTACGAGTGACCAGTACGATACCTCTCGGCCACCGACTTCCCTCAAAGTAGACAAAGTAGTATCGGGCCAGAATTGCTTTCCATAACTGATATGACAGTTTTATCAACTTAATTATCAGGTGGCATAAGCTCTCAATATGTTGTTTTTTGTATAGCTACCGACGTGTGGTCTGTGCTGAATTTTTTATCTGAACTGTACTGCCAGTTGATTATTCTCGATGCTAGGGAATTAACTCTAGCTCCTATCTATTTTGGGCGAATAAGGGGAGTCATATGTGGACAAATCTGAGAATCTCTATCACTTGGTAGAAACTCCTGGGCCTGGGGACTCAAACATTACGTGTTGTCTATCTCTTCATATAACACGTTTTATACAGTTTCCTTGGTATACATTAATAGATATTAATGTAACACCCCTGTCTGTAGAAGCTTATATCAATTACTATTAATTTTTCATAGAATGTTCTAGTATAATATATATGTACATAAAATCAATTTAGGATAGTGTACAGCTCGCGTTCGTTCGGAGTGCATTGCATGCGTAATAGCTCTATCTAAAACTCCTAAAAATAGGAACGAAAAAATGTCCCAATTGATTATCGCATCATATAAGAAAATGTCGACACATATCTATTATTTTATACTATCTCGGAAATGACGAGGAGCAGGGGATCCCAAGTTGGACTATATGCACACCTCGATATACCCTACTGCTGTGTTAGCAGCCTTGGACAGATTGTGCGTTGTGGATACCGTAGCTGGACTCTACACACCAGGATAAGGGAGGCTTCGTGTATTTGTACATGACAGCAGCAGCTGGACACCACCAGGGTTCACGGTTCTCACCGGGTGTCAACACCGGAGCAGGGACGGGGAGGAAGAAGACAAAGTCCCCTTCACGTCGACGCAGGGACACAGTTCGAAGGGCTGGGTGGATAAAGAAAGCAGCTGTTGATCGGCCGGCTGCCCCTTCCCACACGGCTGCGACGACTGGTGGTCACCTGCCAACCACCGAGGATACTGCCGGAAGTACAGCCCGGGAGAGGTCTGAGAGACGCCCAAACCACCCCTCCCCGACTGGAATGCTGACTGATGTCACCCAGACAGCTTCTGATGCCGTGATGGAGATCAAGACTTCATTCAACCCGATGACTCCGGAATACAGCAGCCTGGAGTCACCATCGCCACCACCACCAGCAACAGTTATGGCTCCAACTCAGTGGAACAGCTGGCAGAGATTGCAACGAAGCACTGTGCAGAGTTTATGGAAGTATCGGCAGCCCTTATAACAAACCGAAAGAGACAAAGGACAGATACGAAGAACAAGAACAGCATGGCGCTGTCTGTCGGAATAAACCACCAACGGCTAGATACGCAATGACAACAACAACAGAAGAAGAATGTAGAACAAAAAGAAGCGAAAAAAGAAGAAATAACATAAACGAATATATATGTCTAGATCATTTTCCCATCATCTCACTCTTATGTCGCCATCATAACACCCAGTATCATTAAAAAGTGGGTTTACTCTCTTTGATAGCTACCTTCTATGTTCTCGATCGCTTTGTCGAACAACTGTCCTAATATCATATACCATTGTCGCGGAGTACATCTTTATTATAATTTTGATGAAATGCATCCATGGATAATCTGTGTTTTTATCTTGCGATCATTTGTCCCAGTGTATACCGACATCACCTGTATCAGGATTCGGATCAAACCCTGGAAAATCTGGTATCATACTTGCCATCTCGATATATTTTAATCCTTGTCGCCAATGTTAAGTTTGAAGATAATTTATAATCAATACGTTTGATATTTCGTATTGGTTGATATTACAGTTAGAAGTTTAGTTTTACCAGAAATAAATACAATTTGCATGAATAGTGTAATTGCACTCATCACATTATGTCACAATGCTGTATCATCGCCAGAAAACAAAATATAATAAATTATGAAACGAGCTATTGTCTGTGGAATCAAGTCTGTGCATGGTGCTTACATGATGGCAGTTTCTTCTCGGATCACGGTAAATTCCACCGTAATGTCCGCGTCTGAGAATTCCGACCAATTTCACGGGCGGTTTTCCCGTAAGATTTACGCAGGGGCGGCGGAGCCGGGGGGCACAGGGGGGGGGGGGCGTGCCCCCCCCCCACTTTTCCCCCAATTATGGGTACATAATCTTCCAATACTAAATACATTGGAGAAAATAATGTTTGATTCCCAAGAAAACATTCCATTAGTAGACAAATGTGTTTAATATTATCAGTTATGCCACTATGGCTATGGCTAGTAAGATAGATAGTTAATCCCTTGGTCAGTATTGACACAGTGTCTGAGTAATTGCACATGTCCTCTGGGAATTTAACTACAGACTTTGAGTTCTTGGTAGAGCTCAAGTCTTCTGGGGGCACCATCATAGCCATGTATTGGAGGCAGCAACTTGTCTAATTAAAATCATACCAATCAAAGGTTTAAATTTGAGTGTCTTCAATAAAAGTGCAACCCTGTGGCTTGGCAGGTATACAATTGCATGCCAAGGTGGTCAAACTCCTGATATGAGATCACTTGCTATATACAATATCAGTTGATGCTGAGTATTCATTGAAATAACTTGACTATGATTTTTATCAACTCAGCTAATTCGTTATTACCGATAAATAAGAAGAGTTAGAATAATTATTTTCGACACAAAGTTTACTGTGTACATATATATTATAGTGTTATTTAATATTCAAAGTTACTTGTGATTATTGTTTCTTCGGTATCAACGGTTGTCGTACGTGGAGTGAATTGGATTATACAGTAACAGTATAGTGTATACTAATTTCATCAGAACATTTATGACAAAGGATGCCGGTTTTAGAAGCTGTATCAAAGTCATCGGTCATCTTCAGCTTTCACACATTGACTGCAAAAATAAGTGAGTAGCAGAGTAGCATCATGTAACTCTTTCTTATTTTCTACCTTCATATTTTAGTATGTTATTCGTGGCTACCATTTAATGGTAGCCACGAATAACATACTAAACAATCTTTGCGCTAGCGCACATTGGAACAGTTTTCAATTCATACATGTAGATGATATTTTTAAAAAAAATGGTGCCCTCCCACTTTTTTGTAGCTTCCGCCGCCCCTTCATTTACGGGATTTCCTGACAGTGAAGTTCAAGCTACAGTTATATAATTCCAGGTGACAACTTTTCTCGCAGGCGGCGGAAAAAGACAAGCATCGTCAGAAACTATCGTAGACATTCAAAAACCACCACTGGGACCGTCGGGGTCTGCGACCTGGACGAATGAGAGCGTGCAACTACCTCCGTTACCCCCGTCCGGTCTGATGCACTGTAATATAATCCATATCCACTACTATCTACAGGTTAGTATATGCTCCGTATGGATAAGCCAGATAGTGCGTTGACGTCTCAAGACATGACACAACCCTCTTATATAGTTCCGGAGACCAATACCACCCCATGGGAAAATACTATAAAATTGCTTTTCACGTGTACTTTACAAGCCGGTAACAGTAATATCGTAACAACATAATTTTGCGCCATCAGCATAACGGCAATTAACCAGCACCTACCAAGATAATAGCATATTAGCAGCCTATAGCCAGCCAGGGGTTACGCTGTCATAGACCAAATTGGTCAATGGCCAATTTATGTTATCAAACGGCCAAACACAATTTCATTTGGTCATAGTTTTTTTTCAACCCCAAAATCAGAAATTTAATTCAAAAATATTTTATTTTTTTAACAGGAGTATTGACTGGGTCAACTAAGTGATTATGTGATACAGCTTAATGGGTAACACAAGACACTCAGAGCAGTGTCAAAATATGGACCACCATATGCAATAAAACAGTAATGAGGATTAACACTAATGAATCCTTTGTCTGCCATAAGGCATGATGGTAGATGTGTGTAATGGTATAATGTCAAGTAGCATTGGTGGGATTAAAGAAGACTAGACAAAGTGTTTGGAGGTATGGGTATTCCTTATGTTGAGGTGTGTGATTAAATTTGAAGTTGCTTTGGCACAATGTCCACATAGATTTATTTCCTTGGTTACGTGTATTTATGTTATTATAATTAAATAGAATGTTAGATGCTAAATAAAAACAAAATATTCATTAATTGTGAGCCCAGAAAATGAGGATAAGTTCAGCATTTAAAGCACATGGGAGAGGAACAATGACTATATCACGCTTGTGCTCCGATCCTTTTGTGATATAATTATTTCAATACCATATGTTTAATCTAATCTAATTAAACGATATAAAAGAGCTATAGTGGCTCACCAAACTATCCCCTTTAATCGCATGTATACGCGCACTGTATTGTGATCATACCCACAGTTATAAACAAGAAAACCATAGTCCGAAATGGTAACGCCCCCAAGATCATATTATTAGCCATAAATATAAATTATAATATAAAATATATTGGTTACATGAATTCCGTTAAAACAACTAATCCTTCAAATTTTTACAAAAAACTACGGCTTATTACTACAGGTTTTTCATTCACCAAACCAGAAAGCTTCTAAATGCGGATCAAAAATCGTGTTCCCGCCATAAAATCATAATAGGCCTAGTTACATACTGCAACTATAAGACATCCAGCGAATACACACCCTTCGAAAACCCGAAATGTGTTGTCCTGCGAGATATCTCATCGCTATAGCTCAATTTGACACGGCCAGATTAGCCTTTGTACAATATCCTAAAACAATAAAGCTTCTCAAATCATCGGCATAGTCAATTGAAATTTCACGAACTTGGACATTCCAACTACAGCTTTTACCGGACTCGAGGTCGCAGTACAACTTTAACGCGTCCCAAAATAACCGGAAAAACAATTATCTATTTATAGAATGCCCATAGGACCACATATTTCTAAAATTTGTAGAATAGTATACACCGGTGGCGTTAATAATGCTCACAAAAACTCAACTTAAAGACATATTATGGACTTGTTCGGGTGCGTGAAATGGATAAGTTATTTCTCAGGCCATGAGGAATGTAGCATTCTACTAAAGATCGCCAAAAATTTCAAAGAAATCGACAATACCACTCCATAGAAAATATCGTCTGAACTACGCCCAATTGTAAATATTTACATCTCGATTCAGGACGCAAATATCGGCGGTAATATCACACAAATGATTTCGCCTTCGATGGTTATTGCATTTACTTAATATATAAGAATGACAATGTATATTGTCAATTTGGATTAATATAAATAACAAATAACTACTTTGAGCAACATTATTCTAATTTCGATTTGATCACCCTACCAGAGTGTTTCGCATCACTTTAATGAATAGTAATTGCATCATTTTTTCAGATAAGGAGCCTCTCGGCGGAAACCCGCAAAACATATACAACCTCGCTTTTATACGAATTGTCTTGTACGTCCTCCGTATGTGTGTGCCTATATTAAGACATACATGTATATTAGATACGACATGGAACCCACGGTGTGATTACCTTTATTAAACGCATGTTGTCCTTTGTGATGTTTGGTGACATTTTGCGGATAATAAACGTAAACATGAAATGGACATCTAGGTCATGTTAATCTATTTGGTTCATACTCGGATAACAATTAAACAATTATATAAAGAAGAGACCAGCAGCTCTGTATATTTTCGTCGGTTTTCTGGTGCAAGCGGTATAACTCTATCTTATAACTATCATACGTGACATGGAAAATGTGCTGTTACACAAACATTCAGATAGACGACGGGTTCTATTAACGCCCCTCGGGTGTATACTGTGGTACAGATTTTAGAAAGCTGTGGTTCGCTGGGCATTTTATAAATAGATAATGTGTTTTCCAGATTGTGACAATTCGCAGCAGGTCGCTATTTGCGGACGTCTATTTGCGGAGTTCCCCAAATTCGAGGAGGTCCCCTAAAATTGTCGAAATATGTTGATTTTAATTAGGAAACGGGTGCGTATATGTCAATTGATACGTATTTTAAACAAATAACGACACGATCATCATAATAGTGTTTTGTTCTATCAATCATATCATAATAATAATCATCATCATCATCACTTGCGACTTTTCGTCACAATAACATTATTTGCAATGCTTGTTTACAAATATATGTATCGTCATTCGATATTTACTTGTGAGTCACTTGAACATATTACTTGTCGTCGAACTCGTATTTTATATAACAGAAGAATGAGTCTATGTATATTTTGAATTGATCGAGTGTTGGAGCCTCAACAGCGAAGTCTGGCAGAGAGTTCCAGCTATTTACCACCCTCTTCGTGAAGAAATATTTTCCTATGGCCTTGTTAACAATGGGCATATGTAGCATTTCATTATGCCCTCTTGTTCTTCCTGGTGAATGTCTTTCTAATAGGTCGCAGGCATTGATATTGTAATGACCATTCAACAGTTTATATACCTCGATTAGATCTCCTCTAAATATTCGATATTTTAAAGACATCAGATTGAGTCTTATCATTCGTTCTCGGTAACATAGAGTTTTGATTTGACGAACTAGTTTCGTTGCTTTTCTTTGTATATCTCTAACACAATGCTTTGATATTTGTGATGTGGGCTCCATGCAGAGTTAAAGTATTCGATGATAGGTCTGACCATGCTTATGTAGAGCGATTAGAAAGTGTCGATGTCCAAGTTCGTGAAAGTTCTGTTGACTATGCCGGTGATTTGAGAAGCTTTATTGTTTTAGGATATTGTAGGAAGGCTAATCTGGCCGTGTCAAATTGAGCTATAGCGATGGGGTTTCTCGCAGGACAACACATTTCGGGTATTCGTGGGGTGTGTATTCGCTGGATGTCTTATAGTTGCAGTATGTAACTATTATGACCGCGTTAATTGCTTTCGATGTTTAGGTATGAACAATGGCTGGGCCATGCACTCTTGGCGGGAATACAATGCCTCCGATGTTTTATCCGCATTTAGAAGCTTTCTGGTGTGGTGAACGAGAAACCTGCAGTAATAAGCCGTAGTTTTTTGTAATAATTTGAAGGATTAGTTGTTTTAACGGAATTCTGAGGCGGTGAATTCATGTAACCAATATATTTTATATTATAATTTTTATTTATGGCTAATAATATGATCTTGAGGGAGTTACCATTTCTGATTATGGTTTTCTTTTATATAGATGTGTATTATACAGAGACACCAGTCACGCGAAAAAAACTCGTTCATTCTTTTACATTTACATAGCCCGTCTCTGTTACACTCAAAACTCGTTTGGTGATTGGTCAGATGCAATTGGGTCACCCGGTTTACATCCCAATAACGTGAAGAGTATATCAAGAACAGGAAGTTACTAACTATTGACCTAATCTGAACTTATCACTAAACGCGGTCAGCAGAATAGTTGAGCATGGTTTTGAAAGTTCAGCCGAATTGCATCTGAAGCCAGTTATTTATATCGATCACGTCAAAATTTACAATAGTTGGAAATTTCATAACTGACACGACATTAGTTGGACATTTCACACCAACAGTATGTTGTAATTGTTCTCGTGGTTTTATTTTCCAACAATTTCTTAGTGGGTTTTTTAAAACCAACATTCGCACATTTTACTACTTTCGTTCAATATTTTTGTCTGAAATGCCCAATCAGAGGGTGTCAAGTTGGACATTTCTAACACTTGGTAATCTTGAGGCCGGTCCAGTTGCTACGATTTGGCAATTTTCATGTTCAGATTAAAAACTGTTCTCACACCGGCCGAACCATGGTCGGGCTCATTCCCCGGGCCTACTGATCAACTCAGAAAAGCCAATAGCCCATATTGTTTATTTTACAAAATCAGAGCGGATGAAGTCTGCTTTGACATCCAAGTCTTTAGAATTTGCCAGGTTAATTTGTCATTCGTTTCAATGCCACACGCTTTTAAATTCAACGGAAGATTTCATAATCGGCCACATTATTGATTCAATGTTAATAATAGACGACTTCTTCAAGAGAACATATCAACCGCAATCGATTCCTGTATGTAATGCATTCGCGTATAATAAAGTGCCGGCATGCATTTATTCCAGTTACATGCTCGGATATATACATGCACATGTAAACCGCTGACACATGTAACTGTAAACAGGGACGTGGCGAAAAGGGAGTGGCTATCTACCCCTACCCCCAACTTTGGTCAAACTTTTCAACAGTTGGAAATGTCATGCCTTCATAACACAACATTCGTTGGAAATTTTACATCACATAAAGTTGAACATGTTCTCATTGTTCTCATTTCCAGCCATTATTAATGGGGAATTTGTTATTTTTAGGCCAACAACAGCATATTTTTCTACTATTGCTCGCGGAAACTGCCATCAGTTGGAAATTTTACAACCTAAGGAGGTGGCTGGTTGGAAATTTATAAATTTCTAACTGTTGGAAAGTATGAGGTACCAATTGGAAAGTTCCAACCCAACAGGATGGGGTGCAAATGGAATTTCGCGAGCATGGGAGTTTGGTCTGGTTCAAGGGGGGAGGGGGTAGAGTTGGTAATTTCAGGGTGGACACCCCAATGAGTCCGTATAATCACGACCCTGTATGGAGAGTGTAAATAACTGTTTTGTTGCACATATAGCAAAATATTTTCCAAGATAATTCGTCTGTTCGCCATTTTGAGGAACAGTTTTACATTCTAAAAAAATTGGGGGTGGGGGTAGATAGCCACTCCCTTTTCGCCACGTCCCTGTTTACAGTTACATATGTCAGCGGAAGTTTACATGTACATGTATATATCCGTGCATGTAACTGGAACATAATTCGTCTGATCGCCATTTTGAGGAACAGTTTTACATTCTACGCAGACCGCGATACCTGAACCAACCTGATTCCTTTAGCAACAAACAAGCTGATACCTCATTTGTGTCCAAACTCACAGTTGTTTGCACTGTTGCAGTCGAAGGATTCTCCAAGATGTGTAGACTGGTGTATTCCACGCACCTCCGAATCACTGAGTATTTCCGAACAAATACGGTATCAACTTGTGATTGGCGGTATCAACATGTAATTGGCGCGCGCTGTAAATAGCAACGTGCTCCATGCAAAATGTGTGCACGCTTCATGGGACGATCCACATGAATCTAAAACTAAAGTTAGCATATCTTGACCAATCGGAATGCGCGTTTTAGCGACAAATATTCAAGTTCAATCACAATAGAAATAATTCTGAGATATTTTTTCCAGATCTCAGTTGACCCGGGTGCATTGACGTTCAATCTACTCGTGCCAGTGGAAATTATTGTTGGTACGATTCCGCTGAGACAGACGTTTCCCCAGTATTGGGCTCAACAAGGAAGCGCCATGGCTGGTGATGGAAATATACAGCCAGCATTGCGTAAGTAATCCCGGAATATATCCTCCTGTATTCGCCGCGCTATTGAAATATCGGCCATATATATGGTAGGCCACCAACACCGAACACTTATCTGTGGCCATACATTCATAGCAATTGCTCCGATAGTACAGCCTGGAGAAAATATGTATCCTAGCTGGCGTTCGTCAAACCTACTCTTACATTCATGCATGTGCGCGTTTCATTTAATATGTATAGCTGTCACTCAACACAATAAACAACAATTCTTAACGTAATATAAACCATCTATATATACAAACGTATCATACTTCGAGTCCACCACCTCACATTTTTAAAACCCAATAAAACATAATAAACTGTTCGTTAGGTACAAATTATTATAGAATATAATATACCAACATCAATATGTTCAAAGATTACAATAGTTGTATGTTGTCGAGAGGGGATCGTTGAGTATTTTACTGAAATTAACCATTGTATTTCTTGACGTTGGGGAAGCTCCGCTTGAGAGAAGCTTGTCATTTTGATCATGTTCATTTCATCCATAAAATATCATGTTCATTTCAACGAAACTCGACGAACAGCGACATCGTTTAGCTTCCCTGTATCTTCTGTGTTCCTTTTCGATTCAAGAAAATCTTAGGATATCTATGGATTATCAGATTAATATATGTACTATGTAGTCTCATGGTAAGATACAGTTTTAGCCCACGTGCTGTGTATTGCTTGTAAAATAAAGTGTTTAGGTACATGTTGATCGTGTTGAGGCTGTGCACGGCCATCTCGCACTGGTGTGCTTACGTGACTATATAGTAGAAATGCCGGTCAACTTATTTAATTTCATTACAAATACCCACACATTTGAGGCATAACCCGTTTGTCATGAAAATTAAATCTTCCTAGATACATTGAGCAACTGACAAGTTTCGAGTGTCATTAAAATATCTCCGCCTCCGACGGAGACATGTCCACGGATTTGGACCAGGAGACTGTTAGAAATTCTTTATATGCCTACTTTCCTTCATCACACCTATGACAACCGGTAGATGCTATATTGGCAGGTGGTAACATCCACCAGCCAAATTTCTTGGAATGGCATGATGACCAAATTACTGGTTCCCAGAGGCATAACTGAGCAGACAGAATAAAACAAACAAAAATGTATGAATGCCTGGGGAAAATTACAAAAATACCAATATAGACTTTACCAATGACCGATTTTGGCTAAAACCTCACCAACTATCAAAACTTTACAAAAATCTAGAAATCGATAATTACAGCCAAAATATCCTCAGGCGAACTTGAACGAATCGAAGTCGAGATATCCCATCGCAAACTAGCAAAATCTACCGACGAAATCGGGTCGTCAATCACCCTGTCCGCTCAGAGGCCTTTGACCTAGTTATAAAATAAATATTTTCTTTGCAATAATTTGTCGCGAACGTGTAATTAAATGCGATAGCAAAACCTTGAAATGCTCACATATGTTCCGCAAGTCATTCCGAAGCCACCATACCTTTTTTATTTCATCCCATGTGTTTGTGCCCAATTTTTCAACTTTATTCATCAAACGAATTCCAGATACACGACGTGTCTGCGACTGGAAGTGAATATTGTAAACAAGAATGCACGGGTCAGGCCACGTGGAATTCCCAGAATTTTAATATTGTATCAAAGCAAATCCAATTATTTAACTATACTTTCAAGTTCACTTCTGTTTTTAAATCAGATAAACTTCTTGGTACAGTAACTCTCTATGTGCATGTGCGCCAATAAACGAGGTAGAAGCTATGTGATATAGAGTTATGCCTCTTGGATCTGTCTGAGCAAATATACCCATGAGAACCGATAGACCCAAAACTGAGCAGGGCGGTGCGATATGTAACAGACGTTCAGATAACCATAAATGGGAGAATGTTCGGGGGTCGTCGTGGCGACGATGATGTTGATGGTGGTCATAAGGGGTTGCACGTCGACCGATTCGGGTTGTCCCATACATATTACGACAACTATACGGGAAAAGTTCTACTGTGCGACATTTCTGGTTCCCAACTGGACTAACACTGGCTCTATGAGGTTACGTCGTTACACTATGCATGCCGTCATGACGGCGAACAGAGCAGAGCAGAGCGTCGGAGCGTAATGTAGAGCCAGTGTCTAGTCCAGTTTCCAATCAGTTGTCACTTGGTCGGTTATTATTGTTAAAAATTTATGACGTCACAAAATCAGCTTTTGTTCGTTATGAAGTCTATGCATTTCTATTCCATATATTTATCGACCTATATTATTTTTTCCTATTTTTTTTTGAGAATCAAGTGGACCATACATGGGTTGATCATTGTTTTTCAGCACCACCGTCTTATGGTGTATGCACGGGCGGAGAGGAAGAGCCTGGGGCGAACCCGGATGAAGGAAACGAAGAAGTTGAGCCGGGCAGTGACGACGAGGGGCCTGCCGACGGGCGAAACGAGTACACCATGGGCCAGAAGAACTTTAATCCAGTGTATCCATTCTATAAATATTAGTCAAGCGACAAGAAGCGATCAAGCAACATAATACAGTAATGCCATAACAAAAATCGACTCCTTAACCACAGCAGAATTATGGGTAATTTTTCAGGATTTAGTCGGAAATATGGATTGTTGCCATTCACCGTGCAAGAGCTTTCCGATGAGAGGCAAAAAGCCATATTTCCGACTAAATCCTGAACAATTACCCATAACTCTGCTGTGGTTAAGGAGTCAACTATTTAGGGCATTATTGTATACAGTTCATATGTTTGCTGATATCTCTATTTATTATATGGTTCCCCATTAATTAGTGGGAAATTGCCGCAACGTAAACATCGTATTTAGTGTCTTGACCGACAGTAAAGATATCATTTTGTTATTAAAAAAATAAATCTTCACTGTCGCTTACTTCCGATAAAATCACCGAATAATAGCGAACGAAAATCAATGCGCTACGGAACTACCTGTTTGAACACCCAAGTAATTCTGATTCGGACAGTGACTCAGACTTTTTGAATTAAACGCCAAAACAATCCTTGAAAGTAATTTGTTGACAGTAATTTGTTGACAGTTCTCAAAACGTGTTTCTAAATTCGACAGGAAGTGTAAATTATTTATTTTTTCTGTTAAGTATAAAAATAGAATGGCAATCTTGTCCGCAACGAAATTGATCAAACAGACTTGTTTAAACTGAAATGATGTTATTATTTCGTGATTAGAATGACATCTTATTGTTATTTGGGATATTAAATTGGTATCCGTCCATAATTTGTTGTCGCGTTTAGTGATAATTTGTGTTAACTATTTTATTTAAACTAATTTCTCGCCATTTGAAAGTGGTTCGTTGGCTATCAGCTGGCGAACAACAATCAATTTTCAACTGAATTAAGGAATATTATTATAATAAAAATAATGATTTACATAGTTAAAGCATATATAATAAATAGAACACCTATGGTGTTTTGTGTGAAAACCATATTATTTCATGAGTGACTAGCAGTGGAAATATAATTTGTCAACACGCGACCTGTGGTCACTCGTTGAAAATTGACATTTCCACTGCTAGTCACTCATGAAATAATTAGGATATTCACTCAAAAACCATAGGTATACTCTATCGATAAAAGTACCGGGGAAAATTCGGTCAACATGACTTTCTAAATTGATCTCAGTAGTTATGAATGGTATATCAAATATATTTATCACGGCTAACTTCCTGCCTTAGTCATAGTCATTATTACTAAGTCACGTTAGTTAGTCATGTTGACTAACCTCATCGGAGAGGGGCTCAAAATCGAGAAATCAGGATTTGTAATGTTGAGTAATAGGAGAGTTCAAAACATTTGCTGACTCGTTCTATCACGATTTGAGATGCGACTTTGATTCTTCAAACTAAAAACAAAATCAAAAACCAATTTTATGTGACATGTGAAAATGTGATATCATGTAGAATGTCGGAACTATAAGTTCCGGCATAAATTATGTTGATATTGATACCTTGTTCATTATGCATGCATGCATCTTTATTCACTAAACTCTTAACATGGTACACATCAAGAATCGCAAAACCTAAAATTTAACCTAATAAATAAATGGTTCTGTATAGTATTCAACCCCTGGTTGAAGTAGCACCGAGGGAGTGTGTCCCACACCCCGCTTGAACAATGAAAACCATATATAGTTAACAGAGTGGGTGAGTTAACAGGCCCCTGGGGAAAATTATTAAAATACCGATATAGATTATACACACACTGGTAGAGTCTCTATTGGTATTTTAGTAATTTCCCACAAGGGCCTGTTGGTGAGTCTTGCGTATACACGTGAAGAAAATATGGAATACATTCTTAGTGATTTTACAATAATATATTAATGTCCATGCATTTGCTGAAGTATATATAGGATAAATAACTTCAACATATCAAGAGGAATTAGACTGGATTGCATCAAAATGGGTCATTTGGTCTGATAAATAATCAAAATTTGTTCTATAAATGCTACGTTCCAGACTTTCTGTTGAGTCTCGAATACTGGTTGAATTTGGGTACTACTATATGAATCCGGAACACCAGTTAATAGAGGCGTATGAATCCAGCGTGGACGCCTGTAAATAGCCTGAATCCCATGCACACACCCTTCCGAGGTGAACTCATCAAGGGGGGGGTGTCGGATTTGTTCCCCAGCCATTTATGAAACTTTCCTCATTTGACAAATTTTGGTACCCACTCACCCATTGACACATTTTGTTTCAGTTTTTTGAAATGTTTTTTGACACTCACCGCCATATGGTAGCCCCAAAAAAGAAAAGGATTTACGAGAAAAGAAAAAAAACACGCACCGAATGTATTTCCTTGCGTACTATAGGTTTTGCATGGTTTCAAACAATATGTGCTTTCCTTCAGTGAATTTTGTTATTACAAAATTAATAATGAATGTATTTCCTTGCGTACTACATGTATATGTATTGCATAGTCTCAAACAATATGTGCTTTCCTTCAGTGAATTCTGTTATTACAAAATTAATAATGAATGTATTTCCTTGCGTACTATAGGTTTTGCATGGTCTCAAACAATATGTGCTTTCCTTCAGTGAATTTTGTCATTACAAACAATTTTGGCAAACAATTATTATTATTGGCACCGAGCGTTCCCTCGTATATTCTGCGAGGTGCTTTCGTCCCAGTTGTCGCACTCAGAATATTTCTATAGCAACTCAAAGTTTGAAGTTTGGTGCTTTACAATCTAAACCTCCCTATTGTATATCACAACAGAGCTTGTAGTAAGAACAGAGCTTGTAGTAAGAACAAGATTTGTTTTTTCCTTTTTATATTTTCACACCACTGATGGTTTCCTCCATTCCAAACCTATTTAACGACATATTTAAAGGTACTCAATCCGATAAAACTCCTCTCAATTACTATTTCAATGGCTTCGGGGGTCAAAAATATTTGATTCGAGTCGATGAAGTCACCCATCAAAGCTCAGATTTGTTAGATATCGATTTTAGAAATCTATTATTTTTCATTATCGGGAATTCTTTCTGGCCCAGAAGACAGTCAAAATTTCGTTATTATTACCACTTGATTATAGAGTTATCCATCCTTGTCTGTTTGAATAGAGTTTTGACGTAAAATCTCGAGCAGGTTACCAAATTGACGGCAGTTATTAGTACTCATCTCGAGCAATTAACAAATTTCAAAAATCAATATCTAATAACTCTGAGCTTTGTTTGATGGGTTCCTCGACTCGAATCAAATATGTTTTACCCCCAAAGCCAAAGAAATAGTAATATAGGACCCTCTGATCGGATTGTTGTTGTTGGAATCTGTTGAGATGGGGACCCACTTTACGGATTGAGTACCTTTAACACATGTGCTATTACTGCAGGAGATTTCTGTATGAAGTTAATCAACTAATTACATGTAAAGGAATGCATACAGTCATATGGCACCTTTTCATATAACTGTTTGATAAATAAAGAATCTTATTTGTGTATTTCTAATTTATACCACTAACTTAAAAGTATTTATTTAAAGGCACGGGTGGCGTTCTTTGCAGAAATATTCATATTTGTTCAAATCGCCATCAACACAAGGAATATTAAAATATATATAGTTTTGTTCATATGCCAAACATAATCAGCGCGTAAATAGTATATGGTCGCCAAGACGTACGATGGTGTACGTAAACAAAACCTGCTCGTGTTGCAGAAGTTTTGCTTCTGTTTACATAACACAGCGCAATTCCATTGGTTAATCACACACAAATGATATAAACGCTATTTATTATTTCCATATCAGGAAACAGTAACCAATAGCGCTCTTTATTTTTACCATATCCGGATCTAAACAAAAGCCAGGTTCTGTAACGTTTTTTGTTTTTGTTTACATAACAAAGGAAAACATTTGACAATAACATACTGTTTATACCATATTTCTGATTGGTATAAGAGTCTATATTTTACTATTCTTTCAGTTTATGGCGGTTTTTGACGGAGCTGAATATTTTAACAGCATACCCACCGCCAACGCCGCCCGTATCTTTAAGAAATGCAATCTAAACTAAGTGCCACATGTTTTATTGGAAAAAGATGTTACTGATAGTGCTATATATATATATCCAGTTTATTTACTTCTATATATAATTATGGTGACGCTGAAATTTCACTAGTTTACAAGTTTGAACTGGACAATGAGGTCTGAGGCTTGTCCATATTTTAATTTAATCTAGGTCTGTGTGATCTGTAGATCTAGTCAACACTTGAGGACAAAGAGTCATTATTATTTAAGTATTAATGATTTTATTTCAGAGATTTATTCTTATACTATACCTATATCAATTGCGATGATTTATTATTTTTGGGATGATCTTTCTTAATTTTACGGCTGAGATTTATGCCAAAGAATGCCATATCTATTTGTAAAAGTTTGGTTTTATTTGTTTTATAAGAGAACTTTGAATATGATAAAAACTATTATTATTTTTATAACAATTGTTCTTGTTTATATTATACTTCCCTTCTCATCTCGTTGAGTTAAACTAATCAACTACAACCTCCTGTAATAGTCAGATACTACATATACTACATATGTTCCTAAATTTTGAGGTGTGGAAAAAAATGCTTATGGGACACCATGACCAAACACACACTTGATGTCAATGATTTGCATATGTAGTAATCTGGACATCCTTGCTTAACTATTGCTACAATTGGATTTCAAAGCAAGATAATTAATAGCTCAGAATTAGGTGAAATGTTTTTGAATCGAAAATTTATTTTAAAAACTCAATTAAAATCAATATATTTGATCACCTGTCATATTCTGCCATGACTCGGGTGAATCTAAAATGCTGAATCAGATGCTGATCAGCAGTTATACTAAAATGCTGAACAGCAAATTTCCCGAACTCATGCAGTTAAACTTATTTATAACAGTCGGTTATATGTTGCGCAAATGACTTCTAATCAACGGGCTATAACCAAATTCAATGAGAAAATATCATACGACCGACCTCCATGCCAGTTCAGCAGTTCAAAATCCCGTTCAGCAGTTCGTTGGGTATATATATATATATATAGTTCAGCAGATTCTCCGGAACGCAGTTTAACTCAATTATAACGAAGCTATTGGATTTCCTCTTGTACAGGTTGTTTGTAATCGATTGGTTATACCCAAATGCATGGGTGAAAATCATTTGGCCGATCCCATGCCAATTCATCAGTTCAAATTCCCGTTCAGTAGTTTATTGGGAGCAGACCGTGCAGTTAAGCAGATTATCCCGAACACAAAAGATATTCGGCTGCAGGTTGTGCAAATCATTTGAAATCGATGTGTTATATCCAAATACAGTGAATATGGCGGTCGGTCAAATGTTGTCCCCTCCCTGTAGTTTGGTATATGTCCCATCAATTACAAGTCAATTACAAGACACGAGGAATTGTCAACCCGAGGAAGTCAATATTCACTAGGCCGAATGCCGAGGTGAATATTGACTTCCAAGGGCTGACAATTCACCGTGTCAACCAAGAAACAGTGCCATAACTGTTTTATTATATGAAACGCGCTTTGATTGGACAAGACGCTGTGCCGTTGAACGTCGCTGGGAAAACCTGATCTATTTTCAGGTGTGATAATAAGTTATGTTAACCCCTGAAGTATCATTACGTTTCAATATAGGAATTGGGGAAAGAAACATATGATCATATAATAATATATCTTCGTTATAATTGAGTTAAACCGGTAGTCCGGATCTAAAAGGGGTACCCTTGTACCGCACCTGGGACTTAACTTTACCCCACTCATTTTGTTCCTTATTATGTCCTTCAACTTTTAAGCAATCTTAACAAGACAAAAAGTGGCCGCCGTTTTTCAGACTAGGCCCTAAGTCAGTTTGATGCAAATTATAGCGAGAAACTCCAGTAAAATGTATACAAATTTATATATTTTCGTGAAGCAAAGACATAATGCCACTTTTATAGAGCAAAATTTAAACTCCCCATTAAAGATGGCATTAAATGACATTACAGTTTTTTTCACTATCTTCTAGATCAGTTTATGCTGTTTGGAACTGGTTAAGAAATGTTACTTTATTTTGTATTCTGTATATTAACTGATCACTGGAGCAATGAAGCGTGCAATTATTGGGGTCCTAGCCCCTTCCGATCCCTCAAAAATTTGATTTTACAGAATGCGATATAAAATTTCACTAAAAAATCACAGCTGGGATTGTAGTCATATTCCAAAAGGAAATGAACAGAACTGTGTGTGATATAAGTGAGACATATTATTACCTATGAATATTCCAACTCGATGGAACCAAAATTGTTACTTTGGCTCAAAATGGCTGCCAAAATGGCCGCCAAAATATGCAAAATGGTAGTTATTGCCCCAGCATGCCCTGCAACCGCTTACAAGTTGTGATTTATGTATACAGTTGGCTATTCTGCCTTCTATACATTGAATACTAACATGTCTGATGCACCATGGTTAATTGTTACTATTGTCACAACTGACATCACCAGAAATGTTGGATTTTTCTCTAACAAACTTGACATAAATATCGACAAAAAGTCACTTTTCAGGTTTGGACCATTTTTCAAGTAATATGTAACTATCTTTGGTATGAAAGGTGTTTATTGTTTTGGTCTATTTCAAATGTGTCACACTACGGTGTTTATAGACCATATTGCTCAAGATGGCTTCCAAAATGGCAACCAAATTTGGTAAAAAGTTCATTTTTACATATATCCCGAACATTATTCTGAGTTTTCCGAAAAAGGTTGCCAATTGTAACTCACTTGGTTATTAATCGTGTTAGATAATTAACTGATAACTACATGTTCTATTCTGGTTGTCCTATTTCGGTATGGGGCCTGACAAATTCATTTTAAAGTTGCAGTATGGAATTTTTGCCGGGAACCTCTTTTGTGGTTCTGGCCAAATTGTTGAAAATAAATGCACGGTGTATGGTTGTGTGTACCCGGTACGGGTGTACCCGATGTGGCTGTATGGTCATATGTGTGGTGTATTGATACAACGAGAGTCGCTGCATGGTCAGCTGTGTGTTGTCTATATATATGGAGTGACTGTAAGGTCACACTCGGTACAAGTGTACCGTGTGTGGCTGCATTGTGATAGGTGTGTGGATACACATGTCTGTAGGATCATGGATGGAGTGTGTGGATAAATAGATAGTGATTTTATGGGTAATGTGTATATGTGTACATTGAATGATTGTACGGTCATGATTCAAGAGTATATGCAAACCTGGAGTAAGCTGGATGGTCATTGCCGAGCGTGTGGTATATAGGGGGTGCCCTTTTGGTAACGGGTGGCATGTATATTTATATATGTCTTGGATGTATTATCACTGGTGGGAGTATAGGCAGTAGCTGTATGGTCATGGGTGACATGTATGGGTATACATTGAGTTGCTGAATTGTCATGTGTGAGGTGTATATGCAAGTATGGAAGGTATGAGTGGTCGGGTGTGCGGGTATTTGTATATCGGGAAGGGCTGAATGTCTATTTGTGGACTGCCTATGTATATATGACAATGGCGTGGCGAATAGGTGTATACATGTAGTGACGGTATGGTCAATGGTGAGGTGAATACAAGGAATGATTGTGTGATCCTGAATGTGGTGAATATGTATACAGGGAGTGACTATATGGTCATGTGTCATGTGTAAGTGTATACCCGGTGTTCCTGCACCGTGACTCGTTGATGTATGGTCATTTGTGGTGTGTACGGTTATAACCAAGTATAACCGTATGACCATGTGAGTCAGGTATACGTGCATAAAGTGGGTGACTATAGCGTCATTGTGTATGTATGTGTAGAGTTTATGTACGTATGTAGTGACTGTGAGGTAATGTGTGGGTTGTATACTTGAAACATTTGGGGTGGTATTCACCGGCTGGGTTTATAATATAGTCCAGGTAGTTTATACGAGGTGACGCTCAATGCTAAGCTATCGGTGGATATCGATGGGAAGACATCGCCGCGCTGTATAGGATTATACAATCAAGGTGATTGGCGTCAATCATAGATTGACCACCGGTCACATAAACATGCTGCGCGTAACAGTACACGTTTGGTTCATTTCAATCATGAGTAACAGAAAGAATACACCACCGACGATCGAAATACTTTTTTGGGCATTGTCCAGAGAAGCATAAAAATCCTAGAGAATAAAGAAACCGGCAACATCCACCAGCGCCGGAAATATGATGCCTGGAAAGAAATTTATTTGGAAATGGCAGGGAAATTTCCAAATAGAACCAAAAGACAAACAGAATTCTTCTGAGATGTTGTCTTCTTGGCTCTTCATTTTCACGCTGTGCTAATTCAAAAACCTCAATAATATCATCGAAACTCATTCTGCAGATGTATAAATGCCAGCATGAGACTCCACGCAATTATACCGCTATACATGCTGATTGTGGCCGGTGAGTGTTCACGAATTAGTCTCGAGACGGTGTCAATTGACAAGTGACAAATCTGATAGATTGGATCAATCACACCATCGACAGCGTGTGTCGTTGGCTCTAAAGCGATGATATATATTTTATTGTATACCTCCTTGTAGGAGAAGAATATATACATACATGGAAATATATATTATACAGCAAATGGAAATAATTAAGAAAACAGAACCGTTGCGTGGCTGATTGTATGCGTCATATCTCGAAGAGACCCGTCCTTATGAATGCGATTCTGTTTTCTGCGCAAACACGTATTTATTTACTCAAAGAAATTGTTACTGGATCAGATGACACATCCCATAAATGAAGTGAGCCATGTCGAGAATTATAGTTTCTATATTGTTGTCAAGTTCGGCGGGTGAGTTGATTGGCTCACCACCCAGAAGCAGGGCTAACAGAGACATATCATCTCTAGAATCCATGTACAGAAAGGTCGAGAGACCAACCTGATCAAGAATGTGCTCCCAGAACGAATTCCGAAGCGCAAGTGAATTGGCTGCTGTACAGTAACGAAGGGCGTGTAATATGTCATTCTGAATCCCGTTACCACAAGCGCGACACGTGCGATCATTAGAAAATGTAGTTCTGTTCAGCAGTAGAGCGAGATTTTTCAGAGCTTGAGACGCGCTAGGGTGCCTTTTCAGCAATGTCCAAATACTCCAAAATGACAGTGGATCATTGTGCACAATGCGAAACAAATCAAGTGAGGTATCTCTGTCAACTGTAGTTTTCCATTGTGTAACATAGTATGACTGTACTGTTGATTTGCAGAGGTGCTTCCATGCTGATTTAGAAGGAAATTCGCCAGTCGCAACGAAAGTATCGAGATACGCGTGCAGATTGTATTGCCGAAGTAACTGTGTAATGTCTGAAACAAACCCTGTTGTCGCACGTCCGAAGAGGTTGTATAAGAAGAATTTATATAAGAAAATTCGCAGTGGTTCCTGGTGCCCATCGGGAAGGTAAATTAGATCAGCGAAGAATGAAAGTTTCTTTATGTGTATTTCGTTTTCGAGTGGCATAAGACCTAACAGGCTCATTGAAATAACAGTAGGAGTCCGAGTTGGGATAGCTTGTATATGCTTGACACACGAGCGATAAGCTTTCTCCATGCAGTAAACATTGGAATCTGTAGAGGTTGTCAGAATTTCACACCCATAGAGACATTTTGGCAGAACAATAGTTTTTAAAAGAGAGGTCATCGTGGGCGGTGTGCACTGTTTCGTGATATTTCTACCAGCAATTGCGAAGAATGTTTTTCTAAGCTTATCTGAAATATCAGAGGCCCTGATATTACTGTTCTTGAACTTGCACTTGTTTTATCCCTAAATGCACACAGTCTGTCGTCTCGGGGAGCGTTTGGTCTCCGATAGACCAAGTTCTGTTGCTGCGCTCGTGTTGACGCCCCGACTCGTTGAATACAACAAAACTTTTGGTGTTCGAGAACATAAATCGCCAATTCCGAGCATATGAGTTGCATATATCGATGAGATGATCTAGACCAGCTTTTGATGTGGAAATAAAGGAGATATCGTCAGCAGTTGTTGGAGCAGTGCAGTTAACATGACCGACTGACAATCCTTCGTTCGCTGAACTGAGACGCGCTAGCAAGTCGTTGATAAATACAAGGTAGAAAAATGGGGAAGTCACGGCCCCTTGTCTTGTTCCTTGCAGAATATCCACTGGTTCTGATAATGTGCCATTGTACATCACTCGACTCGTGCAGTTATAGTGCATGTTGGAGACAATGCGTAGTATTTTGCCTTTAAAGCCGAGTTCATTGAGTTTCACCAAGATGCCTTGGTGCCAGACTCGGTCAAAGGCTTTCTGACTATCAAGAAAGCACACATATGCACGAGAGTTCATGTCAGCGGCGTAGCTTATTGACTCCTGCAGAATAAATGATGTCATCACACAGCTGACGTTTTTCTGAAATCCGTGTTGAAGTACGTTAGGGAAATCATCAAGACACTTATCACCTAGAAACCTGTTTAGGAGGATGCTCTCGAATGTTTTGTATATCACCGGCAAAAGAGTTATTGCTCTGTAGCTGTCCGGGATATGCTTCGGCTTCGGTGAACCTTTATATAAGGGAACGATTATTCCAATTTTTAGTGCTGGTGGTATCCACTCTAACGCCAAGATACCATTGAAAAGACGAAGGAGCAATGTCGAGAGCAGTTCACTTCCATGAACTAGATGTTCGTTAACCACATGATCGATGCCACCAGACTTTTTCCGTTTGAGACCACGCAGCACCGAGTTTAACTCGTCGGAACCGATCTCCTCACAGAGCATGACACAGTTGTAGTCTGCGTGTGAATTGTCAAGTAAAGATGCAAGTCGCATGTGTATGGACTGTTCGAAATAAAGGTCATGGTGCTCGTCTGGTTTGTAGAGAAACTCGAAATATGACCTCCATGCTGAAAGAATGTCATTTTGGTCACGGAGAAATACATCATTGAAGTTCATCATATTTGTACGACCATTTGCTTGTGACGACGCAGAGTCTGAACTCAATGATCTCCAGAAACGCACTTGGTCGTGGGTTGCATAAAACTCAAGATCTTCGCACGCTTTACGCTCACTTGCGCGTGAAGAGGAACGTATGCATTGTCTGAATCGTCGTTTCGCGTCCTTGTATTGGACATATGAAGGCCCATCGTATGTGTGTGGTCTATTATCTTTGATCCATCTAGACCGCAGTCGTTTTAAGTCTCTGTGTAGATCTCTTAGCTTGTCATTTCAAAATGGTTTAGCTGACATGTGGTTAGATTTCCTTGGCGTTGAAGCGGATGAAGCATACATTATCGCGCCAACGATTTCGGAATACAACAATTCAAGGTCAGATTTTGTCCGAATTGGAATAAGAACAACATCAGACAGATAGTTGTCGAGTGAAGACTGGTATGCACATAGATCCATTTTGTCCCAGTTGAAGTAAATTCTGGTGAAAGGAGATAATATGTTCGATTTAGCAATCGGCAAAGCAATACGACACGTCACAGGCAGGTGGTTGGAAGTATTGAGGTCGTTGTCGTCGATGATAGAACAGTCAGATACAAGATCTTCAACAACATGTGGTACAACAATGTGGTCAATTCGGGAGGGTGATGCAACTGTCGAGAAGGGATAGAATGAGCAGCTAGGACCTCTGCATCCAGAAGAACATGTCACAGAAAATGTTTCAGTACGGACGAAGAAACGGGTCAGTAGTAGCATTCTAGGGCCGTGCCCAGAAGGAACGCGGTATTCAGGAGGGCGGTTGACGTGAGTGTTGAAGTCCCCAATAATAACAACAGGCCCATGAACGGAAAATTGTTCCATATAGTTTTCCACAGAAATCAGACATTCTTCGAAATAATCATCACTATGGTTCGTGCTTGGAAGATAAACTTGCATAATGCTAATAACATTGCCAGAATCAAGTTTAACCTGTACACCCACAATACGATCACTTGTAGTTTCAAGAGCCATGCACTGTTTTTCAAGTTTTCTATTGACCAGTAACGCAACTCCATCACGCACAAATGATCCGCCAGAATTAGTTGTAATAATCCTGCCAGGTTTTCCGAAAGAGATGTATTCTCTGTCTATCCTTTGCAAACATGATAGCTGTTCATCTCTGAGCCAGTGCTCCGATATACCTATAATGTCATACTGGTGAGTTTTAAGCAGCGACTGGAGGTAAAGAACTGTGGAATTCACACCGGTCGCATTCCATGTTAATATATTGAGTTCACCCATCAAAGCGTCGTGGGGAATTCGGAGGCTCCTTCGTCCACGACCTAAATTCAATGCCTGGTGGCCAGAAGTAATCATCATAAAGTCTATCGAAGTCAGTCTCGTGGACATGGACACGCGCGGACTTAGTACCTACGCGGGAACTCCATAACAGTCTCACGAAGGTAGGGGTTATACCTTTCATTTCTAGGTACTCCCAAATGTCATTTTCAGTCGAATTTGTGGAAATTCCTCGTATGAAAAGTTTACGTGTGCGTTTGGTACTACGAGGTACTCCATGAAAACCTGATGGTTCGTCATGTCCGTATTGATGATCGTTTGACACACTTGGAACAGAATACTTCTTGTCCGTTCTGTCGCTCTCTGGTGGGCGACTATATTCACGTTTAGCTGCGATATCAGGACATGCACATGCGGACGGCTCCGGTGAGAATGCTGGAATACTATCAAGCGCTGATTGTGACAAATTCGGTGTAACAAATGCGGATACAGATGCACAAGACTTTGCACAGGTGGGTGTATCAGTATCAATAGTTGAACTTGCAGTATATCGAGTGGCGTTCGCAGATTTGCTTGGTTCAATCGGCGATGATGTTGGTTTAAGGTGTACCTGTATGGGTCTTTTACCCGGGTTTGCTGCTGGCGTTGATGTGTTACGGATTGGCTGAATAGTTTTAGGAGTCGTATTGAAGGACATGTGATTTTCAGGTTTTGTTTGTATCCGAGCAGATGGAGGAGTTTCTGGTGGTAAGTATTGCTGAACTGTTGCACACATTTGATCGAATTTGGCGGAGACATCCCGAGCGAAGAACTCGAACATAGTACTGAATTTTCGTTCAATACTTTCAATCACCTCATCTGACGCTTTTGTCGATTCTTTCCAACAAGCTTTTATGTTGATCAGTTTGGCGTTAAGAGTGTCGGCTTTCACATATGTTTTAGCTAATTCTTTTTCACGAGATAGCATTTGTTGTGTCAGCTTTTCTTGGTTTGTCGCATTATCGGCTATATTCGATTCAAACAGTTTCAGGCGATTCTTCAAACTCACAACTCCTGTACATTTGTCGTCGTTCATCCGTGTCACAGTTTGTTCCAGAACAGAACACTGTCCAAGAATATTTCCAATCGAGGATGCATTCGAAGAACATTTGATCTGTAGTTGCTCAAAGTTTTTCCCCAGAGCACTGAGTCGTGTACTCGTGTCAACTTGGCTAGCAAAGACTGCTTTAATTTCGTTCTGCAGTATGTTTGCATTTTTCGCGCTCTTTGACTTTATAAGAGTAAGTTCAGTCAGACATTCAGCTAATTTGTCTTGCACGCACATTGAAGAACATGCACATGAACCTTTCACTTCGAGTGTTCTTCTGGTTTGTTGAGAGGCGGGCGGGGTGTTCTTGTTGATGCAATCTCGGATATCATCGAAAGAACCCCCTTTAACGAATTGAACAAGATTATAGATGTCCCTTGCAAGTCTTGTGCTGACAGGAAAACCGCCGATTTCTGGGTCACGTTGAATGCGGCTCTTAAGGCTGTATTCGAGAAGATCACTGCAATGTGATTGTGCATCAAAGAACTTATTCGTTCGAATTGTTCTGAGGTCATTGTCACTAGTAACAGATTGATGGAGTCCGGCAATAAACTTATCTTTCGGTAGATTTAATAGTTCACTCAAAACTGGCGGGTTGTTGCTGGAAAAATAGTCGGGCAACGATGTGTTGGCATCTGACTCAGGCCGATATCTGGAAGGCTGCGCGTGAGTTGAGTTACAGTCTGCGCCAGTCAATTGGCTCGATTCCGAGGTATGTCTGGGCATTGTTCCTTGTGACAAAACGGTGTATGTCTTTCCCCCTGAGGTGGTTGTATTATAGTCTGACATTATGTGAGTCAACTGGTAGATATATCATAGCAAGTATGTGAATACGGTATATCGTGTGTCCATCAATTGAGAACGCTCTATAACGGGAACATACAGTGGAGACCTATTTTCACAATGTTACCGTTTATTGTGACCAGGCTTAATTAACACTGATCTACAGTTAGAATAGGTCCTTGACAATGGAGCTACCAACAGCTCAAACGACACAGATTTTCGACGTCCCAAACACTGTTCACTCTTGCCAATCTGTAGAGGGACCAGGTGTGTGAAACCAGTAATCGTCGGGTAGGATATCTGCACCTATAGCTGCGCGCTTCTGTTTGAAGTTAATTTACTCAATTGTCCATTTAGTAGTTGTTGTTCACACCTCCCACAAACGTAATCTTCATCTTGCTCAGTCATCGAGAAGGGTACTAATCATTCCGGCTTGGATATTGTTGTTCACACCTCTGTATCTACTGTTGTAGGAGCCCTCATGATTGCCGGCGTGGAAATTACAATAGTGAACAGCAATACGTAGGCCAAAAATGGCGACGTAAACAATGGTTTAGAATCCTTATAGGTACAAGCGAGAGTCAGTTGTGCTTTTGAAAACTCACATTTTTAACAGAAAATTCAACATAAAGTCCAGTGATCCCACAACACGGATAGAACCGCCATCTGCAGGCGAATTGTTGGCGTTGTTAGAACATTGAATTTCGAGATATTTGGCAATTAATCAGAGCAATAATAAAGCATGTCTGTCAGTTAGGAACGAAGCGAAGATATCTTTGCGTTCGGCCACTACCAAATAAACTACCTGGTTTATAAAATAGTCTCGCTTGGTGAATACCACCCCTGGTGTCTATCGCTTTCCAAAATAACTCAAGGATGTGTTAATAAATAGAGAGCTAATGTCAGAGAGTTCTCCATCGTGATGGTGTTTACGTATAATCGGGGAAAGCGATAGCCACCCATTACTACACAGTCACTCCATATTTACATACACATCACGCAAATGACAATATAGTCACCCACTGTACACACGTACACCTGACCCATAATATACACCCATACTTGGTTATACCCGTACACACCACAAATGACCATACATCCATGAGGCGCAAATGCAGGCACACCGGGTATACTCATACAGATGACCCATAACCATATAGGCACTCCCTGTATACATATTCACCATATCCATGACCATAAGTCAATCCTTGTACTGTATACTTATTTACCTCACCATTGGACATACGGTCACCCCGCTGTATATCTATTTTCCACACACATGGCCAAATATACATTCAAGATATACATAAACACAACAACAATGACCATAGAGTCACTCCAGGTATACATATGCACCACACCAATGGACATATATCCATACACATACCCATGGCACCAGGTATACTGCTTCTCATGACCTATGACCGTATAGTCACCATGTGTACCTATTAAAAACATGCATACATGATCATGGTCAATGATTGTATAGATATTGACCTCACAATTGGCCATAAGTCACTCTCTGTATACCTGTTCTCACACCATAGATAAATAGCCACTCAATATATACTAATACACCAGGTATACTCCTACACCTGACACTTAGCCATATAGTCAATCCCTGTATACATATTCACCACATTCAATATTATACAATCACTCCTTGTATACCTAATCATCTCACAATTGACCATACAGTCACTACCTGATACATATTCGCCACAGTCATATGCATATAACCACTCGATATATACATATGCAGCCCAGACATGGCCATAGAGTCACTCCATGTATGCATATATACCTCACCAATACCCACACATGCGTCCACTCATACCTTCACATCTCACACATGGCAATTCAGCAACTCACTGTATACACATAACGCCACCCATGACCATACAGCTAATCCCTATACACCAACCAGTGATACCCTATCAACGCATATATAAATAAACATAATAACCAAGTGATTCACAAGTTGCTACCTTTTAGGATAACGCAGAGAACAATGTTCGAGATATATGTACAAAATTTACTTTTTACCAAATTTAGTTGCCAGCTTGAGGAATTTGGTCTATAAACACCGTAGTATGACACATTTAAGATAGACCAAACAATAAACACATTTCATACAAAAGATATTACATTTTACTGGTTCAAGCCTGAAAAGTGATTTTGTGCCGATATTTATGAGAGAAAAATCCAATATTTCTGGTGATGTCAGTTGTAACAATAGTAACAATTAACCATGGTGCATCAGACATGTTAGTATTCAATGTATACACGGCAGAATATCCAATTATATACATCAACCACAACTTGTAGGCTGTTGCAGGGCACGCTGGGGCAATATATACCATTTTCCACATTGTGACGGCCATTTTGGCAGCCATTTTGAGCCAAAGTAACAATTTTGGTTCCATCGAACATTTGGAATATTCATAGGTAATGATATGCCTCACTTACATTGCACAATTATGTGCATTTCCTTTTGAAATATGACTAGAATCCCAGCTGTGATTTTTTGTGAAATTTTATACCGCCTTCTGTAAAATCGAATTTTTTAATGATCGGAAGGGGATATGACCCCAATAATTGCATGTTTCATTGCTCCAATGATCAGTTAATATACAAAATACAAAATAAATTCACCTTTCTCAACCAGTTCCAAACAGCATAAACTGATCTAGAAGATATAAGTGAAAAAACGCCATAGGTTCAAATTTCGGCGGCCATTTTCGCGGCCACCTTGGATAGAGAGTTTCAATTTTGCACTATAAAAGTGTCATTATGTCTTAGCTTCACGAAAATATATAGGCCTACATGTGTATGCATTTTACTAGAGTTTCCCGCTATAATTTGCATCAAACTGACTTAGGGCCTAGTCTGAAAAACGACGGCCATGGTGGCCGCCATCTTGTCTGGAGTCGACAGGGCACTTTTTTTCAATCCTTTCGCCGAATGAAGACAAACATCAACACCATGCATTCAAATTTAAAGCTGTATAATATGTTCATAATTATATGAATAGCATAAATTGCTGCATATTAGATTAATCACTCGTAGAAAACAGACACGACAGACATGACTACGATATTTATAAAGCAGGGTGTCAGGACTCAGGGTGCTGTATGCACACCCCGTCGAGGAAATATGCAATGGTGAATTCGGTAGCTTCTGGGATAATATAGCTCCCCGTGCATGTTGGGGATCATAGCCCCCTGCGTTGGGGAAGAGGCCATCACTGGTATTAACATCAATAGAAGACTGACAATGATTTAAACAAAACGTCGACCATTTGAGTTATCGCGCGAACAATTATTGTAAGCGGCCTGACGACTTTGTCCCAGTCAACGGCTCTTCGGCGGTTCAGAGTTTAACTCACTGTGGTGAAACACAGTCGCAATGATTGGGTTGTCAGCGGACACATATTACACGGTGCGTATGATCCATGTAAAACGCCAAATACACGATATTTACAGAGATTACATGCATGTGTGTATCCACCCTAAGGGTGGATACACACATGCATGTAATCTCTGTAATCATCGTGTATTTGGCGTTTTACATGGATCATACAGACGATGTAATATGTGTCCACTGACAACCCAATCATTGCCTACGTGTTGAACGCACTGAGTTCTAGTTCCAATAAAGTCGGAATGTAGATAAGCCGTTATCTTGGACCGAGTCGCCAGGCCACTTAAAACAATTGTTCGTGGGATAACCTATATGGTAGACTTTCTATTTAAATAATTATCAGTCCTCTCTTATTTATAGCAGTGGTGGATTAGGATTTCCCCGACGCATGCAGGGGCTATATACAATTTGACTTCGCTTAGCACTACCCACTTGTCTGGCCTGTTAACAATGAACCGCTCGCGCGCAGGTGATTAATGTTGTCAATTATTGGTGTGGCCATGTCAAATACATGTATTTTACATACAGAAATTACATGCATGTGTGTATCCACCCTTATAATGGGACACAAGAAAATGATATATGCAATGTAAATAATCACATATAACGTAAATGTGGATATTTAGCCTGCCATGTAATACGAGTCTCAGCTGTCTGGCCATCGACGCAGTCCTGTCTGGAATTTTGCGCGCCGATGTAGGTAGTGACGTCATGATGTACGTCTTGATGTCACGACGCCTTTACTGGTTTCACAAGAAGCAATCTTAAAATGACTCTGCGATCTTTCAATCGGAACTTAAAGTTTCCGTTTGTCGGCCTTGAACTTTGAGAATATTTCATCAATCAGTTAGGCGGAAATACCGTTAGAAAATTGAAGATAATATGTAAAATTTTATGAAATATGTAAACAAAACTTTTTCATGCAATTTAACTTTTTTGTTAACCAGAGCTTTTGTTCAATTTACATTCACTTTTTGAAAATATATTTGACTTTAGGAGCATGATGTTCCTACATATGATGAAGTATAGCTAACAGTTGCTAGATCAAAGTTTTTTACTTTTGCCCTGGAGCATTTTGCCCAATTACACATTTCGAGGTGGCATTAATCAATACAAAATGGCGGCCGTCGCCAACAATCATTTTTGGACTTCGCTGACCCTTCATCAAAAATTATCCTATTTTAGGTGATTTCAATTTATTTTTAGATCAGACCGAAAAAGTCGATTAGTATATATCTCATATTCGCATACGTATACCCTGGTCGCTTCGCTTCCGCGGCTTCGTGGGCGCTATTAACCTGTTGTTTCATTAATGAGGTGCACATCGTTAGATATCTCAAGTTTTTCGTTACGTTTTAACATAGGAATTAGGGAAAGAAACTTATGATCATAGAATAATAGTATTGATTGTACCTCGTAACCTGTATAACTTGTTTTGGCTGAAGAAGGCAATGTGACCGAACATTTCCAATAAGAGTGTTGCGATGTTGGATTTATATTTTGTGATATCATTTTTATTTCGCATAGGTTGAGGTCAACACTTTCCAGAGGCATTTGAACAGTCTGAAACCTGAAAGCGACAATCATGGGAAAATTAAATTCAAATTCTTTATTGGATATGATCATATTCTAGCTTATCCAAGAAGAAAAAAAATACATAAATAAATACCATCTTACATATAATCATTAATATTTTAAGACATTGATTGACTTTAAATATTCCAACATTTAGTCGCTGCCTATAGGCTACAGTAATATATATAGTTTTAATGTGTTGATTAACTCACCCTATCCCAACCTCTTGTTAATATTTACTCGTAATATGAGCTATAGCTCTATTCGTTAATTTAGTATAGATTAATTCGAGGGTATGTTTGAGTTACGTATATCTAGGGCGTTTTTGGTTAAATTACATATTTGCTTTGTTGCAGAGAAGGTTTTTGGGTTCAGCAGCATCTTGGGGTTGTTAATATTTTCTCCCAGTTGAAATATGTCATATTTCTTCTCAAGTCTCTATACATAGGACAATAGTATAAAAAGCGTATTTCGTCTTCAATTTGTTTGGTACAAAAGTTGCACAATCTGTCAGAAACGTCTTTTTTGGTCTAGTATATCTACATGTTTCAATATGAAGGCAATGAGCGCTAATCCTCAATTTAGTCAATTCTCTTCGATTCGCCTTTAGGATGTTGTATGTGAGATAGTCTTGGAGTTTGGTGATTCCATAAATTTTGCTGTAAAATCGTAGTTTACCTTCATTGAGATTTAGCATTCTTTTATAATCATTTTCAACTTTTAAGTTATATGTAACTGTTATTAATTTTTTTTTTAGTTTCGATCCATTCATAATGGTGAGTTTTTGGCCCACAAATTTCTCTATTTGAGTCAACGAATTAGCCAATGACATTTTTTACCTGATTTTCTGAATTAGGTTATCTTCATTGAATGCAGAGATTAATAATTTATGTCTAGTTGAGTCCACAGATTTACTGACCTCCATCAACCTCCTCTGAAATTTGAATGCTGAGTGAAACAATTTTAAGCATGTTGGTATATTATTGAGTTCTGAGTATACTGCAATATTTGTAGCTTTACTGTTAACACCTAGTATATCTTTCATGATTGAAGTATAATGTTTTATCAACACATGAACTAAATATGTATTTCATTGAGTTAGGGTTAACATTTAGATCAGAAATCCATATTTCTGATCCATATGTCATTATTCGAATTATCATAGAATTGACTATTTGCATCCATGTTTTCACTGATAAATTTGGGTAATCCTTTAGTTTACTTTTGATGGCATAATATTCTTTCTTAGATTTGTCTTATAAGCTATCAGCAGCTTTGATTAAGGTTCCACCTTTGTGAAAAATAATACCTAAATATTTATATTCATCCATCATCTCCAATTCAAGAGGTCCAAAACAGAAATGTTGTTCAATGTGATCTGTATTTACACTTTTTGAAAATATCGTTGTCTTTATCTTATTAGTGTTAAAGGCACGGTTGGCCTTAATTGTCAAAAATATTCGTATTTTTCCAAACACCGTAAACAGAAAAACATTAAAACGCATACAGTTTCGTTCATATATACCATGACCATCGCGTACATAGCATGCTATCATAAAGACCTACTATATTCTACTATATTTTACCTAAGCAAGAGCCTGATTGTGTTACAGAACACAGCACAATGCTACTGGCTGATCACACACAAATGGCATAAACGCTCTTTATTAGTCCCATATCAGGAATTCACCAACAAGAACACTCTTTATGTTTACCATCATAATATAAACAAACACAAGAAAAGTAACTTTTTATGCTTTTGTTTACATAACAATGGTCAAACATATGACAATAACATACTGTTTATGTGATATTTCTTATTTGTATACGGACAAAGTCTGTCTAAATTTTGATGTTCTTTCTGTTTGTGGCGGTATTTGACGGGTGGAAATATTTTCACAGGATACCCACCGTCAAGGCCAACCGTACCTTTAACAGTTAGCTTCCAATCATTGCAGTATCTTTCTAGACTATCAAGGCAGTTTTGAGTCTTGAGTCTCAGAAATTAGCACCAAATCATCTGCATATAGTGGATGGCTAAATTTAGTTTCAAGTAATGATATTGTTGCAGACAGATGGGAGTGCATATATTCTGTGATATCATCAATATATAAATTAAATAATATTGGACTAAGACTACCACCTTGCTTCACACCAATATTTGCTTTAAATGGTTCACTGTAACAATTGTCCAATTTACAAGCATATATAGTGTTAGAGTACATGCTTGTTATTATGTTATAAAATTTCCCTTTATACCTTTCGCTTGTAATTTTTTTTAATAATAATGGCCTTGATATAAGGATTAACTGTCATGTGGACTGTTTTTATGGAGATGTAACGGTGAGGTAAGTGGACATAACTTGTGTAAAACCCGTACATACAAGTTATGTCAACTTACCTCACCGTTACATCTCCATAAAAATAGTCCACATGACAGTTAATTCTTATATTTATATACATTTAGCGAAAAAGCCACTTTTGTAAATATATTTAAATCGAAAAGTGTATCGTGACAAGATCAGCCCAAAATACCCAATAGCACCCTTGGCAAAAGTTAATAGGAACAATTTCTCTTCATGTTGAAACCCGATGATGTATTAAGTCAATCCTGCGCGAGTAAAAATGCGCCCAAAGCATTACGCGTTCGTCTTTCCAAACCTAATGACGTATCGATGGTGTTATTAGCTTGGTGTTATGAGGCGTTGCGCATTCACCCAGAAATAACTGCAACTAGCCACGTGGGCGCCGACCAATCAGAATGCTGGATTTAGTGATGGCAACACTTAGTGTGTAAATATACACTATCAAATGCTTTCCTCAAGTCAATAAATGCAGTATATAATTGCTTTTGATCACATAAAATGTATTTGTTTAAAATTGTTTTCAGAACAATTTTGTGGTCACTTGTTCTACATCATTGACGGAATCCTATTTGGTTCATAGATAACTTATCTTCAGTTTCCAAGTATTCACTGAGTCTCGTTTGTAGAATATTTGTAAACAATTTACCCAAATAGCTGGTTATACTTATTCCCCGTATAATTATTACAGTAGTTGGGTCACCAGATTTTTGGATAGATGTGAGTAAAGAAAGGTTCCATTCTTCTGGAAAAGTTCCGCAATCAAATATTTTATTAAATAGTTTAGTTATAGTTAGTGACAGAATGCCTGATTTAAGATTTTTTATTCCTTTCTTAATTTCAGAGCATGCGAAGGGTCTATTTAGACATTTATTTGCTATTGGTGTATCTGTATCGACTTGAAATGGATCAGATATATTTTGTTCGGTAGATATAATTTTTTTCAGATGTCATTGACTGATCATCATTGGTAGTTAGTAATTTGGTGTAGTGTTCTATCCATTGTTTGTCTGTAATTGGCGATTTGGCTACAGTTTTTGTTTTGTGTACATTATTAAATACTTTCCAGAATTGTTTGGAGTTGATCGGATTTATGTTGTTCATATCTTCAGTTAGAGACTCGGTGAATTTTTTTCTCAATTTCTTTCTTAATCTGTTATATTGTCTACGAGAGGACCACAGAAGGACGAAAGCAGACACAGAGGCAATGGAAGGTATGCGTGGTAATGTTTATGATATTAGCCCTGTTCTCCCAGAAACGTCCAAATAGACTTGAATGATTTGAGACAAAGTCGAGTTTCTGAACAATTTGGTAGACTCAAAAATGAGAAAACTCGGTCTAATAGGTGGGCTCAAATCAGGAATTCAATGTCGAGGAAGACTCGAAATCAGCTTCTTTCGAAATATTAACACAACTGTTGAGATCCGATGACACTACTAGTAGTAGCAGTTTTCAGAAGTCAGGCGTCGAAGCCAAACCGCGTGATTGGGTTTGTCTCCCTAATTTTGTTCTAAATTCCATGTTGCAGTATGTGTATGTTGGTTGAAGTGTTGCATTCAGCGATCTTACGTTCCAAACATTTATCGCTAGAGAGTTGGAATCGTTAATAAGAGCAGACACCGAACCAACAGAGTGTGACGGCCGTTTGTGTCTATTAAAGAAAATTGTGTATGTTATACGACATATGAATGGAAAGCTTTGTTAATTTTGTACAGATATTGGGGTTCTTTGTTTTGAGCTAGGGCAAAATACTTGGGCTGACGATTCAGTATGCACTGACACTCCAATTTTAGCCAAGCATGTAAAAAGTAAAGATGTAAAAAGTAAAGACAAATTGTTTCAATCCAGTTGTAGTGTTTGATAATAAAACCTTTACAGAAAAACAGATTCGGGACATGCCTTGGTTTTGTTCGATGTTCAATAATTAACAAAACCTCATTAATCTGGCCACATATCAATATAATCGCAATCCTACTTGTGTTTGTTGTATTTTTATGTATGGTATGTCAGTGTGTTGCTAAATGGTGAATTTATTATTGTTGATCGGAGTTTGTATGTTGTATATCAGTTGCATGATCTTCTATGGTATGATATATGTTTCTCTGTATGATTTTTTTTGTTTTTGTTCGCATGCATGTCTGTCTTGTCTAGTGACCAGACGGATTGTCTACTAAATTAATAAACAATAATTAGATATCAAGTCTAATTTCTGATGGAGTATCACAACTCTTCCATGCGCCCTCCTGATAATTTCGCGCCATATTACCGATACATATGTCACACATTGGGAAGACCGATTCCAAAAATCACAATAATTTAATTGTCTTGATTTTCGATTTGGTTGCTTACATGAAATGTCATTCCATGCTAAATTACTGAGATATATCAGGCACATTGTGATCACCATGGCTTGGGAGACCTGTTCCAAAACTCACTAGAATTTGCCTTAATTTTTGGGTTTTAACCTAATAATTAGAGTTTTTCCACCACATTGATCAATAGTGCGCTCGTTTATCTTACACAAAATGACTGTTTGCTCCACAATACCAATAAATATGTTACGCATTATCATCATGTCTTGGGGAGACCGATTCCAAAAATCATTAGTATTTGCCTTAATTGTCGATGTTTATACTATTAATAGGGTTTTTCCATCATATTGATCGACAGTATACCCTCGGTATTGTTATACAAAATGTCAGTTCACGCTATATATTGCTGAGAAATGTGAGGCACAAATAATAGTGTCATGGCTTGGGCAGACCAATTCTTAAAATCACTAGATTTTGTCTTAATTTCACATTTTAACACCAAAAATAAGGTACTGCCGGCAAATAGAACGTCCCATTTCGATGTGTCATATAACATATATGATTACATCATTTAACATTAATATCTTTTGTATTTCAATTTGTCTGAGGTCGGGCGTGAATTTATCTGACAAATACTCTGAATACGATGCAAAGCATAACTGTGTAGGTGTCATCGCGATGACGTAATGTCACGTGGTTCTCCAGTAGCCATGGTGCAAAATGATAACAAAACTTCAGTTTGCGGGATATTTCGACGGGATTTTTGCGGGGTTGTGTTAAGGGGGCTTAGATGCACCGGACATGATACATCAATACTTAAGTAGGATTACATTTCAGCTGATCTTTAAATTTCATTGTTTAGTTGGGGGAAAAATTATTGTAACATTAAAGGCACGGGCGGCGTTCGTTGCAGAAATATTTATATTTATTCAAATCTCCATCAACAGAAGGAACGCCAAAATATATACAGTTCCGCTCATATGCCAAACATAATCAGCGCGTAATTATTATATTGTCGTCAAGACGTACGAAGGTGTGCGTAAACGGGAGACTGCTCGTGTTACAGAAGATTTGCTTCTGTGTACATAACACAGCGCAATTCTATTGGTTAATCACACAAAAATATATAAAACAGTAACAAATAACGCTCTTTATCTTTACCATTTCCGGATCTAAACAAAAGCCAGGAAACGTAACGTTTTTTACATTTGTTTACATAACAAAGGGGAAAAATTGACAATAACATACTGTTTATGCCATATTTCTGATTGTCATAAGAACAAAGTCTGTCTATATCTTACTATTCCTTCTGTTTGTGGCGGTTTTTGACGGAGGTGAACATTTTAACAGCATACCCGCCGCCAACACCGCCCGTATCTTTAATGCCTTGAAAAATCAGTTTGGCTGTAAACTAGTTAACGGAATGGACATTTTATTTCACGGCTTGATTGTGAGGTCAAGAACGGACATGCGGTGGACAATTAACGGCTTTGCTTAACACTGGTTAATGGTCATGCCGACCGTGAACATGTTAAGGTCCTGCCCGCTCTATATGCCGTGAATTCCACGGTACTCCCCTAACAGTGTATGTTCTATTTCGCACATCGACCGGGTAAGTATTTATCCGTGTAAATGAAAAGAAGAGAGTTATTCTCTGACAAATCAATTCTAAAGTTCACTTATACACATGACAGTTACATTGTTAGGATCAAATTGGAGCATCTATCGAAATGTCACACGCGGGTTTAAGTGGTTCTGTGAACAAAAAGTCGGCGTGAAATACCATGAATATTTCAACACGAATTCAAGTCTCCGACTGTAGCACCCTCGTGCTAATGATATCAATTCGCCAATCAGATACATATATTCAGTCACGTGCCTGACACCCGGGAAACATAGCAGATGTGGTTCGGAAAACTTCTCCAACGAGTCCGGATCTGGGCTGAGAGAATGTTGTGTTATAGCATGCAGCAAGGACATTATGTCTATATTAGATAAGTTACTTTATAGATATAAATAATGAATAAACTGTCGGCAGCCATTGTGTTTCTGATGTTCATAGTAGGAACAGTTTCCATGAACGCCGTGCATTTCAAACAAACGAAGAACCGAGCATTTTACACAGCGGATGACGGATTTCTGGATTCGACCATAGCCAGGAGCTCCCTGGAGTGTGGTGCAGAGTGTTCCAATAGGGATCAGTGTGTTTCATCTCTGTATATCAAGGACACAGGCCAGTGTGACATGTCATCTACATGGATAGAGGACCCAAAAGCTGAACTTATCCAAAATTCTAGTAGCATCTTCATACAGAAGGTAAGTTCACATTTGGAAGTATTTTCGCAATCTATATTGACTTGATCCACGTATACCAAGCAGGCAGTTACTTCACATATATATAGTCTCCCATGCAGTTCATCCGAACCTCCTCTATATAAAATAGTAGGATATGTCTGTCTATCTGTACGCCTGTTCCGGATTTTTTTACCAAATTTGATACGGCAAATCTGGTACCCCTGCGGATGTAAATCATGTTATAACGGCGATCGTTTATCAAATCTTTTGATTTAAACAAAACAAAAATTTAACTTAAATTTTTTTTATCAACCGGACAAGGCTCATTCGAGCTTCCATATTCTGCCACCGTAATTTGGAAGAAGGTATGCGATAGGGTGACAAACACACGAACTCTTGACATACCGGCTTGATATGCTCTGAAAAATACTGTTTATGGTTACCGCCATTTTCCCGCTATTTTAAATTGTTCGCACAGGTGTAACAAACGCTACTTTATTTCTACAATATCAGCAATAGATTAACGCAGAACGATCTTTTCTGTTCCATGCCGTGCAAATGTTTGTTTTTTTTTTGGGACCCAAACATCGTATTCAAAATTGTATTTTTATGACTCCAATGCTCGTAGAAATGACATAGCATGCTCGTAGGAAGGTAGATCAAGTATTTATCGACCTATTTGGATACCGGGGAAAATTAGAAAGCGAATATTATAAGATGTGGAGCGCACGTCATCCAAGTATCTTTAAATTTAAATGTTATTTAAATCTATATAAAAAATTAAAAATTCAATTAAAAACAATTTAAACTAATCTAATATTATTTGTTTTTAATCGGGGAGCCCGTCTAAGACCAAAATATGCGCGAAGCTCACAAAGTTTTTAATGGCCCCTAACGCACAAAGGGACCGCAGGACCAGGAGAGTAGGATCTGTCTGTATGTTCGCACTTTTTCTGCCAGTCTCCTGGGGCGAATGTTATAACGGTGTTAATTTTTTAAGAGTGCTGATCTGAAACAACAAATTTAATTACAAAACATTATGTTCTATTGAATTGAGCTCAATCTAAAAACAAAACAAAAACATCAAAATGTGAGAGAGGCAGACAAAAGGGCCACATATCATCATTTTCATTGTTTGCAGAATCTGAGCAATTATTAAGAGGTGACAAAAACAATGGATTTTAATACATTTGAGAGGTTGAACATATTATTTTCTTTGTTGTCCCTTTCGGTACCAAGAACTGCTAGAATAATTAATAGTTTCACACAACACTCCAATCACCAAACAGCGTATTGCCTTGGCTCCATCAGAGGAGGCTTCATTTGTATCATTATGTGGAGTTACCTTTTTAATTGCATAATATAGTGTCATACCCCCATATATTACGATGATGAATAAAGCAGTGCATGCATAATCAACTAGAAATTATGCCACAGTGTTAAAAGATATGGTGGTCAGCTTTAACTTGGTTATGAAGCCATGACCCATAACTCATCTCAGCCAAATTTGTCATTGAACAACATGAATGACATGAAAATTCTCAAATATAGAAAATTATTTGTGGGTAGTTGTCTTTCTAACAGGGGGGGGGGGGGGGGGTCGGAAAAAAATTTCAGGCACGTATGGCATTTTTTCCCTTTCGATCATTTTTTGTACCCACCCACCCCCACTGCCAATTTTTTTTCCGTTTTCGGCAGTTTTTTCCGACCATTTTTTTACACCCACCCCCTTTTAACACTAAAACAGAGATTTGCGGGGGGGGAAATTCACTGCAAACAGCTGAATTTCTGTGCATACTATTTATCATGGATGTTAACATGGACATGTAAATTGGAATGAGTCATTTTGAGGTCATTCGGCCAAAAAAACATGGCTGCCAGCGGTCATCTTGGATTTCAAAATTTGCAACAAAATACAACGGTTAGTTGCGGAAAAAATTGCTTGTTGGTGGCTTTGACCACCCACCCACCCCGGCATACGTGCCGGAATATTTTTTTCACCCCCCCCCTGTTTCTAAGTGAAAATAATCATAAAATTTCATGAATCAAGAAAAATTAAGTCTCCTCTCATGGTATCCAGATATGATATAATCGATATATGGAGTGCACTTTTGAAACAAATCTAATTTACAGAAGTTCTTGGTACCGAAAACGTTGACATTTTAAATAATTTCCATGCCATAAAAGTGAAGTAAATGAGTTGATATCAACCGATTGTTCTAGTGTTCTTAAATATTGTATCACAATAATCGCTTGTACCAAATTTCACAAATAAATTCCTTACAGATTTTGAGAAAATCCATTTAGAATTACCAGGAAATTTTGGTCAAAACGTACATCTGACCCTTATGGCGCGTACACATGCCGGGCAAGAAAATATCAGGTATGCCCCATGTAACTTACATGACCAATTAAAAAAATACTACAGGAAGATATCCGATGGAGGCATTGAACGGGTATGTTGTCGCCTGTGTGTAATACGATTGTGTTCACCTTGATTTGTGGTCATCGGTATCCGTAAAATAATCTCTGAGGCCCGTTCCAAACGACGGATTTTTGTCGACTCGAATCTAATACCAGACCCACAATTGTATTAAATGCGTCAAAAATGCGACGTTTGAAACAATTAGATCCGTGTCAGACGCATCACAGACGAATCTCCGTCCAATTCAGACGAATCTTCGTCGGTGATGCGTCTGAAATCCGTCTTGGTTTCAAACGACGGATTTTTGACGATTCGAATCTAATACATGTGACGAGAAGAGCCGAAAGTTGCCGAAGAACGAATGCAAATGATATGATAATGATATGATAATGGTATAATAATGAGGGGGCTCCCCTTATCTGAGAAAATACCCACATGACGTCATTTGTCGCACGCTCTCTTTGTCATAAAGAAAGATATATCTATAAGCATAGCTTAGGTAACATTGTGCAAATTGTAATTATTTGGGTAGTTTGATTCCTCAACAAACATGGCATGTCACTGACTCACATCTTATAATGGATATAGTATCAATGTTTTAGAATAATCCATATATACCGGTATAAGGGGTAGGGGTTGTAGCAACTGATTTATAATAATTCATATAAACCGATATTCCTTATTTTAAGGAATAGGGGTGGTAGTCTCTGATGTATAATAATTAATATATTTACTGGTATTACTTATTATAAGGGGCAGAGGTGGTACTTCTGAATTATAATAATTCATATATACCGATATTACTTATTATGAGGGGTAAAGGGGTGGTAACCTCTTATTTATAATAATTCATATATTCAGGTATTACTTGTTATAAGGGGCAGAGTGGTAGCCTATGATTTATAATAATTTATATATACCGGTATTCCTTATTATAAGGGGTAGGGGTGGTAGCCTCAGATTAATAATAATTCATAAAAACCGGTATTACTTAGTATGAGGGGTAGGGATGGTAGCCTATGATTTATAATAATTCATAGATACCGGTATTCCTTATTATAAAGGATATATAGGTGGTAGCCTATGATTTATAATTTATAATTAATATATTCCGGTATTCCTCATTATAAGGGGTAGGGGTGGTACCACTGATCTTATTTATAATAATTCATATATACCGGTATTACTTATTATGAGGGGTATAGGGGTGGTAACATCTTATTTATAATAATTCATATATTCCGGTATTCCTTATTATAAGGGTAGGGGTGGTAGTCTCTGATTTATAATAATTATTCTTGTATACCTGTATTTACATGCATGGTATACACATATATGGCAATTGGATGCACGATCTAACATTTATTTGTAGCGCCTTTTATATTTTATTATATTATATTATATAACTATATGTACTATAAACATCCTCATATACATATGCACATATATTCGCGCTGCAAGCACGCATATATTTATACATAATTTATATACTGTATTTTAGTCGACTCGAATCTAATTGTATTAAATCCGTCGGTGATGCGTCTGCGGCCAATTTTGTTTCAGACGGACGCATCTTTGTCGCGTCGAATCTAATACATCGGTCGATTTATGCACTCCATGTTACCATCACAAAATGGTCACGCGTAGATATAGAGGCCTATATATACCGGTATGTTATACATATATATACTAAAATACAGTATAAATTATGTATAAATATATGCGCGATTGCAGCGCGAATATATGTGCATATGTATATGAGGATGTATATAGTACATATTAGAGCTGAAACGGTTAGACGGTTAACCGGTTAGCATCCGGTTAGCGACGTAACCGGTTAGAAAAAAATGAACCGGACGTAACCGCATCCCGTTGTCAGTTGAATGTGAACGTGAATAATCCTCAAAATATTAGGTTAAATGATGCAAAACTAATACTAAATCCCGTGTCACCGATAGTAGAGTGCAATGCAAGCATTAATTGGTACACGGGGTAGTATCAGATACTTAGTAGCAATTCTCGAACTGTCTGGAAGTGTCGGCGACCTTCAATCAATTCCGACCCTTTGAAGTTTTCTTCCGACAAAAGCACGTGTGCAGTCACTGTGTATCAAGTCTGAAATGGACTCAATGCACACAAGGAAGTGACAACGTAAAAGTGACGTTGTGCGGCAATGCGTGCTTTCGTAACTTAATAGTTAATACTGCACGAAGCAACATGGATTCAAATTGGAACCACACCACGACATACTATATATAAAACTGTTTTACAGTGGGGTTTATAAAAACTATGTAAGTCGACAAAGTTTGAAGATTGAGATCAGCTGCACAATGTCTTCAATCTTCCCGTTCTTCCTCCGTGTTGTGATTTACTGACTCAAACAGACATCGTAGTTGAAGCAACCCAAAACTTCTTCGATAATCTTCCCTTTTATCAAGGAAATTGATGCTCCATGCTACTCTGTAACTGGTTGTGCCTGTGGGACTAATTAACACTCAATTTGGCAGTAATTGCTATATGTTAAGTGATTGCATGCTAAAACCGAAACCGAAACCGAAACCGAAACGTAAATTATATAACCTCCCAACACTAGTGTCCGCTATCATGATACCGACGAATAGCTCGAATACTGAATAGGACGGCGAGTCTGACCTAACTGACCTTCCTTTTTGTTCTCTAGTTATTACTTTCTTGTCTTTATATATAATGCATTGGAGGATATACCAATGATGATAATTATATATTACAGATCTTTAATATATAGTTTTGTTACTCGTTTTACCAATACCCATACTATTTTACTCGTTTTACAAATGCCCAAACATATGCTAATCACGGCAAATAAGCGATCTCTCCTGCCATTCACAAATTTCACTTGCTCATTCCCCATCACGAGAGCCAGCAAAAGAACAAGGAATACGTGTTTTTGAATATCGTTAAATGCCGTGAATAAGGTCTTTATTTCAGCTACTACTTCTCACCTAGGTTTGTCCCTGGAGCATGGCATAATGTCGACATAATTAGTGTGAGAGAAGTCCGCTAGAAATTTAGCGGTTAACCGGTTGAAATCCGGTTAACCCCGATGGTTAACCGGTTAGAAGAATGGGTCAACCGTTTCAGCTCTAGTACATATAGTTATATAATATAATATAATAGGCGCTTCAAATAAATGTTAGATCGTGCAACCAATTGCCATATATGTGTATACCATGCATGTAAATACAGGTATACAATAATTATTATAAATCAGAGACTACCACCCCTACCCTTATAATAAGGAATACCCGAATATATGAATTATTATAAATAAGAGGTTACCACCCCTATACCCCTCATAATAAGTAATGCCGGTATATATGAATTATTATAAATAAGATCAGTGGTACCACGCCTACCCCTTATAATGAGGAATACCGGAATATATTAATTATATATTATAAATCATAGGCTACCACCTATATATCCTTTATAATAAGGAATACCGGTATCTATGAATTATTATAAATCATATATAGGCTACCATCCCTATCCCTCATAATAAGTAATACCGGTTTATATGAATTATTATAAATCTGAGGCTACCACCCCTACCCCTTATAATAAGGAATACCGGTATATATAAATTATTATAAATCATAGGCTACCACTCTGCCCCTTATAACAAGTAATACCTGAATATATGAATTATTATAAATAAGAGGTTACCACCCATTTACCCTCATAATAAGTAATATCAGTATATATGAATTATTATAAATCAGTGGTACCACCCCTGCCCCTTATAATAAGTAATACCGGTAAATATTAATTAGTATACATCAGAGACTACCACCCCTACTCCTTACAATAAGGAATATCGGTCTATATGAATTATTATAAATCAGTTGCTACAACCCCTACCCCTTATACCGGTATATATGGATTATTCTAAAACATTGATACTATATCCATTATAAGATGTGAGTCAGTGACATGCCATGTTCGTTGAGGAATCAAACTACCAAAATAATTACAATTTGCACAATGTTACATAAGCAATGCTTATAGATATATCTTTCTTTAGGACAAAGAGAGCGTGCGACAAATGACGTCATGTGGGTATTTCCTCAGATAAGGGGAGCCCCCTCATTATTATACCATTATCATATCATTATCATATCATTTGCATTCGTTCTTCGGCAACTTTCGGCTCTTCTCGTCACATGTATTAGATTCGAGTCGTCAAAAATCCGTCGTTTGAAACCAAGACGGATTTCAGACGCATCACCGACGAAGATTCGTCTGAATTGGACGGAGATTCGTCTGTGATGCGTCTGACACGGATCTAATTGTTTCAAACGTCGCATTTTTGACGCATTTAATACAATTGTGGGTCTGGTATTAGATTCGAGTCGACAAAAATCCGTCGTTTGGAACGGGCCTTATGATCCATCAATTGTATCGTCTGTCTCAACAACTGACCTCGTAATTCCATTTTGGATGGGTTGACAGAATCGCTGAAGTATTATATGAATATATAGAGGCGTATATCTATAGATGGTTTCCGTCAATCCATGTGGGGTTTTCAACTGCACCCCCCCCCCCCCCCATTGAACCAGACCAAACTCTCAACATCACATAATCAATTTGCACCCCTCCCCATGGCCTTTGAATTTCCGACTCGGTACCTCACATGCCATGTGTTTTTTTACGTGAATTTTGACTGGACACCAGGGTGGGAGGGACCTAGAGGAAATTTCAAACCAATATTTTGACCAAAAGTAGGAAGAGATGCAAATGTTGGTCTAAAACAACAAATTCGACATGCATTACAGGTTGGAAAATCAGACTACCAGAACAATTTCAACCCATGTGTGGTGTACTATTGTGTCACATATGAAATTTCCAACTGCATGGTGAACACTTTCTCCTTATATACAAGGTGTTTGTGCATGAGAGCAACGTGGCTACAGGTCGGCGAGTGCCTCATCCAACCGACTCTACGGTAATACACGTCAACAGTTGGAATTTCCATAATATTATGAATTGCCAATATTGACTATTAGTCCAGGAGATATTGGTAGACCTCTGCACCCCCACAGGACTCAACCTCACCCCACTAATTTTCTTCCTTAAGGTCTCCTCTAATTTTTTTCACTTGTTAACAAGAAAAAAAAGTGGCCGCAGAGACTCCAGACAAGATGGCGTCCATCATGGCGGCCATTTTTTTTATATGCACCAGGTCTCTTTGATCGCCGTTATAGTAAAGATGATGTCACATGCGGTCTTGTTTTCCGTTCGATTCGTTATGGTAATATACAACCGTTACAAATTAGTCAAAAATCCGACACAAAAATCCAATATGGCGGCCAAAATGGCCGCCGAAATGTGAAAATTTGCTATTTTTCGAACATTTCACCACCTTTCGTTTGTCTCTGTGGGAAAATATTGGCACATTGACGCGATTTTATACATTTATCGTCTAGAAGAGTCATTGGCGAACACACGGGGACCATAATATACCTTCCTTGACGAATATTTTTGTCCGATATCACGTTTTCCCAAATGCCGGTATAATCCGGTCAAAGCCAAAACGACGCTAATAACGCAATGTCTGTTTCGAATCAATGAGTGTTATTGCTATTATTACTCCAGCCATGATTATATATGTGCAGGAGATACTCGGGCTAGGATTCCTCTTATACCTGAGTTGAGGAATATTTACCCAAATCCAAGATGGCGGCCAAAATGGCCGCCAGATATAGAAAAATCACCGAAAATCGCTGATTTTAACATCAGTGAGAGTTATTGTCACGACAACTCCACACCTGCTTACTATTGTGAGTTGGGAACACTTAGTCGAATAACTGTCCTTATATTGCATCCAAATAAAAGTCCCCCAAATCAAAAATGGCGCCCACAATGGCGGACAAATTTTGAAAAATTACAGAAATTCCCTCATGTTCACATCATTGGGCATTATTGCCGAGAAAACTCCACACATGCTGACAGTTAAGTTGTAAATACTGAGGTGAAGTAATTACCTTGCATCTGATGAAGGAAATTGTTTTCCAAATCGAAGATGGCGGCCAAAATGGCGTCCGAACTTTGAAAACAAGCTTACATTCCTTTACTTTCTTACTATGGGCGTTATTGTTTCGCGAATTATACCCATATGGAACATTGATATGAAGTATTCATATGGAACATTGATATGAAGTATTCATTTGAGTTTGGCCAACCCTCACTGTCAAGATGACTGCCAAGCTGGCTGCCAGAAATTGAAAAGAAGTCGAAATTGTCACATACTAATTTCAACTTTTTGTCATAATATCAATATATATGGATTGGACGAAACGGTACATAAGCCATCTATTAGTTCCAACATAGGTCGTCGCCTTCTGGAAGGATGAAAACCCACAATAATCGCGATGTGGCATTTCGAAATCTTTTCTCCACTAAGCGCCCATAATGGCCGTAACGTATATGGGTGCTCCGAATAGTCATATTATGACTTCCAAGAATCCAAACAACAGTACCTGATCTTATTCTGATTTGCCACATTCAGCATTATCTGGATCAGCATCCGTCTCGTCACATTAATCTATCTCGCTCACACCAACACAGTTTTCTACACTTCTTGGTAGAAGGGTCCCACTAATCGGAATGTTTCAAACAACACATATGCTGGTGTCAAGCTCACGTTTTTGTCTCGAAAGTTGGGAATTCTTATCCTTATTCTTGGCGAGCTTCATTCGTGGTAGCTTATGGTATAATTCAGATGCTACATATGTAATCTGAGCGTCATCTTTCGTGATAAACTACAAAGGTATGCGGTCGATACGTATTCTAGCTTTCAGAAGGACCTCTCTATCTGCGTATTTTTCAGATTTGGTTATCTAATGTGATAACAAACTGTACATCTGGTGATCTTCCCATCCAGCCACTTCTCAATATATGGTTCATCAATTCACATATTCACATACTGACGTAGCCGGACAACCTCTGTATATGGCTTCGAGTGTTGAAAGCCTAACATTTGAATGATGCCCCTCTGCTAAGGCATAGCAGACCATAATGCATAATATACCCACACTTCTTGACCATGATCATAAGAACAGTCCTGGTGGCGTCCATCAATCGTCTCACCGTACAGATCCAAGCAGATAATAACAATACATGCGGTGCTAGTTTGTGGGCATGTGTCATGATAGTGGAAATGAAATTGGACCATGGCTGCACCACCCCTTCTTTGGGTATGTTTTAGATTCAGACATTATCTCACGTGGCTTTGCTTTCCTTGTATGCTAAGATTGTATCTTTCAATCCGCTTGGAAGTCGTTCTTAATCAACGCACCAGACGTGTACCATTGGCTACTACTATATAAGCCCCACCAGACTGGGATGTAGTCTTCAGGACGATGCATTTGATAGTTACCGATAATATGTCATACTCACGCTGGGTGGTGGTCGGTATGGTTCAAGAAAGTACAATGCCATCAACACAAGGGTGAAATGTTCAACGCGAAGAACATCTAGAGGAATGTTACTTTGATGAGATCTTGCATTCAGTTTAACCTACGTTGGGTACACCAAGTGATTTATTGGTAACATCACCATTCAAAACCATTGTCCTGCATGAGACATCTTAACTACTATATTCTAAAGTTATATAATATAAAGCTATATGATCATAAAGGGCACGTTCACCAACGTCTACATCCGTTGCCATCGAGACTATAAATTGTTTTTTAAACACAGTGAAATAAATGCACCACAGTTCCTGACATTTTCTTGAATAATACCGCCCACATACTGACACTAACCCTGAGAGATCATAACAACAATGCATACCTCCATTCAATAAAGACAGTATCCTTTAGCCCATCCGACTAGCTAGGATAGTATTATCCAGACAAAATTATACGTCTGGTCATGTTGATTCAGAACGGCATTGAAACGGATGTGGAAATACAATCTTACCACACAAAAAAGACCAACACGCATGACATTCTATATTGAAACATGCACCTGGTGTAGGGTTATATACTGTGGCCCATTTCATTCCCACTGTCATGGCGCATGTCCACAAACTAGCACCGCGAGTATTGTTCTTCTCTGCTGGGAGCTATTCGATGAGACGACTGCGGGACGTCACAGTTTGCTTAGGATCATGGTCAAGAAGTGTGGGTAGTCGGTACATTATGGTCTTCTCCTTAGCAGATAGGCATCTGTCCAAGAGAATGAGACAGCTAGCTACCTCCGAAACACTGCCGAAGTTGTCCACGTATGCCAATACGTTCGCTAAGTTTGTGAGTTGAACCATCTATTGAGAAGTGACTAGTTAACTGGGAAGTTCGCCAGGTATACATGTCATTATCCCCACGGGTATGAGAAAGACATACATAGAGATGACCTTCTGTAAGCTTGTATACTTATCGACCATATGCCTTTCTAGTTCAGGATGACGAACAAATCCCATATTTAGAAAGCATCTAAAATCTTAAGCCAGACACCGGGAAATTAATTGTTTGAAACGTTGCGATTAAAGGGACCCTTCTCTCAGGAAGTGTTGAATACTTTGTCGGTGTGAGCGACCTAGATTTATCAGGCAAAGAAATGGAAACTGGTCCAGATCATTAAGGACGTGGCAAATCAGAATCTTTTACCTGGTAATTGTTCTAATGTGGCTATTCGGCGCACCTACGGTTACGGCCATTATCGGCGCGAAGTGTAAAATGGATTTCGAAATGACACATCGCTATATTAAGTGTGGGTTTTCGTACTTCCAGAAGGACACGATCAATGTTATGCGTTTTGATACGTTTTAAGTTGAACTAATATATGGTTTGTGTATAGTTTCGCCCATACATATCGATACTATGACAAAAAGTTGAAATTTGTATGTGAATATATCGATTTCTTTTCAATTTCTGTCCTCCAGTTTAGCTGCCATTTTGACCTTGGGTATCAATTGCCAAACTCAAATGAATACTTCATACCAATATTCCATATCAACATGTGATGGTTGGTAGAATTCGCGAAACAATAACGCCCATCGTATGAAAGTAAAGGAATGTAGGCGTGTTTTCAAATATCGGTCGCCATTTTGGCCGCCATCTTATATTTGGAAAACCATTTCTTGCATGGGATGAAAGGTAATTACTTCACCTCAGTATTTATAACTCAACTGTCAGCATGTGTGGAGTTTTCTCGACAATAATGCCCAATGATGTAAACATGAGGGAATTTCGGTAATTTTTCAAAATTTGTCCGCCATTGTGGGCGCCATTTTGGATTTGGGGGACTTTTATTTGGATGCAATATAAGGACAGTTATTCGACTAAGTGTTCCCAACTCACAATAGTAATCAGGTGTGGAGTTGTCGTGACAATAACTCTCACTGATGTTAAAATCAGCGATTTTCGGCGATTTTTCTATTTCTGGTGGCCATTTTGGCCGCCATCTTGGATTTGGGTAAATATTCCTCAACTCAGGTATAAGAGGAATCCTAGCCCGAGTATCTCCTGCACATATATAATCATGGCTGTAGTAATAATAGCAATACCACTCATTGATTCGAAACAGACATTGCGTTATTAGCGTCGTTTTGGCTTTGATCGGATTATACCGGCATTTGGGGAAAACGTGATATCGGACAAAAATATCCATCAAGGAATGTATATTATGGTCCTCGTGTGTTCGCCAATGACTCTTCTAGACGATAAATGTATAAAATCGCGTCAAGGTGCCAATATTTTCCCACAGAGACAAACGAAAGGTGGTGAAATGTACAACAAATAGCAATTTTTCACATTTAGGCGGCCATCTTGGCCGCCATATTGGATTTTTGTGTCGGATTTTTGGCTAATTTGTAAGGGTTGTATATTACCATAACGAATCGAACGGAAAACAAGACCGCATGTGACATCATCTTTACTATAACGGCGATCAAAGAGACCTGGTGCATATAAAAAAAATGGCCGCCATGATGGACGCCATCTTGTCTGGAGTCTCTGCGGCCACTTTTTGTTCTTGTTAACAAGTGAATAAAATTAAAGGAGACCTTAAGGAAGAAAATTAGTGGGGTGAAGTTGAGTCCTGGGGGGGGGGTGCAGAGGTCTACCAATATCTCCTGGACTATATAGGTTGTTTACCGGACGCAATTCACTTGAACCAGCACGACTAATACTGTTCTGACTGAGCTCAATCAATGTCATCAAATCCGCCGCGTTCTCACGGGTTTAATCTTTGCAGCAAGAAAATATCAGGGTACAATTGTACCTGATATTTTCTTGCAGATATTTTCTTGCATGTACATGTGAGCGCACCATTATGGTGCGTTCACATGAAGCTGCAAGAAAATATCTGCAAGAAAATATCAGGTTCAATTGTACCCTGTTATTTTCTTGCTGCAAAGATTACGCTCGTGAAAACGCGGCGGTTTTGATAGCGTTGATTGAGCTCAATCATAACAGTATTAGCCGTGGTGGTTCAAGTGAATTGCGTCCGGTAAACAACCTATAGTCCATATTGGCAATTCATTAAATTATGAATTTTCCAACTCTACATATATTACCGTAGTCGGGTGGGATGCGGCACCTACCGACCTGAAGCCACGTTGCTGCTCTCGTGCATAAAAACCTTCGATATATGATAAAATGGTCACGTCATTTGAAAATAGGTTCACGCCTGTTATAATTTCAAAGTACATGCATATGTGGGATGACAAAAATGATGATGGTTTGTGGCAATCGGATGACCCCATCCCCACCGAGACCCCATATGAAGTTTTGGCTTGGTTCGTGAGGTTGTGGTGTATATTACATTACCAAATATACAGGGGTGCATGTGTGGACATGGAACCCCTCTCACTATGGTCAAAGTTTTCACTAGTTGGAAATTTCAAACCTGACAAAATATTAGTTGGAAATTTCACACCAACAATGAGTTCAGATTGTTCTGTTAGTCTGATTTTTCAACCAGTAATGCATGTGGAATTTGTTGTTTTAGACCAACATTTACATTTCTATTACTTTTGGTCAAAATAGTAGTTTGAAATATCTTGGAGGTCCCTCCCTCCCCGGTGTTCAGTCAAAATTTCACGTTAAAAACAAGGCATGTGAGGCACCAGGTGGGAATTCAAAGCCGAGGGGATGGGTGCAAATTTAATTATGTGATCTTAGTATTTGGGCCTGGTTCAAGGGGGGGGGGGTTGCAGTTGGAAATCCAACATGAACATCCTCTATAGATATACGTCCCTACGCACATCCATATAATACTTCAGCGATTCTGTCAACTCATCTAAAAATGGAATTACCAAGTGAGTTGTTGAAACAGACGATACCATGTGATTGATCATAACTCGAGTGCGTGAACGGTTACCATCGTATCCCTTTGAGATTATTTAAAGGCACGTGCGGCCTTAATTGTTGAAAATATTCATATTTGTTCCAAACACCGTAAACAGAAAAACATTAAAACGCATACAGTTCCGTTCATATATACCATGACCATCGGGTAAACAGCATGTTATCATAAAGACCTACTATATTTTACCTAAGCAAGAGCCTGATTGTGTTACAGAAGACAGCACAATGCTACTGGCTAATCACACACAAATGGCATAAACGCTCTTTATTAGTTCCATATCAGGTATTCACCAACAAAGAACGCTCTTTATGTTTACCATCATAATATAAACAAACACCAGAAAAGTAACTTTTTATGCTTTTGTTTACATAACAATGGTCAAACATATGACCATAACATACTGTTTATGTGATATTTCTTATTTGTATACGGACAAAGTATATCTACATTTTGCTGTTCTTTCTGTTTGTGGCGGTTTTTGACGGGTGGATATATTTTCACAGGATACCCACCGCCAAGACCAACCGTGTCTTTAACGGATACCGATAACCACCAATCATGGTGAACTCAAATCACCCACAGGCGACAACATATCAGTGCACTGCCTCCATCGGATATTTTCCTGTATTATTTTTTGCATTGGTCAAGTAAGTCACATGGGACATACCTGATGTTTCCTTGCCCGTCATGTGAACGCACCATTAATGTGGTGTGTTACAGTTATCTATCTTAACCCAGCAGGTGCTGCTTGTATGATCATAGAGGATGACTTTGTAATCGATGTGTTTTTGTGTAACATATTTAGCCATATTTACCTATAACCGAGACGATCAGACGACCATTTTATCAGAATATAGAATGGGCTACATGCATATGATCATCTATATTAATTTTGGGCTCGATACTTTCGGCTGACAATCTTGATATCAGCACTTCGTGCCTTTGCCGACCTATTTTAGTCAACGATATATGTCATAAGTGATCAATCACAATTTAAGGCTAAATATCACACCGGGAGATATCGGATTTGTTTCTCCAAGCCTCGTATTTGACACACTGTTGTAATTTATCACTTGTATCGTATTCTGAAAGATGAGCTATCTCTTCCCGACACCACCACCACCACCACCAACAAACAATGCCTATGGAGCTTGTTTTGAAGGCACATTTGCATTGTTGTTTCCAAAAGAACGTGAGAGAACCATCTGGTGTTAGAAATAGTTCACCTAAATATGTTTTTAAACGATGGATTGTCGATAAAATTTCTAAAATACACGTAGACACCTTACTTCCTTATTCGTGATCAAAAAGTTGTAAAAAAAAGTAATTTCGAGTAACAGAACATCAAGTTTACTAGTCTCAATAACTTTAAAGAATTATCTTATAATTTGTAATCTATACAGATTGTTCAGATAAGAGATACACCATCTTTAAATTTGATCGATAAACACACGGGAATAATACCGATTTTATATATAACATAATCACTTGATAACGTGAAATAATTAATGAGGGGCAGGGGCGTTGTACAAACACGAGAGCACAATGCGCTCGAGTGTTTTACAAAATAGTCCCTGCCTCTCATGAATTATTTCACGTCACTAGTTCAATTGATTATTCTGTTTATTATATCCCACTATAAACATCTGATTTACCATAAATCCGAACAATACCGTCATTATACATATGACGCACAACATTCGATAGCGTGTAAGAATACCTAAGGCGCTAGTTAAAGTGTAACAATTCACAAGTGAAATTATCGTTATAATCAGTCGAGAAATCAAGGTAAATCACACATTTGAATGTAATAAATACTTTGTAAAGCATAACCGAAGACATAATAAATTTATTGGCTGTTCTCAAATCCGCACATAAATGATACATCTTATATTACCATATTAGTATGGTCGTTAGGCGGTTAGACCCGGAATAAATTGGTAAAGAAGCCGTTTTGGTCTAAAAACGCGCGGACTAGTTTGCTGAACAACATATACAAAATCCGCTAAAATCCGCTTTGGGGAAACTTCTCAATTCAACATGGCGTCCAAAATGGCAGTTGGTATCGGGAAATGCCGAGGTTCTGTGGTAAGTGCATCCATTATTGCCAAATTTGTAATAAATTGAAATATGCAATAGCGGTACTTTGTCGTAAACCATATATGTAGAATGTTTGTCCCAAAATGGCCGCCAAACTGGACAAAATCGAATGAAAATTACATTTTTGCAAAATTGATTAGCTAGTCCTATAAGAGTAAACAAACGCTCGAATTACGCGAGGAAAGATGATTGCAGAGTACAGGAGAAACATTTTGTTAGAGATGCACGAATTCTCTCGAATGTATCTCAAGAGAGAGCAAGCGAAAGCAGGGTCTCATACGACGGTTAAATCCTGACGTTTGGGCGCCTAGAAACGGAATAACAACGCAGTTTTATCTGTAATTTTTGTCTTGAATCGTGAGATATATATGTGTAACTAAACAGCTAAATGGGATTTAGTATGGATGTATTGAATCTGTGACCTTTTAGAGAAGCAGAGATATATGTACTCAAAGCAGTATCACGAGTGTGACCAATTATAATTTATTTTGATATATACAACACCAAACCTGTTAAAATTCACTGCTACAGTACAGTTTGAGAGATATTCATAGAGTATTGGGAAAAATATGTAGATCCTATTGTTCGCGTCTGTAAATATTGGTCATAGTTGCTTCCAATCAAGCGATGAAACATGAATATTTCGATTGTATCACAAAAATGCATGTTGGTATATTATGAACGCAATTTATCAAACCACAAAGGAGTACCATATAGTATATTCAATCAATTCTAAACTTTACCAAAATTGCCTACATACTCTGTGGCAGAGACTGGGTTTATACGTGAAAATTATATTTACTTATATTCACCAATGCCGCATATACGGTAAATTTATTACGTTGTTTGCAACCGCATAACCGCGTTTACACATTATCATTAATGTTACACACATATGCTACACACAAAACCACAAATAGCAACATTGGGTGGCTGTTCAACGTTGAAATAACAGCTTTAAACGCTAATAACCTGATATTTAGCACACTTTAGTGGGTGGTATTGGCAAGATATTTTAAAACAACAACATACTGAACATTAATATTGTGCATTGCGTGGTAGCATATTCCAGTTGTACAGTACCGACTGAAGTCATTTTAACAACACTGTCAACTAAGAAACCGGGTTGGTAGAAGCATTAACTTTAGTATTTAACTGAATGTACGATGTACCGTCTCTTTGACATGGTGAGATGGTGGGCTAATCTAGTGAATATATGAGTGTTTCTTTACAGTATAATAAGCATTGCGACATACGTGTATGGTTTATTATCACGGAGAGTGTTGAAACATTCGGGAATTTAACTATTATGCATACCACAAGGCTATGCGCTTCAGTTTTTGCGTTACATTCCATAATGAATCATCATGCCGAATGAAACTACCACACCCTGTGTGGCGTAACTTTGCTTCGTGTGCTGCATGCCCAATGTTATTATGTTTGGTCCGGCTGTTGTGTGTATTCTATGGAGAAAACCCGAACTTTCAACACCGGATTGACTTGCGTTGTAGTCACCAATAAATCCTTCAGATGGATCTGTTTTAATGATCTGTTTATCTTTAACGATATTTAACACCAGACTTGTATATTACCAATACGTATTTTTACGAATATGGGTTATCCAGTATGTTGCTTTGGTAGTGGCATGGCTTGAAGTTGCAGCCATTTTGACGGCCATGCATTTTCATGTCCGCGAGTGTATTATTTTCCGACCGTGTTCCTCTATTCGCTTTCGTACTCTATTTTCACACCCACTAGCATGTCTGCGTAATTCCCATGCCACAATATATCGTATATTGACTTATTTCGATAACGGATTTTAGATATGTTATACTGAGGACACTCCTGCGTCTATTGACACCAACATCGCTTCGTTACCAATTTATTCAGGGTTAACCCATCATTTCGCGTACTACGACCATACTATATATGTAATGTTCCACGCCAAAAGAAAGGACCATTGGCTTCTACTGAGGCGATACATTCTATGACCTCCACAAGTTTTTCGAAGGCATGTATAGTGAGTGTAACCCTATACATCTTTAGGGTACTTATGACTTAGTCTGACAATCACTATTAGCCTCAAGATTCGGTCATGTGGCTTTGCTTAAGTGAATGTTTTTTCCTTATGCAGACAGACATCGAGACGCCACCTATGAACGAAACTGATGATCGGGCGGTTGCCGATACAGGCGAAGAATTTCTGAAAACAGTGGACTCTACAAAAAAGGAAAGTTGTGAACGAAGGTGTGCTCTGCACTCGAGATGTCTGATTGCTTCATATCGTTCAGTCACAAAGAAATGTAGAATGTCGCGGAAATGGATTAAGAATGTGACTGCAGAGCTACCAGAGACTCTGGGTTGGAAACTAATGAAAAAAGTGAGCAAATAAACTAATGCTTAACTGCAATAACATGTATTCCTCGCATTATCTCGTTGATTTAGTTTATGTTTTGTATGTTTTTTTTTATTTCGCGAGGTTATAATGTAATGTCTAAGTGGGTGAAGATCCACTACAAAATGAGAAAGATATGCGTTGTGAAACCAACAGCATAGTCCATGCAACATAGTTGTAAATATTATATCTCACGTGACTTTCTCGCATTCTGATTGGCTGCACACTGCTATACTATTTTACGATAGTACCCCAGTAGGATTCCTACATGCCTACTATTTTTTTTCTTCTATTTATAGTAACAAACTCATTTCGCGAAATCAGTTTGCCGCCTGAAGATACGGCCAATCTTAAACTATACCGTGTACGATACTTATTGCAATATAGACATATCATTAGATTTATTGGTGAATTGTAATGATCTTACAAATATCCGATCATAGCCAGCCAATGTATTTAATAGTTTGTCTGTTTGGTTGGCAAGCGGCCAGTCCTAATTTTGTAATGCCAGTGGAAGTTATTTATAACTTCCATTTCCGTTTTAATCGAAGTTAAGCAAGTTAACTTCTACAATTTCGCCAAAATGTCTTCGCTAATTATGTATTTATAGCAGTAAATGCATGAATCACGAAGAGGTGCTGTTAGCTGTAACTAATAACATAGTTATTGCACCCTGCCATCGTCAACAGATTGCCGTAAATTGTAAAATCTGAGACCGATTTCCAAAATTCACTCTAAATAAAAAATGTGACAAAATCAGACACAGATATTGTGTGAGAATTGGCACCAATGTTCAATATAATATAATAAATAGTGAATGTCTTGTCGTTGACTATGCCAAAATAGTGGTCCTCGAGGAGGAATAGTCCACTCACCTGCGGCTCGTGGACTATTCCTCCTCGAGGAACACTATTTTGGCATAGTCAACTCCAAGCCACTAATTATCTATATAATATATCTTATAACACTGCCTGTAGTATATTGTAGCTTCCATTCTAAACAATACGACTCACCTCGCGTATGACCAAATAAAAAATAACGAGTAGGAGAGCACATGTTAAGCAACGATTTAGAGGTCGGTTGAGTTTACTTGCATTTTGGTTTTTCACCAAAAAAAGTGCAATTTATTATCTAGGAAGCTGGATGTCTAAACGTTCATACAAATTGATGCACCTTACACATAATTGGGACAAACACTCCATAACATCAACAATCATATAGGTAGACAAGAATCAATGTACGAAGAGTAAAGTGTCACAAGCTTGTAACTAATGGCGAAATGTAGACAATTCCGGTAATATGAAAACGATAAACCGTCTTCAGTATTCTTTTAAACAGTTGTATACCATATTTACCAAAATATGTTTTACAATTAGCCATAGCAGTATTAATGATAATGGCATAAACAAATGGTGAGAGCTATTACGTTCAAATACACTTAAAGGGGTACTGTACACTAAACCCGGTCATTATGGGGCCATCTCCTTTTATATTCAACATAATATATGCAACAGATGAATTCATTAGAGCCATGGATTAGTGCAAAATACACTCATATGCTCTATGAACGATGCAAACAACATGGTAATTATAATTAAAATGAATTTATGGCAGGAGTCATTAATTCATAAATTTCATTATAATTACCATGTTGTTTGCATCGTTCACATAGCACATGGTTCCATAAATTGACGGATTTAATGTACAGTAGCACCTAATAGAGGACATAACTCATAATTTTCTCGGTGAATTTTCACAAAGACTGTTGAAGAAAAGTAATTAATTTAACATTTATATAGTTACGATCATTAGAAAACTGATCAATTAAAGACAGAATATAAAGTATATAGTTCAGGCACATTAGGCGTGAAAGGGGAAAAGTAAGGAAATAAATAGGGGAAAGCTGATTTTTTTTTATTATTTAGGCCATAACATCGCGGATGCGTCACGAAAGTCCCCTAAAATCCGAGTTGAGCTTTCTGAGTTAAACCATTTTTTCCATATAAAAAAACTAACTTTTATATTTTTCTTTTCACAATCATGGGAATAATTGGATGCTATATCATTTTTTCAGCCGAAACATATACCAATGTAATCAATATTGTTCAATACACAATTCTCGAACCATATATACCAATTAAACAGGGGGATTTGAATGAATTTCGCAGATATGGACAAAAATAACTTAATGACCCCAAAAAATTACGATTTTTTCAGACAAACGGTCGTAGTCGATGTCAAATTTCTCGGGCTACTCATTACGTAGGCGTGAGCAATTTGTTTTAAAAACTGCACATACATCACTCCTTCAACATAATTAGCGACTATACATATGATAAGTGGGCAATACTTGTAAAAATATAACCCTACCCCCTAAACTGGCTCTCGTCACATTTTGCTCTTCTGCTGGTCCAAGCGGTTGTTGTAGAAAACACCACAACTGTGAAAAAGGTGGTAAAAGCATAACACTTGGCACATATGTTTCTTATACAGTACTGCTCATTTTCACATGTGGCGACATTCGCAACAGGCTCTTCTTATCAACGGTTGCTAGGCAACTACCCGGCATCGAATTAATGCATATGACTGATATTATGTGAGTTCTAACAAACTAAATTACGTCGTGTAGCATTTTTAAGGTGAACAAAATGTGTTGTCAGTTTTGACCTGACCGACAAACTGCCATATTTTTTACTTACAGGTCGTGACGGTTGCTAGGGACACACCCGAAATATAAAAATGCACATATGACTGATATTATGGTTGCTTTAACAAACTAAACTACACCAAATAGCACTATTATGTTGAAAACAATTATAATAGTTGTTGTTGGTGTTGAGCTGGCTGAAAACAGTACCATATAATTCTTACTTATTTGAGTGGTGTCTGTTGCCAGGGTCATACCCGAAATACCAAAAATGCACTGATATTATGGTAGTTTTAACTAAACTCGTTTTTTATGGTGTTAATGTGAGCCTAACCAGAATGTGCTACAAATTTAGTTTCCATATGGGTACAATTATCAGTTATGCTCCACCAGTTCAGATATCTGGAATTCAAAGTGAGAGTTGAAAAGTCGTTGCTTATATTTTATATGAGGCATTACCATAATAGTTATATAAGCCATAGACCAACACAGCTAGATTTATAATGTAAGTCACGGACCAACTCTACTATATATGAAGAACATATGGCCAGCCACCAATATGTTAGCCATGGACCTAGCCTTCAATAGTTGGGTTAGGACCCAGGCACATACATATCATGGGACCCATGGCCATACATATAGACTAGGATGTTATACTCCATGAACCAGACCGCTTCATATAAGCCCTTATATATTGGCATTGGATCCAGGCATCTATAGACTAGGCATTTAACCACGATGTTAAACGGGTTATACCTGGTCACCAAGGCAGCAGTGGAGCGATGACGTGTTATGGAAATACAATAGTATACTCTATGGCGATAGACCAAGCCTATTATACATGTATGCTACCTAAGCTGCATTTTCAAGGACCATGACACGGTTGCATGGTTCAAATACCCAAGTGCCCGTGTACTCAGATACCATAGACCAAGTCCGATGCACAATACATTAGTACACCATGGATTCAGGACCATATATATGGTATGATCATATGTAATGGGACAGTTTTGTGACATATCAACCTATACATAGATATTGGACCGATGCCACATATATGAAGGTTAAGGGTGGATGCGCCTATAAATAGGCCACACACATGTCAATGTAGGTTGGCCATGGGCACATGCCATTTGTGTAGACCATGGACCAAGGCCGATATATGTATGCCATATAGCATTGTACCCAGGCATAAACAGATGCCTATATGTAGGATATGGATCCACCCCTTATACGTGATATATCTACACCAAAGACCCAGGCACGTTTAAGTAGCGCTAATACCCATGTGTATATAATTATGTATGTATTGGATGCAGGTCCAAACATATAAGCTACGGAACCGACGTTACTAGTCAGTTCATAGATTCACATATATGCTGGTAGGTAATGGACTGGTCCACATATATAGGAGACATATGGAATCCAGGCCCTATGGGTAAGTCATGGAACAAAATGGCTGTGCATGGATCCACGTCTCTATGTGCATGCCATGCAACACCCTATAGGATGGAGGTCCCTATAGATTGGCCGTGTGCACCACTATGGCTATGGATTTAGGCTCATACAAGTAGGAAATTGAGACGGCCACTATGGACAGCCCATGTATCCAGGCTGATTTAGCTATGACATTATCCAACAGTTATGACCTTATTACCAGGCATTTATATGTAAGATATGAAACCATCCCATGAATGTACAAGTTACATGACTATCTAGGCTATAATCACAGCCACACATATGCCATGGACCCATGTGGACACCACATGTAGCGCAATTACACAGGTGCATATAATAACCCATATCTAACATCAGACGCTATGGAGAGCCGGTGATAAGTTTAACCCTACCATACAAGATATATTATTTGAGCAGTTTCTTTTTATCTATTAGAGCCTATATTGGCAATATTTTCATAGCATTAGTTATATAAGCATATACTTATCTGGTATTGAAATTCAGCTCGTAACTTTCTAGACGTTTATGGTTTTCCTACATATCACAATTACTCATAACAATGTGTGAGATTTGTGTTATCTTCGAAGAGAAAATTACGGTAAAACCATGACATTAATTGCAGGCGCCAACTGCTCTCATTGCAAGCTGCATCTGAACAATAATTCACTTTGAACCATTGATATTACGCACACTATATTTGTTCAGCCATCTATTACTCATTTACTCTAAATAAAATTGATACAATCAGCATTTACGGATGTACACTGTAAAATGTAGCAAATCATACCCAGTTATCAAATCAGATTTGCAAACAGTAAATAGAAAATAATATATCTTGAGGGTATTTGGACACCGGGTGGTTATGTCAGTCAGGAAAGTAAACACATACAAAGTAAGTTCCCCTGATATTTTGGATACACAGCCACAGTTTTTCGCTATTTCACATTCCCAAAAACAAGTGAGTTATGCTTTCAGAATATTTGCCACAGGAGATACATGACTTCATGAATAATTAATTTTATGTAGTAATCTGTTTTTTCCAAGTATTCTCATTTTAGTTCTAAATTGAAACTACTTGTGTTTTATATCACTACGGCAGTACCGAAATTACATCCCCCACCATTTATCATTATGATCCTCTGTCAATAGGTAATTCTACTTTTCTATTTGTTTATAATTCATGTTTCTGACAATGAGTTCCTCATATATGTGTTTACTTGACTTATTTAAGCAACAGGATAAATAGAAAGGATGATTTGGATCACTAACAGGGGTTTATCACCTTTTTTATTCTTTAGGGTCAGTCTGATTGCAGATCATTATACCTTAAGAAATTCATGTTTATCTTATGATTTTCATTTCCTTCATTATACGTCATGACTGTTCCATATTTGAAGATCACATCATTCATCAAATTTAATCCATAAGTTTCTATTTCGCAGCAATTTAGTTTACAGATATTTTCAGTGTTGATGGTCCAATTATATGATATTTTTCAGTTAAACTGTGAAACCCTCATTGACATTTGACGGAATAGAGAATAATGTTGCTCAAATGTTACACGTATTCTTATAAACGGTATATCCAAATGACATCACGAAACGTAATTCTTATGCATGGAGCATAAGTACTAGCTCACCTTGTCGGAGTGATTGCCATTGTGTTTATCATGATTAATTCGTCCACCAATATAGAAGTATGTATTTATTTACAACTGCGCGTACATCAGATGTTATAATGTTTTAAATCGTTCAGTCTACGTGGTTAGAATTGACGTTCGTTTTTTTTAATTTTTTTTATAGTTTTTTTAAATATTTGTTATTGGGATCAATTCATGAACATCAAAAACACATTAGTCCGCAAAAATAAAAGACAACAATTGGGTTTAACATAGAGATGTATAAATCAATCAGTAGGTTTGAGAACACCTGCATGGTTATCATATATCCATGAATATACAGATGTGCTAAAGCAATGTCCAGGTGCTTCTCTGTTCATGGTGGTTCTCTGGATAATTATTCTCTGTTTAAAAGAAGTTTTGCTATGTCAGCTGCAGTGCTAATAGGTACCGCATAATATTAATATTCTCGTTACTCGATGTTCCCGTTTAAATTAGTGGATATGCTGCTTCTGACAACAATGGTTTTCCACGACAGACGCGGCACGTCGATATCAGCAGCTCAGTCGCAGATTGCCAACATGATTATTGAGATCGCCATTGTTTTAGCTCTCCTAATTGAGATACCAACAACACAGGTCATATCCATAGATCGCGACCGTTCTCATTTATATTATGAGTTGGATCGATAGCTGTCAAACGTTGGATATTTTATATATATTTAATTATTTATAACCGAGCGTAGTTCCGACACCGTCATGTTTTAAAATCGTAGAGTCGACGTGGTTGTATTTGACTTTATTTATTATTTTTTTAAACACTTGTTAAAAAATATATATTTTATTGGAATTAAACCACGACCATTAGGTATCACTTAGAGATGTATAAATCTTTCTAGTGGGCTAGACTAAGATTTTAAAGATAATGATTTTTTAAAGAAATGTCCAGGTCCTCTGTTTATGGTGCCATACTGGCTAATTATTCTCAGTTCAAAATAAATGTTGCCATATATCAGCTACATGTGCCCGACACATAGCGAGATTTTAAGTTGCTTATGTTAGGCTATGAGTCTGTTCCAAAATATTTTAAGATATCCTCTGTATGTGGTATATGCCCGTATTGGATAATCCTAAAACAGCCATCTGCTACTGACTATGTTTTCTTTTATCTCAGAAGAAACTATATCTGACTGCACACTGTGCCGCTATTTTGAACAGGCATTCTAAACATTTCCATCTATCTTGACAAATTCTATCTTTTTTGTGGGAAATATATCTTGAATGAGACAGATTGGTGTTATAATAAATTATCAATGCTAACATCCTCTAATGGTTCAAGATCCCTGAATCTCCAAGAATATATGTATTTCTTACATAAAATGATAAATATACTACCAATGCTATCTTTAGTGTATATGTTTTGCTAGCTCACTATTATGAATGCCCTGATTCCTGTCCCCATATAAAAATGACAGCTGATAAGATATATTTGTTCAAGTGGCTTAATTCGGTCACCATTTGTCGAGGTTGTGAAGTTTGAACGCCAAAAAATCCTTAGAACGAATTATGGAGATGACTGTATATAATTTTGGTGGATATCGGCTACTAAAGCACTCTTTTCTTTGTTAGTGCTCCTCTTCTCGCAATCCCTGACCCAAACGGCAACAAATATGGCGTCTTTAACACACATGATTTTATTACTCGTACCATTGGAGAAAACATGTATGAATTTGTTGGAAATTAGTGCTGAAAGTATTTGAATCGGCATTGCTGCTCCTCCGCATTCATGACTCAAACTTTTGACATATTTAAACCACGTCCATTATACACATATCATGGGGATGGTTATGTATAAGTTTGGTAGTAACCGCCAACTAAACAAATTCAAATTTAGTTCCCACCATCTTTCACCCAAACGGCACCAATTTGTATCACTAATATGATCCTACCAAAAACAGATCCCTTTCTTCCATTTTTTCATTTGTTTGAAGATTCAAATAGTTCGAGAGAAACATATTATCAATTGATAAATCAAACTTGACACCCAATAATTTAAATTTGGTTACTGAATGTCTTATTTTCTATTTATCACAAATCGCCTAGGCGCAGTCATGCTTATTGCGTCTAGGACCTATCCATCCGGCAAACGTTTTGTCACAGTTTATTTTCAAACATGAAATTCTTTGAAAATTTAAATTCTTTGTTCAAGATATATATTCCAGGTGTCCAGTGATTGTGAAACTTGTTAAATCCTGTCAAAATCCGTAGCTAATTAATGGATAAAGTAAACTTAACACAATAAATTTGACTTCTATCGGCAGGCGACCTGGTTTGAAAACATTATAAAAGACTGACTATTTTAAAAGTCAATATTTATGACTACAAAGACCTCCAATGAATTGGTTCGTATCATCAACTGCATAACGTTATGATATTAAACATTCAAATATTATTGTTTTATTTTATGGTAAATTGGATGAGTATCCTCGGTCCGATATGATACCCTAACACAACCATCATTGCAATTTATATATCAGAATATAGAGGATCTACAACGGGTGCGGACACACGTATCACAGTTGCGATGGCATGGTAGGTGTGACAATTTATTATGGTGCAATTTTGTGACATTTGGTCGTCATATTTCTGTGCCGTAGCTAGCCATGTTGCCCGATGAGTTTCCGCACAATGAGTCGACTCGACTAATTAACCATTGCGTTCCACAAAGGTTGATCTCTACTCATTACGTTTTGCTACATTGTATTCACTATACGATATATATATATAATTGCACGATCGATCATCCAGAATTGTGTTTGACCGTGGCAATCCCTCATTCACTCACATATCATGCATGTATTACGCTTTGTTGATATGATCTCAATTCATGCTTATCCACTTATATTAATTTCATGCGTTTTTTATTTTGCGACATTTAGTTCTCCGCATAACTCCGCTAATATTACCGCGTGGGCCAATGAAGCTGTGTCGGAACTGTTGGAGAAAATGCAGCTGCGAGAAAGTATCTAGCATAAACAAAGCGAACTATACAAGGTCCAAAAAGAAGAAAAAGACTGATTATAACGAATTTTGGATGACTCATTGTGCGAATATGCAGCGGGCGACATTGCTGGCTATGGCATATTAATTATGACAACCAATTGTCACCAAACCCCCACCATAATAAATTGTCACACCTACTATGCCATCGCTACTGTGATACGTGTGTCCGCAGCCAACAAGTCTCCAGTTTGTAGCGGAATTTACAAAACGAGTCCAGTAAATTAGGTATGGACTTCACCAAAGGCTCAAACATGATATATTATTATTATTATTATTATTATATAAAGTGGGGACGAGTTGTGGATATTATTATTTACTAGATCCAAAACCTCACATAAAATACACTTAATCAATAAATGTGATGTGAAACTAACAGCGGTTTCTATATTGCGTGGGATGACATTTCACATATTTTGCCCACGTAAAGAAATAGTCCCTAGATAAATAAAACTGATTGCAATTAATTTTTCTTTTTATGATAAACTGAAATTACAATAGGAAAGGTTAACTAATTTGGCCCATATCAGACCTGTATCATTAAGTTGTCACCACTTTTCTATACCCACAGATATTCTTCTGCTTAAATGGTGGATCACTGATGGGAGGCAAAATATGTGCGTGTACATCACGCTTCATCGGCGACCACTGTGAATTACCAAGTGAGTTAACCATTTCTTTACAAAATGTATTCTCCTGTTTAGTTATGAAAGTATATACATTGGAATGGTCTATTATTTATCTGGATGGATGTTCAGGGAGTATAAGCTGACGACCATATAACACCACACATTCACGCTTGTGTCGTGTTAGGCAGAGTCACAATGGCTGAGATGCCCATACCAACATAATATACCCACGCTAGTTAAGTGATCCTGCTACTGTTATACGATGCTGTTGGGTCCTGCAGATTTAGCTATGTTGTTTGTGGGGACAAAGTGATGTTGTTAATAAAAAAGTGCCGCTATTTTTCCAAAATTAACATTTTTGCGGCCTTTGGCTTATCCAACGAAAAGCTAGTGTGCATGAAACATTCAAGAACATTTAATTTTAAAATTATTTTAACAATGAGTGTACTACTCTATTGGTCGAAAAACGATCGGAATAGCTATCTTGAATATTGTTGCAGCAACTAACGCAAACATATTTGTTCTGAAATTTGTCTATAGATAATGGCTTTTTATGAACCGTTTTTTTGTGTGGACAATTTATGAACAATAACGGTACCTTTTCTTGGCAGCATCATTCTAGCCCACCAGTTACACCACAGCTAAATCAACAGGAACCACCAATTGAAGCGGTGACTCATTTAGCCACTGCATAATTATGACAGCCTCCCGGTACCTCTACACGACGAGAGGGGTGTATACAAAACTAGATTCAAACAATTAAACATTAATCGGGCATTTCATTTTTATCACTTGGTTTACAGATTTTTTTGTTTGGCTCAAAGGTAGGGTAGGCGGGAGGGGAAAAATAAAAATGAAATGGGTATTTATTTTTTTTAGTTAATTTGTAACCAAGTAATAAAAAACGGAATTCAAATAAATACAACATGACAATACAACAAATACGACTGCACATAACGAAACAAGGAAACGACAAGGAGACAATACACCATACAACAGTAATTTAGTCTGTAAGGGTACGTTCATACACTGGCAAATTGGCACGGTAAGTTTTGCAGGCATTTCGTCATAGAAAACCACATGGTGACAGAATATGAACGGAAACATGCATATAACATTCATCTTTACCAAAGATAACAACATGAGAAGTAAAATTTCGGTAGCTCCACTTGTAACGGTGCTACTGACATTTTCCTTCAACCTGTATTATTGATTCTTGCGAGATAATTGCAGGTAATTTACAGGCAAATTCCGGTAGCATTGCTATAGGTTGAACAACAGAGAGTTTACTTCTCACGTAGTTATCTGTGGTACAGATGCATGTTATATGCATGTTTCCGTTCATATTCTAGCACCATATAGTTTTCTACGATGAAATGCCTGCAAACCATACCGTGCAAACTTGCCAGTGTATGAACGTGCCCTAAGGCGTAACTAGCCAATTGCTTGAGTCGGGTTAACTCGATCGCCCGCCTGGCGTACTGCAGGAGCGAAGTGGTACAGACCAGGCAGTGGGTGCATTCAACGCGGACCCACAAGAGGCTAATTATATTAGAGGAAATACAAAATATTTTTTCTAATAACTACCTTCAAAATTCACAATAATGAAACTGGAGTCGTGTTCGACAGGTGTTTGTGAACTTTGTTACCAAGATATAATGGTTGCTCGCAAAGAACAATTCTGCGTCAATTTATTGTGAAAGTATCTTAATTCGATTAAAGACATAGTGTGTACTTATTGCAGTGAATCAAACCGACAAGTGTGTATACAGGTACTTTGCCCATCATGTCAGGAAACTCAACGTCTGCACTATATATATGCATAATCGTAACCAGTTAGTCCTTATTTCTGGCCGCAAATTTTGGCAATAAATAAACAGCAACAGGAAATCTGACATGATCCAACTTTACTAAAACGCAGTTCCACATTCCGACCAGCGCTATAGCTTTACTTCAAGTACATCTTATGCCAATGGTTGATCTAGTAGACTAGTAGATCAACCATTGGCATAAGATGTATGTTGCATGGTGTGTACATTTGAAAACATATAACAATTTTTATTAATTCGTGGCTCCCTATTTGGAACTTTACAACAATTCTTAGTCGTGATATGGCCTAACCAATAAAACAACACTCAACCCCAAATCAACCAATCATTTTCTCTAATAATGAATGATATGCCATTTAAATTTTTCCAAGTTCTAATAATAGCATTTGGTTTATTTTAAATATATTTGATTGCCATGTTCATGCAATTGACAATGGGATTTCAACACAAATTCTCCCGCTTGGAATCGCCCAATTCCCTAACATATTGGGTGCCAGTTGACATTGCTTGTGCTGTGCTGGGGATTCTACGATTACTTTTGCCGGATTTGGTAAAACATAACTAAAATAGTTACATTGCTATCACTTCTCTAAGTTTCTATCTCTAAGTGCATTGTATGTTCACAGTTTCTATTTATTCTTTTAACCATGATGGTGTACGTATAGCTAATCTCATGTACCATTGAAAAATGTCTGCGATTAAAGCAATACTGACTCAATAACCCCGTGAAAATGGTGCGCCACGCATTTTGTTTTACAGGAAACGTAGTTGAGAAACAATTGTCATATAAACTTATTTCGAAATCATATATGCGCATGCTTGTGTATTACTTCTACAACTCTTGTTAAAAGTTTCACAGTTGGAAATATCATGCCTGAAACAGTATGAGTTGAAAATTTAAGACAAAAAATAGGTGAAAATATTTCTGATAATTCTATTTTCCAAACTGTATATGATGTGTCATTTATGTTTTAGACCAAAGGTCGAACAATTTCCAACTTTTGCTAATTTTTTTAAACTGAACTATATGGTTATTAGTTGGAAAATGCCCAAACATAGGAGGTCTCACATTGGAAATTCCAAAATAACAGGATGTTAAGGAACAACATGTACTGTACTTCATGAAAATGAAATGCAGATGCAAATGGAATTTCTCATAATTTAGTATTTCGGTTTGGTTTAATGGGTGCAGATGAAAATTCGAAATTGGGAATCCCCCATGGGACCCCCATGTGAATCATCTAGCCATATCCATGATCTGGGTGGCCAGAACGTAAGCTGACTTGTTCGCCTCTATACAATGGTTTGATGACGCCACGTCCCCGCCTTTCCCTACTTGTAACTTTGTGATCAGACCAAAGGGGGGGGGGGGTAGATTCGTGTATCTGGACAAGTTTGTCAGTAGCTTTTCGGGTTCTGTGGTTTCCATGTACATTGGAATGATTTCGCTGAGCCTGAGTTTACATTTCACACAATTGACGACTACGAGTCCGTTTGTGAGAAAATAGTGCCGTTCAAACTTGCCACTCGCAATAAGGCGATATAATTATGTTTGCTTGGTTTAGTTTGTACTTAGTTGTGTTGATATTATGTCATGTTCAATGGTAGGCTCGATTATTGCACGCAAAGCTAGCGTGCCCATGCTTCGCTACTTGAAACCGTAATTGAACAATGAATAAGGCAAAATGACAACTGATATACAGAACACACATTCTAATGACGTTGTACCCTATTCATAATTCTTATCTGCCGTCGTTCATTATGCGAATTGTGTCCATTGGCATTTCAGGTGTTAATTTTTTATACGTAAGATACGATGAGTGGTATCAACTCTTGAAGATGCATGGACAGAGGGCAGCTTAGTTGTATGTTGTGGCATAAATATATAACTTTCTGGTCTCTTTTTTTACTATCTCGCAGTCAACTTCAGACAACAGTCTAAATTACTCGTGGGCTCGATAATATATTGCAATGTGCGACATTAAAAACACAGAGCGACATTATTGACATTTTTGTCAGCCAAAATGAAGGGCGTTTTGGTCCGGAATTCTATAGGCGTTTTCAGTGACAGTGTGTGAAAGATATCGATATATGTGATGTTAAGTGTGGTTCGAACAATTTGACATATATCACTGACGTCACGTTAGCTGCCACTTCTAATTGTAGACAGTGTCTGCATTTATAATCGTGGATTCCATAGTTCAAACATCGTCGATAACATTTGTTCTCGCTCTGGTGTCGGGTATTGACCTACTCGATCTTTCCACACTTGAACGTATTTCAGGAAGCGTCAATGCATCCAACGGTATGACACCTAACGAAATCGATGATGTTTGCTTCTTTCGATTGTGTTAAGATATCTTGTGAATGCAAGCTGTACAGTATTGTTGATACTCGACCAATATTACCACAATTGTCGTTTCCTGCTTCTAGTGTTCTCTAATTCCACGTGAATGTTAATAACTTGTAACCATACGTTCTGAATATCAAAAATATTGTAATTTGACTCTCAAATTAGGCGGGCATGGCACGTGTCTGAAATAGGGCATTTATATGTCGAATTTAAACACAGCTGATATAGTGTGTGTTTCCGTCCGTTTTGTATATCCAATGTATGTCTCTAAACATTAATATTAAATTCGCTAAGTGCAAATTACCCTTCTCTAAAATGGAACAACGTTCTCGTGTGATGAGAACGTTGTTTACTGACTAGATACGTATATAATATACATGTATCTAGTCAGTGAAAAAAGACGTAAACCAAGTCACAACAAGTCGCAACTCAGGACACATTTTGGTCATATACACACTTAGAAATAACAAGCCATATAGGTACTAAGGTAGTGCCAATATGTCTGTTAGTAACGGGTACCGAGAAGAATTTGGTTCTAAATATTGATATAGTACCACACATGTTGGTATTATCCACTCTCGGAACCCAAATGTTAGCCACGTGATGGCATCACGTGATAATTAATTTGGCACTAGCGCGATCTCGGTACCCAAGTGTTACCCACGTGATGGCATCACGTGATATAATTATTTTGGTACTAGCCGATCTCGATAAAATGGCGGCGTTCATCACTTCAAGTTGAGACGATTGAGATTTTTCACAGTTTATAAACATGGACGAAGAGACAAACAAACCTCAGACTTAGACATTTTATGTTGGTATCGGAGTCGGCTTACACGCCTTAGTATTGTGCCAGTTTCTAGATACGTTGTTCGCTCGCTGGGTGGATTTAAGATTAGGGAAGTAACTTCTCTGAAATTCATCAACATATTTTTTGTGTGTGAAATTGGACCTAACTGGCTTCTCAATAACCTGGAATATTGTCAGCACTCTGTGGATTATGGTTGTACATGGACGGGACAAGATGATATATAACCTCCGAAAAAATAACGGGCGTTTACATTATTGAAAGAGCAAATATTCGGTGAACCGAACCAGACCGAATTGAAAAGTCATTGAGTGCAGTGGTGTTACATGCACAACACAAAAGTATTGTGAATTACAAAAGACAGATACTTAAGTTTCACAACATTATAAACCTGAATTAACTCACAAGCGTCAACCACTGGTGACTGATTACGAGACATCCGATTCTGTAGAAATTAGTCAGAGTCATGACGTCACAGTTCAACAAGTTTGATGGGTATAACGTACAAGTACCTGTGCAAAGGACGACAGATAATATTCTTCAATTTTCATCGAAACGTGATTTGAGAACCATGTCGCCATGACATATGTCGCCCAGTTACTGACCATCATTCGCAACTACTCGTAATATCGGTGGCCAATGTCGTTAAGGGGGAGGGGTCAATTAGAGCTTAGCTGTATACATACATGAACATGTAGACCATTCCAATGTCCAGATGCTTCATGTTCTTATCAAAACATGTCTGGCTACATGTGTGGTTATCATTCTGAGCGATTCAGCCATTTCCGCTTTGCTAGGAAATAACCTCATCCATACACTGTAACTGGAAGCCATATTAGCGAAATTCTACATTATATGGCTCTGGTGATCAGGCAATGCCAAGTGTTGACTTATTGACGCATAGATGCGAATGGAGAATAATTTATTAGCTATGGCTTTACCAAACTTTATCATATATTAAATACATTAAACTCTCTTTGTGTTACATGTATCTTAGTATTTGTTCATTTACTGATACAGCCCATTGGAAGTGTACGATAAACAAAACACTGAACACTGTGGCAATTTTTTTTGGAGAGTGATAATAATTCTGGTAACCCATTCAACATCTCCTTGTAGCGAGGACTAGTGAGCGCTATAGCGGTATTTTTCAAACAACAGTTAATTAACCAAAGTTACCGTAATGGTCTCCCCAATTTTGAGTATTTTGCTTATCGCACACTAATACAAAGGTTTGGGAGTTTTCGCAAAGATTTGTTCCATTGGCTGTGAATGACCGATCGGTCTATTTTAGCATGTCCGGGCAATTATAGATTGATAGGTTGTTCACTCAGACCTGTTAAGATGTCTGATTTATAATGTTCACAGAAGCCCATTATCGGCAAAAAGCCTTTGCGACAAATCTCAAACATCTTTGCGATAAATCGCAGAATATAATCGCCCAGTACGTAGTCTGAGAGTTATCGTAAATATCTTTGAGATTTATCGTAAAGGTTTGTGTGTTATCACAAAAGTGTTTGTGATTTATCGCAAAGATTTGCTCCCTCATCACTCATGCATTTGGCTGTGAATGACTGATCGGTCTATTTTAGTCCGACCGGGTATAGATTGATAGGTTCACTCAGACCTGTTTAAGATTTCTGATTTATAATATTCACAGAAGCCCATTAGTGCCAATAAATCTTTGCGACAAATCTCAAACATCTTTGCGATAGATAAAAAAATTTATTCACAGAGTACGTAGTCTGAGATTTATCGTAAAGATGTTTGAGATTTATCGTAATGGTTTGCGTGTTATCACGAAGGTGTTTGTGATTTTTCGCAAAGTTTTGCTTCTCTGAACATTCCTGAATCTGGCTGTGAATGACTGATCGGTCTATTTTAGCCCGACCGTTCAATTATAAATTGATAGGTTGTTCACTGAGACCTGTTTGCGATAATTCGCAAAATTTAATCACCCAGTACGCAGTCTGAGAGTCCTCGTAAAGATGTCTGAGATTTATCGTAAAGGTTTGCGCGTTATCGCAAAGTGTTTGTAATTTTTCGCAATGTTGTTTTGTGATTTATCGCGAAGGTTTGCTCGCCTTATACCACATGCTTGCTGCCAAAGAACGATCGGTCTATTTTAGCCCAACCATGCTATTATAGATCGATTGGTGGTTTACCCAGACCTGTTGAAGTTGTCGGATTATATTTATATTTATACGATTCAAGTCCATTAATGCCAATGCATGAAAATATATCTGCGATAAATCACAAACCATTGCGATTAATCGCAAACATTTTGTAATCAATCGAAAACCTTTACACTAAATCTGATATATACCGGTACTTGTTGCAAAGTTGTTTGCGAATCGCAAAGGTTTGCGATTTATCGCAAGGTAGTTTTTTTATTTATCGGGCTATTCTAGATCGATCGGTGTTTCATCCAGACCAGTTCCAAGATGTTTGATTTATGTTTACTTAATATTATTGCACACAAATTAAGAAATTATTTTTGGACATTCAGACCAATTTTACTACACATGCAGGGAACAGGGAATCCTGAAATCGAGATCTTAAACTTTAATTTAAGTACAAAATCACGATCAAGGTTCTATACTAATAAAAGTAATGCATGTATAATTCGGATTATTTCATTATCACTATGTAATGGAGTGGTTTTGTACTTTATTCAATGTTTAAACGCCATAGCTTCATTTGGAATCTAAATTGCCACATTGTTAAATTTGCCGTCGGCCATGTTTCGTAATTTCGAGTGCTTGGTATCTGGGCAGGTTCTCCACTTAGTACCTATATGTTTGGTACTCTAGAGTACCAAATTGCTAGGTACTATGCATAGTACCTAAATACTTCAGAGTACCTGTCTTTATATTCGGTACTTCATATAATATAATGGGTGTGTCAAGAAAGCGTGTATTTCTTGGTACTTCATGTCGTGTGCGTCATGAATTCGGTGACATAAAGGCAGAGTGGGTATTATATGCACAATGCCCGGATAGAATCTAAATATTTATAAGGTAATTCAGAGTACCAATCATTTTGGTACTCTAGAGTACCTAAACTTTTGGTACTCCAGAGTACCACTTTTGGTACTCCAGAGTACCACTTTTGGTACTCCAGAGTACCTAAACTTCTGGTACTCCAGAGTACCTAAACTTTTGGTACTCCAGAGTACCACTTTTGGTACCCCAGAGTACCAGACAGTTGGTACTCCCCCTGGGACAAAGCTTAGTACCTACGTAGGTACTCTGAAGTACCTATTTTTTTAAGAGTGTAAGATAAGTTTAATTGGTAAAACATCCATATACGGAGAGTATGCATACATATTACACATATGGTTATTTTGTAGTAGGCCTAGGCTGTATAGTGTATATATGATATTAAGAAGGTAATATATAACTTCAGAGAGCTGCATATGTAAAAGGTCGTTTCGTCTACGTGCATTCATTGCTTGACAAATTGAATTGCATATATTTGGAAAATTGTTTGATAAGATTATGAGTACTTACTTGTTGTATTCATTTACTTCTGCTGGAGACGAGGATGTTTTCTGAGTGACTTTATTTCCCAATGCGACCCAACGTTTTCCCTTTACGTTGTCCATTTTGTAAGTCTTACAACGTAATCAAAGTCACTAAGACTGGCCGACTAAGTGTTTGACCCAAAACGGAACGAGTTATCCGTATTTCATGACGGTTGTCAATATTCTCATTTCTGATTATTTTTTTGCCGTTTTTTTTTTGCCGTTTTCTTCTAGAAATTCTAAATTCTCATTTCCTATCGAAATTTGACATGTCAATCGGAAAGTCGAAATCCACATAGCTCAACACTTGCTATGATTTTAAATGGTTCCGATTTTCGCCCATGCATGTTGTGGTCGAAGCTGTGCCTGCTGCCTAACACCATCGCCTACCGGGACCCATTTTAAAACGCCTTCGTCGAGAGTTCAGCTGCGTATCCAATCTGAACATGGCTTTGAAAGTTGACATAGAAAGAATCAGTCGTTACCCAAGCAGTATAATTACTTCTTACGGAACTAAATTATGTTACCATACGAATAAAGACTTGTGAAGAGTTTTACTAATATGACGGATATTTAAAAAACGGCGACCGTGTTGGGCGCCATCTTATTTGCTATCTAAACGAACACTTTCAGCTTGATTTCGAGTATGATGCGTTGAACAATGCATTGTTAATATCAATGAGCAATAATAATAACTATACATGTCCATGTGTGGGCCCGGGTAGAATAGGCCAACCACCCATTGCAAGAGGTAAGAATCCCCTAATGTGGCACCCTGTTTGCCTTAGGGTTCATCCCGTGAGGTGTGGCGTTAGGGCCCCGGTGGTACTAGGGCGGCCGTATCGCATGAGGCATCGAGTTTAGCTCATGATCCACTTTGGTTCTGCATTCTTCAAGACGGGTGGTTGAGTTGGCCCAGCTCAATCAATCGGCTAGACACGCCTCTCCGTGTTGATTCAGATTTAATTTGTGATATATGTAGTATTATATTGTTCGTCTGATGTTTGAAGTACTGTTTTCTGTTTTGTTAACGTTCGCTCCAGTCTCTTTGGTTTTCGTCCTAATGATTGTTGAATGTTGAATTATGTTTTGTTCACGCCTTCTCGCTGTGGGGAGGTACCACCTGCAACCGGAATGCTGCTACATGCAGTGGCTAAACGAGTAACCGCTTCAGCTATGTACCCGTCATTGGCCCGACAGAATTCGAAGGGTGGTCCGCGGCGGCGGCTGCTGGGCTAGTTGTCCGTGTTTTGCTTTTTGTGGCCATTCAAAACAATACACCACAACCTGATCGTAAGAATGATGACTCACTATGTTCCAATGATGCTGGGGTATTCCCTCAGTATTTGGTTCTTTGCTTCGACTCTTAAAAGACCTTATGTATTTGTCATTGATAAGACATTTTAAAGTACTACTGGACAATTGGAGTCTGTTAAACTGATCAGACAGGACCAGTGACTGGCTCTCTCCTGACTGAATGTTCAAAGAAAGTTCAATATGATGCTTTGTTGTTGTTAACATATATTGCACAAATACCAGGCAAAATTTCTCCTCGCAAAACATTAAATAGTAGCAGAGAATTTTGAGACCCGCGATATCTCCGTCTCTTCTGAATCGGAGATATTGGCTGAATTGGCAACACAGGAATCGCAGATTTTCTAAGATAGTTGAAGGACCGCAGGTACCTTTCCATGGGTGACTTTTGACTTTTAATCGTTGCGAACATCCGCCGACATTGAAGGTTGGATATAAGAAGATAGGTTTGTCTATACATATGTTCTAAATTCCTTACGATGTTTTAAATGTCAGGGGTATGGTCCAAGAAAATTGTAAATGTGAAGAACTTATATGCGCACGCTGTTTCTGGTCATAATCATAAGGATTGTAATAACCAAATACGCTGTTCAAACTGTCAAGGGTCACATCCTGCAATATGGGACTATGAATTCAAAATTCAATGCAAAGAATATAGTTGGCACTCGACCATCAATTCAACCAGTCACATACTCTACTGTCGTTTCTACGAATAAAGTGCTCTGCTGTCAGCCATCAGACAGACACCAATCAGACAAACACCATTCGCGTATCACAAGCACAACACAACTTGACGTAACCAACGAACCTCCTGCCCCAGAACCTGCACCACAGGCCATATGAACCCTACTAAAGATGCACCCATTGCTCCCAAGCATTCTACTCAAGTTGAGCCAGTTACAACACAGTCTGTCCGTATTGATTAACACTAAAATGCACCAAACAGTATTTGTGGATTGAGGCTGTCGTTTAGGTGAAGGATGGTATTCTTCTGTCTCACCCACCCGACCATCAGCTGACGCATTGATAAAGGTTCATGTGTAATTTATCAAATATCATAAATATCAGAACAATGCAAAATCTGATGTTAAAACTACTTCACATATTTCGATGTGCAGCCTTGGCAATTTCGTGTTGTTTATTTGCTATTGATTATGCACTCTTGTACCACTTTTTATTTTATGCTAACGCTCTAGTCAGTTCTTGAATTTATATTCCTGGTTCCATTTGGAAATATGCTTTTATTTGTGCACAATTCGTTGTTTTAAACTAATACATTGTCTGATTTATCTACAAAGTTGCATCGCTACGATCTTTTTGATACGTGTACCTGATTTTGTCATTGGTCGTGGTTTGATATCATATGATATGTGGCTTATCACAATGCTAATGCAACATGTGCGAAAAACGTACTCGAATATAGCCAGATATATGTTGTTTTTTGTCTGTATCAGACAACGCTTTAAGTTAGTGAATACGAGATCGCCGCTCCGAACCGACTAAACTTTGTATGGTATGAATAAACTTGTGGGTATGTTCTATTATTAAATGAAAGTAACAATGACACTGAAGCTCAACTTGGGAAGGCGTTAATAATTTTATGCTGAGCAGTCAATAGAATGATAAGAAGGAAAGTCTATAAGTTTCAGTAAATGGATTGTATTTTGTAAATGAAATTGATTTCATTTCAAACATTTCTACACTAAATATGAGCTGCAGGGTGTGCCAATGGATTCAAATGTGAAATCCAAGACGGCTCCACCCGCCCATGTTTTAACACATTTCGGCAGAACTGGACAGCTCCCATCTAGAGGTAAAACAAAAGAACCATATCAAGTTTGGATGAGGGGCGAGGGATGTGGCCTATAAGTATTTAGTCATGCAAAGAGTAAATTCCGAGATGGCTGCCGGCGGCCATGTTTTAATCGAAAATCGTTCAAATTGAATAGTTCTCATCTACAAGTGATCCTAATCATGCCTGTAAATTTACAAAATATTTCTTAGATATATGCGGGCTGCAGTGTTTCGATGGATTCAAATTTGAAATCCAAGATGGCTGCTGGTGACCATGTTTTTAACGAATGTCCGATATAATCGAAGGTTCCCATTTAGAGGTAAACCCGAAGACCCATATGAAGTTTAACGCCGATCGGACGAGGGATGTTGACTGTAGGGTATGCCAAAGGATTTAGTCATGCTAAGAGTAATATCCAAGATGGCTGCTGGCAGCCATGTTTTTAAACTAATTTCGAAAATAATCGATGGTTCCCATCTTGAGGTCGCCCCGAAGATCCATATGAAGTTTGGTGGCGATTAGATTAGGGATGTGGTCTGTAGTGTGTGGTAAACATTTAGTCTTGCAAAAAGTAAAATTCAAGATAGCTGCGCGGGCCATGTTTTTCATTAAAATCACTAAGATTCGATAGCTCCCATCTGGAGGTGAACCTAAACATGCTTTTAACTTTTCAAAAAAATTCTCCAATAAATGCGGGCTGCATGGTGTGCCGATTGATTCAAATTTGAAATCCAGAATGGCTGCTACTGGCCATGATTTTTTAACGAATTTCGGAAGAGAAAAACCGATGGCTCCCATCTAGCGGTCACCCAGATGACCCGTAAGAAGTTTGTTGACGATCATATGAGGTATGCGGCCTGCATGGTGAGCCAAAGGAAATTGTTGTTCTCCATGAACCCCGTCACCCCCGCAAATCAATACCCTATACACCGGGGAAAACAACAAACAAATCAGTTTTGGATACTGGCGATGCGGCATTTAATATTTCGATGTGTACTATAACGTAGAACTTCACAATATCCATTTTCTTGCTACATCTCTCTCAACGGAACACAACCACTTGTATGATGCATGCACATACAAGATTTTCGTGCCATGAAGCACAGAACGACCGCTTAACGGCTCTACCTGGCAACACATTATGCCGAATACTCGATTTATACTGGTCAACAGTGACCCATATCTCGGCACAGAACGTCATAACGTTACAGAACGCCAAGCACAAGCACATTTTATCTCCAGAATACCGCTGCCATTCCACACCGAACACTAGGCACATATCTGTGCAGAATTGATGGATACCTGCTACCTCCTTCAAATGACTGCTCAACAGACGCTGATCGGATAACATACATGCCTATATATATTTTTTCAGGAATTACTGCCGCACTTTAGGTTACACTGGTGTAAATAAGGTTCCGAGTGACATCTAGCGGATGTGGGAGGAATATATAGGAGAGAATAAAAAGACACTGGGCCCTGATTGGTCAATAGCCTTGTGTGCTTTTTGCATAAAAAAATCATCACACCTCTTCCCTATGATTTCCCACAGGTAAAATAGCCATTGGCACAGGAATTAACCCTTTGTAGTGAAGTTTGAATTTTTTGGTGTGGTCTAAAATATGACAGTATTTTTTATGCGGATCTGGCACTAGTTACGAAAACACAAGATTTAAAGGCGAATTCCCTGCTAGACAGACATGATTTTTTTTGTCTAAAAGGTTTCCCCAAATATCAATTTTTCAGATTAAAAAAAATATTTGGACCCAATATTTATATAGCCAACAGCATACACGAAAACGTTAGCATTGAGGCCTATGGCAAACATTTACACCAGTGTAACCATGACGGCATTCCTCGAACATTTGCATTGATTATCTGCTAACGAATACATTTATTTAACCATCCACTGAATTTTCATGTGCACACACCGAATCATCCAGGGATACCAAACATGGGGGATCCTGCAAACACTTCCATCCTAGGTGGAACAACCGGTTATGTTGCACTGGAAACGAAGAACTTCCAATCCATGAAGGCTCTCTTAATCCTCCATTATTTTAAAGTAGGGCACGCAGATCTCTCCGCTGGTTAACTGCATATATTTTAATAATCACCTTTTCTTATTATTGCGACTTCATCAACTGCTTTGAAAAACCAAAAACCAATAAACTTTTTAGTATAATCTAATATGTTGAGCAAAATATGCAAATAACAACCGATTGTGTAATAGCGGCCATCATGAATGAGATGGTCATGTTTCTTGGCTGGTCGAAAACACGTTGATGTACTGTGCATACCCAGATCATCTATCCGTGCCAAGGTTTATGGTTGTATCAAAAAAGTGAATGATTTTGTTTCCGTTTCGATCATTTCTGAAGCATTGTAATTAGTAAAAAAAAAATAAAGTGTTGATATATATTATACTAGCAGTTGGTGAGAAACATGACATTTTTTTTAATTGTTTTTTAATTTTTAAATTTTTTTAATTTTAAATTGTTTTAATTAATTTTTTTGTTTCTGGCGGAAAAATTTACCCTATGAAATCCACCCTTCCTAGGAACGACAGACAACGCTTTCTTTGTTTTTCTTTTTTTTAACCTGCCCGTACCCGTCCTAATGTCATGAAATCTCTCTGCATAATATTTCGAATGATAACATTGCATTGCATTGAAAACAAACGCTTCCCGTCGTGAAATCTCTCTACGATAACATTGCATTGAATTGAAAACAAACGCTTCCCGTCTAATATTTCGAGCGATAACATTGCATTGAAAACAAACGCTTCCCGTCGTGAAATCTCTCTACGATAACATTGCATTGAATTGAAAACAAACGCTTCCCGTCGTGAAATCTCTCTGCATAATATTTCGAGTCTGCCGTACCCGTCCTAATGTCGTGAAATCTCTCGAGCGATAATTTCGAGCGATAACATTGCATTGAATTGAAAACAAACGCTTTCAGCCGTGAAATCTCTCTGCATAATATTTCGAGCCACAGGCTACAATCAGACTCCCGTCATACAGATAAGTAGATAGCGAAAACGACGCTCTTTATATAGACACTGTGGAAAACGAACGCTCTTTATATATCAACGCTATTAACCCCGAAGTGCCGATTGCGGTGATTTTGATGATTGGGAAGGGAGAAACGGTGCTCTGAGCTTCTCCAAAACGCGACCACGGCGGTGTCTGTGGGTTTTAAAACTTATATACGAAATATTAGCTCGATGGGTGCAGTCGTTTTCGATTCTATAAAGTACACACATATATATATACGGAAGTCTCAAAATATATAGTATAGACTAGAAGGTGACCCGACTTCGTCCGGGCTTTGACCTTGAATTGTCCATTTTGAATGTCAAGGTCAAGTGGGGTCACGATTTGGCCAGTCCAAAACACTGCCCGGACAAAAGTACCCGACAAACGTGCCCGTCGAAATCCATCCAGTTTTACCCGATTTGACCTCGAATTGATCATTTTGAAGGTCGAGGTCAGGTCGGGGTCACGACTCGACCCGTCCAATACACTCAGTGGACAAAAGTAACCCTACGTATCAAATTTCGTCGAAATCCCATCAAAATTCGCGATTTGACCTTGAATTGACCCGATTTCAAGGTCAATGTCACGTCGCACGGGCAAATGAATAGGCTTTTGAGACTCCCCATACGAAAGTACCCCCACATACCAAGTTTCATCAAAATCCCGTGATATTCGTGCGTTTGACCTTGAAATGACCCGATTTCAAGGTCAAGGTAACGTCGCACGGGCAAATTAATAGGCCTATGTCACTCCCCGGCCGAAAATACCCCCACATAGCAAGTTTCATCGAAATCGGCTCGGCCGTTTTCGAGTCCATTGGAAACAGACAGACACACACACACAGACACACAGACAGATCTTCCAAAAATTATATAATAGATGTTACAAGCTGAAAATAGTGGCTGTTTTGAAAAAATAGCGGTCATCTTAAATCTGTCTACCATTCTGACAGGTTGGTAGGAAAACTGTCTTCAGTATTTTATTCTGATCACTCATGCCAAATTGTTATCGTTTCGACCATTGTTGATACATTTTAAGTATAAATATAAGAAAATATTGATCATTATTGGATAAACTGGACTTAGTTTCGCATGGCTATAACTGCTTATCTTATTCTTGTGATTTACTGAACTCATGTGAAAACAAAGGGCACAATTTGAAATGGCGGTCATTTTGAATCTGTCGATCATTCTGATTGGTTTGTCCGAAAAATGTTCAGTACATCACAGGCACCATTGAAGCCAAATGTTATGATTATATCACGAAATGCACAATTACATCTGACACTTAGCCGCCCTGCTATAATGCATAGCAAGGTAACGCAAACATCGCCTAAGTGGGTGAGAAGTGGTGCAGCTTTCAACTTTTTGTGTTCACTTGGTTGTTTTCACGTCATGGTCAGTTTGCTCCAAGTATCCTTCCAAATATTGGTCAATAGTATTTGCCGAATAGAACCTATTAAATTGGAACAGCACAGACTCGATTGAGATATAGAACCCACACGTACATCAAAATGAGCGGTATTCGTCGTTGCTATAACTCACACAAGAGAGTTTTCGCTATTATCACGTTCTTTGTGAGTGGAATGGGAAAATTAATATAATTTTCAAACAAATGGATAAAAAAAAATATTAATCAGAAGAAACAAATCATTCCTAAATCATCTCAAACCGGCAATAGAATGACTTCCAGTGTTACAGTTCCTACGCAGTGACGAGAACCCAAAACTTCAACGCACAGCGGCTTTATCGAAGAAAAAAAGGTTCAGCCCGCTCTTTGGCTAATTATTTCCAGTCAAACTAGGGGGGCCAGGAAACAATTTGCACACACAACGCTGAAAATTTTTTTGCAGCATTTTGGACCCGACCCCCCCCCCCCCTTTTTGTGCAATTTTTTTTTTCCATCATGATTTTGGGACCCCCCCCCTTTCCAGTCACATTTGAATGAAATTTATCAAGCTGGAGAGCCATTATAGGCAAACACATCAGGGTGTAGAATGTCCAGTGAAGGTGGCTGGTGTTGAGAAACAGAGAATGGTTAAATTAGAATGAACATATATAATAATTATCAGTCATTCGTAATTTGACCATTCTGTTTTTTCCAGCATCATCCAACTTTGGTGTACTTTCGCCAACAGTTGAACTCAAATACTAATAAATTATAACTATGAGCACAAGCAATACACTCATGAGATTAAAAACATTTATCATGAAAAACTCAAAACAACCAGCTGACACAACCAGTGAAACAACTTTTAAAAAATAATTATTTTATCTAATTATTTATTCCAGACTTTGCACTGGACTTTGTGTAATGTGCATTTATCCATGAAATGCACTCGTGTTTACTTTATATATATTTTTAAAGTTGCTAGTTAAAGTGAAGTTGTAAACACACAACACACCGGAAAATTATATGCTGCCCAGGCTGAGATGGGGTTTTCTAGATAAATGTTTTAAATCTCATTTGAGTGTATTGCTTGTGTTGAGAGTTCAGCTCTTTTTGTTATGCGGTATTTCATAAAGTGTATATCCTATATATTTCCATTGGACGTGTGTCCTTATAAGTGTTTTGACTGGTGGTATTAATATAGTTTCCTATGAACGATCCACGCCAATCTTATTGGATTTAATGGAGTCAGATGTAGCAGTGACTTTCTATGCAAAATGTATCAGATATATTCATTTTCATTTTATCATCGATGTCGTTCAACTGACATTTCTAAATTGAATTTTGAAAAACGTTGAAGCTGATTGAAGAATTATTTAAGTTAATTTAAACTCAGGTGAAGATTCAATTATCGTTGTGCAAAGTGACTTACAAAATCTTTATCTAATCTGGATTAAGACATGAATGAGATTAACAAGAAACTTTGATTACATTTTCTGGCACAAAATTACCCAAGTATTTCAGACTAGACACTTATCAAACTGTTTCTTGCCTGTTTTACAATATGCCGTGTACGTGGTTAGATGGATCATTTTAATATTAACAATAACTAAATGGTTGTAGAATAGCGCATATAAATAAATAATATCTCATTGTTTCACAAGTGAAAGACAGTCATGTTTTACTAAGAAAATGCTATTGAGACTGATTGAGATCCATGTGAATGTCTGTTCATTAATAATTGGATATGTAACACTGTAGAATAGCACTTTTGTCTTTTATAGTATTAGTAACTTTGTGCCAGAAACGTGTTTATAGATTAGAGAACAGGCATGTTCTACATTTATTTTACACATTATTTAAGTTTCATATCAGACTTGGAGAGTTGAATTTCAGTTTGATACCACAGACAGTGGTAATGTGATATTTTATTTTACGAATGTTTACTAAGTATTAGAAGGGACCAACCTGACCACAGGGAAATGTACCTAGTATACTGTGTGTACACTACATGTGTTATTTAGATCATAACACGTCAAAACAATCATTATATAGGCTAAACAGATTGTAATTAGGTCAAAAAAGGGCAAAAGGAAAAACATGTTTTTCAGGAGCTGCGACCCCCACCCCCCGGCCTTGTGTCGGAATTTTTTGCGCGACCCCCCCCCCCCTGGTCAAACAGTTATTTATTACATGATCCTACTCTTATTCCATTCAATGAACCCATTCTATAAATTGTGATATGAAACGTTCGTTACCTAACAGGAAATAGTGCCAGGTGATCTTTGACTTCCGGTTTGTCGTCTGTTTATATATACACACATTATGATACATTCTTATTAACATTGTTCAGACTGTCCCACAAACTACATGTTGAAGGCTGCTGGCAGCAAAGAAATTTGCATCAGACTAGAAGCAACATATCACAGCCAACCAGTTGCCCAAACTATATGTCAGAGTGAAGGTGGGCACCTCCTGAGGGTAGACGACGCGGCTACATGGGACGCAGCTCTTGTGGTAGGCTCGCTTTCCTCGTGTGTATCCTATGATGGATCAAGTAAGTAATAAATTACACGTGTGGATACTGTTAAAGGGGTACTGTACGCCATTTTCAATAAATTCCAGTTAATAACGACCTAATATCGATAACCTATAGAAAAATAAGTAATTTGAGTCGAAGATGTATTCTGTAAACGTCCAGGTTAATGGGTCATCTTAAAATCAAAGTTAATTATTTGCTATAAATTAAATTACGAATTTCTGTGTTGAAGACGTAATCAAATTAATTGAGGACAGTGGATTGGGCATCGCATAGCACACACGATCGTGTTAAAATATGTAGATACGTGGCGTTAACTCAAACCACTCACTGATTAGTGACTATACAATAACTTAAATGAGAATATGGGACTAGTATGCATGTAACATAATATTTATTTGATACATTTGCTTGAAAACTGTACAAATATTACTCGACAACGACAATTTGTATTTTCCCATTCGGCTGATCTGCTATCCGTAACATTATTTCGTACTCAACAGACTTTCAAATAATGGAAATCTGATTACCTTCTTCTACGACTCAGAGACTATAGAAACAAATAACAACATTTGAGTACAGTATCACTTTAAGGTAAACACCCCAACAAAAGTAATGGGATGAAATGTTGGGAAGATAATTTCTTATTTTATCACCAACATAACTCATACCTAATAATATTGTGAGTGGTTATATGATTGAATGAACACCAGTTGAATGGCTAGAGTTAACTTTCCAAAAATCTCAAAATGACAGAATAAGAGGGGAATATGTTATCGTATGCTGGACATTTGGTCATGTTCAAATGTCAGAATTCTCAGTTAACGACAGTTGGGAATCTCCTTAATTGTGACTTGGCACATATGGCTTCAAAGGAAGGGAGTAGTCTACAAAAGAGTGGATATTATCATTTAACGATATGTCATTCCTAAGATTATTGTCGCGAAATGTGTCAGGCGACCCAAGTATCGTCGTGGCATGGGGTTTTATGCAGAACTAAACTGAGTCTTTAAATTACTTTTGAATTGCAGAACAACTAAGCTGAGTCTTTAAATTAGTTTTGAATTGCAGAACTAAGCTGAGTCTTTAAATTAGTTTTGCATTACAGAACTAAGCTGAGTCTTTAAATTACTTTTGAATTGCAGAACTAAGCTGAGACTTTAACTTACTTTTGGATTGCAGAACTAATCTGAGCCTTTACATTACTTTTGAATTTCAGAACTAAGCTGAGTCTTTAAATTACTTTTGAATTGCAGAGCTAAGCTGGTCTTTAAATTACGTTTGAACTGCATAACTAAGCTGAATCTTTGAATTACTTTTGAATTGCAGAGCTTAGCTGAGTTTTTAAATTACTTTTGAATTGCAGAACTAAGCTGAGTCTTTAAATTACTTTTGAATTGCAGAACTAATCTGAGTCTTTAAATTACTTTTGAATTGCAGAACTAAGCTGAGTCTTTAAATTACTTTTGAATTGCAGAGCTACGCTGGTCTTTAAATTACGTTTGAACTGCAGAACTAATCTGAGTCTTTAAATTACTTTTGGATTGCAGAACTAATCTGAGTCTTTAAATTACTTTTGAATTGCAGAGCTAAGCTGAGTCTTTACATTACTTTTGAATTGCAGAACTATGATGAGTCTTTAAACTACTTTTGAATTGCATAATTAAGCTGAGTCTTTAAATCATTTTTGAATTGAAGAACTAAGATCAGTCTTTAAATTACTTTTGAATTTCAGAACTAAGCAGAGTCTTTAAATTACTTTTGAATTGCAGAACTAAGCTGAGACTTTAACTTACTTTTGGATTGCAGTACTAACCTGAGTCTTTAAATTACTTTTGAATTGCAGAACTAAGCTGAGACTTTAACTTACTTTTGGATTGCAGAACTAACCTGAGTCTTTAAATTACTTTTGAATTGCAGAACTAAGCTGAGTCTTTAAATTACTTTGAATTGCAGAACTAAGCTGAGTCTTTAAACTACTTTTGAACTACGCACTATACCTTCATGTGAACGGTGCTCACTCAAGCATATAAGGCTCTCAGTGGATATATATCACCTCACTTCATCAGTCATAATATACTGAATATATATGTAAACTTTCCCAACAATCGGCCGCAGGATTCATGAGTTACAGTGTAATATGTCCGGAGGGGGGCTTTTTTGTGTTCTGATGTGTTTTCATATATGTGACGCTCGTGTATTTTACACGCGTGTGTATCCATGTGATATGCACGTTCGAAAGCCGCGTATAGTGTTTTGTGACCATATGTGGTGTAAGAACATATTGAATATTTTAATGGCTACTTTGAATGACAAAGGTAAGCCAAATAATACTATACTATACTGCTACTTCTGTGTGCATAACAGACCATGTGTGACCTTAATTACTGTTTCTGCCAGACGCACGGGCGTGTAATGCGACCTACAGCCCAATCCCCACTCCAAAGCCCCAATGACCATATGCACCGTCCCTACATATGTGCCTGCTCTATACATCATGGTAGTATATATGTGTCTAATGTAGACTACAACGACGTAAAGCAGGAACACACATACTAGTAGGTATGGTTCATTGGGTCTGTGTGTGGGGGATAAACACTCCGAAAAGGTTTGGCGTATAAGGGTAGTGCGGATGGGTGGGGTGTGTCGGAGCAGCGAGTTCGTTACAAGCCCTTGTGTTTCCGCCATTTGCAAAGAATACATGTATTTTATCAGTGCATTCTTCATTTACTTGTCATTGGATAATGGAACAGAGTGCAGATGGAAAATTATATAATTATTTTTCTGGTGCTTACCTGTTTGGCATTTTATCCGGATGGTTATTTAATAACATTTCACACCCTCTGGCAGCCTTATCCTGCTATTTTCACCGTTTTTCATCAAACTTTGTGGTGGGTGCCCAATTGTCCTTGGAAAAACTTGTGTTGGAGGGGTGGTGGTCCCAAAATAAAAAAAAAAAATATATTTCAACCTTGTCTCCTGTACTTTTCCCCTGACTCGATGAGAATTTACTTAAGAAACTGAAGTGGGTGTAATTATTTCACAATGATTATATTTTAGGCATTGGCACCTGGCTAGATGGATCCGAAATTGCAGGCTCGTGGAAATACTCAAACGGGATGCCGTTGGCGTTCTCTTTGTGGGCTATAGGCGAACCGAGTGGAGGGGATCAGCAGTGTTTATATATGTGTCTCTACAGTAGCAACAACCAAGGCCAAGGCATGTGTGGTCAGCAATGCGACTACATCATGTGCTCCCTCTGTCAGATCGACATTTAAGGAAAACTGTATATGCATGATAGTAATATTAGACCAGATTGCTGAAGGATGCAACAAAATTTTATCTTTTGAAGGTTTATAACTTTAAAAAATATTTCCAAATTGACGGCAATCAACTTTATTCTTATATACAAGTCAAACTCTCAATTAGTAATCACTGCTGTTTGTCGGCGAAAATTCGTTCCAGTAAAACTGGAAAATTTGTTTTCTGAAAGAATTCGATTAACGTTGCTGAAATATAAAGTTACTAGCAGGTTAGCCCGCCACTGGCGGCAATCGTCAGAAACATGACAATTTTAATTTTTTGAATTAATTTTTTAATTTAATTTTTTGTTTTTCAATTTTAACCGATTTGACCTTGAATTGATCTTTTTCAAGGTCAAGGTCAGGTCGGGGTCACAATTTAACCCGTCCATGACACTTCCCGTAGGTAGCAAGCTTGAGCTCAATCGGTTCGAGTCTATAAAGGACACACACATATATATCATTTGTGGGAACCCGTTTCAAGGTGAAGATCACATCGGGCGGAAAAACTGACCCGATGAAAATGTACCCCGTTCCTAGGAAGCCCTAAGTACGGAATTAAGTACGAAATTTCGCATCGAGGCGGTCAATGGAGCCGTAGTTATACTCGTCGTGTATATAGACGCTCTTTGTCAACGACACTGGGGATACGAACGCTCTTTAACTATCAACGCGATTAACTCCGCAGTGCCGTTTTTTGTGACTTAGGGTGGAGAACGGGTGGTCTGAGCTTCTCTAAAACGCCGCGACGACCATTCCCGTGGTTTTTTACCCTTAGATGGGAAGTTTGGTCTCGATCGGTGCAGCCGTTTTCGATTATATAAAGTACAAACATATATATATATATATATATATATATATATATATATATATATATATATATATATATATATATAGGGAAGTCTCAAAATATATAGTAGACTAGCAGGTTAGCCCGCCACTGGCGTGGTTCGTCTCAAGGCTTTGTTCGAAAAAGCAATTGCAACAGCTTCCGAGACACGTATGATGCACATAGGTGTAAAATTTCGTCGAAATCCGCCAATTTCACCCGATTTGACCATGAATTGATCATTTCCAAGGTCAAGGTCAGGTCGGGGTCACCCGTCCATGGCACTTCCCGTAGGTAGCAAGTTTGAGCTCAATCGGTTCGAGTCTATAAAGGACACACACATATATATCATTTGTGGGTACCCGTTTCAAGGTGAAGATCACAAAGGGCGGAAAAACTGACCCGATCCCCGTTCCTAGGAAGTCCTAAGTACGTAAGAATAGCACAACACGCTCATGTATGGTAATAGTCCAAGTCTTCTCGTACTAAAACCGGATAAGATATTGGGATGGAGGTGCCGGTCTTTAGTCCGAGTTCCTGGCCCATGCATTCTTATGACACGACTTAAGCGTTAGTGACCCGCTCAAATAAAACCACAATTATATGAAATAAAATATCACAATTGCGACAATAAACGGATATTTTCCGCAGAAGACATGCTATTTGATCTGAAACCCACATCAGTTGTGAATTGAAAGCGGTAATTTAATGCGAAAAGAGACATTTACCGCAATGTTTACAAATTTTTAAAAGTATGCGAACTCAGTTGACCTCGCGAACTGTGTTCGGCATTTTCCGTTGAAAATATTCCGTAGATTTTCGACTGACAACGCAAATTACGATGAATTCTCCATTGTAATCGTAAATATGTGTGTCAATAAAAATAAAAAATAAATAGATTAATGAAACATTGAAGATATAAATGTAATACATTAAATAAATTACGGGGAATTACAACCCTCTCAAAGTTTAAAACAGTGTAAACACAACGACCATTAGAATAAATAATATGGTGCTACATTTCCCACATTTGGTGGACTTCAGCGAAATTAAGATATATACTAAGCGAACAGAACAATATACTGCTCTTGTTAAGCACACAAAAAATCAAACAAAATTTGTATAAATTTTTAACCTTAAGTTTGAAAAGTCCCACTAAAACGGAAGAACTATATTTCGAAACTGTGTGATTCGGTTCTCCGATTATTTTATCAACACAAAAGTCAAAATGCACATGGATGAAAATCACACGCATGGCAAGTCAGACACAAGAGTTCTAATTTGCTCCAATTTTGACAAGTTGCTTGCGAAAATTGTCAACAAAACTACTTTCTGATCCTCCATTATGTCATTAAGTTTTTAGTGCGGGAATTGTTCTCAAAGCACATTGGAAACTGGACTTCAGTCTTTGCGGCGATCGGTTTTCGCTATTTTGTTCGGAAAACCCCGCGCTATATATAGAAACGGAAACTAGAATACTCAGAACAAACACCGGACAATGCCGAAGTTCTTCGGAACCTGAGTTCGGCTTTCAGTTAAGTAAACAAACAGAAAAAACAGCGATGTTGGTGACAATCAACCGGAATATTCTATGCGTAATTTAACATGAAAGTTAGATTATTATACACCATTATGACCATAAGATGTCTCTCTTTCCGATGTATATAGCATCATGTATATAGCTCTTTATCAACTACACTGCGGATAGGAACGCTCTTTAACTATCAACGCGATTAACCCCGAAATGCCGTTTTTTTGTGACTGGGAGTGAAGAACGGATGGTCGGAGCTTCTCCAAAACGCCGCGACGACCATTCCCGTGGTTTTTAACCCTTAGATGGGAAGTTTGAGCTCAATCTGACCAGCCGTGTTCGAGTCTATAAAGGACAAACACACACATATATATATATACGGAAGTCTCAAAATATATAGTAAACTAGCAGGTTAGCCCGCCACCGGCGGCGTTTGTCCGAAACATTTTGAATTATTTTGTTTTTATTTATATATTTTTAATATTTTAATTTAATGTTTTTTAAATTTAATTTATGTTTTTTTGAATTGGCGTGCTTGGTCAGAAACATGACAATGTTTTATGTTTTGATTGTGTTTTTCAATGAGTTAATATTGGGTTTTTCAATAATATATAATTTGTGGGTACCCGTTTGAAGGTTAAGACTGACCCGATGAAAAATTCCCCCGTTCCTAGGAACGACAGACATAAGAATGTTTCACACAATGCGACGTCGACGATCCCCGTGTGTTTTTACACTTATATACGAAGTTTGAGCTCACCTAGGGCGGAAAAACTTACCCGATCCGCGTTCTTAGGAACACAACACGCTCCGCGTTCTTAGGAACACAACACGCTCATGTCTATACACGCCCAGACCCAGAAGAGGTATGATTTTATTTAACCTGCACGTGGCCATTGAGCAGCCCCTGGCAGAGGTTGTCCACCCTTACGAGATGGTCAATAGTCCCCGCAAAGTTAAACCCGTCGTGAACCCCATCCTCGCAAAGAGCGGACAGTCAATTAATCCCGTCGTGAACGCCATCACCAACGCGACGTAATTTTGTTTGGTATCATGTGTTGCGTTCTAAAAATAGGAAAGATTCCCGTATACGTTTGCGTAAATACGAAATTGTGAGTGTTGGTTTGTAACCGGGATTTCTGAGAAGCATTATGCCTATAACTACCCCCCTAAGCCCTGACCTAAGTGTCATACATACTATAACAATGATGTTGTAAGAGTACTATGGCATCCAATAAATCTCCCCGCATAGGAAAGCACACTCAATGTTCCCGTATATCTCTCTGCAGATGCTAATAACGTTGAATGGTAAACAGACGCTCTTTATAGCGATGCGTCAAAAACAAACGCTCATTAAATAATCACTTGATTAACCCACGCCGTGCCTTTGCGGTGATTTGGGAGTGGATAAAGGCTGCTCAGAGCTTCTCCAAAACGCGACAACTACGGTGTTCGTGGGTTTTTACCCTTAGATGGGAAGTTTGAACTCAATCGAGCCAGCCGTTTTCGATTCTATAAAGTACATATATATATATATATATATATATATATATATATATATATATACGGAAGTCTCAAAATATATAGTATAGACTAGCAGATTAGCCCGCCACTGGCGTGGTTGGTCAGAAACATGACATTTTTTAAATTATTTTTTTTTTATTTCTATTTTTTTTTTAAATTTAATATTTATTTTGTTTTAATTTTTTAATATTAATTTAATGTTTTTTAAATTTAATTTATGTTTTTTTTAATTTTTAAATATTTATTTAATTTTTAAACTTTTTTATAATTTAATTGTTTTTTTATTTTTAAATTTTTTTAATTTTAAATTGTTTTAATTAATTTTTTAAATGATTTTTTTATTTCTGGCGGAAAAATTGACCCGATGAAATCCCCCTTCCTAGGAATATATTCATGGTACCCGTCCTAAACTTCCCCGTAGTCCCAGAAAAGAGCGGACAGTCAATTAATCCCGTCGTGAAATCTCTCTGCATAATATTTCGAGCACTAAGGTTGCGTTGAATTGTAAACAACGCTTCTTAGATCAATTCGGCCTTTTTAATCGAGATAATTGCATGTTGTCCCGCATCCGTATTTCGGGCGCATGGGGCTAGTCGTTTAGCCACGTCGATTGCAATAAATAGCGTTCGTCGTTAACAACTCCGTATATGGTCAATATAAAGATCGTTGATGCCTTAACCCCCGAAGTAGCGTTTGCGGTGATTTTGATGATTGGGAGTGGAGAATCGGTGCTCAGAGCTTGTCCAAAATGCGACGTCGACGATCCCCGTGGGTTTTTACCATTATATACGAAATTTGAGCTCAATTTGTCCACGCGTTTTAGATTCTATGAAGTACCCACATATATACACACATATATACACACATATATACGGAAGTCTCAAATTATATAGTAGACTAGCAGGTTAGCCCGCCACTGGCGGCGTTGGTCCGAAACATGACATTTTTTTGGCTTTCCAATGAGTTAATTGTGCCTTTTTAATCAAGAGAAATTATGGTACCCGTCCCTAAAAGATTTAAGGTACATCGGGCGGAAAGACCTGACCCGATGAAAAATTGTTTAATCAAGAGGAATTATGATACCCGTCCCTAAAAGAGGTATGCCAACGATGTCGTTGTTGTTGGCATTCACGGCTTGGGGCCAATCGAAAATTCTCACATTGCCGTAAAGAGAAAATAGCATTGTGTGTTTTCTCGCCAACAAAGTCGTTGTTGTTGGCATTCACGGCTTGGCGAGTCCAACAATGTCGTTGTTGTTGGCATTCACGGCTTGAGGCAGTGGAAGTCCCGTCAGATTCTGGGACGTATCACAGTGCCTCGTATTTACTAAATTTTAGCAGCCATATAAGCTGCGTTCTCGCCAACGTCGTTGTTGTTGGCATTCACGGCTTGGCGAGTCCAACAATGTCGTTGTTGTTGGCATTCACGGCTTGAGGCAGTGAAAGTCCCGTCAGATTCTGGGACGTATCACAGTGCCGCGTATTTACTAAATTTTAGCAGCCATATAAGCTGCGTTCTCGTCCACGTCGTTGTTGTTGACATTCACGGCTTGGCGAGTCCAACAATGTCGTTGTTGTTGGTATTCACGGCTTGAGGCAGTGGAAGTCCCGCCAGATTCTGGGACGTATAACAGTGCCTCGTATTTACTAAATTTTAGCAGCCATATAAGGTGCGTGAGTTAGCACGAATTGAGGGGTGTAAGTTTAGAGCTAGTTTATATGAATGTATCGAAAATAGACTAAGATTTTCAGCCGTAACAAGAAATGTATATATGAGAAAATGTAAATTCTATATTTTGGAAGGTATTAGCAAGTTTTTGGCTCAACGGGTTTAGCAGTTTGAAGTGAATATGGATATAAAAATATACATATACAGATATAAAAAATGTAGAGTTACACATCTGGGATCGCGAGCGAATCGATAGCGAAACCCATCGTATCGAAACGAATGTCCCACTTTAAGGGTCAAGGAGTGCTCAGAGCTTGTCCAAAATGCGACGTGGACGATCCCCGTGGGTTTTTACTCTTATATACGAAATTTGAGCTCGATCCGCACAGCCGTTTTAGATTCTATGAACTACCCACACACATATATATACACACATATATATATATACACACACACATATATATATATATATATATATACGGAGTTCTCAAAATATATAGTACTAGCCGATGAGCCCGACGTTGTCCGGGCTATTCAAAAACCAAATTTCAAGTCGATAGCTCTACCCGTTTCCGAGATCTCGTCTGCGCATGCGCGAAGCTGGCGTCGCACTGGCTCGGCGACCCGATAAAATTCGTATCCGGGGCAAGATACATTCACATAGCAAATTTCAAGTCGATATATAGCTCCACCCGTTTCCGAGATCTCGCCTGCGCATGCGCGAAGCTGGCGTCGCACGGGCTCGGCGACCCGATAAAATTCGTATCCGGGGCAAGGTACATTCACATAGCAAATTTCAAGTCGAAAGCTCCACCCGTTTCCGAGATCTCGTCTGCGCATGCGCGAAGCGGGCGCCGCACGGGCTCGCCAATACGACAACGACGACCGCCTGGTCAAACTACACACACGTACCAAGTTTCGTCCCGATCGGTCGAGAATCGTAGATTTGTATTAATGACAGACAGACAGACAAACAGACAGACAGAGGTCTTCAAAATATATATGAGACTAGCCGATGAGCCCGACGTTGTCCGGGCTATTCAAAAACCAAATTTCAAGTCGATAGCTCCACCCGTTTCCGAGATCTGGTCCGGGCTATTCAAAAACCAAATTTCAAGTCGATCGCTCTACCCGTTTCCGAGATCTCGTCTGCGCATGCGTGAAGCTGGCGTCGCACGGGCTCGGCGACCCAATAAAATTCGTATCCGGGGCAAGATACATTCACATACCAAATTTCAAGTCGACAGCTCCACCAGTTTCCGAGATATCGTCTGCGCATGCGCGAAGCTGGCGTCGCACGGGCTCGACGACCCGATAAAATTCGCATCCGGGGCAAGATACATCCACATAGCAAATTTCAAGTCGATAGCTCCACCCGTTTCCGAGATCTCGCCTGCGCATGCGCGAAGCGGGCGCCGCACGGGCTCGCCAATACGACAACGTTCACCGCCTGGTCAAACTACACACACGTACCAAGTTTCGTCCCGATCGGTCGAGAATCGTAGATTTGTATAAATGACAGACAGACAGACAGACAAACAAACAAACATACAGAGGTCTTCAAAATATATATGAGATAGACTAGCAGGTGTACCCGACTACGTCCGGGCTGTTTCCCCTCTGCTTTTCGGCGAATTGCGCGATTTGACCTTGAATTGTCCATTTTGAAGGTCAAGGTCAGGTGGGGTCACGATTTGACCCGTCCAAAACACTGCCCGGACAAAAGTATCCGACAAAAGTACCCGTCGAAATCCATCCGGTTTTACCCGATTTGACCTCGAATTGATCATTTTGAAGGTCAAGGTCAGGTCGGGGTCACGATTTGACCCGTCCAAAACACTCCCTTGAAAAAATTACCACTTAGTATCAAATTTCGTCAAAATCCGTCTGGCCGTTTTCCAATGCCAACACCCCAAAAATGGTGGAAATCGGCCAAGCGGATCCCGGGAAATCGTCCCAGCGGATACCGAGATACCCTATGTATCAAATTTCGTCCGTAAAAATCCGCCAGTTTTACCCGATTTGATTTCCACTCAAGTATATAAACGCGCCTCATATACACACGCTCATTAATTATCAAGCTTCAACGTAAAAAAGATAAATTAGCATTGTGTGGTAAATTTTAACTAATTATAACTAATTATTTTCTCGCCGTCAAAATTCAACAATGTCGATGTTGTTGGCATTGACGGCTTGGGGGCCACCGGTAGATTCGTACACGGAAGCCATTTCAGCTAAATGGATTCTTGGATGAGATTCCAGACCATAAACATGATAATAATTTATCGAACTTTTACCCTCGGGTAACTGTAAACGACTTGAGCCTATGCGTGGTGTGATATACGAAAAATAAATCTATCGACAATAGACCTAAGAATATCAGCTGTAACAAAATTTATAGATCAGAAATTGTAAATGATATATTTTGGGATAGATACACGATTCTTAATAGCTTGCAAATTGATAATATATATTGTAAATGTTATAATTTTGGGATAAATACACGATTCGTATTTGCCTGCAAATTGCTTACGTTCGTCGACGTATGAATATAGAGTTATCCTCCCTGCATCGGGTGACAATCACGCCGGATCCGGATATATGAGTTTTGAAGGTCAAGGTCACGTCGCACGGACAAATTAATATGCCTATGCCAGTTCACGGCCGAAAGTACCCCCACATTCCAAGTTTCATCGAAATCGGGTCGGCCGTTTTCGAGTTCATCGCGATCACACACACACACACACACACACCCTCACATACACCCCCCCCCACACACACAGATCTTCCAAAATATATAATAGACTAGTCGATGAGCCCGACGTTGTCCGGGCTATTCAAAAACCAAGTTTCTAGTCGATAGCTCTACCCGTTTCCGAGATCTGGTCTGCGCATGCGCGAAGCTGGCGTCGCACGGGCTCGGCGACCCGATACAATTCGTATCCGGGGCAAGATACATTCACATAGCAAATTTCAAGTCGATAGCTCTACCCGTTTCCGAGATCTGGTCTGCGCATGCGCGAAGCTGGCGTCGCACGGGCTCGGCGACCCGATAAAATTTCGTATCCGGGGCAAGATACATTCACATACCAAATTTCAAGTCGACAGCTCCATCCGTTTCCGATATCTCGTCTGCTCATGCGCGAAGCTGGCGTCGCACGGACTCGGCGACCCGATAAAATTCGTATCCGGGGCAAGATACATTCACATAGCAAATTTCAAGTCGAAAGCTCCATCCGTTTCCGAGATCTCGTCTGCGCATGCGCTGCACGGGCGCCGCACGGGCTCGCCAATACGACAACGTCCACCGCCTGGTCAAACTACACACACGTACCAAGTTTCGTCCCGATCGGTAGAGAATCGTAGATTTGTATAAATGACAGACAAACAGACAAACAGACAGACAGACAGACAGAGGTCTTCAAAATATATATGAGATATCAGTTGGATTCTACATGTAGATCATTCAGTGGGAAATGTGCCTGGATACTAACTTATCAGTTTGATTCACTGACGTTCATTTACGTATATAAGTGACAAATTTATGTTAAAAAATGTATGCTTTCTCTCTCACAGTCGATTCCATATTATTTCATTTGACAAGGAATATATACCCACAGGATAGGTAGAAATATAAGAGCTACATGTAGTCCAAAATGTTCCCAGAAATCCTGAAGTGCTGTGCCTTTTGACATACAGTGTATCTGGGCGACCCGGTCCAATCTTCTGCTAGTCTTCTTCAATATTTACTTTGGCTGTTTGGATACCAGATTTTGGAAAGAGAAAGATAAGGTATGGGGATATATTTTAGAGATAATATTTATATTTACATAAAACCTGTGAAATTCTTATAAATTGGTCTGGCTAAATGACCCCACAACAGAAGTTTATAGAAAGCATATATACCGTGTATGAGATATATTGGGTGCATGATCGAGATTGTATGTGGTTGGTTTTCAATTACGGCTATGGATGGTCGCTTCGCTTCAACAGTCCTTCCTCCATATCCAAGTGCAGTTATGGAACTAATGCAATGATTCATGCGAATCGAACACATATTGCTATTTGGCGGCATACATGCCATAGTGTACTGCGTATGATATTAGAGTTCATTAATTTGTTGACGACCACCAGTGAATGCATTTCGTAATGAACAATTCGACTATCCTCATACGACGAACACGGTTAGATTTGTGTCAGTAAGTTTGAGAATCTTCGATTTTATTGGCCGTTTTGGACCCCATCTTAAAACAATTGTCAAATATGAAGTGACCGATGCTGTATATATCGTCAGCTGTGTTTCGTGTCACAACATGCGCCACAAAAATAAGTAAATACCTCCCTGTAAAACATGAGTCTCACTCATCAGCCTTTGGTAAGTGTCCAGTTGTAATATATTATAGAGAACTACAGCCACCCTCTCCAATTTTGGTGTCCAACGTGGGCGCTTGAACAATCTCACACACTGAATCGTTGCTGAATTAGCATTACCTACATGGATTGCTTTTGTTCTTATGTTGAACAAACTAAGATATTACCCACCATTCATTATTGATTGTTTAATGCAAAGTCGTCAATTAAGGCGAAACATGCTATAACATATATACAATATTTACAATAGGTCACAAAAAAACAATTGTTACACAATCATACATATATTAATATAGAATATGATAAATGTATAGATATATCATAATATGTATTATAATATCTTATATATATATAATTATATTATAATTTAAGTCTTTATAATATCATTATCATCATATTTTGACTGCAATAATTATTCGCTACTATAAATAATGTACCTAATCACAAGTTTTTAAATTTGGAATAATCGCTCAGTCATATTTTAATTTTCTGGATGCCAATTTGATAAAAATACTAATTTTTTTCAGTAGTAGTTGATTTTCCAAAGATAACAGTCTTTCGAATTTTTCTTTCGTAGGATTCTCCCAGTAATATTTCGGGATATAGTCTGATCGAATTGCCTGTAGTTCTTTGCAAATAATAATAAAGTGGTATTCATCACCCGTGCCATCACCGCAAATATCACAGATTTTGTCACAATTATCCACAGATTTAGATTTCCATCTTGTATATTCGACAGGCAGTTTTAGATTTGCGGTTCTAAATTTTAGCAAGATGTTTGCTAAGTGAGCCGGTAAGAAATTCAGATAGCGGCCCATGCCCGGTCTCGTTTTAATACTCATATAAAAACGTGCTCTAGATGAGTTTGCATTCTGCATTACAGTAAATTGTTCTGTCTTGTGTCGCTCAATAAGCTCTGATTTTATAGTTCTAATTTCAGCTTTTGTTAAACCTGACTGATTTGTCCATGCTCTTTCCATGTTAAGTTCTTTCAGGGTGTTAGAAATAAAAAATAGCCATGGGCTATTAAATGAGCCATCAGAATTGTGGTCCAATTCTTTAACAAGAACATATATATTTTTGGCAAGTTCTGAGCCCTCATTTGATAGTAGTTTGGACCAGTAGGATAGTGCTCTGCACTTTATCTCAATGGACAGAGGGTGTCTGCCAAATTCGCCGTAAACCATATAATTTGGTGTACTTGTTTTCAAATATCCTATAATTTTGCAGTATTTAAGATGAAGCGATTCAATAATTTGAGTCCTTTCGTGACACCAAATTTCACTCCCATATAATAGGATGGGTACTATCATACAGTCAAATAGTTTTAACATGATATCGATTGGAAGCTTGAGAGATCTCACTTTGTTTAGTAATCCGTACATTGCTCTTGTGCCAATAGTAACTATTTTTTTCAAATTTTGGCAAAATCTACCATTGTAAAAAAAGGTTACTCCCAAATATACAAATTCTTTGACTGTCTCGAGTTCTTGACCTCGATATCTGAACGTTGGAATTGGTTTGGGTAGTTTATTACTAAATAGTATGACTTTATTTTTTTTTGTATTTACTTGCAACCGATGCTGTATATATCGTCAGCTGTGTTTCGTGTCACAACATGCGCCACAAAAATAAGTAAATACCTCCCTGTAAAACATGAGTCTCACTCATCAGCCTTTGGTAAGTGTCCAGTTGTAATATATTATAGAGAACTACAGCCACCCTCTCCAATTTTGGTGTCCAACGTGGGCGCTTGAACAATCTCACACACTGAATCGTTGCTGAATTAGCATTACCTACATGGATTGCTTTTGTTCTTATGTTGAACAAACTAAGATATTATCCACCATTCCGCTGCCATATTGTGTTACACTGAATCAAGTTCCCCTACACAATTACCAAGGGGCATACTGTCAATGATTTAAATGCTTTTAACCATTATGTGAAGTCATCCTAACCATGTTCACCAGATGAGAAACATAAAGTTATGTCTATGATAGATACTTAAATTTGAAGATTCGAAATGTTTACATACAGTAAATAAATTGTTTTGTAATACTATGTATTATCCGTCCCTTTACTACCACTATTTCTGGTTTGGCAAATGGCGTCACATGATTCCGATGGACTCCGAAAGTGTCAAGAATATGCTAGCGAGTCCCGAAAGTCATCGGATTGAGTCCAATATTACTTCTTATTATGTCAGCTCTTGTGATTAGCCAATCAGTGTCAATAAATATTGATGGTGGATGAACCGATATCAATGACCCCTCATGAAATCAATATTATATGATTATCCACCATCTTGTTTTTCAGAAATATAAAACTCTGTCGCCTCGGGGATATTTTTGGTGCATTTTGGCGCCAAGAAAATGATATCTTCGGAAATCATTATCTGCGAATTTAAAGACATGGGACCATGTACCAAACATGTATGTGATATATTTGAGGAATTATAAAGACTCATACATTAAATATTAAACTTAGTTTATTAAATCCTACTTGTGGTGTATATCCATTGACTCAATGCGTTGACGTTCAACGTCCATGGCGAGTCACCATGACGTTACACAAGTTAATGGCCACACATAAATTGACGACACATTCACGTCGTAGGAATTCCTCCCTGAGAAAATATCCTCTTGTGATGTTCGGTCCAGTTCACCATCGATCCGTGTCCAGTTCACTTGCGAGTTTATTGTACTAGGTCCAAAACAGACTGGCTTTACACCGTGTACCAAACTGCCGTATCGCAATAACCATTAGCGATTAAATTCAAACAAAAGTGAGTCTAGTGTGAAGTTTTAGTTTAAACATATGTGCACACTTATTTTACAAAAAATCTGTTGCACAGATGTTCGGGTAGTGAACGGATCTTATCACTGGTGAACTATAGGACCCATCACCAGTGAACTGGAACATTTCTTAAAATGGATAAATTCTACCATTCCACATTTACTTAACAATTTCCAACTAGTATGTCTTGATAGTTGAGGTGTCTGGCAAGGTATATACAACAAATGAACTGTGTATATATCTTTGTTACGTAAAACTTGCGTTATTTACCATGGGAAAATCCCCAGTGACCTTGACCATATAGGATAAGAACTGGACCTAAGATCGGAAGAGGTATCAGACTCGCTGACATTTAACTTACCAAATTAAAATAAATTACAGCGACCATTAATGAAAGGGACATGCCGGATTTTTGACCGCTGACATAATAAATACGTTACGGGACGCTTAGTGGTCGGATATGGTGTCACGTGAGGCTCAGCTTACGCCCTCGTCTAATATTGATCTCACTTCGCATCACATGACACCATATCCGACCACTATTTAATATTGGAAGTCCAATATGACTTTTATTATAAGATACACGGCGAGTTGTTACCGGATACGGTGTCATATGAGGCGAAGTGAGATTAATATCGGGCGAGGCGCGAGCCGAGCCCACTATTAATCTCGCTGAGTCTCACACGACACCGCGCCTCGCCCGATATTAATATCGCTGAGCCTCACACGTCACCGTAGTCGGCAACTACGAGTCCTGTAACGATTTTATCATGTTTTCCATGTGAGAATTTGATTCTAGTAAGTTAAATGTGTCGTCTAGGGCCATTAACGTCTGTAACGTCACAGTGACGCGTCATGGTCGTTGAACGTCAACGCATTGAGTCAATGGCTAACCACCAGAAGTGGGACAACAAATTGAGTTTGCTAGTTAATTTATGATTCCTCAAATTTATCACATGCAGGTTTCGGAACATGATAGTATGTCTTTAAATTCACAAATGATTTTTGATATACTGTTTTTTGGCGCCGAATACACCGAAAAAAAAACAAGATGGCGTCTATCGACCCCATATGAATTGTTTTATGTCAGCTCTTGCAATTAGCCAATCAGTGTCGATATATAGTGACGGTATATGAAATCAATATTAGGTGCTTATCCGCCATTTTCTTTTTCAGAAACTCAGTCTCCTCGGGAATATTTTTGGTGTATTTTGACTCCAATAAAGGGGATATCTGTCGGATATCATTTTCTGTGAATTTAAAGACATAGTACCATGTACAAAAACCTGCATGCGATATATTTGAGGAATTCTAAACACTCATAAATTAACTATCAAACTCAACAAGTTGTCCACTTCTGGTAATTAGGCATTGACTCAATGCGTTGACGTTCAACGCCCATGCCACTGTGACGTTACATAAGTTAATGGCCATAGACGACATATTTATCTTACCAAATTACAATAAATTACAGCGACGATTAATTAAAGGGATATGCTGGATTTTGTCCACTGACATAATAAATACGTTACGGGGCGCTTAGTGGTCGAATATGGTGTCATGTGAGGCTCAGCTCGCGCCTCGCCCGATATTAATCTCACTTCGCCTCACATGACATCATATCCGACCACTAAGCGTCCCGTAACTTATAATATACCCCTTGTGGCTTTCAATGTGGGGTGGGTGTCAACCAAGGCGAGCCTAATATGCCATCATCTCCGGTCAGTAGATCTCCATTCTCTTTGGTCAATCTAATAGGCCAGCATGATAAACAAAAAGTTATCGGGACTCCGGGTGACGTCGGGATGGATAATTAAAAATGTCATTATACAATGTTGTGTACAGTATGTGTTTTCTTGTACTCGTCCAGGTTGTGGCGAAATGTCGTATTGGACTCGACGCTGCGCGTCTCGTCCAATATGACTTTTCACCACAACCTGGACGCGTACAAGAAAAACACATACTGTACACAACATTTTATAATAACTTTATAGTATACATTGTATATAGTCATACCATGTTATATCTTACACCATCATCATCATTATCATCATCATAATAATTGTCAATTGGTATATTGCATATAATAGCTTGTGTCTTGTTTTGATTGTTCGACACACATTGACTTTCATTCGACGTATCTGTTTTTTTTATCAAACTCGGCCACACATGTGGCTTCTGGAACATTGAATGATGGCGAAACTGAAAAAAATAGCTCCAGATTTTTATTAACATTATCACTTTGTTCTACCAACATAATAGCATGCAAAAAGTATGTATATGACGCGAAACAGCTTACCACCGATAGCAACATGCATACTAATCGCTGCTTGAAGTTACAAGTTCTTGGTTACATTAAACCTGGCTATGGGAATACACACCTATGGTATTAGTTAATAATCACTTATTTGTATACGATCATATATCCGACTGTTTCTCCATATAATAGTGTGGGGTCAACTGTTCAAAAACTTGTTCCCTGTGTACTTTTTTAGTAGAAGCATGGCATGTATATTGTCAACATCGGGATGGGTTGGGCTAAATAATTGGACTCTATTCCAATTTTTAATGTCACGTGACCTCCAAATCCAAGATGGCTGCCATCATAAGCAAAAATCAGGATATTTTCGAGGATTTTTGCCCATGTTTTTGACCAAATCTACCCCAAATAGCCGCGATATGTCCCCAAATCATCCGACCCACTTGCCTTTATGGTTTACTGGATCAGTCGAAACAGCAGATGTGCTCAGCAAGTTCAGAGTTAACATTATGAGTTGTTTAGCGATTTTCGTTTTGAAGGCTATATAGGGATGATTTACATGCCGTATTTCACCATATCGGTACCCTCTCATCGTGTTCTGCTTCCGGCTCGATAAAAAATAGAAGCTTAAAAATCCCTCCAAACTGAATAGGTGATGAAAATCATAGTAGCTTGCTTCTACTAAAAAAGTATGCAAGATCTACATTTCCCCCACACTATAAAGCGTAATTCAGATTCAAATAACGCCGATTTGGGCGTAATTGTGGGTTTTTTTAATGCGTTCAATATGAACATATTTTCAGGCGAACAGGATGATATATCGGCTTATAAGTTATTTACACACATAAAACAAACAAATCGTCCAAATCGCTTTTGTAATACGACTGTTGTTTAGTTTCGCGCAAAAAGCGCAATTGAATTGTTTATAAGCAGTCAAGATATTGCGCCATTTCCTTATTTAGATTCGCGCGCTTTATACGTCGGTTGTAAAACCCCTAATTTGGTGCGCCTACAACTTACAAGTCACAATACGACTCGTAGCGATATTCCCTATTTGATATGTATTACCATATATAGGTTAGGAGAAAATACTAACTGGATGATTGAAAAATATTCATCTCGTTGCAATAATAATGATATTATGTACACGTTTTCTGTCTGATCATTTCCCAATCAAGAAGTAACGTGGATTAGCTTGATTTTGAACTGACAGCAGGTAGAATGGGTCAATTAAAATGTGTCGGTTAAAATAAAATTTGTTGTGAATTGAATGCGATTGTTGATTGCGCCAATAATGTTATCTACGCATCGATCATCGCATTCATATCATCATTATGCTATACTATTAGTATATTCTTGAGGAAATTATTCATAATTTGATAATGTTATTTCTAAATTATAACCTACAATGAAGACCGCCCGTCCTTTTAATGGGTGGGTTTCTCGACTCGAATCATATATTTTTTTTACCCCCCGAAGCCAAAGAAATAGTAAGTTGTGAGCGTTAATTCGGATTATGCATCTTTAAGTGAATATATATTAGTTTGCTCTTTTTGTGTGGAAACAATAAACTATTTACATACATCTATTTACATATTTCGTCGGACGACACGATACGGGAGTTACAAATGTTTGTCTATAACAATCGGTTCCTTAACGTTTTTTATGTTTGTTTACATAACCAAGGATACAAACGTGACAATAACATGCAATGTACGCGATATTTATTATTGGTATAAGAACAATATATGTCTAGTATATACTATTCATTCTGTTTATGGCGGTTTTAGTGGATGTGACTATTTAACACCTATACCCACAGAGAAAGCCACCAATATCTTTAAAGCTTAGAGTGATCAGATATTGATTTTTGAAGGGATTTGTTGTTTCCCGAGATATGTAATTTTTCGGCAGCCTGGCAAATATTCCCCAAGCCGACGGTCTCGGACCAAATTGCGGATTTAGACGGATAACTCTAAAATAAAGTGGCTTAGCGTGTTAGATATTTTACCATCCGTCAAAATTTCGTTGAACAAAATGTTGATAAATAACACGTTTTGAACAATTTTATACTATAGTTATTATTCTTTGGCAATTAATCGATTCTGATAACTGAAGCGGCATTTAAAAAAAAAATGTCGTTGTTGGAATCGGATTATATGGGGACCATTACATCGGTTTGAGTACATTTAATAAGAGTATAATTATAGTCACACCAGGTTCACACCCTTTTAAAATGAGTGTGTTGTGAGTTAGGTTCAGATTCGTTCATCACCAATAGTCATTTAAACAATAATAGTTATATATGACTTGTATATATAATTTGCCAGACCTGATAATAATCAACATTTTGATATCACGGGTAGCTTGATCAACGAAATAATATAAGTTGGACAAATCCAGCCACCGAGATTTGTATTACATGTATATACTACCTCCCATTTACAAGTATACAATAATAGTGTGAAGTAAACAATATCCAACGACTACAATAATAATATGCGACATCATCCGAACCTTCTTCACAAAAGAGAGGCAATCAGTTAAATTCATGCGTCACCGGCACAAACGAAATGGCCAATCCCAAAACAAATATTTGCACTGTCTCAAAATTACACTTGCTTCTAAAATGGCTGAATACCAGGGAAAATACACGCCTGTATGTGTACCGTTATATTTTGTGAACACATGCACGTGTGTTAAAACAACCAGGCTACCAGCATCTGGTCGCGATGATTGAAACTTTAAGACGCTGTTAATATATGTTTATATTATGTCATTTACATTGGATATATGCATTTGTTACATCTTTATATCATAACCATTATTGTGCAACATTCTAGAGGTGTTTTTCAATAAATTTCTTGTAACCTGTATTTCTTGTATTTTCTATCATTATACCCCCATCCAAAAATATGGGGGATATAATGGATTACATGCGTGTACCCGGCTGTCATTCCGTACTTCGGGACGTCGGGACGTCCATCCGCTCATATATCTCAACCATGGGATCGGATCTCAATGAAATTTGGCATGCATGAGGAAGTTCAAAGGAGGATTCACTGACTTTGTTCACATTTTCCATTCAAGAGTGTTCCCTCTTTATTTATCTGAAAATGTTGGATCTCTGTCCGTCCGCTCATATATCTCAACCATGGTTTATCGGATCTCGGTGAAATTTGGTATGCATGTTTGGCATCAGGAATGCTTTCAAACGAGGGTTATCTGGGACATTGTCGGATCTGTTTGAAAATTGCATGTGCATGCTCTCAAACTGAGCACACGTATACGTAAGGGCGTGGCATGGGGTTGGGTGTACGTACTTATATTGCATGGGAAACATTCGGGTCTATTTTATAAAGTCATGTGAACGTTCCAATGAAGGTCACAGGGACCTGTCAGATGGGGGTGGGTGTGGCCCGGGTATTGCAAGGGACACTGTCTGGTGTATTTGAACAGTTCACGTATATGCTCTCATGACTGGTCTCTTAATTGCATGGCCCTTGAACAAGACCGAAATTTCTAAGTTTCATTATCACCCCTCCCCTCGGGTAGATATCCTCCAAGATATGGTTGGACATTTCCGAACGATTAACGCCAGCTCTGGACGCTCTACTATCACATCTATCTTTCATCAGATTAATCTGATTTAATGTTTAAAACATGACCGCCATTGGCTATCTTATGTTTCTACCATTGATTTCATTGAAACTGCAGCCGGCATTTATGGTCGGAATATTCGGAATATTTACAAGTATTATCATCTCTATATTGAAGCTATCAAATTTGAATGTTTTCGATCAAAAACATTGCCACGGGAAGCCTTCTTTGATTTTGTATCATTAATGCCTTTGGCGCTCTATACAATCTAAATCTTTCATTAGATCAAAATTTGTTCAACCACCCATATCATCCGTTTTAATCTGACAGTCAACACTAAATCACCCAACACAAATTGAATATTTAAGAAATGGATGTTTATTTGCTTGCGTTCCATAGAGTATGGATGCAAGTTGGTCTGACATTTTGTGTGGAACGCGAAAGCGTTCCACACATAAAAATGTCAGACCAACTTGCATCCATACTCTATGGAACGCAACAAAATCAACATCCATTACTTATATTTACACTCCACCGAGTCCACTGGCAGATTAGAAGAGCATTAGGCGCCCATTTCCAACATTGTTCTCGTGTCCTGATGCAAGTTGCATCTACATTAAATGGATGCAAGTTTGGGTCAGCGCGCGACGTCATGTGACGTAATTTTGACCAACCAACGTCCTGCATTCATGTTCCACAATGCGAATGCATGTTTAAGTGTAAATATAGTTATCCATCTTCATCCGTAATTTTAACCGAAACCATCCATTTGAAGGCGTGTTTCTGGGCAACAAACAATTGAAATAACAAATTTCATAAATTTATATCTGTTCACTCTGAGCTTTGATGGGTGGGTTCCTCGACTGGAATCAAATATTTTTTTCCCCCCGAAGCAAAAGAAATAGTAATTTAGGAGCGTTAAATCAGATTGAGTATCTTTAACTGAACATCCTCCAAATGAATAAATAGACCATTCCAATTTATACTGTTATAATAGGAGAATTGCATCCATACTCTATGGAACGCAACAAAATCAACATTCATTACTTATATTTACACTCAAATGACATATTAAAGGAGTTTTTAAGTGTCCATTTCCAGCGTTAATATCGTGGCTCGGTGCAAGTTGCGTCTACACAAAAATGGATGCAAGTTGGGGTCAGCGCGCGACGTCATGTGACGTAATATCGACAAACCAACGTTCTACATTCATGTTCCACAATACGAGTGCATGTGTGAGTGTAAATATATAGTTATATTCTAATTATAGTTCAGTGCAGTTATGAGAAAAAACGTGCCAAACCTCAAACTAATTGCAACACAATGTTTCTCAGCAGAAATAAGTCTAATAACCCATTATAAACAACATATAAAAAAAATCAAAAAGAATCAAGAAAGGCGATATTGATAAATTTTGTGAAATAAATTTGTCACAATTTGGTAAAATACTCAATTCATGCCATTTCAAGGATGATTATAAAAAAACTCGATTTCACAAGTCCTTCCATTTATATATTATTTTTGTAGAGTATACAAGTCTGATTAAAGAGCAGCACGAATTTTCCAATACGTTGAGTATTTTTCGAGTTATGTGCCTCCAAAATTGGGAGTTTGTCTAATTGCAGAGCCTCAATTTCTAAGAATTAGCTAAAATCCATATTATATGGTCTAGTATTTTAAAAACTGGAAACAAAATGAAAGGATATCTTGCTGTTGTATTACTTTCCTCACTAGATTGTGCTCAAACAATGATTACTTTATGCATCTATGATCGAGAAGACAAAAATGTCCTTAAACAAAAATGAGTGTTCCATTGTATAGCCCAATTTGCCTTGTGACACAGAACTGGTATGATGAAATGCCATATTTGAAGTCATACAACTCAACAAATTGATATCCATATGCCCTGTACTTCTAAAACCTCTTACGTATACTAGGTTAAATACACTGTGTTGGAATTGCGAAACACATTTGTGCCAAAAACAACTTACAGCCATTGGCCCTATGAATCCTTAGTATTGACTGTTGTTCAAGAAAATGCCATGTTTGACTGTTTGGGTGTTTTTTCCTTTTAAATGGTATTTTTTGCACATATAGTGAACAACAATGAACACAATAAGTGTTTAATGTGTAAAATCATTTGAAAGTTCCTCCTAAAAAAACATATGTTGAACAAATTGGATTACATTGATTAAGCCAATCAACAGTTACTAGATATCGCATTATTTTTCAAGAAATTATCTCCAAATTTGAACTTTGATAATGGGGTAGGTGTAATCACAAAATGCTACGATCTTGTCACCATATTCTAGTAATTGCAAACAAAAGTTGTTTTATTCCAGTTTTTGTAAATTATTGTTTTATACTAAACAATTTGGTACATTAGTGTGGGTATATTTAGAACTTTCTGGGCATGTTATATAGAACAATCCCGAAATAATAAATCGCCATCGAGTGGCAACAAAAAGGATCGTAGCTCTAAATATGAACATCAGAACAGGAAGCAATAAACTCTGTATGAAAGAAAGTTTGTCTGAGCTGGTGATAGTAAAGTTTCATCCATCAAGATCCATGTTTTCTGAGATTTTGTCAATATGGTGTCGCCTACCCCATTTTTTCCGATATTCAAATTTGGAGTCAGTTTCTAGAAAAATTAGTGAAATCCAGTGAAATTCATTGACATATCCAATGTAATGCTAGTATTTCAACACTAAGAGTTTTAGGGTAAACGAACATTGTATTACTATTTATTCACAAACACCTTTAAAAATGGACAGACTCCCAAAATAGCATTTTTAGAAAAAGTTAATACCAAGCATTCATTTGGCCATAAATTGATTTTATAAATCATGGTTTTTGGAAATTCTTTCACAGTGTATTTAGCCATATATACTTAACTTATTATGAGCACTACATGGAAACTGAATTTATATTTATTGAGTTGTATGACCTCAAATATGCTATTTCATCACGCTGGTTCTGGGTCACAGGCAAATTTGGTTAAGTCCATGCAATGGAAGACACATTTTGTTTAAGAATATTTTTGTCTTCTCAATCATAGATGCATAAAGAAATAATTTTCATTTAAGCAGAGAAGACATAAATAAAATAACAAGAAATTGCTTCATTTTTCTTTAGTTTTCAAAATACAAGACCATAATTTTAGCTAATTTTAAGAAATTGAGGCTCTGAAATTAGATAAACTCCCAATTTTGGAGGCAAATAACTCGAAAAATACTGAACGTATCTGGGAAAGATTTTCTGTTCTGCTTTCAGGATTATCACCTCTACAAAACGAATATACAAATAAAATGCCTTGTGAAATAATATTTTTAGAAACATTCTTGAAAAGCAATAAATTGAGTATTTTACCAAATTTTGACAAATTTATTTCACAACATTCACAAATTCATCAATTTCGCATTCTTGATTCTTTTTGATTTTTAGTATGTTGTTTGTGATGGGTTTATGTACTTATTCCCAATGAGAAACTTTGTGTTGCAATTAGTTTGACGTGAAAACATAAATGCTCTGGACTTTTAACATAATACTAAAGTTCCGGTGTTGCCATCGATATAATTGCTCTAAGCTCTTACGTCACTGCGTGTGCCGATAACACGCGTGTGTCTTGCTAAAAGATGAGGCCGAATTTAGGAGCTAATTGTGTGATAAATAAATAAATATATATATATGTGGGGAATTATCACGATATCGAAGTGGCGCAGCTCGGTTCAGGGATGAGAGCTGGGAAGGGGCGCCGCTCGGGTCAGGGATGAGAGCTGGGTAGGGGCGCCGCTCGGATCAGGGACGAGAGCTGGTAGGGGGCGCCGCTCGGGTCAGGGATGAGAGCTGGGTAGGTGGACACATGATACCACCGATAATAGAAATAACTACCCGTGCTTGATAGCAAGAGTGGCACTTCACCCGGAACTTTCCTACCAGTAACACCTCTTCATAACCTGTTTACACAGTGCTTTCCGGCAGAGAATTATATAAATATAAAGTTATCAAAACTTAAGGACTCCTGATTATGTTCCCGTTACACGGCCCATCAACCATTCTCCACTCGCTGCTGGACAATTTCTCAAAATAAAGTTTACAGTATGTGTGTATGGGTATATCTCTTATTACACTTGTATCACAAAGGAATGCCCAACCATGAAACAACCCATGGATACATACTGATAACAAAGTTCGTGTTGTGAATCGATTCATTACTTTTCAACACAATCCAATTTATGTGTGTTCATCAGTTTTCATGTAGTAGATGAGATAGCATGCAATTTATGTGACATCTTATACATGTTTACCCATGTGTGTATGTCTGTCTGTCGCTATAGCAATTAACTGGGGGTCAACTAGAGAGCCACAACGTCGTATAACAAGGGTAAAGTTACAAGGAAGGTAATTGGGTTAAAATGCTCTAAAGAGACGCTGGTATAAGATGTTTTGTCTTCTCCCTGATATTGGGATTTTTACTGGTGCTTTAACCCTTTGAGTGCCAGGGGCCGATCTAATCGGCCCTAAACCTACACAATAAGTCTGTTAAAGAATATAATAAAATATATTAAAATTGTAAAAAAATGTAATCAAAAAACAAAAAACAAATTGTTAGGCCAATGCATTCTCTTGTATATGCGAGGCGACCTATGGTCGACTCGCATATATAAGAGAATGCATTGGCACAGGGTATATGGGTTGATACAAAAATCGACCTGGCACTCAAAGGGTTAAAGTCACATGATATAGATTATTCAGACAAATCCGTGATGTCATTGTTCACTGAGTTCAGATGTTTGAAATGCGTAAATAGACAATCGAGACTTACTGTCTGGTCCACCGGTTTATCAGGAATCAAATCAGTCGAAACGCGATTCAGAATATTAAAAAAATCACGCGTGGTCGATTTGTAGGACCTTGTGACCAACGAACTACACCGATCTCTCACCAACTTACGCTTCAAATCCATCGTTTTGCGATAATCTTTGCATGCCATTTTCATTTTATTTATGTTCTCGACTGACTTTCTCGCGTAAAACTGTCGTTTGCGGTAACGTATCTGTTTTAGCGAGCAATCTCGATCAAACCACGGCCTATTCCTATATATGCGTTATAGGGGTACAAGTGGTTTCCCCAAATACAATAGCAGCTGCCTCGCTCAAAGTTTGAGCTAATTCATTAGAAATTGTAGCTATATACTTTTGCCCACAACATATGTCCTCCTGATATGCTACATTTGGTGTTGTTGCGATCTTCGCACTAAGACTTAATACTTTAGAAATATCAATTGTTTGAATATATTCATGATGTTTATTTTGATCCCATTTCCTTATTTTGGGCAACATTTTCGATCCATTGGAGTTGGTGACCTCGCGCATACGCAATTTTGGGCCACCCAGAATTGAAAAAGAAATTTGCTCTATGAATATCAGATAATAAAGAAGAGAATTCAAAAACGCAGAATTTTGTGAATCGAGGAAAAATAGTCCTAGAGCATAAAACGTAGTCAATTAGATTCTCAAGTCTCTGCATGTAAGTTCACCAATTCCTTTATCAGACATGACTCTCCCATTTGCTATGCAAATGTTATTATACCTACACAAATTAAAACAACCTGTTTCCGTATGTATTTGGTTTGCCTTTATCTTTTGACGCCCTCTTCAATTAAAACCCATCCTCGTCACCATCATTATTATCAAATAGGAATTCGTTCAGATTTTGAAATTTGGCAGGGTGTACTGCTGATGGCCATGTTTTCCCCGCAAATTTGATAGACTAATGAACAAAACCACTGAATCCGTTGAATCAATATACATATACACATATATATGCATTGTTATCCACACTACTGATATATAACGGTACTGAAAATAACTATATTATACTAGTATATACAAAATAAACCATATATTATGGCTATGGGTTCTAATATCCGAACATGACAGCTGAGAACTTGGTGTGAATTGAAGAGTAGTGGGGTCTCAAGAATATCTACTCCTCCACGTTAGAAACATGCCATTAAATAGCATAAGTATAATCTAGCTCGAAGACAGAAGTGATCCATCAAACCGCTCTTAATTCAACCAGGTCATCACACCCCATGTATGGTCGATCACATGATGCTCTAGGTGGAATCGGGCTTCTCAAAGTACCACCGGTACCACACATGCCGGTACCGGTATCGATACTTTGCTAGTACCGTGGTTCCTGTACCGATACTGTCAAGCCATTTTATAGTTCTAGGAATATCTAGAGGTAATACAGTGCTGAAAATCACAAGCCACGAACTATATTATTAACATGAACTAATGATAATTTGATATCAGAATAAAGAAACTATTTTGGGATATTAGATACCATTTTGGAATATACTAACAAACTTTCCCGTAGAGTTTAGTGATGCGCAAATGACAACATAGACAATTCAATCAACCAAAATAGAACTATTCGTTGCACACGTTTTGTGGTTTTAACTTATTGTTCTTCTGTGTGTGATAAACTGATAGAAAGTAACGCGACACACGTCGGTGGTTTTCACTTCACAATATTCAATCAGATTAAAAGTCGCGCGGTCGGCCATTTTAAATCTAAACAATAATGAGTCAAGTTAGGCAACAATTTCTCTCCACGAGTTCCTATACCAAATATGAACTATCATGTCTATTCAGCAAATTACATGTACACTGTGCACGGTTCGTGAATATTCGTTCCCGATTTTATTATATAACTGGAGGTTCCATGAGACCCATTTAAATTCAAAATGGTCTACCTTATATATGCAAACTGATACGACATGTGAACGGGTACGTGTGTATGTGATTAATCAAAACGTGTGGGCCATACTTGTGGGTGGGGTCGTTGGTGAATAAATGATAAGAAATTGTAACTGGGTTTAGTGTATAATTGCCACAACTGGGCAAAAATAAAGGCAAAACATAAGTTGCAATCACAAGTTCCCAACACAAAATAATCTTTGAAGATTAAAACAATATCACAAGGCCGTGCTTTCAAAGAATTGGAACTCAACCATTGAAGAGTTTTAATAGACACATAAACACCAGGAACCACCCTTCCGTGACCGACCTCTCGCGCCATGAATACAATCACGATCGATGTGCATCGCGTGTAGTTTAAAGAGCGAAACTTGATACTACTGTATTTTGCCAGACAGCCTGCTGATATAAGAACGTGCATATATGCAACCACAGTACCGAGTACCGGCGGATCTGCACACCAGCACGGTTACCGCAAAAAATGCCCGAGTACGCGGTACCGGTACTGAGTACCGTTGAGAAGCCTGGTGGAATTGTTGTATAAAAAACAGCACTACATGTAAATATAAAATAAAACAATGCTACATCTTATTACAGATTATTTCCACATATAATCAGTGACTACAGGCAGTCTAACAAAATAAAGTTTCAGTGACACTCGATCCGAAGAGGGGGGATAATTTCATCTGTTACAGTCAATGTAGCGATTATGAATCTGGAAAGCTGAAATTTCTAAGTAATACTAGATATGGACATGACGAGTATAGTGTGTTTCAGAACGAAAAAGTTTGAATAAAATCAACACATTTGTAAATTTAAAAACAATTCAAACGTTATTGTATTCCATGTCCCAGCCCGGACATATACACCAAATTTCATTAATATTCATTGAGAAACAATGGACCAAACGCCATATAACACCCCGTATACATATTTTATTCCGAGCCGGCCTTCTATTCCGAGTTGGCACACGTCGATTGGGGCGAGTTAGCCCTGGTGCGAGTAGGCCGATTCCGGCACCTTCTATAATTTGCAGCATGCATCCGTTTACGCTGGTTTACGCGTAATTTAATTTAGAAAGTTCCCCAATTAGTATCGTAAATAGAGTGACTGTATTTGACAGAGACTGCCTCTGTTATTGATTATCATGTTGTTATAATTAAAAAACGACAAATGCACATGCCGTTCAAACGTAGTAGTCTATTTTTCCCATGTTAAACGACATCCGCAAATAACAAATAACGCTAACCTACTGCAAATGTTTTACACGACAACTGTTAACATATTTGGGCTGAATTCATCTGATGTGGTACGATTCCTCAAAATAAACAACAAGCCATCGTTACTTGGAAATGTAGTTTGGGCTAACATTTACACAAATCCTCCAGCTCATCTATCCTGACACATACGTCAGATGAGAAACAGCCATTAGAGAACCGCCCAAATTGGGCGAAATAACCAAATACTCGTGCCCAGACAATGATCTGACAAGGGGAGTGAACTATTTTAACCTCTTTGTCGAGCGTCTCACGAACCGCGATCATGATTCCACCAGCTCTAACTGTATTACCCATTTAAAGACCTTTCGTAATATAATGTGAAACCCGGGGATTGTAATAATATCTTCCTGAAAACATTTGGTTTTTGAGAAGCAAAGAATGTCGTGCTTCTGGATAAGTGAATCAAATTCCGGATGAGAAAGTCTTTTGTCCAGTCCGCATACATTGAGTACTAATACACTAATTCGATTAACTTCATCGTCACCGCGTGTGTGTCATCTCCATCATCATCATCATCATCATCATCATTACCGCCGTCAGCATCATCATCATCATCATCACCATCGTTATTGTCATCTTTATCATCGTAATCGTCATCATCATTGCCATTCTCATCGCCGTCCCCAATATCAGCGTGGTCATTGTCGTCGTTATCATCACATTCATCGCTATAATCACTTCTGCTGATGTCGTAATAATATCTAAAGTATGGATCATCGCCATCATCATCATAATCATTTTCATCATCGTAATCGTAATCATCAGCACAATCGTCATTATCCCCGTCGTCATGATGATGATGATGATCATCATCATCATCATCAACGTCGTCGTCATCATTATCGTCATCATCATCACCGTCATCATCACCACCATCACCACCACCATCATCATCATCCGTCTCGTCATAAGCAGCAACATCACTTTCATTGTCATCGTCGTCGTCATCGTAAATGTCATGGTTGGCACCGTCAAGATTCTCCGCAAAATCAGCATCCTCTGCGTCACCCCCCCTCGTCATTGTTATTGTTGTCATCGTCGTCGGCATAGTCATATTCTGCATTCAATATTTTAGTTTTATTTGAAAGTGAAAAAATGTGAATGTGGCAAAGTTCAGTTCTAAAATGATTTGCACCGCAGGACACATATCGAGAGTTTATTTTTACATGTTTGCTTTGCTCCATTGTTGTAGTCGATGCATTTCGTTTTCTGCTGGCTTTTATCGTTTCACTTGACGTCGTAACAAATGACTCAGCCAGTTTGTCTCTGCCATTCGGACTAAAGTCCTTTCGGTCCTTGTCAGTTGTCACTAATATTGAATGGTTTGCAGACTGCACAATTCAATGCGGGAAGACCATAAATTCACAGGAAATATCGACACATAAACTCAGACCACATATCACTGCTCTGTTGACCTGACCTCCCCCCCCCCCCATATCATGCGTGGGAATTTCTGGCGATGGGGTCATTGTCGCAATATGTTGGTGCGCTGGGTACCCAGCTTTAGTGTAAGGTGCTTTGGGTACCCAGCTTGACATTTGCATTGTTTTGAGCACATACATGTTGAAGAAATATCGCATGCTATCAAATGGCGCGTGGGTATAATGAATGATCTTTAATATTGAAATTTAATAATTGCTTTTTATCCGTGATGTTACTCTATGATAACACGAAACGTATGTAAAATAACACCGCAAAGTTCAAGCTGGGTACCAAAACACCTATTCCCAAAGATGGGTACCCAGCACACCAAAAATGTGGCGACAATGACCCATTTAGCCATATAAACTATACCAATTCATGCCCATGGCATGACGCTATTAAGCAGAATAGTGAGACAGTTATGCTCTGTCCTGCATTCTTCGACAACGGTTTCACCCCTGGTCAAGTTGTCCTGCTATTGTGATATGATGCTGGCGGGTCCTGCTGAATTGCTATGCTGATATTAGTGCAAACTGATGCTGTTAAAAGTGGTCATTTTCCCCATAATAGGATAATCTGAACATATCCATGAAAAGTCATTATGTGTGCCAAATATTCAAAAACATATTTTGCAAAATATTTAAATACTCGTTGTATTCGTTGTTGCAAATCGACTATAATCAACATGGCTATTCGCGTCGTTTTGCAAACACCAGCACAGCCATTATGTTTTTGTCTGTTTCATACAGACACTGTTTTTTTCTTCAAATCTCTTGGATTTGCAATTCAGCACTCAGCAGGACCCCCAACATCATAACAGACTAGCAGGACCATTTGACCTGGGTTGGGTTTATTTAGCCGACATGGAGACACGAAACGTGCCATCATATATTCCGTATTAACTTTGACCGCTATACTTTTCATAGCACCTATAATAACGTACACTGAATGGCGTTATCAGGAGTTTATCAACAAGTTGCAATACATCTACAACTAAGCACGACCCCCCACCACCACCACCACCACCACCACCACCACGCATTTGTATACTATGTATTATGTAACTTGCAAATTTAGTGTGTCAGACATCTGCAGAATTGATAATACTTATTGGATTATAGAATGGTGTTGTATGTTGAGGTGTAAATTGAACTTCTCCCTGATAATAGTTCACTTCTCCCTAGAAATCAAATATCGAGGAGTGTATGCGTGGCCGTTGGATCGGAAATTACATGAAATAAAAATTAATGGTGGTTTGTTTAAACAATTACATGCACCGCACAATATCTGTCCATTCCGTTTAAATAGCAATCTTTTTTCAAACCAATGGTGTCAATTTTCAAACCAATAGTCGTTGTTATATTCAATAGGAGACAATTCAATTTTAATATATATCGTTTCATAATCAATGTTAACCGATGCAGAATTAATGTTCTATTTCAATTTAATGTTATTCGTTTTTCAAACAGAGAGAGAGAGAGAGAGATATCATTTATTTCCGTGACATGTGTATACATAATACAAAATATAATAAGAACAGTATACAGTAAACACCCGCAGTCAGATGCTCGTAGCCCGTTTATATATAACCATGGGTATATGCGAGATATAACCGTACAAAAAAAACGCCGTTCTTTTTACCGTGTATTTATCCATGGTGTGCGTGCCTGTAGTTGTCCGTAACATGGTGCCCGGTGTTATTGCTTTGAAAGGTAATCATGTTCGACTGGTGTTGTCAGATTGGTAATATGAGATTAGCGGTTTCTATGTCTTGTCTGGTCACATTTACTGTTTGAACTTTGTCTGAAATAGACGCACTTTTTATACTAGAATTTGCGCAACAGGAGCGCATGGGAAATCGCACGTCGAGTTGGTTTAAGGGTTTTTAGAAAAAGTATTTATATGATATAGACAGAGACGTGCCGACAGGGGTTGGGGTGTCTCACACCCCCAACTTTGGTCAAAATGTTCAACAGTTGGAAATTTCATACCTGCCAAAACATTAGTTGGAAATTTCACACCAACATTAAGTTGAAAATGTTCTTGTAGTTTGATTTTCAAACAATTTATTTGCATATTTTCCTATTTTTGGTAAATATTTTGGACTGAAATGGTCATCAGTCGGAAATTTCCAACCTTAGGAGGGTGACAGGTTGGAAATTTCCAACACTTGGACAATGTGTGTCCTGATCCCTCCCCCGTGGCCAGTCAAAAAACTGCTAGTTAATTTAAGACAATAATATTGTCATGCATTTGGTCAACATTGTCATTGGAATTGTCATCAGTTGAAAATTTCCAACCTAAGTGGGGGTGTCGGGTTTGAAATGTCAAACTCTAGGAAGGTTTGAGGCTAGTCTAGATGCTAGGATTTTGAGATTTTCTTGTTCAGATTAAAAAAAATTGCACACCGGGCCGACTATCGTTGTCATTGCATGTACCTCCCCCGTGGCCAATACAAAACTGCTAATTAGTTTAACAAAACAATATTTTACTTCATTTGGTCAAACTTGTGGACTGAAATAGTCATCAGTTGGAGAGTTTTCCAACCTGAGGGGGAATATGAGGTTTGAAAATTCCAACACCAGGAAAGGTTCAGTTGAGGCCAGTCTAGATGCATGCTAGGATTTAATATTTTCTTTTATAGTTTTAAAATTTTTCTCACACCGGGCCGAAGAACCATGGTCAACCCGGTGTGTCCCCGCCTCTTGCCCGTATCCGTGGTAATTTGTCTGGAGTTAGACCATTATATGTTATGATTTATGCAATTGTTCAGGTTAAACTATCTGAATTTTCAAACCTGGAATATAGAACCATGTTTAAAAAAAATATATATATAGGATATTAGGCGTGAGCACTGATGTACAAGGGGGTGGTGCAAATGGAATTTGTGTTTGGGGTGATTCTGATTCAAGGGGGTGCAGTTGGAATTTCCCATGGTGGACACCCCCTAACGGAAACCATATAGCCACGTCCCTGGATATAGAGAGGCAAACAGAACGATACCATATATATACAATATGCGGTTGCATCTAATTTGGATTTCTTGGGAATTCTTTAGTGCACCTTTGTGGTTACGAGAGCTCGTTTCCCCCTGATTTCTGCTCAATATGTGGTCTTCTTCTTTAAAAGTTTTATATGATTTCAAACGGGGGTGGCACCAGTATATCCCCGACAGGGGGGGGGGGGCTTTAGCTGCCGGGTTACATAACTCACCGACGGGGGATGGCTATGACTCCCCGACAGGGCTGGGGTGTAGCCCCTGCCCCCCCCCCGGGTGCCACCCAACATAACTTAGTATCGATTATTTAGCATGGGGTGTCAAGTAGGGACTTGTCGACAGGGGTGGTTATGCAGGGGTTTTACCCCCCCCCCCCCATTGTAGTCATACCTAATACCCCGAGCAAAATTAATTGGAAAATTCACACCAAAATTAGGTTGAAATTGTTCTCGTAGTTTGATTTTCCAACACTTTCTTAGTGACGAATTTGTTGTTTTTAGACCAACATTTGCAGATTTCCCTTTCATTTGCAAAATTATGGACTCAAATGTCCATCAGTTGGCAATTTTGAAACCTATGGGTGAGTGTCAGGTTAATAATTTCCCAGAATTGGAAAACTTGAGGCCGGTCTATGCTATAGGATTGTCAAATGTTCATGTTCATATTTCAAAAATGTTCTCACATCGGGCCTAACAATCGGCCGACCCGTGCGTGTGCTCTGTGTCCTTGCCAGTAGTTACTCGCTAATTAATTTAAGAAAAAATAGATCGGGGTGTAAATTTGTGTGGTGTTATACCACTAGATGTTAAGATGTTTTAATCTCACACTGGGCCGAACCATCTTTTGCACCCCCCCCCCCGCACGAAAAGTGGCCACAATATTACTGGTTCATTTGGAATAGTCTACTATCTGGTAGTCTGTGAGGGAACATTTGGGAAAAATCAAAGGGGGGGGGGGGGGTGCAAATTGATTTACGCAAACTTATGAGTTTGGTGTGGTTCAATGGGGTGGGGTGCATTTGGAAATTCCAAGGTGGAGACCACCCCAACGAAAACCCTCTAACCAAGTCTCGAGTGCCAAATATCCCACACTCAACCAGGGGTGCCTCTCGCAACTTTAGTTTCTGCCCTTAGCATAGGCCTATTTGTTTCTTATCCGAGAATACACTTCACCGGCGGCAATGTATTAACCATACTCTGAAAGAAAACGCTTCCGTGACGATCACACGATAAAGTCGTGCTGCAAGTAAGACGATAATTGTGTTGTAGAAATGATACGGAAGACCGATTGTCACAAATGTCAACATCAAAATACACAGGGCAAGACTTATCGATCCAAACTGTGGAGTGTGTTTTCGTTGTGTATTTTTCGCATATACCCATGGTTATATATAAACGGGCTACGAGCATCTGACTGCCGGCCTATAAGGCCTATATGTCACGCTTAATATAATATTTTCGCATACGTTTTCACGTAACGATTCCTGCTAAATCAAATTGCAAACTAAAAATAAAAATTAAAACATTCATACTGATTCGTTGTATATATGTGTGTTAACCATTACCATAATAAGTAGTTTAATGTCTATATAAAAAGTTCTTTCTTTTGTTGAAAGCGTCAGAGAGGTATTTAGATATTTGTCGTGGGTAAGACATTATTTCGATAAGTGCTTCTTTATACTTTCCTTCGGATACCAATTCAGAAATTCTTTCAGGTAGAGATATTAAGAGGGATATTCTGAGATCATGATAATAAGGGCAACGCAAGAGGAAATGTGTCTCATCTTCGATCTCTTTCAAGCTACATTTAACACAAATGCGTTCATGGAGCTTCTCATTTTTAAAGCGCCAAGTTTCAATCCTCAAAGGGAGAATAGCACATCGAAATTGTGCCAGGATAGAACGATGTGATTTGTGTATATTCATGTCTACATATTTCTCAGGTTCATATGCGGTTTTAAATAGTTTATATGTGCGTAATTTAGGGACATAGTTTAGGCTTTGTGACCAGGACTCTTCGTGTTCTCGTAAGAGTCTTCGTTGAAAGACGTCCAAACAACAAGTTTGTAAATATTCAAAATTCTGAGTCATATTGACATCAGCAAGTACTTTACCAACGGATGCGCACCAACCATCTGCATTTTCCATCAAATCCCATAACAAAACAATTTTCGCAAGCCTGCTATCGGGTAATGTTATCAAGTGATTCCAAAGTCTGACCATGTTCACCCAGCGTCGCATCCTGCTTGTCTGAATACCAATTTCCCCATCTATTGCCAAAATATTGTTTATTTAACTCAATGTCACAATTAAGTGGCGAATACAGAGTATTAAATAATTAACATATATACATATATTTAGAAAAGGGGGCCACTGTTGTCTGGCTTCCCATTTTTCTATGGCAGAGGTGCATATTTGTACTATCATCATCATCATCATCATCATCGTCATCATCGTCGTCGTCGTCGTCGTCATCATCATCATCATCATCATCATCATCATCATCATCATCATCACCACCATTATCATCATCGTCGTCAACATCATCATCATAAGGATCATCATCATCATCATTATCATCATCGTAATCATCATCATAATCGTCATCATAATCATCATCATCACCATCATCATCATCATAATCATCATCATCACCGTCACCATTATCATCATCATCGTCACCATCATCATCATCCTCATAATCATCATCATCATCGTCGTCGTCGTTTCATCCTCATATTCATCTTCATCATCATCATCATCGTCGTCTTCAGTATCATCATCATCATCATCATCACCAGCATCGTCTTCATCGACGTCATCGTCGTCGTCATAGTCGCCACAATCACCACCACCATCATCATCATCATCATCATCATTACCATCATCATAACATCATCGTCATAATCATCGCCATCATCATCGTTATCATGATAATCAAAATCTTCATCATCGTCGTCGCCGTCGTTCATCATCTCAAGCATGTATATCATCATCATAATCATCGTCCCCACCATTGTTATCATCATCACCACCATCGTGATTATCGCCATCAGACATCATCGCCATACTAATCATCTTCACCACCACTGTCATTTTCGTCATCATTATCAACTTCATCATCGTCGGTTTCGTTATAATCATCGGCAGCATCACCATCAACATCATCATCATCGCCATTCGAAACAGTATCATCATTACCACCACCACCACATGCAGTTATTGTCATACTCCATATATATCGCATTTTCGCTATTTCTGTCGTAATATATGTCATCACCGTAATCATGGTAAGCAGATGTAGTTATAAATTGCCGCTGTCAATTAGTTAATTCCTATCAACAATCTTACAACCCAACTTCACAAAGATTGCAAACTGCTTTAGAACATTCGGGTCAACACTCGTGAGTAATTTCACTAATTTAGTTTCAGTTGGTTCCGTATGGTAAGTTTTGGGCAAATATTTTCGTCTTAAATGTGTGAGTTCCGTGCATTCTAGTGCAAAGTGTAATTCGTCGCCTATCGCCGTCTTGCATTGCTGGCAGAAATTTGTATTCTTATTTTGCTTTTTGCCTTTACCCCACCTTACCCTTTCAATCTGCAGTCTATGATTAGCAGTGCGTATCTTAACAATATATGTCATCAAACTGTTTGTCGTAATAGTCATATATGCTTCCATTCCGAAATTCTTTTTAAACAGCCCATAGAACTTTCCGCGATCTGATGACTCAATCGTGTTCTTCCATTGTTCAACAAATTTTGTTCTACGAACTTCCATGAATATATTCAACTCTAGTTTACTTAAAGAGTGTTGCGAGTCCCAGAGGGACCCCCACCCTAGACAGGACAGCGTACTTCTGACACATGTGATCCATTTGATCGTCTTACCGTTCAAATAGGAACTTTGTTCGATGAAATAGAGACGTTTATATAACTTTTGCGCTAATATTGAGCAATCACCTTTCACTAATCGCGACCAAAACCCAAGCATTCTCTTTTTCACTGAAATCGACAAGGGGTACCTTCCAGTTTCCCCGTAAACCATATAGTTTGGTGTACTCGACTTCATGTGTAAGACATATTTCATAAACTTTAAATGAACCCCTTCTATGCATTCGAAATTCTCGAACCCCCAAACTTCGCTACCATACAAAAGTATTGGTTCAATTGTACTATCAAAAAGTCGAAAAGCAACAACAGGACCTAAGTTAAGGTTCCCGATTCGCTGTAGTAGACCAAACATTGCTCTAGTACCTAATGTTTGCATACGTTTTATGGATCTGCAAAACCTTCCGTTGGTATAGAAATGTATTCCTAAATAACAACAGTTATCTACTATTTCAATATTTTCCCCATTGAGTTCAAATTTCATGCTATCAATGTCATTCGCTTTGCGATTATAAAATATAAGCATTTTTGTCTTATCTACGTTTATTGATAAATTCCACGCATCAGTGTAATCACTGTAAGCACTAAGAGCTCTTCGCATTTCCTCTGGGCTTTCTGAGATCAAAACCGTGTCATCTGCATACAAAATACATAATATGCGTAAGTAGTCACCGAATTGAGCAAAAAATGTTTCATCAACAAATGGTAAACCTTCTATACAGCAATCTTTTAAGAAGTCTTCTAGATCGTTGACAAACACCGAAAAGAGCAGAGGCGAAAGACATTCGCCCTGCCTTACGCCGATATTACACGCGAAAAAATCGGATACTGAGCTTCCTATCTTCACACATGACTTTATTCCGTTGTACATACTTCGAATAACTTGGAAAAACTTGCCACCAATTCTATTCTTAACAAGTTTCATCATCAACCCTTCCCTCCATACCGTATCAAATGCTTTTTTTTAAATCGATAAATGCGCAGTAGAGTCTTTTATTTCTAGTTAGATAAATTTCTATGAGAGCATATAAAATAAAAATGTTATCACATGTAGAGTGATGTTCCCTGAAACCACTTTGGCAGTCTTTTATCATACATGTACGGTCTGCAAACGCCTTAAGTCGGTTATTCATTATACCAGTGAATACCTTGCTTAAGAGTGTGATTCCGCGATAAGAGTCCGTTTTACTCACATCACCTTTCTTTTTGTATATTGGTAAAATAGACCCATGGGTCCAGCTCTCCGGATATATTCCCGTATCGAAAATTGTATTGAATAGCTTTATATAGACAGGCAACATTATATATCTCGTTTCTTTAATGTATTCATTTAACACTTCGTCCACGCCAGGGGCTTTTCCATTTTTCATATTTTGAATTACTTTTAGAATCTCCTCTTTCTCAATAGGCGTATCTAAACCTTCGTCGGGACATTCGGTCAATAAGGCATCTATATGCAAGTTTAATGTCGATTCGTTATCTCCAGATTCGTTCAAAGTTTTGAAGTGGTTATAAAATTCATCTGGAGGGACTTTAAGTTCAGTGTCATTACCCCCTTTACACGAGTACTCGTTTAAAGTTTTCCAAAAGTCCTTTGACGATGATACCCTAAGCAACTTCTCAGAAACTTTATCGCCTAACCTTGAAATTTTCATATTCATAGTTTTTCGGTAATCTCTCTCCGCCTTCCGCATATTCACCCTGTTGTGTTCATTCCTAATCCGATGGTATTTCGATTTCATCTTTTTAAAGTATTTTCTGCGCTCGCGACATTCGTTGTCAAACCATGGCCTATTACCCTTCGATCGGTTATTTTTATTCTTTTTCCTACCCATCGTCATTTCTGCTGCTCGCACAAATATATTATTAATTTTCTCGCATGTTTCGTTTATGTCAATAATGTTATCGGTTGTGCTTGTATCTGATAAGTTAAAATTTCTACCAAATTCTTCCGCATATACTGCATTGAAATTCTGAAGATATGCGCCCACATTTTCCGCACCGAATTGCTTTATTTTTGGCAGTAGTTTGTTTTTATATTCGCATGATTTGTCTACATTTTGTTTATCGCGTCTGGTAGTCAAAATAATTCGAACCGGACTATGGCAGTCGGAGAATAAAGATGAAAATCGGAGAACGTCAAAATTGTCAATCATCGGTAACAAGAGGTGCGATCCTATCATATAGTCTACCACTCTAGCGTTACGACAGGTTAACTTCCCAACTCCTTTATCGTTTCCAAATCGACCGTTCAAAATCAACAAACTATTGTCCTTGCATAAGTGCAGAAGACTGTAACCATTCTGATTAACATTATGATCCTGAGAGTATCTCTTTAAAATTGATTGATCTATGTTTGTTTCAACAAGACGCCCTAGTGATGTATTTGTTTCCGGCAAGTGTGTTGTTTCAGACTGAATACACGGCTGGTTGTAGTCCGAATTAGTTGCTGTGCGGGAGTTAAAATCACCTAAAAGAATGACACATTCAGTGGCTTTCTTAATTCGTTTAAGGTCCCTGTCTACGTCTACATTCCAATCGCATTTTGCAAATTTTGTATTAGATGGCGGAATATATACAGCACCAATCAAAATATGACAGTCGCCTCTAGTGTAACTTAACCAAATTACATTTTCACATTCATTTGGGATAATTCTACAGTATGATTCGATTTCGCGTTTTACTGCTAAAACTATTCCCCCTGAAATCCTTCCGCCGAAAACTGTTGTTCTCCCCTTCGTTGGAAATACTTTGAAACCTGAAATATTCGGTACCACTCCATCGGCCGTCTTGGATTCAGTTAGACAAATAATGTCATTTTTGCTAATTAGCTCGTTAAATTCGGGATATTTCGACCTATCATTTAAACCACATACATTCAGGGCCAGTAATTTAAGTTTTACTCTCTCATGATCGTAGCCGTCATCGTCTCTGTCAATATCGTCGTCGTCCTCATCATCTTCGTCATCGCCATCATCGTCATCGTCATCATCATCATCATCATCACAATCGTCCTCATCATCATCATCATCATCATCACAATCGTCCTCATCATCACCACCACCCGCAATATCATCACCATCAGTATCATCACTATCATCTTCTTTGCCATCATCACCATCAATACCATCTTCATAATAATAATAATAATAATCATCATCATCATCATCATCATCATTATCGTCGTCACATTCTTCATTTGCATAATCGTCGTCACTGTCATCACAATCGTCATCGTCATTTTCACCCCCACCGTCATCATCTTCCTCGTCTTCATTGTCATCTTCATCCCTTTCATCACCATCTTCATCGTCAACATCCCCACCATTATTATCACTAACATCATCATCATCATCGTTGTATTCATCATAATCAACTTCATCATCATTATCATCACCGTCGTCGTCCATATCCTCACCATCGTCATCATCATCATCGTCATCATCGTCATCATCACCGTCGTCGTCGTTGTTAAAATCGTCAACATATGAGTAAACTCTCTCGTGTTTAGCCCCAATCACATATATATCACATAACAAATTAAGTGCCATTAACACCGAACAACAAATCAAAATTGTGGAAAAGGATATAAGAAAATCATAATAATTAGCATATGTCCCACAGAGAAAACGGCTAGCGTCTCCTCAATGTCCCTTGAATTGCTTTCCTGGTTTCTCAGGAGGGGGTGAATCACCACTGTCTCGCTTACGTCGCCTAATAACCTCCCGTGCAGTTTCAGCGAAAGATTCAGCAAGTTTTTCCTTTCCAGATGGACTTAAATGAATTCCACGCTTATCCTCCTTGTCAAAAAGTTGCTTTACTATTTGTCCCTTGTTCATGAATATCGAGCTGTTGTCGATGAATTTAGCCTTGCTATATCTCAGGCACCACTGTTTGATGGCTGTGTTGGCTCGAACACACACGTCATTATATGTGGTGGTTCCGCTCCCCTTTCCCTTTTTTGGAGGTATGCTCGACACTGACACCTCGCAGTTTTTAAATGTCTCTTGCACATCGCGAACCGCATCCTGCATATTGTAGTTGACACTGTCCACGTCAAAACCTGATTTGCTCAAATCGTTTGTCCCCAAATGCAGCGTCACACTCAGAATATTATCGGGGATAATCCTGTCCCGTTTTGTTGCTTTAGCAATAAGCTCGCGAACATTCCCGGCTGTCGCACCTGAGATGAATACAACTTCTGTTCCCGGCTTGTCAACAATCACATCGCGACAGTTGCTTGCACCAAGAACAATTGATTGAATGGTTGATTGGTTATCCTTTTCACCGTTGTGTTTAGGGTCGTCATCATTATTACAGCTCACTTCGATCGACTCACCATCGGATTCACTATCATGATCAGAGTTATTATCGCGTCGTCTATCATCATATATGCTTTATTACTCTTATCAAATTTCACATGATATTGAGATATGAGTGTATATACAAAAGATATGTACAATAAATGAGGTCAAGTTAGGGCAAGACAGTTTAAGAAGTACTCTTGACACAATCGTACTGATTGGTTCGCCGATCCCGGTAACCGTTGTTAGCGACCATGGGACATTGTGCTCGGACATGCCCACTAATCATACAGACTGAACAAACAATGGCGTTATCACAGTCACGTGCTAGATGGTTGTAATCAAAACAGAGGTAACACCTCCTTCTTGATTGGGTGCATTTCTCGGTTGGAAAGTGTGTGACGTCACAATTTCTACAATATTGTTTTGTCATGTCCGAAAATATCCTGATATGTGTCCCTCCCACATCGAGATGATTTGGAATTTCCTGACAGTCAGATATATAGAGATATCTGGTTCCTGTCTGAATCTTTAGGCCCTCCAATGTTCCCCGCACGCAACTCCCTTTAACATAGTTCCCATATGATTTGAGTGCATCAATAATAAGATCGTCTGCTAATTTGACAGGGGCATCTTTTATCGTCAACCGAGTGCTGCGATTTTCAGAATCTCTGAGACTGATTCGTTTGCCATTTAGGTCGAACCCAGAAGTGACCAGAGAGTTTTTTAAATCATCGGTACTCACAGTAATATGGCAGAGCTCCTCCGTTATTTGTATAGCAACGATATTGTTTACATCCACTAACGGGGTCAATCCAGTGAGCACATCTCTGTGTGAGAATTTTCCGAAACGTCGATTAAGTCCAAAAGTCAGTTTGGTCCCTTTTCATCTGCGAAGACATCGTTTCACAGAATGAGTGAGTTCGCACGTATAATCAGTTGTGACATTTTTATACACATTTAACCGCATAGAACGTGAATAAACAAGACATTTACTCCTCTGTTTTGAAAAGCGTCTAACCGGCCGCCATGACACTCCAAAAACTCAAAAAACGGACAAAACCTATGCAACCCTAGAAAATATCTAAAAGCCCTATCTTGAATCATGTCTATACAGTTATATTTCTTATAGCCCCAAATCGCTGAAGCATAGTCCATTATCGTAGTTACACACTTAAGAAAGAGTTTTTCGTATGTCTTAAAACCTATGTATTTATATGTGTGAATTTTGTATATTACTGCACCTAAAGCTCTGCCTGCTGACTTTGCCAAAGTGTTTAGCAGTAATTGCAAAATCTCCATTTTCATGAAATATTATTCCAAGGTACTTATATTTTTCTTCAATTCCAACTACATTATTGTTAAAAACAAACACATAAGGTGTCAAATCCTCAGATTTACGTCTAAAATGAAATTTTTTCGTTGTACGGTATTGATTGTCATACGCCATTTGCAGCACCAGTTTTCTACTGCCTTTAACATAACCTGCATATCAGTTTCGTTCTCTGCAACCAAAACAAAATTATCTGCATAACCAAGGGAGGAAATCATTTGTTCCCCTAAATCATCCCCAATGTGTAAATCTTTAAGTTCGTGAATAAGATGGTTGACATATAAATTAAAGAGCGTTGTGGAAATACTGTTTTACCCCAAACTTACAAGCAAATTCATCAGATAGAAGTCCATTTATGCGTATACGTGAGTAAGTACTCTTATACATGCTTCTTATTGATTGGTACATGTTACCATCCACACCACATTTAAGTAGTTTGAACAGTAACATGTCCCTATCAACACAATCGAACGCTTTCCGAAAGTCAATAAATGTTGTGAATAACTGTTTCTTCCCATTTATAAGGCTCGACAACATGAAAATATTATCCAAACACGACCTCCCAGGTCTAAAACCATTTTGTTCTTCGTCTAGTATTTCATGCATTTCAAAATATTCTACCAGCCTGTTATTAATTATATTACTAAATAGCTTACTACATGTTGGTAAAAGAGAGATGCCCCGATAATTCAGTGGGATTCTGGGATCCAGTGATTTGTCTTTCGGTATAGGAGATATTAAAGAGTGTCTCCAAATCGATGGGAAAATACCTGTATCGAAAATAAAGTTAAATAAAGAATGCAATACGGGCTTAACTGCTACCGGTTTCAAACATTCATACGGTATATAATCTGGACCTGATGCTTTACCATTCTTTGCGTTTGAAATGACACATTCTACTTCTTCCATGGTAATAGTACGGTTCAAACGACGATTGGCCTGATATAGGGGATCCAAGAGTTTATTTTCGACAAAATCTTTTTCTTTTAGGACTTCTTGTTTAAAAATTTCATTAAAATTATTCAGAGTATGGTCTGGATTATATAATGTTTGAATTTCGTGCCTCCATGTCCCAAGGACAGCGTCAATGTCATAATTAATAGACCCATCTTCATTATAGACTTCAGTTGGGATTTTACAATGGTTTTTTCGACCTAATTTTTTAATTGATTCCCAAAATGAGTTGGGATTCTTACAATCCACTTCTATATTTATCATCAGTTCCCGCTTGTATCTGCGTTCGAAAAAGCGTACTTTTGTATTTAACAGTCTGCGTGCCTCTTTAAAGGCAATAAGTGCTAGTTTTTTCCCGCGTGATTTTGTTTTAAAGTGTAAAAACACTTTTTCACAATTATTCATTTCGTGCCACAATTCAGTTAGTTCCTCGTTCCAAAAGGGCTTTTGATATTTAAACTTTTTCTTTGATTTTGGAAATTTATTAAAATTCGGAATCTTTTCTTTTATTTCGTTAATTAGAAGTCTTGTGAAACATTCATATGTTTTATCCACAGATTGCTGGAATTCTATCAAACCTTCAATTTCAGAGACACATGCCGCAAGAGCATTTAAGTTTGAGTCCGACGATAGAAAATTTGGTGGAAGCGGCTTTTTTAATTTGGACGATATTCCCTCACGGGTCAAGTTCGATTCGGTCGGTCGTGTTGTGTTTTGTGAGTGGATAACGGGATAAAGCTCAAATGAAACGCCCACAAAGCTGTGATCGGGCGGTTTACAACCGTGACTAATATAACTCTGCAGTCGATGATTGATAATCAATGAAGATTGAGTAGTGACCCGAAAGTCGGTGAACCTTGACAAATCCTCGTGTGATACACACATGTAGTCTACAACTGCTGACCCCTTTGTACTGACAGACGTGTAATTATCATTTTCAGGATTTAATCTGCCATTTAAACAACAAAATTTAGCTTCATTTAGGAATTCCAAAAAAGCCTTTCCATGCTGGTTTATGGTGGAGTCGATGCTAGTTCTCTGTGGTAGCTTATCGTAATCGGTGTTAAAATCAGCCCAATCACCAATACGTGCATTAATATCATATCACCGCAAAACAGTATGGGCCCCTGATCAGAGTATAAATCTATTACTGATAGAACATGGGCAAAAAACGCTTCGGCATCCCTACCCCACGGCGAGGATTCGGGTGGGAGATAGGAGGCACAAACTGTAAACACGTTTTCACATAATTTTGAACTCAGCTTTAAACAGAAAAACCCATCCCTAGATTGGTCCAAATTTTCCACAGTATATTTCTTCAGAATTTCATTTTTGATTAATAATCCAACTCCACCGGATGCTTTTGGGGCTTTTTTATGTACTGACTTTCTGTTGTTTGCAAACCAATAATATCCGGGAATATCAATATTTTCTTTCCCATTTAAATGAGTTTCAATTGTGCACAAAATGTCATAATTTTGCAGTTTAATAAGTTCAATTTTCAGCAATCTGCTGCCTTTCGACCATCCGTTCAGATTTATGTGACCAACAGAAATGTTATCTGGCGGTATATCACATGTCGCGTCATCCTATAAGTCAGACTGCCTTGATCCCTTCCTCATAATCCTACCACTTCCTGATACATAGAAATCTTTTCCCTGAGGAATCTGACTGAGAAGTGTCCGCGCAATTGTCTCAATAAGCCTCTCCATGTGCGGTTTGCTACTTCTCACGTAACATCCTTGGAATTTTGCAGATTTGGATAAACATTGCTTATTTCGGAGTACAAGTAATTTCTGTTCCAGATTGCCGAATTTCACTTTAATTAAAGCTGGTTTATCTGTTCTCCTTTTTCTCAGTGTCTTAGCTTCCTGAATTCGAACTCCTTTATTACATAGTTTCATGCTATCCAGCATCTCTTCTATGATTCCAACTAGATCCTCTTCTCCCTCATCAGTCAACTCTGGGATGTTTGTTATGATCACTGAACTGTCACTATCATCGACCTGGTGAGGAGAAACCTGAGTATTATTAACCTGACACAGCTGCTGCTTGACCTCGTTCAGCTCCTTAATTACAGTGTCAATTAGACCCGATGGCACTAGAAATGTATTTCATGAATTCATCATTTCTAGTGCCGCACGGCTTGCCATACCCTGTGTAGAACTATCTATTTCACAACATTTTTCATCTAAACAATGAATGCTAGCCTTATTACCTCACCATATATTTTCAGTCGGTACTCCCCGCCACAAGTTGACGCCAAAAGTTCACTGTGTCGGTGTATCTAAATCCTTTAATCGGACATTTCTAAACTGTCGAATATTGGTGACCTGGATAAGTCGTCCATCCTCACGTTCTTGTTGACATTTTACACAAGGCCACGTGCTCGGAAGAACTACTGGGTAATTTACTACGTCCGGTTTGGCCTATAGTCCATTTCACGAATAACCGTTAACTGATTTCAAGATTTTATTGTTAGCAAACCATTACAACGGTGTGAGTGTGTAATATAATGAAACATCCTAGTTGAACCAAGCGAACAATATAACTTCTGTCTTGTGTATATACTATTACAGCATAGTGTTAAATGTTAGTAATTATGTAGGCCTTGAAGATTTACCTGCATATCTATAGCTAGGAAGGCCTACATACAAAATCTCATTTTTTGGTATGTGGCTTTGTAGATGTTCGCCAATCGCCATGGCTGCATGCATGTGTCATAGACATGATACCTATACGTATTCATCGTATTTTGTTTCTTTTTATTGGCTTGGTATGCAAACTGACATTAAATTGGACATTTTCGACAAATTTGTTGTTATATTGGACAATGGAATATTTAAGTCATCAAAATGGACGAAGGAACGATCACTAGATCTTATTGAACGATGCTCAGCGACTGATAAGTTCACACCGACTGACATGCCCGCAGCAGTTATTGTCTCAAATAAATTGTTATCAAAAGTTCAAAACACATATTTCTGGCCGAGAAATAAGCTGAGTAAGTGTGATCATCATTTATCCACGCACTTGACAAATGTGGACCTGGTTTCTATTCGACACAAGCATGGAACATTGATATAAATCTACAAGTTTCATTTTTGTCTAACAAACGGACAACTTTAATAGCTTCAAATTTTCGCGTGACGGTAATGACGGGGTACAGGGATGTCGATTTTTGATATTTTGTATCAGCAAAACAAAAATTACATATATCATTGAAAGATGCATCTCCTGAATATACGAGATATGAAGATCACTCCGTTTTATCCGGAAATGTATCTGCTAACCGATAAAACAATCTCACTTCTTATAATTTCACTTTTAACAAATCGTGTGGTGGGTGAGAGACATCTCATTTTAGTGATTATGGGGTATAAAAGGACGTAAAAAAATCTCAATAGAACTATATATAGATGTTCATCGAGCGTTAGCTCATAACGCAAAACATAGACTGGTCAGTTTGGTTTTCTGACATTTACGACAATTTTGTCGCATAAAATAAATAAAAATACGATGAGAAACTGGAAATGTTTATGCACATTCCGGACGGGATATATGTCCCTGGCACATATTTGAAATTTCACGGAAAATATGAAAGATAACAAAGTTATAGCCTAATTAGTTTTATAGACCCGTTCTAAATATCTCAGCATAAAGCTGAAGGGGTCACTCTCACCAAAAAAAAGTGCCGAAGGGTACACAGGATTTTCAAAATGTGCTGAAGGGTACACAGTGTTTGAAATGTCGTTCTAAAGGCATTCAGTTTTCGTATCTGCCATGATTTCTGTTAGAAAATAATTGTTTACATTCCAATGAATATTAAAATGTACTGAAAACAAACTGCTAATGGGCGCCAGACTTTCATAAACACAATTTAAGTAATGGTGTTCGTGCCGGTCACAAATCATGTGTACCCTTCAGCATATTTTCAAACCCTGTGTACCCTTCAGCACTTTTTTTGGTGAGAGTGACCCCTTCAGCCATATAGTAAATGCATGCCGACGATAAGCAGGTGTGCGTAGAAATACCAAGCAGAACCAAGTTGGAGAAAACTAAGGCGGAAAATGACACTTAAAGCATGTTTTGTGCTGTATAATGAAGAATTAAACCATAATAATGCAACATGACGTGATTTTATTTGAGTTTTGTTGACATATAGCGAGCGTAAATCTAAAAAAAACAGTGCAGCGATCGCGAAAACTTTTCAGCTTGGTAGGCCTATTTCGTCATTTACAGATCGCTGTGTTTGGATACTTTCCGTCACAGAACGCAACATAAGCGCCATCCTGAGTTCAGTCTCCTATATGCACAGGACTTACCCTGCCAGCACCTACATGGAATGTGAAGCAATGTCGTATTTATTTATTTTAGAAGCAAATTTGATACCTCCTATATACATATTTATTTTAGATTTGTGTAGGTTACAGCTAATTCTGCATCATTCTGAGAAACATAAATGTCCATATTCGTTTGAAAATGGTCTAGGTCAAGCCAGAATGAATTGTAACTGACAAAACACTTCTGTAAAAAAATATTTTATTTAAAAAAATACACGTGCAGCGTTAAGACTTCTCTTGGCGCGGAGACTGAACTCTGTCTGCAGCTTGAACACAACAGTCAATAGTTATTCGTGAAATGGACTATAGGCCAAACCGGACGTAGTAAATTACCCAGTAGTTCTTCCGAGCACGTGGCCTTGTGTAAAATGTCAACAAGAACGTGAGGATGGACGACTTATCCAGGTCACCAATATTCGACAGTTTAGAAATGTCCGATTAAAGGATTTAGATACACCGACACAGTGAACTTTTGGCGTCAACTTGTGGCGGGGAGTACCGACTGAAAATATATGGTGAGGTAATAAGGCTAGCATTCATTGTTTAGATGAAAAATGTTGTGAAATAGATAGTTCTACACAGGGTATGGCAGGCCGTGCGGCACTAGAAATGATGAATTCATGAAATACATTTCTAGTGCCATCGGGTCTAGTGTCAATACGACCACGTTCCGTGCTGATTTCCATAGTGATGTCTTCTGATAAACGTTTAAATTTGTCATCGAGCGTCTTTTTCCATTCATTATTCATTTTATCAAGTTTTGTGTCGAGAGTACTTCTTAAACTGTCTTGCCCTAACTTGACCTCATTTATTATTTTCATGAGATTTTCCAACTAACCGGAGATGGTTGCAGTGTCGGCCATATTTGTTTGTCCAGTTCGGGAGTTTTTCTCGCTCGGTTTCGGAGTCTCCCCTTCAGAATTGCGATCGCGCTTTTTGTCCATACCTTAGATATGAGAATAATCACACATTAGTCCAATTAGATCCGAAAAATAAATGTCCGAATTGTAAATTTTCCGGGATTTAGACAGGAGCGAAAAAATCAACGTGTAGATACGTCACGCATGCGCATAATATCTAATAATAATAAACAGTTAGTACAGCTATCGCATATTCAATATATGTATATTCCGTTCCAACAGCCATATTTTCCTAATCAATACAGAATTCGCCAATCAACGATGTTCATGTTCAAACCAATATACCTTGTCATTCTTATATTTAATAGATATCATATGCACAACAATTATCATTAACGCAGAATTAATGTTCGATTTCAATTCAATCAATATATAACAGCATAATCAATGATCTATTTCCGGTAATATTCAATGATCGCATTTGACATTTTAATAACTACCGTTTACAAACCAATAATCAATTCTCGAATTAACACTAGGGGGCGCCACCAGGGACGTTGAAGATACTTGGTTCAAGTGACGTAAGGTATGCTCGTGGTGGAAACCCCAGATCTATTTAGTATATTTATATATTGCTGCCGTCACGTGAACCGAAATCCTCCACATAGTCTATATATAATATGTGCTTCCTCGAGCATGACGCAGCGCCATCTTTCGTCTGTTTGATTATTTTGTCTATTTGTTATAAATCGACTCATATTAATTCGGGATTTGACTGTTAGATTATCATGGACTGCTGTTAGTTTCGTATTGACGTTTATTGATAGAAATGCTATTAAAAGGAACTTGATGTATATTAAATGTACGATAGCTGTATTAGAATGTATAATTGCTGTATTGGAGTATGTTGTATATATTGGTTGGAATATGAATACTATTGAATTGAATTGAAATAGAACATTAATTGTGCATCTATCAACATTGACCAGAAAACGAAATATATTAGAATGAAATTGTCTCATATTGAATATAAGAAAGACTATTGGTTTGGAAATGTACACCATTGGTTGGGAAATAATATATCGATTTAGAAAATATTGCTATTGATGAATTCTTGATGCATGCAATTAGTTAAACAGTCAACTATTAATTTTTATTTGACGTATTTTTCGACCAAACGGCTACTCATAGGAGTGACTTCTCACAATTTGAAACCTCTAGGCCGATCCCTGTACTCAACACAGATTCCCACTGGTCATCATATAAACAATACGGATGTGAAAATCACAAGCTTTGAAATAGTGTGTCTTCCATTTGCAGAATGAGGTCCACAGAGGCTGAATTTAGCGACGCTATCCCGCACGGTGGGCTAGCATCACCAAATTCACCCTCTGGGAACCTCATTCTGCTTAGGCCTCAACTGCTATGGGAGACCTTGGCTCAGATTGAAGTTCACCAGTTGAAGTTGGTGATGTTCACTCATTATTCACTCCCGAGTATGCATTTTATCTTCTGCAAATTAGGGGATATAGAGAAACTCAACAGAAGGGATGAAGTAACTAAAATTAATGTTAATTTGAGAATATATAGATACTTCCCAGAAGATGAGGCCTGAGTAGAATGAGGTCCACAGCGGGTGAATTTGGTGACTATTACCCGCCGTGTGGGATAGCGTCAATAAATTTATCCTCTGTGGACCTCATCCTGCAAATGTCAGACACAGTCACTTAATTCATGCTTGGTAAGTTGTGCTTGATAGGCGAAGTTTGACGTTTTTCAATCTTAACGTGTTCATCATCAAGGCTTGCATGACGACATTGCTATTTATTATGGCTGAATTGGTCATTGTCGGATTGACACCCAGCGTCTCCTAAACGTGCAAAAAGACACACATAATCTTCCAAATGTGCAAAAAGTCACACAGCATCTCAAAGTATCATAAACAATCGATTATAAATTAGTCGCATGTTAATTATTATTACAATAATTATTTGTTTGTGATATTCAAGTGAAATTGAATGGATTTTCCACCACGATAAGTTTGATTGTCGCAGAAGGAACGAGATTTAGAGATTCTGTGTGACGTTTTTGCACATTTGGGAGATCATGCGTGTCTTTTTTGCACATTTGGGAGATCATGCGTGTCTTTTTTGCACATTTGAGAGATCATGCGTGTCTTTTTTGCACATTTGGGAGATCATGCGTGTCTTTTTGTTCGATACCATGCACGGTCAACAACATGGAAAGAATCCTGAGATATTTTTTGGTCCAGTGATGGTTCCATTTGCAAACATGTAAACCTCTTTATGAGGGTTCCCGATCATTGCGCCATAATAGCTTAAACCACTTTGGGTTTTTACCATGACGTCACATGTTGTAAGTATTGAAAACTCAATAATGAGCTTTTGCAGTCCCGAACATTTGGCATCATCTCGGGCACGATCTACGTGCACAATCGGCCCATCGACTGATATTATGTTGGCAAACCTCGCTTTGGCGGCCAGAATAAACTCATTAGAATCGCTCATTATGAAGAGTGATGATGAATTGGACTGTCCAACTTCACGCTTCGTTAACTCTTTCCTTAGCAACGTAAATAAACTTTCAGTCGTGGACATGGCGTTAATATTTGGATCATCGAATGCCATCGTAGGATTTTGACGCATACGCAAGTGTGCACAAATCAAAGTGTTTGTACCCGGGTGTCTGATGGAATCCATTCGTCTCTGCATATACTCAGGCAACTTGAACAACTCGTGGTATGATTGGCTGTTTGCCTGGGCATTTTGTGTCAAAGCACTGGAAAGGCACTGCTTTAGAAACACGTTATCTTTGGACCAACCGAACAGTTCCCAATAACCAACAACAAGAATAATACTTTGTTTTATTGCTCTGAAATCGAGTTTCGCGAATGATGTAACTTCATCTCTATCTTGGGTTGAGAAGAGCATTTTATTCGACATCATCCTCAGTGTCGCAACACGCTCCGGCTCATTCTTATAAATATTCATCAGCTGACTTCCGTCATATAACCAATTAAGTTTGTTCGGCTCCAGCACATGTTCAAATCTGCACCAATTTGGTCTTCGCATAAATATCCCATATTTCCTTCCAAGACACTTGGCTATCGGATTGAGTGGTAGGATACTTCTAAACCGGTCACCCAACCCTCCACAACCGCTTTTCCCGGCACAGACGTAAAATATGTATGTTTCGTTATCATTTATAATTTGGCGTGTTCTGTTATCTTGGTTATATTGATTATCTGGACTATCGATATAAAACATGAACTCTTGTAAGAACTTCATTTGACCTTTTCCCATACGTGTCCTTTGACCTTGACCCATACGTGTCCTTTGACCTTGCCCCACACGTGTCCTTTGACCTTGACCCATACGTGTCCTTTGACCTTGATCCACTTGACCCATACGAGTCCGTTGACTTTGACCCACTTGACCCATATTAGTCATTTGACCTTGACCCACTCTCCACATTTTAAGCACGTTCATCGTAGATTCATAGTAAATAACAAGGTACAACACCGTAGCAGCTGTTGTCAGGAACAAAAAGTACAAAAAGTACTTTATCTGAAAAAAAATAGAAAATATATATAGTGTTCGCAATAAGTGTTGGGATAGGGAAGTTGCATGGTACTTGCATCACCTGCGACTCACCTGGATAATGACAAAATATAGTACCCGTGATGGCCAGCAATATGACACAATATAGAATAAGATAACACACAATTGACTGGTTCGATGAATTTATTAAAAGTCACAAATAATACGAACTATCCAAGCGGAGGGACACATCGTGCTATTCACTCACAACAATCAACGGACCGATCGTGGAGTGAGACATAATGAGTTCATACAATGAGTGGTTATCTATTCAATCGTAACTGACCAGAGATACACATTCTTAAGGTCGACGTACATTGAACAATAATACACAATAAATATATAACATGAAATGTTATAGATATTACAGTACCCAGCCGGTGACAGAATCAGAAAGGAAGTATGACTGGTGCGCTCTGGTAGAGATTGAGACGATGGGTCGATAAATACGGTGTATAATCACGTGGGCCCATAAATGACATTGGACGGTTGGACTCGGTCGACGACCCGATTGGAATTTTAAAACAAAGTCAGCTCAGCAAGATAATACTATAACAAGAAGAATTGTTTGGGTATAATGACATAATAGATGACGATAATGACATAATAGATGACGATCAAGTACGTAATAAACACAGAACCACACACTTATATTTGGACTTGGATATTGCAGTAAAAAGTTAAATTGCCATTAAAATAAATTAATACTGTTGAATATAGCAAGGGAGAGAACTATATCTGTAGTTTGAAAATGACGGAAAGAACCAGATAAGTGCAGTTCTGACCATGTATAAAATGCACACCTTCCATGCCTTCCATAGCGATATTTCTTCTGGATCCTTGTGTTGATTGCCAGACGTCATTTCACCATCAATGAATCACGTGACCGCTATATGACCTAGGAATAGAATATTAAGAGGCCAATCACCATCAGCTTATGTGTTATCCTTATCTTTGAAGATTCCTCATGCGATTTGACCACATGTACGATTGTACGTACATGTATAACGTTTTCAATAACCAAAAGTAATACATATTCGGCCCATATGTGAGTGACTTTCAACGATCTATGATAAAGATCGTTTGTGGTTTCGTTCTTCGTATTAGTCTTAAAGATGATTGATCCTATTTGATACCAAATTTGTCCAAAAATCAACTTAACAAGCAAAAGAAAGAAAGAAAATGTCAATTACACTGCATGTAGCTCAACTTGAGGGGGCAAAAATGTTGACCAAATGTATGACAAAATTGTTCTCTTAAATTAACTAGCAGTTTTTGCCTGGCCATGGGGGAGGGACCAGGACACAAGCTTTTCAAGTGTTGGACATTTCCAACCTGAAACCCCCCCCTAAGGTTGGACAATTTCCAGCTGATGGCCATATGCAAATATCGGTCAAAAAACAATAAATTCCCCAAATCAATTGTTCGAAAATCAAACTGCAAGAACATTTTCAACATTTTTTGGTGAGAAATTTTCAACTAATTGTATCAGGTATGAAATTTCCAACTGTTGAAAATTTTGACCAAAGTTGGGGGTGATACCTCCCCCAAACCCCTGTAGCCACGTCCCTGCACAGATTGCCTCCTTCGGAAGCTCGGCCGCCTCTATGTCGACGCCGGTAGAATAGTAAGTGGCCTGAGACGCTCTGTGTCAGCAGAGAGAGTCTAGCGGAACTCGGTTGGCCTCCCCTTAACCCTTTACCCAACAGAAGGGCCCTGTGCCAATGCATTCTCTTATATATGCGAGTCGACCATAGGTCGCCTCGCATATATAAGAGAATGCATTGGCTTAACACATTACAAATTATAAAATTGTTAAAGAATATAAGAAAAAATGGTAAAAAGTGTTAAAACAATATTTTGTTTAGGCCAATGCATTCTCTTATATATGCGAGGCGACCTATGGTCGACTCGCATATATAAGAGAATGCATTGGCACAGGGCATAACTGTAACTATCACAATGTGGTCAAGGAGCCGGTTCCAATGATATCCATATGTGTATGGTTCTATTGAGACAGACCGAAGATATTTTAGGCTGTTGAAGCTTTATTTGGCCGGTTTTGGCCGTTTTGTTGGGTAAAGGGTTAACGAAAAACGAAACATTCATAAAATACATACCTGGAACAAAATATTAACTAATCATGTTCCTAAATACCGCACCAATTTACTACCAGAAACTATCGGTGAAGCATCTCGCTACCCCATCATAAACCCTTTGCGATACATAAACTAATTCACCAATACGGCCTACTTCAACTCGAGTTTCATCCCACCCATGATTGCTCATGAAAACGCACTACCGACAACAACAAAACTAATGACCCCTCATCAGAACCAACCAAAGACGAAATCATAAGTAAATAACTTTCTGCAAATATGAAATGACTATAAAACCCACACAATACTACAACGCGGGTCAGAGGAGATTAAACATATTGTACTCAGAAATAACTGCAGTGACCTAAACTTCGATAGATATGAAAATTACATCTCAGCTCATTCAACTTGTAGATGTGGCAATCCATGTGAAGATGCAAACCATTTTTTCTTCAGATGTCCTTTGTACGAAGCGTCCAGAGATCTCATGTGGGAACGATTGAACTTAATGTGACCATCGTCTGTGAGAAAGATCTCCTGTTTTGGCATTCCGCACTACTGTGAATCATTAAATACGCACATTTTCAAGACGGTAAATTCATTTATTTCCTCGACAGACCGTTTTTCACAATTCACATATCAAATTTGTATCCTACTCCCAAAACGCGGGACCATAGCCACAACAACAGCCACAACAGCAGCCACACGCATTAAACAGCAAATGTTTGTTTGAACCAATCTCAACATAATACATCTATTAGCAGCTGAATGCCAGAGGAGAGGAGCTCTGATAAGTTCCGTAACTTAATGATCTATATTGTATATTGTGGGTCATAATAAAATATGTTCAAACCTACTAAATCTACATATATGAACTGGAATGCATATATATGATTATACAACAAGGCTAGGGTGTGGTCACCGGATGGAGCATGCTATGACTATAGGGAGCATGCTATGACTATAGGGAGCATGTTATGACTATATTGAGCATGCTATGACTACATGGAGCATGCTATGAATATAGGGCGCATGATATGACTATATGGAGCATGTTATGACTATGAGGAGCATTATATGACTATATGGAGCATGCTATGACTATGAGGAGCTTTATATGACTATATGGAGCATGCTATGACTATAGGGAGAATTATATGACTATATGGAGCATGCTATGACTATAGGGCGCATTATATGACTATATGGAGCATGTTATGACTATGAGGAGCATTATATGACTATATGGAGCATGCTATGACTATAGGGCGCATTATATGACTATATGGAGCATGCTATGACTATGAGGAGCATTATATGACTATATGGAGCATGCTATGACTATATGGAGCATGCTATGACTATAGGGAGAATTATATGACTATATGGAGCATGCTATGACTATAGGGAGCATGCTATGGCTATAGGGTGCATGATATGACTATATGGAGCATGCTATGACTATAGGGAGCATGCTATGACTATAGGGAATATACTATGACTGTATGGAGCATGCTATGACTATATTGAGTATGCTATGACTATATGGAGCATGCTATGACTATAGGGAGCATGATATGACTATAGGGAGCATGTTATGACTATAGGACATGTGGTTTTGTCAGACGCACTACTGTTTCTAGGATAATACAATTCAGGCTTGTAAGTTTAGTGACTACATATATTGACTTGGATGTGCGTATATACGACTATTCAACACGACTGGGTGGGTCAGTATAAAGAGAAGGAAGTGATCATGCTAAAATAACAGGTTTAACGGTTATGGTCCCTGAAATTCAATTCTAGGTTAAATAATAATATACACACTAATATCTACATCCGTTAAATTATCTTATCGACGTTAATGAAGAGCAGAATTTAGGGTGTGCACCCAATACAAGGGATGGTTATATGTTGTAGATGTTATACAATAATGAACTGTTTGAACACACAGCTATAAAGCCACACCATCCGGCACTACCCTGTACAATTATTCCCCCAACGGGGATATATAATACGCGAAATTTCGCTAACCCTGTGTCAAGAAATTTCACATGGGCACCATGGAGTAAATGTTAGCCCGAAATTAACATTACTTTTCATTGTTATCATACGGAATCGTATTAATCCAGCCCCGAATCGCATAATACCAGCCCAATTATATTAACAGTGTGTCGTGACTAAAAACCGTCCGGAACTGCTATGATCCGAATCAGCCCAGACCGGCCGCTTGATGTTTAGGTAGGATTTTAGAGACCAGAACAGTGCGGGGTTTCACGAAAACCCCTACACGCACTGTTTGGGACCGCGGCCACGCAGAGAAGTGTGGCGATATTAACCCCTACTTTCCATAATTTCAATATGGTATTTGCATTCAAAATTGACATTACTTGCAGACTTGACCCCCATGCCGCCATCGTACCGCTAAGAACTGCACAAATATATTTAGCGGAACTACCATCGACTATATTCGTATAGAAACAAGCGGGAATCGCCCACCAAAGCCATGGCAGGCAATTAACACTCGAAATGCCGACATCACGATGTTTGTCGCGATGAAGCAAACAAGCCAGGATCGCCCATGGGCCGTCTGGGGTGCTTTTAGTGGCAAAAACATTGGGATGGGTTCAAATAAAAACCCACCAATCCCCACAACGCACCCACCCAACCCACCGCGTGGCGTCTAATAGACGATTCCCGGGTTATAAGAAAACGCGAGCTCTTCTGTGTTGGAGGCGGAAATGAGTATCACGTGACCGGCATTATAGGGTTCTATTTGTAAACTGTTTTATCAATATGGCAGACTCGAATGCGATGGATAGATTTAGTAGCTTGAATTGCGAGAATTTCTGAGGAAAAGGGGGATTACTACCACTAGTTACACAAACGAAAAGCTTCTGAAATTGTGTTTTTTTATGAATAAACTGACCAGCCCGTTAACACTTTACCCAACAGAACGGCCCTGTGCCAATGCATTCTCTTATATATGCGAGTCGACCATAGGTCGCCTCGCATATATAAGAGAATGCATTGGCTTAACACATTAAAAATTATAAAATTGTTAAAGAATGTAAGAAAAAATGGTAAAAAGTGTTAAAAAAATATTTTTTTTAGGCCAATGCATTCTCTTATATATGCGAGGCGACCTATGGTCGACTCGCATATATAAGAGAATGCATTGGCACAGGGCATAACTGTAACTATCACAATGTGGTCAAGGAGCCGGTTCCAATGATATCCATATTTGTATGGTTTTATTGAGACAGACCGAAGATATTTTAGGCTGTTGAAGCTTTATTTGGCCGGTTTTGGCCGGTTTGTTCGGTAAAGGGTTAACGAGCAAAATGTTGACAAAGAGATCTCTGGAAAACAAAGCAGAATAGTCAAGGCGTCCTGATCATCCTATCCTCGGGGTAAGTCCAGATGTGCTTGTTTATTGCTAGTACTAAGGTGATGGAGTTCTTGAAATAAAAAGTACATTCAAACACAAAATGAGTACTATTGATGCCATTCTGGATAACTCGTGTTACCACATATACAGGAACAATAATGGTGACATAACATATCATTGAGAGAGACCCGTGTGTGATATAAACAAATACAGTGCCGGCTGATTGTTTGCCAAAGGAAATATTGTGACTTTGTATTCTAAATTAAAGGTGGCAACACCAAAAAGCATTCCAGTATTACAGAGAGGATCTACCCGGACGAGACTTACATGTATATAAAACGAGTTGATAAAGTGTTAAATGTTTATGAAAGGTTTGTTGTTCCCGAGTTACTCAAATGATCGCAAGTACTAATGCCTATTGTTAATAAAGCCTTGGATAAACACTTAACACTTTATCAACTCTTGTTCGGGTAGATCCTCTCTGTAATAAGGGAATGCTTGTTGGTGTTCCCGAGTTACTCAAATGATCGCAAGTACAAATGCCTATTGTTAATAAAAGCCTTTATTAATAAGTAGGGGATATTACCTGACTGAATAGAGTGATTATTTTACACCTTCTCTCGTCAAATAACATTGTGGCAGATATTAGTTGAAAACAGCTCCTGGTCTCATATTATCACAGTTTCATGTGCGAAATATTTTCAATAAGATCATGTTCTTATTGGTATTAACTAAAACTCGCAGGACTTAATACTAGATGAAGTTACCAGAATATTTTGAATGAAATTATATCGTGATTTAAAGGTAACATACTGGTGTGGTAGTTTCAAAGATTCAATTATGTTAATATTAAAGGTACTCAATCCGATAAAACTCATCTCAATTACTATTTCAAAGGCTTCGTGGGTCAAAAATATTTGATTCGAGTCGAGGAAGTCACCCATCAAAGCTCAGATTTGTTAGATATCGATTTTAGAAATCTATTATTTTTCATTATCGGGAATTCTTTCTGGCCCAGTAAGTAGTCAAAATTGCGTTATTATTACCACTTGATTTTAGAGTTATCCATCCTTGTCTGTTTGAATAGAGTTTTGGTGTACTCATCTCGAGCAGGTTTCAAAATTGACGGCAATTATTAGTACTCATCTCGAGAACATAACAAATTTCAAAAATCAATATCTAATAACTCTGAGCTTTGTTTGATGGGTTCCTCGACTCGAATCAAATATTGTTTACCCCAAAGCCAAAGAAATAGTAATATAGGACCCTCTGATCGGATTGTTGTTGTTGGAATATGTTGAGATGGGGACCCTCTGTTCGGATTGAGTACCTTTAATAAAACAGATATATAAAATGGTGTAATAATTATAAACGTGTTGCTTGATTTTTTTTGAAATTGTTGTATTTGAACAAAGTCGGCATCGAAATTTTGTCTCTCGGATCGTTTCTGTCGTCGAAATGAAGAGAACAAACTCGAGATAGTCTATTTGGACTGAAGTTTTCCCTTCGCAACACAGACATCCATTTCCTTCGTAAATCCCGTTTGTGAATTTTGTGGGGAAACGAATGGAAAGTTAAACTTTTCATCCATGGATAATTTTCCAAATTTTCAAAATCGCGTCATGATTATTGACTAACATTCTGGTCTTCGTCGCGACGCCTATATATATGTAACTTGAGGGAGAAAAATACTCACAAATCCCGTAGCAGACTTTAATTAGGGTGAAGTATGATAATACTCCATAAATATTATATTTAATATGTCGATCCCCATGAGGTTAGAAGCAAGTCGCGTCATAGCTTTTTTCAACCCCACAGTCTGGCTTGGTGTAAATAAGCTGCACCAAGCCTATCTAAATAAGACCCTATACTCCGATTAGCAGACAAACTAATTAACAGCGCCTCTGGCGTTAAGCGAGCAGGGAGATAATTTGTGGCGTTCATTTCTTATTTTGCTGTTGTATTAATTTCCTAACTAGACTGTGCTCAAAAATTATTACTTTATGCATCTATGATTGAGAAGACAAAAATGTTCTTAACCCTATGAACCCGTAACGCAACAATTGTTGCGTAATTCTTAAATGACGCGTACCCGTAGCGCAACAATTGTTGCGTAGAAACACGTGGTTTTTATTACTTGTTGTTCTTCGTGGGGTTTATGTTAATCTCGCATCAGTTATACAAACTTACCGCGATTCACACGTTTTGTCTATCCACTTATAGCTATGTAAATGATTCCCAGGAACTTCAGCAGTGCCATGGGTGCATTTGTATTGGTTTGTTGCCGACTAGTTGGGGTTGGAAAATATGCGCATGCGCACAGCGCATAAATCAACAAACGTACATTATTTGAAGCGATTCGCGTAACGTCACATTGTTGAGCGGTTTGCAGGATTGTAGAAAGACACCATTTCGATCACTCTTCTTGGTTTAAATTATCCTTGTATACATAATCAGTGTTCTGGAATATGTGAGGAAGGCGCAGTCACTTATTTGGGTCGATTTGTTCGCGCATGCGCATAGGATACAATAGTGAATGTATGGGTTTTTGCGTAACGATACAATCACACCAAGGATCCCCACAGCATATCAGTTTGCATTAGTGCGATCTACTTGCGCGTGCGCATTACAAACACGTGTCAAATTATTTAGCAATTCTGTAAAGTATAAGACCTGTGTCACCATTTGATCTTGACCATCACCATGCCCCTATGCAATGTATAAAATGGAACATAATACCATTGTATGTACAGGGAAGTGGTATCATTCGATCACTAGGGGGTATATGCTTAGCTACCATTGCTACCGTTAAATACAAGTTGTATCTATCAAGATCCATGTTTTCTGAGATTTTGTCAATATAGTTTCCCCTACCCCATTTTTTTCCGATATTCAAATTTGGAGTCAGTTTCCAGAAACATGAGTGAAATCCAGTGGCATTCATTTACATATCCAATGTAACGCTATTATTTCAACACCAAGAGTATTAGGGCAAACGAACATTGCTTTTACTATTTATACACAAAAACATTTTAAAATGGATAAAAACGCCCCAAAATCGCATTTTTTGAAAAGAGTTAATACTGAGGATTCATTTGGCCGTAAGTTGAAATTCCCTCAAAGTGTGTTTAACCATGTATACTTAAAGACATATTATGGACTTGTTCGAGTTCGTGAAACTGATAAGTTAGTATTCAGGCTTTATGCCAACCTGGAGAATGTAGGATTCTACTATCATCGTCGAAAAGTTAAAATAAAACGACCATACCACTCGATTGAAAACATCGTCAAAACTACGCTCAATTGTAAATATTTACATCTGCATTCGGGATGCAACAATCGGCGATAAAGACAAATGTTTTCGCCATCCAGAGTCAGTGCATTTAATTAATATATCAGAATGACGGTGTGTGTTGGCAATTTGGGTCAATATTCGTAAAAAGAACAACTTTGAGCAAGATTGTTCTTCATTCCTATTGGATCACCCTACCGGAGTGTTTCACATCACTTTAAGTTATTATGAGACATACAGGGAATATGGATTTATATTTATTGAGTTGTATGATCTCAAATATGCTGTTTTATCACGCTGGTTCTCGATCACAGGCAAATTTGGCTGTCCATGCAATGGAAGACACAATTTGTTTAAGAATATTTTTGTCTTCTCAATCATAGAGGCATAAAGAAATCATTTTTGTTTGTGCACAATCTAGAGAATACATTAATAAAACAACACGAAATCCCTTCATATTTCTTTAGTTTTCAAAATACAAAACCATAAAAAATGGATTTTAGCTAATTTTGAGAAATTGCCACTCTGAAATTAGATAAACTCCCAATTTTGGAGGCAAATAACTCGAAAAATACTGAACGTACCTACCTGGGAAAAGTTTTCTGTTCTGTATTCAGGATTGTCTACGCAATTTACAAAATGGATATACAAATGGAAGGGCTTGTGGAATATTATTTTTTATAAACATTGTTGAAAAGCCATAACTTGAGTATTTTACCAAATTTTTACAAATTTATTTCACAAAATTCACAAATTCATCAATTTCGCCTTTCTTGATTCTTTTTTTTAATTTTGTTTGTATGTTGCTTGTGATGGGTTAATGTACTTATTCCCAATGAGAAACTTTGTGTTGCAATTAGTTTGAGTGGAAACCACAAATGTTCTGGACTTTTAACATAATATTAAAGTTCCGGTGTTGCCATCGATATAATTGCTCTAAGGTCTCACGTGGCTCGGTCCAGACCTAATTTACTGGACTCGTTTTGTAAATTCCGCTATAAACTGGGGACTCGTTGTAGATCCTCTATATATATTAAATTGATAATACTTTCCACATATACGTGAATAAATCTTGTAAAATAGTTCATGGGGATCTGATGCATGCATCTTCTTTTCTTGTATCTCTCTGTCTGGGTAATTATATCTCTCTATCGGCGTTCTTTGTTGGTCGGTGCTCAGGTTTCACTGAGGTTGTCATAAATTCGTCGCGCATGCTGTCCAATATAATGACACTTGGCTAGCGTTTACGAATAATACAAAGCTCATATAACATACTACACGACAGACGACAGTACAGCAAATAGTGCATTTGCCTCGTCGCTTTCAACAACTAATATCACGGCATTGCCAGTTTTAGTGGTGGAGGAAATCCGCAAAATTACTGCTAATGTATGTAGCTGTAGTGTACTCGCCGCTGCCTGTTACTGTGGGTGAAAAATATTGCAACGCCCGCGTGTAATCTTTAAATTCTATGTATATATGTTAATTAATGTTGTCTAAATGTCATTACTTGATTTAGTAGACAATAAACTTGATTGATTGATTGTAAGTTTGGGTCACGTATGTGTGTTCTAGCGCGAAGTATACATGTATACTCATGACCTCTTAAATTACTCACTCTACGGATTATTATCAAATAAACTAAGTCAGTGTAAACGACAAAACAATCGGAGAAAGGAATAGCCCAGCCATTCAACAATGTGTTAATTCTCATCGATACACGGACCATCGTAAATTCATTTTATGATATCAATAAATAATTTATGATATTACTAAATGCATTTAATGATATCAATAAATAGTCTTTTTATCCGAATTATTGATATCACAAAATAAATATATGATATCACAAATTCGAATAAGTGATATCACAAAATTAATATATGATTTCATAAAATCGAATATTAGTCTGCTTAGGGGAAGTGTAAGGACTGACTTACTCACCCCATAATAAATAATATGTAAAATGCCCAGAGGAAAACAAAATGACCATATGAACACTACTACTGTTACAAAAGGACCCAGGAGGACCGTGAAGTCTAAAGTCAGTGTTACATATATTATACAGAGGACGGCGACGCTTTGTGTTGTGACATTTATGAAAACTGGGTATTTCTGAAATGCTCCCAAGTGCCTAAAGCGGCTTATGATGCTATATATTTCATGAATAATAAATGCGCTGCAACAAACTCAGCCTTTAAATCGATTTATGAGGAATGACAGGAAGGAAGATTTGAAAGAATAGAGAAGAAATATAAGAGATGGTGAAAGAATTTAGCTCAAACGTGAGAGAAGAATCAGCTAAAGGAATAAATGTCCACCCATGGAAGTGACATTCCACGATATATCACAAGTGAATATACTTCTTTATAATGTACATAAACTTAAGAATACCAAAATAGAATAAATGAAATCCATAAGCCTCCAAAGAGACCAAACAGATGAGGAAAGTAATGAACGAACGAATAATGGGTTTCTATGAATAATGGGGAAGACACTTGCGTTATAAGAAGAGTGAAAATCGTATCCAATAAGAAATCAGAACAAAACGAAGATACCCCCTCCTAGGAGTGCTCTTTATGCTTTTTAAAATCAACAAAATCTTTTATCTATAAATAATGAATTTTATAGACTGAAAGTCATATATTCCAACGTGGATTCGCGCGCAACCGGAAGTCGGAACTGGACATCATAATTTAATTGAATATACCTGCAATAATCATCTTATAACTGAAATTATGCCTTAAAATGCCATGCATCTACAGGATGTGGAATTGACTATTAAAGGATATAAAGCTCTACTTACCCCACCGAACAACGTCAGATGAATAGCTGTTTATTTTAAATAGCCTTTGGAAGTCAGACAACCGGAACATGAGACCGAAAAAGCCTTTGAATAATTTATCTGGTGTAATATGTCAATGGGGAAAATGACAAATTACCACTTGGAGCAATATACCGTTGTCGCCATCGTGCCGCTAAGAAATCCACACACATTATGCAGAAGAACTACATTTGCGTATAAACAAGTGGGAATCAAAGCTATTGCATGCTTTTAACACTCGGAATGCCGACATCACGATATGTCTGTCCCGATGTTCAAAGCTAACCGGCCCGGACCGCTCATGTGCCGTCTGGGGTGATTTTACTGACCAAAACACTACACGTGCATGTTTTTTCCTAACATAATCTATTCCATCAACATTTCAGATATTAGCTGTCCCTACAAAATGCAAGTTGTTTACAAACTAATAAAACCAGTAATGTTGTATGGTTGTGAAGTATTTATGTGAGCTGTGCCGAAGTTCCATGTCGATTATTTACCTTGGGGCAGTTTCAATTGAAATTGTGCAAAAATGTACTGTGTATAAATAGAAAAGCGTCGAAAGTCAGAGCGTCAAACATTAGTTTATGCGGCCCACGTATATAACCAAATGATTCAAATTATCCACGGCATCGTGGATGGTATTATTGCCCATTGAGGTGTTCTTGCAATAACATCTTGTATCTTGTATCTTGGGATGGGTTCACATGAAAACCCAGCCACGCACGGATGGGGGTCGCGGCCGCACAGAAGTGCCGCTATTACCAACTAACTAGCCAGAATTTAAATATTGTAGCAATTGTTCCACCAAGAATTCCACACATGTAGGTATAGCGCAACTATCGTCGACTAGATTCCAGAAGAAATATTGAATTTTGCCTAACAAATCCTGGTATTTAGCAGGCCATGCACACGGGTGTAGAAATCAAACAATATGTGATCCTCCGTAGGATAGGGTATCATATAATATGTGATCCTCGTCTCAGGAGTCACTCGTGGCTCAATGAAGGCAGGATCATATATCAAAATGAGAGGATATGGTGATCCCATGAAAAGGGGAGCACCATATCTTCTCATTTTGATATGTGATCCTAAAATAAGAAAATATTTTTATTAACTAAATAACGGAGATATTTGAACAAGTGTTTTTGACGAGATAACGGAAATATTTGAAGAAGTGTTTTAAAGAGCCATTTTGAATCGAGGGGGGGATTGAATGGGGTGAATATTTAGATTGACTTGGGGGGCCGCCCTACAGCATCATTTTTTCTGGACCTAAATCGGTTAAGGGGCCGATAAATGGCATGGGTGTCCTAATTGAACCCATCTGAAAGACAGCAATTTTGTGTAGGGGTGGAGGGATAAATATTTAGATTGGGTTGGGGTCACCCTACAACACCATTTGTTTTACCTAAATCGACCAAGGGTCTAGGGTTGTCATGATGCCCCATTTGAACCCATCTGGACGGCGGCCATTTTAGACTGGGGTGGCATGAACGAGGCGGATATTTAGATTGGCTTGGGGACCACACAACACCCTTTATTTGAACTAAATCGGTCAAAGGGCCGAGAAATGCATGGGAGCCGTATTTGAACCCCTCTCGACGGTGGCCATTTTGTAGCTGGAAGGGGTGAATGGGGTGAATATTTAGATTGGCTACGGGCCACCCTACAACACCCTTTGTTTCACCTAAATCGGCAAAGAGGCCGATAAATGGCATAGGTACCCTATCCTCTGTACGGCGGCCGTTTTGGATCAGGTTGGGGTCTGTGCAAAGAGTTCCTTGTGGGACATCCTACGACGCTCTTTGTTTGGCCTAAATCGGTCAAGGGGTCGATAAATGGAATGTAGGCCCTATGCCCTATTTGAACCCATCTGGGCGGGGTCCATTTTGGATCGGTGTGGGTGAATATTTAGATCGGCTAGGGGCCTCTCTACAACACCCTTTGTTTGACATATACCGGTCAAGGGACCGAGGCATGGGTGTCTATTTGAACCCCTCTGGAGGGCGTCCATTTTAGATCGAGTGGGTGAATATTTAGATCGGCTTGTGAGTCATCCTACAACACCCTTTGTTTGACATAAATCGGTCAAGGAGTCGAGAAATGGCATGGGTACCATATTTGAACCCCGCTGGACGGCGGTCATTTTGAATCGGGGTGGGGTGTGTGGGGTTTGTAGAAAGAGTACCTTGGGGTCACCCAACAACACAATATAACCATTTATTTGATCTAAATCGGCAAAGAGGCCGAGAAATGGCATGGGTGCCATATTTAAACCCCTCTGGGCGGCGGTCATTTTGGATCGGGGTGCGGTGAATGGTGTGAATATTTAGATTGGTTTGGGGGTCACCACACAATACACATTGTTTGACCTAAATCGGTCAAGGGGCAGAGAAATGACATGGGTGCCATATTTGAACTCTTCTGGACGGCGGCCAATTTGGATCGGGGGGGGGGAATGGGGTCAATATTTAGATTGGCTTGGGAGCCACTCTACAACGCCCTTTGTTTGACCTAAATCGGCCAAGGGGCCGAGAAATATCATGGGTATCCTATTTGAACCCATCTGGACGGCGGCCATTTTTGGATCAGGGTGGGTGTTTGGAAAGAGTGCCTTTGGTGCAACTTACAACATCCTTTATTTGACCTAAATCGGTTAAGGGGCCGAGAAATGACATTGGTGCCCTATTTGAATACCTCTGGGCGGCGGCATTTTTGGATCGGGGTGGAGTGTGTGGGTGGGAGTACCTTGCATGGGGGCACCCTGTAACACCCTTTGTTTTACCTTAGAACTATACAACTTTTGAATAAGGAATGGAACTCATCTTTGTTCTCCTAGTCCCTTAATCTCATATTTTATATCGTAATTGGGAAGCATACACGCGTAAGATTTCATGGCAATACGCAACAATTTGTTTTTAATTTGATGTCGATATTTGGTACTTATATCAATGACGTGTACTCAAAACGCGTCCTTTTCAATCATTCATTTAAAAAACATCCATGCATCGATGGGTTTGTACCTCATACCCGCTCTTTTCGACAAGGGTATGCGACACCTCCTTTTTTAGAGCACTCCAACCCCATATCTACCATATATCATAATTGTATAGGCTATATACACACATATAGATATGCACACTTCAATGCATAGAGATGCCGATATTGCCCACTCCTGTCCACACAATAGGCAATGTCCCTAAACGCTACACACACTACTATCCTTAGGTTTTATTACAGTTTTATAGTTAAAGCATAATGGAGCCGTATAAGGTAACAATTAATGTATTATATGCCTTAATGTTGTGCCCGTGATCAGTTAACCATTAAGATATATAATTATAACGTAATAGTGGGCTCGATAGGCTGTACATATACTGTACACTTTTACGTATTTATAGATGGTAAAAAATGACCGTCATTCAGGGGGGAGGGCCGGAAAAAAACTGCGGGACACAACGTACCGGGGGGTGGGGGGGGGGGGGGGTACCTAGGTGTAAAAAATTTACACCTAAATTTTTTCCTTATTCATTTAGGGGGGGGGGGGTTGTCGGAAAAAATGTGCATGTAATTTTTTTCCAAATATGTATTTTTAGACTCACAACTTCAATTTTCTCTCATTTTATAGAATATGGATTAACCTTAATATCCAAATCATATATACATGAGTAGTACAATCCACATAAAAAAAATTTGGATAACCACTGTCTTGGTTTACATGTGATATTGACCCCATTAACCCTCTTAATAATGCCGACTATGTCAGTGTCTACCAGTCGAATGCATAATTCTACCCTGCAATCGCTTATCTGGCAAATTTTTACTGCAGAACTATCCCATGTATTAAACAATTTCTCCTCCAATGGTATTAGAAAACAGTTATATGCTGGTATCTCACTCATCTCATTTGCATCTTTTTCAAAGTCGAGGTAATGACTAGTTGTCATTTATTAAAGTGCATACAAAGCGTTGCGATCACCAATATACATGTTTGTACATGTCATGACATCACGAGGTACAAATCTGCGTTCTACTGGTAGACAATGACCATTCTGTGAACTACAGAAAACCACATTCTTAGTGATTCTCCAGGATTCTCAAACAATTGGTGACTTCTTGTGTGATTATCTCTAAAATGCCAAAGTTCCTGGTTTTTCACATGTTATTATGAATAGTTGAAGGACAGAGTGCAAAGGCATCAACAATCCATCAATATAGATGTGCACTCAATAGATGTGAGTAACTAATATGTTGCCAGCAGCATTTTGATGCATTTGCCCTCTGTCCTTCGTAGAAATAATAAAATGCAAACAACAGGAAACTTGACCAATGTTGGAACGGTCTATCAAGTATCAACTTAGTAATCTTATGCCAAACTCATCAGAATAAATTACCCAAGCTATGTTGCTATTGTCAGATTTACTGCAGTAGCATGTCCTTAACTTAAAAATAGTGCGTTTTTTTTCAATCAGTGTACAATATATGTCTATAACACTATATCAGCTGATAATCGGTATAACAAACATGTTCTATTTTATACATAATTGATCAACCTTGTCCACTACATTCTATTTGAACATCGGTAAACCTCAGCTCAAATCAAATTAAGTGAACTCGATTGATAAATTTCGTATAAAATAGAAACTTTAGTGAGATAATCTTTATCTCAAACTTGAACCAACTTAATTTCCGGTCAAACCGAGTTGTTGTCCGGCTGGGGTAAATTTTTCTGGGGGGGGGGGGGGGGGGGGAGTCAATGGTCAGTGGAAATTTTTTTTTTGCTGTTTTGGGGGGGGGGGGGTACCCAAACCGAAGAAAACAGTTTTTTCCACCCTGTGTCTGTAGTTTTTTCCCCGCCCCCCCCCTGCGTCATTACGTATTTATATGTGATAATGCTATGCGGATCGGGTGAACCATTATTGTGCAACATTCTAGAGGTGTTTTTCAATAAATTTCTTGTAACCTGTATTTCTTGTATTTTTTATCATTATATCCCCATCCAAAAATATGGGGGGTATAATGGATTACATGCGTGTATCCGGCTGTCCTTCCGTGCGTCGGGGCGTCGAGACGACCGTCTGCTCATATATCTCAACCATGGATCGGATCTCAATGAAATTTGGCACGCATGAGGGATTTCAAAGGAGGGTTCACTGACGTTGTTCACATTTTCCGTTCAAGAGTGTTCCCTCTTTTGTTTATCTGAAAATGTTGGATTTCTGTCCGTCCGCTCATATATCTCAATCATGGGTTATCGGATCTGATGAAAACTTTCTGATTTCGATTCGCGAAATCTGATTAAATTTTCTATGACAGTATAGATACATGCATTGTTACATGTATGTGTGTAAGTTTGTTACATATAGGTGTGTAAATTGTTTAAGCCATGCCAAATGTATGGTAGCTGTGTACACACGCAGTTGATTATGTTCAATTACACGCCCAGCAGATGGTCACCAAAACATATCAGCTGAACATATTCAAACATAAAACGATCTCTAAAACACAAACACTCTATAAAAGTAAACAGTCTCTAAAAGATATAGCTCTCTAAACGTGATATGATGTTACTCTGTGATAATATGACAATTATACGATACACTCTCAAATTATTGCCGATACAATATGTGTCAGGTGTTTTTTCTTCAAGAAACATCTTAGAATACTCTGTAATCAGAAATAAACGACGAAAAAGTGGTTCCATATTTGGGGCCAAATCTAGGTCACACAGCTTGACAGTCACCTGGAATGTATTCAGGACACTCGAAATATGTTAAAAAGTCTGCCTGTCAACATTTCCTAAAAAATGCGTCAATGGTTTCAATTAGCTGTTTATCCCATATTTTCGAAAATTCTATGATAATGTGACCATCAGCCAAACGGAAACACACCGGGCTTGCCTTTTTGTGTATTGTATTATGCTTTCTGCTTTGAATAGGAAAGGGATTGGTGTCATCTATAAATGCAAAATTGTCCGGTTGGTTACCATATGAAAAGGCAAAATTATTTTATGTTGTGTCCGTTTAGTGGTCGGAAACATCCGTGTTCTCAATTGGGAATAGTTTCCGTCTCAAGAAATGTGTGATCCCACAAATTAGGTGATGGGGGACACATCGTGGTGCTTAGACTTAAACGACATTATTATTGAACGATGTAGATTTCGTGTATAATTGTATGATGTTTATCATTGATGGATATGCATTTAATTTCTGAGTCCTATACTCATACATGTATAATAAAAGCTGAGTAATTGAACATAACTTGCTCATTATGACAAAACAAGTCTTTGTGAGGATAGAAACTTTTTGTTTCGGGATTACTGTTTCTGCCATAGCAAAGAATACATGTATTTTGTCGGTGTGTACTTCATAATATAATACTTGTCATTAGTCCAGGCACATTAGGGTTCAATAGGGCAAAAAATCGGGATTTTTCGTTATGGTGTAAATTCTGACGAAATTCCATCAGACCATATGTGAATGCAGTCATATGTAGGCTCATTTACGGATCCAATCACATATGTGTAATTGATGCTAGAGCTTACTAACAGTCGATATTCCACAATTGATGGCATTTATTTCCGAAGAGAGCATATAAATCGCATGATGATTCAAAATTTTCCTAATAAAAGAGGGCGAGTAAAGATATTCAGACGACAATGAGCTAAATATGAACCATTATACTAGAAAAGTGGTTAATTCGAAAAATTAAGTGATAAGATATATCGAACCATCACCATCCTTAAGATTTTATAGCCGGAAACTTAACACTACCCCCTAAAACGTACGCCATGGCTTCGAGTGGAACTAATAAAGAGCGTTTATGCCATTTGTGTGTGATTAGCCAGTAGCATTGTGATGTCCTCTGTAACCCAATCAGGCTCTTGCTTATGTAAAATATAGTAGGTATTTATGATAACATGCTGTTTACGCGATGGTCATGGTATATATGAACGAAACTATGCGTTTTAATGTTTTTCTGTTTACGGTGTTTGGAACAAATATGAATATTTTCGACAATTAAGGCCTCACGTGCCTTTAAAACGTACCATATGTATGAGTTTCTTGTAATTTAACTGTTTCATAATATGGTATGAGTTTCGGGCAATTTACATGATATAATTGTTTCATAGTATGCCATATTATGCTTATATTGACAATAATGCACCACTAATGATTGTTGTATTGTCTACTGGTGCATTCTCGTGTGTTTCTCATGTGGCAGATTGGTATTGAGGTTTCAATGTTGCTAGGTAACCACCTACCAATTGTTGGCTACCATTGACAAATCTACTTAAAACTGACAGACTATTCAGTTATTTTTATCAGAATGACATACCTGTGTGGAGTTTATGATTGTATCTTCCATCAATCGAATGTTGGAATACATTTTAATGAGACATGTAACAATATTGACCGACATTTATGTCGATACCACCTGACCCCCCCCCCCCCCCCCCCACACCCATGGAATCCGACATTCGCACTACATTTGACAATGGCAACACGATAGGAACTAACTGTGTCTCCTTCCTATCCATGCCATAACTACATATAATTATGTCAATACATGGGCATGGGTCATATTTCAGACTGAGATACCATGAACTACCTTTTGGAACCGGTGCCCATTTCCCATGTACATAGGCAGCTATGGGGCCAGTACCAACCCATAGTTACCATGGTTCGTGACCTACCTATATGGAACTGAATCCAATGACGTGTCTTTAACTACTGTGTACATGTCATAGAAAGGGGCCTCGATCGATGATATTCTATTTAGGGCTGGTTCTATGGATTTGCTGTATAGACCTGGGTACATGTCATGAGTTCATAACTATAGGCACCTGTGTAATTGCACTACATGTGGTATTCACATGGGTCCATTTCGTATGCGTGGCTGTGATTATAACCTAGATAGTCATGTAACATGTCCATTCATTGGATGGGTTCATGCCTTGCATTAAATGCTTGGTAATAAGGTAATAAATGTTGTATAAGGTCATAACTAAATCAGCCTGGCTACATGGGCTGTCCATAGTGGCCCGTCTCAATTTCCTACCTATATGAGCCTGGGTCCGTAGCCAAGCTATAGTGGTGAAAACGGCCTATATATAGGGACCTCCATCCTATACTTTAAACATATTTTATTCGTATATAAATATACAAAAGCGATCGGGGCACAAGTTATTTCAACTTAGGTAGTCCCTCTCCCGTACAAAATTTACAATACATTGTTATAAGATGACAAAAGGCGATAACAGAAACGTTTGTACATGGTGAGAAAACAATTTGAATTTGCATTATGTCGAATAACATCTTTCAGCGTATGTTTATGGATTACCAATTAGAACGAGCATAAATATGTGCATATCTATATCTATTGTGATATTTAAGGAAGATGTAAATATAGATTGCAAGGCTATGTATGTATCAAACATTTGACTGTAATGTTAAGCTAAATGTGTATAGTAGTGAATTTGGCGATTCGCCAGATGACGCCCTTGACAGTTACGCTGGAAGAAATTATCGATGTGAATACAAATGGTACATGGATGTGGCAATCCGAATGAGGGAGGGGTGTCTAGCAATGTTTGTAATTGGTGTATATTGAGCGATTTGTGGTTGACATTGGATTGTGGCTATATGTCAACGCAGCCAGACGTTCATGAATCGAAGCGTTTTGTCGCAGCAATATACTGTTGCACTATTTGGAAAAACCTTATATTTTCCGGAATTGAGATGTACGATATCCCGAAAAGAAACTGATCGATGTCGGTTATAATGAAGCGTTCGCGGTTTAACTTATCGTCAAGTTCCAACCGTTCATTTTGATACAAAGGGCACATAAAAAAGAAATGGTATGCATCTTCCAAAGGGTTCCCACAACTGCAAACAGGACTTTCGGCTATGTAGTTTTGATACATATCAGCACGAAGATCACTGCACCCGTTTCGAATTCGGGAATGTATCATATTATATCGTCTGAGACCTGAATAGAAATGAGGGCTCACGGGGTTTGGGGGTTGGTATACGAGTCGTAAATTGAATTTGAAGTCAGAGAAAGGGACAACGTCGCTCATTTCAGTTGGGATTTTGTTCCAATCAGCTATCGCCGAGGGCAAAAAGGACTTTTTGTAGTGCTCAGTATGGCATCGGTAAGAATAGAATTTTCCCGGGCGTCTGAAATTATAACTTGAGACCTGGCTAGCTCTGGGTGGGAGGATGGTAGATAGGTAATTTGGCGATTCATTTTTCACTATTTTGTAAATCACTTCAAGCTTGTGGTATTGGCGCCGCGTTTCCAAAGAAAGCCAACCAACCTCCTGCAGGACAACAAAATTAGAAACCGATCGTGTCAGTCCAGAGACTATACGGCCAGCATCTGCATGGAGGCGGTCGAGCTTGTCTAATAGGTAACGCGGTGCGCAGTCCCATACAACATCAGAATAATCGAATAGTGGTAATATATAAGTTTTGTATATCTTTTCGAGCGTTTTTCTATCGAGTTGATATTTAAATCGCCTCAACTGGGCCAGACGAGAGGCGATCCTCTTCACTGTACTTTCTATATGAATGTTCCAGTTTAGATTTTGTTGTAGTTCAAGACCAAGGTGTTTATGAGATTCCACAAAGCTGATAGGGTCGTTTATAAATTTAAGGTTTGGTATTTCTGGAGAGGGTGGGGTCAACGAGAAAGACATACCTACGGTTTGGGTTGGGTTAAAGCTCACGAGCCAGTTTTTTGACCAGGTCGTTATTTTCGTCAAATCGTTATTCATAATTTTAGAAAGTTCATCCAGATCCCAGTGGCTGCTCATAATACAAGTATCATCTGCGTACATTCTCGTGATGGAGTCAATATTATCTGCTAAATCGTTTATATAGACGAGGAATAAAAAAGGGCCCATAATTTATCCCTGGGGGACTCCTGCGGAGATAACATCGTAGCTGGAAAAGGTATTATTTATCAGGACTCTTTGTTTTCTGTTTAATAGATAGTCTTCGATCCATTGTAATGTCTGACCCTCCACACCGTAGCGTTGAAGTTTGTAAATCAGCCCCTTGTGCCATACTCTTTCGAATGCTTTGGATATGTCACAAAATATGCCGCATGTGAAGAGGCCTTTATCGATAGATTGACAGATATTGTTGTATAGGTCTATTAATTGGTATGTGGTATTGTGACCAGAGAGAAATCCGGATTGGTGAAAGTACAAGAGTTTATTTTCTAAGAAGAAGGCACTTATCTGTTTCAAGACAACCTTCTCAAAGACTTTGGCTAGGCATGGTAGCAATGAGATCGGGCGGTAATTTTTGGGGTCAGCGGGGTCTTCTTTTTTGAAAATTGGGATAACATTAGCTAGTTTCCATATTTCTGGGAATTTCGCACTATTGATCGATTTCTTAAATAGGAGGACTAACGGCTTTGATATTGAACTTGAAGTTTCGTGGAGCATTCTGACACTGATTCCGTCGTGGCCATGAGCTTTATTCAATTTTAAAGATTTGATAGCTGTTTCAACATCTGATTCCACAAAAGACAATTCTGGCATCAGCTTTTTGCTTCGAGTGTGAAAGAGGGGAGGGGTATGCGCAGAATCGTTTATAGTGGAGTTTGATATGAAGCTCATATTTAGAATTTTAGCTTTTTCAGAATCATCTGACGCATATGATTTCCCACTGGCATTTATGGTTCAAGTGGCGCTATATAGAGGAGGGATATTGTTCACTTTCTTTTTATTTAGGAGATGGTTAACAAGCTGCCAGAAATCACGGGGGTTTGGGGAGTCTTTTATTCTGTCTCCCAAATTATCATCAAATTTTATTTTGGCGTATTTTTTCATGTTATTAACTTTATTCCTTGATTGTTTATATGCCCGCCATGAAACTTGGTTGTTGATTTTTAACGCCTTTGATCTGAGTCTATCTCGCTTGCGTAACTCTATTCTAATCTCCGAGGTGAACCAAATTTTATCTTTGGGGCGGATTGTCACGTTAAGTTGTGGTATATTTCTGTCCATGATTGATAGGAAAGTAGATTGGAATATTTTGACCGCCGAATCGATATCAGGGGCCGCGTTGATTAGGTCTTCCCAATGTACATCATTTAGCAAGCAGTTCGCTCGCTGGAAATTAGCTTATTTGTAATTCCATACTTTTCTCTGGAAAGCGGAGACTGTGGGGCAGTCGAAAGATATTGTTGCATAAACACCCAAGTGGTCTGAAACTCCGAGGTTTAAAACATCGCAATCCAAGACATGAAGTGATTTACTGATAATAATAGGATCGAGTAGTGTGCTAGTCCTACTGGTAACTCTTGTTGGGTCTTTTATCACATTTACCAAGCTATATGCGTCGGAAATTAGCTTTATTTTGGAGGTACTCACGAGGTAATTAGAATTATAGTCTCCAGTGAGTACTATATTTTCAGAGATGTCAAGTGCATCAGAAATTGAGGAGTCCAGAAGGCCCCAATAATTATGGCTACAAAATTGGTCTGACCTGTATGATACCCCAATAATCATGTGAGATTTTTTAGCAAATACTTCAAACCAGAGAATCGAGGAGTCGAATTCTAGGTCAAATCTTTCTTTGTAAATAACATGGTCAGCAAACATGACACATATTCCACCCCCGTACGCGTCTCGGTCTTTTCGAATAGGGGAACAGTATCCATTGACTTCTAAATGTTCGGAGGAATATGCTGGATCAAGATGCGTCTCAGTAAAGCAGAGAACGTCGAATTCGTTGATCAAGTCAATTATCTTTTCTAACTTGTGTCGGATACTTCTTACATTGTAATGAAAGATAGAGATGGAATTAGGAACATTTTTCGAGTGAGTGGGAGGGCCTGGGTTGGTCTCTATGTCGCCCGATAACAATATCAGAAAGAGGGTAAAAAGAAATATAAGTTTGATGTTAATTCTCCAAAAACCGCTACGGATATGCAGACTACTGTGAAGGTGGATGGTGAAAGGCGAACTCTTTTTCCTCCATCCTCCATCCTATATAGGGCGTTGGTCGAAAGGCTGAAAACGGGCGTACTTATATGGTATGCATATAGAGATGTTTAAAAAAATTAAATTGATCCATACACAGGCATTTTGGTCCATGACTTACCCGTAGGGTGTGGGGTCCATGTGTCTCCTATATATGTGGATCAGGCCATTGCCTACCAGCATATATGTGAATCTATGAACTGACTAATAACGCCGGTTCCGTAGCTTATATTTAGGGACATGTGTCCATGTTGTACCTATAGGCACATGTATCCAATGCATACATAATAACAGTCACATGGTTATTACATAAACGTGCCTGGGTCTTTGTTGTAGATATATCACGTATAAGGGGTGGGTGCATATCCTACATATAGACTTCTGCTTATGCCTGGGTACAATGCTATATGGCATACATATATCGGCCTTGGCCCATGGTCTACACATATGGGCATCTGCCCATGGCCAACCAACAGTGCCATGTGTGTATGGACTATTTATAGGGGCCTTAATCCTTAACCTTCATATATGTGGCATCGGTCCAATATCTATATATAGGTTGGTCTGTCACAAAACTGTCCCATATGTTCATACCATATATGCATGTAGGGTCCTGAATCCATGGTGTACTAATGTATTGTGCATCGGACTTGGTCTATGGCATCTGGGTACATGGTCTACCTGTGGGCACTTGGGTATTTGCACCATGTAACAGTGTCATGGTCCTCGACCATGCAGCTTATATATCATATAACATGTATAATGGGCTGGGTCCATCGCCATAGAGTATACTATTGTATTTCTATAACACGGCATCGCTCCATTGCGGCCTCGGTGATCAGGTATAACCCGTCTAACATCGTGGTTAAATGTTGTATGCCTAGTCTATAGATACCTGGATCAAAGGCCAATATGTAAGGGCTTATATGAAGCGGTCTGTATACATATACATATCCTACGTCCGTAGTCTATATGTATGGACATTAGTCCTATGACTATGTATATGTGCCTGGGGCCTAACCTAACTATTGTAGGCTAGGTCCATGGCTAACATATTGGTTGCTGGCCCTATGTTCTTCATATATAGTAGAGTGGGTCCGTGTCTTACATTATACATATAGCGGTGTGGGTATATGGCTTATATAACTATTATGGCCATGCCTCATATTAAATATAAGCAACAACTTTTTAACTCTCACTTTGAATTCCTGACATCTGAACTGATGGAGCATAGCGGATAATTGTACCCATATGAAAACTAAATTTGTAGCACATTCTGGTTAGGCTCACACTAACAACATGTATAATTATTTTCACCATAAAAACGAGTTTAATTAAAACTACCATAATATCAGTCAAATGTGCATTTTTGTATTTCGGGTATGAATGTGGCAACAGTTACCACTCATATACGTACGAATTATATGGTATTTTGTTCAGCCAGCTCAACACTAACAACAACTATTATAATTGTTTTCAACATATAAGTGATATTTGGTGTAGTTTAGTTCGTTAAAGCTACCATAATCAGTCATATGTGCATTTTTAGATTTTGTGTGCGTCCCTGGAAACCGTCACCCTCCTGTAAGTAAAAATTGTTGTAATTTGTCAGTCAGGTCAAAACTGACAATTATTTTCATAATAAAAATGCTACACGACGTAGTTTAGTTTGTTAGAACCCACATAATATCAGTCATATATATGCATTAATTCGATGCCGGGTTGTTGCCAAGCAATCGTTGCTAAGAAGAGCCTGTCGCGAATATCGCCACATGTGAAAATAAGCAGTAGCGTATAAGCAACATACGTGCCAAGTTTCATGCTTTTATCACCTTTTTCATAGTTGATGTGTTTTCTCCAAAAATCGCTTGGACTGGCGGAAGAGCAAAATGTGACGAGAGCCAGTTTAGGGGGTAGCGTTATGTTTTTACAAGTATTGGCCACTTATCATATGTATAGTCGCTAATTCCGCATATTATATTGAAGGAGTGATGTCTGTGCAGTTTTCAAAACAAATTGCTCGTGCCTTGACATCGAATACGACAGTTTGTCTGAAAAAATCGTCATATTTTGGGGTCATTATGTTATTTTATATCAATATCTGCTAAATTCATTCAAATCCCCCCGTTGAATTTGTATCTCTGGTTCGAGAAATGTGTATTGAACAATATTTTTAGTACATTTTGTATATGTTTCGGCTGAAGAATTGTTATAGCATCCCATTATTCCCATGATTGTGAAAAATATAAAAGTTTGTTTTTTTATATGGAAAAAATGGTTTAACTCAGAAAGCTCAACTAGGATTTTAGGGGCCTTTCGTGTCGCGTCCGCAATGATATGGCCTAAATAATATTTAAAAAATCAGCTTTCCCCGATTTATTTCCTTACATTTCCCCTTTCACGTCTAATGTGCCTGGACTACATTGGTTGTTGGGGCAGTCAACATACATGCGGACGCACGTATAGATTATTTTACATTTCTGTATTACATGCATCAGTTCAATTTGTTTTCAAATGCCTTGTTCTTGATATGAATATCACTTAAATTATATGCGAAAAAGATTTCATTCACGAGAGGCTGTTCACAAGGCAAATCGTGCCTCAAATTGCTAATCCATCTACGCCCTATACTATAGATATCATATTCTACCAACTCAAACCCTGTGAATACAATGTAGCTTGATCTTTATAAGATTGAAGTGATAGTGTCACACATTGATGCGGGACTTGTTCGCGTGAACACCGTGCATCGTAATTCAAGATGGCATGTGAATACACCCTATTCAATTCGTGAATGAGTTGACACGCATATTGTACTATAGTCAGTCACTGGAATGGGAAGATGTGTATATATGTTCGTTATTATTGCTTTAGAGGATCGATATAAACAACACTGCAGCTTACAAGTGAGAGACGCGAGTCCAGTTGAACTGATTTCACACACACACACATCGGAAAGCTTTCAACTTAACATTTGTCTGTTCATTTCACAAAAGGTAGGTTAATTGAAGGGACCCAATGCATCCGTCCATTGGGCTTCACGGTATCATCCTTTACAATACCGACTACGGTATTAAATGAAATACCGCGGTATGACTAAATACTGCCAAGAATAATTTTCAAACATATTGCCAGTCAAGATTCTATATGGAACATGCAGTAAGCAATTCAATATTCGCGTGTGAATGCAGTGTCACGCGGACACACGAAAATAGGACAACACAATGCATGTCGCTTGTGATCGTAACAATGTGTGGGGTCCTAATGACGTCGCTTATGCAAAAATAACAGGTACTTAATTCACAATTTTTGATTCACAACTAAGCATATTATTATCGAGAACCAAATTGATATGGCTCTTGGTTCGTTTTCTAAAGCAGTTATACCATGAGTAAGTCCGGGAGCTAATATGGGTACCCTAGCACCCCCCCACCTGGGACTTAACTTCACCCCACTCATTTTGTTCCTTATTATGTCATTCAACTTTTAAGCAATGTTAACAAGAAAACAAAAGTGGCCGTGTAAACTCCAGACAAGATGGCGTCCATCATGGCCGCCGTTTTTAAAACCAGACCCTAAGTCAGTTTTATGCAAATTATAGCGGGAAAATCTTGTAAAATGTATATATTTTCGTGAAGCTAAGAGATAATGACACTTTTTTGAGCAAAACTTTTGAACTCACCATCCAAGATGGCCACCAAAATGGCCCCTGGAAGTTGAAAATATGACGTTTGTTCACAAATATCTTCTAGATCAGTTCATGCTGTTTGGAACTGGTTAAGTAAAAAATTCGATTTTACAGAACGCGGTATAAAATTTCACCAAAAAATCACAATTGGGATTCTTGTCATATTTCAACAAGAAATGAACAGCACTTTGTAATGTAAGTGAAGCATATCATTACCTATGAATATTCCAACTCACTGGAACCAAAATTCTGACTTTGGCGAAAAATGGCTGTCAAAATGGCCGCCAAAATATGGTAAATATTGCCCCAGGGTGTCCTGCAATCGCTTACAAGTTGTGGTTGATGTATACAATTGGCTATTCTGCCTTCCATTCATTGAATACTAACATGTCTGATGCACCATGGTTAATTGTTACTATTGTCACCACTGACATCACCAAAAATATTAGACTTTTCTCTCAACAACTTGACATAAATATCGTAAAAAATTCAATTTTCAGGTTTGAACCATTTTTTCAAGTAAAACGTTACTATCTTTGGATTGAAAGGTGTTTATTGTTTTGGTCTATCTTAAATGTGTCACACTACGGCTACGGTGTTTATATACCAAATTGCTCAAGATGGCTTCCAAAATGGCAACCAAATTTGTAAAAAGTTATTTTTTTTACATATATCCCGAACATTATTCTCTGCGTTATCCGAAAAGGTAGCAAATTCTTACTCACTTGGTTATTGTACGTGTTAGTTAATTAACTGATAACTACATGTTCTATTCGGGTTGTCCCAGTTCCATATGGGGCATGACAAATTCATTTTTAAGTGGAATTTTGCCGAGAACGTCATTTGTGATTCTGGCCATATTATTGAAAGGAAATGGGCATAACTTTGAGACGGAACTGAGATGAACCATGATATGTGGCTATTCTGGCCCATTATGATAAAAAAAATATATGAACTGGATACAGGGTGGATGCCAAGATGGTAGCCAGGGAGTTAATCTATGATCATGTGTGAGTTGAATAGGTATACAGGAAGTTATTGTATGTCATGAATGATCTGAATAGGTATACAAGGAGTGACTATATAGTTATGAATGTATTGTCCATGGTAAGATGTATAGGTATACATGGAGAGGTCATGGTCAGGTGTGGGGTGAATCGGTATGCATGGAGTGACTGTGTGGTTTATTGTTGTGTGTATCCGGTACGGGAGCACCCGATGTGCCTCTTTGGGCATTGATGTAGTGTGTGGATATAGCTACATGGTCATCTATGTGTTGATTGTGTATATATGGGGTGACTATAAGGTCATTGGCGGGATGTACATGATTGTGTTGTGTGTATGATCATGGATTGGGTGTGTGGATAAGTAGGGAGTGATTTTATGGTTACGGGTAATGCGTATAGGTATACATGGAATGACTGTACGGTCATGATTGAAGTGTATATGCATACCTGGAGTAATCTTGGTGGACATTATCGAGCGTGTGGGTATATCGGGAGTGACCTTGTGGTAACGGGTGGGATGTATATTTATATATATCCTGGATGTATTATCATAGGTGGGTGTATATGGATTAGTTGTATGACATGGATGGCGTGTATGGTTATACAGTAGGTTGCTGAATTGTCATGTGTGAGGTGTATATGCAAGTATGGAAGATATGAGTGATCGTGTGTGCGGGATTTTTTAATATCTGGAAGGGCTGAATGGCCATTGGTGAGGTGTATATGTATTATATGTATATCTGGAGTGACTCCAAGGTCTAGGGCGGGCTGCATGTGTATATATCGAGTGATTATATGACTATGTGTGTCGAATAGGTATACATGTAGTGACTGTATGGTTAATGGTGAGATTCGTACATGTAGGTATACAAGGAGTGACTGTATGATCATAAATGTAATGAATATCTATACAGGGAGTGACTAAATGGTCATGTATCAGGTGTATGCGTATACCTGGTGTTCATGCTTGGTGACTCGTGGCGGTATTGTCATGTGTAGGTTATACGGGTATACACACGTGTTGCTATATGGTCATGGGCGAGGGGTGTGTGTATATAGCGAGTGGCTATATGGCCATGGATGGGGTGACTATATGGTTATCAGGTTATGGGTCGTGTTTAGGGGTATACCCGGTGTGTCTGCATTGTGACTCATGGCTGTGTGGTCATCCGTGATCATGGGTCAGGTGTACGTGTATACAGTGGGTCACTATATTGTTATGTAAGTGGTGTTTATGTATATATGGAATGACTGTGTGATAATGGGTGGCTATCGATTTCCACGTTTAACGTTTCCGCCATGTACATAAACACCATCAAGATGGAGAAATCTCTGACATGACCTCTCTATTGATTAACATATCCTTGAATTATTGTGGAAAGCAATAGCCACCCAATGTACACATGTACAACCCACCCATTACCTCAGTCACTCCATATGTACATAACGTCACACAAATGACAATATAGTCACCCACTTTATACACATACAACTGAACATACCGCCATACTTGGTTATACCCGTACATACCACAAATGACGATACAGCCACGAGTCACCATGCATGAACACTAGGTATACTTCTACACCTGACACATGACCATATAGTCACTCTATGTATACATATTCACCACATTCACGATCATACAGTCACTCATTGTATACCTATTCACCTCACCAAGTTCAAGTTCAAATGTTTATTTCTCAAGTAAATCATGTTACATGATATTATGAGAAGATAATACATAATTATACAATACAATACATGGTGTGCAACAGTGGAAAAGCGTTTTTCAGTGTGAGGGGGGGGGGGGCTATTAAATATTTATATTATATTATAGGGCATCACAATGTTGTTTGATGACATGCATCACTAAATCGCACTATCTCCTCGAAACTGTTGGAGATATCGTGACTGAGTGCAGATATCATGCATTATTCGTAATTAACTCTTGCGTTTTGTATAAATGTGGAGAGTTTAATCAATATATTCTTATTTTTGGAGTTAAACAATTTAGTAAAATTAACTAAATTCGGATAATTTCGAAAGAATTTGGGAATATATTTTTTTCTCAGATAATCAAGCGAAGAGCATTGTAAAATACAATGATATTCATCTCAAAGTAACCCTGTATTACATCTCGTACATACTCTATCTTTCCGATTGGTATCATTCCATGATCCAGTTTCAATGGGAAGTCTGTGATTGGACATTCGAAATCTAGTAAGGATAATTGCATCCTTGCGATTCAAAATTTTCAGATAGTCTTCAAGGCCAAATATTGTTTTCAATTTTTTGTATGTGGTACATTTACTTGATTGTTCCATATTAATTTTCCATTGCAGTACGTATTGGTCCTTCGTTGTTTGTTGGACAATATTATTCATATTTATAACATCAATGGTAATATTATCCTGGTCCCACCATAGAGACGGTAGTAGTATTAAGAGAAGGTATTATCTCTGTAATATATAAGTGAGGGGGACAAGGAAAGTGTTCAACGTTACATTATCGACTAATTGCATTAGGGTGTGGTCATTTGGAATCCCCACCCCCACGGGATTTCATAAATACTACTTATCGAATGTTAAACGATACAATACCGACTAATTTATATAGGTGTAGTCGTCGTCTGATAATCCCCACCCCCACGGGATTTCGTAAATAGTATTTAACGAATGTAAACGTTACAATAACGACTAATTTATATAAGTGTATCAAAAATGAGCTGTTTTACAAGGCAGATCTTATAGTCATACTGAATAGTAACTACTTTAAAAGCACATCCAAGCTACAATACGACCTATTTTATGTTAGGTAATGATGTATGTTTATTTCAGATGGTATAGTAAAGCAAACTATTTATAGGCAGATGATATAGTCAGGCTAACTAGTAACTATTTGAAGGATTAGTACGCACGATTGAATACATGTATTTATATGTAGGTTAGTTATGATAGGTTAGTAAAATAATAGTCCTAAATGAGATGAATTATTCGCTAGTGAATAACCTTGTGCATGTAAAAAACCACAAGGCTAAAACACATGGAATATTTGTTAGTGTCGGAACTGTTTCTTCGTTATTGTAGATTTGTAGGTAACACTATTCGATCTCATAAAACTCGATATTACAGAGTCTCGTAGAAAACGAAATGTGGAACCCAACACTTTAGATCCTTTAATGAATATAAATGGTACATAAATCTTAGTATACAAACAGATATCAAAAAAACATAATCAAATCAATCTTTTTAAAGATATGGACACTCTGGTCTCCCCGTCGAAATATCTTCTGGCAAAAATGTATCAATATTTAAAGTCAGACTAATTATTTCTAGGTTGGTCTTAAAATACTACTTCTAGGCTATGCTCAAACAAGCTATTTCTAGGTTATTAAAAAATTTCATAACATATACTGAATAAATCTACAAATATTAATTCGAATATAAAGAACAGAGTTAGATCCCCTGTGAATTGTAACAGTATCCAAATTAATCATTATTTAAAGTCAGACTAATTATTTCTAGGTTGGTCTTAAAATACTTCTTCTAGGTTATACTCAGGCAAACTATTTCTAGGTTAGTCAAAAATATCAGAGTTGTAAACTAAATCTACAAATATTAATTGGAATATAAAGAAAAGAGTTAACTCCCCTGTGAATTGAATAATCTGTTTTATTAAGTTCAATATAGATGTTAAGCGATTGATATATGTTAATGAATGATACAATGATATATTCGTTAGCGAATAAACCTATGCATGTAAAAACCACAAGTCTAAACACATTGAACTTTTGTAGACTAATAGGCAACACATTTCAAAAACACCATTCCATAGTGATAGAAATCGAAATGTATAACCATTATCGGTTCCTTTAAACATTATGAATGATGGAAATATATTCAAATCAATCAACTTATGTTGGAATATATAAAAATATGTGTATCAAGCATGTTAAATTGTGAATAATTAGTTATTTATATCACACCAACGTTAATTCATAATCTATAGTATTTTAGGAAAGAAAACTGGAACAAATAGTAACTATTTTCGGTTTATATCAAGACAACGTATTTCAATTCCAACACAAATTCAATATTTCAGAAAAATAAAAAAAAATCTATCTTTTAATGAAATATGTAAAAGCACGATAAAGCAATTAAAACACAATTTAAGTTACATTTTCGTCAACAAAATTGAAGTTATATGTTATAATGCGTCAAAAAAATATGAGAATCCTTAATCAAATATCTCAATTGAAAGCCGAAAAAAAACAAAACAATTTAAATGTTAACTTTATCTGTTTCGCTCGCAAGCATCAAAAGTCCCTTTTTATTACCACAATAATTGTAAAAGACAATAAATGTTTTGTCTTTAATAAAAAAATGTAAAAATATTATAATCTTAGGAAAACACTAATGTTTTCGTCAACAAAATTCAAGCACATCTTTCTTTAAGTCGAATAATCTACCAACATATAGCACTAAACATGATGAGGTCTTCGTCGAGAATTCATGTCCACCTCTGTTTTGCATAGTAAAAGCTACTTACCCATTAAACAACAGATAATCCATCGAAGTATAGTTCTATCTCTCAATTTTACCTATGCGAATCGTCTGTTTATATAAAAAAAACATTCATTCTATCTTTAGGTCATGATGTCATTATACCATAATCTACGACCATTCGCCGAGAATTCATGTCGAGCTCTGTTTATATACAGTAACACATTAATTTACTCAAGCTATCTATACTCCCAAACAAATCAGTCGAGCTATCTTGTTAAATGTTCTCGTATGCCTATCATAATGTACCCTCCCATTTTATCCGACGACATGGATAATATAATTCATGTCGACATATATCTGTACAAGGCGACTAATTTATTCAACTAGGCTACCTAGCTTGGCTCATATTTCAAAGAACGCATTCGTTAACGACCCATCCTTACAAACCCAGTAATATAAATTACACCTGTCAAGTCGCTTATTTGAAGATCAACTTACCTTACGATAAACATTCCAAACATTCCAATTATAATATATAAGCCAGGTAAATGGCCTATAAAGTCACGGATTTAAATCGCCAGGTGAGTTTAGTTAAATTATGTTTTCAGATAACTTTAAATTAATTCATATCTAATTCAAGCTATGTTCTGTATAATTTAAAACGATAAATTAGAATCAAGTTTGTATATTTATCGGAGCAAAACATATTGAGGAAGTTTGAAGCAGTTGTCTTAAAGTGACACTAAGATTTATTTTCTTATTTGCACACAGTATACTTTGTTTAAACCAGATGTCTTAAAATGGCACTAAGATTTATTTTATTATTTTATCCATCTATTTATAAACAAGATGTCTTAAAAGGGCACTAAGATTTCATTTTATAATTTCAATACCAAAAGTGTTTGAATATCACAGAACAAAAATTTGTAATAATTTTACCCCAAAATTGTTAATAAATAGGTCTTATTCATATCATAATTCTTAAAAGGACGCTAATAATTTAACTTAAATATGGTTGAACATTTATCGATAAAGAGCGTGTATTATCTGCTTGTATGCAACTCTTTCAATCCCTAGTAATATTCGGATACAGTATACTTTGTTCATCCCATATGTCTTAGAATGGCACTAAGATCTATTTTATTATTTTATCCATCTATTTATAAACAAGATGTCTTAAAAGGGCACTAAGATTTCATTTTATAATTTCAATACCAAAAGTGTTTCAATATCACAAAACAAAAATTGTAATAATTTTACCTCAGAATTGTTAATAAATAGGTCTTCTTCACATCATAATTCTTAAAAGGGCGCTAATAATTTAACTTAAATATGGTTGAAAATTTATCGTTAAAGAGCGTGTATTATCTGTTTGTATGCAACTCTTAATTATCAAAAACGGATACTGTTACACTATTACACACAAATTTTTAGATAGTATATTACAGTATCCAAATTAACATTGTTACAATTCAGATTCTACGGAAAGTTATCTTTAAACATGCAAATAAAAACAATAATCATAGTTTTACAATTGTTTTTTTTATGTAAAATTTTATTTGTCTACACGTTGTGGCTAAGCATATCATAACAGTATATTTACATTTATCTAGCAAATGCGCTCTAATTTCTACAAATTAACATTCCAATTCATAAATTGTTTTTTTTTGGAAAAAAAAATACTGTAACAGTTTTGTTTACATACCAACTCGTATAGTTTAATAAATAAAGATAACACTTACCTGATTACGGCAAATAATTCTCCCTTAATCATAATGGCAACACGATTTGGAAAAACAAATGCTGATGAATCCGTACGCAATTTAGCATCAGATGTAAACATGCTCGGACAGAAACAATTCCCGGTCGTTCGTTTTTAAACTTACAATTGATGCAGGGTGAAGTGTCAAGCGTTAAGTTTCAACAAGCAGTGAATGGCCATTATATATCTGATTAATTTACCTTTGTATACAGCATAACGCCCGTGTTGGCATCTGCACGCACGCTTAAAACTCATTAGTCATTGAAATTTGAAAATTTAGAATAATTATTTATCGCGCATTCATCGTACAGAATTATACGATGAAAGCAAATATAAACTGCGTATGTGCACACGACTAATATGTACTTTCGATGCTATGCCTATAAATAGTATGCAATTATCTCGCAGAATCAATCAAACAATAATATTAAGCTAATTCTGTTAGTTACACCATTGCATCTGAAATTGCTCGATGTCGTTAGACTATAGGTTAATGTGTGTTTTATATGCATGTTCCCGTTCATTATCTGCAAATTTTTAAATCGTCACGGAAATCTACCTACTAACATATTTGAACGCACATTATAATTTGGATAGTTAAATCATACATCTTATCACTGGAAAAATATGAATATATGCTCTAAATCTGTTGGCAGGGCTATTTCAATATACAACATCATATGTATTCAATGTTTCTAATATATAAATTATACCCCAAATTATCATACAAAAAATATGTTTTCAAGATGGCTTCCAATATGGCTATTCAGAAATGTGAGCTTCAAAATATATCCTGATAAAATGTACACATTTACTGTGATCATATATCGTACAACTGGATGTATTAACGTTTATAGCGTAATACCTATGCTATCTCCATTACAAAAGATGGATGCCGAAATGGCCATCGTTTACTTCAAGATACAGGGCTTAAAAATGTATTGCATTTTTACAAAGGCTCATATGCATCATTTAGGTTTGTAGTTTGTATAGTATATGCTAAATTATCATACAATTTGTCATCACAAAAAAAAACAATATATATTTTCAAGATGGCGTCCAATATGGCTATTCAGAAATGTCAGCTTCAAAATATATCTTGATAAAATGTACACATTTGCTGTGATCATATATCGTACAACTGGATGTATTAACGTTTATAGCGTAATACATATGCTATCTCCATTACAAAAGATGGCTGCCGAAATGGCCATCGTTTACTTCAAGATACAGGGCTTAAAAATGTATTGCATTTTTACAAAGGCTCATATGCATCATTTAGGTTTGTAGTTTGTATAGTATATGCTAAATTATCATACAATTTGTCATAAAAAAAAAATATATATATTTTCAAGATGGCGTCCAATATGGCTATTCAGAAATGTCAGCTTCAAAATATATCTTGATAAAATGTACACATTTGCTGTGATCATATATCGTACAACTGGATGTATTAGCGTTTATAGCGTAATACCTATGCTATCTCCATTACAAAAGATGGCTGCCGAAATGGCCATCGTTTACTTCAAGATACAGGGCTTAAAAATGTATTGCATTTTTACAAAGGCTCATATGCATCATTTAGGTTTGTAGTTTGTATAGTATATGCCAAATTATCATACAATTTGTCATCACAAAAAAAAACAATATATATTTTCAAGATGGCGTCCAATATGGCTATTCAGAAATGTCAGCTTCAAAATATATCTTGATAAAATGTACACATTTGCTGTGATCATATATCGTACAACTGGATGTATTAGCGTTTATAGCGTAATACCTATGCTATCTCCATTACAAAAGATGGCTTCCAAAATGGCCACCTTTACTCTAAAATACAGAGCTTAAAATTACATGCATAATTTAGAAAGTTGATTTTGATTAGTCATACTACTTATTTCTTCAAAAGAGTTAATATTTCCTTATTCTTATCACAGTTTTAAAAACAATCAACAAAAATCTTCATTGTGTATCATATAATGAGTTCTTGGTAGGCTATCTCATTGTACAACATATACGTATTTATATTTGTTTGTAATATCCAATGGAGTATTTCGTAAATAAAGTTGTCAAATGCTATAATATAATATAAACTCTCAATATCAAAGTATTAAACAAACGAAAAAATAGTCACAGAGCCGTCCCATGGGGTAAAATTCCCTCTAATACATATCTCATACACAATATTACTTTGTTTTAAACCGAGTTGTGTGGAACATCGACATTTTAATATCATTTTAATCAACCGTTCTAGAACAAATTATTTACACAATCTTTTCTTAAAAGCTGTTAAAAAAAATTGTCTACCTAATTCACAATAATTTTTTTGCTAGGTTCGTAGTATTATCATATGGAGCGTAGGTTCGAAAACGAAATTAGTAAGAATGCTTTTTTTTGGTAGTGGGAATGTGTCAGGGGTAAATTCTGCTATAATTCACTTAATGCTATGTTTTCAAGATGACGTCCAATATGGCAACTGAGAACTGTGAGCTTCAAAATATATCTGATAAATTGTATGCCTTAGTTAATATGATCACATAATTATGCGCTTGGCTGTCTTCGCGTTGATAACGTATTAGCAACGCTGACGCCATTATAAAATGGCAAACATTTACTTCAAAATATACAGCTTCAGAGAAATGTTCGGTATTTTACAAAATAAGACCGAGTGATATTTTGTCTTTCTTCTCGAAATGTATGAACAAAACAAGAGATGATATACATTACAAACAACTGAAATGTAGTCAGTTGACGACCACTATACACAAAAATAAATTTGATTACTGCCAACACAGTGTCAGAATTGAAAAATAAATAGTAAATGTGTATCATAAACACTATAATATCGCATTGAATATTATATTCAATGCGATATTATAGTGTTTATGATACACATTTACTATTTATTTTTCAATTCTGACACTGTGTTGGCAGTAATCAAATTTATTTTTGTGTATAGTGGTCGTCAACTGACTACATTTCAGTTGTTTGTAATGTATATCATCTCTTGTTTTGTTCATACATTTCGAGAAGAAAGACAAAATATCACTCGGTCTTATTTTGTAAAATACCGAACATTTCTCTGAAGCTGTATATTTTGAAGTAAATGTTTGCCATTTTATAATGGCGTCAGCGTTGCTAATACGTTATCAACGCGAAGACAGCCAAGCGCATAATTATGTGATCATATTAACTAAGGCATACAATTTATCAGATATATTTTGAAGCTCACAGTTCTCAGTTGCCATATTGGACGTCATCTTGAAAACATAGCATTAAGTGAATTATAGCAGAATTTACCCCTGACACATTCCCACTACCAAAAAAAAGCATTCTTACTAATTTCGTTTTCGAACCTACGCTCCATATGATAATACTACGAACCTAGCAAAAAAATTATTGTGAATTAGGTAGACAATTTTTTTTAACAGCTTTTAAGAAAAGATTGTGTAAGTAATTTGTTCTAGAACGGTTGATTAAAATGATATTAAAATGTCGATGTTCCACACAACTCGGTTTAAAACAAAGTAATATTGTGTATGAGATATGTATTAGAGGGAATTTTACCCCATGGGACGGCTCTGTGACTATTTTTTCGTTTGTTTAATACTTTGATATTGAGAGTTTATATTATATTATAGCATTTGACAACTTTATTTACGAAATACTCCATTGGATATTACAAACAAATATAAATACGTATATGTTGTACAATGAGATAGCCTACCAAGAACTCATTATATGATACACAATGAAGATTTTTGTTGATTGTTTTTAAAACTGTGATAAGAATAAGGAAATATTAACTCTTTTGAAGAAATAAGTAGTATGACTAATCAAAATCAACTTTCTAAATTATGCATGTAATTTTAAGCTCTGTATTTTAGAGTAAAGGTGGCCATTTTGGAAGCCATCTTTTGTAATGGAGATAGCATAGGTATTACGCTATAAACGCTAATACATCCAGTTGTACGATATATGATCACAGCAAATGTGTACATTTTATCAAGATATATTTTGAAGCTGACATTTCTGAATAGCCATATTGGACGCCATCTTGAAAATATATATTGTTTTTTTTTGTGATGACAAATTGTATGATAATTTGGCATATACTATACAAACTACAAACCTAAATGATGCATATGAGCCTTTGTAAAAATGCAATACATTTTTAAGCCCTGTATCTTGAAGTAAACGATGGCCATTTCGGCAGCCATCTTTTGTAATGGAGATAGCATAGGTATTACGCTATAAACGCTAATACATCCAGTTGTACGATATATGATCACAGCAAATGTGTACATTTTATCAAGATATATTTTGAAGCTGACATTTCTGAATAGCCATATTGGACGCCATCTTGAAAATATATATTGTTTTTTTTTTATGACAAATTGTATGATAATTTAGCATATACTATACAAACTACAAACCTAAATGATGCATATGAGCCTTTGTAAAAATGCAATACATTTTTAAGCCCTGTATCTTGAAGTAAACGATGGCCATTTCGGCAGCCATCTTTTGTAATGGAGATAGCATAGGTATTACGCTATAAACGTTAATACATCCAGTTGTACGATATATGATCACAGCAAATGTGTACATTTTATCAAGATATATTTTGAAGCTGACATTTCTGAATAGCCATATTGGACGCCATCTTGAAAATATATATTGTTTTTTTTTTGTGATGACAAATTGTATGATAATTTACCATATACTATACAAACTACAAACCTAAATGATGCATATGAGCCTTTGTAAAAATGCAATACATTTTTAAGCCCTGTATCTTGAAGTAAACGATGGCCATTTCGGCATCCATCTTTTGTAATGGAGATAGCATAGGTATTACGCTATAAACGTTAATACATCCAGTTGTACGATATATGATCACAGTAAATGTGTACATTTTATCAGGATATATTTTGAAGCTCACATTTCTGAATAGCCATATTGGAAGCCATCTTGAAAACATATTTTTTGTATGATAATTTGGGGTATAATTTATATATTAGAAACATTGAATACATATGATGTTGTATATTGAAATAGCCCTGCCAACAGATTTAGAGCATATATTCATATTTTTCCAGTGATAAGATGTATGATTTAACTATCCAAATTATAATGTGCGTTCAAATATGTTAGTAGGTAGATTTCCGTGACGATTTAAAAATTTGCAGATAATGAACGGGAACATGCATATAAAACACACATTAACCTATAGTCTAACGACATCGAGCAATTTCAGATGCAATGGTGTAACTAACAGAATTAGCTTAATATTATTGTTTGATTGATTCTGCGAGATAATTGCATACTATTTATAGGCATAGCATCGAAAGTACATATTAGTCGTGTGCACATACGCAGTTTATATTTGCTTTCATCGTATAATTCTGTACGATGAATGCGCGATAAATAATTATTCTAAATTTTCAAATTTCAATGACTAATGAGTTTTAAGCATGCGTGCAGATGCCAACACGGGCGTTATGCTGTATACAAAGGTAAATTAATCAGATATATAATGGCCATTCACTGCTTGTTGAAACTTAACGCTTGACACTTCACCCTGCATCAATTGTAAGTTTAAAAACGAACGACCGGGAATTGTTTCTGTCCGAGCATGTTTACATCTGATGCTAAATTGCGTACGGATTCATCAGCATTTGTTTTTCCAAATCGTGTTGCCATTATGATTAAGGGAGAATTATTTGCCGTAATCAGGTAAGTGTTATCTTTATTTATTAAACTATACGAGTTGGTATGTAAACAAAACTGTTACAGTATTTTTTTTTCCAAAAAAAAACAATTTATGAATTGGAATGTTAATTTGTAGAAATTAGAGCGCATTTGCTAGATAAATGTAAATATACTGTTATGATATGCTTAGCCACAACGTGTAGACAAATAAAATTTTACATAAAAAAAACAATTGTAAAACTATGATTATTGTTTTTATTTGCATGTTTAAAGATAACTTTCCGTAGAATCTGAATTGTAACAATGTTAATTTGGATACTGTAATATACTATCTAAAAATTTGTGTGTAATAGTGTAACAGTATCCGTTTTTGATAATTAAGAGTTGCATACAAACAGATAATACACGCTCTTTAACGATAAATTTTCAACCATATTTAAGTTAAATTATTAGCGCCCTTTTAAGAATTATGATGTGAAGAAGACCTATTTATTAACAATTCTGAGGTAAAATTATTACAATTTTTGTTTTGTGATATTGAAACACTTTTGGTATTGAAATTATAAAATGAAATCTTAGTGCCCTTTTAAGACATCTTGTTTATAAATAGATGGATAAAATAATAAAATAGATCTTAGTGCCATTCTAAGACATATGGGATGAACAAAGTATACTGTATCCGAATATTACTAGGGATTGAAAGAGTTGCATACAAGCAGATAATACACGCTCTTTATCGATAAATGTTCAACCATATTTAAGTTAAATTATTAGCGTCCTTTTAAGAATTATGATATGAATAAGACCTATTTATTAACAATTTTGGGGTAAAATTATTACAAATTTTTGTTCTGTGATATTCAAACACTTTTGGTATTGAAATTATAAAATGAAATCTTAGTGCCCTTTTAAGACATCTTGTTTATAAATAGATGGATAAAATAATAAAATAAATCTTAGTGCCATTTTAAGACATCTGGTTTAAACAAAGTATACTGTGTGCAAATAAGAAAATAAATCTTAGTGTCACTTTAAGACAACTGCTTCAAACTTCCTCAATATGTTTTGCTCCGATAAATATACAAACTTGATTCTAATTTATCGTTTTAAATTATACAGAACATAGCTTGAATAAGATATGAATTAATTTAAAGTTATCTGAAAACATAATTTAACTAAACTCACCTGGCGATTTAAATCCGTGACTTTATAGGCCATTTACCTGGCTTATATATTATAATTGGAATGTTTGGAATGTTTATCGTAAGGTAAGTTGATCTTCAAATAAGCGACTTGACAGGTGTAATTTATATTACTGGGTTTGTAAGGATGGGTCGTTAACGAATGCGTTCTTTGAAATATGAGCCAAGCTAGGTAGCCTAGTTGAATAAATTAGTCGCCTTGTACAGATATATGTCGACATGAATTATATTATCCATGTCGTCGGATAAAATGGGAGGGTACATTATGATAGGCATACGAGAACATTTAACAAGATAGCTCGACTGATTTGTTTGGGAGTATAGATAGCTTGAGTAAATTAATGTGTTACTGTATATAAACAGAGCTCGACATGAATTCTCGGCGAATGGTCGTAGATTATGGTATAATGACATCATGACCTAAAGATAGAATGAATGTTTTTTTTATATAAACAGACGATTCGCATAGGTAAAATTGAGAGATAGAACTATACTTCGATGGATTATCTGTTGTTTAATGGGTAAGTAGCTTTTACTATGCAAAACAGAGGTGGACATGAATTCTCGACGAAGACCTCATCATGTTTAGTGCTATATGTTGGTAGATTATTCGACTTAAAGAAAGATGGCTCGAATGACATCATTTGTTGGGATTAAAGACAGAATGAATTTTCCTTATATAAACAGATACATTCGCATAGGTAAAATTGAGGCAGAGTAAAAACATTTGGAATATCAGTTGATTGCGTCAACAGTCAACATTTTTTCAACAATTTAGCACTAAATTGATTAAAGTTTTATTAAATTTTCATATTATTTTATTGACATATAAAGTTTGTGCTTGAATTTTGTTGACGAAAACATTAGTGTTTTCCTAAGATTATAATATTTTTACATTTTTTTATTAAAGACAAAACATTTATTGTCTTTTACAATTATTGTGGTAATAAAAAGGGACTTTTGATGCTTGCGAGCGAAACAGATAAAGTTAACATTTAAATTGTTTTGTTTTTTTTCGGCTTTCAATTGAGATATTTGATTAAGGATTCTCATATTTTTTTGACGCATTATAACATATAACTTCAATTTTGTTGACGAAAATGTAACTTAAATTGTGTTTTAATTGCTTTATCGTGCTTTTACATATTTCATTAAAAGATAGATTTTTTTTTATTTTTCTGAAATATTGAATTTGTGTTGGAATTGAAATACGTTGTCTTGATATAAACCGAAAATAGTTACTATTTGTTCCAGTTTTCTTTCCTAAAATACTATAGATTATGAATTAACGTTGGTGTGATATAAATAACTAATTATTCACAATTTAACATGCTTGATACACATATTTTTATATATTCCAACATAAGTTGATTGATTTGAATATATTTCCATCATTCATAATGTTTAAAGGAACCGATAATGGTTATACATTTCGATTTCTATCACTATGGAATGGTGTTTTTGAAATGTGTTGCCTATTAGTCTACAAAAGTTCAATGTGTTTAGACTTGTGGTTTTTACATGCATAGGTTTATTCGCTAACGAATATATCATTGTATCATTCATTAACATATATCAATCGCTTAACATCTATATTGAACTTAATAAAACAGATTATTCAATTCACAGGGGAGTTAACTCTTTTCTTTATATTCCAATTAATATTTGTAGATTTAGTTTACAACTCTGATATTTTTGACTAACCTAGAAATAGTTTGCCTGAGTATAACCTAGAAGAAGTATTTTAAGACCAACCTAGAAATAATTAGTCTGACTTTAAATGATGATTAATTTGGATACTGTTACAATTCACAGGGGATCTAACTCTGTTCTTTATATTCGAATTAATATTTGTAGATTTATTCAGTATATGTTATGAAATTTTTTAATAACCTAGAAATAGCTTGTTTGAGCATAGCCTAGAAGTAGTATTTTAAGACCAACCTAGAAATAATTAGTCTGACTTTAAATATTGATACATTTTTGCCAGAAGATATTTCGACGGGGAGACCAGAGTGTCCATATCTTTAAAAAGATTGATTTGATTATGTTTTTTTGATATCTGTTTGTATACTAAGATTTATGTACCATTTATATTCATTAAAGGATCTAAAGTGTTGGGTTCCACATTTCGTTTTCTACGAGACTCTGTAATATCGAGTTTTATGAGATCGAATAGTGTTACCTACAAATCTACAATAACGAAGAAACAGTTCCGACACTAACAAATATTCCATGTGTTTTAGCCTTGTGGTTTTTTACATGCACGAGGTTATTCACTAGCGAATAATTCATCTCATTTAGGACTATTATTTTACTAACCTATCATAACTAACCTACATATAAATACATGTATTCAATCGTGCGTACTAATCCTTCAAATAGTTACTAGTTAGCCTGACTATATCATCTGCCTATAAATAGTTTGCTTTACTATACCATCTGAAATAAACATACATCATTACCTAACATAAAATAGGTCGTATTGTAGCTTGGATGTGCTTTTAAAGTAGTTACTATTCAGTATGACTATAAGATCTGCCTTGTAAAACAGCTCATTTTTGATACACTTATATAAATTAGTCGTTATTGTAACGTTTACATTCGTTAAATACTATTTACGAAATCCCGTGGGGGTGGGGATTATCAGACGACGACTACACCTATATAAATTAGTCGGTATTGTATCGTTTAACATTCGATAAGTAGTATTTATGAAATCCCGTGGGGGTGGGGATTCCAAATGACCACACCCTAATGCAATTAGTCGATAATGTAACGTTGAACACTTTCCTTGTCCCCCTCACTTATATATTACAGAGATAATACCTTCTCTTAATACTACTGACGGTAGCCCCGATTCAATTATAATTTTATGGATATATGATAGCCATGGATGCTTATATTCACCATTTCTATACCATTTTAACAGAAGGGAGTACATCATCCTACTCATTCTGCTATCATTACAATTAACTAATTGTGCACAGTATGATACCATTCGACATTTTACATCCAGATCTAATGGGAACATTCCTGTCTCGCCATATACCATTAGCGATGTTGGACTTGTTTTTACATTTAGGATAAATTTTAAAACATTTAATTGTAATTTTTCTAGGGATTCTAGACATCCATAACCCCATGTTTCTGTCCCATATAGTAGGATAGGTTTGACAGTTTTATTGAACATGTCTAACTGACATTCGAATGGCAAGGACAATTGGCGTATTTTATGGATAAGACCATACATATATAGATCGGGTAGCTCTTGTAATCAGGTCATTTTTTGCTTTGGAAAACGTGTTTAATTTAGTAAAAATAATTCCAAGATATTTGTAATGAGTGACATATTCAATATGTGTTCCATTAATGCATAACTTACGTCTTGGGGTACGCCCTTTTCCGAATACCATAATCTTTGTTTTCGACGTATTGACATTTAATTTCCAAAATGAACAATAGTCGTCAAAAATGCTCAAATATTTTTTCATATCATTTGTACTTTCTGCAAATATTACAGTATCATCAGCATAAAGCATTAAATAAAGTTTTACATAAGTTTTAAGTTCATCAGTAATTATCGTTTGCAATCGGTGTAGGCCTGGGACATTATTAGTTTCAAAGAAACTCTGTAAATCATTGAGGTAGATCGAAAATAAAAAGATGATAAATTTTCACCCTGGAGCACTCCAGAGTACGTTCTGTAAGTATCTGATGTGTCGCCGTTGATTCTAACCAGGGATTTGACACTGCTGTACATGTTTTTAATAAGTCTGAAACATCTTCCGTTGATACCAGACGTCAACAATTTTTGCCATAGGCCAGTATGCCATACAGTGTCAAATGCCTGTTTAAAATCAATGAAGGCACAAAAGAATTTAATTTCGCATTGCTCCATTATTGAACACAAAAAATGTAATGCAACAATGTTATCAGATGTAGAAAAGCCTTTTCTAAATCCAGCTTGATTACTGTAGAGTAAGCATATTTCATCCGCGTACGCAGTTAATCTAGAGTTAATAATTTTGGTGAAGACCTTGCCAAGGCAACTCATTATAGTTATAGGACGATAATTTTCTGGACATAATAAGTCGCCTTTCTTTTTATAGACAGGTACTACGATGCCGGTTAACCACTGTTCTGGCATAATACCACTGTCAAGTATAATATTGAATAAAAGTACATATACTGGTAACATATCGTCGATAGTCGATTTGATATGTTCGTATTTTATTTTGTCAATTCCACTACTTTTATTCCCTTTAAGGCCACGGACGGCAATAATTATTTCATGCTCAGTTATGGGTTTATCTAATGTATCGTTATACAAATCTATCATGGGTAATTCAATGTCTGCGCAATCTTGTAGATTATTTTCAGACGAGTTTTCTTGAGATAATCATACATTTCCTCGAGTGGTACTTGTGTTGGCGTACGTTCTACATTTGAGTTTAAGATTTTCCAGTATTCAGAAATATCATCAGTTTGAACCTGTCGAAGTCGGTTTGCAATATTGTTTTTATAAAGAGCGACATTTTTTCTCAAAGTTTTTCTATAAAATTAACTTTTCTTAGCGAGTTCGACTTTAAAATATTGAGAACTGTCTTTGTGGAAGTCACGTTGGGCCTTTTTTAAATCTCACCATGGACCATACAACCACTACACGTATACCTATTCGCCATACCCATGACCATAGAGTCAATCCATGTATACATATACACCTCACCAATGGTGAGCCCTTCCGGATATACCAATATCCGCACACACGACTACCCATAAGTTCCATACTTGCATATACATCTCACACATGACAATTCAGGAACTCACTGTATACTCATACACGCCATTCATGGTCATACATCTACTCCCTATACACCACCAATTGATGATAATACATCCACAACATATATAAATATATGTCCCACCCGTTACCAAAAGGGCACTCCCTATATACCCACAATGACCATCCAGCTTACTCCAGGTATGCATATACACTTCAATCATGACCGTATAGTCATCCCATGTTCACCTATACACATTACCCATGTATACCGATTCACCTCACACATGACCATACAGCCACTCCTTATATTCCTATACATCTCATCGTGGACACCCCACTCATGACCATATAGTCAATCCTTATATACCTATTCACATCATTCATGACCATACAATAACTCCCCGTATACATATTCACGGCATACAGTAACCCACTGGCTGCCATCTTGGCATCCAGTCTGTATCCAGTTGATCAATTTTTACCACAATGGGCCAGAATAGCCACATATCATGGTTCATCTCAAAGTTCAGGCCATATCCTTTCAATAATACGGCCAGAATCACAAAAGAGGTTCTCCGCAAAATTCCATACTGCAACTTTAAAATGAATTTGGCATGCCCCATACGGAACTGGGACAAACAGAATAGAACGAAATTGTTAGTTAATTAACTAACACGTATAATAACCAAGTGAGTCAAATTTGCTTCCTTTTCGGATAACGCAGAGAATAATGTTCGGGATATATGTAAAAAAATAACTTATTTACAAATTTGGTTGCCATTTTGGAAGTCATCTTGAGCAATTTGGTCTATAAACACCGTAGTGTGACACATTTAAGTTAGACAAAAACAATAAACACCTTTGATACCAAAGATAGTTGCATTTTACTTGAAAAAATGGTCCAACCCTGAAAAGTTAATTTTTGCGATATTTATGTCAAGTATTTGAGAGAAAAGTCCAATATTTTTGGTGATGTCAGCATGACAATAGTAACATTTAACCATGGTGCATCTCAGTTCTTATCTTACGATCATAGTTTTGATGAAATGTAAATCCTCAATGCATAAAGTGATAGACAATACTTATGAAACTTTGCAGTTTGCAGAGGATCAAGCTTGTTATCTGCCTCGTAGAATTTAATTCGGAAAAAGGCTGCGCACGCGTAACGTGTCCGCAACTATACTGTATAAAAATGGCTGTAAATAAAAAACGAATAGCTGATAAGCCAACCCATCACTATTCAGTTATGAGTAATACTAATTTCGACCATTCTAAAACATGAACCGGCATGCCCTTTTAAGCCATAAGAAGAACAAAGCTACATGTTTCACAGTTAAAACTCAAATTTATGTACATGTAAAAGTTAAATATCTTAATGGTATACTTTTTGGTAACATGTAAGGCGTGAAATTGTCCAGTCACTTGTAAACACAGTTTTTGTTTTAACAGTTGAATCCGTACATCATGACAATACAGTACCAGTCAGAAGAAGTGGTATTTTTAGGCGCACCTTTATTGCGATATTGAGCGTGCTTAATTTAGAAAAAGGCGTGATTATACCACAATACAAAAAATATGTCGCGTTTATTATTGCAACATTGAACGCAAAATATTGCGATACTAAGCGCGCTAAATTTCATACAGACCCGATAGTGTTATATTTATATTAGATAAATACTGTGCATATAGTGTACATATAGTGTACATATAGCATTTACAACTATAATTATATACATATCTAAAACATTGTCTCTATTTATACAATAAACAATATAGAAGAAGCAATAATTTGATTTAAATGTCACAATTTTGAGTGCAAGATGGCGCAATATTAAGCGCAAAATATTGAGATATTAAGCGCAAAATATTGCAATAATATCACAAGGGACATGCTTATAAGCGTTTCCACTTGCAATATTATTGCGATATTCGGGTGCGAAAATAGCGTGCTTAATATACCACTTCTTTTGATTGGTACTGTATATCAATAACAGCTAGTTGGGATTGGAACCTTCAAGACAACAACAGATCCCATAATAATTGTGCGCAATGACTTGGCGATAATGTTCTCCTGTAGTCGCACATTTTCCATGAAATTTTAAAGCATGATGCATTAAACTGTATACTGCTGGTATCACGACACTTAGTATGAATATCAGTGAGTCAGCCAAAGATAGTTTGATAAGAACATCCAACCAATAGTGTACTCCCGGTAAATTGTCGTAATAACTTGACGATAACATGGCGAATGATGACAATGTCTCATATCCACACGTTTCAATGAAAATTTATCAACACGGGATGAATTGGTCTGTGTAATTGTAAAGTGGAATTGTGGAATTGTAGATATGTGATCATCCGTCACTGCGCGGCGTCAGTTCATTGTTTACGGTGTTGTTGTTGTAATTGAAGCTCTTGTGAATTACACTGGTGCGCACAGTACATGTACATGTATATCCTCTCTTGTAAATGTACATGCATGTGCTTTGAAACAATCAGATTCAGAACACTGTCAACTGGATTGTCAACATTCTAATAGTAATAGCTGCTCGTTGTTGTTATTATTGTCACTATTGGTTGACATCGAAGCTCGTGTTAATTGTACCTGTATCCTCTTGTGTCAGTATATGTGCCAGTGTCTTGATACTAAGTCACAACACTGTCAATTTCAACAGCAGCCCGGAGTCGAATGAACTCAGACCCTGGATCATGCCATGAATCTCTTCTCTCGAATTAGTGGAAATTGTCAATGATTAAGCGCGTTTTCGCATAATTCTAACTTGTCCGGTTATCAAAGGAACCGAAATCAGACCGTCTTAACAACGGTCCACAATCGTACAGGTAACAGTCTCGATCACCAAACCAAGCCCGGAATGAACTTGGGGTACGGTACTCGTCCACAATGCCACTGCGAAAAACGTTCACCACACTGTATGTACGTGTAGCCTTGTATAGGAGTCATTAGGCACAAATCTAATTTTGGCAGCAAATATTTCAGCCGCTGTTCTTTCACATGTAGAATAAAGGTTCAAGCTATTATTGACAAATTGTCCACTTGCTGAAAGCAGCTGAAGAATTAGTTCAACAATACGTCATGAATGCTTTCGCGGATTATTTTCATATCTTCTCTTCTACTCCTGATTTTATCCGCTCTCCCAATACGTCATGGTTGTTATTTATGTAATATATCGTCTCTTTTAGTTCGGTCCACGTCAATATCACGCCTGATTACAGTGATTTTATCGGAATAAAAATCCACCACGTGTAAAACCGGTGATTTGCATGGGTGAGGTGTATATGTATATCATGAGTGGCTATATGTGACCATGGGTGTGGCCAATATATACAGAGAGTGACAGTATGGCCAATGTTAAGGTGAATTGGTATCCAAGGAGTGACTATGCTCACGAATGTGGCTTATGAGTGTTCAGCGAGTGGATGAATTGTCGTGATGAGGGTTATATGTAAGTCTAGCTGGAGTGTATCAATGACGGTGTGCGCGGTGCGTGTGTACTGGTATATCTAGAAGGCCTGTAAAGTCATTGGTGATGTCTATATGTGTATTATCTATATACCTGGAGTGACTATGGTTATGGGTTGGATGTATATGTATATCTTGAGGATAGGATAGGATAGGATAATTTATTTACAATATATATGGAGTATACAATGGCAGAAATACATAATAAGGTAAAGCAGTATATTGTCGGGGGTAGCCTAGCCCTATCGGGCTGTCTTCCTGCTACCCCCTAAAACAGGTATCAGTATAAATAATAGAATAGATGCTTGTATCCATATATTTTATCGTATGCCGATGACACCACACTGTTCACAAGCGGTAACGATGGCGAACTAGTACAAAGTTACGTCAACAATGAATTAGCCAATGTATCCGATTGGTGCTGCTGCAATAAACTTTCAATTAATATTAATAAAAGCAATTATATGCTTTTACACCCACAAAACAATGACAAAAAATGGAATACTTTGAAATTAAAGCTAGGCCCATGCGTGTAGCAAATATATATACAGGGAGTGACTGTATGAACAATTATGAGGCGAATAGGTATACACGAAGTGACTGTATGGTCATATGAGTGTGGCGAATAGGTACATATATACAAGGAGTGACTATATAGTCATGGGTGGGTGTATTTGTATGTTTTGAGTGGCTATGTGGCCATGAATGTGGCAACTAGATATACATGGAGTGACTGGATGGCCAATGGTGAGGCGAATATGTGTATAAGAAGTGACTCTATGATTGTGTGAATAGGTATACATGGAGTGACTACATGGTCATGGTGAGGTGTTGGAGTATACATGATGTGCCCACATGGTTACTCATGGCTGAATGGTCATGTGTGGGTGTACGGGTTATGTAAAGTGTAATGATCTGAACACCATGTATGCCTTTATCTGTTTATATTGAACACACAGGTTCATATTTCAGGAGCTTCATATTGGATATAATCACATAGAGTTTAAAGACAGCGCCCAATTCGAAAAATCTGTTTTCTTGGTTGAAATGAGAAGAAAAAATGACAAATTTAGTAAACTTTTAAGTTCAAGGTCATTAAAAGCAATTACGATCTGAATAAAACAAGAATGTGTTGCTGTGTTAATCCAGAGATTACTCCTAGATAGCTCAAAATGAATATGATGTAAAATTGAATCAATTCTAACTCCTATGTGGGCACCCCTGGCAGCCTGAAATTTCATGCTCATGACCTTGACCTCAATGTCATGCAGGGGGCCTGTCAATTTGGATCTCGCTTCGAAATTAATCCCCATGATCTACTCTATATGTATGCCAATTTTGACTTCCTTGAATTGCAGAGTTATCTCCCTTTATGTGAAAAATAGTTATTTTCAGAACTCCGAAAATATGAGGAGTACATCACTGGCATTTGGTAGATAGATACATCTTGATAATCACTGAGGCATGAGCACATCAAGAACGATATCCGCCATCATCTCCAGAGTTATCTCCCATCGATAGGCCAATCTCGAATTCCTTCTGATCGCCCGACTTCACACAACAAGAAAGGCAGCTGGAATTAGTTTATATGGTTGTGTTGGCCGTTGCCAATATACTACACAAAACTAGTTTGTACAGGGTTGGACTTACAGTTCTTAATTAGGGTGGGGGCGAAGTTGTCCAAAAAAATATTGCTGTTGATTCCGACCAAACTCGATACGTCGATTCCCTGGATCAAGACGTTCGTGTAGGTGAACGAATTTTGAAAATCCTTTGAGAAATACCTGAGTTATGAACTTATGGTCCCTTTAAGCCTAGAGCATTGTGTGCATATAACAAGAGCGAGCAAATGTCCCAAGCATTAATGTGGCTTTCAATGGCTAATCAGGAAATATTTAGAAATGATGGAATTGTGTCAGGTTTAAAAGTACCTCATAACAACGGAGAAACACGACACACCATCCACTTGCATTTTTTATTTAAAGGCGAATTCGACCTCGACTTACATGTACACTTTTGTAGTTTTAGTGTGGCCTAAAATGAAACAATTTTCCGGTTGCTAAGTTACAACGAAGGCGTGAAAATTGAAATGATAAATAGTTTTTATTTTGGCCAAATTTGGCGAAATTGGATCAAATAGGTTACTTAACGTACTGTAGATGTTCTGGAATAATGTCAACACTGTTTGATATGGGTCTGAATGTGAAATGGAGAAGCTGTTAAACTACAGAAAACGGTCGATGTTTATATTTTCGAGTTGTTAATTCGACTGTCACTGTTCACAACATTCCAAGCCAATGCTGTTGGTTTTACACTTGGTACTGACATGAAAATAATTCCCCAAAGCTTTGATGTCAACCACTTGTGATTAGTACGTGGCAATATCAACAACAACAACAACGTAGAAAATGAGAAAGTTTAGTCAGAATTGGTGTGTCGATATTTTCTTCTTCGGAATTAATTATGGCAAACTGACGTGTGGACACAGATCAGCATTCGTCTCATGATACATCATATATCAGCGAAAAACATGTGTGGCCATGTCTGCGAGTTTAGAACCGTATCGCAAAATCATTGTCCAGTTTCGGAGTCTGCCGAACATTGTTCTGAATGTTTCTACGGAGTCTGCGAACTGATAGGCCTACTGATTTATAGTGTTGTGATGCATGCATGGACTGGTTGTAATGTTGTAGGCCGTTAATGTCCGCGGTTGTACCGCCATTCAACCACAGTCAAGTGGTATCACCGCGATTGATATTTTTCTTATACGGCATAACATATCGCCCAGTTATGGAGTCTGCTATTCTTTTGATCGAAACGGTTGTGATATTGTTGTGATATATGTATATATGGAATGCCGGATACTCGGAGATACGGATCCAGTTCTGGGACACACATTATCACTGAATCCGTCACAAGCTTTTACTAGTATAAGAAGTTGACTTTGTTCACTGTAACGTACTACAGCTATGCTCTAATTAGTCGTCCCCTTTAAGAAGGTTGTAGGGTGTTAATGACACCGGTTGTACCATACCGCCGTTTAACCACGGTCAAGTGGTTGACATGTAACAACCGCGGGTTATCTTGCTACGGTACTAGTAAAAACAAATTTGCGACCACTGTATTAATTGTTCACATGGCCACCTTACACCAAGTCCAGGTTTTTGTGAGCGCCATGCATCGTGTTAACTATACACAAAACAATATTTCAATTAACAATTTGTATACGGTTTAATCAACATTCGAAGTTGGTCACCAATGCAGCGTCAAGCCATGCCAGAAATATACAATCTGTGGTGGTAATAATGATGACTTTAAAAAGGTACCAAGGTCGGCCATGGTAGGATTGATCATGGTTAATAGCATCAACGCGGTCGAGTAACGCGGTAATATCGGTGGTCAACGTACATGTAGACCATTACAATATCCAGATGCATCATGTTCTTATAAAAACATGTGTGGCTATCATTCTGAACGATTCGGCCATTTCCGCTTTGCTACGAAAGAATCTCTTCCATAACTGGAAACCATATTCGCAAAATTCTACATGATATGGCTCTGGTGATCAGGCAATGACATTGACTCATTGAGGCATAGATGCGAATGGAGAATAATTTATTCACTATGGCTGTACAATACTTGATCATATATTAAACACATTAAACTCTCTTCGTGTTATCTTAGCGTTTGTTCATATACCGATATAGCACATCAGAAGTGTACGACAAGCAAAACACTCAACACCGTGGACATTCTTTTGGGAGAGTGATTCCGGTGACTCGTTCAACACCAAAATCTTGTGGCGAGGACTAGTGTGCGCTATAACGGTATTTTGCAAACAACATGGTGTCAGTTTTAATCAACCAAAGTTCATTAGTGTGGTCTCCCCATTGTTGAGTATTTTGCTTATTGCACGCTATTTTACATACTGTACAACAGGTTCTGGAACATAATTTGACTTTGTTCACATAATTCAGCGTAGGAACTACGACAATTACATACTATTTTCGCGATATTAATTATGGGTATAAAGAAAGGTCTGAGTGAACCACATATTAACTATAATAGCGTGATCGGGCTAAAATACATGTAGACCGATCGGTCTCCCTGGCACAGTGCTCACTGTTGTAAGAGAGGCAACTCTAAATTTCTTGACAAATTAAATCTGTTTGTTTGAATATATGTATACATGTATATTTATTTTGAATATTCTCAGTAAATAATTATTTGGTGTCTTGCAAAGGAAATCAGAATTCATTGTGTTCAAGTGTTGGTTGAAAGATAACAATAGAACAGTTTAGAGTGACTCCCTTCATCCCAGATGCATACTGGCTGTGAAAGACCGATCGGTCTATTTTAGTCTATTATAGATCAATAAGTGGTTCAACCAGACCTGTTTAAGATATCTTATTGGTAATGTTTACACGGTTCAAACCCATTGGTGCCCACGTATAACAATATTTCTGCGATCAATCACAAATCATTGCAATTAATCAGTAAATAATTATATGGTTCTTGATAAAGAAATCAGAATTTATTTTGTTTTAAGTATTGGTTGATAGATAACAATAGAACCGTTTGGAGTGACTCCCCTTATCCCAGATACATGCTGGCTGTGAAAGAACGATCAGTCTATTTTAACCTGATCTGGCTATTGTGATAAATCTCAAACATCTTAGCGATAAATCGCAAAGCATAATCACCACGTAGTTAATTGAGAGTTATCGTAAAGATGTTTGAGATTTATCGCAAAGGTTTGCGAGTTATCGTAAAGGTGTTTGTGATTTATCGCAAAGTTGTTTTAATTTTGAATATTCTCAGTAAATAATTATATGGTGTCCTGCAAAAGAAATCAGAATTAATTTTGTTTTAAGTATTGGTTTGCTACCCGTGTCCCACAACCATGTTGGCTGTGAAAGACCGATCAGTCTATTTTAGCCCGACCGTGCTATTATAGATCGATTTTTGGTTCATCCAGACCTCTTTAAGATGTCTGATTTATTATGTTTATACGGTTCAAGTGCCATTAGTGCCAACGCATAACAATATATCTGCAATAAACCACAAACCTTTGTGATAAATCTCAAACATGTTTGCGATAAATTGTAAAGTATAATCACCAAGTAGTTTTAGAGTTATCGTAAGATGCTTGAGATTTATCGCAAAGGGTTGCAAGTTATCGCAAAGGTCTGCGAGTTATCGCAAAGGTGTTTGTGATTTTTCGCAAAGTCGTTTTGTGATTTATCGCAAAGATTTGCTCCCCTCATCACACATGCATGCTGGCTGTGAATGACCGATCGGTCTATTTTAGCCTGACTGTACTATTATAGATCGAGTGGAGTTCACCCAGACCTGTTGAAGATGTCTGATTTATGTTTATACGGTTAAAGCCCGTTAGTGTCAATGCATAAATATATATCTGCGATAAATCCAAACCATTGCGTTTAATCGCAAACCTTTGTGATAAATCAAAAACCTTTGCACTAAATCGCATATATTTATTGTAGAGAAGTTTGCGATATTCAAAGTTATTATTGGGCTATTATAGATCGATTGGTGTTTTACCCTGGCCTGTTTAAGATGTTTTATTTAGAATGTTTACTTTAATATTATTACGCACAAATTAAGAAATATGGCCCATTATTTTAGACATTCAGACCGATTTTACTCCACATGCAGGGAACAGGCCGGGGATATCCTCAAATCGGGATAAGTACGAAATAAGTACAAAAACACGATCAAGGTTTTATACTACTAAAAGTAATATAATTTGGTTAATTTCATTTTCGACATGATCTGGAAGAACCTTGATAGGGGTTTTGTACTTAATTCGATGTCTAAACGCCGTGGCATCATTTGAAATCTAACATACCACATTGTTAAATTTGCCGTCGGACATTTTTCGTAAATTCGAGTGCTTGGTACCTGGGCATGTTCTCCACATAGTACCTATATATTTGGTTCTATGGAGTACCAAATATCTAGGTACTATGCATAGTACCTAAATGTTTGGTACTCCAGAGTACCCAAGCAGGTATTCCAGAGTACATGTCTTGATATTAGTTACTCAAGAGTACCAACAATTTGGTACTTCAAGGTACCAACAATATTTGGTACTTCCGAGTACCAACAAATTTGGTACCCCAGAGTACCAACAATTAGGTACTCCAGAGTACCAACAATTAGGTACTCCCCACGGGATAAGTTCAGAACTAACGTAGGTACACTGGAGTACCTATTGTTTTAAGAGCGCTCACCATATTTGTTGTGTATTTCATGTGTTTATGTATATTTTTCTGTTAAGCGCCTTTGGGTCCATCTTGGGGATAAGGAATGAATAAGAAATATTTATTATTATTATTATAAAGTAAACTGTATGATGGGGGAGAACAAGGAAATGGACATTAGTGGAGTCCAGAGAACACGGAAATGGACATTATAATGTCGGACATGATGGATATCGACCGAAAAAGAGTGTGTGTGTGTTCTAATGATATCGTAGTTTAAACATTTGAGTCTTTATTTGAGGCCTTGAAGTCATATAGTGTTCCTGTGCCGCATAAAGTCTCCGGGAGGCATTTCCATTGATCGGGACAGGCGACGCAAAAACATCCATCACCAACCGTGGCAATATTTGCGCCCTGTCATGTGAGCAAAACTGCATCCGAAGAACGAAGGTTTCGACCCGGAACATGAGGATATATAGAAAAGTTCCATGAAGTGGTCTGGAAGTGAGTTTGGATCATGCATACGGCGGAAAGCAAATGTAGCGATTTTGAACGACATTCTGTCCACGATCGGCAGACAATGTAGATCGGTCTTGTTCAATTCAGATGTAAACCAAAACATGTATATTATTCCAAATTTATAGACAACGGGGACTGCAAGAGTGTTGATTGCAGTTATCTTATTTTTTACATTCATGTCTGATCTTAGCATTGTCATACTCGCCTGATATACTCATTTACTATTTCTTTAGTACGGATTATTGTTAATCCTTATTTCCTTCTGATATTTTGACCGATGGTAAATTCACGTAATGTTTTTATTTTTTATTTTTTTTTAAACATATTTTATTTGTAGTATAATACAAAATGGATTGGGGCACAAGTTACAAAACTTAATGAGCCCCTCTCCGGTATACATTGGTACAAACAATTTGTTTTACAAAGTGGCACAATAAGTAACTTATTTACAGCTGCATGTGGTGAATGGAAAAGATGATGATGGTAGATTGTAACAGTTATTGAGGAAGGGTGAGAATGAGAATGATTGGTGGGGGGTGCCAACGCCGAGTGTGCATGCTATGCTGAGGCGAAAAAAAATCATATGTGTTGATTGATAAACTAATTTATTATCGTAAAATTTTACTGGAAACTTTTAGTCTCCGCGATAAAATGTTGGACTATTTTGAACAGTTTCACATTTTGTTTGTTAGGAGTATTCGGGATGCCAACAAGTAGTTTGTTCATATGTGTTAATTTAATTCCTTCTCTGTGTAGCAGGTGAAACATCTCCGTTCGTTCTGACTGGTAGTGGGGACACACAAAGAAGTAATGATAGGCATCTTCACACTGGTTGCGCACGTACAACGTGGACTTCCTGAGATATAGTTTTGGAATTTGTCAGACTGAAGATCTCTACAATAGTCTGGCGTGTAATGTTAATTACATTCTTCAGCAATAATACTTGGTATAAAATGTTCTTGAACATTGCTATTCTTGTTATAATTTCAGATCTGTTTGATCAGAGATATCCAATCGGACAATGAATTATGTATATGCAATCAAAATCGTGCTCGGTATTGTGGCAGCGACAATAGTCACATTATTCGTCGTGTGTTTCAGATCCCAAACTTTTTCAGATAAGGTAGGCTGCTATATTATATAGTTCTCTTGTCATGTAGCCATGTTATATCCGGTATACTTTGGTGACGTCATAAGTGCTCAAACCGGAGCAAGACATCATATAAGTTTATATCATGTAATGTGGTCCAACCAGAGCGGTCATTCCTACTTGGGGCCATTAGGAACGTTATACCCACAGTCATGTAAGTAACTTAACATACAAAGAGAATACTGCCATAAGTATAACGATTCACACATATAGTTAACAGGATTTGTATCAAAGGGATGTATGAGTCGAAATGAGTTAGCAAGCTATGTTATCAATATGTAGGAGTATTACGGGTCATAAACTTCAAATGGCCTCTGTAATCATTACTGGTACTTCAGGGCACATGTATAGTTCTGTCATGTTGGAAATTGGCCCTCCATATAACTATTTCTGTTTATGTATGTCTATTAATATTGCGGAAGGTATAGAGTTCGTAGGGTTTTCATGAGTTGTCGTTCTTATGTCTTTTAAAACATATTTTTATCTGCCCGCACTTACAAAATATTGGTACTATATATGCTTAATTTTATATTTAATAACATACATATATATATTATCTCCTTCTAACATAACATACAGATATATATTATCTCCTTCTAAGTTCTAACATAACATACAGATATATATTTTCTCCTTCTAACATACAGATATATATTATCTCCTTCTAACATACAGATATATATTATCTCCTTCTAACATACAGATATATATTATCTCCTTCTAACATACATATATATATTTTCTCCTTCTAACATACAGATATATATTATCTCCTTCTAACATTCAGATATATATTATCTCCTTCTAACATACATATATATATTATCTCCTTCTAACATACAGATATATATTATCTCCTTCTAACATAACATACAGATATATATTATCTCCTTCTAACATAACATACAGATATATATTTTCTCCTTCTAACATACAGATATATATTATCTCCTTCTAACATACATATATATATTATCTCCTTCTAACATACAGATATATATTATCTCCTTCTAACATACAGATATATATTTTCTCCTTCTAACATACAGATATATATTATCTCCTTCTAACATTCAGATATATATTATCTCCTTCTAACATACATATATATATTATCTCCTTCTAACATACAGATATATATTATCTCCTTCTAACATAACATACATATATATATTATCTCCTTCTAACATACATATATATATTATCTCCTTCTAACATACAAATATATATTATCTCCTTCTAACATTCAGATATATATTATCTCCTTCTAACATACATATATATATTATCTCCTTCTAACATACAGATATATATTATCTCCTTCTAACATACAGATATATATTATCTCCTTCTAACATACAGATATATATTATATCCTTCTAACATACAGATATATATTATCTCCTTCTAACATACAGATATATATTATCTCCTTCTAACATACACATATATATTATCTCCTTCTAACATACAGATATATATTATCTCCTTCTAACATAACATACAGATATATATTATCTCCTTCTAACATACAGATATATATTATCTCCTTCTAACATACAGATATATATTATCTCCTTCTAACATACAGATATATATTATCTCCTTCTAACATACATATATATATTATCTCCTTCTAACATACATATATATATTATCTCATTCTAACATTCAGATATATATTATCTCATTCGAACATACATATATATATTTTCTCCTTCTAACATACATATATATATTTTCTCCTTCTAACATACAGATATATATTATCTCCTTCTAACATTCAGATATATATTATCTCCTTCTAACATACACATATATATTATCTCCTTCTAACATACAGATATATATTATCTCCTTCTAACATAACATACAGATATATATTATCTCCTTCTAACATACAGATATATATTATCTCCTTCTAACATACAGATATATATTATCTCCTTCTAACATACAGATATATATTATCTCCTTCTAACATACAGATATATATTATCTCCTTCTAACATACAGATATATATTATCTCCTTCTAACATACAGATATATATTATCTCCTTCTAACATAACATACAGATATATATTATCTCCTTCTAACATACAGATATATATTTTCTCCTTCTAACATACAGATATATATATTATCTCCTTCTAACATACATATATATATTATCTCCTTCTAACATACAGATATATATTATCTCCTTCTAACATAACATACAGATATATATTATCTCCTTCTAACATAACATACAGATATTTATCCCCTCTGTATAATTGTAAGCCTTCTTAGGCACCATTGTTCTTCTAGGGCCATACCACGCCGTATCCCGGTGTTCTTGTTCGATATATGTTAACTAAACAGGAAACACTTATTTCGTATTACCCCGCAAAAATTGTCGTCGCTATATAGAGAAGACAGATTTTACACGGGTCATAACAATCTCGTATGCCCCGTGTAAAACTGATATTACCCGGCAAAAATTGTCGTCGCTATATAGAGAAGACAGATTTTACACGGGTCATAACAATCTCGTATTCCCCCTTGTAAAACTGATATTATCCCGCAAAAATTGTCGTCGCTATATAGAGAAGACATATTTTACACGGGTCATAACAATCTCGTATTCCCCCTTGTAAAACTGATATTATCCCGCAAAAATTGTCGTCGCTATATAGAGAAGACATATTTTACACGGGTCATAACAATCTCGTATGGCCCGTGTAAAACTGATATTATCCCGCAAAAATTGTCGTCGCTATATAGAGAAGACATATTTTACACGGGTCATAACAATCTCGTATGCCCCGTGTAAAAATTATATTATCCCGCAAAAAATGTCGTCGCTATATAGAGAAGACATATTTTACACGGGTCATAACAATCTCGTATGCCCCGTGTAAAAATTATATTATCCCGCAAAAATTGTCGTCGCTATATAGAGAAGACAGATTTTACACGGGTCATAACAATCTCGTATGCCCCGTGTAAAACTGATATTATCCCGCAAAAATTGTCGTCGCTATATAGAGAAGACATATTTTACACGGGTCATAACAATCTCGTATTCCCCCTTGTAAAACTGATATTATCCCACAAAAAATGTCGTCGCTATATAGAGAAGACATATTTTACACGGGTCATAACAATCTCGTATGCCCCGTGTAAAAATTATATTATCCCGCAAAAAATGTCGTCGCTATATAGAGAAGACAGATTTTACACGGGTCATAACAATCTCGTATGCCCCGTGTAAAACTGATATTATCCCGCAAAAATTGTCGTCGCTATATAGAGAAGACAGATTTTACACGGGTCATAACAATCTCGTATTCCCCCTTGTAAAACTGATATTATCCCGCAAAAATTGTCGTCGCTATATATATAGAGAAGACAGATTTTACACGGGTCATAACAATCTCGTATTCCCCCTTGTAAAACTGATATTATCCCGCAAAAATTGTCGTCGCTATATAGAGAAGACATATTTTACACGGGTCATAACAATCTCGTATGCCCCGTGTAAAAATTATATTATCCCGCAAAAAATGTCGTCGCTATATAGAGAAGACATATTTTACACGGGTCATAACAATCTCGTATGCCCCGTGTAAAAATTATATTATCCCGCAAAAATTGTCGTCGCTATATAGAGAAGACAGATTTTACACGGGTCATAACAATCTCGTATGCCCCGTGTAAAACTGATATTATCTCGCAAAAATTGTCGTCGCTATATAGAGAAGACATATTTTACACGGGTCATAACAATCTCGTATGCCCCGTGTAAAAATTATATTATCCCGCAAAAAATGTCGTCGCTATATAGAGAAGACAGATTTTACACGGGTCATAACAATCTCGTATGCCCAGTGTAAAACTGATATTATCCCGCAAAAATTGTCGTCGCTATATAGAGAAGACAGATTTTACATGGGTCATAACAATCTCGTATGCCCCGTGTAAAACTGATATTATCCCGCAAAAAATGTGGTCGCTATATAGAGAAGACAGATTTTACACGGGTCATAACAATCTCGTATATATATGCCCCGTGTAAAACTGATATTATCCCGCAAAAAATGTCGTCGCTATATAGAGAAGACAGATTTTACATGGGTCATAACAATCTCGTATGCCCCGTGTAAAACTGATATTACCCGGCAAAAATTGTCGTCGCTATATAGAGAAGACAGATTTTACACGGGTCATAACAATCTCGTATTCCCCCTTGTAAAACTGATATTATCCCGCAAAAATTGTCGTCGCTATATAGAGAAGACATATTTTACACGGGTCATAACAATCTCGTATGCCCCGTGCGTGTAAAAATTATATTATCCCGCAAAAATTGTCGTCGCTATATAGAGAAGACAGATGTTACACGGGTCATAACAATCTCGTATGCCCCGTGTAAAACTGATATTATCCCGCAAAATTGTCGTCGCTATATAGAGAAGACATATTTTACACGGGTCATAACAATCTCGTATGCCCCGTGTAAAAATTATATTATCCCGCAAAATTGTCGTCGCTATATAGAGAAGACAGATTTTACACGGGTCATAACAATCTCGTATGCCCCGTGTAAAACTGATATTACCCCGCCAAAATTGTCGTCGCTATATAGAGAAGACAGATTTTACACGGGTCATAACAATCTCGTATGCCCCGTGTAAAACTGAAATCGGAACATCTTGTTAATATAGACCGGGGATAAATACGTTGCACGGCTTGTTGAGGGGGGATACGGTGTGGTATGCCCCGGTTGAGTCCCGTATCCCCCTCGGCTATCGCCTCGGGGGATACGGGACTCAACCGGGGCATACCACACCGTATCCCTCCTCAACAAGCCGTGTAACTTATAATATTATCTCCTTCTAACATAACATACAGATATATATTATCTCCTTCTAACATAACATACAGATATATATTATCTCCTTCTAACATAACATACAGATATATATATTATCTCCTTCTAACGTAACATACAGATATATATTATATCCTTCTAACATAACATACAGATATGTATTATCTCCTTCTAACATAACATACAGATATATATTATCTCCTTCTAACATAACATACAGATATATATTATCTCCTTCTAACATAACATACAGATATATATTATCCCCTTCTATGGACATCACTCTTTCATTGAAATGTGTATTTTGAAGTAATCTCGATTCCACGAACGACAACTCACGAACGAAAAACCTACGAACTTAACGCCTTTCGCATTAATTTTATAACACATGGTATATAACGCATAACTGTTATACAGACAATGTGATTAGAGGACAAGTGCTGTACCCATCTCCCATTAGGCTATTATGGCATGGCATACACAATCATTGTTTCACCAAACAATATGGGGACATGTAATGAGTTTATAACTCGAGTCATAAACTCATTTTCGTAATATTTACCATGTTGTTTGCATCGTCAATAGCACACATGAGCGTATTTTGCACTAATCCGTGGCTCATATGCATTCATTTGTTGCATACATTTTGTTGAGTATAAAAGGAGTTGGTGCCATAAATGACTGGATTTAGTGTACTGTCACTCTTTAATACAGTTCACTGACCTGTTTGTATTTCTTATATTGCAGTTTCGCGATTTTACCAATGTGGAAACGCCGGTCAGAAACGGCGCTGTCAGAGATTCTAGAGATTATCTCACATATTTCCCATACAAAAGATATGTTCGAAATGGGCAGATGGACGTTTCCATGATTCCAAAAAGGAATATCAAAGACGTCTACCTCAGGTAAGACATGTAAATTCCCATAGTAGTCCAGGCGTCAGCTGAGGTAAGACAGGTAAATTTACATAGTAGTCCAGGCGTTAGCTGATGTAAGACAGGTAAATTTCCATAGTAGTCCAGGCGTCAGCTGAGGTAAGACAGGAAAGTAATCCAGGGGTCAGCTGAGGCAAGACAGGTAAACTTCCATAGTAGTCCAGGCGTCAGCTGAGGTAAGACAGGTAAACTTCCATAGTAGTCCAAGCGCCAACTGAGGTAAGACAGGTAAATTTCCATAGTAGTCCAGGCGTCAGCTGAGGTAAGACAGGAAAGTAATCCAGGGGTCAGCTGAGGCAAGACAGGTAAACGTCCATAGTAGTCCAGGCGTCAGCTGAGGTAAGACAGGTAAACTTCCATAGTAGTCCAAGCGCCAACTGAGGTAAGACAGGTAAATTTCCATAGTAGTCCAGGCGTCAGCTGAGGTAAGACAGGTAAATTTCCATAGTAGTCCAGGTGTCAGCTGAGGTAAGACAGGTAAATTTCCATAGTAGTCCAGGCGTCAGCTGAGGTAAGGTGTCACCCGGAGAGAGAATTATGAGATAAATGAAATTTCTCGATCCAGTTATCGCATAATAAATTATACGTAATATGACGCGTTTTTTATATAGCTGATTATCTGAAGAAATTTACCCCGCATTTTATGTCATTTTTCGAAGATGCCCAATTTTAACTTGTCGTCATCAAACTACAAATAGAGAAAGGATCCCCGATGTTTTTGTAGTACAATAGTTTGTAATTGATTGCTTCCTAAGATGAAATGAACATATATATTCGTGACGTCGTGCTTGTTCTAGAGAGTCTCTGTATAAAGCCGACGGTAATATTATCATTAATACGTCTGTAGAGTGCATGTGGAACTTTGATTCGGATTGTATTTCTGTATTGATGTGATTCCCTTCATTTCATTGGTTACATGTATGTCTCAGACTGGGCGCTATTCCATTAGTTGTGCACGCTACAGCTCATCGCAAGGCAGAATCCAGTATCTATGAAAATCCGATAACAATTACAAACACAGCTAAATTATAGATTATATTTAATTTGCGAGATCGGAGGTCAATAACGTGTTGACAATGTTCATACGTAGAGCGAAACGCAACACATTTTGTATTATTGGTAAGAATACAGGCGATATATTCATAATTCATTGTAATCATCGCAATCTAGGATATATAGACAATAGTTAACTGTCATCAGCGACGAACGATGTTTCTCCTCGAGTGAGATGCGGAGGATTATTTTTCACGAGGCGCTAGCCGAGTAAAAAATAATCCTAGCATCTCACGATGACATGTGGAATTAGTTGAAATAGGCCCATAGCACTGTTACAATTGGTGACGTAATTTTCGTAACAAAATGGAGGCGCCCAGTTAGTTATTGGCGAATGCAATTCGAACTTCTCCGTTATGGTTCTCGTGCTGAATTTGATTGGTATAAGCCACTCGATTGGGCACAGATTGTTTGTGAAGCTTCCAGTCTTCTGCAGTTGAACAGTGAAACTCAGTCGGTCGGAAAGAAAGTGAATGATGAGTCTGTGACTGAACAAATAAAAAATAAATATGAAAACGAAGGTCACTGTTCTGTGGTCACGGTGACTGACTTGTTCTGTTAAATTTTAAGTATGTTTTCACCTGGACTGGTTGGTGTTGTAAACGGCAAATTGTGCCTTCTATGGCGGTACTTCTCCAAATTTAATAGCTGACACGGTCAAGTCAAGGAAATCAGAAAATGGACATCTTAAAGATGACTGATTTAGTTATTAGTTTTCACTGACGACATGCTCAGACTCACGCTCTCAGCCACTGTGACTCAGGTTAGGATACAATTTTAGCCATCTACCAACTACATACAAAAGTGACAAACGTGTGAAGCCTAGTGAACTGGTGAGTCCATTATCTTGGTTAGTGAAGGAAAAGAAGAACATTTCCCATTCGATCTCGGCACACTGCAGAGTGTAGTGAGAGGATGTGTTTCCAACTTTCCATCTATGAATTTTGTTTCCTGCGATGGACAGATCAATTTAACCATAATAATAATGATGAATTAACCGTTAACGCCATTACCGGTGATTTTTATCCAGCGAATCCCCCATAGATATTATAACAATAACAAGGATTTATTTTGATTGAATGGTGCAACTTTAATTTGCAAATACCAGTACTTATTGAAACAAGTAATCATAATCTAATAAAAAATACATGTATAAAACTGTACATACATAACCAACAGTGGGCCCAAATCGCCCAAAACAATCACAACCAATAATGACAAGAACAATAACAAATCGCCAACAATTGCAAATTACGGTGCGGATCTGACAAACATCATTAAAACCCCATTCTCACAATACAAACAACCCTCCATTCACCCATATATATCCTCAAAACCAAAATTAAATGCGAAACCAATTAAAATTGCACTAACCAAACGAAATCCCAAAACCAGGCGGATGGGAGGGAGGTGGTATTCAGAACTTTCCTTGTTTACTTTTACAAATCTCAATTTTGACTGATGCTAACTGACCTACATTCTGTGTACTGACCTACATACTGCGATGTGTTTTCCGCTGTTCCTTCAACCTCCCTCCTATTTTTATCAACCTCCAACCACAACGCCTTTGTAACAAATGGTGGGACTCGCCGGATAAAAATTAACATGCTCTTATAACATCGCAAGTTTTTTACCATTCTCACCTATATTAAATATTTCATAATCCTAACACTGTTCTCAGTTAAACTTTATAAAGCATTATCAGTGTTTCTGCTAACGGGACTCCTCCGGGGTTATTTATATGAATATGTATCGTCGTATCGTCGGAACTATATTTAGTCATCTATAATCTTATTTTGCCCACCAAAGTTTGCAGTAATTGTCTTTATTTCGGCATTGACAAGAACACTATGAACTGCGCCAGACATAGACAATTGTAATCCTAAAACATTAGAACTAAGAAGAAGTAAGAAAACGTTGCAACGTGTCCTTGTGGCAGTTGTATCTCAGCGGAGCGATGGGAGATAACTGTGCCTTGAGTTTGTAACGGGACTCCTAACAGATTGTATTCCTGATTTCATTGATATTTTAATTCCCAGCATTGACACTTTAATGATTTAAAATAATAATTTAGACAACATGTATGGCGTACCTGTGGTCCGAGGCTTATGATCTTTTTGGTGTGTATATTAATAAGATACATGTATACATTATTGAAAAACAGAATTATATTAGCCAAGTGGATAATTTGGCTAGTTTTCAATAACATTCTTGCCCCGAGAATGTGAGAAATCTATGCTATTTGAACTGTTCACAACTTATTCACTTATTCTGGGTGAACAGTTTTTTCAACTGAAATCCAGACCAAGAGATATTACAAATCATCGACACATCTTCACATAGGCTTATTATGCTTCTTTATAGACATTATTTATTTATTTTAAACGTATTTTTTTTATAAAATCAGCAAATAATTATGACAGTCAGCAGTTTATGACATGGGTAGGTCACTCGGTCGGGTAATTTTGTTTATGCCTCAGCATGGTTTGCATCTATAGTGGCTATTTGTGGAAAAATTACTAAATATAGCCATGTGTAGTATTTTTGGTTGAATAAACACGTTGGGATCATCTGTATGCTATACATGATAATTCCGAGGCCAAGCTGATCGAACTGTCACAACCTCCTACGTAACTCATGTGGCAATCCCAGATGGTTTTATAAATGTTTAATCTGGTAGCATTTTCTTAGATCATGCCATGAGTCTCTATTTTAGCTACTAGTAGTACCTATTGGTACCCCCGTCGAGATTATATAATTATTCCACCAGTACGAAACCTGGGAAATGTTTGCTGTTGCGAAAGGGAAGTGTGTATCAACGAAAAAACAATACAGGTAATAAATTATAAAATACCTGTTCCTTAAAAATGTGTTTCACTGTACGTGATGGTCCAAACTTGAAAATGCATGGTTTACGTGACTTTGTGATTCATTTTTCTTTGCGTCCCTTACACTCATGTAATTTTACCGGGCAATTCATTAAATGTTTATATACTCTCAGATGCCAAACAATAGTGTCAGCATGATTATTAATTTTGGATAAATTGTTAAATTGCCATCATTATTATTCATTTCAGCCTAAATCCCCTCAATCCCTATTATTTGACCATCACAATAATTAGGCACCTGTGAGTACGATATCAGCTCACAAAAGTCACAAACAAGCATGCAATCTCGAATTAGGACCAGCCCTACTGTGAAGTAGATTATTGCGGAACAAATACTAACAATTAAAAGAAATATATGCCCTGCCTTGTTTGATCAAAGTTATAAAGTTCGCTGTCAGAACATGTCAGAACATAGTCCAAGTCTTCTCGTACTAAAACCAGCTAAGATATTGGGATGGCGAGATGCTGGATTTAGTCCGAGCCCGCTTGCATAGGCTTCTTATAACATGACTTAAGCGTTAGTGACCCGTTCAAATAAAACCACAATTATATGAAATAAAATATCACAATTGCGACAATAAACGGATATATTCCGCAGAAGACATGCTATTTCATCTGAAACCCACATCAGTTGCGAATTGAAAGCGGTAATTTAATGCGAAACGAGACATTTACCGCAATGTTTACAATTTTTTAAAAGTATGCGAACTCAGTTGACCTCGCGAACTGTGTTCGGCATTTTCCGTTGAAAATATTCCGTAGATTTTGGACTAACAACGCAAATTACGATGAATTCTCCATTGTAATCGTAATTATGTGTGTCAATAAATAAAAAAATAAATAGATTAATTAAACATTGGAGATATAAATGTAATACATTAAATAAATTATGGGAATTACAACCCTCTCAAAGTTTAAAACAGTGTAAACACAACGAGCATTAGAATAAATAATATGCCTTATATGGTGCTACATTTCACCCACATTTGGTGGACTTCCGCGAAATTAAAATATATACTAAGCGAACATGGCAATATACTACTCTTGTTAAGCACACAAAAAATCAAACAAAATGTGTATAAAATTTGAACCTTAAGTTTGAAAAGTCCCACTAAAACGGAAGAACTATATTTCGAAACTGTGTGATTCGGTTCTCCGATTATTTTATCAACACAACTGTCAAAATGCACATCACACGCATGGCAAGTCAGACACAAAAGTTCTAATTTGCTCCAATTTTGACAAGTTGCTTGCGAAAATTGTCAACAAAACTACCGTTCTGATCCTCCATTATGTCATTAAGTTTTTAGTGCGGGAATTGTTCTCAAAGCACATAGGAAACTGGACTTTGGGGCGATCGGTTTTCGCCATTTTGTTCGGAAAATCCCGCGCTATATATAGAAACGGAAACTAGAAATACCCAGAACAAACAGCGGATTATGCCGAAGTTATTCGGACCACTTCGGCTTTCAGTTAAAACGTAAACAAACAGAGAAACAAAGCGATGTTTGTGGCAATCAACCGGAATATTCTATGTGTAATCTAACATTAAATTTAGATTATTATACACCATTATGACCATAAGATGTCTCTCTTTCCGATGTATATAGCAACATGTATTGATTTGTTAGTTAAATCGAGTAAAATACACCACAAATTCCCGCCACAGATCCTGGGCGTAAGTCATGTTATAAGAAGCCTATGCAAGCGGGCTCGGACTAAATCCAGCATCTCGCCATCCCAATATCTTAGCTGGTTTTAGTACGAGAAGACTTGGACTAGTCAGAACATAGTCCCTCCCCCAGGTTTTGTCTGCATTGGTGTAATATGATCTCTACGGGCATAGCTAGTGTGGAGATTCGTGGCGTGATCTAGTATTTATCGAAATATAGAATCGTTGCACATGGTATTATCTTTAATAAGTCATAACCTTCGTTTCTAGGAGAAATCCTAATGATTAATGAGTAGTAGGGCAAAAAACAAAAAATCCTAATGATTAATGAGTAGTATGGCAAAAAACAAAAAAAATATTATTTGTTTCCTATTATGGTTTCAAAAAATTCCAGGTAAGTAGGTAGGGATCTTTCGTTTTTTGTAAAAAAAAAACGGTTTTGCCCAAACAGTTAAGAGGGACATTAATGCTTACTCTTTACACGTGTGTGAAGGCTGTCCATGTATATTGCAAGTAAACAGTTAATGTAGCACAATAATATAAGTATTGTCACTGTACAAGGAATTGCCTCCCGGGCTCGCTCTCAAATATGCAGCTCTCTTGCAATTATTCTCTCAGTTTAGATTGTGGTGGCACATCTTCCCCAGAGCACAATATGGATATATCAACAGGCCCAAGAAATCGTTTGATAATTCGTTTGAATATACAACTCCTAATACTCGACAGGCTGGCAACTTGAAAGCATTAATCTCGAGAACGGCTTTCACTTCTATATTACACAAACGCGCGTTCCCGTGGATATGGAACTCATTGGATAACAATTTTTAAAATATCAGATTTCGAAATAGATTTAAAAAGAATTGAAAAATAAATATTTACGGCAATATGCGACAAAAGTTAAATGCAACAACTCAATTTGTCAAGACTGTAAAGTGGCCAAATAATAGCATAGACCCTAATCTTCCCAGCATAATAATCATTGTAATACAGCCTGAAATGTTCATCTTAACATTTTGGCGGGACGAAACGAGAAATTGCTTCCAACATGACGATATATGAATTACTCGATAGCCTGAAACAAAAACGAAAGCCCCGACCATACCCCCACCATTGGTGACAGATTTGTAATAATCCCACGACATGTATCAACACATATAGGTGCATCCCATGAGTGATTTGGACACTTTGTTTATTATGAACTATATTCTATCCTTTGCATTATCATTTCACTTCATTAGTTGCCACTTCATGTTTGTATACGTTGGGGGCGACACGAAGACGTCGACTCTGTATAACATCATTTTATTTTGTTTATTATCAGCATTGTCATACACTTGTAAAACAATCACTCATAATCACAATCACAAGACGAACACCATAATAGGGATTTTGTATGACTTTATAATAACATAGCTTGCAAGATATTAACTCAAACCTCACTGATATATTTGGTCATACACCTATCGACCTAAGACACACCTCCACTGACAGGATATCTCACATGCTCCTCATACACACTGCACATGGTGTAAATGTTCCTCAGACACATCTCGATTGCATTGAAATATTTGGTCTCACACCTCGGGCCCACTGAAAATGGGACCACAGCCACACACCTTGACTGAGGTACCACACCTCAGCATTCAAATTGCCCCTACTTCGAAGTAAGTAAGTTTTATATACCCGAACAAACCAGTAGATAATTGCATGTGAGTGTTAGTGCCCAACCAAGAAGGGTGTTTGATATGGTAGACATGAAGTCAACATTATACTGTAACTATGCATAAACACTATGAAACCTTGAATGACTGCGGAGAAAAACTTAAAATTCTGAAATAGGAAGTATTCTATGTGTATATTGCTATCTAACAGATAAGACTTCTTCCCACAAGGCATGGGAGTTGAACAAATAAGATTACCACAGGCTGGTTTTAAAGAATGCAGACTTACTGCTGAGATTTGGATTCATCTGCAACCACAAATGGACATGTAGTTTAAAAGAAGTAAATTGTTTTTGAAAATTCCATCTAAAATTATTGCTGCTTAATATAAACATAGTACACAGTATATATTTAGCGTTTACATGCCAATTGCAAGAATTTAACAAATAAAAAACAATAGTTTAACAAAAATAAAAAATTCAGGTCGGCCCAATTTCGGCAGGTCGGTCGGTTAAGCGGAAACACAGATGTTTTCTTTTTGTCCTAACCGTATAGGAAAGCCCCAAACCTACAACTATTGCACAATGACATCAGTTAGTTTGATCTTAATTATTGATTTACTCCAGTCCAAAAACAATAGTCATTTGGCACATTTTATCATTCCTTTTCGAAGTGCCATCTAATGAAGGTGGATCCTACCACAGGTCCGAAATTGTGTCTCATTGAGTTATTGTGCCCCACCACACTGTAACTCGCTGAAAGTCAAAGAATACATACATTTCTATAATAAATCAGATGTGGCTATGAAATATGCAACGAATCGCAGTCGTCCACTTCACCAAAATGTATGCATATATGTAAATTTATGCAATATGATATCTTTTTCAAATAAATTGCAAAAATTAAATTAAGATTAAACCTTCATCAGATGACAGCCATTTTGACCAGATGTAGTAAACATGTGTAACCGTGGAGCCGTGAATAAGTGAATAATTGTCTGGAATTAGATAATAGTTATAGGCAATGTCTCACTCTGCCCATGTCTAACTGTGTCACACCTTCCCCTACATCTGGTTCTGCAACATATTCTCGTAATAGGTTCATATTGGACTTATTTAATTCTGAAAAAAAGCCCGTAGTGAGATTATTATTATTTTATATTCAATTAAATTTGTTTAAATCAATATTTAGAAAAACTATCGCTGTTGTAACCTCCGCCAGGTTACCCCGAGTCACCGCACCAAATTTGGTTGAAATCGGTCCAGGTATCTGGGAGAAAAAACCGTACAGACAGACAGATACTAACTCTTTAATCTATATATATATATAATATTACTAGTAGGATATGTCTATCCGTCCGCCTGTCTGTCCGCATTTTTCTCCGACTGCTTTCCGATTTCATCCAAATTTAGTGTGTTGACTCGGGGTACCCTGGTGGGGGTTATAATGGCGTTAGTTTTTCAAATATTTGATTTAAATTAAAAATATATATATTAATATAAGCTCAATATGGGCCTATTTCAGAATCAAATAAGTGCAATATGAACCTATTTGCACGAGGATATGATGCAGCAGATATGTACGCTCTTTATATATGTGTTTTCACTGTGGCCCGCGCCATCCAACGGAATGACGGGTATAAGTCCACTATGGGTTTATTCCAGAATCAAATAAGTCCATATAATTATATAAGAGTAGGATCTGTCTGTCATGTGCGCCAAGCGCACACATGTTACAGGCCCCTTTGTGTAGGAGGCAGAGCCCCCCTTCCCCGACGCAGAATAAAGGATCCCTTCGCGATCCTGTTTCATCTAGTTTATATATAATTAATTACAACTACTTTCGTTTTCGTCGAAATGCGGGCATTTGATTGGTCGAGAGGCTACCGCGTGACCTGATCTATCAGTACATAGACGTTGCAGTAGACGAGTCACATCGCGTAGTGACACTTTAAGAAAAATGGGCGAGTCTATAACCATCGCCCCACACGACGTCCCCGGATGATTCGAAAGCGCGGAACGAGAATTCCATTAGAATTTCAGTGAAAAAACAACTCGAAAACTCAATGCTACAAACATTTGAACAAGTAGTTTATGTCTATATTCCATGTCTCTGCTTCTTATCTATACTATACTATACTTATGTCTGTTCATTTCAGCATTATTCATGTTTTTGTAACGCTCGATTGAACACTCAAAGTTCGTGCCGCGTTTTTTATTTGTCCAATTTTCGAAAAAGCGTCTATGACAACGTGTATAGTTACTGCTGTGAACACAACTTATCATGAATCAGGCTGATCAACATGGGCAAATTTTATTGGAAATAAATAAAATGTGTTACCCGATTACAACCCTTTTAACATTTTTCAGCTTCATAACAATGCTAATGACATGACATTTGTCACGAGCACATTATATATGATCAGGGCATTTGTTTACAAATTACATCGGTCATCGGACTGGTCTGGAGCTAATAATTTTACCGGAGATCGCGGATTCGACTGTGTGTGTTGATAATTATTGGGTTGTTATTGAGTCATTTTAAACGTAAATCGTAGCCAAACAAGTAATTCTTTTTTATCATGTATAGTTCATTGCTGAAAATTGAAGTTGAAGTGTAAATATTTATTTTCTGAAAGTTTGCTTGACGAAGTTGCTCGTTGCCAGTGACAATTTCGGCCAATTTATTTTCGGCCCATCAACCAAATTCCGAGATCGTCCAACGGAAAATCATGTTTTGGCAATTAATTTTCTGAGATGGATTAATAATAGATAGTTGAAAATAAAGTGTTATAGTTGTAATTATAAGCCATCAACGTCGTTTTTCGGTTGATCTATGAGCGTATAGACCCATCAGTAGACGAATAACATACTTCGTATGTTATTCGTCTACTGATCGGTCTATACGCTCATAGATCAACCGAAAAACGACGTTGATGGCATATATAGATACCCAGGAAACTATATAAATCATGTTGCAGAAGAGATAATTCATCTTTAGCGTAAATTAATGTTGTCACTTTAATTCCGTTGGAAGAAATCAAGGGCACATATAGATCAGTATGGACTCAGCAGGGGAATATTTTTTATGAAAATATTTTTGAATATATACGGGCAACTCCTTGATATGATGACCATAATTAGGTTGTCCACAGTTGTATATGTATATGCATGTACATGTAGACCGACATCTCAGTGCTATGAGAGTAATTAGTTTGTGCAATGTTTCCAAAGCACCGTCAGATCTGGTGGGTCCAAGCACCAAAATTAACAAAGACATGTTTGTTTCAACTTTACTCCATTCTTATATGTAGATATAGCGTGCGACAACTTTTTCGTGAAAAAATCACGTGACTTCCGGCAGTGGTTTCACAAAATCGCGGATTAGGCAATGAAACAAATTTGCTACTTCACAACTTTCGATATGACATTGAGGCAATAGACAACTGAAGTATTTATTTATTTATAAACAGTAAGTTGTTATAAATATGTCCTGCATAAGTTCATATTAGATCAGTTTCATTTGTTAGCTAAATGAAGGCAGTTACGGCGTCATGACGTCAAAACGTCATTAGTCCCATAATCCAGACATGACTGAACGTGTCATGCCGTCTTCGCGGACAACTGATTTCACCTCACTATAGACTAGACACGTATTGATTGATTGATTGAGAGTTTAACGTCGTTTTAGCCGCTATATAGGCCATATATCACGGCCATACTGGCCATATAAACGCACACACGCGCTTCAATTACTAGTTATGTTATACCAGTTTGATTTAGAATGGTGTATTAAATTTTAGCTACCTTACTAGTATTTAAATTCGCGCAGTACTATTTTTCGCACACCCATTGGTGCGCGAATTTAAAAATGAGCGAACATTATTACGACTTCAAAGTTTACCGTATATCCACGGGTAAAATAAGATATGGCAATTGCTTGTAAGAATCACACGTATACCAGAATGAAAGCAGAAAAACAGGTCACCAAATCCACAAACCACGAGTGAAGCCATGCTCATACACATGTAATCTGAGTTACTTATAATATCACATCAAGTTTTAAATGTACATGCAGCGAAGTGTTAACTTTTTCAGCCGCCAATACGATATTTTTGGTTTAATACTTCCCACTTCGTATCAATAATGTCCACATATATAACGATTTAACTATATCAATATATAAAGAACAAAGTAACGGTGTTCTGTTTAATGTCCATTTTGTCGTGATGGTCTCTAATATACACATATACACTGAAACTGTCATCAGATCATACCTTTTACGAAAAAAAAACAGTGGTGTGCGAATATAATGTGCACGAATTCAAAATTAAGCGAAAAATAGTACTGCGCGGATTTAAATACGAGTAAGGTAAATACATCTTACATACTTATGTTTATTATACGATTAACAGTGAATTATAGAAAAAAACGCGTTTAGATAAACATGGATATCACACAGAAGGGGATATGGAAGAATATAATTTCACACTAGCTCGCGCGTGCGACTGATTAACTTGCGTGTACCAATGCGTTACCGGAATATTTCAAAATCCACGCGCATCAGTAGAGTTATCTTTCCTCTTCTTCTATACTGAACATGTCTGCTTTGTTTAGGTTGTGCGGAAAATATGGAAGGCCGTTCAACTCTCGTCGGAGATTATCTTTGGGGAAATAACCCCCCCCCCCCCCCCGGAAATTCAAGCAGTTATTTAAGGAGATTGATGAGGATTCGTCAAGGGAACAGTTTCTTGTGGTGGTGATGCTGGAAGTGGAACTGGGTTGGACACAGTACCTAGCAGTAGCATTTTGTTTGATAAAATCGACGGAATTAACCCTGTCATCACTACACCTTCAAGTACATCTTCGGCTCATTCTGTCAAAAGTGTTGGAAACCAGAGAAGAATGGACAATCTGAGGTTTATCAAAATATCTGGAGATGATGTTGATAATTTCAGCCAAGAGCAGCAGAATGTGAACAACAAAAGAAAGCCTGAGTATGACTTTTTTTTAGCCTGTATGCTTTGGAAAGTGCTGAAATAACAATGATAGAGGAAATTCCACGGAATAAACTTTCTAAACTCATTTCTGAATTCCTGATTGAATTTGAGCCAACAACACTGCGCGCTTACATATCATCTTTTGAACGATATCTAAGGAGTAAGAACTATGAAGCGTCACTCATAACTGACCACATATTTGCCAAATGCCGACAAACACTAAAAAACAAACAAAAGCCGTTAAAATCTATGGGTCGAGGAAACAAGCCACATGCTGCAGATCTACTGTCTCAAACTGACATAGATAAACATTTTGCCGCAAAATTACTTGGACCTCCTAATCCAAAATCACTGCTGAATTCAATGTGGCTGATGTGTACGCTACATTTCGGAATGCGAACTGGCCAAGAAACTTACTCACTGAGATGGGATGACGTTGAAGTAAGAGAAGATGAGGCGGGCATGTAATATGTTATATACCCAAGAGCGACAAACGAAAACGAGAACTGGAAAAAACCCAAGGGATGTCAGGTAAGTCAAACTCAGAGCGTATTCGGTATAAGACAAATTGAAAGATCCTGTCACCTTATATCAGCTATTTGCAGAAAAGAGACCAGCTGAAATTTGCGCGCCTGACTCACCATTTTTCTTGGCGATCAACCATCAAGGGTGGATGGAACTAGGGAAAATCGTGGTTAAAAATGCATTTGGATTAAATAACATCTATGCGATAATGAAGAATATGTTCATTGATGCTGGACTAGAAACCGAAAAGCTAATAACAGCTTACAGTGCGAGGAAACACTTTGTGCAGTCACTGTGTGATGAATGTGTACCTGCCCACGAAATAATTCAGGTGTCAGGACATAAGAATGTGAACAGCCTACTGAATCACAGTAAAATAAATCAAGAACAAAGTGGGCAAATATCAGATATTCTATCAGACAATGACAGAAATACAAACATCGGTTTCTCCAAGAATTCATCCTGAAAGCAGTGAAAGTGCGAGTACCTGTGCAGCTGTACCGACCCCCAGTCGCTGTGTAAAGATACCTGCTGAAATCTCATTTCCAAGTCATGGTGAAATTTGTGACAATTCCGGACAGTTGCCGAAGTCGGTATTCAGTGGTAATACATTTCACGGAGCCGTTAATGTTTATTTCCAGGCTTCTTAGAATCATACCGTTACAAATGAAATGAACCTCATTGCAAATCCAAAGCGTTTCAAACGTATTCGGGTCATTGACAGCGACTGAATTTACTGAATTGAGTTTACAATTTCGAGCCGGTGTTTCCTGATGTACTGTTTCCGGTTTAATTTCTCATTCTAAGTTTGTATTGAAGAAGAACAAAGTGAAAGAACCAATTGTGATATTCTAATTTATATTATATTCACTTATATTATTACAGTTATAACTAAAATCTATTTTATGTTGAAATTCGACATATTTATGGGGGGAAATAAAGGGAAGAAAAGTAGCATTGCGAGAACAGGTAGCGATCAGCTGTTGTCTTCACAAATGATACATCGACTGAAGACGATTGTCAGATCATTTATCGTCGTAAATGGTGAATTTCTTAAGAAATGCATCTAACAAAAAGAATGCCCAGTGTTTTTGAGTGGATACCAAAAAATATGTCATTCGAGACCGAGACAAATGCCTCGCTCACTCATGACATATTTTCGGTATCCACTCAAAAACACTAGATATCCTCTATGTATTATATTTCAAGAAAGGGCTATGCGCAACGTGGCGTATCACCAACAACGATCGCCTCGAAGATGGGTCATAATTTTAATTTACTCAAGCATATCGCACTGCAAAAAAGTCAGTCAAAGTGACTAAGTTTGCTTAATCACTACCATTGTCTCAGATTCAACTAAGATTTGGTAGCCATTTTGGCTAATGACCGAATGTTAGTCATGACGACTAAGGGTTGAAACATAGTCACTCTAACTAAGCGAAAGCAAATAAATTAGTCATCATAACCAAGTTGCTATGTTAGTCATTTTGACTAAATATGTCACTACTTAGTCACTTTGACTAGGATAATATCTTAGTCATCTTGACCAAGCTTGGTACCAATTAGTCACTATGACTGAGGTACTGTGTTAGTAATTTTTTGACTACCACAGTATCTTAGTCATAGTGATCATAATGATCATAGTATAAATTAGTCATTATCCAAAAACTATTAAGAGATCAGTTTAATGTATAGAATATCTATAAAAGTTAAATGAAAACACAAGTAATTGTGATACATGATTGAATTATCAATTGACCATGCACATACCTACTGACGCTGGAGGGGTCACTATCATTACGCGACGCCGATGTGCGGTTAGGTACCCTGCTTAAAATTTTATGCGGTCGAGTATCTCGCTTAACGAATCAGTGTGATTGAGTACCCCACTTTACAAAATCTCGGACTGGGATGTACATGTACTACTAAAGTATGGTATCTGTGGGACTTGTGCACAATTTATTGCCTGCATCACAATCTCATTTCAACTGTCTCGTGTATAACCTGACTTAACCCTAGCTACATATACAATGTACTATAAATAAGATAAAATAACTTTCCAAATAAACATTTATTTTCAATAAAGTAATCACATATGCTGGTCAGATAACAATACAAGAAATAGGGGGTACACTGAAATACCTGCAGATTTTAGTGGATATTAGAAGTATATCATGAGTGACGACATGGTATATGTTCACATAGCATCCCATGTAGTGACGGATTCGATAATACAAATATCTACTAAAATATCAAGGTATCTAACAATATGCTTTGTTAGTACTGGTAACTATATGCTTTAAAATTAGGTAACATAAGAACACAGTTTAGTAAGACAGACACTCAGCTGATCAGTGCAGATCAATCAAGTTTAAATTTACGACAAATATTATTTCTGAAAGTTGTGCATCAAAATTCCATTACATATCAGATTGTTATGTAAAGTGAAACATATAATACAATAACACCTATTTCAGCGTATGTGGTATATACATAGAATTGTAATACGACCTTGCCAAAACCTGAACACAAGGCTCATCCTGATTAGTCAGTAGCCTTATTCTCGTGAATAAATGGTTTAGACGTAAAGGTTTTCCTGTCAGTTAGCTTATCAATTCATATTTAAAATATTGGTAATTTGCATCAGATGACAATAGAAGGTGAATCCTGGAGAAATTAAATTATTTAAATTGTTTATATTAGATTAATATACATGTAGATCTTCATATCACATTTGTGATATATATGAACCATCAATATATTAGGCTGATCAAGTTCGATACAATGATCATTTCAAATCAAGTATACCAAACTGCATACATGTAATACATGTATAAGACAATGTGTGATGTTTAAAAGTAAGTAGATGCATACCATGCACGATGACATTGCCACAACATATTGGATAATTATGTTTTTTTTATTATGTATGTTTGAAACTGTACATACATTTTCTTTCAAAGTAATTCGCCAACCTTTGTTTTGTACTTTGTATTCTAGTATACATATCAGAACATATAGTTCTTTGTTTTTTATGTTATTTTTATACACAACACTGTGACAAGATATGTGTTTCAAGTCCACCCGTGAAAAACTAACATATTTTCAATGCCATTTACATGTGACATACAAAAAATCAAAGAAATGTTGATAAACTTACCATAATTTCTAGACTTTTACTTTCTGCTTTTGTTTGGGGACGAAACTGATGGAGACAAAACTATATTTTTAGTGACCACCTATGCTGCTATTAAATTAAGCAGTATTGAACCCTATATCATATGATATTAAACTGGAAATTACTGATTTTGTTAAAATAGTGGGTGGATGTCCGAAATTGGACAGAAAAAATGTTTGAAAAACGGAACAAATTGGGTGTTTGGGTACCCAAAATGGTCAAAAGCAAAAAATGCAGATACTTGTACCTGTCTGGAATTATGTTTCGACCCCCCCCCCCTGCTTGCCAGGAGCGTTTTCGTCGAAAATATTGTAATTTGATACTACTTGTGGCACAATGTGGTTTATATTTTCTTTCAGAATCAGGTTGCGAAGTATTATTCGGCGTTTGAACGTCGATTTTAGAAGGCTTTTATTACCTGGTTCTTTGCCAATGCATGAATGAATGTGAACGCTTTGCTCGAACGTTTCATTGAATAAAATACAAATTATTAAACAATCAGGCAAGCGATTGATTTTTTCTTTTCGTTTCTCACATATTGGTTATGTTTTTGTTAGTTTGTCATATTATGAATTTTGGAAACAGTGTATAATTGGTCAGACGAGATATTTGTTCATGGTCGATTCGTCAACGATATTATCTTGCGTTGGCGTATTTTGAAATAGTTCTACATGTATTTACATGTGCATGCATTTGACCTAGAACTGTTAGACATTAACCAATCAAAAAGTCGGTTTGAAAAATTGACCAACTAATAACATCTGTAATTGTGAAATATCTGAAGCCCAATAAAAGACACAAGTCATATGATAAACTATACTATTAGCGTATTCATGAGGAGATTCATAATTTGATAACTTTTGCGATTTTCTGGCGTTTTTGACACATAAAACAATTAATTCCTTATTGAGAAAATTATTGAATAGTAGATATTTTCTATATGATATTTCCAAAATTGGCACTTTTGTCCGGTCTGTCGTGATTCGAACCTTCCCTATTACTAATGGACTAGACAACAATCATGCCGCTAGAAGTGGAACCTATCCATGTCGCTTGTACCGACTTGTGTGGTATTCATAGATGAATAAACCTTAAATATTATACTTTTGTGAGATAAAACTGAAGCATATACTTTTGTGAAATGGCGACGGGGATGGAATCACCAGTAGCCACAGTTGGATTTACCATTTCCAGCACATCAGACTGTATACTATATACTATGATGGCATGTAATTCTAGTGATAAGATAGACAGCTCAAAGGTGAAAGAGTACAGTGTACTAGCACAGCATACTATTCTAGACAAAAAACAAGGTGTTTCTTTATATGTAGAAATCCTGTTGATCGCAAAACAGGCTTTACACAAATTAAACTTATCTTCTTTTGACGGGGGTAATTTAGTTGGAAGGTTTAAATGAGAAATGAGCAAATGGCTTAACACATATATTTGGTTCCCTTATTTTATATATCTGATAGCGGATATTTTCAGAATGTTCTTAAATACCTTATACTTAGATCGTCGCAGTTCGGTCTGCATACATGCATCAGAGAAAAAATGTTGAAATATATGATGATAAATGTACTATGTAATTTTTGTTTTAATATTTCTGTCCTGTGAAGTTTATTCATTGCCTAGGACCACTTCAGAAAGAAAGTTCCAAGCAGGAACTTTCTTATTTCCATGATGGTCCTATTTGATGCCTGAAATTTAGACCCTATTGTAAAAAAAAGATATCAATAGTATTAGTATTCAACAGTAAAAATGTTCTTTGATATATTGTTATTTAGGGTGAGATGGCTTGTGTTTTATTGCCATTTAAAAGATAAAATAGTACCTTGACGTCCGCAATGCTCTTATCTATATAGAACTGTTAAATTGTGCACCAACCGGCCTACCAAATATCCCGTAGTCTGTATAATTATTGTACACAATTATGCCATCTCATTTCATATTGCACTGTTAATATAGGGCAGCAGGAAGACGACCACCTAAGTCATACCGCTACTGCACAGTAAGATAATTTTATTTGATGTTTTTACAATGTTTCATTTATTATTGTGCAAATAAACATATTCCATTATATTAAAGATTTAATTGATTAAAGGAAGGACTGAATATCACAATAACCAAATACATGTGGTATTACATAGAGTTGCTGAACCCTTATTTCAGTTTCGTTGACGCAATAGAGATCCCGTGCTGGCGGAAGTACCGGTTCGGCCATCTTGCCGATGGAGGCTGGGAGGTTTGTGCAGAGGACAAGTATTCAATCGAGAAGAATACGTGCATCGTTTACTCATTCGGGTGAGTTACAAGTGCATCGTTTATTCATTCGGTTGATTTATGTGTGCATCGTTTGATCATTCAGGTGAGTTATAAATGCATCGTTTACTCATTCGGGTGAGTTATAAGCGCATCGTTTACTCATTCGGGTGAGTTATAAATGCATCGTTTACTCATTCGGGTGAGTTATAAGTGCATCATTTACTCATTCGGGTGAGTTATAAGTGCATCGTTTACTCATTCCGGTGAGTTATAAGTGCATCGTTTACTCATTCGGGTGAGTTATAAGTGCATCGTTTACTCATTCGGGTGAGTTATAAGTGCATCATTTACTCATTCGGGTGAGTTATAAGTGCATCGTTTACTCATTCGGGTGAGTTATAAGTGCATCATTTACTCATTCGGGTGAGTTATAAGTGCATCGTTTACTCATTCCGGTGAGTTATAAGTGCATCATTTTCTCATTCGGGTGAGTTATAAGTGCATCGTTTACTCATTCGGTGAGTTATTTTGTGACTGAAGGACAAGCTGTCTGCAGTACTTACCGCTGCCACTGCAGCACCTATATACAAGTGAATAAATCACTCATTTATTTATTTGAGACTTCTATAGGTTACAATTCATTGTGCATTATTCTGAGAAACTGAACTGTCCATATTCATTTTAAAATTGTCTACATCGAGCTAGAATGAATTGTAACGGACAAAATACTTGAATAAAAAACGTTAGATTTAATTAAGAAAATACACATGTCGGCAGCGGTCAGACATAGCGTACCGAGGGAAATGAACACTGTTTTGCTGCTTGGCTGAAGGCATATAGTAGAGAAAGCCAATGTTTTCTTACTATAGAATACGAACAAGGTGTATCAACTTGAAATCAGATTTGAAGAAAAAGTTTTCTCAAAGATGACCCTGGATGTGAATGTGGAACATGCTTCTCAAAGTACCGTCGGTACCAGACCTACATGTAACGGGACGGTTCCGCGTCTGGTACCGCGGTACCGGTATCGGTACTGACAGTCTCAATTGATAATATTGTATGTGGCTGCTTGGATGTATACGAGTAGTATGTACAGTGTGGCAGGTACGAAATGCAGGTTGACCTTACGGCTGGAAGTAGATAACAATGTGGATTTAGAAGAATTTACATAATGAATTTCGCCAATCGATTGATCAATCATTTGTTTTCAATACAACAAAACACTTCAAAACAGGCATTTTTTTAGCAAAGATTCTTATAAGACCACGCAAATTGCAGTTGACAATTAGCCGTTTGAACGTGTATTTGAACAATGAGTGTAAGCCTGTAAGGTTCCATCTTACAAAGAAGCATCGCTAACTGATTGCTTTGTTTTGGATAGGTAAACTGTAAAGTCGATGATACATGCGTACAATCTGCGTGACTTGAATTAAGGTGACTGTAAAACATTGTGATCGAATGGGTGTAGATAACGTAGTCGCCATAAATGTAACTGATTTGATATCCAAATTGGTAACAGGCAACGTCATTCCTATGTATGAATATGATATTAAGCGAAGATTCAAGATGGTTGGTGGGTCGGTAAGCTTTTCTGCTTTGGTATTTTTACAAAGCGGTTGAATAAGCTTCCTCAGCGATCGAATATAATTAATGATGAACAGTTAACATACACTAACACAGGGTCACTCAACTTCAATGACTATTAAAACTGAGACTGTTGAATCCGATTTAAATAAAATAAAATTTAAATACAATGATATAATGCTGAATCTGTCTGCATTGACCAATCATTATATCTTATTTCAACTTAAAAGACAACAAACCCACAAAACAATCATTCCATTTGAGCTTCGAGGACAAGTGCATGTCGGTTTGGTGTCTTTGAAGTATAGATATATACATGGTATACCCCCCTCAACATTGTATCAACTGCAGTTACTGCACCTGACGTCAGTCGGAGCCACGTGCATCGTGACTTGTGGCTCAGACAGGGATTGGTCATTTGTAATCGCCTAGTACTCAACACTCAGTACCGGTACGGTGAAAATTGTTCAAGTACCGACGGTTCCAGTACCAGTACTGGTACCTTTGAGAAGCATGATGTGGAAGCATTGAAACTGCAGCGCACTAATTTTTAAATTGCCCGCTATTTAGGGAGCAAATGATAAAATTCCTTGTGAATTTACCATATACTCTATCATGTGATATATAACTGAAAGAATCTGATAACTTATCAGTGGAAGAAAATGTTAATATTTTTTGAGCAGTTCAACTGAACATTGACCGAACTGGCAGATACCATAGATACTGCCATTGACTAAACACCAACCAGGTTAGCCATAGAGGCCATATGTATATTAGCTTGGCAACAGTACTGTTGACACATTTAATTATATACACCATATGTAGGATTTTCAGTTGTGCATCAATATTAAATTATTCTAGGTTCTCTTTATGATACCCTAGTCAGACACACTAGTGAGAGGTAAGAGTATCGTATATATACAGTTCATAGGAAATATCATTTACTCTATGTTTTCGAAATGTGTTACCCATTCATGGTCGTTCATAGATGATCAAGTATCAATACTCACCTGGAGCAGAACAAGAGAAATCTGGAACTTACTAATAGATATTAAACTATAATGAAATAATTTCTGATTCAGAAGTAACACACCGGGGAGGTGACTTTAGAAAAGCGTCCTGCTTGTTGTCAGATCCTTCATATCTCACAAATGAACAACTCAAACAGGCAAAAATGCAATACTAAAATTTATATAAATTATAATGTTCTTCAAAGGGTAATTATTACATATGCATGTACATGTGAGAGCTACCCAATATTCCATGAGCCGCATATCGCGTCAATGACTTGTCATAATCCCATTCTTTAGACACACTTTCTCACTCATTTCTACTATATTGGAGCTTCAATCGAATGTTATATCGGACGCTGGTTTGAATTCTCACACAATTTTGTCACATTTTTTAAATGCCCATTTCGGAAAGGCTTCTTTTTTTTGCCCCTTCGATTGTGGCTGGATGTTTAACCGTGTTGGGAAGGCAATCTTCTCAATTTACGTAGTGGATTTCTCAACATATTACAGTGTTGTATCCTGTAATTTTAACCCACTTGGGTTGGTTTCACAACTAGCCAGTGTGTTATGTCTAACATGCTTGATGGACGCAACTTACTTATTTGAGTGTTAATTTAACAACTAGTCCTTTAGTTAGGCCCATCCCTCCAAATAAATAAAATTGTTTTGTTAGCCCGGGCATTCGCGTGAACCGCTGAATGTCAATAATAATCGGACATGTCCGCGATTAATCTTCAAAATGATATGTCATTTTCGGTGATAGATAAAGGTAAAGTGATGATATGACCATTTAATATAGTGTGTACATACATTTTCGGATAGCGCGCGACAAACAGAAATGGAAAACAAGTCACTGCACTACATTTGGAATTTATTATCATTTAAACGTCACGTATTTAACATTAAATGTCTAGATTTATGGCGTATACGGATTTGACGTATATGTGACATATGCATGGGATTTACGAACACTTATTCTTCCACACTTACATAGAAAAGTAGGTGCACATTTATTTTTTTTAAACCTACAAATTACAGATCATATATTTTCGTAATAGCACAATTATGGATACATTAAATTAAAAATTAAATATACATGCAATTTACGCACTCTTTATATTAGAAATAACACAGTTATGGATGCTTTAAATTTCAAGTATACCTACAATTTAGGACAAGTTCATATTCGAAATAAAACTTTCTGGTATATTTATATCCACATCAACGTGACATTTACGAGAAACTAAATATATTCCAATGCATCTTCAAAATCAGCTTAATCCATATAATAGACAGCATTATCCATGTCACTCAATCACACAAACTTGATGGTTAATGTAAGATATTGATCTGAAAATAAGGGACATTTGTAAATGTGGCACAATAAAGTCATAAACAAGTTCAAAAATAGGATAACTGCAAAGTGGATATTTCCTGGAAAATAGAAATAGAACATAATCAAAGCAGAGAACAAAAATAGCGCCCAGAGTTATGTAACACTACGGTTAGATCGCCGAGCAGCCTGGCAGTTGTTTCAAATTGCATTTGTTATCTGGCTGCAAGATGGAGACATTTACGTGACATATATGACGAATCCAATTCGGAATTTGCGTTTTTCCGTGTTTGTGACATATACTTGACATTTTCGTGTAATTAAACATCAAGTTTTTGAAATGTTCGTATTTTTACATTTTACGCGTTATATACATGTCACGTATATTTAATATATGGACAATACGTGATATCGACATATCTGTAAACGTCACTGATTAAAAAAAAAAAAAAATTTTAAATCAAAATATTTCAACGATTCAAATGTGCCAGAAGTGCACAAAGGAGCCTGTGGAAAGTCTAGGATCTAAATGTGCGCTGAGCACGGGCCCTCAGCACACAAAGGCCCATTTGCGCAGAGGCCACATGCCTCTCTGACGCTGAATAATGGCTCCCAAAGGGAGCCTGTTTCAGCTGTTATCTATATAATATTGATACCTTCATCTGTTCTATAGGATATCCAGTGACTGGACATTTGACGATGCAATTGAAAAATACTATGGCTGCGAAATTCATAGCTTCGATCCGAGGTAAGATTAATATTACCCATCACGACCGCAAGATTAATATTATCCATATAGTTGGGTTTTTTCATACCCCCAGGCCATGCATGGTGGATCATTTTTATTTCCGCACATGCACTGAATTTTAAGTTTTTATCTGCACGACTGAGCGTAAAAAAGACACCCCTGCATCGAAGTTGAGTGCGAATGATATAAATATATCGACACAACTGAGTGTGCATGTGATCTGGTTAATGTTATTGTACGAGTTTAGGTTGGAGTTGTATACCCCATGGTACAATAATCGAGTGTCATAACTAGTTCACCAGATCTTGCCATTGTTTCGTTCTATGTTAATGCCATAGCACAGCGATTGCGGAATACTAAAACAGATGTTGTTATTACCTTATGCAGTTGCAGTTATAGATTGAGAATGCCTAATGATAGAGTGAAGACATTTTCTGTTACAGTTGACGTCATCAAGATAAAGAACGCTGTCATCTTAATAGGCTTGCATTGTCGAAGGATAATTAAGACATAGTTTCTAGTCATCGTCTTGAAAACTGTTGTATGTCGGTGCGTAACCACAGGGGCGTTTCGTTAAAACGAGTAAATATGAATTATCAAATATACACATTTAAACAGAGCGCGCCACTTTAAAAACCACTTCGCTATACAAACATACGTAACCAAGACAAATACTATTCGGATACAAATGACACATCTAACGGCCATAATTAAGAAACGCCTTCACCTATTCTTAAAACTCTAGTACAAATAGATCGAGTATGCATTTCTAAGTTAAACGGTTCCAAAAGTTCGAAAACAGACTCTGATCAAAAAGAAGAGCACCGGCTGATTGGTCCCTCTTCATTGCAGGATAAAATATACCGCGCTTTTCAAACTCAATAATTATCGATAAGAAACTCACCTTTTGTACAAAAATTCTTCATGTATCAACAATTATAATGTTAATCTGCCCAAATCACAATGACGTCACATTGCAATAAGACGGACTCGTTACTATGAGCGCAAATGTCACTAATTTCACTATTATTTAACTTCAAACATTTTTATAAATGAGTGAAAATGTGCAACACGATGTCTACTGATATATGGACCGATAATACGTGCGAAATATTTGAGAGAAACACAATTTAAAGACTGTTCGAAAAACATATCACCAGTTTTCGTGCGATAGACAACATGTCAGAAAATGCATTGGCGACGGATTGTTCCACATGCACAAATGCACTATCACATAAGGCAAGAACCATTAAATGTAACTTCTGCATCTCATGTGCGAAATTTCTGCGAAACTGCAGGAGTGCCATGAAAGCTAACGCCCGTAGCGATCATATTCCACCAGTACAAAACATGGGAACTTTTTGAATTTTTGATAGGGAACATTATAAAGTCGAAAAAATAACGTGGGAAATATATTTCTTAGTTAGAATCTGCTCCTTAATAATGTACTTCACTGTAGGTGAATGTCCCAACCCGAAATTTCACGATTTAAGTGACTTTGTGAGCGATTTTGCTTAGTGTTGCTTACAATTATGGAGTTTATCCTGAGTAATTAATTCAATATTTATTGTGATATCGGCTCACACAAGTCACAGAAAAGCATGCCATTACGAGTTGGGACCTTCACCTACAGCGGATTACATTAGTAAGGAACAGATAATCACTAAGAAATATATTCCCCGCGTTATATTTTCGACTTTATATGGTTCCCTGTCAAAATTTCAAAACGTTCCCAGGTTTTGCACTAGTGGAATATGATATCTATGGACGTTAGCCATAGTAGAGATTCATGGCATGATCTAAAGTTTATGAAGAAGGAGCCGAATCACATCTCCACGTGTAACTGTGCTGGATATATTCGGGTTATGCCCAAGTTGTCAGATATCAGCAGTGTGATTATGAACATGAAGGAAGAGTTCAACAGCACAATGTCTGCCGTATATATCAACTCTTAAGTTACAAGTTTCCAAAATCGAAGATAATATGGAAAGCATTTTAACGCTTGGCCCAAGGGTCGCGATATCGAGAACTCGGTGGTTTCTAACCTTTAAGTCCGTTGATGAACGGACACAGAAAGTATTTTCTGAACATAGACAACGCGGCAAACGCGAATACATAATATTGGATAATGTCCCCGAATCCATTGAGGAAGACGAAAGCGCACGGAAGAAAGATGACGAAACTCGAGTGAATGAGGTTATGAAGTACTGTGATGCGAACGTGCATGCACCAAATAATATTTATAGACTCGGTAAAAAGAATAACTCTGGACACCCAAGACCCGTGAACGTGGAGTTTGATTCTGTTCGTTCTAAGAGGGATCTACTAAAAGACGGGACGGGACGATTTTCCGGGACGGGACGGAACGATTTGTCTAAAAGACGGGACGGGACGGAACGAATATTTAAAAGTCATTTTATTCGGAAATGAAACAGTTTAGAGGCACAAACATGGTCTCAACTTGTTTATTGGCATCTACTCTATACGAATGTGATGTTTTTCCGATAAAATTGAGCGTATGCTGAACGGTGGGCGTTCGAACTAAAAGTCATATTTCGTTTACATTTTCATGTTTGGGTGACGGATTATTCCAGAAAATGTTTGTCTAATATATACTAAATAGTAAAATAGAAGTTTGCACTTGTTTTCTGCTGATAAAAGTAGTGTTTTTATCGACGGGACGATGACACCTCCATTCTTGAAAAATCTCCATTCCGCCGAACGAAAATCGTCGAAAATCTTAACAGAAAAACTAGCATTATGTTCACATTTTCATGTTTGGGTGACGGATTTTTGCAGAAAATGTTAGTCTAATATATACTAAATAGTAAAATAGAAGTTTGAACTTGTTTTCTGATGGTAAAAGTAGTGTTTTTATCGACGGGACGATGACACCTCCATTCTTGAAAAATCTGCATTCAGAAAACAAGTTCAAACTTCTATTTTACTATTTAGTATATATTAGACTAACATTTTTTGCAAAAATCCGTCACCCAAACATGAAAATGTGAACGAAATGCGAGTTTTTCTGTTAAGATTTTCGACGATTTTCGTTCGGCGGAATGGCGATTTTTCAAGAATGGAGGTGTCATCGTCCCGTGGATAAAAACACCACTTTTACCATCAGAAAACAAGTTCAAACTTCTATTTTACTATTTAGTATATATTAGACTAACATTTTCTGCAAAAATCCGTCACCCAAACATGAAAATGTGAACATAATGCTACTTTTTGTTAAGATTTTCGACGATTTTCGTTCGGCGGAATGGAGATTTTTCAAGAATGGAGGTGTCATCGCCCCGTCGATAAAAACACTACTTTTACCATCAGAAAACAAGTTCAAACTTCTATTTTACTATTTAGTATATATTAGACTAACATATTCTTCAATAATCCGTCACCCAAACATGAAAATGTGAACATAATGCTAGTTTTTCTGTTAAGATTTTCGAAGATTTTCGTTCGGCGGAATGCAGATTTTTCAAGAATGGAGGTGTCATCGTCCCGTCGATAAAAACACTACTTTTACCATCAAAAAACAAGTTCAAACATCTATTTTACTATTTAGTATATATTAGACTAACATTTTCTGCAAAAATCCGTCACCCAAACATGAAAATGTGAACATAATGCTAGTTTTTCTGTTAAGATTTTCGACGATTTTCGTTCGGCGGAATGGAGATTTTTCAAGAATGGAGGTGTCATCGTCCCGTCGATAAAAACACTACTTTTACCATCAGAAAACAAGTTCAAACTTCTATTTTACTATTTAGTATATATTAGACTAACATTTTCTGCAAAAATCCGTTACCCAAACATGAAAATGTGAACATAATGCTACTTTTTCTGTTAAGATTTTCGAAGATTTTCGTTCGGCGGAATGGAGATTTTTCAAGAATGGAGGTGTCATCGTCCCGTCGATAAAAACACTACTTTTATCAGCAGAAAACAAGTGCAAACTTCTATTTTACTATTTAGTATATATTAGACAAACATTTTCTGCAATAATCTGTCACCCAAACATGAAAATGTAAACGAAATATGACTTTTAGTGTTTAGATTATCGTCCCAGAAGTGATAAATTTCCCTAATTTCGACGCTTCGTTATTCGAACGCCCACCGTTTTAGCATACGCTCAATTTTATCGGGAAAACATCACATTCGTATAGAGTAGATACCAATAAACAAGTTGAGACCATGTTTGTGCCTCTAAACTCTTTCATTTCCGAATAAAATGACTTTTAAATATTCGTTCCGTCCCGTCCCGTCTTTTAGACAAATCGTTCCGTCCCGTCCCGGAAAATCGTCCCGTCCCGTCTTTTAGTAGATCCCTTCTAAGACGGCAGTGGATCGTGGAAACTCAGACAAAGAAATAATGCTGATGATAACGATTGTTTTTGCTCGTCAATTTGGAAGAAAATATTCATTACACCCTGACAGAGAGGGCAAGAAACAAAGAACTTCGAGCCAAAATCCGTTCCGAGAAGAAAAAGGCGAGAAATAAAGAATGGAAGAATAATCCATGATCCCGTTGACAAATGAACAAGGAAAGTAAATGATAGCAGGGGCACGACAACGGTCGAACAAACTTCAGCTGATAGCTTATGAATTAGCGACGCACAAACTATTAACTATCACACACAAAAGCAACACTAAAACAGGATGCATCGAGACAATCAGACTGTAAATTGTAGAAGTCGTAGAAGAAAAATAAACAACTATAGCGGCTTTTCGAATTCCCAGTATACTTCGTATACTTCCATATATATTAAACGTTTTTAAGGATTCTCGTTTTACATGTAATGCGCTCCCTATATTCCTTCTTCTCATGCACTTCCCCATCTCTAGCATTGATGCTTACTTCTATGTTTTGAATTTCGTGATGCCCACCTCTGACAAATTATAGACATTGTATCAGAATGCAGACAAAACAGTGCACAAATCGTCACCCTGTCTCTCGATTGTTTCATTTCCACATACAAGATATAAGTTAAAGATATGTGTGACTGAACATGACTATACGATTACCTTAAATTGTAGTTCACCTATATAGTGTTAACTCATTGTTTTTGCCTTATCGTGTACTAGCTGCAGTACCCGGTGTTGCTCGTTTAAAGAAGATTAGAAACAAGTGTTTTAACATATATTTATTTAATACTAAAGTTTGCCTATCGACTCGTCTATAATAAGCCGTGAAACTGGTATGATCGACTCGTCTTTTGTATGCTGTGTTCAATGTATGGTATGATGTGTGCATTGTATGGTAGGCTGTGTTCAGTGTATGGTTGGCTGTGTTCTTCTTTATGTATCTATATACCGTCGTGACGAGTAAACCGTTTGCTCTAAAACTTAGGAAATCGCACTCAAGTTGTGCCTTGATAACCTTATCACACCCACTCTTCAAATATATTATATCTCCATGTTTGATATTTTGGAGTTTTTTTCCGCCTTTGGTTTTTGGTGGAATTTGCCAATTTGGACCCACCCAAATGCGAGCTCTCCGTTGGGCAGGTTTCTTTCTCAGTAGAGCGGTCAAACTTTGGGAGATTACCGACAGTATATCAAGGTACCTGCTCCTATATTAGCTCGCTCTTTCATTAACCCATTTGGATATGGCGGTAAAAATAGGTTAGTGATACAACACTTAAAGATGGATTATCTCTTTAAATAACAAATTTTAAATAGTTGCGTTGGTATAAAATAATAGATATGAACTGAAGACCTATGTCCGGAAAAGCTTCTATCAATTAATATTGATTTTATTTCGAATATTAAATCGGGCCCATTTATGTTACTATTTTTAGAACAGACCATTCGGATGAGACCGTATTGCGATATAGAGCACTGGGCTGTTCCTACGGCTACGCAACGAATGTCAAATGTCACAGATTGGTTGTTTGTATTGTTTTGTTCCACAGATATAAGCGATAATGAGTATAATTAACGTTTATTTGTGACAAAATTGCACAATATAATTTCTGGTCTCTGTTAACAGTAACCAGTATTGTTCGTTAGCTGAACAAACACACCTTTTTAGACCAGAAAATATTCGAAATAAAATTAATATTAATCGATAGAAGCATTTCCGGACAGGAGTCTTCGATTCAAATCTAATATTTTATACCCCGGTAACTATTTAATACATGTTTACAAAGAGATAATCCACCTTTAACTATTCTTATTTACATTATAAAACAACGCCACGAGTAAACCTTCGGCTTTAGCGCAACTTAACGAGACGCGACAAAGTTGTTCTTGGACACTATCTATCACATCAACTCTTCAAAAATGTTTTATCTCGATGTTCGATTTTTGGACAATTTTTTTCCCATTTGATTTTCGTTGGAATTTGCCAAAAGTCTGAACCCACCGAAACGAGCTCGCTGTTGGGCAGGTTGATTTTATAGTAGAGCAGTCAAACTTTGGGGGCGTACCTACAGGACACCGACATACCTGCTCCATAATTAAGCGTGGTAATTAACTAACCAGTTTCGATTTGCATTTATTCCGATCGCCGTATAGCGGAAACCCCATGGAAAAAACTTTTAAGCGGTAATTGCGGGTCCGTATCACTCTTCCCAAATATTCGTTGTTTTTTTTTTTTTGCTTAATCTGACGTTTACATCCGGCATCGGTCTGCCTGGTCTCACCACCCCGGCCGCCTGGTCCCGCCGCTTCTCCGGGCCTGGTCTCATCCTCTCCCGTGCTCCAGCTCCTCCATTATCCATGTTCCTCCATTAGGGAGAGGGAATTGTTTTTTTAACATTCAGGGTCGGTAACTCGGTCAATTTTCGACCGATTTACAAAATTTTCACTGGATCGGGGTTATCGGCAATCACGGACCACCTTCTCAGTGGCGTCTACTGTAGATTCTAAACACACACCGAAACTTTCAACATTCTACATTTAGCGGTTCCTGAGATTAAGCGTTACAAATTTACTTCGAAGAGGAAGAAGAAGAATAATAGAGAAAAATGCCGAAACAGAATTATGGAAGTATAACAACAATTTCAATTACTCGTCGATCTTCATCACATCACATGCAGTATTCCGAAAAGATCGTGTTTTCTTGCCAGGACATACAGGATGAGGTGTTATGATAACAATCGTGAGTTATCTAATATCGCCGAACGAAATTAAATTGGAAACAGATTGTAAACTCTCCTGGGCGAAGATAAGCATTAACGAATCAGAACCACTCTATACTGGATGTTACTATCGACCGACTGATAGCAACACAGAATGCCTGGAACAACTGAACAATTCATTGAGAAAACTAACAACAAAATCTGCCGGATATGTTAATAAGCGGCGACTTCAATACTCCAGACATTATCTGGGATGAGGTTGAGTATTCTCATGTACCCTCTCCACAGGATGGTGCTGGTGTTAACACATTTCTGTTGGAGATAGTAAATGAACACGATTTAATACAAATGCCAAACGAAGCGACCCGTAACGATAACATTCTGGATCTTATATTTATAACAAATTCCAATGTGGTGAAATATGTACGAAATATAGATGACATGAGTGATCATGAAGCAGTGCTAACGGGGGTGATAACTTGTGCGAAAACATATATGAAAACAACCGAGAAGAATATTCGAATACCGCAAAGGCGATTTTAAAAAGATAAATGAAGTCTTAAAAGTCTGATTCGCATCCTTCGCAGAACTGAACAAAGTGAGTTCTATAGACGAAATTCAATACCGGAACGATTTTAAGGAAACTATATTGGTCATTGTGAACGCAAATATCCCAAGTTCCCAACAAAGTTGCCGTCCTCTAGGTGAAATATACCATGGATGACTAGAGATCTGAAACGTAAAAGTACGAACAAAGCAAAGGTTATATAGACGTGCTAAAAGCTCAAACACTACTGAATCATGGGATTGCATCGAACGAATCCTTACAGTCTGTGAACCAAATTGCACAGAAAAAGAGGACAAAACATCGGATATCGATACGCAACATACTGTGGGCAAGAACTTCTGGAAATATGTCAACTCGAGAAGACGAGAAAGCAGTGGAATTTCTATTTAGGTAGGGACATAGCTGATAACAAAAAGAAAGCAGATGCACTTAATGATCAGTTCCAGTCGGTATTCACCGATGATGACTTGTCATCTATGCCCAACCTCAGAACGAGAAACGTGAAACTAGACAGTCTAGCAAGCTTATGGTCCCTAGTTTTGACTATGACTATTACAAAAAATCGTTTCTCCCATCAACAACAATTTTGTGGAATAACCTAGACAGAAACAAGGTAACCATGGACTCCCTGGCAACTTTCTCAAATGCTCTGGAACCAAAACAAAAGATGACCCCTAAATGGTTATACCACGCTAACACGCGTGAAGTGCAAATTTTGCATGCACGCCTCAGATTAAACTGTAGCAATCTGAATTACCACAAATATTCTAGCTTCTTTGCCGACCAACCCATGTGTACCTGTGGTGAAGTAGAGGACACAGAACATTATCTAATTGAATGCCAATTATAGAATGCACAGCGATTGTTATTTATGAACGAAGTATCTGATATATGTAACATCACCACCAATATACTTCTACATAGTTCGAATGAAATATCTCAGGAAGATAACATAACGATTTTCCGAGAAGTTCAGAAGTACATTATTCGAACAAAAAGATTCAAATAAAATCTCGACCACAAACCAAGGACTTCCTCTTTAACCACACACATTCACATCATCTATCGTCTAACAGTTATCAAATCGACTCATATCGTCAAAAATCGCGTGAGAAATAGAAATATTAATGTTGATGTTATTAGATATTCGTACAAATCCAATTGATAGTGGTGTCGGCTCGGATGCAAACATGCTAGGTCAGAACACAAATTAGTGCAGAAATTAAAAGCAATAGCTTATCATCTACACTCCCCACCTCCCCTCCCTATACTGCATATCAGACTCACACAAACGTTTGATATGTCACCCCACACTCTTGTCTATACCGATCTATACTTCGTTCTGTTATACTAAATCTATTTTCAATCAATTTCTTTCTATTATTCCATAAGAAGAAAAAAATCTCATTTTGATATATCTATCGATCCAGCCCACACTGTGAGTAGCTGAGTAGCATATATACCAACAACGATTTTCTAAAATTAGTATGAACACATTTACCTAATACTGTGTTATCATTCTCACAGTGTGGGCTTATTCACACGTAATCGGAAACGACCCCCATAAGCTTTATGCTTGATGTCGGATCCCCTCCATAAACCAATATTCATGATTCATGATTGTTACATACATTGTATTTGAATTATATGGAATAAATACTGTTTACATCAACGAGTGAAGTACCTAATATCACAGACATAATTCTTAATGAAATGGAATCATAAAACTTCTATGGGAATTGAATATGGATAAAACAACAAGGCCGGACCAGATCTCATGCAGGGTATTGGAGGAAACGTCATGTATATCGGCGTCATATCTCAAAACTAATAATCGAGAAATCACTCGCAGAACAAGTAATTCCACAAGAATGGAAAATAGCAATCATCACCGCGAGCAAACCAGTCAAGTATAAACCAATATCTCTGACATCAATTTCGTGTAAATTGTTTGAACCTATATTGTTCAAGCACATCATAACCATCTTGATCAGCACGATATTTTAGTTGAACATCAATATGGATTCCGAAAAGAACGATCATGCGAATATCAAATTAATCACAATCACTGAAGAAATATCACGTGAGTTCGATAACAACCAGCAGATTTATATGCTGATACTAGATTTTAGTAAAGCCTTCGACACCGTTCCACACAATCGGGTGGTGCTCAAATTAAATGCTACGGAATAGCAGGCACTATATATGGCTGGATTTCATCTTGGTTGTCGGAACAGAAGCGAAAGATGGAAGAAGGTGAAGAATCGTCTGTGGTTGAAGTAAAATCTGGTGTCACACAAGGCCAGATGTTATGTCCTTTATTGTTCATTATATATAAACGACATAGGGAAAGATATCAAGTGCAATCTGAAACTGTTTGCAGATGACAGCTAATTATATGGAACGATAACATCTGAGAACAACTGTCAATTCCTACATAATTACCTCACGTCTCTAACCCAATGGGCAGACACTTGGCAGAACTTGTCATTCAACCCATGTAAATGCAACGTTCTAAGGATCCACAAAACTAAATCGCCCATAATATTCTAACAATCGATGAATGGTCACATACTGGAATCAGTGGAGCAAAGCACATATCATGGGGTGGAGATATCATCAATATATCACGGGAACACCACGTTTCTCAAATAGCTACCAAGCAAGCATAACACTTGGCTTTTTAAGACGAAATCTCGGACAATGTAGTCCGACATCACGTATACAAAAGTTTCGTTCGACCACAGTTGGAATATGCGTGTGTCGTATGGGATTCATATCGCGAATACCAGATAATCAAACTCGAAAAAAATCAGTAAAAGGTAGCAAGATTCGTAGGGAAAGAATATACTCGGGAGCCAGGGACTGTCACTAAACTGATAGACAGACTTAATCTGACATCACTGCATGAGAGACGAGAAATAAAGAGGCTCCTCGCGTTCCACAAAATCGTAAACGGGGGAATGGTAGTTAAACTTCCAGCATATGTGCAACACCAGACCCGGGAAACCAGACAATACCATCCAGCAAAATATAGTCCAAATCAGCCTGATTCTGATACATATAAAAGAGTTACCTCTGCCGTACAATCAACGATTGGAACAAGTTGCAGTGGTTGTATATATTTGACATAGACAAATATCCATCCTTACATGGAGAACCTTGTTATCTGCTACAAATTTAGAGATCATCAGATTAATTAACTGTCATATTGCTGTTCTCATACAACACAAATTCATGTGACGGGCCTCAATGGCGTCTTATGAGTAATTCCGTAAATGTAAAATCAATCGCATATTTGAATCCAAGTCGCCACTCTTTTCATACATTTCAGCAATAATTTCAAATCAGTTTTTGTATTAAACATGAACTCAATGACCTATTGGTGAGCACGCTCTACTTATACTGATCGTTGATTGGTTAAACCGGCATCAAGCGTAATTTATGTACTCCGAAGTAGCTTCGTAATTATCGTTGAATATAGGACGCTAAATATTCTCCTGTGCTAAAGAGAAACCCAACTGCCGGTTCTCGCCGGATTTTTTTTTCAGCATCTGTTTTGAAGTATTGGAACAGTTCTATCCTATAATTATGTACTATAATTGGAAACTATAGCTTTTGCTTGATCGATTGGCGTTAGAATTTTAGGAATCGGTTCAGGCCATTAGAAGTGAGGAGGTATCTGAAATAGTAAACTCCTTTGTAACGTAGGCTACGTATGTACAGAGAAGCGGCTTTTGAAGTGGCGTGCTCGCTTCAATTTTATACTTTTTAATTTATATTTTACTCGTTTTAACGACACACGCCCTTTGCATTCAACATGAAGGTGGTATGTCGTATACGACATATAAACAGCGAGGATATTAGACCGTATTTTTCAGTAAGAAACTGTGTGGGTACTTTGAGATTTGTGGTGTTTGTCCGTATTAGTATAGTCGTTGTTGTGATTTTGAAGAGTGAACCTAGAAACAATTGTTATAAAGCCAGTTTTTGTGTCATTTTGACCGGGAATATTTCGACAACAATATAACCAAAATGCGCTAAAATCCACTCTGGGGAAATTTGTTTACAGACATTTGAATACATGCAGGGTGTTTCGTCATTATGACACATAATTTACGATTGCAGATACACGCAGACAGTTTAATTGTGTGAGTTCGTAAACCATGCGTCCGTGGCAAGTTTTCGTGGATAATTGTCATATGAGTATACGATAGTACGACCCACTATACAGTATAGGCCATCCGTGCCTTCCACTAATAAAGAGCGTTATTGTAGAACTCCAACGCATGTGTGCGTTCCACAATAAAGAGCGCGTTCTACGAGTGTTGGAGGACAACGCCATTATACATGTAAGTCATGTGTGTACTCAAGTAATAAAGTACATGCGTTATCATAGAACGCCATAACGCATGTCACTGCAGTTGTGTAAGCAATAGTTCACATTGTTCGCAGTTGTTTCTGATTTATCATTTCGATTTTATATCTCTAATTGTGAAAGTAGTAAAAGTTGTTTTTTAGAAGTCGGTCACGCGTTTCCTGTTGAAACCTAACGGTGACAACATACGCAGAGTCGTTATTTCGTGGGAGAATCCAGAATAATGATCATGGATTACACGCCATAGTTCCGTAAATGAACAGACCAGATTACACTCTGTCCAATACAATTATGTAAAGAACAGAACCTAATCGTTATTTCGTGGATTTTGTGGATTTTCATGGATTATTGCAGAATATATATGATCCATATCCATACCAGAAATGCATCACGTGGATAATTTTACTGAAATTTCACATTATTGATAGAAACGCTAGGGACCACTTCGATTGGTGGCGAATTTGAAGCTTGTCAATTTCAACATGTTCATTTCATAATTATATTCATAAAATGTAGCCCACACTCATGTTGATTCAACTAAACTCGGCGATTAACGTCATCCGATTTACCGAATTCGAGTGATCGAACCTGAATGCATATTCTGCTGTGTTCGTAATTATATGTTCCTTCTTGTTCAAGATATGGTATGATTATATTATATCTATGTATTCACAACTACGTGTATGTACTTTATATCTAGTCTTTTAAAAAAGTCCATATTTAAACTGTTGTTTCGTTACATGCAGTCGTTTCCTAATCTCTGTAGTGCCGAAACACAGGCATTTGTTTGGTCCAAATGTTGTCCATTACTTGGAAAATAAAGCTTACTCAAGATTTTAATTCCGTCCGATGTCAAGCAGAATAGCACCGACCATTCCATTGTGCAGGGCGCGTATCCACGTTTGGTTATAACACCATCACTGTTCGGACTTGGCATAGAAATGAACCATGTGTTTGTTTCCAAATGACTAGTGAACGAGTAATCTCGGTTGGGATTCTCTGTTGCCAACGAAGAATTTGAGAGATACAAGCAATCCCTTCAGTTAAAACGAAACGCCCAGTCAAATACCAACTGACTGTTCACCCCAGTGCCTTGACTCAGTGGGTGACCGATAATGTCGACCACAACATAGCAACTTTGGATGGCAGGGGGGCCTTCCATGGAATGGGGATGATTGCAATTTCTACAACCATGAATCCACCGCCACTGACCATGATATGTGATCATTGGACAAAAGCTATTGAGAGTTGATGAGCTCGTGACTGATAAAGGAGTGTCCATCCCTAAATATGTTGATGTTATTGGCAAAGGAATTTCCAATATCAAACTGAAAACTCTTCTTCGTTTGGTCACACCATACACCCTCCCATCTGATCACAGCACGGATCGCATGTGGCCCTCGGCATGTTTGTTCAGTAAGAGTGAAACACCTAGCTCGAACTGGTGAGGTTTCATACAAAGTGCTTGCTCGCTGGACGACACTGACCGCTGAGAAATTAGATGTTCTGTTCCGTCCCATCATTTACTCTACACTCATGTATGTTGAGGAACACGTACGTAGATTGAACACCCAAACCCAATGTATCCCTTTCGACCAGATTTTGTGGTTTAAGGCGGCAAACACAATAACCTATAAGTCGATGAACATAGTGTGTTGGCTCGGAGGATTTCATACTGCAGTGAGGTATAAGGAGAATCAATGCATTTTATTTTCATGCCTGCGAACCGGGACCACATGCATCGTGGTGAAATCGCGGTACATGCAGTGTTGAAGTGGTAACATTACAACGGTGTTAGAGGTTACCGCGGTGTAATACCGCAGTATTACCAGGGTGACAACACGTTATATGTGGTCAATTACTTTAAGTATAGCTGTACCTTGATTTAGTCACAACCAAATGTCTTGATGAATAAAAGCAATTAAAGGTACTCAATCTGATTCAATGGTCCCCATATCATCATATTCCAACAAAAACAATTTTTTTTAGATTGCCGCTCCAGTTATCAGAATCGATTATTGCCCAAAAATATTGCTAAGGCCAAAATAATTCACTGTTTCCGATAACATTGGGAACATTTTCCTGGCAGGCAGGCAGGATTTTTTTTTTTTGCAAAAAACTACTCTAGTGGTTAACTATATAGACTAGCTTTCTGGAAAAAATTGAAGAAAATCTCAGTCAGGCAGGGTATCGGAAACAAAGAGGGTTTTTTTTGCCTAACCGCAGTCAACTATAGTATAAAATGGCCCAAAACCAGTTATTTATCAACATTTTGGCTCACATCAATTTTGCCGGTTTGTCAAATATCTGACACAAAAAATCCACTTGATTTTAGAGTTATCCGTTTTCATCCGCAATTTGGTCCGAGACCGTTTTCTTGTCGACCTTTTACTGGGCCACTAAAAATTATCACTGGTGAAAAATAATAGATTTCACTCTTAACTTTGATGTGTGGTTTCCTGGACTCGAATCAAATATTTTTGACCCCCGAAGCCAATGAAATAGTAATTTGCGAGTGTTAATTCGGATTGTGCATCTTTAAACAGTGATTTATTTACAAGATCATTTTGAATGGAAAATTACACCACGTCCAAACGGACAGTATGAGTGGGAAAATAACAGAAAATTATTCAGACATGAAAGCTAATGAAACAAAATAAAAGATATAGTGTAAAATAGACGTAAATCAGCCTCAGCGTTGATACACTTTTTCGGCGTAGTGATCGGAAATTCAACGTGACTGCATTGATTCCCAAGTATGTGCATTTAATTTGAATGCTGTCCTTTGCCGTTTGCAACGTAGTCACAATACACCATCAAAAACAACCGCGATGCAACAAACAAAGATATCTGCAGGAATTTGAACTGACTTTTACTAACTGCAAGAAGAAAAATATGATTGATGTTTTGCAATTTGAAAACAAACAAATCTTTTTCAGGCCTAAATGAAATAATAAATAAATTAATGATAAGCAAATACCTGTGAAATCTTGATTAGAGAACACATTCAACAATGCATCCAGGCTCCAGTCCAGAGTCCAAGAACCATGTCACAAACACATGATGTCATGAAATAGAATACATTTAACATTGAAATAAAAATGGATACACTGGTCTTCATGTGCGTACATAATAATCCATAAAAAACATTCCAATTGCATTCATTGTTGCAAATTGCATGCAACACAGATCAATTTAACTGTGTTTTAAACTGGATTAACTATTTTTTAGAACGAGCACCATTTATCTTATCTTATTCTGTCGTTTTTCATGAGAAACCTGTACTGTATTTTTTAATCTAGTCTCACTGTTTCATTGTTTTACTATTTATTTATTTTTTAACCTATTATTTGTATCATAGTTGTATACTTTTTTGTATTTAATACACCTGTATGTATTTTATTTGATGTTCTTAATGTAAATATAATAATTTAAAAAAATAATAATAATCAGTCTTGAACTTGAAGTGGAGAAAATGTTGGACATACTATATAGTGTTTGTCGAGGCCGAGGCCGACTCTGAATAAAAGGTGCAAACGGAGTGTTATGTTGCGTTTTCTCCGTTGTTTCTCAATGTATGTGAATGCAATATGGTATGTGTGTCTGGGTTGGGACATGGATGATTGAATACATTCACATTTGGTTTGTTTTTCAATTTACAAATTTTGCGTAGCAGGTCTTTTTACAATCGAGAGGGCTAATCCCATACTGTGCCACGGTAATATTTCATCGAATGCCATGTTATCAGACGAGAAAGGTTGTAATTATTTCTTGATTAGAATCTGATTTGATTGAGTCTCTGGGTCTGAGAGGGGGTAAATTAAAAAGAGATCGGTAATCTCCATATGTAAAGTTATCTCCCTTCGCAATCCGACCGGATGTCACGTGTTAATTTCGCAAAAAAAACGTAAACGCGCCATTCACCTGCGCCTAAGATATAAGCACCAACGCGCGCTTGAGGTTGCTATCAATGAGCAGATACCCGTTAGTACATGTACATATATGCCTCTATACATGTAGATCAGACATATGCACAACACAGCCCAGCATGGGAATTGTTGGTACATGTACATTCATTGATGTACAGGAGCCCAAATTTGTAGGGGGGCTGAGACGTTTTCCCGAATTTTTTAACATTTTATTTTCATGGTTGTAACATTTTTTTACATTTTATTTTTGGTTGCTTTTGTGGAATATACCATATATATATATACACATAAATATAACAAAATAGATTCAATTAACCTTAAATACTTGTACGGGTACTATTATGTATAATTGGGCAGAAATGTTTTAATACTGTAATTTCCCTCTGAAATAGCATTCAATTTGCCTGAATTTGACCACAAATATCTCCAATTTGCCCAATCTTGAGCTTGCAAAATGTTTGGGGTGGGGCTGCCGCCCACTCAATGCCCCTGGCCCATACGGCTATGTATATTGGTGTACAGGGACGTGGCTAGGGGGTGTTCTTTGGACAGTGGCATGGCTACGTGGTCTTTGTGACAGGGTTTCAAATATCCAACTGCACCCCATGGTCCAGACCAAAATTCCACAATGGTGCAAATTTAACACGACGACGAAGACTGCGAACGACGACCAACAATGACAATAACATACAATGAACATCAAACAACCAGGGCTGAATTTAACTGGATTCGCATCACAATTTCGGATGCAATTTACAATTTATTCCGACAAATTTACAATGAAAATACATGTATTGGTAAGGAATGCTATTCAAAATCTACCCAGTGCTGCAAAATCTTTAATTCTATACAAATTGAAAACATTAAATCGACGCCTGCAAACAATGACGACAATGATGAACGAAAACATACTGTATAGCAATTAAAAAAAATTAAAACTTGTATACATCCAGATATGCATCAAAAATGACTTAATTGTTTACGTTATTCGTGCACTGTAAATTGTAGCTCAGTCATGAACGTAGTAGTGTCGGTAGTGCATACCCTTCTGAGCAGCAATCTACATTATTTTATGGTACATGTGTTAGGTATATGGTATTTTTTGGCACAGCTTTGTTTGTTACATTGTCCCATGCATGTATGCAGGGCAACGCTCGGCATGTCTCGGAGAAAAGTTCATATAACACGCATCTGTGGCAAAATATATAATATATAAAATATATGAACTTACTACAAGCAAGTTTAATGATGTTTGTTGGCAAATTACTGTAACAGTGTTAACAATGGTTTAAACACACGAACTTTAGTTACTGGAGAACTACAACTAATGAAGAACAAATTGTATCTATAAATTTCCATGCTCTTCATAGAGTTATAGTTCTACGGACTTTTATATATTGTGTGCATTTACCCACTGCGAGTGCCTTGGTCCCTTTAACCCTTTACCCAACAAAACGGCCAAAAACGCCCATATAAAGCTTCAACAGCCTAAAATATCTTCGGTCTGTCTCAATAACACCATACAAATATGGATATCATTGGAACCGGTTCATTGACAACATTGTGATGGTTACAGTTATGCCCTGTGCCAATGCATTCTCTTATATATGCGAGTCGACCATAGGTCGCCTCGCATATATAGGAGAATGCATTGGCCTAAAAAAAATATTTTTTAACACTTTTTACCATTTTTTCTTACATTCTTTAACAATGTTATCATTTTTAATATGTGTTAAGCCAATGCATTCTCTTATATATGCGAGGCGACCTATGGTCGACTCGCATATATAAGAGAATGCATTGGCACAGGGCCGTTCTGTTGGGTAAAGGGTTAACGGCTCAAGCTGCATAGAATGTCAATTTATATCTTCTATTTGACACAGCATCCACCAAAAAGATCATCTTCGATCTAAGTCCATCCACTTCCACAACATCGGTGTAGGAGGTAAAGATGAAGTCAAATCAAATAAATGGGAAATGAAGACGATCAATAGCATTCAGAAGATGCTTGGTCACAAAGATGTAAGTCATAATTTGCTTCGGTGTTAAACCTACTACTCAACTTTAACTGCGACTTTCAATCTTTCACAATTTACTTACTTGTGACTGTTTTCCATTACTTTTTTATTCATTTAATTTTGTTGATAGTATTTTTTATCTATTTCTTTGGTTAACCTTGTTTTCTGTTTTTCATTTTTAAATTAATTTTTAGCCATAAGCTTTTTTCATAATTTTAACTATTTTTTAATTTATGTCAGTATTCTCTTTTAATTATAAATCGCATGCTTATGGTCGTTGGTTTTTTTTTTAGTAATTTCTTAGTCACATGCAGATGGTCGTTATTAATTTTTAATGCTCATTTACTACTTTTTTATTTCTTACCTTGTATATTTTTATTTTTATTGATTGATGTAAGCGCATTGAAACTAATTTACTGTAGAATGCGTTTTAAATGTATATATAATAATAATGGTACCTGTCCCAACAATTCCACTCATAACATACGTATATTTCGGTTTGTGCTCCAAAATACACATAATATTTGCTTTTGATTGTTTCCCGGCATCGAAATAGGTAGACAAAAACATAAACCACCTTTCTACGAACAATATACGTTACCCAGGGAGATACCTCTTACCACATTATGTATTTTTGACAGACTCACTGAACGAATCGTTTTCAGTCGGAGAATTATCGATCACACAAAAACAGGGTATTATAACACTTATTCTAAAGAAGGACAAAAACCGTCAATTATTGAAAAACTGGCGTCCCATCTCCCTTTTGAACACAACTTATAACTGGCCTCCTCGTGTATCGCATATAGGCTTAAACGTGTCATCCTGCATATAATTAATTCTGACCAAACAGGATTTCTTGCTGACAGGTACATTGGAGATAATACAAGACTCATTTATGACATACCGCATCAATCTAACGTGCACGATAAGCCTGGGGTCCTGCTCCTAGTAGACTACGAAATAGCATTTGACTCAGTGTCATGGTCGTTCATACATAAATGCCTCAGTTGTTTCATATTTGGCAATTCCATTAAAAAGTGGATGGCCATTCTATATGAAGACGCTAGTTCGTCCATCGTGATTAATGGTCACATATCACACAGTTTTAAATTAGGGCGTGGCTGTCACAGGGTGATCCCATATCCCCATATATGTTTTTCCTCTGCGCTGAGGTGTTAGCATTGTTGGCAAGACAGACTTACAAAATTAAAGGAATAGTCCTCGGTGGTTCAGAGTATAAATTATCACAATACGTGGACGACACAACGTTCATACCTGATGGCAATGAAAGTAGCATATGTGAAGCCTACTCAATACTTGACCTAAGTGTTCGAGATTCGGGACTGCGTATTAACCCGAAGAAATGTCAGGCAAAATGGATAGGATCAAGAACAAAATATGAAGCAACCATGTGCCAAGATTTAAAATTATCCTACTCAAACACCATCAACTTTCGACACTGATCTTCAAAAAAACGACTAACCAAGATATGGAGCCACAGGCTATTAACCCTAATTGGAATAATAACTGTCACTAAGACACATATTCTTCCAAAGCTAACCCACATATTCATGCCTCTCCCCAGTCCACACGATGCTTTCGTTAAGAATCTAAACACAATTTTATTCCATTTTATCTGGAACTCTAAACGAGACAGAGTACAAAGGAAGCAGTTATGTTTTGATTACTCAATGGGAGGACTGCAAATGGTCAGCTTGGAACATTTTAACGACGCAATGAAAATCACATGGCTGAGACGTCTAATATGTAAACAATCACCGCTCCGCTCCTAAAAGAAAACCCCATCATCGATGACCCTCTGTACCTAACATGATGTCAAAACAAACTTAAAAATTTCTAACCCATTTTGGAGGGTTATCATGTCAGCGACCATATGGAATAATTCTAACATTAGAATGGAAGGAAACCCAATTAACTTTAATTCGTGGATGAATGCAGGCATATATTTTATAAACGATCTGTTCCAAGCCAATGGGGAATTTCACACCCTGACTCCCTTAAGCCTACATTCAATATTTCCTACTAACTTCATTATTATAGCTAACATAAAATGCCAAATATATAGCCTTTCAAACTCTCGAAATCAGCCCATCCTACGATTACCCTCTCCGTTCTTACCCAAAACTTTGAGCCCGTTATTAAGGAATCAGAAAGGCGGTCAACTCTTTCATCGAACCATGTCAATAGGGAATCGGGTGCCAAACTCATGTAAAATATGGAATTCGGAAATAAAAAACGACTCCCGATCATGGGACAATATATTTCGCAATCCATTTATGACCACGCCTGACACGAAACCCCAATGGTTCCAATATATAATTAATACGAGAATCCTATCGAGGAACAAATTTCTGAAGTTAGCAGGCATAAGAGCTGATGATCTATGTAAGCGATGCGAAATTACTCAAGAAAACATTTCTCATATTTTCTGGGACTGCCCACGCACAAATCGGTTCATAACCGAACTTCATTCCTGGTTGAAAATAAATGAAATGTCTATACATATTACCAAACAAAGTATGCCTTTTGGCGCTAATCATTGTCAAGTGAATTATATCATAAACTATTTTCTACTTGTGCTAAAGCAATATATACATGTATAGAACTAAATTTTACCCGATTCAATTCTCAAAAGGCATTTCTCGCTGACTTGAAATTCAAATATGAATGTGATAAGTACACATCCAGACGCAACATGCGATATCAAGAGTTTCAAATGTGATGGCTACCCTTAGAAAATATAACTAATGACAATACTGATTGACCTGCTGTTATCCCCAACCCGAGCTATATCTCAAATTTACATTAATCATTTCTTAACTCGATCACCAAAAAGCCAGCACGAATTTATCTGGGCCAAACTTTACTCCTTATATAACTGTATAAATGGCACTCTTCATTGAGTGTGCGAACCTTGTGTCCCCCAGTGGCAAACGGAATAACAATCTATTTATCTCTTTACAAAAACTACACCGCAACAACTATATGATTCTTGAATGATTGTATTTATGTCGCCATTGAGAGAGCAGTCCAATTGAAATTCACTTGGGAGCGTGTAAAAGTTAGTGCAACAATATATGTTTCAATGTATAGTTAGTATAATGCTTGTGCTATAGTATGCCTGTCTGTCTCATTTTTTGTTATATCTATTTCCTCAATAAAATATTAAAAAACATTTTTTTTAAATATGTATAAATAATTCGAAAGAGTCATGTCTGTTTAATCAGCTTAAAGTCAACATTTATCTTGATTCCTTATTGTCTTGACTAATTTACAAAGGAAACGTATATTAAATGTTGATTACACAATAGTGCTTCAGTAATCATCGCCACTCAAATTTTCAGAGTTGAGTGGGTCGCTGTGAATCCCTCCCAAAAACATTCCCACAGTGTTGAGTGTTTTGCTTAGCGAATATTATTTCCACACTGTACTTCTCTAAATCATGCACCGGAATGAACATAAATTGCATAATATAACATAGATACATAATTAGACCAGAGAATGGGATTTGGTAATTATAACTATAATAAGTGTGATATTAAAGTTCTAACCTGGCAATTAAATTAAACTTTTGGCATGGACGATCCCTTTAACAACCTGATACAAAGTACTGCACTATAGCTGAGCTATTTTGCCTATAAAACCACAAACAAATAACACCTTGGGCAATTATGGATGGCCCACCCGTCTCTATCTCAATTGCCCCTCTGTTACCGCAACACACCTGCCAGTTGTTCATGGAAACCATTGACAAAATTCATGGGCCAGCCGTACTATGGGCACTTGTATTGTGAACCAATACTATAGCACTGAACTTAATGTAAAAAGTAAGTCCAACATCCATCCTAAAACATAAAATGTCATGATGCTGCTCACGGCACCATCTCAAGTACATACCACTCACAGGAAAGTATGCATGAGAAACCTCTTGAGCACAATTTAATTACACCATGAATCAACAACAAAGTAAAGTGTATACCACTAACCGATGGGCCACCTAATGTTACATCGTGACTATTGGCTCGATGGTCTGGCTACGAGTCACACTCAGCTGGTCAGCACATCCTAATTATAGTTCTTTGTCAAATCCTGCTGGTGGCAATATGATTATCATACACTAAGCCACATATGATATCAGTAATATAATATTCAAGGCATATAGAATTACCCGGCATAATGGTAAGAAAACTGATATTGCGAAGGATCGTGTAAATAGTCATGAAACTATATGCATATAAGTATATGTATAAAGTCCAGATAAAGGGACCAATTGTCATTAATATAAAATGATTTATTAGCTAATAAATCATTTTATATATATGCATATATATTAGGCTTATACGCATGGCAACAACGTGAATGCTTGATTAATAATGTAGATCGTTTTGGATGTGAGCGAAGTATGTTTTAGATATGATTTGATAATAAAGGCCTCCGTGATATGACTACATAAACGTAATTTGCGACCCCTCAAATGTACTTTTATAAGATTAACGAATGCATGAATTAAAAAATATAAATGGGACATATATTTGCACCCACTGGGCTTTTTAACATATTATAACGAAAATGTTATTGAAAGTAGGACATTTTTCAACCGTTTATTCGAAATAAACTTTTCATTCTAAATACTTGTTCTTTTTAGACCAATTCCAACCTTATTTCTAGTCTGGAATTCCAAAACTGACGATGTGTTGATGGACATGGCTAGAGGATTTCAGTGGGTGGGGTGCCAAACTTAGTATTTCCAACTGCAACCCGCCCCTAAACCAGACCAATGTTTCCATTTGCACCCTTAATTGTAGCCTATTCTGAATAGATCAGTAGTTTTGAGATCTGAATTGAAAAATACTAATATCTAGTTGTCTAACTGCAGTCAAATTTACACGGCCATGGGAGCAAGACACACCGGACCGACCATGGTTCTGCCAGGTGTGAGAACATTTTGCAATCTGAACATGAACATCGCAAATTCCTAGCACCTTAGTGGGTGTGTCACCCCCACTAAGTTGGAAAATTTTGCAACTGATGGCCATTTCAAATTTTGACCAAAAGTAGGCAAATATTGTTTTCTTAAATTAATTAGCTGTTTTTGACTGGCCACGGGGAGGGACCAGCACACAAGCTTTCTAACTGTTGGACAGTTCCAACCTCTCGCCCCCTTAAGGTTTGAAAATGCCAACTGATGGCCATTTCAGTTAAATTTTGACAGCAAATTCCCCACTGATAAATTGTTGGAATCAAACTGTCCCCAACACAGATAAACTGCCAATCATAAGGTCAATATAAATAAATTTAAATAACTATACCAAACTTTTTTTAGCACAATGGGGCGGGAGGGCAAATTTCATATTTTATATTTTATTCATTCTAACAAGTATCCTATCTTATATATATGAAGAGTGGAACGGCAATTTACTTGAGTTCAATATTGCTTTACGAATCTAAACATTGTGCTAGGTTTGTGCTATAACATGGTGAACATCCATTTTGCAAGAATTTATATAATAAACCTTTGGGCTAAGATGAGTTTTAGCCTCACTTTTATGTCACAAGTCCATAGCCAAATTCCCAAGTTAATTACCAGCTATCTCTAACACTGTGGCCTATTTTTGTTGATTGCTCCCAGCTTGAATGGACTCACCTGAATACCAACATTGGGCTGGTTCCTTGGTATAACAGTGCATGGTATTGCTTCTCATCATGTTCTTGCACACATCCCGTCATAATGTTGAGATTCTTGACCTCAATTAAATTGCCATTCAATCCTTTTACTAGTTCACATCATGTACTTTTTATAGCAGTTATTCATTTGCACTCAAGTTGTATATTTGCTGAGAACACTGTTGGAAAAAGTTCCGTTCTAAAACTTCGATTAAGTAATCTTTTAAACATTTTTATTTTTATATGTATCTAATATGCTTGATGTAGTCTTCAGATTGTATAGATTCCTTCATGTCGTGTAATATGACCATACACTAATGTAATTAACAAGTCAAAGCTGATCCACATGGTTGTGAGTTTAGTTTAGTGATACACCCGCTTATTTCAGTCGTCATTATCGAACGATATATACACATGACTTTAATGTATACTAACAATAAGTATTATCCCAGTTTTGTTCAGTCCAAACACATGACTAAAGTTCGAATATTAGAAAATAACAGAAACTGAGCAACTGATTTTATTTGAATGTGGTGGGGCCCCGAGCCTATCTACCCATACACATTAGAACAAAATGCCAGTAAATTGTACAGGTAGCTTGAGGATGGAAGTGATCCATCATACCACAGTCATTTCAACACGACCCACAGGTCATCGCTATCTACACACACTACAACAAGTACAGATTTAATGGATTATTTGTTCATGAAAGCAGACATTTTCTCATTAATAAAGTGGTAGGTATCATGGTATGGCGGAAGTTTAATAAGATTTCCAATGGATGGAAATGCAATGTCACTTCAATCATTGAGTCAAATATAGATTATCTTCATTGAAAGCAATCAATGCAGTGAGCGATGTATAAATGAAAATTGTTGTCTGAATGGAATCAAGTATTGTGAATGTGAAGTGTTGCTTGAATGAAATATGGATAGGGCGAATGAAAGGTCACTTTAATAGTTAAAGATGATATCGATTATCTTCGCTGAAGACGATCAATGCAATGAGTTGTGTAAAAATGAAAATTGTTGTGTGAACGTAAAGTGTCGCTTTAATGAAATGTTGAGAGGATGGCATAAATGATAGAATTTACAATTTCCTTTGATGATGAAAACAACGATTATATTGTTTTATATATATATGCAGGTGAAAATGTTATTTAACTGAAATGAAATGATAATGAATATGAAGTGACACTTTAATGAATTGGCAATGACTGCAATTTTCTTCAATTTGGAAAAACAAGGATATTGGCTTATATCGCTTTAATGATTATACTCATGTCAGATGCGTCACTTTAACTCAGAATCTGAAAAATACCAAATTATCTTCACCCAAGATAAAGTTCTGCAGCCAACCTATCTCTGAGCAAAATCCCTGTTCAAACCAAACCAGTAATTTTAGTTTGGAATGAGCTCTACAGCAAAATAAAGATTTTTTTGGCAAATTGTATGATGCACCTTTAATATATTAGGAAAAAGATCCTTCAATGCCCTCACTGATGGCTAGATGCTTGCATGCAATGGTGAGCGGCGTAACAATGAAACATGTCACCTGAATGAAATGTTTGAATGTAAAATGTTGCTTTAATGAAATGTTGATTGGATGGAAAGGGAATGTATGTCACACCAGATTCTCAGCCAGTATGTTCTGATGTTCGAGCTTTAGTCCTACGTTTCGACTTAACATAACTGGGATAATGCTGCTATATACATGTATATCAAAGCCCCATGTATATATATTGCTATAGCAAACATAATATATATTGCATAGATCGACCGGTTACTATACTAAATAGAATCTATGATTTTTTAAGTGAATCCCATATAATTTCGTTCGTGACTAGTAGTGTAAATATCAATCTTCAACTCGTGACCTGTGGTCTCTCATTGGAAATAGATATTTCCACTGCAAGTCACTTGTAAAGTTCAGTTATAAATATGAGTTTACTGATTTTGAGATATGTGTTGTGAATTTCCATAGCCCATTTACTAGTTTATCTCGTCAGACAAACGTTTATTTGTGTTTTTTTTTAAAAATAAAATCAACATCGCTTTAGGTTAGAAATTTGATTACGACGTAGGTTCTGCTTTGGATTATAGACGTGAGTTCTTGGCACTGGTATTTATTTACCATTTACAGGTTGAGATTTGCTACATTTTATTATGTTGTCTTTGTCAACACTGTCAGGAATGCACAGACTATGAGAGTTTATGTGAGTTGGGTTAAGCAGAATGTGGTAAATTGTTCGGATGGTCCTAAAACCTTTCGTAGAATTCACGACTACATGTCCGTTTGTGCGAAAATCGTGCCATTCAAACTTCTGTCACTCACAGTATGGTGATATTGTTCTGTTTGTCGTGATTATCTTGTACTTAGTCATGTTGTTGTCAGGTCATAGTCAGTGGTAGGCTCGATGATTGCATGCAAAGCTGGCTTTGATGAGAAATAGCAAGACCGTAATCATAACTAAGACTTGAGCTTCCTGAAATTGTGCGAAAACCCTGTGCCAATACATTCTATTATGTATGCGAGTATTACTTTCACCTTGTAAGCCAGTGCATTCTCTTATATATGGGAGGCTCCATATGGGCGACTCGAATATTTAAAAGAATGCATTGGCGCAGGGTTTTCGCACACTTTCAGGAAGATCCAGTCATCCCATATGCAAGGGAATACACTGGCATATGATGTGTTAATGCTGCACCAGCACAGCTCTCATCATGTTTACCTATATAAAGATGGCGGTATCTCTCGCCTGAAACCGTTGTAGCAACAGAAAACAAAATATTTTGTTCCTAATATATTCCCATGGAACTGGAACTGGAACTGAAACTGTTAATATGTTTTAGATAATTTGAACAGTTCAAAAAATTCCTATGGAAAGATAGTACATCTTCGATCTGATAAATCGTCTGGATTGGCTCACAACCACGACAATACTCATTTGTGATATGCCCTAAGTACTAGATTCTAAAAAGTTTTATATATGACTATAGTCTGTACAAGTGCGTGGATCTGAAATACGAGCATCTATGCTATTACGTATAGTTATACTTGTTTTAGGGGATAGCAGGAAGACAGCCCGATAGGGCTAAGCTACCCCCGACAATACACTGTTATAATTTATTATGTATTACTGCCACTGTATCATTCGTGTGTATTGTAAATAAACTATCCTATCCTATCATGAAAGCGTTAATTCTGAAAAATGTCACTCTACCTATTTTTCAGAAAATGATCGATATCATAAAAATGGACATAGAGACGAGTGAATGGGACGCTCTTACAACCAGTATGCAAGATGGTAGCCTGAAGAATGTACGGCAGTTGATGGTTGAGTTCCACGCCTACAACCAGGAACAAATGCTAAAAGGCATCCCAGTTCTATTTGGGCTTTACAAACTCGGTTTCAGAAAATTCATAACACATAAGAATCATGCTCCTAACAACTTAATGAAGATCTCCCCAGATGAATACCCAGGCACTGTCAGCGGTTGTAACGAAGTATATTATCTCAACACAAATCTATAAATGTTCAGACTAGGACTGCAACCCAGTTTTATTTGAGCGAAAAACATTCCGAAGGAAAAGACACATAAAGTTGGAACAGAGAGGCTGTCACTCAGACCTCTAATAATCCATTAATCTAGTGGCGTAATCAATATATCGTTTTTATTGGCTTGTGGTAAGTGATCTTCTAGAGTTATTCTTCTTTATTTATCTGTAACTGTTTGGTTTTTGTCCATACGAGTTCATATCTCAAACATAGGTTGTCGGATCTCGATTAAATTTGGTATGCATGTTGGTCACCAGGAATGCTTCAAAAGAGGTTTGATTGACGTCGTTCACATTTCCATTCAAGAGTTATCCATCTTTCTTTATCTGAACATGTTGGATACCGTCCGTCGTTTTTTAGAATTTGTTCGTTCATTGCATTGTTTTTTTCTTCACAATTTGGTTTCCGACCTGCCCATATTTAAATTTTCACCATGGGTGTATTCCAGCAACTGTGGTGCAATCTCTTGTTTTACATAATTTTACTTTCATAGAACGTTTTTTTTTCAAACGGCCGCCAATATATACTTAAGGCAACATTGCAGAGTATAATGGTCGTGTGAGTTATAAATTGAGAAGAATATCGGTACTTTTTTAACATGATCGCTTTGTTCTACCAACATCATAGCTAACTCAGCGGGAACCACTCTATTTATAGATAACTCAATGTAATTTATATGGATGATTTTCTACAGTCCATAGGGATCAACCAATCTTTTCATGTATGATGGGAGCCCGGAGCCAGTTTTCACGCTGCCGTGAGCAAATTTCGCAAATTGTGAAAGAAAAACAAAAGTGGCTCAACAAAATGTGCTAGTGGCCAAAGGAAGCGGCTCAAAGAATTTGGGTGTGTGGCTCTTAAATTAACTGCCGTCGGACAGATTAACTTTAACAATCAGGCAACACTATCCGACAACGAGACAGTCTAAACAAGAAAACCATAATCAGAAATGGTAACGCCCTCAAGATTATATTATTACGCATAAATATAAATTATAAAAATAAATGTAAAATATATTGGTTACATGAATGCACCGCCTCAGAATTCCGTTAAAACAACTAATCGTTCAAATCATTAATGCGGTCATAATAGTTACATATTGCAACTATCAATCCAGCGAATTTGATATGATTGATAGAACAAACCACTATTATCATGATCGTGTCGTTATTTGTTTAACATACGTATCAATTGACATATACGCACACGTTCCCTCTTTAAAATCAACATATTTCGACCATTTTAGGGGATCTCCGCGAATTCGGGGAACTCTGCAAATAGACGTCCACAAACAGGGACCTACTGCGAATTGTCACAACAGGCTATCTATCAGTTGGTTGAATACTATTTCCCATTTTACTAAAGTAAATTAACTAGTAAATATCGAATGACGATACATATATTTGTAAACAAGCATTGCAAATAATGTTATTGGGACGAAAAGTCGCAGGACTTGTTCCGTATTATGATGAATATGATCATGATATGATTGATAGAACGAACCACTATTATGATCATCGTGTCGTTATTTGTTTACAATACGTATCAATTGACATATACGCCCCGTTCCCTCATTAAAATCAACATATTTCGACCATTTTAGGCGAATTCGGGAAACTCCGCAAATAAACCTCCGCAAACAGGGACTTACTGCGAATTGTCACAACCGGAAAAAGGAAAAACCAATTATCTATTTATAAAAGCTCCACAGACACGGCGCATTCGGTGTATTGATTTCGCAATAAACATCAGTGGAACAAAGAATGGACATATATCCTCTATCAGGCTCTGCATAAACACTATATTGTGTACCCACGTCGACTGTGGAATATGAGAGGGCCCTCTCGTACCAACATTTAATCAAAGATAAATGTCGAAACAGACACATTTAAACTTATTAATGAAAATTGCAATTGAAGGCCATCCAATGTTAGACTTTAATTGTGGTAATGCATTTAATAAATGGGCAGATAAGAAATCTCACAGAATTTTCAATGTTTGATTATTAATATTGTTGTTTTACCTACCAGAATCTGTTATATTATATTAGAATAAATATTGGAGTTACTTAGCTTGTGTTGTTCTTTGAATGTTTAAATCAAAGTGGCTCCAAAAATAAGGGTTGAAAAATTGTGGCTCAAGTAAATGAAAAGTGGCTAAACAAATTCACACGTGGCTAAAGTGGTAGCTCAAGAAAATTTTAGGCCAGTGTGAACACTGCCCGGAGCTAGTAATGTTTGTGTCGTTCGGGAAAAAGAAACAAGATGGTCCAGCAGGGCCTTATTCGGGGTTTTAGAGTGTGTACCCTTCGAATTAAAATTCAAATAAATTTATTGGAATGAACCCGATATCTGCGGATTATCACCAACACATATATGATCAAGAACAAAGATTGACATCGAACAATACAAACAACACAAATATCAATTGTACCCATATCAATTTCAGTGGTACAATGTAAGGTTCCCTGAGATTCCCAACATTGATGACCGACAGTTATTACCGGCTGTTGCAGGCATGAGGTCGGGAGAGTACTAGATGGGTCAATGCATAATATAGGTTAACAAGCTTCCCGCACTATCATATAGCCCACTATATAGGTCAACAAGCTTCACTGATCGTACCATACACATACATTTAGCTTCATATATGTGCTACTTGTCCCTCATTTTTTTAATATATCTTGTTCACCGATCGAATTTGGTGATTATTTGGTTAGTAACTGTTCATGTTCTTATCACTCAGTGTATACTAAGTCATCCCAGCAAGATTCGGGAACATTGGTTCATAAACGCAACCTGTATGGTGAGCCATAGAAATTTAAGATGGCTGTGGCAGCCATTTTGGGTGTCGGGTCGGGGCCAAAATAGGATGTTCTCATCACATCACGATACTAAGGTATTCTAGCATGTTTCAATAAAATTGTTTTATAAATGTGACTGTATGGAGTGCAAAATAAATTGAAGATGGTTGCCAGGGCGGCCATTTTTTGGCATCAGACCGGACCCAAATTAGGATGTTCCCATCTAGGCATAGCCAGAACCTGCCTGCCTATACAGTTTCGCGTAAATCGGAAAAGCAATGTTGGCTGTAGAATCTGTCAAATGCAAAAATGTGACGCGAATTCCGAACCACATCATTACAACGGCGATTTCAACCCAACATACTAAAATGAAATGTCATGTATTGAAAACGGTATACATATATTGACAAACGATATACATATATTAGCAACCGATATACATATATTGACAGCCGATATTCATATGTTGACAGCCGATATTCATATATTGACAAATGATGTACGTATTTTGACAATCGATATACATATATTGGCAAATGATATACATATAATGGCCCTTGCCCAAGATGGTTGCCACCGCGGCCATCTTGAATTTTCTTAGCACACCCTACAGGTCGCATTTGTGGATCTATTTTCTTGAAACTTGCTAGTATGACTTAGTACAATGAGTCGATGAGAATGTGCCATTTTTTACCAGGGCCCACGGACAAAATGGCCGCCCTGGCAGCCATCTTTAATGTTGTTGGCACACACTTCAGGTCACATTTATGAACCAATTATTTGAAATCTGCTAGATTACTTAGTACAATGACTCGATGATAACGATCTACTTTTGGCCATGGCCGACGCCCAAAATGGCCGCCATGACAGCCATCTTGGATTTCCTTAGCACACCATACATGTCACATTTATGAACACATTTTCTCGACACTTATTATGACGACTTAGCGCAATCAGTCGATGAGAACGTTCCCATTTTGGGCCCGGTCCGACAACAAAATGGCGGCCACCTTGAATTAATTTGGGACAACCTACAGGTCGCATTTATGAACCATTTATAAATTTTCATTAAACTTGCTAGGATGAATTAGAACAGCCAGTCGACGGGAACTTCCTATGTTGGGTCATGTCCGATGCCCAACATGGTTGCCATCTTGAATTTATTGCATTTATGAAGACACCAGGTTGAGCGACAGTGTCACGGACACTTTCATTTCACATGGTTTTATGTTCATAATATAAACATCGAACTCAGAAATTTCTTTGTAGTCAAAAAGTTTCACTTGAAAAAAAAAGATATGATTGACTTAATGTGTATGGCTGGTATACATTCAGTCAATATATATTATAGTTTGTGACAACAGGGACCACTAAATAGTAGCTATAATTCACTATTTAGGTGGAAAATAAAATGTATTACTGAGTCTTACGTTTTTACTTATTCATTTGATGTAAAATAAGCCAGTCTATAGGAACTAATTTCATATGTATTTGTTATCAGGATTTACTTTAAAGGTTGGCCCCCATGGGGTGATCGTTTCAGACCGTTTTTTCTGGTTTGGATATATTTTAATTCTCGTGTTTGGATGGCACAATAGACCCCAAACACCCAAAGTCTCAACCAGTTCTCAACTGGTGAAAAATAATTCCGATTCGCCCATTGGCATTTCAATGATGATTTCGCAATTTCAACAAAACAAACTATGATGAAATAGAAGCAAATTTGATTTTTGAGACAATGCAAATTATTTGAGATTGGGTGGGATACGAATCCCGGCCCGACGGCGAGCGCGCCTTGCGACTCAAAGTCCGATGTCAATACCACACGGCCACCGAAGCAACCCCAAAAAAGGAAGCTCGTATGGCCGCTGTATTCCGACGTCGCACTTAGGACACTATATTAACATTTTAAGGTCTCTTTATATATATGTATATATGAGGTTCGGCACAGCAGCAATGTTATATATTTTTTAGGACAAAAAATATATAACATTGCTGCTGTGCCGAACCTCATATTATACATATAATGAAATATATATTGACAAACGATATACATATACTGACATACGATATACATATATTGACACACGATATACATATATTGGCAAACGATATACATATATTGACAACCGATATACATATATTTACAAACAATATACATTGGCAAACGATATACATATATTGGCAAACGATGTTCACATATTGACTGCCGATATACATATATTGGCAAATTATATACATATATTGACAAAGAATATGCATATGCTTGCAAACGATATATAGTGACAAACGATATACACATATCGACAAACGACATACATATATTGACAGGCGATATAAATATATTGAAAAAACGATATACATTTATTGACAAACGATGTACAAATATTGGCAAGCGATATACATATATAGGCAAACGATAGACATATATTAAAAGTGATGCACACATATTGACAACCGATATATATACATTGACATATGATATACATATAATGGCAAACTATATACATATAATGACTACGATATACATATATTGACAAACAATATACATATATTGACAAACGATCTACACATATTGACAAACGGTAGACTTATATTGACAAACGATATACATATATTGACAAATGATATACATATATTAAAAGTGATGCAAACATATTGACAACCGATATATATATATATATATTGACATATGATATACATAAAATGGCAAACTATTTACATATATTGACTACGATATACATATATTGGCAAATGATATGCATATATTGACAAATTAAATATAGTATATACATATATTGGCAAATGATATACATATATTGACAAAAGATATACATATATTGGCAAACGACATACATATATTAACAATCCATACACATAAGTATATTGACAAACGATATACATATATTGACAACCAATATACATATATTGACAAACGATGCACATAATAATTGGCAAATTATGTACATATATTGACAAACTATATACATATATCGACAAACGACGACATACATATTTTGACAGACGATATACATATATTTACAAACGATATACATATATTGGCACGCGATGTAGATATGTTGACAAACGATATACATATATTGAAAAACGATATACATATATTGACAAACGATATACATATATTGGAAGAGCGTCACATGGGGCAGCTGTGGCGTTTCAGACAGATTGGCGAACATGAAAGATCCGCATACTGCTTGCGTATTCTTCACGTGTGTACGAAAGCGCATTGTGGCCATCCGAAACACCACAGCACCCCAAAGATACAAATACACCACTCGTTATAACGACTTGCAAATCGTTATAACGACTTGTAGAAATAAACACAAATCGTTGTAACGGCGTAGAATAATTTACAAGTCGTTAAGAGGTGTATTGTCTGGGTTCTTATGTGTTTCGGGTGGCCCTAAAGCGCTTGGGTTTGGCAGTATGCAGAATAAATTTGTTTTTGTCTATTATTATTGTAACTAATTTATTCTGCGTGGGCCTTTTCACCTTACCAAAGCTATTAACTAAAGCTATTAATCATCACACTGATGTGTTTTTAAGACAAAATTGGTCAAGATGGCTTGCAAAATGGCAACCAAATTTGGTAAAAAACAAATTATACTATTCCCATATATCCCGAAAATATTTCTCTGATGTTCCAAAAAGGTAACAAATTGTGACTCACTTGGTTATTAAACACGTTACTAAATCACTGTTCTATTCTGGTTGTCCCAATACCTTATGAACAAAGACAAATTCATTTTAAAGGATGCTCTATGGATTTTTTGCCGAAAACTTGTGGGATTTTGGCAATGTTTTTGAACGAAATTGTGGAGAATTTTGAAACTGAACTGAGGGGGCCATAATATGTGTTACTCGGGCAAATAACATAAAATTTCTAGTCCAATGGCATCAATACAGCCATAAGTAACCACGCAGTAACACCAGATATACTCCTGCACCTTACGCATGACCGTATATGCACTCTATATACCAATTCATGATCATACAGTCAGTTCTTGTACACATATTCGCCGTTGGTCATACAACCACTTCCTGTGTGTGTGTGTGTATATATATATATATATGCCACACGGATGGCCATATAGCCATTCAAGCGATACATATACACTTCGCACATGTCCATAAATCAGACCAGGTAAACATACACCCCACCAATGGTCATACATCCCTTCAAGATGCTCCAGGTATATAAGAAATGAACTGTGGTTTCAATGTGGTCATGGGATTTTGACCCAAGGGGTTCATGCCGAGTTTGCTGCATTTTTATCGCGGTCTAAACCATTACCACGTTGAATCCGTCGTTTATTATTTATATTTATATACTTAAATTCATTATGAACTAGGATTGCCTGTCTTTCCCACTATTTATACAACTTCAATTGAACGTATGGAGTTCAGTTCGAATCCTCGCTTTTGAGAAAAACAAACATTCAAATTTTGGATCGGTAAACCATATTTTGGCTGGGGCTGTTGTTTTGTTGGTCAAATTGTGAGAATCCGTCGACGGAGAGCGGAATAACGCAATTTCACAGTAAAATATACACATATGACGAAATGTCTTGTTTAGCTTGTAATGAATGTATATGTGTTGATTTCAAGAATGATAATATCTTAAACAAGTTTCGGCTGTGGATAATAAATTGACAACTCGCCGTTCTACCATAATTATATATTTGTGAAGTCGGGGCAATATTTGTAGCGGCAAGGAAATTGATCAAACTCTGCTGTTATTTGAACATCAACGCTCAGTAACACGAATCGTATTGTAACGTCGCTCAGTTGTGCATTTGTCTGCGGTGTTTCAGTATTAGCTGCATTATAATGCTATTGTGCATCCAAGAAGACCCAATAGGAACATTACACCATAAAGCGAATTTACGTCGGTTGCAACATAATATACCCACAACGGATTCCAATTGCAAATTAAAAACGATAATTAGGCAAATGAGCAAAAACCATTGTTCGCGATGTTTCGAAAGTTGTAGGGGTTATAATCAGAGTGTCGTTTTTATATTATAACATAGCGGTGACGTGAGTACTTATCATGGCAACAATTGTCGAGATGTGGGTTGTGTGACTTGCTTGATACGTAATCATATATGAGATGAGTGTTAGGTGAAGGGTTGCAACACTGATTATGGACCAAAACAAATTTCCTGCCAAATCCGAACGTGCTGAATACTCAAGCAGTCGTTCGCGTCCGACAAAAATCCCCGGTGATTTCACGGGTCAATGTGTTCATAAACATATGAACGACATTGATATTGACGTCACGTTACGTTCATATGTTTATGAACACATTGACTCAGGGGGCGTATCTACCGTAACCATATGGGGAAATCGGAAGCGATATTAGGTGTATGTAAATATACATATGTGACTCACGATTGAATGGATATACCAGTACCCCACACATGCAGCAATTTGTACACTTCAGACTTGCATATACACCTTACCCACTTGACACCTGACAATATAGCCACAACATATATGCACATACATCCCATATACACCCATGACCACAAGGGCAATTATTATATACACACACGCCGGCCATTAGCCATCCAGCTATACGTGTATGCATATACACAACAACAATCTTGACTATACTCATTTCATGTATAGCTATATATATATATATATATATATATATATATATATATATATATATATATATATATATATATGCATTACCCATACAACCACTCCATATTTATCCATACACCACACCCATGATCACACAGCCAATACATGTATGCATGAACACCAATCATTGACAATACAGTCATACAGGATACACCTGAACATCACACAGTCACTCCATATATACATAAGCAACACACCGATGACCTAATAGCTAGTCTTGTTATACCCGTACACCACTTCATGATTATACAATAACTCACTGTATACATATTCACCTCACCATAAGTCACTCACTGTCTGCCATTTTTACATGCACCATCAATTGTCGCTAACGGGCGGTTTAGCCTAAGATATGGTCCATCGAAGTTCTGCCATTTCTGTTCAAAAACAGGGCCAAAATTTAAAAAAACACGTTTTTTTTTTATCAAAATTCATACTGCATCATTTTAAGTGAATGTGTCATGCCTCATAAGGTACTGGGACAACCAGAATGGAACATTTAATTGTCAGTGGACTAAGTAACATTTGTAATAACCAAGTGAGTCGCAAAGAACAGCAAAGAATAATGCACGCTGGAGCAATATATACAATTTTCCATATTTCGGCCGCCATTTTGAGCCAAAGTGATAAGTTTGGTTCCATTGAGTTGGACTAATTAATGCTATGCCTCATTTACATTGCACAGTTCTGTCCATTTCTTGTTGAAATATGACCAGAATCCCAATGGTGATTTTTGGTGAAATTATTTACACGTTCTGTAAAATAGACTTTTTGATGGACCGAAAGGAGCTGGGACCACATAAATGGCATAGATCATTGTTCTAATAATCAATTTACATAAACAGTACAATATAAAGTCACAATCTCAACCAGTTCCAAACAGAAGAAACTGATCTTAAATATATTAGTGAAAACAAACGTAAATGTTTTCAGTTCCGGCTGCCATTTTGGAGGCCATTTTGGACGGGGAGGTACAATATCCCCCTAAAAGGTGGCATTATATCTTAAATTCACAAAAGTATATACATCTGTATACATTATTATGACAACATGATCTCACTATAATTTGCAAAAAACTAACTTTGTGACCCGTCTGAAAAACGGCAGCCATTTTGGACGCCATCTTTCTGGTGACCAGAATTAAAGCTCAAAAGATCGGCTTCCCGAACTAGAATTGAACCACACATACCATGCGTGAAAGATAAAAAAGATGGCATTTTTGTCCGGGCTGCCGTGATATGACCTTCATATGTCGTTAACCCTTTACCCAACAGAAGGGCCCTGTGCCAATGCATTCTCTTATATATGCGAGTCGACCATAGGTCGCCTCGCATATATAAGAGAATGCATTGGCTTAACACATTACAAATTATAAAATTGTTAAAGAATGTAAGAAAAAATGGTAAAAAGTGTTAAAAAAAGATTTTTTTTAGGTCAATGCATTCTCTTATATATGCGAGGCGACCTATGGTCGACTCGCATATATAAGAGAATGCATTGGCACAGGGCATAACTGTAACTATCACAATGTGGTCAAAGAGCCGGTTCCAATGATATCCATATTTGTATGGTTCTATTGAGACAGACCGAAGATATTTTAGGCTGTTGAAGCTTTACTTGGCCGGTTTTGGCCGGTTTGTTGGGTAAAGGGTTAATACACGCTACTATTACACTTTTTTCGCTCGGAACACATTACATCACATAGGATATCGAATATCTCATGATCATGGTAATCGGGTTTGAAGTTGCGAAGAAAGGGATTCCGTTGTCAGTGTCTAGTAATATTAAAATGCCGCGATGCAACACGACACGGTTGAGATAAGATGGCGTAGTTTATAACATTTCTTGTTGAGAAATCACATTTCCTATTGTGCGACTGTGAATGTGGCACATGGGGATCATGTGTGTGGCGACCGAACCAGATATGTTTTTTGTGTATTTTTAATAACGTTAAAAACTGAATTCATTGCCGTAAATATAAAAGGACATCATAAAAACAACGGGCATTTTCTGCGACTACACATTCACAAGTAAACCTCGACGCTGGTCTAAATCTGTGACAGGTGAGTTGGTCGGAACCTCGTCAGTTTGCTGCATATGCAATAATTTTGCAGATAAATATTGCACGTTTTTTTAACTATTGATGAACATTGCCGGTCGGAACCTCGTTAGTATGCAAAACATATGCAATATAACCCACAGTACAACTATAGTTAATGGGAGTGTCCAGTTTCATATTTAAATGTACAATTTTTAAATTACCAGGTGGAAGGCAGCGTACAATTTTCTGATGTCTTAGCTTGTGATTTCGAGTAATTCACCGCGAAGGTGAGACAAACGCTGAACGAAGGAATGATGAAGAAAAATGTCAAAATTTTAGGACCGGAGTAAATCTTTCAGCTGCATACTAAGTCCGTATTAGGGTATACTGACCATATATATCGACCTAACTTGAATCTCCGAACCGGTCCGGGTTTAATGCATATAACTAAATCTAAGCATAATTGCGACTTCAAACCGATACGAGGCTTTAACCAGGCTCATTTGAACATACACTTTGTATACATGCAAGTAATAGGGTCCGTGTACAGTAGGTCGATACCAGACACAATGCCGACATTCAGACTTTATGTACTCTGAAAAAAACACTTACCGAAGTCAGCAACTTAACAGCTGTTTCCGAGTTTCGTACGCAGGGAATGAGAAAAAACGCTTTCTTAGACATATTATACAGAAAATAATTTTGCAATGTTTTGCCCAATTGCACCATGAAATGGCAGAAAACGCCGTTAGATTACACGGACATGGCTCATTCGAGCTTCCACATATTGTCTACGTAATTTGAAGGAGGTACAAGATAGGTTGACAAATACACGAAGTTTTGATGAACCGGCTTCATAGTCCCTCTCCTCACACTGTTAGAAAACAATACCGTCGTTTCAATGGTCTGAGACCGCGCAACATCGCTGCCAACATCTGACCGTTAAACATACGGTCAGACCGTAGCATGTTCCACGGTATAAAACCGTTTAAGTAACGGGCAGACGGTAACCAATAACTGTCAGACCGTTGTATTTTTTACGGTTCAGCACCGTTTAATTAATATCAAGACCGTAACTAATAAAGGTCAGACCAATGGTATTTTTCATGGGTCAACACCATTTTTTTGCTCTTAATTTGCTAATTTACCATAGAATTAGCCAGGTTCCCATGGTGACAATATGATTTCCCGGTAGGCATTACGATTCATATGTTTTTGAATGGTCGAAACTAGTATTATTCGTAACTGAAAAATCCATCTTAGTTCTTATGTTACGATCATAGTTTTGATGAAATGTAAATCCTCAATGCACAGACAATACTTATGAAACTTTGCAGTTTGCAGAGGATCAAGTTTGTTATCTGCCTCGTAGAATTTAATCCGGAAAAGGCTGCACACGCGTAATGTGTTCGCCTTTCACTAACTACTGGTTAAATATGCCTGTAAATAAAAAACGATACTAGTAATAGCTGATAAGCCAACCCATCATATTGAGTTATGAGTAATACTAATTTCGACCATTCTAAAACATGAATCGGCATGCCATTTTAATCCATAAAAAGAACAAAGCTACATGTTTCGCAGTTAAAACTCAAATTTATGTACAAGTAAAAGTAAAATATCTTAATGGCATACTTTTTGGTAACATGTAAGGCGTGAAATTGTCCAGTCACTTGTAAACACTGTTTTTGTTTTAACAGGTGAATCCGTACATCATGACAATACAGTACCAGTCAGAGGAAGTGGTATTTTTATGCCCACCTTTATTGCGATATTGAACTTGCTTAATTTAGAAAAAGGCGTGATTATAGCACACTACCCAAAATCTGTCGCGCTTATTATTGCAATATTGAACGCAAAATATTGCGATACTAAGCGCGCTAAATTTCATACAGACCCGATAGTGTTATATTTATATTAGATAAATGCTGTGCATACAGTGTACATATAGTGTACATATAGCATTTACAACTATAATTATATACATATCGAAAACATTGTCTCTATTTATACAATAAACAATATAGAAGAAGCAATAATTTGATTTAAATGTCACAATTTTGAGCGCAAGATGTTGCAATATTAAGCGCAAAATATTGAGATATTAAGCGCAAAATATTGCAATAATATCACAAGCGACATACTTATAAGCGTTTCAACTTGCAATATTATTACGATATTGGGCGCGAAAATAGCGCGCTTAATATACCACTTCTTTTGACTGGTACTGTATATCAATAACAGCTAGTTGGGATTGAAACCTTCAAGACAACAGCAGATCCCATAATAACTGCGCGCGATGACTTGGCGACAATGATCTCCTGTAGTCGCGCAATTTCCATGAAATTTTAAAGCATGATGCATCAAACTGTATACTGGTATCACGACACTGACTTAGTATCAATATCAATGAGTCAACCAAAGATAGTTTGATAAGAACATCCAACCAATAGTGTACTCCCGGTAAATTGTCGTAATAACTTGACGATAACATGGCGAATGATGAAAATGTCTCATATCCACACGTTTCATTGAAAATTGATGAACACGGGATGAATTTGTGCTTGTAAATGTAAAGTTGGAATTGTAGATATGTGATCATCCGTCACTGCGCGGCGTCAGTTCATTGTTTACGGTGTTGTTGTTGACACCGAAGCTCTTGTGAATTACACTGGTGCATACAGTACATGTATATCCTCTCTTGTAAATGTACATGCATGTACTTTCAAACAATCAGATTCAGAAAAATGTCAACTGGATTGTCAACATTCTAATAGTAATAGCTGCTCGTTGAGTCGTTGTTATTATTGTCACTATTGGTTGACATCGAAGCTTGTGTTAAGTGTACCTGTATCCTCATGTGTCAGTAAATGTGCCAGTGTTTTGATACTAAGTTACAAAACTGCAATTTCAACACCAGCAATGCGTCGAATGAAGTCAGACCCCGGGCGGCGGATCACGCCATGATTGACATGAATCTCCACTCTCGAATTTAGTGGAAATTGTCAATCATTAAGCTGCTATTCGCTAAATTGGAATTTGTCCGGTTATCAAAGGAACCGAAATCAGACCGTCTTAACAACTGTCCACAACCGAAAAGGTAACAGTTTCCCAAAAAACAACAGTTTGTTATCAACGATGAATCATAAAATGGCGAAGAAATGAGCTGATTACTAAAGCGGGAACTTAACCCCGGATGAGAATTACGTACCATACTCATGATCATTCGTACGGCCCGCATAACACAGAATGAATGCCGCATTAATAATACATATTAAATATCAGCAGAGTAAGATTCATTCATACTGTATGGAGTCATTGCCGTATATAATATGGTCGCCGATATATATATACTATTGAATTTTGACGGCATGACTTTGAATCACGAAAATATTTAATTTAGACAATTTTCATGGGCACATAAAATAACGGTATGGGACCGTCAAATTGATGAAACGGTATGGGATCGTCGATTATGACGGCCCGAACCCGTCGAACCGACAGTGTGAAACACTACGACACTATCGCTTTGTAAGGTCCCCTCCCATAGGGTAGCAAGAAAACTATAGTCAGACATGTTAACGCCCTCAAGATAATATTATTAGACATACATGAAATATAAAATATACCGGTTTCATAAATGCGCCACCTCAGAATTCCGTTAAAACAACTAATCCTTCAAATTATTACAAACACTACGGCTTATCACTGAATGTTTCTCATTCACCACACAAGACAGCCTCTAAATATGGACCAAAAATTTACTAATCGGATTAAATGCAACCACGATACTTCTCAATATTTCTCAACACGACATTTAGTCTACATTTCAACTGAGGCATACTTCATCAGCAATGTTGTTATATTATACATGGGCAGCATTGCGTTCCCGCAATCAAATCTTCAAGAGTTGCCCAGCAATTGTTCACACCTAAATATCGAAAGCAATTAACGCGGTCATAAAAGTTACATACTGCAACAATGAGACATCCGCGAAGATACACCCGCAAAAAGTCTAATCAGTACTCAAAATAGCGAGTACGTTATTAATTAAAGTTACCCCATAGCTCCTTTTTTTTTCTTCAATAAGTTTATTCGTCAGAAATAACGAATATATAAACAGAAACAGACATACAGACATCCCTGACATAGATATCATTATTTATATATGTATAGATACCGGCTATACATATATAGAGGATATGAAATGAGTGTTTCTCTCATATGATATTTATGAAACGAGTCTAAGAATTTTCAGTTTTCTCGAGCCTCCGGCGAGAGAAAACTGAAAATTCGTGACGAGTTTCATAAATATCATATGAGAGAAACACGAATTACATATGATATTTATCATATGACACCTAAAATTGATTATGATGTCCAAAACGCACACAAATCACTAAATAGCTATATGAAGTGACATCGGCAGCAAACGGTTAATGTGACGTCACTTCATTGCACCGGAAGCCAAATTACACCTGGTGAACTAGCAGAAATAATATGCACGCGAAGCTATAGTGCGCTATTCTGTTCTCAGTTTGTGACATTATATCGTATGTTTATTAGATAAATACGAATTACATATTCTATTTATCGTATAACAATGTCCAAAACTATATATTTCAAGATTATAATTGCGATAATTTCGGCATCGCGTTGATTGACGCGCACGAATTTGACCTGCATTTAGTTAGAGATGCGGCTCGGCCCAGGCTGCCATTCAGCCAATCAGAACACACTTTTTGTCAACAAACCAATCAAATTATCGGAAGGTGATATAAACTAGTAGTTCATATGAAATTGATTTATGACATACTTTCCAACGTAAATAATGATTGAGTCATATGATAAACATCATTATTATTAATGTAATGGTATTTATATTTATCGATTTTTATATATTTTTAAAATAATAAAAATATAATGTTTTAATAAAAAAAATATATATATTTTTTCAAAACATATATATAATTTTTTGATATATGTATAGCTACCCATTATACATATACATCATTATTATTAATGTAATGGTATTTATATTTATCAGCGGATTTTTACAAGAATGTCCGACAACTTCTCAGCGGCCATTCTCATTCAAGATTACCTTAACAGTGATGTATGCACGTTCTGTACATATTTTTTACTTCTGGTATGACGTCACATATTGCGACAGGACAAAGACACAGGGAACCGGACAGATCGAAAACAATACTTGCGTCCGACATAGTGACAAGTCAAATATAGTATATTAACTATTAAAGTCAGAATAGCTACATGTAGTCTAGTGACATGATGTTTCTTAATACACTGATCAACGCAATAATGTCATGTATTATTAATGATTCTAGTAATGTCATTTAAATTTAAGGGAGGGGTTCAAGCGACCAATCCCATACCTGTCGACACAATTTGGATAAACGATATAGCGCCATACACTGATACAGCAAATCTATATAAAATTCATACAATTGAAATACATATTATGGCCGTGTTCGGGTGCGTGAATTTGATAAGTTAGTACGCAGGCGCTATTCCAACATGGGGAATGTAGAGGTCTATTAACATCGCCAAAAATTTCAAAGAAATCGACCATACTACTCCATAGAAAACATCGTATGAACTACGCTCAATTGTAAATATTTACATCACGATTCCGGACCCAACTATCGGCGATAAACTAACACAAATATTTCGCCGCCGACAGTCATTGCATTTAATCTACAATATATATCTATATCTGCGAATGTCTGTCTGTCTGTCATGTCTGTCTGTCAATTCTGTCCTGTCTGTTATGTCTGTCTGTCTCTGTCTGTCTATAGAAATTCACGACGGACCATCTAGATGGCAGCAAAGGGGTCTAACAGGGGCGACCTTTTTTTACGAGGAAGATAATGGTGCAGGTTATAATTTTCTAAATTGAAGCTGTTGTTGTCAGGGCAGAAAAGGGGGAGGGCTGCACAAATTATGAAATATCTTTCCACCAAATATTTGTACATAATCATCTCCATGGTATGGTACCGTTCGAGGCAGGGTATTGTTCTCCATTTCCACCAAACTTATACATAACCATCGCCATGATGCGAGGAATATTATGGTGTGGTTTAAATCTGTCAAAAGTGGCGCCGTTCGAGTCAGGGGTGAACGGAAGGGAATAGGGGCTCCAAAATTGGTAAAATATTTTTAGCGCCAATTTCCACCAAATTGATACAAATTCTTCTCCACGGTACAAGGAATCTAATCGTGAGAAGACGCCAAATTTGTGCCGTTTGGATGACAGATGGGGGTTGGGCACTAAATGTGATGAGTATTTGTCTAGTCGCCGATTACCACCAAACTTATAAATACTCATCTCCATGATATCAGCAGTCTAACTGTGTGGTTTAAACAAAAGTGTTCTCACGGGGGACCATCTAGGTGGCACCAACGAGGTCTAACAGGGGTATCTTTTTACGAGGATGATAATGGAGCGGGTTAGAATTTTCTAAAGTGACGCTGTTGTTGTCAGGGGCAGAAAATGGGGAGAGGCAGCAAAAATTATGAAATATCTTTGTCGCCGATTTCCACCAAACTTATACATATACTCATCTCCATGGTATGGTATACCGTTCGAGGCAGGGTGCACGGTGCGGGAGAGGGACATCAACATTAATAAAACAAAAACTATTTATAGCGCTGATTTCCACCAAATTGATACACATTCTTTTCCACGATACGAGAATCTAATCGTGCGATTTAAATCGCCGTGCCGTTTGTGTGAGAGATCGGGGGAGAGACTATATTTGATAAGAATTTGTTTAGTTGCCGATTACCAACGAAACGTATACATACTCATCTCAGTGATATCGGGAGTCTTTACGGGCGTGGCTTAAATATGTCAAAAGTGGCGCCGTTCCAGTCATGATTGGGGAGGGGCACCAAAGCTGATACAAATATGTTTAGAACTAAGTTTCACCAAATTCATACACGTTCTCCTCCCATGATACGAGGAATCAAATCATGTGTGTTAAAGACACCACATTTGGTGCCGTTTGGGTCAGGGAAGGGAAGAGGAGGGCACTAACATTGGTAAAATGTTTTAGTCGCCGATAGCCATCAAAGTTATAAATAGGCATCTCCACAGTTTTGGCGTTCAAATTTCACAACCTCGACAAATGGTGACCGAATGAAGTCACTTGAATAATGATTCTCATTGTCATATTTATATGGGGACGGATACATAGAAGAAAGCATTTTAAAAGTATATTTATCATTCTATTTAAGAGATACATATATTCTTTATGATGTTCATGTTTTGATCCCAATAAATAGTATTTTTTATTAATCGTCAATTCCAACCACGTCGACTGCATGTACGATTAAAAAATTATAACTGAAGTACGCGCAGTTGTAAATAAGTAAAAACTTCTGTATTGGTGGGACGAATTACTCGCTATAAAGAAGAATAAAAATCACTCCGACGACAATGTGAACCACCACTTATAATCCATGTATAAGACTGACGTTTTGTGATGCCATTTGGATATACTAATTACGAGAATACGTGCAACACCTTGAGCAAGATATGCTCACCAAATGTCCACAGCAGAGGGTTTCACACATCACTTTAACCTGTGCAACTTCGAGCAACCCTGCTTATTAGAATATAAGAATGGCGGTGTGTGTTGTCAATTTCAAATTACTTAGTAAGTTGGATTAATATTTTTATCAAGATTATTCTCAATTTCTATTTGATCACCCTATCGGAGTGTTTAATATCACTTTAAATTAGCTGAAATTGGCATGACAGAGATACTTTACGGTCAAAAACAACAATAAAACATGTGAGAACTGATGTGATTGCTTATTTTTCATTGCATTTCTTTCCTCGTCGAAAGCCGGACACCCACCCCATGAAGTCGCGTTATAATAGAACAAATAGTGAGTAAATATTGTAACTATGAGCCCCCTTCACTTGACTGACACTCTGTTTTGTCCAGTTTTTAGCCTGAATATTTACATTTATTTTAACTGTCATATAATTTGTCTTTAAAGGGATCGAGACTATAAGCCAATTTCAATAAATTCCCGGCAATTAATAACAACTATCTAATATCGATAATATAAAACATAAGCAATTTGAGTCGAAAATGACTTATGTAAAGTTGTAAACGTTCAGGTTAGCAGGTTGTTTTAAAATCAAAACGAGCCATAAATTAAATTACGAATGTCGGATTACAAGACATAATAAAATTATGGCACACATGATCGTGTAAAAATGTGTTGATTATACGGGGGGTGAACTCAAGCCACTCACTGATATATAATGACTTAAAGGCCCACTTAATTTTAGAATGACCAGATTTTGTGATACACAACATGTCCCATAGTATATAACATTTGGAAGAGGAACCAAAAATATATATATTCCACCAGAATACGGAACAGGTGTGGCCTTGGAGTGTCCACAAAGTTATAGAGATTCTCAGATTCATTCCTTGTCAACCCAGAATGCATCAGAATTCGAAATAAATGATAGAGTTATTCCCCTTCCATTGAGAATATTAGACTTCATAGCATAGTCTAGATCAAAATTAATCACAGAACACACCTAAGTACCTCGACAAAAACAATGATCCTAGTTTATTCGACCGGATCAGTTGATAATACAATGTTTTGGAGCTTCCTACTTTCAAACGGTATATACTATGGAATATGTTGAATATAATATGATCTTGTGGTTCGAAAATTAAGTGGGCCTTTAATTGAGTGTCCGAGACTAGTATGCATAAAACATTACGATTATTTCATACATTTGCTTGAAAACTTACAAAAATTACTCGACGATGACAGATCTGTTTTCGCATTTCGACTAATCTGCCATCCGTAACATTACTTCGTACTCAACAGACTTTCAAATAATTGAAATCTGGTTACCTTATTCTACAAAGCAGAGACCATAGAAACCAGTAACAACATTTGAGTGCAGTACACCTTTAAACGTGAATTTGAAGAAAAAAATGACATGGCATCAGACTTTTTAGGATGAGATATATGTATTGGGAACCCCCCCCCCCCCCCCTAAAATATGGAAAACATATACCTAAAATACGGAAAACATATCAATTATATACTTCATACTTAACATGATTTTAGGTCAGAAAAGCGACTTTCAGCGACTTCTAGCATGGATAAAGCTGATAATAAGATATATGAATCACCGGAACATGTCGTCGACGATAGGTCGGCATCCACCTCATGTGAAAGAAAACGGAAGAAGACCGTCGTTGTCGCTATCATCGGGGCGGCACTGGTCTTGTTTGTGTCAGTGGGTATCTTCGTATTTCACCTATATTCTCAATGTAAGTACAATAGGTCGCCAAAGTATAGATGTCAATAGCGAGTTTGCGATTTCAAACCGGTACGTATACGAGTACGTATACTGGAAACTGTTTCACTGGTAGAATTCATATATATTCTATATATGTATAGAGAAAGTGTTATTCGCATTCGCTTTATTGGCCGACATTATTAATTGGGCGACATTTTCCCAAATGTGCTTGCTTCAGCCCATATCGGGGTTATAACACCTGTGCCAACCTCGATACATGCATATATTTTGTTATCACGCACGTACATGCAAGTCATATAAAATAAATCGTTCACAGTGAAATAACCGTCAATTAAGTTCGATGTCGAGTGTCCTTTATTAAAATAATGGATGGTTGTGGTTGTAAAATCATTTTCGATCCATTATCATACATGTATTAACAGGACGCGGCGAACACAGGAGTTCCGTCATGGTCATGCTCTATAATATATATGTACCCATATATGTATTGTGATTTGTATTGTATTTGTATGTGTTACTTACTCTCCGGTAATGGAGGAAATAAATGAATATATATATATATATATATATATAGCTATATATATATATATATATATATATATAATATATATATATATATATATAATCTGTCATTATTGGAGAGAACGCAGGTGTTTGTGAAACGATTGGCTTTCCGTAGTTAGTTAAGTGCCAGAAGCCACATCGAGAGTTTGAACATAAAATGTGACTTAAATGATAACTTTATTGGTGTGATTTGCGGATGATATCATGCAGTAAATAGGTTAATACATCGCTGACTGATATTTCGTAGAATTCATGTACTTATGTGTGAGAAAACTTTAGTGAAAGATTACCGGTCAATGGGACACATCTACCCGTTCCAAATTCCTATCGCTGTATGTGCTGCATTGAAAGTACGCAAGTGACCGTGACGAAGTTCACCGATTCACCCGTACCCGTTCCCGTCGGACGGGTATCGCAAACTCGCTAATACAAGCATATTGAAATATATTCCTGTTTTATTTTACCAAAAAGAAAAGAAGATAGGATTAGATTAAAATGGGAAACAGTAAAACCAACTATCTAATTGACAGAAGCACAAATAAAAATAAGAGACATTGAAGCTCGATTATAACTAAAGAAGAATAACTTAGTTTTGTATCAAATGAGTGTAATAGTGACCACGATGCCAACAGTTATTCGTAGTTATATCAAAATAAAATAACCACAAACAAAAAAGCCTAAAAAAAAACAAGATGTTCATTTATCAATGTTGAACTTCACCTCCTCCCTTAGATTTGACACCATAAAACTCGTTTGTGGTGGGGTGAATATATTCACATTCCCATCATATTGTTGGGTGTCATCGGGAATGAATGGGATGAATGAAGAAATTTATATTTACAAGTGAGTATATGAGGAAACTGAGCCCACACGAGGCCGGGGTCAATACTATGAAGAGTTTTACAATATTAAATACAAATATTATTTTGTTATTTGTAAGAACAAATTTGTGTGAAATATCGCAGACGTTTCATATATAGTACCGCGGAAATCAAGCAATATATATAGTATCTGTACACGGTATTTTGAGTACACATTAAACTGCTATTACAAACTGTCATAATTATATGGACGTGGCTATATAGAGAACTTAGAATATTCAACTGAAGTTTCTGCAGCTCCATGAACCAGTACCAAATCACCAAGAATCCACCTTTTGGGTTGAATTTTTCCACCTGGTATCTCAACTTCCAACGTGACACCGCTACCTTTTGAATACGACACGTTGACTGAAAGTAGAAACATGGGCGACTGGTTTCAATAAAATTTTTAATCTAAATACTGGTTGTATGCAAAATAGCACTATCAGAAACATTTCAACCTATACCAATGATGTAAAATTTCAAAACTGTGATATTTCAGGCATGAATTTTACAGCTAATAACACATTTCACCAAATTCGGGGGCTGTTGAAACAACTCAAACGGATGTCGGTACGTACCTGATTGCCCACCAACCATTTTGACCGAATATCTTGTTAGTTCTTCATTTGAGGGAGTGGTATTGTTTCATCGTCGAAAAGTCATCTTTTCTGATAATTTGAGCCTAGAATAATCAATATATTTAAGTGAAACGCATTTTCCCCCCAGATATTTGGGCCATGTCAAACGTGGTTTGAAGCCCCTGAACACTCACCAGCCAGTCGGCACACATCCTTTATCTATGTCTTTGTTGGTGATTAGTTACAATAGAAAAAATAATCGCCGACACTACAGAGGGGAGTCTGCAAAAAAATTCCGTATATAGGGCCGGGGTGGGTGGGTGGGTCAGAGGCCGAAAAAATCGTGCTTGTAATTTTTTTCCAAAATGGTTTTTTTTTCAAACAATTTACAAGTACTGACCATGTAATGTTGTTTGTAAGCATGTTAGTACGATGCTTGTTGGTATAGGGCTATATATGCAGCTACAGTGACCCTTTAGCCTCAGATTTAGCAACATTCTGGATTTCACAGGATTCCGGCCCACTTCACAGTGGACCACCGTAATAGCGTTCAGGAAACTTAACCCATGGTTGAGTTATAATAATGCAAAACGTGTTTACGGATGGAACAAGGCCGGTAACTCTGGTATGCATTGATAGGCGAAACCTGTGATATGCAGTAATATGTGCATACATCCTTCCCCTATCATTCTGGTCTATCACAATTACCAAACCACATCAAAATTCGACAACCGACACTTAACTTATATTGCAGAAACTTTGTACGGACTGAATTTCATAAAGTCGAACAGGGCCCACAACTCTGGTAGGCATTGATGGTCACAACCCGTGATATTATGCATATTCGTTCCCCATTTCTGATCCGTCACCATGCCATAGGGCATCAAAATATGACAACCGACTCTTGAGTTATAATGCAAAATGTTTGTACGGACGGACGTACGGACGGCTCGAGACGTTAACTATATACCCGCCGACTAATATCGGGGGTATAATAGCCATATATCTAGGTGTATACCTAACCAAAAAAAATCCCTCCCCCACCCCACCCCGGTGGATAAGACTAAAGAGTTCTTTGGTCATGCACAAATAATTGTGTAACGCCTGACCTGTTTACCACTATTTACATGTACACTGGCCAGTGTTCTCTGTCAGACACAACACACTCGATATATTAAGGCTATAATGGGGTCTAGGGCGATTTGTGACATATAGTGTACCTACACAATGCTTTATTATTGTTGTTAGATACTGAAAACACCAGGAAACCCCTGGAAATACAGTTTATTTTTCGTTTTTTTCTGATCTGTGTTTACCAATTAAGCATGTTATTGCTTGAGTCTTAATGGTACACAGCAAGAGTTTGCACCAAAAAAGGATAGTGGACTGGGATTGAAAGGCAGTTAACACTGTTATTGAAGAACGGCTAAAAAAAACCTCTGAAATTTTGATAAAAACATGAGAAAGGGGGGTGGGTCCCCAAAGTTTTGGAGGAAAAAAATATTTTTTTTGCACAAATGGGGTGGTGGGTCCCTCGGGGTTGGAAAAAAAACTTTTTGGTCCCTATATGTGCAATTTTTTTCCAGACTCCCCCTGGACACTATGAAAGAATGTACGGTAAATTCAATATATATTTACCGGAGATTACAGTAGATTACTGGAGATTTATGTCATGGTTAATGGACGAGACACTGGACATTTGGAGAAACAGAAGATCAATCCCAAAGAGTGAGATCTTCTAGTTTCCGAACGTCCAGTCGCGAGTCCATTAACTGACATATAACACACAGTTTATAATATACAAGGAGAAATTATAAACAGATGAAAAATTCGGATATGTCTCGATAAGTGAGACCTATACGAACGTTTTTCTGTATAAAAATCATCCTTGACCGACAACAAAACCACAAACTTGACACGGTTCGTGTTAATAGATGTTACATGTGGACCTATACGGATTGTTATATCTAAGAGTGTAGCTCTATGTAATGGTTAGAGCACAAGAATTGTTCTTTACCAGTATCAATCGAGTCGAAGACGAGATTTATTCTGGTAAAGAACAATTCGCGTGATCTGACCGACTTAGAGCACCATTGATCCCACATAATGCAATAAACTGGAAATGTGCCGTGCGCTTGCCGCGATTGGACACAATAGCCGGATAGCCACGCCCAAAAACGTGATTAACATGAACTGATCGCCGTTGAATGCGAATAGATATGTCCGAAACAACACGGACTGGTCCCACTTTGAAGCGCCCGTGCGATTTGTCTGTTATGAGTTGCGGGTGCCTAACAATGGGGTAATCACTGAACTATTCCTTCGCCAGCCTTGGGATTTGGTGTAATTTACCAAAAATCAGGAAACGATCGCAACAATGGATTGTGCTCCAAAATTAGATACCGGGTATACCGAAAAGTCAACGTAATGCGCCAGGCTGTCATCCATGAATGTTTTTTCTTGCAGCTAGTGATACACTACCTAACACAGATGATACACCACCTAACACAGATGATATCGGGACCGGATGTATTGCGGATGATAACATTTTAGGAAGACGGGACGTTGATCGTCCGCAGTTGTTTGGTGAGCGACCTTTGTGTTATTTATCGGGTATCGATTTATCGGGTATCGATTTTCGCCTGGCTTTGCACTGAAATATGACGAATAGATATGAGTTACGTGCACATTGCTAAGAATAGTCATGTTAAGCCACACGTGTGTGTAACTTGTAACATGTGTTACTATGGTATTGCCATGAATATGCACATGACGTCAACAGTCAGGTGATTTTACGGCGCAAAATCAACACGTTTTAAATATCGGCCAATGTCCAGCGAAACCTGTAAATAATAGTCCGATTGCGAGAACAATGGACCACCGATACGCTCAATTGGCTTCAATCAAATTAAGATCTCACCGCGCAGTCGAATATATGCCTGCACATCGTTCTTCATCTTCATTCGGTTATTATCAGAATATCAGATTATTCCTCTTCGCTACAACTTTCACATGGAAAGCATGATAACATCGTTACAGGACTCTTAGATGCCGGCTACGGGGACAACTGAGGCTCAGCGAGATTAATATCGGGCTCGGTTGGCGCCTCACCCGGTATTAACCCTTTACCCAACAAAGCGGCCAAAAACGCCCAAATAAAGCTTCAACAGCCTAAAATATCTTCGGTCTGTCTCAATAACACCATACAAATATGGATATCATTGGAACCGGTTCATTGACCACATTGTGATGGCGGGTTACAGTTATGCCCTGTGCCAATGCATTCTCTTATATATGCGAGTCGACCATAGGTCGCCTCGCATATATAAGAGAATGTATTGACCTAAAAAACTTTTTACCATTTTTTCTTACATTCTTTAACAATTTTATAATTTTTTCTTACATTTTTTAACAATTTTTATAATATTTTTCTACATTCTTTGACAATTTTATCATTTTTAATATGTTAAGCCAATGCATTCTCTTATATATGCGAGGCGACCTATGGTCGACTCTCATATAAAAGAGAATGCATTGGCACAGGGCCGTTCTGTTGGGTAAAGGGTTAATCTCACTTCGCCTCATATATATGACACCGTATCCGGCAACGACTCGCACTTTAACTTATAATATACCTCCTGCATGGGGCTTTCAATATGAGCTCGGTTTTCAATCAAGTTTTCAATACCTAATATGCGTCATCTCCTGTCAGTAGAACTCCATTCTCATTGGTCAATCTAATGATGAAGACAATGATCTGATCCGGGTGATGCACAGATAATTAACGGGTTTTCGTCAGACTTAAAGGCACCGATGGTCTTCGTTATCTATACTAATAAAACTCAATGTTGTTTGTTCGTTTGTTTGTTTGTCCGCTTATATGCGATCAAAACGCTGGACCGTCAAAGCTGAAAATTTGAATAATAGGTTAATTTGACTCGGGGAGCGTTATTAGATAGGCTTCGTTGACCTCAGATGTATTAAAAGGGCTCTAATTATTATTTGTTATCTATTTTGGCTATAGGCGACCAAACGGCTGGACAATGAAATATGACAATTTGTATGGGTAATTTGAACCGGGTCATCTTATTAGATAAGTCCTGTTGACCTAAAATGTCTTAAAATGGGACTGATAATTACTTTAATTAAATAATTAATTATATACCAAAATGGCTGCAGTCTGGTCTGTGAAAATTTAAACATACGAGATAAGTTCACCTCTGACAAGGGGTGGGAGCTAATAAATTATATGACCAATATGGAGCGTTTACTATCGGCCCAGAAGATGTGGGAAAATTGTTGCACAAAATATAAATGGCTTAAAGAGGCACTAATAATTGGCAATATAGAGCGTTTGTTATCAACTTAAAATATAGATGTAACTTTTTATAGAGAGTCTCAGTCATGCAATAGGTGATGTTCACCCCAGATGACTTTTAATCATTTAACATTACTAAAAGGCCCACGAACAGTTTACGCATTATTCACACGAGCAACGCCGGGTACCCCAGCTATTATGTTATAATTTAGAAACAAAAGTTACCAAATTATGAAAATTCCGCTAGAATATACTAATAGAATAATATAATGATAGTATGTCATGAATGCGATATTATCCATAAAACACACTTTGTCTGAGCATAGCGTTTGTTTATATAAATCACGTACATTGTGAGCTATAAGCAATACACTAAACAACGTGGCGATTTTTAGAAGAGTTATTCACGGTGACCCATTGAACACTATCTTGAGATATATATTGTAAACAACTTGGTGGTTTTTCTATTTCTAACCAATTTTCACAAAGTGGGGTCTCCCTGGTGTTGAGTGTTTTGCTTATTTCACACTCTTTACGTTCTGTTTGTTTACATAACATGGCGTGTGTTTACATACCACAGAATACTAACATGACAATAACATGCAATTTAGGCGATATTTTTGATTGTATAAGAACATCCCCTACTCAACACGGCTTTCGTTTTACCCGTTCTATACTAAATAGGTGCTTCCGTCAGTTAAAAAAGTACATATTGGAAGGGTCTATTTTTTTCATTTGGAGGAGTGTTCATCATAAATTAGCAGACGTGCTGAAGGGCTCATAGTCATTAGTGGGAAATGTTCAGATAAAAAAATTCAACAAACGACCAATATGTTGTCGTTTGTTGAACTTTTTATCTGAACATTTCTTGATGAATAACTACTCATCAATGAGTATTTAGTGTAGAAAGGGTTAAACGTATGTTGTTTGTTCATAAATGGATTTATGACAAAGAGGATTGGATGACAAGTGGTAATCTCTTAGAATACCCTCATCGTCCTGGTACAATACTCTGACAAATTAAAATTAAAGATACGGGCGGTGTTCGCGGTGGGTATAGCTGTTAAAATAGTCACATCCGCTAAAACCGCCATAAACAGAAAGAACATTATATAATTGACAGATACTGTTATTATACCAGGTATAACTATCGCATACATTGCATGTTATTGTCACGTTTATGTGCTTTGTTATGCAAACAAATATCAAAAAAGTTACAGAACCATTTGATTATAGACAAACACTCGGAACTACCGGATCGTCGAATGAAAATGTTCCGTTGCGCTGTGGAAGGCGAAGATAACAATTGTTGGCGCCATCAATTATAGCATTCAAATCACACCAAATTGTATTTTAATCGACCCATTCTACCCGTTGTCAGTAGAAAATCTAGTTAACCCACGTTACTTCATGATTGGGAAATGATCAGACAGAAAACGTGTACATAATATAATTGTTCTTGCAAAGAGATGAATTTTTTTCAATCCGGTTAGTAATTTCTCCTAATCTATATTGTAATACATACCAAATAAGGAATTTACCATATGGTAGTATTTATGAGCTTTACAACTGATATTTAATGCGCGCGAATCTAAATAAGCAAATGATGCAATACCGTGACTCTGCTTATAAACAATTCATTGCGCTTTTTGCGAGAAACTACATTTTCTCTGACATTAAGCGTGTTTTGTGAATAACATCGCAATCATATCATCACAAGACAAGATCATATCTCATATATATTTTGAAGACCTCTGTTTGTTTGTTTGTTTGTTTGTTTGTTTGTTTGTTTGTCTGTCTGTCTGTCATTAATACAAATCTCCGATTCTCGACCGATCGGGACGAAACTTGGTACGTGTGTGTAGTTTGACCAGATCTCGGAAACGGGTGGAGCTATCGACTTGAAATTTGCTATGTGACTGTATCTTGCCCCGGATACGAATTTTATCGGGTCGCCGAGCCCGTGCGGAGCCAGCTTCGCGCATGCGCAGACGAGATCTCGGAAACGGGTGGAGCTATCGACTTGAAATTTGGTATGTGAATGTATCTTGCCCCGGATACGAATTTTATCGGGTAGCCGAGCCCGTGCGACGCCAGCTTCGCGCATGCGCAGACCAGATCTCGGAAACGGGTAGAGCTATCGACTTGAAATTTTATTTTTTAAATAGCCCGGACAACGTCGGGCTCATCGGAGCCCGTGCGACGCCAGCTTCGCGCATGCGCAGACGAGATCTCGGAAACGGGTGGAGCTATCGACTTGAAACTAGCCGATGAGCCCGACGCTGTCCGGGCTATTTGGTTTTTGAATAGCCCGGACAACGTCGGGCTCATCGGCTAGTCTCATATATATTTTTGAAGACCTCTGTCTGTCTGTCTGTCTGTCTGTTTGTTTGTCTGTCTGTCATTAATACAAATCTACGATTCTCGACCGATCGGGACGAAACTTGGTACGTGTGTGTAGTTTGTCGTATTGGCGAGCCCGTGCGGCGCCCGCTTCGCGCATGCGCAGACGAGATCTCGGAAACGGGTGGAGCTATCGACTTGAAATTTGGTATGTGAATGTATCTTGCCCCGGATACGAATTTTATCGGGTCGCCGAGCCCGTGCGACGCCAGCTTCGCGCATGCGCAGACCAGATCTCGGAAACGGGAGGAGCTATCGACTTGAAATTTGGTATGTGAATGTATCTTGCCCCGGATACAAATTTTATCGGGTCGTCGAGCCCGTGCATGCGCAGACCAGATCTCGGAAACGGGTAGAGCTATCGACTTGAAATTTGGTTTTTGAATAGCCCGGACAACGTCGGGCTCATCGGCTAGTATTATATACATTTAACTCTGAGTTTTCCAGATTCATTTCTGTGCATAATAAGTTCACTATGTCCGAATTATGGCAAACATGTTCAAAATTCCCTAACGACAAATTCGCATTCATTCTAGTTGCACAACTCCTTTGCCTGATACCAGGCTCTTCTGGTCTGTTCACCCTTTGTAACACTTTATATGTTGATTTGTTATTGCATGTTATATTAGATTGTCAGGAAATATGTGGCGCCAGAAATTCCGTTTGGTACAGATTTATTGATCAATTTGGCATTGACTGTTTTGTTCACGTAGATAACTTAACACAAAATCAAAGACTTGAATTATTTCTTGGCAAATTTCCTACTTTTATTCATACAGACGTGGATGCTCGCGATTGGATAAGATTCTTCGTCAAATCAACTAGGTATTTGTGGGACTTATGGACAAGTCGATCGCCCCAACCTGCTATTGGTGAAAACCATACATAGACGTTCATAGACACAACATATATATTCACTATTCAAAAACAACATTGATGACTCGACAATAATAACAATGTTAATTAATATGTGGCTAGTACATATTACATTATAACATACATACGAATTACAGTATATAGATACGATTATAGACAGTAGCTAAGCTCCCGTTCCATGAGCTTACTGATGCGCGCCACAATACACAGGCATTACTTTAATCCGGCGCCATTTATTTTCATCTCGCAAATCGATGATGACCTTGCGCATGTAAATATGTTGCTTTAGATTTGTATCTTGCCTCACCATGTATTGTTTCTCCTTTTTTTGTTTTGTTTTTTTTGTTTTAACTAATTAAAAATATTTTTTGTATTTTTGTTTTCTCCTTTACTTGATGTAGATTTTTTTTTTTTTTCATGTCAATTTTTTTTTATACCTTTATACCACATTTGTTTAATTACTTCATTGGTTTTTTTTCTTCTTTCGATTTAATATTTTCTTTTTTCTTGCACTTTCATGTTTGATTAGAGATTATTTTGTATATCTTTATGTAATTGTGTTAGTTTCCTGTGTTTGTCTGAAACTCTCCATGTATGGAGGAAAGAAATAAATATATACATTATTGACATAATGTAACGCCAATAAACGAAATTGAAATTCTCAACTACACCTTTTACCGGGCTCGGCCTCGGGGTCGCACTACAACTTTTAATGTGTCCCAATAATTAACATTCTATAAATAGAACCCCCATGACTATGGCAGCGCCCAGGCGAAACAGAATTTGTACATTAGTATACACACGGTACGCGTAATTATGCTATACTATTATATATGTAAATTCTTGAGGAAATGATAACAAATTGATAAATGTTATTTCCCAATTATAACCTATACAAAATAACGAAGGATGTCCGTCCCTTTAATGATAATGATAAATATGCGCTACCAAACAAATACATTAACATTAATTCATAGAGTATAATATCTCTGCTTCCATCTATACATTATATCTATAAAATGGGGGCTGTACACTGAATCCAGCCATTTATGGAGGTCATCTCCTATTACACTTAACGGAATATATGCAACAAATTAACTAAATTGAGCCAGGGATGTGTGCAAAATACACACATGTACCCCATATAAACAATATAAACAACAGGTGTGAGGTAATGAACACATAGATATAGTAGCTACAAGTCTTTATTATGTTGTGAATAAGATATGCAGTGTGTACAAATATAATGATCAAGGGTCGCCGCGAAGTGATGTCCCCGAATGGGTGATGCCTGGTGTGAATGATGCCTGGATATAACCTCGAGATGAGATGAGTCTAGTGAAAGCATGATGTGATGGGATGTGGTTGTTTCTCATATACTATTTGGGATGCATATTAGATGAGGCGTTTGGCAATACACATCGAGATTGGTTCCACCGTTATGGTCATCTCCCTTGACCATATTTGGGAGCCATCTTCATTGTGTGTATGTCTTCGCTGGGAGTAAGACGTGTGAGGTTTCGTTAAGAACCGAACACGAATATCTGAGTTTGGGGTTTTATATATTGGGACATTCGTATAGTTTGAATCAAGTTGTGAGATTATAATGGGTAGTTATCTCACATATGTCCCCCCACCCGTGTAAGAATTTTAGCGCAGCGGAAAATCTTATGTAACATCAAAATTATGGACCTAACTGGGGTATTTGTGACCATGGTATGGATGAGGCTGAAATGAAATATAATAGTAGAGGCTCTAAGGTCCCAAAAATGGCCGAAGTGTGCAAAATTGGATAAAAGCATGAAACTTGGTATACACATAGTTGATGATATGGGGGTCAATATAAGAGCGAGACCCAAGCGTGAAAGTGACCTTGATGACCTTGAGGTCAAGGTCAAAGGTCAAATTTTCAATTTTTAACTGGCGGTATGAGTTATAACATTTTTAAGACAACAAATTACTTATACATATCAAAATTACATTAATATGACTTCAAATAGGCCATATTAGTCACCTTTATAACAAAATCTACACAGATCTTGAGAACTTTTCATATTGAAGCTCAAAAAGTCAGTTGTTCATCCGAATAATTGCAAAAATTCCATGAACAATGAATATAAAGTCCCAACTATTTAACATGCTCACTAAATGCCACCACATTCCACATCATTGTATTGCATATATATCAGCGTACATTACAAGAGTGAGACCATGCATTAAATTCACCCAGATGACCTTGAGGTCAATGTCAAAGGTCAAAACTCATTTTTATAAAATTGTTAATGGTGTGAGCTAAGCCTGAATTATTCCTCGATATTGGTCCAAAAATATGTTACTTTTATAAAGTAACATTTTGCTCATTTTAGTCACCCAACGCATTGTACAATACATGTATTACCCAAATGTTTGACACATAAGCACTACATGCGGTGGAAAAAACTTGGCATGATCACATGGTAATCGATTCTCTGGTCAGGATTAAAGGACAGTAAAATCACATATCAGCAATGTATAGACAGATTATATGTTGAATATGTTGAACTAACTAGAGACTAGCATCGTGATATAGCATACCCTTTGATTCACTAACTCCTCAGATATACCCTGTTGGTAAAATTTATTGGTTTTCTCTTGAAAAAAGGAAGTTTAGTTTTGAAAGAAGTGTTCAAACAATGCTATAATGATATCTTTTTCGCAGACAATAAGTCATTGCTTGTATAGAGTGTCAAAATGCTATGCCACTGAATCCTGAAGCAAGCCATGCAGGCTGGCTCTCTGGTGTTTACATCTCCGATTTGGTAGACAATGTGTGAAATGGTCATCAGCTAGGGTGGCCAATATACTAGTATATCTATGTATCAATGGGCCACATAACATGTACAATGACTGGATATTCACATTAGTGGCAGGTTACCCGTATCTCATTTTAGTGTCGTTATTCAGAAAGTTGTTGGTCAGCTTGCCAGAACTGAACAGCGATGTCGGGGAACTGGATGTCTATAGTCTCCCCATATTATGTTATCCGGTACCTCAATAGTTCCCAAAGTAGTGGTATCTAGGAACTGGGTGCATGTCAATCGTGGTGGTCGAAAGCAGGGGTCAAATAACTGATTCCAGCATTAATTGGTCAGCTAAAGTACCCACCACATATAATAACACATATCCATGCAAACCATACATTTGTTTGGCATCGGATCGTCAGCACCTAGGATAGCCCATGTGTGGCATAGCGATACATAGGACTGATTAGTCAAAGTGCCACAGTTTAGTGGTGACCAGATAACATACACCGGTATATGACTATTCCTCTAGTTTACCTGTGTCGTTGGATTTTAGAGGAATTTGCGATTCATCTGGGGCAGTGTATTCTACGTATCTATCCCGAAATTGGGACACCAGTGCTCTTGTCTCTATTGGTGTCTAGAATATCCATATCATTGTGGTGGTCAATTTCAAGAGAAGTCACTGTACTCTAACAGCTGACAGTCTGCTGTGAAAAGCGTGACCTACACGTATATATAGCAATGACAATATATTCTTATCCTGGGACTGGGCTACCCAAATACAAATTCCAGCAGTCGTCGGCCAAGTTAGCCATATCCAGAACATGCATGGCTGCCATTGGCTGGCCATAGAGTACTTCTGCAGTGGTGACCAGATTACCTATATCTCATATCCTGGAATTATGGTGCAGATCGAGTGCACCAATATCACCCATGCACATCCTGAAACTAGGCAACTAGGTGCCAGTTTCCAGTGATGAAAGATTGCCTGTATTCTGGAATCATGTGATCATTGTGCACATCTTCACTTATGATCAAATTCCCCATGCACCGCTTGACCAGTGTACCCATCTATGAAGGTGGTCCGATATCTCACTCATGGGGACTGAACAATTCTTCAATTTTGAAATTTCAGGACTGTCTGGTAGTACCAACTCTTAAGTATGAAACTTTTTTAATTTTGATAATAAAACCAACACATTATCTTCAGTATATTATGAAGAATATTAGCAAGGTATAGCCAATGTAACTTGTATTGCCATTGCCAAAAAAAGTACCTGATTCATGCCAACATTCCGCCTACATGTACACTTACATGGTCAAGCCATTTGGAAGTTTTGTGTCAAATGTGTAGCAGCAAAGTGGAATAATCCAATATTGTGATAAGATTTTTCTATAGTGAGAAACCAACGCTATTCATGCAGTAGGAGAATATAGGAGATTCAAATGTTTCCGTGTGTATTGATTGAAGTCAATTAAGCATATCGGCGGTTGCATTGTGGACATGTCGCTTACCACCAGATTATGTTTACACATTCTGCTACAAATTTGGCCGATATCTCAAAACGTGTAGCTTTGGCGCCGTAAATCACACGACTTCTCCTGCCAAGTGTGTATCCATAGCAAGTATACCACGTAGCACATGTTACAAGTTAAACGAATGTTTGGCTGAACCTGGCCATTATCACCTCCTTCAATGAAATCAGTAGAATTGGTAATTTATTTATCACAGATAGGGTTACCATTCTAATGCCTTCTTTCTTCAAATTGGTATTTTGCCCCAAGGCTTACTGGCTGTGTTATTGGCACTCAATATTGAAAACATCTTTTTTTTTTCTCAAAGCACATTGATGACAGATCTTGAAACATGCTGTTGGGAGTTGAATATGATTTCGATAAATCGCCGACTTTACTTTATTCAGTTTAATTTTCAAAACAGGTATACATTTTGACTACTCTTACCAAAATATCCTAGGATATCCAAGAAATTCCTAGGATATCCTAGGAATAAAACCTTGGAATAGTTAGGAAAATTCCTTGGAATTCCTAGGATATCCTAGGATCGGAGTTTCAAGTTCGGAAAACCTTGGAATACCTCAGCAAATTCAACCGAGCTCATCCAAGGATTTCCAAGCTTTAAAATATCTTAATCATAACTTTTCCGAGCTTTACCAAGCTTTACCAAGGTGTCCAACCAAGCTTTACCAAGGTTGCAGCCTAGCTCTACCAAGGTTTCCAACATATCTTTACCAGGCTTTACCAAGTTTGCAGCCTAGCTTTACCAAGCTTTACTGAGGTTTCCAACCTAGCTTTACCAAGCTTTACCAAGGTTGCAGTCTAGCTTTACCAAGCTTTACCAAGGTTGCAGCACAGCTTTACCAAGCTTTACCAAGCTTTAGCATACAACCTTGACCAATGTTGCAGCTAAGCTTTACTGAGGTTGCAACCAAGCTTTACCAAGGTTGCAGCCTAGCTTTACCAAGCTTTACCAAGGTTGTAATTGTTCTGTATTTAAAAGGTGAAAATCTCTAATGGCACTGAAAAGGCTTCAACTTTTGACAATATCATTATCCTTAATGATACAATCTCTTGAAATTTACACAGTCTTGAACCATGCCATATAATCATTCATGATATTATTCATGAAAAGTTCACTTTTCAATCATGATTTTTTAATTTAATTTAGATTGAGATAAATGGTACCTTATGAAGTTATACCATGTACAATGCATATGATAATATTCACAGGTATATTTTTATGGATCTGATGTATTTGGAGAGTGATAAAACAGTTAAATTAGATAAATTAGCTATGAATACATAATGATAGAGACAAGCCTTTGGAATGAAAAGGTAGATAGTGGTCCTTAAGGTCATTCTTGGAAATGGTAAAACAATTGTTAAAATAATATTATAAATTAGGGCCACATAAGCAATAACGTACCTGAAAATTGTTGTGATAAAACATGGATTTAAACTCACTGCAACAGTTGATTCAAAATGTCTGCTACAGACAACAGTGACGTCTGCATAGTCATATGGCCCAGTCATGTGACTTGCGACTAAGCTTTACCAAGCTTTTCGAAGGATTTCCAAGCTTTTCCAAGGTTCCACTTCATGTGACAACCTTGGTAAACCTTGGTAAAGTTAAGATCCAAGATTAACTTAGCTTTACCAAGGTTTGGTCAACACTGAGAGAAGGATTTCCGAGCTTTTCCAAGGTTTCAAATTATGTGACAACCTTGGTAAAACTTGGTAAAATTTAGATCCAAGCTTTACTTAATAGCTTTACCAAGGTTTGGTCAACACTGAGTGTCTGAGTCAAGGATTTCCGAGCTTTTCCAAGGCTTTACTTTATCTGACAACCTTGGTAAACCTTAGATCCAAGCTTTACTTAGCTTTACCAAGGTCCCAACCAAGGATTTCCAAACTTTGTTGAAGAGTACATTTTTTCATTCAAAAAGCTTGGTTCAAACCTTGGAAATCCTATGAATTCCTAGGATTCCCAAACTTCTTTTAAAAAGCTCGGATGTCTTTTCGCAAGGGTAGTACTACATGCAACAAGCGTATGGTCTGAACTGTATTAGCTTATGACAATACAATATTAATGGGATGAAAATAATAATTTAAAAAAATGGTGTATCTTCATTGATATGTGCCGTGTGCTGGTGAGACATGGGTTCCAATTCTGCTCATTGGATCTTTTATTCATCCTAATAAGGTATTTGATGGTGTTAAAATAATCAACACCAGCGAACACCATTCAGTTAGTGGTATGTAAGCGCATCATTCCAATTTAATAAACTGATATTTGTTTGTTTGTTTTATTGGGGTTAATGGTCGTTTTAGCTGCTATGTCACATCATGTCATATCAGGTCAGGTTTACAGGTGGAGGAGAGGCTGCGCAGAGGATATATCTCACTGAGAATAAATCACTGAACACAGGGAAGCAATTGACAAACTTTCCCAATTACATGTACATGAATCTGTGTGTGTGCCACTGATTCAAATCAGTTTCACCATCACTAATTGGAATGGCTTATGTTTGTCTAATGCAACACATACCTTGCCAACTGAGCCACTTTGTTCCCCCACTTATATTGGATATAATTATAATTGTTGCAATATGTTTGAATAAAACATCTAACCTGATACGCCTAAACCATCCCCTCTCCCAAGTGATAATTGACAACATGGCACAATTTTAAGTTCAAGGTCACCAAAAACATTCCAACTCTCATATAAAGCCCCCATATATTACGATGTTAGTCATATGTGAAGTAATGAATAATATGCACAATGCATTATTTTTAGCTCCCTTGTGCACATTCCAGACAATCTACAGTGAAAATTCATGTTTTTGACCTTGACCTTGACCTCAAGGTCATATGAGGGGGTCTGCCAATTTGGGTCTCGCTTCGAACTGAACCCCCATGGTCTACTCTATATGTGTACCAATTTTCATGCTTTTATCCAAATTTGCACACCCCATCAGCTTACAGCCCCCACTATAATGACGATGGTGATCATATAGTAAGTCGATCGATACTTTGTAACATTGATTGTGGTGAAGTTATGATTAATACATATGGAACAAAGTTGTCTTAAAATGATAATACGCAATATTATGAGATTATGAAATAAATGGTGGGAAAAGCATATATGGGTTGGTATATAAAATGATTGGGCAAGCAGTGATAATGCGTGCTATATTGATATGTAGGATAAGGTGTGATAATAGAATATAGAGATACAAGTATGAGAAGTAATGAATATAACAATACGGTAATAGTGCATGGTATGTTTTGTAAATGATGTACATTGGTGATGTATTATATAAATGCATGTTGTATTGTTAATAAAATCATGAGGATATGTATACATTCGGTATTGCCGTCAATTGCACAGGGAATTGTTGAGAGCATGTGTCAGAGGTGAAATATTGTTTGGAGTGTGGTATATGAGGCATTTATAAATGCGTTTGTTGATAGTTGGCGAGATCCGTGACCAATGTTATTGATGATAATTGGCGGTCAGTTGTCTAACGCTAGGGATTGGCACGTGTCATAATGGCGTTAGTATCTACAGCTGCCGGGGTATGGATGCAGTAACGAAATTAGAATTAGTCTGTGGGTTTGTGCCCCTTATAGGAAAAAAATGGTATTATTGATAAAATGATCAGTATAGATTAAGTGGTGGGCTATGGATGGACGCGTGAGTTTTTATTATTTTCATAGGTCGTAATGTGGATGATTCATCATCAACATCTCGCGGGTGTTTTTTGGGAAATGTCAAATCTTCTTGTGTACTTTGTATTTGAGGTTGCTTAGCTGGAGACAAATGAATGTATTTCGTAGCTTCCTTGGGTATTGGTGGGGTTAGTCTGTGACGAAGTTGCATATCAGTTCCATTTATCATTTGGTTAAGTTTATTTCGTCATTTTGCGATTTTAATTCGTCTCGTGTTGTGATTGCGTTGAGTCTGATATTGGGAAATTTTCGTAATACACTGAATAACGTATTTGCGACTTGAGATAGCAATCAGTAAAATTAATATGAACGTAATGACCGCGGGAATGATGATTTGGTAATAATCTTGTTTTTGCTTTTGTTTGATGGGTTGCAGGGAAGTGACTGTTTGCAGAAAATCATATAGGGATAGTTGCTTTATGGGGGGTAACTTGTTTGGAATCGAAATTTGAGGGGGCAAGTTATGAATTTGGGAAAATAATGGCTTCCATTGTGGCAATTTATGTAATTCAATAGTTGATTGTAATTGGGTTATTTGTGTCTTGATGGTGATGTTTGATGAGTTAAAAGTTGTGAATGCAATTAGTTTGATACTGGCTGATGTAGCTATGCACCTTGGTGGTAAAGTTATCGTTGCGATGGGGGGTAAAATTGTGATTCTATACGGTCGTTTTCTTAAGAGATTGTGATGACAGTTTACTGTAAATGTATGAGCTTTCGTGGTTGTTATAAGCCATGTACATGCCGCCAGCTTAATAGCGGATGGTAAATTATACTGAGGGTAGATGGCTATAGGGCAATTTGTGGCGGTATTTTTTGTATCATTGGTGAATATGTTGAGTAGGCAGTTATGATTATGTGATGCGGCGATTGAAATTTTTTGAATTTTACAATATGGTAATTTGTTTAAAATACACGGGTGATTGTCACCAATGGTGGTATATTTGGATCGGTCGGGAGATAATAGCAGGTAATTATGAGTAATATCGATTCGGGCAACTGTATATTTATTGTTGTGTCTGAGTTTTGGGTCTCGAGGGTCTAATGGATAAAAAAATGGTATAGCGCGGAATATGTCAAACTGCATTCTGATATCGCGTAAATAAATTGTTATGGTAATGATTAGTCTGCTGTCTGTGAGTATGGTTTGTGTCTTCAAATGTTGGTAATATTTTGCAATTCCCGATTCTATGGGCGGTGTAAATCGGTGGTTAATTAGAGAGGCAATTTGAACTTTAAGATGTCGCAAATATAATTTTGCTTGGATAACATCTTGTTGTATTTCATGTAATATTACTAGAAACTTAGCGTTGATGATTGTGAATATTTCAATTGTATGCACATGTTTTTGAGTCCGATGTGTTTCTTTTCGAAGTGTGGCTTGAATATTGGATACTGTTGTTGATAATGTGTTGACTCGTTGGCGATTTTCGTTTGAAATGACGCGTGTGATGTTCATGATAGAATAAGCGGTTTGAGTGTCGTGTTGGATTTTTTTGGGGTTTTGGTATAGAGGGTTCGTATGTTATCTTCTACATGTGTAATATCTGACATCGAAGGTGTGCCGAATAAAAACTTAGCTATATCGCTTATTACTGGTAAAATTGCTCGTTTGAGTCTTTTGGTATTATGGAGTTGATAATAATTATGATATTCATATTGGATTTGTTTTGTTTCCGTGAGAGCTGCTGCTAATTCAGTTTGTAAGTCTGTCAAAATGTTGATGAGATTAAAGTTAATGTTATTTGTCTCGTTCCTGAATGGAGGTTTGTTATGGTGATATGTGCTTTGATGAAACGTGGCACAAATGCTATTGAGTTTATTTTGGGCCATCCTTATGTCGGTAGCGAGTCTTGCTATGTAGGTAAAATATGGTGTGAGTTCGATGAGAAAACTGAGATCCCAATTTTCATTAGAGACAGCAATTTGCCGGTGATGCAAAAATAACATGTTCTGTCGAGTTAACATAGCGTCACTAGTTTGAAAGCCGATGATAAGTATGAAGAGGGTCGCTTTAACGAAGTTTTCTGTAGGCTTCATATCGCTTGCACCCCTATAAGTAAAAATATAGGTGTGTATTAGCGGGTTAGCCGGTATCTGATTATAAAGATAGATTCGCGTGGGCATGGCTTTTATGGGTTAACTGGTTTGATTAATCGATGAGATTTTTCGGCCGGTGTAAGTTGTAATGTCATTCTCAAATTACTGTGTAAAATTGGTACCCCCAGAAATCGACGAAATATGACGTCACGCGATGCCAGTGTGTGTACCAATTAGCCGCGCTGCGTGTGCTAGGCGTGTCGACGAAGGTAATTAGTGGTATAGCGGTATAAATGCGTTGGCCATTACGGCTGTAGATTATTGCGGGCCTATCTTTCGATATTTGCAGTTATGAGTCAACTTTTGAGTGAGTTAGAGTGTAAGTTGAGAAATGCGAAGTTATGTGGTCTAGGGTATTTTGGGGTTATCATTGATTCGATCTATCTGACATACGTAAATGACCAGATAGTCGATCAATTTGAGCGGGGGAATGAGCACGCCCGGACGGGAGTATCGTCAAAAAGTGATCGATATCTGTGTACCCTGTGGTTGGAAGAAAATGAGAGGTGTTATCTAATTTTAAATCTGAGAAAACAGATTAGGGAAGAGAGGAGAAGATTGATAGATCTGTGGTCTGAAGAACAGACTGACTGGTAACACGGAGTTAAGTTGGGCCGGCTGATGAGCGAGATTTGAGGAGGTTTGGCAGGAGGAGTGAAGGAGAAAGATGGGCCCAATCTTTGATAGCTGTTTGTGGCTATATAATTTAACGTGGGCTACATCGTGCTAATGAAGATTGGTTTCATTGAAAAACATCACATGGACATCTGAATGTGAAAGACGAGTGGTATTGCTGTATTATTTATAAAATGTATGTGTCATAGGGTGTAGGTATACCAACAGTCATGTCAATATGGATATCAAAAGGCATATGAATAAATGCGTATTGTATTCTGCTATATATAGGTTCTTATTGCTATATTTGACATAGTTATTGGCGGAAATATTTGGTGATTGTATAGTATTAGGGGAGTGCAATTGACGCATGGAATAGTAGTTCTATCTATATTGTAATGATAATATTTTGATCGCGCATTATCACGCGGCTCTGGTTATCTTGGCTGGGGGGGGGGGGTATGTATACGAAATCGTCGTGTTGGGAGATATATTGTGATTTACACATACATGTTATTCAGGCTCATTTTAGCTCTGCACATGTATATGTGATTTAGGGTTTTTTTTTTTTTTTTTTTTTTTTTTGCAGTGGGGGGGGTGGTACATATACGATATCGTCGTGTTGGGAGATATATTGTGATTTACACATACATGTTATTCAGGCTCATTTTAGCTCTGCACATGTATATGTGATTTAGGGTATTTTGGGCAGTGGGGGTGGGGTGTATACGATATAGCCTTGTGTGATATGTGCTTTGATGCACTGCGTACGTCTTTGGCTACTATGGGTGGAGTGTAGAATGGGTTATGGGTGGTTGTGTGGCACGTCTGTCGTGTTTTGTATGTCACATGTTAATTTGAATTAGGCCGTGACTGGCCGTTAACATGTACGTTATATTCGGTAAATTTTTTGATTTTTTGATTTTTTTTTTTTTTGGACGGCGTTCTGATGTCATGGGACTTGGATTGTGACTTGCATCTCACTAGATACGTGGTGTGTGGGGGAGGGGTGTGGTGTATGTACTGAATCGTTATGGAAGGTTCACCTATCGGTGTTCTTGTCATATTTATTGGTTTGTGTTGGTCGCTTGATTTTGACTTTATGATACACTTGTGAGGACGTGAACCTTGGTTAATTATTTCATCTAAATAGGGTTATTTGAGTTTAATGAATAATTATGGATAGTTTTGGTTATGTTATGAGGCAGATAAATTGGCTGGGTAATGTTTGTTTATGTTATTAGTTTATGTTGAAATATTCCTATTTATTATTATGATACTTGTGTAACATATTTGTATTGTATTTATTTTTTGTTGTTTGAGGGAAGCAAGTTTAGCCCTGTGTGCACTGTGCACCGATGCACACTGGACTTGCTAGTATTGAGTTATAATCTGATTATTAGATGATGTTTAGTGTGTTAATTTATCATTGGACATTATGTTTAGATGTATCGAAGAGATATCGCTTGAGAGCTGGTTCGATGTTAGCGGGAACAGGCGTTTGTAATATATATTACTGTGTGGGTCTATTTGAGATAGATGGTGCCTAGCATGTCCCTCGGGAATCTTCGAGAATGCCTACTTGATTCGATACGGACGCTATCTGCCAATATGGGATGAGTATATAAGGTGTGGGAATATCGACAAGTGTTATTTCTGACTTAATTTTCATTATGTCTGATTACTTGCTATTCTTGGAGGCTGAGCTCGCAGTATTGGAGACGAGTCACTATGAAGTGACTATGCAGTATGTGGACCACGTACTGGCATTCTATGATGCCATAGTTGCCGTGTGCCTTGCCGGAGGGACCAGTATAGACTGGGCTAGGTACTTTAGTACCGTGTCTGAATTGGAAAGATGTCAGACGGTGGTCAATCTCCGATTGGAGATAATAGATGAAAGGCAGAGAAAAGTAGATATATGGAGTCAACACGGACAGTATTGTAAGAAGATGTCGCTGTGAATGCTGCCCCTGATGAATTTGGACCGTCCCTGGATCAAGAGCTGGCTTGCATTCTGCAAGCTGGCACGGTGTTTAGCCAACAATAACATGAATTGAATTGTTTTTGTGGTTATTCACCGTGTTAGCCTGTAGAAATAACATCTTGCTGATAAATTCAGTGAAAAGAAATGTAATTGTTTTTTTTTTTGTTTTTTTTGTAGTTGTTGTTGTTGTTGTTGTAACCGTGGTAATGCACCAAAGGTGGCAATATTGGTTGAAATACAAAGAGTAACTTCTGTAAACGTGCTAAATCGCCAAAGATTATTTAATTATAGTCTAAGATTGGTTGAAATATAAAGAGATAAATATATTATTAGCCCGCTGCCAAGAATTATTACAGAGTTCAATACTGTTATTGATTGGGTTATCTAAGTTTTAGAATGGAGAGCGTTTGTTTGTTCGTTCAAATAAATTTGGTTTTAGTTATTTCGGAGAGTTTATGGGAACGTATTGAATATGGGAGAAATGCCGGGGTTGATATAATATACGCTTTATAGTAAAGAGCGTTATATGTTTGCTTCGGGGTTTCATGGGTTCAACTAATGTCGGCAAATGTATGTGAGAAGTGAGGTGGGAAATGGAATAGGTATTAAGTGATGACGGTGGAAATGCCTTGGTTTCTGTAACAATCGTTCTATGATAAAGAGCGTTGTTTGGCAGTATTGCGGGTAATGATGTTGAGGGAAATATGCCGTGAGTATTGTATCAACTACTATATAATATATATAGTATTGCGGCGTTGGTGGGGGGGTGTCTACATTGAGGGATAATATGCCGTGGTTTCTGTACCAATCGTTCTATGATAAAGAGCGTTGTTTGGCAGTATTGGGGGTAGTAACATTGAGGGAAATATGCCGTGATTATTGTATCACCTACTATATAATATATAGTGTATTGTGGCGTTGGTGGGGGGTGTCTACATTGAGGGATAATATGCCGTGGTTTCTGTACCAATCGTTCTATGATAAAGAGCGTTGTTTGGCAGTATTGGGGGTTGTAATATTGAGGGAAATATGCCGTGATTATTGTATCAACTACTATATAATATATATAGTGTATTGTGGCGTTCGTGTGCTATGTCAATGAATATATGATTGAGTTAAGCATATTGGAGGGAATGATGATGTAACTGAGTTATGAACGGGAGTTTGCCATATTGAAATCCCATTAGTGTTTAGAACGCGGAGATATCAGAGACTGATGCGAAAGGCAATGATTGACAGATTGGCATGTTTCGTGAATAAACAATTGGGCAAAGACGCCAAGTGTCAGTCGTTAGCGAAAGATATATATTACATGTCTATTAGGTTAAATTTACTTCGGCATCATGACTCAACGTACACCTGTTATCGATAATTGAATTAGAGATTTGGGAAATGAGACAATGCCCTGTTTGATGTATATGCTAAATGATCATGCCACTGGTATGAGTAAAGATTATCGTTTTTTTTTTGGCAAGTTCATTATGTGAGGTGGCAGGGTGCCTATCTCTATGTCTAAGGGGTGGGATGGGAGAAGGTGCCGTCTGGTCTGCCTTTGTAAAACCTGTTTTATATAATACTAATAAAAGTTATGTACACTATCTATCATTAGTGATTGTGAGGTATTTTGATACATGATTATGAATGTTCGATATCAGTTGTCATCTGATATAAATCATATGTTTCCGTACTTTCGTTTGACCAATTCGTCGAAGGGCTGCTAAATGAGGGATTAGAAAGCGATGAATCTTTTGGCGTGTGTGTGGCGTACGGTGTATATAATTTACGATGCCGGCCGCGTTTGTTATCTGCGCGATCCGATTTTGTGTCTGGCATAGTATTATAAGAATTTTGTGTTGTAATTAATTTGTGTTTTATGACATTTGGTTCCTGTGTTTGTGGCCTTGATTGGTCGCTGGGTGAAAATTGCGGGGGTGATTGGCTGTCTGTTTTATTAAAATGTTTTGAAGCCATGAGTCTGTTGGCTAACTCAGCCAATGGTATTGAAGAACTGTCGTCTGTGTTTGATCGCTCAAGTTGAGCGCACTTAATTGCCGTCGTTTTGAGGTCATCGTCTGATTCCAACGTGGATTGAGAGTTATTACTATCAACACTGGTTTCACTCGGTGGAAATGCAAATCGATTATGTCGTTTATTCTTTAAATGAGTGGGCCGTTGGGGTGTTGGCCAATCAACAGGGGATGGTTTGATGTGTTTAGCATGCGATTTTGTTAATTTAGCAGATAGGTCATGTCTTAATATGTAAGATATGGGGCCTGTTTGTTTTAAGATACGCCAAAACGGCTCATATTTAAATGAAAATTTGTGATTTGGTTGGTGGATTTTGTAATAGACGGATTGGCCTATTTTAAAGGTTGGAATAGATCCACCTCTGTTCTGTTTGTGGTTGCGAGAGGCTGTTTCGAGAAGAGATTTTGTAGTTTTAAAAATAATGTGTTGATTTTGAAGCGTGGTGGCTAAAAAATCCTCTCCTAAATACTTTTCTCTGTGTGTTAAAATTCGGTCTATGCTTATCTGTGGTTCTCTAAAAAAAGTTAGAAAAAATGGTGAATGTGTATGTACACTGGAACAATAGAAGTTCATTGCTTGTGATGCATAATTTAGATATAGGTCCCAATTTTCTACATTTGCTTGGGTGATTGTTGAAATGATTGATGCTAGACTTCTATGCGATCGTTCTGACTTCCCATTAGATTGGGGTCTGTAAAAACTAGTGAGGCGGTGATTGATATGGTAATATTTACAAAATTCAGTGAAGGTAGAGTTTGCAAATTCCGACCCATTATCTGTCATTATTGACTCAACTGATCCAAATAAAGTGAAATACTCTGAATTCAATCTCTCTAAAATTGTATCCACCATTTTGTTAGGTAATGCGTATGCTAAAGTATGTAATGAAAATTGATCAATAATAGTTAAGATAAATCTATTTCCTGATTGTGTTTTGGGGGAAAATGGTCCCATAAGATCGATGGCTATGAGTTGTCCTGGTCTCGATGGGGCAGTGACTGGTTGAAGCGGGATTTTTGGATTGTAAGCATTTCGTTGTCGGCATGTATGACAATTGTTTATGTATGTGACAATTTTTGCAAACAACTGAGGTGTGTAATATCTGTTTCGTATGGTCGCGTATAGCGATTGTACCGCTCTATGGCCGAGACTGTGATATTGGGATATAACTTCCTGCGCTATTTTGTCCGTTATATATATTCGTAATTTAGGTATGTCATTATATATTGATATATAGTGTAGGATACCATCTTTGAGAATAAAGGTTTTTGCTAATTTTTCGGGTATATTTGTTGATTGCATTTGTTTGATAATCTCGGTGATTGTGTGGTCTGCTGATTGTTCATCTCTTATATTAGTTATAGGAGGAAGGACCGGGCTGTCGTCAAGATCAACTGATGATTCAGAATCCGTTTTCTTTTTTGGTTGTTTATTTCGTTTTGAGAATTCCTGAATATCTTTCATGTCAAGTATATTAACATCCTGTACAAGGGGATTGGTGGGTGGATTTGGGTCGCTATCTGTGCAAGAAATGATGCACGGGTGTGTGTCGGGGTTTATCCGACTGCAAAAATCGGCCGTAACATTGTTCGTGCCTTTAATATAAGTAATTTTTGGGTTCAATGCTGATATTTCCAAAAACCATTTTTGAATTTTTGTGTTTATCAGATCCTGTTTTTTAAACATGTGGATGAGGGGTAAGTGATCTGTTTTAATCTCTACTTGGGATCCCTGTAAGTAAAATTTAAATTGCCTTGCAAATGTATATATAGCGAATGCTTCTTTTTCCGTGACAGAATAATTCCTTTGTGATTTGTTAAGTTTTTTACTGGCGAACGCGATTGGTAGTTCAATGTGTTTATCATCTTGGCTATTAGCATATTGTGATAGTATCGCCCCGATACTATGGATAGATGCATCTACTGTCAGAATGAACAGTTTGTCGGGATTTGGGTAAGCTAAGATGGGGGCGGTTGGTAAGCTTTCTTTAAGCGCGTCGAACGCTGTTTGGCACGGCGCATCCCACACAAATTTAGCATATTTGGCTGTGAGTTTGATTAAAGGCAATGCCGTGGATGCGAAAGTAGGAGAATATGACCTGTAAAAATTAAGAATTCCCAGTAATCTGCGGACTTCTTTAACTGATTTCGGAGGTGGTAGAGACTTGATAATTGAAATATTTTCAGGGTCAGGGGATGTGCCCTTGTCGGAAATAATATGCCCTAAAAATTTGACTTGTGGTTGGCAAAATTTAGATTTTGATAGTTTAACTATTAAGCCGTATTCCCTGAGTCTGTCAAATAATTTTGTGAGCTGCTGTATATGCGTTTGAGGATCGGAGCTATGACAGATCAGGTCATCGACAAATCCTTCTACAAATGGTAAATCGTGTAGGGCCATGTTCATGAGTTTTAAAAAATACCCTGAGCTCGAGACATATCCCATCGGGGCTCTTTGATAACTGTATTGTCCTTCGGACGTATTCATAGTTAATATGGGAACATGTTCGGGTTCGACTCCAATAACATGATAAGCATTTGATAAATCAAAGATACTGAAAATAGTTGAGCCGAGTAACTTGGACGATATTTCTGTAAAACTAGGCATAGACCATTTTAATGGAATGGAAACATCATTGAGTTTTCTCAGATCGATTACCAATCGGTAATTTGGAGTACCATCGGGGTTGGGTGTGGATTTGCGTATGAGGAGACTGGGAAATCCCCACGATGAATGGGCAGTGGGTCTAATAATGTCTGCATCTAATAATTTTTTTATCTCAGCAGCCATAATTCGTTGTTTGTTCAGTGGTGTCGGATACTTTTTGCAAAAAATAGGTAAAGTATTTGGTTTGAGGTCGATTTTCATTTTCATTTTTGGACAATATCCTATCTTGTTTATGTCATTTGTAAAAACATCAGGGTATTGTGATACTAGTTGCAATATTTGCTGTTTAAGGTGTTGAGGTGCCACGATATCATCGATAGATATAGGTTGAGTCTTGGTGACTGGAGGGTTAATGTCTTGCCGGTCACATATGGTGTTTATACTCTGTTTGATTGGCGGAGATGAGTTAATGTTTTGCTCATCGGATGCCCTGCATATCATTTGCTCTTGAGTGCCAAATGCTTGTGCTATTACACGACCTTTCCTAATGGACATATGTGACGCCGATTGGTTTTCTATCATGACGCAAATATTTGGATTATTTGCATCTGCTAGCGTGTCGGTTACATGTACATTTGGTTCGTAAAGGTAAAATGGACATGTTACCTTTGCCTATTCGGATTATAGGTGTGTTAAACATATCATTTGGCCCTATGAGTCTGCCTGTTATGATGGCGCATGAGTGGGGTGATAATGAAACGTTATTTGTTGATCGGATGAGTGATGCAATGTGACCGTCCCTTAACATTGGATATAATTGTTCTGTATTCTGAATTTTTCTAGATCAAAGTAAAGTCTAATACTGTGTTGTTTCATAAAGTCGCGCCCTAAAATGCAGGGACGGGACAAGGTTGCACATATGACGAATTTGTGAGTAAGAATGAGTTTTCCGATTCTAAATGTGAGATGTGTGGATCCAAAAACTTTCATTGGTGTTCCATCGGCTGATGTGAGTAACACATGTTCTTTAATTAAAGGTGGTCGATTTGGTATGGATCTATAAATGTCGTATTTCAAGCAACTGGTGGTTTCCCCGGAGTCTAATAGTGAACGAATGCGTTGTTTGTGTATTTTAATGATAGTTGAGCATGGTGTTTGGTTTAGAGCACCATCTGTCATATCACTTGGATATTTAAGTACTGGTATAGTGTGTTGTATGGGTTTTAATGGTGGTATTACAGGGTTAATTGCAGTATTGGAATGTGATTCGCGAGAATTGGCGCATGTTGACTTTCTTTTGGATGATGAATGAGAATTAGTAATTTGTTGGTGCTTTGGTTTTTCAAGGCGATTCACGGTTTTAAATTTGGAAGGAAAGTTTAAATCAAGAAGAGGTAAGATAGACTTATTGGATATATTATGAAATATGGATTTCATAGAGGGACACCTGTTATTGCAGTTGGTGGTATGTGTGACCTGCCTGCGGCGAGGAAGATTAAGTGGGCGCCGCGTGCGGTAATTAATATATCGTTGGTTTTGACACTTTGATGGTAGCGTGGGGTAATGATTAATGGGCTGCAGCTGTGAATCATAGACTCTATGCTTTTGAGATTCGTATGTTCGATGAGCTTTAGCATATCTATGATTGTGGCCGCCTATGGTGCTAATTTGATGTGTAATTGGACTCATTGCCTTGCGTCTACTTGGGGTCAAATTTGTGCAGGAATGAGTCCTTATCTGTTTAAAAACTGGTTATTATTTTGAGCCCGACGTCTGCATTGGTCTGTGGTATGATTGTTTAATCTGCAGTATGTACAGAAGAGGGGTCGTTGAGCTGTTGTAGTATATCTTGCATCCATGGTTTGGATGCGGTTTGGATGTGAGACCCTTGGTTCAGAGTAGGGGTGGTGAGAATTTGAAGGTTGGCGCCTGTGGGGGTGATCATTGATTCGGTGTCTGTCTTTGGATTGGCGGGGGGTGTAAGTGGATTGTGATGGCCCTCTTGGAATGTGCCGGTGGTTATTGTCGATATCCATTGGTTGAGGGGATTGTAACTGTGGGAATTGGTTATAATCATTATGATGTTCACTGTAACGTAAGCGATAGCGTTGCCGAAGGTTCATTTCGCGTAGGGCAATATCAGTAGCTCTATCAAGCGTTACGGGGTCGTCTTTGAGAAGCCTGAATTTGATACTAGAGTCGCGAATACCGTCGAAAAAAAAATGCTACTAATTGTGTTTGCACTGCTCTTGTGTTAATTTCATCAGTAAACGCGTGTTTAGCAAGAGTACGTATGCGTTCTGCAAACATGGCAATTGTTTCCGTATGTCTCTGCCTAATGGCTCGTAATGAGGAAAGGGCTTGAGGAGAATCAGTTATGGAACTGAATAATGAGCGTAACTGTGATTTCAGATCGGTCCAGGTGAACGTGAATTTTCCGTCTGTGTTATTTTCATTTATGAAGCGCTGAATAAATTCAGAGACTTGAGATTTACATGTCTGAGCGGCAATTTTTATGATAGTCTCATCTTGTGCCGAAATCGCGCGGGAGTATTTTTCCACCGCATGGACCCATTGGGGAAAAGCGTCAGGCTTGCCATCGAAGGGTTCAATAATGGAATTCATCCCCAACAGTGCTGTTATTGTTGTTTGTGTTTTTAAACTTTCAGTCTGGTCGCGGATAGAACTAGTGAAATGGCTAATTTCATGGGTAAGCCGTGACAATAGCAAGTTTTGAGCATCTTTGCCCATTTCATTAGTAATGTCTGTGTGGGGGGATCTTGCGGTTGATCGGTCCATTTCCCTGTTTAATTCAAGGTGATGCTGATAATTTTGGCTTGGATGAAAATAATCGCTGCTCTGCGGAGGTGGTGACTCCATTATGTTATTAAGGATTAACGGTGTCTCTTTTGGGATCTATGGTATGGGTGCGAAATATGTTGTATTTTTTTCCAAGTGCCGTGGCGGTGTATTATGCGATTCAGGTGTATTTGACACGATTCAGGTGATTTATTAGGATGTTTTATGGGAATTTCCGCGACTATAGAGTTGACAATAAGTTTTGGATAATCCGTAAAATGAGCCGGAAATGTATGCCACTCGTTCCAAGAATCTAGTGTATGTCCTGAGTAGTTATTTGTAATCATACAACGCACGTATAAGCGGATTGTATCTTGCGTTATATCAATGCGAATGGGATTGCAATATTTAATGAGTTGTGGCGATAAAGTTATTTGGTGGGGTAAAGCGTATCTACAGTAAGTTATAAAATTAAGAACTGAATGTTGTTTGTAAGAGGTGGGTGGTATGGGCTGATCGTTTGAAGCATGTATTGTAGTAGGATGGGTAGGTAGTGTAGGTGTAGTAGAATCAGGTGATGTGTCCATAACCCACGTGAAAAAAAAGGAGTAAAAGAATGCTAAAAATAGGGGGTGTGCAATTTGACAGCAAATGGGAAAGAAAAGATGGTCACTCACCAATTTCCGAGAAGAATAATGTGCACAAGTCTGTGATGATGAATGATGTACAGAATGTTCTTGTCGTGTTTATTGGAAGCCGAAGGGTGTCCAAATCGGATGTTAATGTTTATGTGGATCTGAATCTGGTCTGCAAGAGGCGTGAGTAATGTTTTTAGCTGGATACACGATGTGAGCTGGTTGTATGAGAATAAAAAGTTGATTCGTCTATATCAGATGAGTATGTATGCGGTCCTGTGTGTCCGAAGGGTTGGTGTGCGGTCCTGTGTGTCCGAAGGGTTGGTATGCGGTCCTGTCTGTCCGAAGGGTTCCTGTGTGTCCGAATGGTTGAGTTATGGTTGACCGATGCAGTGGTCTAGTGTGTGAGGCTGTCTATCCGTGGCTGGAGTGTAAGGCTGTATCCCCGTGGTTGAGTAGCGGTTTGAGATTGTTTCTGCTCTGTAGTGATCGTCTAGTGGCCGAGACTTCAAGTTGTGTGGTGAGACGTAGAACTGTTCACGGTACCATTAATACTATGTGAGGTAATGAACACATAGATATAGTAGGTACAAGTCTTTATTATGTTGTGAATAAGATATGCAGTGTGTACAAATATAATGATCAAGAGTCGCCGCGAAGTGATGTCCCCAAATGGGTGATGCCTGGTGTGAATGATGCCTGGATATAACCTCGAGATGAGATGAGTCTAGTGAAAGCATGATGTGATGGGATGTGGTTGTTTCTTATATACTATTTGGGATGCATATTAGATGAGGCGTTTGGCAATACACATCGGGATTGGTTCCACCGTTATGGTCATCTCCCTTGACCATATTTGGGAGCCATCTTCATTGTGTGTATGTCTTCGCTGGGAGTAAGACGTGTGGGGTTTCGTTAAGAACCGAACACGAATATCTGAGTTTGGGGTTTTATATATTGGGACATTCGTATAGTTTGAATCAAGTTGTGAGATTATAATGGGTAGTTATCTCACACAGGGTAATTATAATGAAAATGAGTTTATGGCTCGAGCCATATCAGGTTGTTGTACGTGAGTATATTTACATACTAAGTGTGATTATCACTAAATCCAGCATTGTGATTGGTCGGCGCCCACGTAGCTAGTTGCAATTATTTCCCGGTGAACGCGCAACAGCTCATAACTGCAGCCTCATAATTACATCGACGCGTCATAGGTTTTGGAAAGACGAACGCGTAATGTTTTGGGCGCATTTTGGACTCGCGCAGGATAGACTTAATAAATCATCGGGTTTCAATATAAAGAGAAATTGTTCCTGTTAACTTTTGCCAAGGGTGCTATGTGATATTTTGGGCTGGTTTTGTCACGATACACACGATCGATTTAAATACATTTACAAAAGTGGCTTTTTCGCTAAATGTATATAAATATAAGGATTAACAGTCATGTGGACTGTTTTTATGGAGATGTAACCGTGAGGTAAGTGGTCATAACTTGTATGCTTCGGATTTTACACAAGTTATGACCACTTACCTCAGGGTTACATCTCCATAAAAACAGTCCACATGACAGTTAATCCTTATTTATATAACTCACACGCTTGAATCATAGTAATTCTTTTATTAGGTATGTTCTGTTGAATATCACGGTGGGGACTGGGGAATCACGTGGTTTCGAGGTTGACGAGTACCAAGCATTCAAAATTCGCCAATACATAAAAACATAATATATGAGGAACTGAAACAAAGCATAATCTTTTGACTGTTAAGAGCGGGTGATAGTTTCTGGTCGCTTCGGCCATTGAATACTCATCAGTTCGAAACCACGCGATTCCCCACTGTGAATATAGTAGGAGGTGGGCCCCATGCACTGTGAATATGGTAGGAGGTGGGCCCCATGCACTGTGAATATAGTAGGAGGTGGGCCCCATGCACTGTGAATATAGTAGGAGGTGGGCCCCATGCACTGTGAATATAGTAGGAGGTGGGCCCCATGCACTGTGAATATAGTAGGAGGTGGGTCCCATGCATGGCTGGATTTAGGTACAGTCCTCCTTTCATCACAATGTGTTTGTTTTTTTCTCCATTTTTAGAGGCCAATGGTATTTCCGGAAACAAATTTATCGCAGCTCTGCCGAATGCGACCACCGAGATGACATACCAAGTCGTTGTAGCAACAATGGATTCGGACATCATTCAAGATCTAACAGTAACTGTTGACATTCTGCTTTTCGATCAGCCTTATATCACTAGCGGTTTTCTCAACACAGATTACTATATCATATCAGCATTCGGGTACGCCGTGCCGTTTTTACAGAGAAACGGAACTGAACGCACAGTCCAAGTAGTATGCGAAGTTTGTCTGAATTTGTATTCAAGCATCGTGTACTATGATGACTATGGGCTTTCTGCATTCTATCTTGTGCCAGTGCACCTCATCGGCACTGAATATTTTGTCTTGACGTGGACTTCCGATGCTCAAGTAATGGTGGTTGCAATCGAAGAAGACACCTCTGTGCGCGTTCAATTCCCCAGTACAATACGCAACCTTACACATTCCGGGAGTGGGACGACTGTAGAAAATGAACTAATTACTACGCTGAATAGTCAAGAAGTATTGTATCTGGCAGCAGATGATCTGAGCGGCTCTTTGGTGACGTCAGACGGACCGGTAAGCGTCGTTGGCGGACATCTTTCTGTTGCGATCGGCTCTGGGGGAGAAGATCATATGACCGAGAACTATCGCCCGGTTGCCACGTGGGGAACTGAATTTATACTCATACAGACACCGAGATTAGAAAGAGGTCGAAAAGGAGAATGGTTGCAATGCGAGGTGACGTCAACGAGTTGGAGTTTGATACCGATACTTCAAGTCCTTGCCATTTTCTTAAGGCATCCAAACAAATACAAGTCATTATGTTCAGTCGAGATATTATGTCGAATCTCCATGGCGACCCAACAATGGTACAGATAACACCAATTGAACGATTTACTGACAAAATTATTTACCAAACACCATTGCCAATCTTAGAAAACCACTTCATCGTCATTGTCACCAGGAAACAGTTCATCAACACCTTCGCCGTGAGGGACAGGAAGCCCTGTACCCTAATTTGGAAGACCGTGCTTGGTACACACGAGTACATGGTATGTACGATAAAGGAGGGGGACCACCCCCTTTTCGTACGCCGGATTCCGGGGTTAATTATAGAGTATTCCGGATGCCGAGTGTCAGTACGCCGGATGCCGAAACCTGTATATTTCGTATTCCGGATGCCGAAATTACAATGACAGATATTATTTAGTGTTGTTTTTTGCATTCATAATTAACTGATAATTAACATATTTAATTTTCCTACCCGTCAATAGAAACAATAACAACAATAGTGTAGACGGTGAACGCAAAATGTATAGTACGAGAGATAAATCAATCGCTTCCGAGACTTCGACTTGCGACCTTGAAAATCTAACTTAGTAAACATGGCGCTCAAATTTGGGGCATCTAGTCCAGTCGATATTAGTCGACCTCTGCAACCAAGGACTCAACTTCACCCCACGAATTTTCTTTCTTAATGTCTCCTCTAATTTTGTTTCGGTCGTTAACCAAAAAAAAAGTGGCCGCAGAGACTCCAGACAAGATGGCGTCCACCATGGCGGCCATTTTATTTATATGCACCAGGTATCTTTGATCGCCGTTATAGTAAAGATGATATCACACGCGGTCTTGTTTTCCGCACGATTCGTTATGCTAATATACAACCCTTACAAATTAGCAAACAACCCGACACCAGAATCCAATATGGCGGCAAAGATGGCCGCCGAAATGTGAAAATAAGCTATTTTTCTGACATTTCACCACATTTCGTTTGTCTCTGTGGGAAAATATTGGCATCTTGGCGTGAATTTATACATTTATCGTATAGAAGAGTCATTATCAAACACAAGGCGACCATAATATACTTTCATTGTGGGATATTTTTGTCCGATATCACGTTTTCCCAAATGCCGGTATAATAGGTCAAAGCCGAATCGACGCTAATAACGCGATGTAATGTTTCGAATCAATGAATGTTATTGCTATTATAACAACACCCATGCATATATATGTGCAGTAGATACTCGAGCTAGGATTCTTCTTATACCTGAGTTGAGGAATATTCACCCAAATCCAAGATGGTGGCCAAAATGGCCACCAGAATCGCCGATTGTAACATCAGTGAGCGTTATTGTCACGACAAATCCACACCTGTTTACTATTGTGAGTTGGGAACACTTAGGCGAAGAATTATCATTGCACCATATCCAAATAAAAGTCCCCCAAAATCTAAAATGGCGCCCACAATGGCCGAAATATTCTGAAAAATCAACGAAATTCCCTCATTTCCACATCATTGGGCATTATTTTCGAATCAACTGGACACATGCTGACAGTTGAGTTAGAAATACTGAGGTGAAGTAAAATTGAAGTTTTCCAAATTGAAGATGGTGGCCAAAATGGCGACCGAAATTTGAAAACAAGCTCACATTCCTTTACTTTCTTACGATGGGCCTTATTGCTACGCGATTTATGCCCACAATTACATGTTCATATGGAAAATGTATATGAGGTACTCAATTGAGCTTGGCAAATTCTCACAGTCAAGATGGCGATCAAACTGGCGGCCAGAAATTGAAAAGAAGTCGATTTATCACATACTACTAGTAATTTCAGCTTTTTGTCATTATTTCGATGGACAAACGGTACATAATATAAGCCATCTATGAGTTCCAACATAAGTCGTAGCCTTCTGGAAGGATGAAAACCCACAATTAATAATCGCGATGTGGCATTTCGAAATCATTTCTCCACTAAGCGCCCATAATGGCCGTAACCGTATATAGGTGGCCCGAATAGTCATATTTTAACTTCCAAGAATCAAAACAACAGTACCTGAGTTTATTCTGATTTGCCATATTCAGCATTATCTGGACCTCACACCAACACAGTTTTCTAAACTTCTTTGTAGAAAGTGCACCTGGTGATCTTCCCAAACAGCTACTTCTCAATATATGGTTCATCAATTCACATACTCATCTAATGCACTGACGTACCCGGAAAACTTCTGTATATGGCTTCGAATGTTGAAAGCCTGACATTTGACGGATGCCTTTCTGCTAAGGCGTAGAAGACCATAATGCATAATATACCCACACTTCTTGACCGCCTACTTGACTGTGAGTATCAATAGCCAAACTCAATTGGATACATACTTCATATCAATATTCAATATCAACATGTAATGGTGGGTAGAAATCGCGAAACAATAACGCCCATCGTAAGAAAGTAAATGAATGTAGGCGTGTTTTCAAATTTTGGTCGCCATTTTGGCCGTCATCTTCGATTTGGAAAACAATTTATTGTATGAGATGTAAGGTAATTACTTCACCTCAGTATTTCAACTCAACTGTAAGAATCGGTGAGTTGTCTCGACAATAAATGTATAAATTTACGCCAAGACGCCAATATTTTCCCACAGAGACAAACGAAAGGCGGTGAAATGTCAGAAAAATAGCATATTTTCACATTTCGGTGGCCATCTTGACCGCCATATTGGATTCTGGTGTCGGATCTTTTGCTAATTTGTAACGGTTGTATATTAGCATAACGAATCGAGCGGAAACAAGACCCCATGTGATATCATCTTTACTATAATGGTGCTTAAAGATACCTGGTGCATATACAAAAGATGGCCGCCATGATGGACGCCATCTTGTCTGGAGTCTCTGCGACCACTTTATTTTCTTGTTAACAACAGAAATAAATTAGAGGAGACATTAAGAAAGAAAATTAGTGGGACGAAGTTGAGTCCTGGGGGGGGGTTGCAGAGGTCGACCAATATCTCCTGGACTAATCCATCCGGATGGAATTCAGTTATCACGCCGTCCGGAACAGCGGAGTTTTTGTTTGTCTCTGTCAAATGGAACCAATATTTCATTATCGGAGCTAAAAACCCTACTCATCAATGAGCACGGTGTTACTCAGTGGGCCGCATCGTTGGGTGTGGCAGAATTTCAAAACAAAAATAACATTGAAGAGGCTAAAACCTGACCCAGAATTCCCACATGGAAGGTGTTTATGCTGTGACACGGAGACGGAATGGAGCAACGTAAAGGGATAGTTGCATAGTACTACCACGTCTCATTCTTTCTTTGAGTATATATGGTCATATATAGAATGAATTGCACATTTGATACTACCAATGCGTTGTTTTAGCTATAAACGTTTGGCAACAATGGGTTAAATTGGTATAAATAGTATTCCGGATGCCACCCTCTGTTATGGAGTATTCCAGATGCCACCCCCCATTTTAGGCCGGATGCCGGATGCCAGAGGGGGTGGGGTGGTCCCCCTCATAAAGGTATACAGTGATGATTCTGATGGACATTCTTCGGTGAGATCGTTCAATCCTTGCGCTAAGTTCGCCGCATACGCCTTTGGTGCAGACGACGAGCTTTCTTATGCCATGTCTCTTCAGTAAAGAAAGCACTGATTGGTCCAGGCTAGTTCTTATGCCATGTCGCTTCAGTAATGAAAGCACTGATTGAGCCAGGCTAGCGCTTATGCTATGCATAAGATGCAGTGACTCAAAAATAGAAAAAGAAAGAACTTGTTCAACCTCAATCATCTACTATAGGTGTGTTCACTCCAGGAGACATTACTGGTTCAAACTATATGCACCGCTTGTGTGTCTTCACTTCGGAAAGTATAGTGACTGTCAACATTCCAGCTCATGTGCCACCAAAGAAATGTGTAAATCATATTCGATTATAGTTTTATTCCCCGCAAACGACACTGGTCGGGGCGATAGAAAATTGATTCCGTATGTCGTTCGTTCGTCCATCCGTCCGTGAGTCTAGTCTTTGGTTCGGAGTTCGCTGGAATACTGGGCCGAATTTGAGTGATCTTTACTGTGCTCATGAACTAGCACGAGGAAATGATATGCACATGGAACGAGTTTGTCCGTTCATTTTTGCAGAGTTTTGGCCCTTGGAATGAAAACTGCATCTCATGTTAGAATTATCGTTATTATACTTATGAAGCAGCATGATGGAAATAATGTTCACCTTCAACAGATTTTGTCAACTTCTTTCTTTTTAAATTACATTACCCTCATAAAATCAATAAACTTAAGCGGAAACCCACATTTGATGGGGAGACGCAGTGCACGCAGAGTACTTGTATATATTTTTAAATTATGGAATAACGTGCCTGGATTATCACTTAGAGGTGGTCTATCTCCTCTTAAAACAAGTTTTATATAGTTTCGTCTGGTTTCGTGGGTATTAAATAATAAACATGAATCGAAGACGCTTCTATCAATTATTATTCATTTTATTTCGAATGTTCTGGTATAATACATACAATAACTATGGGACATTTTTCGGCTCGTGGAAACGTTCGGAGCGTACCAAGTGGGATAACTCTATCTCTATCTGAGGTCTCCTGAAAGTTTCATGACGGTCTGTTATAAAAATAGTAACGAAAATATGTCCCAAATTGATTATCGCATTTTATAAGAAGATATCGATATAAAATATAATCTATGATCATATTTAAACGTAATTTGTGCACGCTTGTTACTTTACGTGGGGTTCTCAGATAAGTGTTTATCTTTGGAATGATTTGTTGATAAACCGTAATACGGGACATTAGAAAAGCATATACCCGGTATGTAAATGATCATACGTAGATGTAATTTTCGAGTCAGATTTTCAATGTTATGTTATGGAATTATGGAAGAAGCATGTATCGTTTGCATGAATTGGCAAGGATTATCTTAAATGGGACATTCCAGAAACGTTTCACTGATATTCATAAGTTGTGAGTTAATATGACTTGTGGCGTCTTTACAGTTTACCCCCCCCCCCCCCCATACTCGTTTTGGTATGTTGGATTCAGGCTTTTTCAGGCGGAACTAACCTCTGTTAACTGGTGCTATGGAATCGCATACCCAATTTAACCTGTATTCATGATTCAACAACAACAGTACACAATTTTTATTATTTTCTAACTTAAATGACATATTTTGATGTATTTCAGTCTAATACCTCTTGAAATGTTGAAGTTATGGATACTTCAGCAAATGTGTGAAAACTATGATTTCCGTTTGAAATTACTAAGTATGTATTTCGTGGTTTCTTAACTGGTACGCAGGATTCACACCTCTCAGTTAACTGGTACGCAGGATTCACACCTCTCAGTTAACTGGTATTCAGCATGTGTTTGAGATTCAGCAGTCACGTTTGGGCCTCAGCCTGAGTCAGCCATAGCAAAACTTCAGGTCTACTCCACTTTTGTTTATTTTCACATTGATTTTTGACCATTTTATTTTATATAAAAAAAAAACAATATAGGCATGTTTTGCAGAAACAATAATTGGTTGCAACTTGCAATCTGAAATTATGTCTGACACACGTCCACGATTCAGAAAAAGGCTGTTTCACCCTTATTTGAGCTGATTTTTTGTCAAATTTTGCCAATATTTTACCCTCAATTGTAACAGTACTTGTTTTGTATATTTCAATGGAAATTCAGCCAATTGAACTTTAATAATTAGCCACTAAAATTTGATTCAAACTTCTAACTCACTTGAATGGTAAACCTTAGATGATTTAGAGCGATAGTAAGAATTAATTGCATAAAACCCATGGTGTCCGCCAATGTGATTGTTCGATTTTGCATTTTCACAATTTAAAGTGGAATCGATAATATGATATGTGTAAAATGTAGATATGCATGTAATTAATCACCCCTATGTTAAAGGCCAAAATGTGCGTATTTAGATAGAGTAGTCTACCCTGATATATATTATGCTATAAAACACTTTTTCGAGACTTATTATTTGGTTTAAGGGGTTGAGGGGTTAAGGGGAGGACCAATCGGTCCTTCCGACAATCCCGGGGTTAGCCCCCTCCCCCAAACCACCCACTTAAACAAAACAAAAAATTCATTTGGGTCAGTATTGAGTGGAACATGTCTATTTATTTCACGCCAACTGATATCGTGTTTATTAAAGACATATTATGGACTTGTTCGGGTACGTGAAATTGGTAAGTTAGTATTCAGGCACCATGCCAACTGGGAGAATGTAGCATTCTACTATATAGCCGAAAACCTGAAGCAAATTGACCGTACCACTCCAAAGAAAACATCGTCCGAACTACGCTCAAATGTAAATATTTACATCTCGATTCGGGACGCAACAATCGCCGATAAACTAACGCAAATGATTTTGCTATCGATACTCATCGCATTTAATAAATATATAAGACTGGCGGTGTGTGTTGTAAAGTTGGATTAATATTCTAAAAATAACTACTTCTACTTGATCACCCAACCGGAGTGTTTCACATCACTTTAAACATAGTACTGAAAGTACTGTTTCACAATACGCAGATGATGTGTTCCTCTTCCTTGAAGATGACCCAGAGTCATTAAAAATAGCACTCAGATTAATAAACAATTGTGTAAAAAAATATTTGTACTGAAAGTTAACTTTGGCAAAACGCAAGTGTTGTTTATTGAATCGAAACGCGGCTGTCGGAAGGAACTACAAACAGAATAACATATTTTGTGGAATCAGTATAACTCTGTGACGATTCTGGGCATAATATTTAGTCATTTCAATGATAACTACATTGAACAGAACTTTGTTGACAAAACTCAGAAAATAGAAAAGCTATTACATGACTGGTCTTTCAGACAACTCAGTATTATTCACTGTGTAGGAACTGTTACATCGAAAGTCGTTCTATCGCCGGTATTGTGATGGTTACGTTCTTGCCTGATTGTTACACTTGGAACAAACGTCGCACTACCGACGACTCGAATTCAATTCGAATTAAACTCGAGTTTATTTCATAATTCGTCTGTTGAAACAAACGTCGCATTTAATTCAAGACGAATCTAAATAATTTCTTAAAATGGCATAAAGCGTTCATGAGGGTTTTGGTCAAAACGGCTAAAATATGAAGTTTTAAATCAATTCTAAAACGTAAAATTTTGTGATAAACTGTGGGACATGACAATCTGCGGGATGGGATGGGATATGGGACAAAACGACAATCTGCGGGACAGAATTTCAAATTGCGTGAGACGGCCGATATCTCGATGAATACAAGGCGTAGGGGGGGGGCTCATTTTAGTGTCAAACGAAAGGCCCACATTCGCCCTATCCACACATATTAACATCGCCACTGACCGGAAACCAGAAGTTGCATTATTTGATCGACAACTGACCTAACATGGGGTGGAATTTGGGATAGAATGACAATCTGCGGGACGGCCGATATCTCGAGGAATAGAGCACGTAGAGGGCTCCTTTTGGTGTCTCACGAAAGGTCCACATTCGCCCTATCCACACATATTAACCCCGCCACTGACCGGATACCGGAAGTTACATTATTCGGTCGACAACTGACTTAACATAAAATGCCACAAACACGAAAAAGTGCGTTCGACATTAATGTTTAGAATTTAGATTTCTCGATGAATACGCTAGCAAACAACAAGTTTTGGGTGTCAAATAACGCAGTGGAATACTGTGCATTCGTTTTTAGCTACAATATGGCTGTTTTAGTGCGAATATTGTAATGGCGAACACGCAAACACGCGCCGATAAAAATAGACTCGATGTTTACAATTACAGGATCGATTTCAGCTGGTATATTCAATATAATGGGGCGTATGGTATATAAAAATGTAGGATTAGACACAGGGAATGTATTTTGTTTTAAATGGGTCCACCAGGCGGTGAAATTGTTGCAGAAATTCGCTCCAAGATATTCGCACTTATTTTTATTTCAGTTGGGACTAAAAGCCCAGATGCCGGAGCCCGGTGACTAAAAGCCAAGATACAAAATAGATCAACTGGTTTGAATGAATGAATATGTCAATGGTAAGACTATTCAAAAGAATATTCAAATCAAATAGTGTTTATAGACTTAAAAACTTATGTGTCCGCCATTCATATGCGGTGGAGGTTCTCATATTATCTTCCAGTCATACGCGGGGGAGGTTCTCATATTATCCACCGGTCATACGCGAGGGAGGTTCTCATATCCTCCGGTCATACGTAGGGGAGGTTCTCATATGAACATATTATCCGCCGGTCATACGCGGTGGAGGTTCATATTATCGACCGGTCATACGTAGGGGAGGTTCTCATATGAACATATTATCCGCCGGTCATACGCGGTGGAGGTTCTCATATGAACATATTATCCGCCGGTCATATGCGAGGGAGGTTCTCATATTATCCACCGGTCATACGTGAGGGAGGTTCTCATATTATCCTCCGGTCATACGTTGGGGAGGTTCTCATATAAACATATTATCCGCCGGTCATACGTGGTGGATGTTCATATTATCCGCCGGTCATACGCGAGGGAGGTTCTCATATTATCCTCCGGTCATACGTGGGGGAGGTTCTGATATGAACATATTATCCGCCAGTCATATGCGGTGGGGGTTCATATTATCCACCGGTCATACATAGGTGAGGTTCTCATATGAACATATTATCCGCCGGTCATACACGGTGGAGGTTCTCATATGAACATATTATCGGCCGGTCATATGCGAGCGAGGTTCCATATTATCCACCAGGCATACGTGAGGGAGGTTCTCATATTATCCTCCGGTCATACGTTGGGGAGGTTCTGGTATGAACATATTATCCACCGGTCATACGCGGTGGAGGTTCATATTATCCACCGGTCATACGCGAGGGAGGTTCTCATATTATCCTCCGGTCATACGTTGGGGAGGTTCTGATATGAACATATTATCCGCCGGTCATACGCGAGGGAGGTTCTCATGTTATCCACCGGTCATACGCGAGGGAGGTTCTCATATTATCCTCCGGTCATATGTAGGGGAGGTTCTCATATGAACATACTATCCACCGGTCATACGCGGTGGAGGTTCATATTATCCGCCGGTCATACACGAGGGAGGTTCTCATATTATCATCCGGTCATACGTGGGGGAGGTTCTGATATGAACATATTATCCGCCGGTCATACGCGGAGGTTCATATTATCCACCGGTCACACGTAGGGGAGGTTCTCATATGAAAATATTATCCGCCGGTCATACGCGGTGGAGGTTCTCATATGAACATATCCGCCGGTCATATGCGAGGGAGGTTCTCATATTATCCACCGGTCATGCGTGAGGGAGGTTCTCATATTAACCTCCGGTCATACGTTGGGGAGGTTCTCATATGAACATATTATCCGCCGGTCATACGTGGTGGATGTTCATATTATCCGCCGGTCATACGCGAGGGAGGTTCTCATATTATCCTCCGGTCATACGTTGGGGAGGTTCTCATATGATCATATTATCCGCCGGTCATACGCGGTGGAGGTTCTCATATTATCCTCCGGTCATACGTTGGGGAGGTTCTCATATGAACATATTATCCGCCGGTCATACGCGAGGGAGGTTCTCATATTATCCACCGGTCATACGCGAGGGAGGTTCTCATATCCTCCGGTCATACGTAGGGGAGGTTCTCATATGAACATATTATCCGCCGGTCATACGTGGTGGATGTTCATATTATCCGCAGGTCATACGCGAGGGAGGTTCTTATATTATCCTCCGGTCATACGTGGGGGAGGTTCTGATATGAACATATTATCCGCCGGTCATACCCGGTGGAGGTTCATATTATCCACCGGTCATACATAGGTGAGGTTCTCATATGAACATATTATCCGCCGGTCCTCCCCGGTGGAGGTTCTCATATGAACATATTATCCGCTGGTCATATGCGAGGGAGGTTCTCATATTATCCACCGGTCATACGTGAGGGAGGTTCTCATATTATCCTCCGGTCATATGTTGGGGAGGTTCTGATATGAACATATTATCCGCCGGTCATACACGGTGGAGGTTCATATTATCCACCGGTCATACGTGAGGGAGGTTCTCATATTATCCTCCGGTCATACGTTGGGGAGGTTCTCATATGAACATATTATCCGCCGGTCATACGCGAGGGAGGTTCTCATGTTATCCACCGGTCATACGCGAGGGAGGTTCTCATATTATCCTCCGGTCATACGTAGGGGAGGTTCTCATATGAACATATTATCCGCCGGTCATACACGGTGGAGGTTCATATTATCCGCCGGTCATACACGAGGGAGGTTCTCATATTATCATCCGGTCATACGTGGGGGAGATTCTGATATGAACATATTATCCGCCGGTCATACGCGGTTGAGGTTCATATTATCCACCGGTCATACGTAGGGGAGGTTCTCATATGAAAATTTTATCCGCCTGTCATACGCGGTGGAGGTTCTCATATGAACATATTATCCGCCGTTCATATGCGATGGAGGTTCTCATATTATCCTCTGGTCATACGTGGGGGAGGTTCTGATATGAACATATTATCCGCCGGTCATACGCGAGGGAGGTTCTCATTATCCACCGGTCATACGCGAGGGAGTTTCTCATATCCTCCGGTCATACGTAGGGGAGGTTCTCATATGAACATATTATCCGCCGGTCATACGTGGTGGATGTTCATATTATCCGCCGGTCATACGCGAGGGAGGTTCTCATGTTATCCACCGGTCATACGCGAGGGAGGTTCTCATATTATCCTCCGGTCATACGTAGGGGAGGTTCTCATATGAACATATTATCCGCCGGTCATACACGGTGGAGGTTCATATTATCCGCCGGTCATACACGAGGGAGGTTCTCATATTATCATCCGGTCATACGTGGGGGAGGTTCTGATATGAACATATTATCCGCCGGTCATACGCGGTTGAGGTTCATATTATCCACCGGTCATACGTAGGGGAGGTTCTCATATGAAAATTTTATCCGCCTGTCATACGCGGTGGAGGTTCTCATATGAACATATTATCCGCCGGTCATACGCGAGGGAGGTTCTCATTATCCACCGGTCATACGCGAGGGAGTTTCTCATATCCTCCGGTCATACGTAGGGGAGGTTCTCATATGAACATATTATCCGCCGGTCATACGTGGTGGATGTTCATATTATCCGCCGGTCATACGCGAGGGAGGTTCTCATGTTATCCACCGGTCATACGCGAGGGAGGTTCTCATATTATCCTCCGGTCATACGTAGGGGAGGTTCTCATATGAACATATTATCCGCCGGTCATACACGGTGGAGGTTCATATTATCCGCCGGTCATACACGAGGGAGGTTCTCATATTATCATCCGGTCATACGTGGGGGAGGTTCTGATATGAACATATTATCCGCCGGTCATACGCGGTTGAGGTTCATATTATCCACCGGTCATACGTAGGGGAGGTTCTCATATGAAAATTTTATCCGCCTGTCATACGCGGTGGAGGTTCTCATATGAACATATTATCCGCCGTTCATATGCGATGGAGGTTCTCATATTATCCTCTGGTCATACGTGGGGGAGGTTCTGATATGAACATATTATCCGCCGGTCATACGCGAGGGAGGTTCTCATTATCCACCGGTCATACGCGAGGGAGTTTCTCATATCCTCCGGTCATACGTAGGGGAGGTTCTCATATGAACATATTATCCGCCGGTCATACGTGGTGGATGTTCATATTATCCGCCGGTCATACGCGAGGGAGGTTCTCATATTATCATCCGGTCATACGTAGGGGAGGTTCTCATATGAACATATTATCCGCCGGTCATACCCGGTGGAGGTTCATATTATCCGCCGGTCATACACGAGGAAGGTTCTCATATTATCCACCGGTCATACGTGAGGGAGGTTCTCATATTATCCTCCGGTCATACGTAGGGGAGGTTCTCATATGAACATATTATCCGCCGGTCATACACGGTGGAGGTTCATATTATCCGCCGGTCATACACGAGGAAGGTTCTCATATTATCATCCGGTCATACGTGGGGGAGGTTCTGATATGAACATATTATCCGCCGGTCATACGCGGTTGAGGTTCATATTATCCACCGGTCATACGCGAGGGAGGTTCTCATATTATCCTCCGGTCATACGTTGGGGAGGTTCTCATATGAACATATTATCCGCCGGTCATACGCGAGGGAGGTTCTCATGTTATCCACCGGTCATACGCGAGGGAGGTTCTCATGTTATCATCCGGTCATACGTAGGGGAGGTTCTCATATGAACATATTATCCGCCGGTCATACACGGTGGAGGTTCATATTATCCACCGGTCATACGCGAGGGAGGTTCTCATATTATCCTCCGGTCATACGTTGGGGAGGTTCTCATATGAACATATTATCCGCCGGTCATACGCGAGGGAGGTTCTCATGTTATCCACCGGTCATACGCGAGGGAGGTTCTCATATTATCCTCCGGTCATACGTAGGGGAGGTTCTCATATGAACATATTATCCGCCGGTCATACACGGTGGAGGTTCATATTATCCGCCGGTCATACACGAGGGAGGTTCTCATATTATCATCCGGTCATACGTGGGGGAGGTTCTGATATGAACATATTATCCGCCGGTCATACGCGGTTGAGGTTCATATTATCCACCGGTCATACGTAGGGGAGGTTCTCATATGAAAATTTTATCCGCCTGTCATACGCGGTGGAGGTTCTCATATGAACATATTATCCGCCGTTCATATGCGATGGAGGTTCTCATATTATCCTCTGGTCATACGTGGGGGAGGTTCTGATATGAACATATTATCCGCCGGTCATACGCGAGGGAGGTTCTCATTATCCACCGGTCATACGCGAGGGAGTTTCTCATATCCTCCGGTCATACGTAGGGGAGGTTCTCATATGAACATATTATCCGCCGGTCATACGTGGTGGATGTTCATATTATCCGCCGGTCATACGCGAGGGAGGTTCTCATATTATCCTCCGGTCATACGTGGGGGAGGTTCTGATATGAACATATTATCCGCCGGTCATACCCGGTGGAGGTTCATATTATCCACTGGTCATATGCGAGGGAGGTTCTCATATTATCCACCGGTCATACGTGAGGGAGGTTCTCATATTATCCTCCAGTCATATGTTGGGGAGGTTCTGATATGAATATATTATCCGCCGGTCATACACGGTGGAGGTTCATATTATCCACCGGTCATACGCGAGGGAGGTTCTCATATTATCCTCCGGTCATACGTTGGGGAGGTTCTAATAAGAACATATTATCCGCCGGTCATACGCGAGGGAGGTTCTCATGTTATCCACCGGTCATACGCGAGGGAGGTTCTCATATTATCATCCGGTCATACGTAGGGGAAGTTCTCATATGAACATATTATCCGCCGGTCATACACGGTGGAGGTTCATATTATCCACCGGTCATACGCGAGGGAGGTTCTCATATTATCCTCCGGTCATACGTTGGGGAGGTTCTCATATGAACATATTATCCGCCGGTCATACGCGAGGGAGGTTCTCATGTTATCCACCGGTCATACGCGAGGGAGGTTCTCATATTATCCTCCGGTCATACGTAGGGGAGGTTCTCATATGAACATATTATCCGCCGGTCATACACGGTGGAGGTTCATATTATCCGCCGGTCATACACGAGGGAGGTTCTCATATTATCATCCGGTCATACGTGGGGGAGGTTCTGATATGAACATATTATCCGCCGGTCATACGCGGTTGAGGTTCATATTATCCACCGGTCATACGTAGGGGATAATATATGACGTCAAATAACCCCAAGATATTCTTATGATGCATCTATAAAATCTCAGTGTAAAATTGAATCAATACAGGATTATGATATATTCAAAATTCAGATAATATATTTGTGGTGCATTTTATAAAATTCCAGTGTATACATTTATTGTGCATCCATTTAAAGGTACTCGATCCGATAAAACTCCTCTCAATTACTATTTCGATGGCTTCGGGGGTCGGAAATGTTTGATTCGGGTCGGGGAGGTCACCCATCAGGGCTCGGATTTGTTGGATGTCGATTTTGGAAATCTGTTATTTTTCATTATCGGGAATACTTTCTGGCAAAGAATTCAGTCAAAATTGCGTTATTATCACCACTTGATTCTAGAGTTATCCATCCTTGTCTGTTCGAATAGATTTTGGTGTACACATCCCGAGCAGATTACGGCAGTTGAAGCAAATATTAGTACACATCTCGAGTAAATAACGGATTTCAGAAATCAATATCTAATAACTCTGAGCTTTGTTTGATGGGTTCCTCGACTCGAGTTGGGTGTTTTTTTGCCCCCGAAGCCGGGGAGATGGTAATATATAACCCTCTGATCGGATTGTTGTTGTTGGAATCTGTTGAGATGGGGACCCGCTGTTCGGATTGAGTGCCTTTAATGTCTTTATATATGTTTGTTGACATATTCAAAATATTGTCAGATTAATGACACAGTGCATACCTCAATTGGCCCATGCTATGATCGTGATATATTAATGTGTACAGAACTGTCTAAACTGTAAACTTAGGTCCGGATGACATTTAACATGAATACAGTAGAAATTTCTACTATTTTTTCGGTGTATACCATCATATGCCTTTAACACATAGAGTGCCGTGCATATTGATAAGCATTAATATTTTGCATCCCTTAAAGGACTCAACTCTAGTTTGTAGATATATTCAAAATTATAGTCAAGAGACTCAAGATGCATGTCACTATACATTCATTCAATTGGCTGATTCTGTGGTTGTGATGCATCCATAACTGATTTATGTAGCAATCAGTAACCACAAATTTAAATTCCAGTAATGGATATTTGGGTTAATAAATATTAAGTCTGACTCAAACATGTCGACGTTGTTAATGGAATTTATGAATCCCGCATAGAAAGAAGATTGAAATTTGTCAGTCTAATATCGTCGAAATATTCCAAATCCCTTTAATGACTCAACGCACAACTATGATATATTCAAAATTCAGATAATATGTGCCGTTAAATAACCCACAACATTGTTTGTGGTGAATTTATCAAATAACAATGTATACAATGATATTGTGCATCCACTTAATGATTTCTTAACATGTTTGTTGACATATCTAGAATATAGTCATATGAGTAACACTATGAAAACCTCCACTGGCCCATGCTATGATTGTGATGCAATAATGTTTATTCCAGAACTGAGTAAACCTACTAAATCCAAAACAGTGGTCTGGAAGACAATAACACCGATACCGCTGAAATTGTCAGACAAATTAGTCGGTGAATACCTTATATACCTTTAATTACCCACAAATTTGTTATATTTGGTTAGCACTGATATTGTGCATCCCCTTAATGATGACGCAATCCAAGTTCGGAGATATATTCAAAATTTAGTCAGAAGCAAGACACTATGCATTCATTCAATGGCCCTTTCTGTGTTTATGATGTATTAATCAGTAACCACAAATTTAAATTCCAATAATGAGTTAATAAATATTAAGTCTGACTCAAACATGTTGCCATTGTTAACTGAACTCTGAAACCCCTCATAGAAATAAGGTCGAAATTTGCTAAACTAATTCTTGTCGAAATATTCCATACCCCATAAATGACTCAATACAAGACTGATATTTTCAAAATTAGACTAATTAGTTGGTGAATACCTTATATACCTTTAATTACCCAAAACACTGTTTATATTTGGTTAGCACGGATATTGTGCATCCCTTTAATGACCCAATTCAAGATTGTTGATATATTCAAAATTTAGTCAGATGCAAGACACTATGCATTCATTCAAAGACTCATTCTGTGGCTGTGATGCATTAATGCATTCATAACAGTATTATGTATCAATCAATAACCATAAATTTAAATTCCAATAATGGATTGGAATTAATAAATATTAAGTCTGACCCAACCATGTTATCGTTGTTAACTAAATTCTGAAACTCCGCATAGAAATAAGGTCGTATTTTGCCAGACTAACCTTGTCGAAATATTCCAAAACCCTTCAATGACTCAAATGCCCATGCTAAGATTTTTATGCATAAATGTTTATTATAGAATTGAGTAAACCCAAAACTGAGATCTGGAAGACAGTAACACCAATACCACCGAAATATCCGGACTAATTAGTCGGTGAATACCTTATATACCTTTAATTATCCACAACACTGTTTATATTTGGTTAGCACGGATATTGTGCATCCCTTTAGTGTCCCAATCCAAGTTTGTTGATATATTCAAAATTTAGTCAGAATACTATGCATTCATTCAATGACTCATTCTGGTATCAACAAGTACCCACAAATTTAATTAAAATAATTAATATTTGAGTTAATGAATAACAATCTTATTTCAAACATATTCTTGTTGATGTTGTAAGCCAAGTTCTAAAACATACCAAAGAAATAAGGTTTGAAATTTACATATATACAAAAATATGTGTGTGGGTATGTATATGTATGGGTATGTATATGTATGTATGTATGTATGTATGTATGTGTATGTATGTATGTGTTGTATGTATATATATGTATATGTATATATATGTATATATATGTATGTATATGTATGTATATGTATGTATATATATATATATATATATATATATATATATGTGTATATGTATGTGTGTGTATATGTGTGTATATATGTATGTATGTGTAGGTATTGTGTGTATGTATATGTATGTATGTATATGTATGCATGCATGAGGGTGTATGTGTGTGTATATGTGCATATGTATGCATAAAACACACAATGCAAGATCATGAATAATTATTATCCATGTACTCAAACTTGATATTATAATTTGACGGACCATGAATTTATGTTCCTATATCACCAGCTCGTTGTAACCTGACACACCACCACATTCCACCTCCTCAATATCACACGCATGCATAGCTCAGTATAAAGTTAAAATACCTGCATATCACAGAAAAGCTACACTGTATTGCACAAAATGCATTAGCTATTTAACTTGACGGTCGAAATCATACAGCCATTTTTAAATATGGATATTAATTAACCCGCAAAAACAAATTTATTGAAATCACTAAACTTACCAAGCGGCGTTGCCAAGCCTCAGAAAATCGACCCATCTTTGTTGCTTTTCATTCCACAAGAAGACAGATTTTACAAGGTCATAACAATCTCGTATGCCCCGTGTAAAACTTATATTACCCCGCAAAAATTGTCGTCGCTATATAGAGAAGACAGATTTTACAAGGTCATAACAATCTCGTATGCCCCGTGTAAAACTTATATTACCCCGCAAAAATTGTCGTCGCTATATAGAGAAGACAGATTTTACACGGGTCATAACAATCTCGACAAAACAAACGTTGTGACAAATTCATGCAAATTCCAGGTGCTCAAACAGCCAATGAATGTGACACTTGGTGATGAAATTCAACTATTTACTTCAATAAACCATTTCTTATTTTATGTAATCCATGACCGAAAGCTTCCACAAATTTTTTATCACACGTTTTCATTACACAGCTGACTGAACATTGAATCAACGGATCAACAAATCCCGAAAATCTCGTTCCAAACCACATGACATTCATGTGTGAACAAAAACAATTTTGACCTATAAAATCTTAAGGGGGTGTCAGGTGACGATATCGGAAGAAACATACCATGCTTCAATCGTTACCAAATATAAATGCCGAACTATACATATTATTGATACGTCAAATGCTATTCTATTGTATGTCACATTATTGCTTAACCTATATATATATTTAGTCCTTCTCAGTATATACTAACACCATGCACACAGAATAATTATCATACTTATCGAGGTTCAGCACATACGGTTTTACGTCTAACTTTCTTACAGTTATGATTTAAATCAAAATATAACATAATATAATCCCATACATAATACTATTGTCGTCGAATTGGAACTGAAAATATCCATGCCTTATACAGAGATTCGACACGTGCATGAGACATCTTAACTTCGCGTGTTCAGTTGTACTTTACATATTCTCCGTGCTGGCCGGTCGTTGTTCACCTTAATTTACAAAACCGAAGCGACCTAATTGCACGCTTAAATAGCTTCGACAAGTCAAGTAGGGCAATATCTTTACCCGCGAACCTGTAAGTTCAAGACAATGGTGTCATAATGTCAAGGTCGAAAGCCGCACTCCCATCTCGATAAATGCATTCATCAAAGGCTTTTATGGGTTATATTATACTATTCACTTGTATGTCCACACACAACATGTAGTACAAACATTTATCAGTTAGATATCCTTGAAATATTAAAAACCATCGTGCTCAAATATTTTTTTTTACAGGAATCGCGAGACAGAGTTTTGATCTTGGTCCATTAAACTAAACTAATGAATGAGTAGGGGGTTGAACTTTATCTTGCATTTTCGAATACGGGTGATAACTCTATGAATTTTGAACTCTATTGTTCATAACTTGTAACTGGCCCATCCTTGATGTATATACAATTATGAAACCATCAGCGATATAATTAACGAGTTTTACATATATCTTTAGATCACCATGCACAGCTTCTAAATATAAGAATTACACACTACTTTATAAATGTTTGGCAGCTTACGAAATTGCTCAACTGACTATTATGACGTTATCCTTATGAAAACCACCCGACAGTAAGCTCTTTTATGATTGAAAACTCCTCTTTAATTATTTTTGCTATATGTGTATATATGCTTTTCTTGTTTTGTTCATTTGATTTTGTTGCTAATCTCTTCGTTACTCCATGCTTAAGTGCTCATTTGCTGAAATTGATTGTGCTTTCATATCTGATTATATCCGATGACGACCCTATTTACCCTCCCTCTCTGGGTTTTCCATATCCATGAATATTGATATTGTTCAATACAGGGTCGTTGTCGGATACTTTAATTTACGAAGGCGCAGGGCAAAGTCAAAAAACAAGTCATCACCTCATCTAAAGAATCTTACACCGCGCAGAAACATAGGTACTTTCATCTTTTTGTTTAGTTTACTGATTATCATAGCTAATGACGTGGAAGTTCAACCAGGGCCGATGGAACCAGAAACTATTTCTATATTTCACTATAATATTCGTAGTCTCAGAAACAAAATATCAAAGCTTGCTGAGCATATAGAAGATTACGATATCGTATGCTTTACCGAGACGCACCTAGATAAAAATGTGCATAACGACTCCATATTATTTTCCAATTTTCAAGCTCCGTTCAGACTTGATAGAAACGAACACGGAGGAGGTCTGGCTGTGTATTTTGCATCCAGCATTGTGTATACATATTTACCCGAATTTGGTTTTGACGACGAAATTTTGTGGTTTGAAATTGGAACCAGGCAGAAATTTCTTTTCTGCGTAACTTACAGGTCTGAGCGTGAATGCTTAGACACTTACTGGACGAATCTTGACAAATCCATTGCCAAGGCCCTAGCATATAATATGTCTTTAGTCATGGTTGGAGATCTAAATTGCAATTTATTAAATCGCGATGGTGAGCTTCAAAAAATCATGAGCAAATGGACCCTTGAGAACGTAATTAAAGAGCCAACCCGAATAGGTGTGAACTCAGCAACACTCTTAGATCCGATTTTATTAAGTGATAGTCTAGTTTACCTAAACCCGTCCACTGTTGATCTAGGTTTATCAGACCATAGAGCAACATCTGTAGAAATTTCATTTCCAAATCCTAGGAAAAAGTCATATCAACGGAATGTTTGGAATTATGCCAGAGCAGATTTTGTTGGCATGAACTTCGAAATTAATGCAATCAAATGGTCAGACATTCTCGTGAGCACAGGTCACTCCGATATAAATCAGACTGTAGACGTTTTTACTCACACTTTCCTAACAATTGCTCGCAAATATATCCCATTCCAATCAGTTACTATACGTGAGAATGACAAACCATGGTTTGACAGTTTAATAAGAAAACATATTCGGAAACGCGACCGCCTCAGAAAGAAAGCGCTGCGCTCAAATCTTCCTAGTGCCTGGGATAAATATAAAGCAACCCGCAACAGAACAAATAACTTGAAAAAGTCAGCCAAAGATAAATATTTAGCTAGCCTAGATGAAAACTTGAAAGTAAATGAGCCAAAACAATTCTGGCATGTCACTAAACAATTACTTAATAATTTCTCCAATGACGAGAAAATTCCCCCACTAAACTTTAACAACAGAATTTTCGAGGAAGATTATCAAAAGGCACAGGTCTTAAATTCAATTTTCACGCGAAATAGTACACTAGAAAATGAAAAATCGACATTACCGAATTTTGCAGAAAGAACAACCGAAAAATTAGAAGATATCAAAACTACCGAGGAGGACATATCCAAAATTTTGAAAATTTTACACACAAATAAAGCCACGGGCCCCGATGGTATAAGTAACAAAATGCTAAGGGAAACACATGGCTCAGTTTGCAAACCACTTAAAATAATATTCAATTTATCTTTAAAGAGCTGTTGTTTCCCTACAGCTTGGAAGAAAGCCGATGTGATGCCCCTCTTTAAAAAAGGTGATAGGCATGACCCTTTAAATTATCGTCCGATATCTCTTATAAGTTGTGTCGGCAAGGTACTAGAGAGATTAGTTTTTAATGAAATTCTAAGCCATTTGAAAACCCACAACCTTTTATATAAGCATCAGTCTGGATTTATACCTGGTCATAGTACCGAATTTCAACTAATTGAAATCATTCATAATATCCACTGTGCAATCGACGAGGGCCAAACGAGTTGTGCAGTATTTTTCGATATTTCCAAAGCGTTTGACAAAGTCTGGCACCGAGGTCTTGTTTTAAAATTAGAGAAATATGGTTTGAAAGGTAATATTCTGAAATGGATGACAAACTATTTACAAAATAGACAGCAAAGAGTTAGAGTCAACTCAAGCTTTTCGCAGTACTCCTCAATATCAGCTGGTGTGCCCCAGGGATCTGTAGTCGGGCCTCTGATGTTTTTAATTTACATTAATGACATTGCCGATGGAATTAAATCTAGCACAAGACTGTATGCCGACGACACATGTTTAATCAACAGCGATAGTGATACGTATAACCTTCAATTGACCGTCAATAGAGACATGAACAAAATCAGAGACTGGGCTAAAAATTGGTGTGTCCAATTTAATAGTAGTAAAACCAATCTAATGTTATTTTCCAAGCCAAGTGTTGTTAAACCTACAATCATATTCGACGGGGTAACCCTAGAATACTCTAATAGCCACAAACACCTAGGATTGGATATTGACGACAACCTAACTTGGAACACACACATTGGTAATATATGCACAAGGGCATACGCACGCCTGTCACAATTGCGTAAACTAAGAGCAATGCTAAATCGTGAAACACTTCAAACCCTCTATTTATCCCATGTTCGATCCCTTATGGAATACGCTAGTAACGTTTGGTCTGGTGCACCTGATTACTTACTAAAAGATCTAGAAGATGTTCAATACGAAGCAGCTAGAATAGTCACCGGTTGCACCAGATCAGTTCCAAATATTAGACTTCTGACCGAACTAGGTTGGGAGACGTTAGAAACTCGAAGATATTACAAACAGGTGTTGACATTCCACAATATAGTAAACGAAAAAACACCTAACTATTTGACAGACCTTATACCATCCAAATTCAGCGCCCGAAATGACCATGATACCAGAAATGCATCAAATTTTATCCCTATGAAATGCAATTACAAAAGAAAAGAGTCCACCTTCATGCCCAAGTGTATAAATGACTGGAATAAACGCGATAAAAAAATAAGAAACATGAATTATGAATGTTTTCGACAATCACTTATTCCCAATCCGGTTAAACCTCCTAAGTATTTTTCTACAGGGAAACGATCATTAAATATCTTACAATGTCGACTCAGGTGCGAATGCAGTGAACTCCAATCAGATAAATACTTCAATTATATTGCGGTGTCCAAAGCCTGTAGATGCGGCGATGGTGAAGAAAACGCATTTCATTATTTTTTCCAATGTCAATTGCATATTATTCCAAGAGTAGACTTGCTGAACAAGCTACTACGATTCAATATTTATTCAGTAAAAACTTTACTATTTGGAGACCCAAGCTTATCAAATTCCAATAATGAAGACATTTTCAAGGCTGTCCAAATCTTTATAAGAGACACATCCCAGGGTGAGAACACACAAAGTTCAACAGCAGACGACTACTAGGGAAGAAAGAAAAAATAAAATAATAAAAATAATAATTCTGAGTAGGGCCATATAGTCATAAACGCTCTATAAGAACATATTGCACAGTCCTGCCACCTTACCATTAAGGATAGATGAGCACAGTACACTATACAGTAACCAGATACTTTCGAACAAGTTGGGAGAGACTAGCAACCAATCAAATTTTAACATTATACACTTTAATACCATATATAATTGTTCAATGCCATGTTCATTTTTTCTTTCACTTGATTGTCTGGTGATCGGGAGAGAAGTAGCATATAAGTGGCCCGCACTTGTTCTTCAATCCCGTTGCCAAATGTATGTATTTATATGCATATATGGCGAATAAATATGTTTAAACCATACGTAGGGGAGGTTCTCATATGAAAATATTATCCGCCTGTCATACGCGGTAGAGGTTCTCATATGAACATATTATCCGCCGGTCATATGCGATGGAGGTTCTCATATTATCCTCTGGTCATACGTGGGGGAGGTTCTGATATGAACATATTATCCGCCGGTCATACGCGAGGGAGGTTCTCATTATCCACCGGTCATACGCGAGGGAGTTTCTCATATCCTCCGGTCATACGTAGGGGAGGTTCTCATATGAACATATTATCCGCCGGTCATACGTGGTGGATGTTCATATTATCCGCCGGCCATACGCGAGGGAGGTTCTCATATTATCCTCCGGTCATACGTGGGGGAGGTTCTGATATGAACATATTATCCGCCGGTCATACCCGGTGGAGGTTCATATTATCCACTGGTCATATGCGAGGGAGGTTCTCATATTATCCACCGGTCATACGTGAGGGAGGTTCTCATATTATCCTCCGGTCATACGTAGGGGAGGTTCTCATATGAACATATTATCCGCCGGTCATACACGGTGGAGGTTCATATTATCCGCCGGTCATACACGAGGAAGGTTCTCATATTATCATCCGGTCATACGTGGGGGAGGTTCTGATATGAACATATTATCCGCCGGTCATACGCGGTTGAGGTTCATATTATCCACCGGTCATACGTAGGGGAGGTTCTCATATGAAAATATTATCCGCCTGTCATACGCGGTGGAGGTTCTCATATGAACATATTATCCGCCGGTCATATGCGATGGAGGTTCTCATATTATCCTCTGGTCATACGTGGGGGAGGTTCTGATATGAACATATTATCCGCCGGTCATACGCGAGGGAGGTTCTCATTATCCACCGGTCATACGCGAGGGAGTTTCTCATATCCTCCGGTCATACGTAGGGGAGGTTCTCATATGAACATATTATCCGCCGGTCATACGTGGTGGATGTTCATATTATCCGCCGGTCATACGCGAGGGGGGTTCTCATATTATCCTCCGGTCATACGTGGGGGAGGTTCTGATATGAACATATTATCCGCCGGTCATACCCGGTGGAGGTTCATATTATCCACTGGTCATATGCGAGGGAGGTTATCATATTATCCACCGGTCATACGTGAGGGAGGTTCTCATATTATCCTCCAGTCATATGTTGGGGAGGTTCTGATATGAACATATTATCCGCCGGTCATACACGGTGGAGGTTCATATTATCCACCGGTCATACGCGAGGGAGGTTCTCATATTATCCTCCGGTCATACGTTGGGGAGGTTCTCATATGAACATATTATCCGCCGGTCATACGCGAGGGAGGTTCTCATGTTATCCACCGGTCATACGCGAGGGAGGTTCTCATATTATCCTCCGGTCATACGTAGGGGAGGTTCTCATATGAACATATTATCCGCCGTCATACACGGTGGAGGTTCATATTATCCGCCGGTCATACACGAGGGAGGTTCTCATATTATCATCCGGTCATACGTGGGGGAGGTTCTGATATGAACATATTATCCGCCGGTCATACGCGGTTGAGGTTCATATTATCCACCGGTCATACGTAGGGGAGGTTCTCATATGAAAATAGTATCCGCCTGTCATACGCGGTGGAGGTTCTCATATGAACATATTATCCGCCGGTCATATGCGATGGAGGTTCTCATATTATCCTCTGGTCATACGTGGGGGAGGTTCTGATATGAACATATTATCCGCCGGTCATACGCGAGGGAGGTTCTCATTATCCACCGGTCATACGCGAGGGAGTTTCTCATATCCTCCGGTCATACGTAGGGGAGGTTCTCATATGACCATATTATCCGCCGGTCATACGTGGTGGATGTTCATATTATCCGCCGGTCATACGCGAGGGAGGTTCTCATATTATCCTCCGGTCATACGTGGGGGATGTTCTGATATGAACATATTATCCGCCGGTCATACCCGGTGGAGGTTCATATTATCCACTGGTCATATGCGAGGGAGGTTCTCATATTATCCACCGGTCATACGTGAGGGAGGTTCTCATATTATCCTCCGGTCATACGTAGGGGAGGTTCTCATATGAACATATTATCCGCCGGTCATACACGGTGGAGGTTCATATTATCCGCCGGTCATACACGAGGGAGGTTCTCATATTATCATCCGGCCATACGTGGGGGAGGTTCTGATATGAACATATTATCCGCCGGTCATACGCGGTTGAGGTTCATATTATCCACCGGTCATACGTAGGGGAGGTTCTCATATGAAAATATTATCCGCCTGTCATACGCGGTGGAGGTTCTCATATGAACATATTATCCGCCGGTCATATGCGATGGAGGTTCTCATATTATCCTCTGGTCATACGTGGGGGAGGTTCTGATATGAACATATTATCCGCCGGTCATACGCGAGGGAGGTTCTCATTATCCACCGGTCATACGCGAGGGAGTTTCTCATATCCTCCGGTCATACGTATGGGAGGTTCTCATATGAACATATTATCCGCCGGTCATACGTGGTGGATGTTCATATTATCCGCCGGTCATACGCGAGGGAGGTTCTCATATTATCCTCCGGTCATACGTTGGGGAGGTTCTGATATGAACATATTATCCGCCGGTCATACCCGGTGGAGGTTCATATTATCCACTGGTCATATGCGAGGGAGGTTCTCATATTATCCACCGGTCATACGTGAGGGAGGTTCTCATATTATCCTCCAGTCATATGTTGGGGAGGTTCTGATATGAACATATTATCCGCCGGTCATACACGGTGGAGGTTCATATTATCCACTGGTCATATGCGAGGGAGGTTCTCATATTATCCTCCGGTCATACGTTGGGGAGGTTCTCATATGAACATATTATCCGCCGGTCATACGCGAGGGAGGTTCTCATATTATCCACCGGTCATACGCGATGGAGGTTCTCATATCCTCAGGTCATACGTAGGGGAGGTTCTCATATGAACATATTATCCGCCGGTCATACGCGGTGGAGGTTCATATTATCCGCCGATCATACATGAGGGAGGTTCTCATATTATCATCCGGTCATACGTGGGGGAGGTTCTGATATGAACATATTATCCACCGGTCATACGCGGTGGAGGTTCATATTATCCACTGGTCATACATAGGGGAGTTTCTCATATGAACATATTATCCGCCGGTCATACACGGTGGAGGTTCTCATATGAACATATTATCCGCCGGTCATATGCGAGGGAGGTTCTCATATTATCCACCAGTCATACGCGAGGGAGGTTCTCATATTATCCTCCAGTCATACGTGGGGGAGGTTATCATAGTATCCTCCTGTCATACACGGCGGAGGTTCTCATATCAACATATTATACACCGGTCATAAGCGGTGGAGGTTCTCATATGAACATATTATCCACCGGTCATACACGAGGGAGGTTCTCATATTATCCTCCGGTCATATGTTGGGGAGGTTCTCATATGAACATATTATCCGCTGGAGGATGATATGAGAACCTCCCCTACGTATGACCGGTGGATAATATGAACCTCCATCGCGTATGACCAGCGGATAATATGTTCATATGAGAACCTCCCCCACGTATGACCGGAGGATAATATGAGAACCTCCCTCACGTATGACCGGTGTATAATATGATAACCTCCCTCGCGTATGATTGGCGGATAATATGTTCATATGAGAACCTCCCCAACGTATGACCGGAGGATAATATGAGAACCTCCCTCGCATATGATCGGTGGATAATATGAACCTCCACCGCGTATGACCGGCGGATAATATTTTCATATCTGAACCTCCCCCGCGTATGACCGGAGGATAATATGAGAACATCCCTCGCGTATGACCGGTGGATAATATGAACCTCCACCGTGTATGACCGGCGGATAATATGTTCATATCAGAACCTCCCCAACATATGACCGGAGGATAATATGAGAACCTCCCTCACGTATGACCGGTGGATAATATGAGAACCTCCCTCGCATATGACCGGCGGATAATATGTTCATATGAGAACCTCCACCGCGTATGACCGGCGGATAATATGTTCATATGAGAACCTCCCCTACGTATGACAGGTGGATAATATGAACCTCCACCGCGTATGACCGGCGGATAATATGTTCATATGAGAACCTCCCCTACGTATGACCGGAGGATATGAGAACCTCCCTCGCGTATGACCGGTGGATAATATGAGAACCTCCCCCGCGTATGTCTGGCAGATAATATGAGAACCTCCACCGCATATGAATGACGGACACATAAGTTTTTAAGTCTATAAACACTATTTGATTTGAATATTCTATTGAATAGTCTTACCATTGACATATTCATTCGTTCAAACCAGTTGATCGATTTTGTAACTTGGCTTTTAGTCGCCGGGCTCCGGCATCTGGGCTTTTAGTCACAACTGAAATAAAAATAAGTGCGAATATCTTGGAGCGAATTTCTGCAACAATTTCACCGCGTAGTGGACTCATTTGGAAAAAAATACATTCACTGTGTATAATCCTACATTTTGATATACTATACGCCCCATTATATTGAATATACCAGCTGAAATCGATCCTGTAATTGTAAACATCGAGTCTATTTTTAGCTGTTTTATCTGCGCGTGTTTGCATGTTCGCCATTACAATATTCGCACTGAAACAGCCATATTGTAGCAAAAAACGAATGCACAATATTCCACTGCGTTATTTGATACCTAAAACTTGTTGTTTGCTAGCGTATTCATCGAGAAATCTAAATTCTAAACATTAATGTCGAACGCACTTTTTCGTGTTTGTGGCATTTTATGTTAGGTCAGTTGTCGACCGAATAATGTAACTTCCGGTGTCCGGTCAGTGGTGGGGTTAACATGTGTGGATAGGGCGAATGTGGACCTTTCGTTAGACACCAAAAGGATCCCTCTACGCGCTTTATTCCTCGAGATATCGGCCGTCCCACGCAATTTGAAAATTCTGTCCCGCAGATTGTCATTCTATCCCAAATTCCACCCCATGTTAGGTCAGTTGTCGACCGAATAATGTAACTTCCGGTGTCCGGTCAGTGGCGGGGTTAAGATGTGTGGATAGGGCGAATGTGGACCTTTCGTTAGACACCAAAATGAGCCCCTACGCCCTGTATTCCTCGAGACATCGGCCGTCCCACGCAATTTAAAATTCTGTCCCGCAGATTGTCGTTTTGTCCCATATCCCATCCCATCCCGCAGATTGTCATGTCCCTACAAAAACGACCTTTTTAACAATTTAACTCTTTACTTCCCATAAGCGTCCCTGGACGCTTTGCACTATTTTCCCCATAAGCGCCTGTGGACGCCTCACAGCATATCCCTAGAAGCGCATAAGAGCGCGTTACCAGACTTCCCCACGAGCGCGTTAGAGCGCCACACTAGGCCCAGACTGTACTAATGAGTTCTCCCATATGCTCCCCGTTAGTTTCTAATAGAGACCGCCCGGTTATGTCAACTCGTTATTTGCCTATCTAATAACAATAAACGTGGCACCGTGGGCATCGCGCGCGACACATGCTGTGTTACTTGGGGTTTATATTGGGACAGACAACATCAGTGGTACCATTCTAAGTATTTACGAACAACATGGCTGCAAAATTTTCGAAACAGAAAGTGATCGACATGTTAATGGGAGATGATAGCGATTTTAGCGGATATTGCGGTTTCTCGTCATCAGAAGATTCAGACGACGATTAATCTCCCCCTGGTAGCAGCGACAATGTGACATCCATCGCCGATAGCAGCTTGAATACTAACCCGATTGGCTGGTCAAATAAACTTCGAAAGGTGTCACTTCCGCCATTTACCCAAAGTACAGGCCGGTTATACCAGATGAATTCGATACTGATACAGCAACAGCTTTAGACTATTTAAATTTGATGTTCTCGCCATCGAAGTATGCCGAAATAGCCAGGCATACTAACAACTATGCCAAGTGGAAAATGGAAGAATATATATAGTGCATGGACATCATAGAGAACCCAATGTGTATCGACTGTATATTGATATACTCAGTTAACATTCAAACTATCCAACTATATTAAATTGTTCACGCAACACATTTCATGATATATTTCAAATTTGGTGAATTGCACGATTTGACTCATTTACAATTTCAAACCAAAGAATTGTCGACAACACCTGGTCAAATGGTCATGCTAATACGGTTGGTTCCTGCTGAATTGATATGTTGCTGTTAAAAAAAATTACCGTTATTTTATTTTTAATTTGTATCAATCAATGGTGTTAAAATATTCATCTATGTCAAAAAACACCATAAACAGAAGGAATAGTAAGATATAGACAGACTTTGTTCTTATGCCAATCGGAAATATGGCATAAACAGTGTTATTGTCAAATTGTCCCCCTTTGTTATGTAAACAACAGCAAAAAACGTTACGTTTCCTGGCTTTTGTTTAGATCCGGATATGGTAAACATAAAGAGCGTTATTTGTTACTGTTTTCCTAATATGGAATAATAAAGAGCGTTTATATCATTTTTGTATGATTAACCAATATAATTTCGGTCTGTTATGTAAACAGACTCATACAACTTCTGTAACACGAGCAGTCTCTTGTTTACGTACACCATTGTACGTCTTGACGACAATATACTATTTACGCGTTGATTATGTTTGGCATATGAGTGGAACTGTATATATGTTGGCGTTCATTCTGTTGATGGCGATTTTAACAAATATAAATATTTCTGCAACAAATGCCGCCCGTGACTTTATGTTACAAATTGCTTGATCGAAGATTTAACAAACTATTTTCTATATCAACACAATTTGTACATTGTGCGGACCTTTTTCTGATAATGTTATATGTTTCTGGTGTTTCTGACGTATGTGATAAAATAGTGTGTATTCGCACACCAATATACCGTTATATGGACAAATTTCTCTTATATTCTATAATGCTAAATTTTAAATGGTGATGCCATACAGTGTTTGCACGAAGATAAACTTCCACACTTAGCACGACGTGTTATATAATAGGTGTTTTTGAAGTCGAAAATGCTGATAAATGTTACATTTGCATGTTAGTTTATAGTAATAAACAATCGCAAACATCACCGTTCTGAAAATATATTTTAAAACCTTGCTTGAATTTCGTAGTGCGACATCGCATTATTTTGGCTGAACGAAATAGAGAATATATAGCGTTCTGAATTGATACTGGACAAATATATTTATTTATTTTCGCGAGCGACTAGCTGCACTTTTCGCCAGCGGAAATACATTATTTCTGGCAGTAGCAACAGAAACTCATTATCCCCAGAAACAATGTACTTTCGGTCACGACAAGTTGGTCGCAAAATTTAGTCCTTGGGCCATATCATGAGATTTTTCTGGTATCCACTTAAAATATTATAGATATCCTCTCTTTAATTGTCTTCTAGATAAGAAGAAAACAGAACACATTTGCTTCGAATTGTTTACAAAATACTTTTGGGAGTTGGTGACTTTTTCCAAATAAGACGGGTCTAAATCCTGAGCAAGGATCATTTGTATAAGACATATTTTATTGTCACAATGTGACATTCGTGTGCATACACGTCGTGGTCACTTCACCTCATGTAATCTGAGTAAATAATCACATTTTGTATGGAATATTAAAAGCAACATTTTAGAGCTGACGAAACGCACAATACATATAGTTTAATATACTGATATTGAACTAATCCCAATGAAAAAGTCAAAGATACTAGCTTTTCCAGGGCTCTTATACTCAGGTGTCGATTTTTCTCATATTACGACACACGTCCCGGCTTACGCTCATTATCCCCAGTTGGAGCTGTCACTCCAATAGATTACCCTCACTGCGTCAACACCGTAACAGGTTTACCACCATTTATGGAGCAACGGGATACTTTCCGACAAGCCAAATACTTATGGGGAAATAGCGTCTGGTACTTGATATATACCCGGGAACACACCGTCGGTATCATGTTATAGCTGCAGGGAGATGACGGGGTGGCTTATACAGCTAGTGTGGGAACTAAAGAGTTAATAGCAGGTTGAGGTCAACGCGGTATAACATTATATAGTGCGTCAGTGTGCCTATCTAAAACCACGTGGTAAAATAAACATGGCGGGCAGGGACGTATAGCGAGATGGAGGCAATAAAGAAATATTATGGATGATAGCCTATTCTGAATGGATCAGTACACTTGTGATCATGCACTGGGCGGACCATGGTTCTGCTAGTAGAAGAAAAATTAGAGATCTGAACTGATCTGAACCTGAAAATCCGATCATAGTTGGGCACGGTGGGAGAAAAGTCTGAACATGAAAATAGCAAAAAACCTATAGCATTAGACTGGCCTCAAGCTTACCAAGTGTTGGAAATTTCCAACCTGACACCCCACGAAGGTTGGAAAATTTCTAACTGATGACATAGTTCATAATTTTGAACAAAAGCATAGGAAAATAATTAGCAGTTTTTTGGCTGGCCACGGGGGCCATGAGGGACCAGGACACAGGCTTCCCGAATTATGGCCATTTCAGTCAAAATGTTGGACCAAAAGTAGGAAATATGCAAATGTTGGTCTAAAAACAACCAACTCCCCAATAATTCATTGTTGGAAAATCAAATTACAAGAACAATTTCAACCCATCGTTGATGTGAAATTTGCACACGTCCATGCATAGTAGCGGGTATATCAAAACGGAATACATATGTATATAGTGGGTCTACTCGCATTTAATTTGAAACAAACCTCGCACTTTTGTCGACTCGAATTCAAATACCACCAAATTACGTCATGCTCGTTGGTGTTTTCCAGTTTCAATTGGAATTCCCTCATTAGCATATCATTATGCAGCTCGTTTGCATTTCTCCGATATGAATTCGAGTCGACGGTGATGCGACGTTTGTTTCAAACACGGATCTCAGACGCATCAGCAATTAAATTCGTGTTGAACACACGCATTCTTCGTCGGTAGTGCGTCTACTCGCATTTATTTGAAACAAACGTCGCACTTCTGTCGACTCGAATTCAAATAATTAAATTCGAATCGTCGGTAGTGCGACGTTTGTTCCAAGGGTTACGGTTCATTCTGATTGAAAATAACAATTTTTGTGACAAAATCACGCGTAATTATAGATATCTTGAATATATTATACTTTCCTGAATGAACAGAGGCTGCAGAAGTGCCGTGTTATCGAAATCTAAACTCTAGACACAATTAAATCGGTATTAGCGAGCTAACGCGTAAATATCAACATGTTATCACTGAAATTCAAGCCACGTGGACGCAATTTCTTTGTTTTTCGAGGCGTATAAAATATGAAACGCATTCTGAAGACAAACACCTCACTATAAAGTATACCCGTGTTATTCTTCTGTAAAATAGCTGAGAATGTATCCCGATAGGGGTTGATAATTGGGAGCTGTGGCCTCGTAATCAACACGGGTGCGTGTTACGGTTCTATTTCAAACCAATCATGGCTGTGACGGTTCTGTACATGAGATTTATTCGAACGATTTCTGCACTTTGGTCCGAAATCGTCTTGTGTATCTGACATTTCAAACCAGATAATGACTATAGCTTATGTAATATGATAATAGAACAGGTATATTAAGAAATAACACAATAAATACCTAATACGGGAGATTCAGTGGCAGAAATAAAATATTGAAAGTCCCGATGAGTATATATGGTATCATAATCATGCCCGCCTATATAAATGACCAATGATAATATAAATATACTATCAGGAGAATATAACATGTTATATTCATTTACTTAATCTGGGAATTATTGAAAGATCCAGGTGTGAAAATATTTCAATGCCAGCGCCATCATATTTCCTCATCTGAAGTCCGCCTGAGGGACATTTACACATGTTTGTCGCCCAGACATGAATATAACTTATGAAATCACGTTCAACTAAATCATTGATAGGTTATGACGTGATTGTGTGTGGGTGGACTTGGGGAGGGGTGCTTAATTGGTGTATATCCCCAACTTTGGTCAAAATGTTCAACAGTTACAAATTTCTTATCTTACAATCACTGTGTAGGAACTGTTACATCGGAAGTCGTTCTATCACCGGTATTATGATGGTTCTTGACTGATTTGTTACAGTTCCTTATGATTAAAAATTATCATTTTCGGGACAAAATCACGTATAATTATATATATCTTAAAGGTACGGTTGGCCTTGGCGGTGGGTATCCTGTGAAAATATTTCCACCCGTCAAAAACCGCCACAAACAGAAAGAACAACAAAATGTAGACAGACTTTGTCCGTATATAAATAAGAAATATCGCATAAACAGTATGTTATTCTCATTTGTTTAACCATTGTTATGTAAACAAAAGCATAAAAAGTAACTTTTCTGGTGTTTGTTTATATTATGATGGTAAACATAAAGAGCGTTCTCTGTTGGTGAATTCCTGATACGGAACTAATAAAGAGCGTTTATGCCATTTGTATGTGATGAGCCAGTAGCATTGTGCTGTCCTCTGTGACCAAATCAGACTCTTGCTTAGGTAAAATATAGTAGGTATTTATGATAACATGCTGTTTACGTGATGGTCATGGTATATATGAACGAAACTGTATGCGTTTTAATGTTTTTCTGTTTACGGTGTTTGGAACAAATATGAATATTTTCGACAATTAAGGCCTCATGTGCCTTTAAATACATTAAACTTTTTTGAACGAACATAGGCTGCACAAGTGTCGCTTTACCGAAACCTGAACTTTATATCACAATTAACTCGGATATAGTGAGTTAACGTGTAATTATCAACATGTAATCACTGAAAATCAAGCCTTGTAAACGTAATTTCTTTGTTTTCGGTAGCACACCGACTGTGAAACGCATTCTGAAGACGAACACTGAGTATAAATTGTACCTGCGTTATTCTTCTGTAAAATAGCTGAGGAAATATCCCGATCTGTGTCGGTAATTTGCAGCATTGGCCGCCTAATCACAACTTTTATGAGTGTTACGGTTCTAGTCCAAGGTAATCACGGATGCCACGGTTCTTTACATGATATTTATTCGAACGATATCTGCACTGTGTAATTCCCACCTCTCAGTTCACTGGTATCCAGCATGTGTTTGAGATTCAGCAGCCACGTTTGGGCCTCAGCTTGAGGCAGCCATATCAAAACTTCAGGTCTACTCAACTTTGGTTTATTTTCACATTGATTTATGACCTATTTATTTTATTTAACACAAACAATATGGGCCTGTGTTGCAGAAACAATAATTGGATTTATAAACCGGTTTACACCCCTCGGCCAACCAAATTGGTCCAATTCATGAACAATATATCTTGTCTGAATCTGTATTTCGACGGGGCCAAAATATAGACACAGAAATTGACATTAATTGGATAGTAAGATGAAAGGAGATCGGAGTGGTAGGTGTGAAATTCTGCCAATACGCGATGATAATGACCGCACCAGTCACTCAGGAAGTTAAAACACTGATCATTCCATTATTATCGGACATATAGGGGTGGGCTATATGGGTGGGGGCCCAACACTTTCGTTTGCGTATGTTTTGGCTTGTCGGGAGGGGCGGGTGACTGGAAGTAAACTGAACGAGATCCAAACCTGTGTCGAATGTATAATCCACAATAATCACGTAATGATCTTAAGGATGATAACATTGGGAACATTCCACAAACTGTTCACATATACATGAATGTACGCCGAAAATACAGGCACTAGTCACAGGTTTGCTTAAGTCTTTTGTCATGAATGCCGGTGATATTTCATCACACAAACGTCGTGCAATGTTTCACTTCGGAGTCCGGACACTGCGGAACATTGTCTCCTGTGTTCTGAACGTTCTCAAATTTGGAGACAAAATGGTTTATCAATGCTGATATGTAATGCAGACGCAAGTGATCCGATTGTCAACGAGCATTTGACTAATTATTCAACAGGAATATGTAACACCACAAACCATTCAATTAACCTTTGATTGCATTGTAATTGATAATCATCGTATTGAATGTGGCTCAATTCCCCTTTCCTCTGGGTGTGAATCGGTTCATAAATATGTCATAACCCGCTTGGGTATCTGTACAAGAAATACAAATCGCGGCGCTAAAGCGCCTTGATGTATATTTCTTGTACAGATACCCAAGCGGGTTATAACCTATACTAATAAATGGATTAATAAATTATACCCCTTATGCATGAAAAAAAAGGTGTAGTGAGAATTAGAGTACTACAAGAATATCGAGAATCACATTTCATGTGGTTCCAGATCGAAAAAAAAAACTTTTTGTTTAGAGAAAGTTCGAATAAATTGGCAATTTTTTTGAACCCTTAGTCTAGTACTGACCATACTCTTACTTTTTGTAACTTAAAAATTTCATACTTTAAATCCAGTCTCGTATTTCAAATGGAAACGAAACAAAGACATTGTTCCATTTCATTATAGTAGTTATACCAACAAGACAATTTACATTGTATTTTTAGTGCAACATACGACACAGGCAGCCCATATATATAGCCAAATATATTTATAGAGCCAAACATATACTGTACAATAATGCAATTCAAATGTTTTAATTTTACATAAATGTGTGATAACTGTGTTAGCTTTGTCCCTTTATGTCTCGAAATGAGAGGCCCGATTCGTATGATGTAGATTGGTCGAATTAGTATCACTCTTAATTGAAACGCTAGCTTGAAATACATATTTCAAAATATAGTTGCAGTTAGTTGGTCTTTGATTATTCAATCATGCATCAAAATTATATTTGTTTTCATTTAGCTCTTATGGTTATGCACACATGCATTAAAGGTACGTATGACCTTGGTTGTAGGTTATTATTTAGAAATAAGTTGCCAAATTATGAAAATTTCCTCGAGAATATATTAAGAGTATAGTATTATGATAGTATGAATGCGGTAGTGTCAACGAAGCGCACTTTGTGTGAGCTGAGCACTTAAAGAGTGTGCGATAAGTAAAACACTTAACGCTGTAGCGAATTATTTTTAGGAGTGAATCACGTGACCCATTCAACACCGAATCTGGAGTGGCAAGGATTAGCGAGTGCTATAACGGTATGTTGTAAACAACATGGTGGCAGTTTTATCCACAGTTCACTTAGTGGGGTCGACCAGTGTTGAGTGTTTTGCTTATCGCACACATTTCGTACCAAACAACAGGTTCTGTAGCATAATTTGGTTTCATGTTTATATAACACAACGCGTGAACACTTGACAATAACATACTATTTATATATATTCTATCTGTTTATGGCGGTTTTGATGGATGTGACTATTTTAACAGCAATATCCACCGCCAAGGTCATCCTTATCTTTAAAGGTACTCAATCCGATCAGACCCTCATAAATTACTATTTCTTTGGCTTCGGGGGTAAAAGATATTTGATTCGAGTCTAGGAACCTACCCATCAACGCTCAGAGTGATCAGATATAAATTTTTGAAGTTTTGTTATTTCTATTGTTTGTGGACCAGAAACACGGCGTCAAAAGGATGGTCTCGGTCAAAATTGCGTTATTATTACCACTTGATTTTAGAGTTATCCATCTTCGTCCGTTTGAATAAATGTTTCTGGGGCAATTATTAGTACACATCTCGAGAAATAACAAACTTCAAAAATCAATATCTGATCACTCTGAGCTTTGATGGGTGGGTTCCTCGACTCGAATCAAATATTGTTTACCCCTGAAGCCAAAGAAATAGCAATTTAGGGATGCTTAATCGGATTGAGTACCTTCAGTTTAAATGGATATTTTGTGAGTTTGGGATATCGATTGAAATTGCCCTCCAATTGTACCCTGATATAATAAGTGCTCAATCATTCAGCATCAAACTAAATTTTAAAGAACGCTGGATGTTTAGGTGGTGTCTATACTTAATCCTTTTATCTCTTAGCTCATAATACAGGAGACCAACCTTAATAAACACTCATCAGTGTTTTCACCTCCAATGACAGGTTTATCATGATGGGAAACTTTAATTCGTGATAATTTTCTCAAACGAGAAATCTATATCTTTATTTGCGAATGCCAGTCTGTCACGGGGACCATCTGGATGGAATCAAAGAGGTCTAACAGGGGTAACTTTTTACGAGGAAGATATTGGTTGGGTTAGAATTGTCTAAAGTGACGCTGTTGTTGTCAGGGCGACAAAATGGGGAGGGCAGCAAAACATTTGTCGCCGATTACCATCAAACTCATATATAATCATCTTATTGATATGAGGATTCTAATTATGTGGTTTAAAGATGTCAACAGTGGCGCTATTTGAGTGAGAGGTACACGGAAGGGAGAGGGCACTACAATTAATAAAACTATTTTAGCGCGATTTCCACCACATTGATACACATTCTTCTGTGTGATATGAGGACTCTAATGGGGTGGATAACATATGTCAAGAGTGGCGCCGTTCGATACAGGTGTGCACTTAAGGGGGAGGGGCATCACAATTCATAAAATTATTGTTAGAGCCGATTTCCACCAAATTGATACATATTCTTCTCCATGATATGAAGAATACAATGGTGTGGTTTAAAGATGTCCAACGTGGCGCAGTTCGAGTGAGGGGTGCACGGGCGGGGAGAGGGTCACCAAAATTGATAACAAATATTTTAGCGCCGATTTTCACCAAATTGATACACATTCTTCTACAGTGATACGAAGATTCTAATCGCGTGATTTAAAGACGAAACATTGTGCCGTTTGGGTGAGAGATGGGGTCAATAAATTTGATAATAATTTGTTTCATTGCCGATTGCCACCAAACGTATAACTAATCATTTCCATGATACACTATGGAGACCAATGATATGGTTCGAGTCAGGGTACATGGAGGTACCCGGGAGATGACGCTAAATATGATACAAAAAATATGTTTAGCGCCGATTTCCACCAAATTGATACACATTCTTCTCCATGATATAAAAATCAAATCGTATGATTTAAAGATCTCAAATTGGTGCCATTTGGATGAGAGATATAGGGCACTAACTCTAAATCTGATATGAATTTGTTTAGTCGCAGATTACCACCAAACTTATACATAATCATCTCCATGATATCAGAAGTCTAACAGATTGGCTTAAAGCTGTAAAAACAAAGGTGGTGTTATTCGAGTCAGGGTTGCACGGAAGGGGGAGAGGGGCACCAAAATTTATAAGCATATTTTTTAGCGCCTATTTCTACTAAATTGATAAATATTCTTCTCCATGTTATTAGGAATCTAATGGCGTGGTTTACAGATGTCAAAAATGCCGCCGCTCAAGTCAGAGTTACACGGAAGGGGAATTTGGAACCAAAATTGATAAAAACTATTTTTAGCGCCGATTTCCACCGAATTGATACAAATTATTCTCTTTAATATGAGGAATCTAATCGTTAGATATAAAGACGCCAAATTGGTTCCATTTGGGTGAGAGAGATGGCACTAAATTTGATATGAATTTGTTCAGTCGCTGATTTCCACCAATGCTTTATATGGTCATCTTCATAATGAGTCTTAAATATGTGGTTTAAAGATGTCAACAGTGGTGCCACTTGAGTCATTAATAAGGAATGGAGGGTCACCAAAAACTGATAACAATATGTTTAGCGCCGGTGTCCACCAACTTCATGCACGTTCTTCTCCGGTGATACGAGAAATCAAATCTTTTTGGATAAATGCGTCATTTTGATGCCTATATTTTCGAATGACTGTCTGTGTTCTATATAACTTCACAGGGGACCATCTAGATAGCACCAAAGGATCTAACAGGGGTAACTTTTTTACGAGGAATATAAGGATGCAGGTTAAAAAGTGACGCTGTTGGTGTCGGTGGCAGAAAACGGGGAGGGGCAGCAAAATTTATTTTTGCCACCGATTTCCACCAAAATTGTACATAACCACCTCCATGCGATGGCGCCGTTCGAGTTAGGGTGCACGCACGCGGAGAGGGTCACCATAACTGATTATAATAACCTATTCTTAGAATCGATTTCGACCAAATTCAAACATAAAATTCTCCATGATACGAGGAAACTAATCGTGTGATTTAAAGACGCCAATTTGGTGCCGTTAATTTATGTGAGAGATGGGGCACTAAGTGTGATAGGAATTTGTTTTGTTGCCGATTGCCATCAAACTTATGCATAATCATATCCATGCTATCATGAGTCTAATGAATTGGTTTAAAAATTTCAAAAGTGGCGCCTATCGAGTCATGAATGGGGAGGGCTGCCAAAGGTGATACAAGTACGTTTAGCATTAATTTCCACCAAATTCACACACGTTCTTTTCCAATGATATGAGGAATACTCACGTAGGTTAGACGGAGAGTGGAGAGAGGGGGCACTACCATTGATAAGAATATTTTTGTCGCCGATATCCACCAAAATTATATCTAGTCATGTCCATAATTCGTTAAAATGTCTTGGTCACATATTATAACCGTCGGATAATGTGAAAACTACACCTAATACGCATTTAAAGCAATGTTAAACCATGGATCTGAACCGGATCCAGGAAAAAACACATTTTCGGACGAATCCGTAATCCGGGTTAAGGATGCACCCGTGCATGCACGTATTCCAATCATCGCGGAACCAGACAGCAGGGTATCAAATACCGCAATCACGGTAATCGAGTTTGAAGTTGTGAAAAAAGAAATTTCGTTGTTGCTGTCTCGTAATTGACAGCATTCGCACAGTGAACTACTAATGATAAGAATTACGATAGGATACTACGTCACCAGAAGGTGTATTATTTCTATCAGTTTTCGTTTTGACATACCGCTATAGTTACGATCACGGTGTCGATAAACCAAATATGAATCATGTTTGATTCTGAAATTCTGTAGATACTGCTTCGTGGAAAATTTGCGCGCGGAGAGGTGGGAATCACTGTGGAAGGAAATAGTATAATTTGTTACATGTTTAACAAAAGAATTGCATCATTCTGTGTAATCTGAGCCGGACTTAAATTGACAATTTTAATGTCCATTTTGGTAGCCATCTTCAAATGAGGACATGTGCTCTGCCACACACATTCCAAAACATTCTGATTGGAATCAGTGACGTATGTCGGCGCCGCATTATGAACAACTTTATCCTAGTTTTTTTAATTTATTTTGTTATCGGAGAAATGTTGGTGACTTATACCTAAGGCAGGTGAATGACGTCATATAATTTTTCTATATCCATCAGTGATTTTTCAAGGTCGTGGGTATAGATTTTGGAGAAATTGTCACGTGACTTCCGGTTAGCAACCGTGTGGAGATTGCAAAAAACGCGGAATTGGAAATGAAGCATCGCAATAAAAATGAAAGTAACTACTTCACAACTTACGAAGAATTCACATGTGATTTAAGTCTATTAATTTCATTTCGACCAATTTCGTTGGTCAGCTTAATGAAAACGAAAAATGAAGAAGTCATAACGATAATCCGGACAAGATTTTACAATCCACGACACGTCGTGTCAATTTGGCAATCTCCGTCGTGACCACTACATGATGTTACATAAATTATTCTTAGCGTTATGTCGCCGAAAAAAAGGCAAATTTGAGGCACATCACGTGTGGTTGCTCCACTACGTGTCACGTACTATTCATATTATTAGTTGATTTTTATTTGTTGTATTTTTATTTCATGTGATTATGTTTGTTCCTTCAAGTTTACTTCGTGTCTGTAACTCGTCATGTATGGAGGAAATAAATAAATATATATAAACCTCAGTGGAGAGCCATTTTTGCGGAGGTGCTCTGTCCAGTACACTTGTTTCTTATAGAATGAACATTTGGGCAATTTGCTACAACATCATTTGTTTGGTTCGGACTGTATTTTTGATAATAATGACGCTTTTGCTAATGCATTTGGTATGATCGCTTTCCTTAGATTTGATTATCCCATATTTATTTGAAGTGGTTTTCAATTAGACATATGAAAGGCCAGTCTCTTTGAAAACCCGACGAAAATCCTAACTGATGTACGTCTCTAGATATTTGTGATTTAAAAATCAGTTCTGTATTGATGCGATCCCTCTGTTTCATTGGAGAGTGGCAAAGATTCGCGCGATTTCATTGGTTAATGGCATGATAAGAGATCACTTCATAGACCAGAGGTCAATGACTTGTTGACAATTGTTTCACGCATTGTCAAACACAACTATTGTTGGAAAACTGAATATAGGTGACATGGCCATAATTCATTGTACTCATCGCAATGTAAGATACATCATCTTCGAGTTTTTATCAGTCAACGATATTCATGATTGATTATTCTTTCGTATCGTGTTGAATTTATAACTATTTCTAAAGACTACGATTCTCACAAACATTTACTACACCAAGAATGCACTCAATATTTGGAAACGGTTTATTACGTCATGTTGGAAATGCCGCGTCGTCGTACAAATGAACTACAACCGACACATCTAGAGACGTACTAGTACACCCGTTAGGATTTTCGACGGCTTTTCAAGGAGACTGACGAAAGACATACGCACAAATATATACCAACGACTCCAATCATTTCATGTGATGGACTTTTCAGAGTAAATGTTCGTTAAAATGTCACAAATGTAACACTTGTAACGCTTTGTAACATGTCGCTACACTGAGACAGAAGGAATAAAATATGCTGCGGTTTTCTAATGGGGACTTTAAATCATTTGTAACATTTGTAACACTTGTAACACTTGTAACACTGTTACAAAATGCCTAGTGGAGGAAAAATGTACCGGATTCATGCAATATATGGCATGTATATGACCTGCGTGATCCGTTACCTACAATAGCTTGAGACTGGAATTCAATCATTTTTGTGAATGATACAATGCTACTAAGTGGTGTCTGTGTTATCTCCATAATGGCCATATTAATATAGTTGTGTTAACACGACATTTTGTGATTCTTTTTGTCAGCGATGATACATTATATACAGACATGTTCACACAGCTATTGAAACTATACTTGCTACAGCATGTTACAAATTTTACAGATCATATAATATATATAATATATTTAGCACAGTCAAAGCATCGTGGCGGGGGGTCTGAAACCAAGCCACGTGATCAGTCCCGTGCCTGGCTAATGCGGGACTTTTTTTTATCAGCCACGTAAACAGAGGTAAGACCTACTCTGCAAACACGTGGGTACCAAATGTCATGATTGACTAATCGCGAAGACATCAACTAGTTAAGTTGTTCAATTTAGATGAGATGTGTTTCAGTAACAGTTTAATATCAGTTTAAACTCTCTGAGATTCTGTTTATTATTTTTTTAATATTTCATGAAAACATTATTGTTTATGAATAATACAAACACACAATACATAGACATTACAAAACATTCCCAGTGGTCACTGACACTTCACAGAGCAACAGTAAGATATGATTTTTATAAGTTTTATAAGTTTTTATTTACAAACAGCGAAGGCTGATACATTAACCCGTTGTGTTATCGTCCTTGTTCCCACTCTCAAATAGCGTGATCGTTATAGTTGCCTTGCATATTATCATATTCCAACACTGGCTATAAAACGACAACATAGTTGGTTCGTTCAGATTCTTGTTACAGTTGTCATGTTTTTCCAATATCTTCCTCGCATTATGGGTAATTTACATCACCATTTGACTATTACCAACCTGAAAATTCTGAAAATACCTTGCCAAAAATGGCATGAATGATGATGAAAACAAATAATACTATGTTTTGACTGATGTAAGTGAAATAGGAATTTAGCAGCATGAAATGTGATCACGTCACGCATGAAAGATGCATGGACTGAGAGATAAGATTCTGAATTATTGATGAAAATCTTATGGATGAAAATCTGATAATTCTCATTTTGTCCTTTATTTTACCACACTAAACATATTGCCAATCTTCACATCCGCCACAAAGTTCAAACTTCACAACAAAGGGTTAACTTATATTTCAACTGCTATTTTACCTATTCTATACGAAATTATAAGGGAAGGGGTGTGCGTTATTTTATTCTAAGACAGACAAGGCTATTCAAATAGAGCCCATCGTTTATTATATTCTCTACTGCATAATACTAGATAAGTCCAATGTCTACTTCCATAACTGACTGGGACCACTCTTGCTCCTTATTGATTATTGTAGCGGCATGTCGAATTGAGACCTCTATCACGTCCCTTTTACTCTGCCGATGCTTTTTTCTGAGCTACATATCAAGCTGACAAACAACGGATCTCTTCTCAGTTTGACGATTCACTGTTCTCCAGGCGCGGTTGTATAGGCTGGCGAATTTGATGCACTGGTTTGTTGTCAGGCTGGCAGGTTCACTATACCTCCAAGAGAAATATGTCATCGGTGAACCGTCGTGAAGCTTCCATGTTCCTGCCTCGTACAGTCCATCAACAAAAGCTGATCCTGAAATGGAGAGCTGATTTAATATGTGTCATATTGAAATTAGTATTCAGCACCAATGTCGATGGAACACATCCGATCCGATCCGATTTTAATTAATTCCTAAATGTAGTTACTTTGTAAACATACACCCCATACCACTTAACACTGCAACACATGGGTTCTATGTTAACATGATATGCATAAGTTAGTTTAAGTCATAAATACAAGATTCAGTTAAGGATGGGCAAAATGTACTAAATAATAGTTCACAATGGCCAATAGTGACCCGGCAGGAGTAGTTCATGATCAGAAGGCGAGTTGACTTTTCCTCCTCGGGGACCATCATGTGTCATAATAAATGACAACACATGCCTTATGAATGATATTATATCGACAATTGGTGTGAATACTCACAAAATTGTCACCTTTTTATTTGCCGAGAATTTAGGAAATTCGTCTCAGATTTTACAAGTTATGGCATAATTTGGCCATGGCAGGTGAGTATAACTATGTTATTAGTTACAACAGTTTCCAAAATAATCTATTCATGATACGTGGAGCTATAGAACCACCATGGTGAACAAAGACATTTCGGCAAAAATTTTGAATCTGAATTGTTTATATTTTATCAAAACGAAAATTAAAGTTATACTTTTCACTCAAAAATAGGACTCTCCGCTTGCAAAACTAAATGGACAAACTATATGAATACATTGGATTGGACACTTGTAAGATCATTAACATTCGTCAATAAGTCTAATGATATACCAATATTTCAACCAGTAACGTACACAATAGCTTCAGATTGGTTCAGTGTTCAGGTGTAGATCACCCCGTGTGGGCCTGGTATAGAATAGGCCTACCGCCCCACTGCGAGCGGTAATAATCCCCTAATGTGGCACCCTGTTTGCTGTGGGGTGATCCCATGAGGTGTGGTGGTGGAGTCTTGGTTATATTAGGGCGATCGTACCATGTGATGCATCGACCTGTGGGTATGCATTAGCTCATGATCCACTTTTGTCATACATCTCTTTAAGACAGGTGGTAGAGTTGACCTGGCTCAATCAATTTGTTAGTCAAGCATACCACAACTTTTCAGATTCATTTTTTGTTATCTGTTTTCGTTTCATTTTTTATCACGAATGTTTCTTATCTTTTCTGTCTCTTTGGTTTTCGTACTTATGAATGTATTATTCATGCATGTCTAACTGTGGGGATGTACCAGGGACTGCTTTATGCAGTAGCTAAACGGGTCACTGCTTCAGTTATGCACCAGTATTTGGCCCGTGCATAATTCGAAGAATAGTCCGAGGCGGATGCTGGGCTAGTTGTCGATCATTTGCTTTTCCTATGGCAACTCAACTAGCCTTCGCTAGCCTTCATGTCTGGATATTCTAAAGCAATAAATTCTACAGAAACTAGAAGATTCAAATCTTCATATAATTGCAAACGATAAACATTAACGAAACTACTTGTACACTTTAATGTACTCTGACATTTTTGTCTGGAAGAATACAATCTTCATTCATGCATCATAGCTTTTCAATACGAACAAAACATTCACAACATCACAAGGAACTCATATACTGTAAACTGGTAACAGCAAGTTATATCGCTAAAATACACAAATATACGATGAATTCACTTACACCTGTGGTACGCATGTGTCCAATCATGCACATGAATTAATGTCAAATTCAGTTGACAACAAGAAGTCAAATACTGATATATACTTTGAGATCTACATAATTAAACCCGCCAAATTTCTACACACTTTTAGTGCAGTTTCTTTTAGTTTTGTTCGTGGGCTGAATTACAATGGAGACAATCGTATTCGAATTCGTTGGATATTTGGCGATTCGGGCATAAAACAAGTTTGTGAACTCGTCAAATCGCCGAATATCCAACTAAACAGAGAAGTGTGTATCGTAAATAACACATAATTCATACCGGCTGATATTGACGACAGTTTATTCACGAAGAACGTCTGCATCGCAGCTGTCTGGACCGTAATCAAGTGTCCGCCATCGGCTTCACAGTAAGCAACAGCCTCGTCCCACAATACAAAGGTGGCGTTGTATTTCCAGCAGACGACCGGGCTGGCTTCCAGTGTGTATCCAGGGAGGCTGCATGGTTCTGATAAACGTATAATATAAATTATTGCCTCGGTCATAATGTATGTGCAACCATCCTCAAATTGGCAGTCAAAATACAAAAGTCAGTGTTCGTTACACCACCAAATGTCGCCCTGGCATTCCATCTTGGGTTAGTCGGCTACTTTTCAGTAAATGCGCATAACTTTAATTTCCTATGCCCTATACTGCATATGTGGCATCTCATCAAATTTCCTGATATTAAGTGATATTATGTGAAATTAGAAAGTATGTATAGACCTCCATCTTAGATTGAGGGACAAATATTACCATCTCAATGTCTAGCCTTCTGTGCTATACTCTACGCCATAGTACTAATTGACAAATAATGGTGGTTACCGTATCAAATGCAATTGATGATGCAGATAAGCTTTCATTTTAGTTCTTTTCGTGACATCTCCTCAGTAGAAAATGCCTATAGTGTATCATATATGATAGCAATACATAACTATTTATTGTGATATCTATGAGGCGGGGATTTTACTTCTCAGCTATACCATTATTCTTGGCAAGCAAGAAATAACACATCCTTGTTTACAAAACACAAACAATGGTATAGTTAATTATATGGCTATCATTTGACCTGCTTGTCTCACTGATAGATGCGATGTAACCTTGAATTAAATTTGCATGGTAACACGATTTGAACCTCGTTTTCTTGGCAGGTTCCAATCGTATTGATAACAACGACATATCAAAACAGAATAGACCCCCATCGGTGGATAATATATTTGTATAAGGGGTAGCATCGCGTATCAAGATATATATATATATATTGTGAATAGTGTGGATGATGATATTCAACAAAGTAGTCCAACCACTTTCACGCCATGTGTGAAGTCCTTACGTGAAGTTACTACAAGTTATTGACATCCCAGGACATGTTTATTCAGTTGCAATGAACATTACCATGTACCAGGCTAGATCCCCGACACCAGGCGAAGCATGTGTCTGGTTGTTGTCTTTCCTCGTGTTCAGTTAATTGAATACGAAAGATGTCTTGGTATGAAGACAGTATGCATGATATGAACCATTGATAGTTTACAGCAATTGATTTCTATGATTTAGTGATTTAGGCATAGAAGTTTAGTGGGACAATGCATTGCGTTTGTACAGTTCAATGGGAAAGGGGTTATTGGCAATGATTATGATTTTGCTGCCCATCCCAATTGATTAATGATTATTTTGAAGTTTATCGAAATCAATAGGGACTGCGCAACTGCTCTGCATATCCAACCCTGCAGTTTAGATTACGAACGAATTTGAATCGTAAACGTAATAGATATGAGCCAAAAATAGACAGGCGATGCTTATTATATTACTAATTCGTGTGTTTTGACGAACTGTACGGCCACGCGGTTGGCAACGGGTGTAGAATTCATTGATAGTGATGGGTCTTCTGGTGTTATGTCATCAGTTTGATTTATTATGTCCAATATACTTTGGTATCCAGGTTCTGAATACTGAATAACACAATGGGGCAAAGTAGTCCACTAAATTATTACAACACAATGAGAAGTAATAGTTTGAGTTCATACCAGCTCGTGCTGGGCCGTGTTGATTCTGATGCAGAACGTTATCATGAACCAAATGAAGTTAAATTAGCACGCGTAACTATGAAGGTGGCCATGGTTCACTATAATAATGGCATCTTTCAGATCATATTATATATGCCGCTCCATCTATATCATAATTCCTCAAACTGTTGTAATTCTGTTCGACTAGGAGTTATCAGATCAGTCTGGCTATATCCCATAAATTGTATGTGTCATGCTGCCTCCATGCATCATGGTAATCAACCCCAAACAAGGGAATATATATATCAACTTCAGCAGAAATATAAACGGTCATGGGGATGCTATTGCACGAAGAGCTCCTTACATATTCACATGATAAGCAATCCAGTTTGATCATATTGACCTTAGTTTAAACAGTATTTATTCCATGAATAATCCAACAGTAAGTATTCGTTTCATCGTGGACTGGATTCGACATAAACTGTGCAGGCTTATGTGAGTCATTTCCGGGAATAATATTACATTCACCCCATCTAACGAGAGTGTGATGGTCCAGAAACACATCAGCGCTACTTGTATATGAGACAAACTAATTATATGCATACATGTAGTATTACAAAAATATGCTAATATCGCTGTAATGCAAGTGAATATATTGCCTGAGTTCTAGTTCAAAGTTATCACGATACAATCTTGGTCGTCATATTAATGCACACCAGAAAAGCGGCGGTATACATGCACCATGGTGAAATGGACAAGATTAAAGTATAGCTATACTATCCGAATAAGGCCCCGGGCGATCTCCTGATTTAAGCCAGTCACTGTTAGCTATACATAGTAATCTGATTGAGTCCGTCGCTAGACCTTTAGTATATGGGCAGATACACTCAATCGTTATCGATATGCATTAACGTATGGCGATCAAATGCATCATTTGAGCTCTGGTAGCTGACATTGCCTGAAGTTGGCAGCTTCATTATTCTCTCCACATACCATATTGGTCTCTATTAAAATATTTATATAATATCCGAATCGAATTTGGCACAAGTCCATATACTTATCGTGCTTGAACATATATTTCGGTGTTATATAATGAATGGCATGTTCTCACCGAAAGCCCATGTACGATAATGATTTGCATATGTGTAATTCTTACATGGTGGGATATATTGGCGCCACATTGTCGGCCATCTCGATTACAATAAGATATTAATAACTTCGGATTATCTAAATAGTACATGCATTCATATGTCTAACACCGAAATATCGTTCTGTAGAGGACATGTTATTTGATGTATAAACAAATATAACGTTCGGCGAATTTTCACGATGCTTATTTTAGAAAATAATTGTCATATGAACTCGCATTTAAATTCATTGCGATAAGACAACTAATAGGAATGTGTCATAACATGGCGATTATTTATTTTGAAGAAGCAAATTAGTCTACTTCATTCTCCTTCTACATGACAGAAACGTAATTGGGTGAAAGAGCCTCAAAGAGGCTAAAATGTGCGTATTATCTAATTTTGCCCGCCATTTTGGAAGCCAGTATCTGGATACAGTTAGATGTAGATACATTATGTAATAATCCCACTCATTTCCAACACCGATTAATTCCAATTTTCTTTAAGGAAATAGTTAGAAAATAAAAAAGTATATTTTGGCGAAAATGCATACCACTTCCTTTAAACTATCGAATTTGGAGAAAAATAAAGGTGGTGATCCAAGAAATCAATTATTTTGATGCCTAAGTGATTCGTTATCAATATTGAAAAGAGATATGTTCTCTAATCGTCACCAGTTCGATACAATAGGAAATGATGTAGGCGACTTATATGGAAATTCATAAATTTTTCCACTTTCGGTCGCCATTTTGGCGGCCATCTTTGATCGAGAGGAAAAATTTAATATATAAATATAACATGGCGTCACACTATACACCTTACGAAAGGATTGTCATATATTTTATATCACAATTATATTTTTATCATGAAATCCAACAATAGCGAACTTAAGAAAATGAGCATGGCAGCCATCTTTGTGACGTCATCAGACCACCCAGTCGCGAACCCAGGGGTCTAACAAATTTTTTTTCTGAAGTAGAGACCATATACTGGCCCATGAGCATGGTCACTATATTTGTTCATGATTTTCCCACGGGAGCCCAAAATCGGACATAAGCGACTCTACTATAGCTAGGAAGCTTATGTATAGAATAATGATAGTATGACTACTATACGACATTATCCACAAAACATAACTGTGGATGTCTAGCGTTTGTTTATTAGGTGTTTTGGAGCACACACCGCCATGTGAATTTAATAGAGATTCAGCGTCTGGTGATTGTTAGGAATGTAGGGATTGTAACTTCTAACACCAGACCACATGAACCTACACATTAGAGTCGTTGTTTATAACAAGTGATTGACTTGTGCGAGTGTGGATATATGTATGCTTGTACATACACTGGTGTAAACAACATTAGTGGTTATTTGATTGTGGGTTAATCGCATGTTTGCCAAAGCCTATTATATTAACAACAGAATGTTTGGAGAATGGGCATTTATAAATGTTAAAAAATTGGGGTGTCTTGGGCTAACTGACAACGTTCGTGATATAATGGACTTAGAACACACCGATAGCTGAAGTCCTCGCTTGATTAAAGCAATACAATGTCACATCTGCCTATCGCAAACAGTTCTGGTGGTATACAACACGTGTATATTGCTTTCACTCTATTTTATTGAAACTTGTGATATTGCTTTCACTCTATTTTATTGAAACTTGTGTTTGGCCTGTCATGTGATTCAAAGTAATATTCACGACGTCTAGCCTTGGAAGATTATCCTCACGATACACTTGGATATCTACGGAGTACCCAGTTGATAAGGACACGCCTCTAGAAACCCTACACTCCATACACACCCTGGAAGCGGAATCTCCATAAAGCTAATTTTATAAAATGTTCGCCAGACTCTTGTAGCTTCTAACGGATTATACAAACCTTCTACCGGGCCTTTATACACCCCTTCTAATCACCATTATGTAGACCAGTAATGCATATATGCAGGGATGGTGGACACCATGATGTACACGGGCAATTACAAATAGTGGTGCATTCAATAGGACTACATTTCAATGTCCCGCGTCAAAAGTTAAAGAAATTACCGGTGCTTTCCATCTCCGAAATCTAATAAATCTCACAAGACGAGTATCTAGCACAACACAACCACTTATGGACCCCATCTTTGTGAGCGACGAAATTGTTTCCTATTATTCAGATGTAATGGATCTTAATGCCTCTGATCACTTAGCAGTTGATGCCTACACCATTGCATATGACCATATGAAGCAGGGATAATTTTATCGCACAATTTGGAATTATAAGTTAGCTAATTTTCATGGTGCAAAACACCTGATAATAATTTTTTAGTGGGCTGTCCTATTTAATTAAATTTCTGACTTAAATGAAGTAGTACTTACATTTATGGATAAATTTCTGAAAATAATGAAGGATAATATACCAACGAAAGAAGTACTCATTCGTGCCAATGATAAACCATGGTTTAATTCAGAGATTAGAATAGCTATTAGAGTTAGCCCGTAATTCTGTAAACAATGCAAAGAGATATGCTAAGTAAAACATTAATGAAAAACTTCAAGATTCAATGGAATTGAACAAGTCTTCAAAATTCATTTGGTATATTATCAAAGACCTGTTGGGAAAATCAGCCAGAAACGAAAATCCACCACTGAAGGATAAAGATGGTAGGTTAATTTTCAGTGATGTAGAAAAGGCTACTCTCCTCAATGATTCTTTTATCTCAAATTCGATCTTAGATGATCGAGACTGTATGCTTCCTGAATTCACCAACAAGTGTGAATCAAAATTTTATAATATAGATATTACCACTAAAGACATTATCAGTGCTATTAAATGTATGACACCGAACAAGGCACATGGCCATGATAACATCTCGGTTAAAGCTAGAGGTGTGACTGCCCCAATGGGACTAAGGATATCCCCGTGTTTCTAAAATACTAAGATGTTTCACATGTCAGTAAACATTTAGTTAAAATAATAAAATAACGGTTCCCATTGCAGGTGCACAACCCAAACCCAAATCTTAAACCTATTGACCGAAAAGTGTAGGAATAAAAGCTTATTACAAAAGTATGCATGTTGCGAAAATGTTCTTAAGTCGAAAAAGAGGAATAACTGCACACAAAAAAGTCGGACATACATCATAATCGCAGTTGCACATGTTCCCACGGTACTAAATATCAGTGCCAAGATTCAAAAACATTGACCTATAAATGTAGGAATAAAAGCTTGGAAAAAATTATGCATGTTGCAAAAATATTTCTAAGTCGAAAAGGGGGGTTATTTAAAAACGGTCGGACAGACGTCATAATCGCAGATACACAGGTTTCTATGGTACTGAATATCTGTGCCAAGTTTTAAAAACATTTACCTAAAAATGTAGGAATAAAAGCTCGGACAAAATTATACATGTTGCGAAATTTTTCTAAGTCGAAAAAGGGGGATAACTCCACCAAACAAAGTCCGACAGACGTCATAATCGCAGGTGCACAGTTTCCCATGGCGGTTGATGTCTGTGCCAAGTTTCACGAAAATTGATCAAAAAACCACTGAGAAAAACTCCGGACAAATTTGTGTCCACGGACGGACGGACGACGGATGGACGGACAAGCTTATTCCAGTATACCCCCCTGACTTCGTTGTGGCGGTATAATGATACAAGGTACATCTGGAGATATAGCATTGCCTCTTTCAATTATTTTTAAAAAGTCACTTGAAATAAATAAGTTCCCCAAGTTCTGGAAACGAGCTAATGTGGTCCCAAGTCATAAGAAGAATGGTCGTGCAGAAGTCACTAACTATCTACCAATATCACTTCTCCCCTCTCTAAGTAAGGTATTTGAACGCGTGATTCTCATCCATTTGTCTAAGCACATTTTTAAGAATAACGTTTTACACAAATTTCAATCTGGATTTATCCCTGGCTATACTACCACATACCAGCTTCTGGAGGTGTACCATTCTCTGAGCCAGGCTCTTGGTAGCAAACTGACTACTTGTGCAATATTCTGTGATATATCTAAAGCTTTTGAGAGAGTCCGGCACAGAGGATTAGTTTTTTAAACTGGAACAATATGGAGTAACTGGCCCCTTCCTCGCATGATTAGAAGATTATTTCCAAAATAGAGAACAGAGTGTGTTAGTGTCTAATAATTACTCTAGTTTTCAAACTGTTGCATCGGGAGTGCCCCATGGCTCTATATCAGGAACTTTTTCTTTTTTTTTATATATCAATGACTTGTCTGACACAACTGATTCCTTTACTCGAATGTATGCAGATGATACCTGCTTCATAAGCACTGGAATTTCTATCGATGACACACAAACAGAAGGAAGATTTGTCCGTCTGTCCTATATCAAACAGACAGACATGCTTTATTTCAGAAGTTAAATAGAGCCAAATTCAGCCAATATCAGAATTGCAAATATTAAGGATCTGCTTTTCGGCATATCCGATCTATATTATGACAAAAATGAATACTTATTTAAAATGACACAAACCTATTTAGATTCAACAAGCAGATTTTGATAAGCAGAGATAAGTGTAAAAAATAACAAAACACATAATATTATCCATGATTGATTCAGAAGCATGATTAATTGATGATTGATTGATTGGTGATGATTAAATAATAAAAAAAAAATTCTTTCCATTTTTATCCTTTGTTAGATAGCCAGTCAAATTCTCCTATTATAAACTTAAAAACTCAACTAAAGCCAATTTTTATTTCGAGTGAAGACTATAGACAGTGAACCTCACTAAACTTAACCGACTCAGATCTCCATTTTAAGAACTACATCCCCCTACCTTTGGAATTATTTTACTGATACTATATATAGAACAAAAGTATAAAAAAAATAATAATAATGCAACTTCTCCAGCTTTTTTGACCAATATGTTTACACAACTCATCTTGAGCCCCAAACGAAATGAATCAGTATTCTCCGTACACTGTACTATACATAAGGGATAGGAGCATCCATAAGTTCTATAACTTGTGCTATGATCCCTTTATCGCCTCTCATCATCAATTCTACTATCTTCATTTCTATTTTGTTTATTGAGGGATAATAAAATATGTTTAAATCAACATTTGGTGTTGATGCCAAACCAAGTTACTACATCACCATGTATATGCTGTATGCCTATTTGTAATGCTCTATATTGCTTTATATGTCAAATTTGATAAAATATTTTGAGTAAAAATTGTTTTTAGCCGAGTAAACAAACTGGATCTATGAGAACAAAATAATTTAATTTAATTGGGAATAAAATACGATTCACTCACCCCTATCGTTCTTTTGTGCTGGTGTCTGTAAAACAAAACATATAACATATAACATAATATGTAGCCAATTGTGTTGTTTGACGTTTTGCTTATCGATACCTTATTTATTCGCAATATTTCGCACAGGAATTTGGAAACAACCAAGTTAAACAGTTATACAAGCTCAGATTGCTCAGATTATATATTTTTACCGATAGGACATGATTCGTGAAATGGATATATTACCAATTTTCTGAGAAAACAACAAGGAAGATTTATCCCAACAACCGCGGTTCCAATAACGCAGATATGATCTCACAGCGATCCACCAACTCAAGTGATGGTCTGTCCACTCCCGTTTTAGTTTTGATGATTTCGAAGATTTCGATAGCAATTATAATCGCATTAATTTTTCAGTGGCAAAATAGCAATGTGCGGTTTTTCCACTAATGCACAGGAATCAGTCTCATCTTGTATTATATGTTTTTGTTTCTGTCTGTCGTCTGTATGTATTGCCTGATCGACCCATACAAATGAAAACTTCACCATTCCAATGTATACTAATATAACTGAATAGTAGAATCCATTCAGTTTAGAAAGGGTTACAGACTTGTGTATGTCACATTGTCTTATTACCAGCGGAACAAGGCCAACAGTAATGTTGAAGTAGCTTTTGAATGTTGTTATTGTGACTGTTGATCTGGAATTATGAATACATCTTTGAAGCGGCACATTGTACTTTTGCGTAATGACGGTGTACACCAGTTGGAAGCAAATTCTAGAACATGTTAAATGGGGAAATAAAATGAATTATCTCCGTTTCAAATCCTACAGCCGCTATAGTTTACAAAATTTATGTCCAGATTACCACATGTATATCAATTCAGTGACACCACATATTGCACATCTCCACCTGTGAGAAACTTTGATATCGGAATATAGCATTAATTTCAGAAATCACCACATTCCCCATAATTGAGTTGTACTCACGTTAACACTTTTAAAGGTGGATTATCACTTGAAATAACAAATTTGAAATAGTTGCGTGGGTATAAAATGATAAATATGAACTGAAGACCCCTGTCCGGAAAGGCTTCTATCAATTAATATTGATTTCGAATATTTTATTGGGTCCATTTATTTGTCTATTTTTAGAACAGACCATTCAAGTGATGTAGTTATTAGGCTGTTCCTACGGCTACATACCGAACGTCAACTGTCCCAGATTGATTGGTTGTATTGTTTTATTCCATAGTTATAAGCGATAATGAGTATAATTAACGTTTATTTGTGACAAAATTACCCAATAAAATTTCTGGTCTCTGTTAACAGTAACCACTATTGTTCGTTAGCTAAACAATCGCACCTTTTTAGACCAGAAAATATTTGAAATAAAATTAATATTAATCGATAGAAGCATTTCCGGACAGGAGTCTTCGATTCAGATCTAATATTTTATACCCCGGTAACTATATAATACATGTTTACATAGATATAATCCACCTTTAACTGGATACTTACTGGTGGGTAGCACGTGATGCCCATTAATTAATGTGTGTGGATTGTGACCCAATGAGTTAATGATTTGCAGTGCAGGAATTCCTTGTTTGAATAACTCACAAATTGGAGAAAATATATATATTATAAAGTTACTGCACGACTTTGCTGTGACGCGATGGTACATCGAGGTTCAGGTTGTGCCTGGTCAACAACGTCAGCCAGTTCACAACACATGGAGCGTCGCTAAAACGAGTAAAATATATTAAAAGATATATCAGTTTAAAACGATAACTATTAAAGAAATGATATTTGCATCTGCCGGCGGATTTTTATAATAATTTCCAACAACTGCGGTATTTTCCAAGAAAAAGTATGTTTTAATAAACTATTTTGAAACCTGTGATTTGCTGTATTTCCCAAAAAGAAAAACATAAAGCAGTGGTCATGCAAGAGTAAATACTTTCCCCGTTGTGGCTCTATTGAGAAGTAATTAGACAACAAGTACTCACCGGCTTTCTCATTAGAACGGCACCGGCATCTTCTTCGAGCTCACCCGCGGCACCACATGAAAGAAAACAGTTTTGGTCAGTGTCAAGTCCCGCAAAGAATGTCACTGTCCTGCACCAATTTTGTCGAAGGCATTTGGTCGCGCACGATGTCTCGGAAACTGCTCCCGCCACAACGGCCTGTGAGATGTTGAAGCCTTTTTCTTTCCAACCAGGAATGATTTCGAACGTTGTCTGTTTAGACTTTTTGGCAGTAGTTGTTCCGACCAGAAGGGCACCGGTAACAAGAAGGAATAACAGATTCATCACCGATTTTCTTGCTGAGCTGCGAAGATAGAGTTGTCACTGATTCCACAACGCAATGAAAGTGTGCGATGTCTGAAACAGTTGGCAGCTTTAGTAGCTGAATATTGACCCAGGACTCATTATTGACGAGCCGCCCTCTCATTGTACCACGTCGCCCACGTATACGCTGATTCGTTGGGAGACTGTTAAGACATGAGATGAAAACCAATATCGTTATGAATATGATATGTTAACACTCAAATGCCAGCGAAATATCTGATTTGTTTCACGATTATATTTTTGAAAGAAAAAATCGTTTCGTCGTGAAGGCAGCTTGGCATCACTTGAACAGCGCGTATGAATCCCTACCACGTGTATCACATATAATCAACAAGCCTGCTACGCGCCCTCAACATTTAAAACACACACTTAGATTCATCGTATCATGGAGAAGTATTATGTATCAACTTGGTGGAAATCAACAACAAAGACACTCCCCATCCCTCCCACACGCCTGGAAATTTTAATCTGCACCATGATCTTCCTCGTACAAAGTTACCAATCTAGATGGTCCCTCGTTAATTCATATAGAACACAGACAGCCAGATATTCGAAAATATAAATATATATAGTGTATGTACAATTTATCAGATGATTTCTTCAGAGTAGACGAATTTCAATGTGACGTCAAAGGGTAAACAAACGTCACTGAGCGGGCCCTTCGCATGATAAATAAAAAGAAAATGAAAAAATAAAGATCAGAAGGTTAACCGCAGGGAAGTCAGACAATTATGTCATTGTGTATATTAATATGATTGGCATTTCTTAGCGGACACTTGTCCACTGTCGCTCAACTGTTCCTATGAGATCACTTCTTAGCAGTTTTATGTGACATTTCTTAGCTGATTTTTGTTGACAGTCATAGTCGATTTTTGAGAAAAATGGAAGGTGTTGTCCAAAAAACGGTAAGTTTTATCACAATATATCACAATTTGACCGGCTGCCGTTTGCAGTTATTAGCTATGGTTAACACTAAACGCTAATGTACTGAAATTGGTATGACAAATCTATTTGTTTACACTAAAAGAAACATTGATCACCAAAAATTCACACCATTTTGCGCAGTTGACTGACAAAATCGTTATTTTTTCTAAGATAAAATAGTTTCGCGACCACACCAGGTGAAATGATACTACACAAGAACGCCAAGTAATGATTTATGGGTGTTATGTTGTCAGATGTTACAAGGATATATGATATATAGCCAATTTTCGGGCTAACACGTGGGTTTCACTTCTTAGTATCCATGGTTCCACATCTTAGTTCTGGAAATCAGGTACGGTCCGCGTCTTAGTGATTTCATGACTAAATCCTTTAGCACGGGTTACAGGTCGTACCTTTGGTCTGATCATATTAAAATTTGTCATGGATGTTAACAATGACATGTATATGGGAACGAGTCATTTTGAGGTCATTCGGCCGAAAAACATGGCTGCCAGCAGCCATCTTGTATTTTACTCTTTGTATGACTAGATCCTTTAGCACGGGCTACAGGTCGTACCTTTAGTCTGATCATCATAAAATTTGTCATGGATGTTAATAATGACATGTAGATGGGAACGAGTCATTTTGGGGGTCATTCAGACAAAAACCAAGGCCGCCAGTGGCCATCTTTGATTTCAAAATTCAATCCATTAGCACCGGCTACAGGTCGTACTGTTTGTCTGATCATCATGAAATGTGTCATGTGAGTTAATATTGACAAGTAGATGGGAACGAGTAATTTTGGGGTTATTCGGCCCATAAACATGGCCGCCAGCAGCCATCTTGGATTTTACTCTTTGTATGACTAAATCCTTTAGCACGGGCTACAGGTCATATCTTTAGTCTGATCATCATATAATTTGTCATGGATGTTAATATTGACATGTAGATGGTAACGAGTCATTTTGGGGTCATTCGGCCAAAAAACATGGCCACCAGCAGCCATCTCGGATTTTACTCTTTGTATGACTAAATCCTTTAGCAAGGGCTACAGGTCGTACCTTTAGTCTGATCATCATGAAATTGTTCAGGGGTGGTGAAATTGGAATGTAGATGGGAAAGAGTCATTTCGGGGTCATTCGGACAAAAAGCATGGCCGCCAGAGGCCATCTTTGATTTTAAAATTCAATGCATTAGCACGGGCTACATGTCGTACTGTTGTAATCTCAATTTAATTGACAACTAGACCGGGAATATCGGCTCAGATATGTATCAAATGTTACGTGGGATATTGCTGAAGATCCTAGTAGTCGTAGGAAATCATACAAAGTAACTAGCGCCTTAATGTGACACGAATTGGTCTGTAGAATAGCAATAGATAGTTTGTGAATCAGCTGAGAAATGGAACCACCAAGAAGTGATCAGAAACCGAAAGTCTGCTAAGAAATGGAACATTTTGGAGTGAATTTACAGGGGATCTACTAAAAGACGGGACGGAACGATTTTCCGGAACGGGACGGAACGATTTGTCTAAAAGACGGGATGGAACGGAACGAATATTTAAAAGTCATTTTATTCGGAAATGAAAGAGTTTAGAGCCACAAACATGGTCTCAACTTGTTTATTGGTATCTACTCTATACGAATGTGATGTTTTCCCGATAAAACTGAGCGTATGCTGAACGATGTGCGTTCGAATAACGAAGCGTCGAAATTAGGGAAATTTATCACTTCTGGGACGATAATCTAAACACTATAAAAGTCATATTTCGTTGACATTTCCATGTTTGGGTGACGGTCCCGATTTCAGTTTAACTCGATTATAGCGGCGGTAGTCGGTCGTGGGTTGAGCAGATGGCACTTAATATATGTTCACCAGTTCAAAATTCCGTTCAGCAGAACGGTGACTACAGTTCAGCAGATCCCCCCCCCCCCCGAACTCAGTTTAACTGATTTTGACGAAGATAATGGGGTTTAGGTTATGAAAATGACTTGTAATCGATGGGCCATAACCAAATACACGCCGGGAATCGCATTTTACCGCCCTCCACCCCAGTTCAACAACCTGTTCAGCACTCTATCTGGGGCAAATGAAGTTTTATCGACGGTCCATAACCAAATACAGGAAGAAAACATCATGTGGCCGCCCTACATTTTAGTTCGGCGGAATGCAGATTTTTCAAGAATGGAGGTGTCATCGTCCCGTCGATAAAAACACTACTTTTATCAGCAGAAAACAAGTGCAACCTTCTATTTTACTATTTAGTATATATTAGACTAACATTTTCTGCAAAAATCCGTCAACCAAGCATGAAAATGTGAACGAAATGCTAGTTTTTCTGTTAAGATTTTCGAAGATTTTAGTTCGGCGGAATGCAGATTTTTCAAGAATGGATGTGTCAACGTCCCGTGGATAAAAACACCACTTTTACCAGCAGAAAACAAGTGCAAACTTCTATTTTTCTATTTAGTATATATTAGACAAACATTTTCTGCAATAATCCGTTTTCTCACCTGAGACCGAAAAATCGCAGTATTTCGTTGACTATTCAGTCGAATTATGACCAGAAACTTTCAGTCGTATTACAAAAGAAATAAATACACAGTGTATCGGTGTGTATGGTCAAGTTGTACCACAAAAAACTGATTGTAGGACTCGGCTACGCGTCATCGTTGGATTAGTGGTCCTGACAATATTTTCGGAACTGGATTAGTTTTGTGGAATAATGATAATAAATGTAATTATTCTACTAGTTAATAAATAATTCAACCAATGCATGTGTTACTATTGCCACTCCCTCCGTTCGTCCTGTTGATATATATATATATATATATATATATATATATATATATATATATATTGTATTTTTGGTAAATCACACCCATTTCCCAAGGCTGGCAAACTAATATTTCAGTGATATCCCATTGTTCGACACGCGCCACTCTTAACAAACAAATCGCGCGGTCGTTTCAATGTAGCTTCAGTTATTATACAAGAGGACATACATCCCCCCCGCACTCCCCATATACGCCGTCCCTATATATGTGCCTGCTTAGTATATTAGAGGTCCATAAATAGTAACGGCGTATAATGGCAGTGTGTTTGGGGGAAGCAGAGCGCCGTTCGTACCCCTGTGGCCTCTGGTAATTGAAGCTACTTCGAAGCGCCCGTGCGATTTGTCTGTTGTGAGTTGCGTGTGCCTAACAATGGGATAATCATTGAACTATTCTTTCGCTAGCCTTGGGAGTTGGTGTGCTTTACCAAAAATCAGGGAACGATTGCAACAATGGGATTGTGCTCTAAGCATATTTACTGCACAGAAGATCCGGTTTTCGTGACATCTTGGTCCGCGATTTTGACATCTGTCTGGACCGACAGTGGTCCCTCCATATCGCGCGCATATGAGAACAAGAAAACCATAGTCAGAAATGGTAACGCCACCAAGATCGTATTATTAGTCATAAATATAAATCATAATATAAAATATATTGGTTACATGAATGGACCGCCTCAGAATTCCGTTAAGACAAGTAATTCTTCAAATTATTACAATGAACTACGGCTTATAAATTACTGCAGGTTTCTCATTCGCCACACCAGAATGCTTCTAAATGCGGATCAAAGCTAAGAGTGCATGGCACATGCAGCCATTGTTCATAGACATTTTACAGATAGCGAGAATGATGCATGCTGGGAACGAAAGTATCCACAGCAAAGCCATGTGCTTACGGAGGCATGCGTTTATTATAGGGGATTTATGGTGGGCCTATAAAACTAATTATAACTTTGTTATCTGGCATAGTTTATGCGTGAAATTTTAAACATATATACCATTGACATATACCCCTTCCAGAATGTTGAAAAACATTTTCAGTTGCTCATCGTATTTTTATAGACGAAATAGTCCGAAATTTCAGAAAATTGCGCTAACTGCTCAATGTTTTAATGTGTTACAAAACGTCTGATAAAAATAGTTCTATCGGGAATATTCACACCATTTTTTTTTCAGAGAACAAAGAGTAATCTTAGTCCTATCGGGATATCGTAAAGGAGATTAATTAAAACCCTCAGACTGCCGAAACTGACGACATTAAATTCGCTTTTTCGTGTCCCACGGAAATGAAACGTGTCTGTCCATTGATCACGTTATTTATTTGACATAGTATTTTTTTTCTGTTGTATTTGAACACTTGTTGCACGTGCAGGCTGCACGATCATAATAACTTCAACCGATAAGCGCCGACTGATACCCGCGCAACAGTTTGTCTCAAATAAATTGTTATCAAAACGCAGGTTTATGGCCGCGGACATAAGCCGATTAAGTGTAATGTAATTTATCCATGAACTTGACTGAAAAATTGTGATTCTATCACCATTAGCCACGAAAATGGGACCTCTAAACAGGCAAGTTTGATTTTCGGGGGACACAAACAAGCGAATTTATTGTCGGCATTTTCGGCAGTCTGAGGGTTAATTAATCCCGAATTAAACGGAACTACTTTACGATAGTCCGATAGGACTATGTTTACTCTATGCATGTTCTCTGAAAAAATTGTGTGAATATTCCAGATAGAACTCTTTTTATCAGACGCTGTGTAACACCTTAAAACATTGAGCAGTTATAGCGCAAACCGAAATGTGTTGTCTTGCAAGATATCCCACCGCTTTAGCTAAATTTACCTTCCTACAATATCCATAAAGAGGATCATATATTATATACCCACGGTTTTAATTATAGAATATAAAATATATTGGTTTCGCGAATGACCAACTCAGAATTCCGTTAAAATAACAATAACAACCAGCACCTATAACGAACCGTTTTATTGGAGTTGGCCTACTGGTCGCGTAGTTCCGACTTTTAAATAAACGGAATTTCCAACTCTATAAATAAATAAAAGCCCCACAATGCATTCGCCCTGTACAATCACCCAGTGAATTATCGATCGACCATGCGATATCAAAAAAAACAAAAGCTAGAAACACCACACTACGGTGGCGTAATGACACTGATTTTTTAAAATACTGTTCAATCCTATGCTTCATTGACAGATTCCGCTATATACCGGCATTTGTTTTGGCAGCGTGGAAGGACTATAGTGGATGGATGTTCTCGAAAATTTGAGTGAGCAAAAGCAAAAACACTATTGAAAAAAATAGCAAAAAAATATTAAATAGTTTGATCTGGGAGAACTGACTGTATGCGGGTGGGTAAATATTCCTGCTTCGTGTGGATGTACACATACGTTGTTCGTTGTCTTTTTTTACGATGAGACACAAACATATTCCCATATCATATACATAAAAATGACTTTCCCATTCAGTCTGGTTTGGCGATATATTCCGGGTTGGCGATACCACATACACGGGGGGTGATAATGTGCTGGTATATACTAGGAAAGTAGCTACACCTTGGTTTCACCCTATAGTATACGAGGGTAGTACCTACCCACGTACTTTTTCATAAGGTACCTTGTGTGTCGATATCGGGGAGAGGTGGGGAGGGGGTCTAGTTTTAGGTGATAACTGCGACCTCTGGCTAAAGTTATATATCAAAATTTTGGATTGGATTTGGAGTGTCAGAAACCAGTGGTACATTCCCGATAAACTGTACGCCAATTAAATGGAAGCAAATTGTCTTGGAAATTATCCTTGTGCATTCGTACGCAAACACGGCAAAACCGCAGTTTACCACAAAAAAATCATTTGCTGTTACGTGGCTACATCTCCCGACCACAATTCCATTTAATAACGAATTCCTCAAACTCACTAAACACGTGGTATCGAAATCCGCGATATCGATTTATTAGCTGCCTGTACCAATATACAAAGGTCAACCTCGTTTCACGTATACGCACGGTATGTGCATCGTGATTTCTAGCTATTTCAAACTGCATTGAACGTATGATTAAAGATGTAGTCAGGGTTCTGATCTCCAGTTACAACAATAACAACGTACATAATCACTTTGGCTTTGTTTCACTCTAATGAATTTTGGTTATTCGTGAATAATATTGAACACCAAAATTGAGAATATGAACTAGCTTATATACATAGACGGAATACATTGTGTTAATCAACACTTGTCATAATTGTTGCTGTCCCTATAAAATCAAAAATAAATATATAAATATTTATATAAATCGTATAAATCGTTATATATAATATATTGTCTTTCATGTGGTACTTCTCATTCCAACCGAGTTGTTTTATACCATATAATCCATTTAAAATGCGAAAAAGGTTTCGTAAAATTTGGCCAGAAACCCTAAAATCATCATCTTTAAATTAATAGCAAAGTCCAAGGCGCTCGTGCATGTGCACCGGTAAGGCGAATGCCATAGAATTGGGTCAGGAATCATAGCGCTTTTTGGGGTGTGATGTGGGTGCCAATTCGGGAGATTTTTATGTTTGCAAGTTAACGATGAGCGCCATTATACTATTAACGTTTGTTACTCAGTTTGTTGGTAACATTTGCTAATAAACATTCTTAAGAATTGACCAAGCTACTAAAAGCCCACCGCACCGACCGCACCTCCCCCAGAGGTCCGAGCGAGATGGTGTATGCACTATCGTGCAGAATAGACCTGTATATACCAAAGATTCAATCCACAAGTCGATAGCTCGATCAGACACGGCACTGTTAACCCGTAACTTGCGACCGGTTACGTCAGGTACGCAAACTCCAAAAAGGCACTGACCGCACCTCCCCTTGTTGCCTGTCTATGGAAATGGACATCATATCATGCAGGGAATACCATGGGCGATCGTGCAAGTAGCTACCTGCAGCAGAAGTGAATAAATTAACCCATTCGATATGAATGTACGCAAAACGCCGAAAATTACACCCGCCGACCGCCCCACCCTCAGGGGACCGGGCGAGATGGGACATGCACTATCGCACAGACGCGTTATCCAGTATGAGTGAACCGAACACCTACGCGTTCGATATATGGGTTACTCAGACTTCATGAACTGACAGAACACCCCAAGGCCTTTTTGTAAATTGAAGCGTGTATCACTCTCTCTCTCTCTCTCTCTCTGTCTCTCTTTTTTTCTCACTCTCTCTCTCTCTCTCTCTCTCTCTCTCTCTCCCTCTCTGTATCTCTCTCTCTGGAATGTCGACATCCAGAAAGCAGTACTCAGAAAGTATACACGACGAACGTTTATCTGTAAAATCAATTAGTATAACTGGTCGCGGGGAGTTGCTCGGGCACTTTTGAAACACCCATGACGTTAACTGTCAACTCAGGAATAACTCTAAGTTGGCGTTAAGAGCTACATGGCGTTAAGAGCTACTTAAATGCGGATGTTGTTTATCCGTGTTCTGACACCCGCAATCAATTCTGTCCCGTGTTTATACTTGACAGAATTCTGTTATCGGCCTTGCTCCAAATGTCTGTATAGTTTTGCTGCTTTCGAAGAAATTCCCAACGCGGTCATACTTGACATTGTTTCGCGCGAACTTGTCTCTTTCCATTGTGCGGGTGCATGTTTTATATTTAAATGTTGTTGCTATACGTTCATTGTTATACATAGTCTATATTGTGGGGATCGGAGGTCCATCTAAGTTTCAAGAACTTGTCCTAAATCCCCCAGTCTCTGTATCTTATTATACTACTAAAATATATATAAATCAAATCAAGTCTCTAACACAAAGCGGTTTTGATTTTAAATTTGATTATAACACATATAAACGTTTGTCTGATTGGATAAACTAATAAATGAGATGTGAAAAATCACAATGCACATTAACAATTTTGTAATCGTTAAAAAGTCATATTTATAACTGAATTTACAAGGAAAATCCGTATCAATTGAGCCCATATCTTGAACACCAATTACACTTCAGCCATTTAATTGATACAATTTACATTACCCCTTTCAATATCTAGTCCAACCACTGCATGAGTTCCAGGTAGCAGCAATCCGAACTTCTGAAGCGACTGTTTAGATATAACATTGGTGATGTAGGGTCCTGCTCCTATCCGAACTTCTGAAGCGACGGCTCCACAACTCCTGCAACAAAGATCTAGTCCAACCACTGCATGAGTTCCAGGTAGCAGCTATCCGAACTTCTGAAGCGACGGTTTCAAGATTACATTTGTGACGTAGGTACCTTGCCCGGGTGCTACGACAGTATACAAAATACAGGCTTACATATCGTGCGAATTTTATTAGGCCCTGTGTGTAGGCTCTAGTCTATACGCACATATATACTGCCCACACGGTAACATAATAGTATACATATATTGTCATTATACAGCCATGTCCGGGACGAGATTTACACGACAAATCGCATAGAAAATGTAAATGGTACTGGTACTTGTTCAAAAAATCGCAATTTCTATCAATTTGAAGGGAACAAATCTTATCTTTCATAACCAATGTATGTTATAATATTTTAACAATACATGTTTATCCTCACAATATGAGATATGTTTGAATTATGTAAAATGTGGTTTAAAAAAAACAACCAATTTGTCATGTAGGTCACTAGAGAGTTTGACAGCAAATATTTGCAAAAAAGCACTGCATTATCTATCTTATTATACCAACTAGGTATTAAACTTGGTCTACTATCTGAATATATATATATATATATATACTGTAGCATATATTGGTTATGAAGGATAACGATTTTTTGCTTCAAGTTAATAGTTTGAAATTCAAATTGTTTGAACATTCACGAATAGGGCGCTTTCTTAAAGGTAAGCTGTACTTTGACAATCAACTTAGTTTTCATTTTGTTATCAATCAGAGCAATAATTTGCATCCAGTTTTGCCTGAGTTTTGATTTATGAATTAGGCACTCCTCGGTAGGCACTCGTACTAGCTTTTAGTTCTCTGTTAACCAAATCCCAAATGTCCACAAATTTCTGAGAAAACATTCGTGATGTCGATATTGGTGTAATATTTCCTGCATCTGTCTATCTGCTAATAGACTGATTAGGCACCAAAGAGGTATTTGAGAGTTCTTGAAAGCTTGTTATACTCTTCTCAAATTTTGTTCGGCCCAAACAACGTACTGTTTAGCTCGGTTGGGGGACTTACGAATTTGTAAGCTGTAAGGTAGAGCTCAGTCTCCTCCCTACGATGTTCTGACCATTGCCATCACGTATATTTTCGTAATTAAATCTGACATTTTTTATTTACGTTTTTTTTTCCAGTTACAATTCATTTTGGCTTGATCTAGCCAAATGTAAAAAATAATATGGACAGTGCAGAATGAATTGTAACTGAAATTGTTTTCAGACAAAAACCCGCATATTTAGATAATTTAAATAATTTCGGCCATATTTGTGAACTGAAATGGTCATCAGATGAAAAAATATAAACTTAGGGGTTGTCATATCCAAAAGTTGGAAGAGCGCGCTGTAAACTCGATGAAAACTCGAACCTAACATGGGGTGCAAATAAAACTATTTAGAAACTATAGGTAAACACCCCTAACAGGGACCCTATATCCACGTCCCTGCTAACTCATGATTTACACTGGTTTAATTTTTCCATTCGTTGTACAGTTGTGGGCCTATAATGTCGAATAACACAGCATACCCTATACTATTAATATGGCATTAGAACATCAAACACAAACAAACATACTCGTTTTCACCCTTGCACGTGCACCCCACCCTAAAGATGATCCAAGTGCCGGCCTGTCCGAATGAAACGGTCAAAATATGAAGTATATCATTTGACATCCCAGATCTGTGTTTGGCGACATCTCGATCTGCGGCTTTGATACCCAACATTATGGTGGGTACCCACACTTGGACGCAAATAGTATTTTTTCCAACAGCTCTGCAGGTTGGACAATTTTATGATTCATTTATGGTTAATTAAACATATATTTTTTTATTGACACACGCATTATCCGCCATCTATGGCTGATAATTATGTTTCAAACGAACTACCTAACGTCAAAGAGTGTCTACTATAATTTATGATAAAATCGGAAATGAGTCGGAATTTCTATTAAATTTATAGGGGTGAGAGCAAGCTATGGTCGCTATCCCATTGAGGGAACATTCCGCTTTGCGAAACTATGTTTTTAATAGTGGATATCACCATTTAACTGGGAGATATATAGCTTCATCTGAGGGAAGATATGTTCATTTATCAAAACCGGAATTATCGGGTTTGGTGATACCCTCGGGTTTGGCCCTCTAGATCACCCCCAAATTGGTCTAATATGGGTGACTTTTAAAGTGGAAGTTACTGGTGCAAGTTTCAAAGGTGGATACCGTAATCGAAAAACAATTGTCGCCGATTTCCTACAAGCTTAAATATAAATAAAGGCATCGGTTTGATATGAGGAATCTAACGGACTGGTTTAAAAATACGCAGCATTCCAGCGAGGGAGCTGGTGTTGTTGATACATATATCGTGTTTCGTCATATCAATTGAGCATATTTTTACTGGCCTAACTCAGTGATATCAACCAACGATGGTATCAATCGCTACTGGTATTTTTCCAGTCTGCAGGAAAGAATGCCAGTGTGTGAACGTATACAAAGGACGATTATAATTATCGTTTTCGCCATGATCTCAATCATTTGACGGAGATGGTTGTATGTATATGCTACGCATAAATGTAGCGGTATTTTGTGGAGCAATAATAGTATGAATACGGTCAGTGGCCGGTAGCATGGATATTTTACATGTGGTTTTATGCGAGATATATACAAGCAAAACACGCTGCATATTTCATGTCGTCAAGCCATGCTCTCTGTATTCTGAAGTCGCGTTTTTTTGTCCGTATCAGACAATAACATATTGCATTATAGGGAGCACTACATTACCATGTTGTCGGCACCGGGGCCATGTGTAAAATCTGATCCGAACACCAACATCGACCTGACAATCCATAAAAACAGCTAATTCCATTGCAAATATAACAATCCCAGTATAGAACAGGATACCCTGCCAAACAATAACGCAATACACAAGGTTACAACCAACCACCAACGCGTGATATTGAGAACAAGACTTTATATGATTGTAGAAGTTAATTCTTAGTAATTTAAATTTAGTGATGCAAACAGTAAAACTCTAGATGGCTGCCGGCGGCCATGTTTTTTGTTATCGAAAATCGTTCAAGATCGATAGCTCCCATCAAGAGGTGATCGTAGGATCATATACCGAACTAGTTCTAAGTTTACTCACAAGATAATTGTTCTTATTTAAGTTTTCATTTCTCAAAATAAGAAAATCCTTTTTGGCAGTCCATTGCAAACATAACAACCCCAGTATATAACAGGATAACCCTGGCAAACAATAACGGCGTGCACCATGCAAGTTACGACCAACACCGACGCACACAAAATGCCTAAATACACGGGGGAAGTACGCCTGTCTTTGTGGTTATATTTTGTGATATACACAGGTATCAAATGTATGCACACCGGCATCTCACCCGGCCACAGCTTTTTGTTTGAAAGCCCCATCATGGCTATATATTCATTATTTTATTTTTCATTTGATCTTCGATGTGGTGTAAATTTATCGTCCCAACAATTTACTCGCCATTTCCGGGTTTCCATCTATTTACAGAGACAGCGAAGAGACTTTTTCTGTGAAACGAGTTCGTCAACTGATTGTATGGGTATTTATAGCTTTACTTCAATGCAAAAACAAAAAACGAATAGACCCTCCCCTATTTATCAAAGTAAATGAGATGCTGAGATTTGTTTCCCCAAAGGAAAGTGATGGCGCGCCAATATCTCGCCCACTCTCTCTTCCATCGATCGAATATAACGAGGGATCTCATAAAGTAATACTGACCCATAAACTATTTACTTGTGTGCGGTGTGTGGAATGAAGTGTTTTCTGTTCCGAACATAGAGAACTGTGGATGGACTGAAAAACATAACACATTTGCGAGAAACCAAAGCCATCGACCAGCACACCATCGAAGTATTATTGTATAATAGAAACACAGTGTCATGAATATGGATATTATTGTAGTGCATGCGTTACCAACACTGGAGTAGCCACTCTATCGACTTCCATACAGTATGTGTCACAACATAGAAATAATTGAACTTTCTTGAAATGGTCAAGTACAAACAGACCAAGGCAATTTGTGACTGACACCAGCAACATAACAACTACCAACGGCGAGGTTTAAAAACATGCAATCAGTGCTGACCCAGAAAATCGTTGAGCCAAAAGTCGGGCCATTCGCAATACTCTTCGGGCCATTTTACAAAGTCTTGGGCCATTAGTTTAAGGAAATTTCATCAAAGACAAATAATGAGGCCTAACACGAGCGCAATACTTTTTACAACAAAGTTACTATATGGATAGGCACCTTTTTCTGATGCTATTGCAGCAACACACCACCATTATGTACTTAAGGATGTATCCATGGCTCCGGACCTATTGTGAGGAAAATTACCTTAATAACAATTGATGTCTAGTGTAAGGCATGCAACATATTTCACATATTGCATTTTACCAACCACCATTTCACCAGAGAATAATGCAACATCGCATTAACCTGGATCTTACCCTTTTCTTTACATTTTGAGGTCCGAACCCATGTATACATCTTTGACTACTTTAACCACTGAAACCTGGTATATCCTTTTCTGATCAGCACTGCCATCTCTTTACTTTACTATATTCTCATGAGCTCTTATGAACACGGGGAGAGGATTATCGATAAGTTGCATAACTTGTACTCGAATCCCCTGTTGCCATATCACATGTATAACTATATCTTAATTTGTAATAAATATGTTACTACTAAAGACAAATACTGATAATTGAAAAGGCTTGCAAAGCATAGCACATTCCTTCAGTGGGACACATACAGGAGCTTGTGCAAACTTTTGTTATTTATAAATCCCACTGGCCTTTGCACTGTCTTCCTCGTAAAACACCGTCAAGAAACTAGAATAATTATCCACTATTGAAGAAACGCTTCCTTCGAAAACAGCCAACCTGTCGTACAGACTTTCTTTATTTTCTTTGTGTTGACATCATAGACATTTTTAACTTTCTCTAATGCGATCTGATGTTTTGGCGAACGACTGAAGTATGTACACACTGTATTGAGAACACGTACTAAATAAGGAATTTGATTTTCTGTATTGCAACTGGCTAGCGATAAACGGTGCGTAATGCAGTCAACTAATAACACTTATGGGAACTCTTCTTTTGTCTCAATAGACAAAGCCGATGGATTTGTCTAATCCAAGCCACGCATGTCAAGAAGTGTCCAAACCTGTGTGAATTCTTTATTACTAGCTGTAATCCGGATGCTATGTTTAATTATTATTTCGACTATAATTGGATTCTCTGTCTCGACAGGGTAATCAGAGCTCTTCTATACGTTGTGTAAAACAAATTTTCTTGGGTCATCTTTCCGGCCATAGGCGATATTTTTCGGGACATATTGTATTTTTTCGGGCATTTGGCCCCAATGTCCCCTGACAGCGCGAACATTGAATGCAATGCGAGATTCTGAAAGGTTGCAATCAGTGATGTATACAGTGTTTGTCTAGACTAGTGTTAATATATGTAAGGGTTAGAGCACAATAATTGTTCTTTACCAGAATCAATCGAGTCGTAGACGAGATTTATAATGGTAAAGAACAATTCGCGTGCTCTGACCTACTTAGAGCACAATTGATCCCACATAATACGATCAACTGGAAATGCGCCGTTGGGTGTGCGCTTACCACGACGCACAATCCGTGCGCACGGGCGATTGGACAGAATAGCCCGTTAGCCACGCCAAACAGCGTTATCAAAATGCACTGATCGCCATTGAATGTGAATATATATGTCCGAAACAACACGGTCTGGTCCCATCATGGACATGATTAACGTGTGACCCGTTTTACCAAAACAAACCCAACCAAGCGCACGTGCGATTTGTCTGTTATGAGTTGCAAGTGCTGAACAATGGGATAATCACTTATCTATTTTTTCGCCAGCCGTGGGGAATTGGCGTGCTTTATCAAAAATCAAGGAACGATTGTAACAATGGGATTGTGCTCTAAGAATAACTATTATACTTTTTATTTCAATTATTATCGGCCGACATTCTGGACGCCATTTTAAATTCTGGATTTTACAAATACAAAGTCCGCATCATACCACAACTATTGGAATAACTACTCGTGTCTAAGAAATACAGATTGACTCCCGCTTAAACCATTGAACCACCAATATCTCTGTGCATCTACCTATTGTGTTTACCGGCAGTACACGGTATTGAAACATAAGGTTTACCCATTTATTATTATATTAATATTCCATCCTATCCTGTGTTATAAAATGACTGCATGGGGAAGAGTCTCGTAACGATGAACCATTTATAAGAAACGAATGCCTGAGTGTTATTGCCCAAATGTATAGATCAAGGAGGTAACTCTAGCTCCAGAAAACACAAACTAGTATACAAATGTCCCTAACGGATACATTTTGTGTCCAGTTCAAAAACATTAAGTATTTCAAAATGAAGTAAAATTAAATAATGCGACTTGACACTCTTCGAAACTTCAATGTCAGTTAATTTGTAGAGGGACTAAAGGTAACAAAACATTATATTTCATCACGAATGGCACTATGAGTAACGAACACAAAATAAATTCTAACTTACTGAATTCTTTATAATCGGCTTGCTGCATAATTTATAGTGATTAATCAACCCGGGAACAAGCGTGTCATTTTCATGATCACGCAAAATATGTACTTATATATGTTTATTTATATATACATGTATCTTGTTTTTTGTTTGTATTTTGAATTTATGATTGTTTGTCTCACCACTCATCACACTCTTCCAACGAACACATTTGTAGCGGGCGCTGTCACGAATATGGTCTCGTACACAATACCCTATTGCCTGCCTGTAAACAGCAACGTGCGTTATTTCCAATTTAATCCGCCATGACATCAAATCTAGTGCAATATAGGCAGGTGATAGGGCTTTTCAACTTACGTACCGGTACGAGCAATGTGGATGCATTTTCCAAAAATCGGCGTGGTAATACTTCAAACATTAAATTACCTAATTCGGACACATGCCAACATTACTTGTTCGTACAGTTCTAATAAGTATGCTTTTGATTATTTTGAGCAATGACGTGCATAAAAATACAGGTCCGCTTGAGAAGGAGACATTATCAATTTTCCATTTAAATAACGTCCGAAGTCTAAGACACAAATTGTCGAAACTATCTGAGCATATTGATGAATATGATATTGTTTGTTTTACAGAAACCCATTTAAATGTTGGTTTACCAAGCGAAAAAATATTGCTTCCTAATTATCAGGGGCCAATCAGATTGGATAGAAACGAACGAGGAGGTGGTCTAGCAATTTACTTTGCTGACGGTCTCGTATTTAAACATATCCCTCAACTCGACTTTGATGATGAAATACTCTGGTTCGAAATTGGTTCGAAACATTCTGCTATGTATGACTTATCGATCTGAGAAGGAATGTATATACTCATATTGGGAAGACTTGGAATCCTCTGTTGAAAACGCGCTTTCGATAAATCCTGCCCTGGTTATTGTCGGTGACTTAAGGGTCAGACGCACGTGTTGCCAAAATTTCCTGGTATTTCAAAATGTATTTTCTCTAAATCTATCAGAATCTATCAGGAATATCTTTGTGAAATTTTGTACAAGAGATTATTGTGGTACCATATATAAGAACCATTGGACATTTGGTTATTATAATCTCATTTACTTTACTTTTATGGCATGAAAAATCTTTTAAATTTCACTGTGTTCAGGTACCGAGAACTACTGTAAAACAGATTTTTTTCGAAAGTGCATTTCAAATATACATGATATCATATCTGAAGATCATGAGAGGAGACTTAATTTTTCTTGATTCATGAAATTAAATGATTATTTTCATTCAGAAAGACAACTACCATAAATAATTTTTTATTATTGAGAATTTTCATGCCATGTTTGTTGGTCATTGAAAAATTGGGCTCAGTTGAGTTCTGGGTCATGGGTTCATAACCAAGTTAAATCTGACCACCATATCTCTTAACACTGTGGCCTAATTTATGTTGATTGCTCCCTGCTTGAGTAGACAGCACCACATTTGAACATTTGTTTTCATTGGGCTGGCATATTTGTGACTGCTTTATTCTTCATTATAATACATGGGGTATGATGCTATAATATGCAATTAAAAAGCTAACTCAACATTATGATACAAATGAAGCCTCCTCTCATGGAGTCAAGACAATAAGCTATTTGATGGTTGACATGTTGTTTGAATTTATAAATTTTTCTGGCAGTTCTCGGTACCTAAAGGGACAGAAACGAAACAAATATTTTCAACCTCTCAAATGTATTAAAATCCATTATTGTTATTGTCTCTTTATAATTGCTCTGATTCTATATATAATGAAAATTATCATATGTAAAATTCAAGATTGTTCACCAGATAGATCCAGAGAAATTCTTTGTTGAAAATCACTTGCCATTTCTGGCTGGATTTACTGTGATTTATGCAAAACGTGCGTCTCCCCCTTAAATTGTAACCTTTTGAAACAATCAGGACCATTGCACGATATAAACAGTAGATGGGCTCTACCGAACGCAATCACCAACCCAACTCGTGTGACTGGAAGCTCCTCGACCTTGATCGACCCAATTTTGATAAGTGATACCCTATCATTCGTTAACGCATCCACTATTGATCTGGGCCACTCAGACCATTTTGCGACCACTATAGAACTACTTACACCCAATCGTAGATCAGAGACATGCATTCGTCAGGTATGGAATTATACCAAAGGTGATTACTTAAGTACGAATGCAGAGATCCATGCAATAAATTGGACAGATGCTATATCTGAAAGAGGCACAAACATCAATGTTAATACAATGGTAACAATTTTCTCAGACATGTTCCTTAATATTGCAAAAAAGCATATACCATTTCAAACAATTACAATTAGGACAAATGATAAGCCATGGTTTGACAGCTCTATTAGATTAAATATAAGAAAAAGAGATCGCTTGATAAAGAAAGCTTTAAAACCAAATACACAAATGCACTGGGACAAGTATAAACAAATTCGAATAAGATAAACAACATGAACAAATTTGCAAAAGAGAAATATATGTTAAATCTGGATGAAAATTTGAAACTCAACACAGGTCCAAAGCAATTCTGGCATGTCGTGAAACAGCTGCTTAACAATTTTTCTGATAAGAGTAAAATCCCAACTCTAGTGTTTGGTAACTCATTTTATGATTCTGATGAAGAAACGGCTGAACTATTGAACAAAATGTTTATAATGAATAGCACCATAGACAGTTCGGAATAGGACATTCCCAATTTCGCAAATAGAACATCATCAAATATAAGCTCGATAGAAACATCCGAAGATGAAATTTCAACTATACTCAAATCCTTATCCACAAATAAAGCCAATGGTCCGGATGGTATCAGTAACAAAATGTTAAAGGAAAATCACAGCTCAGTATGCAAACCACTCAAAATAATTTTTAATAAATCGCTTAAGAGCTGTTGTTTTCCGGACACATGGAAACGTGCTGAAAAAAAAGGCTGATGTCATACCATTGTTCACAAAGGGAAAATCACAAGATCCAAATAATTACAGACCCATTTCACTTCTCAGTTGTGTTGGGAAAGTTCTCGAAAGAGTCGTTCACAATAATTTTTGTTACACACTTGCAATCCAGAGATCTCTTATATTCGCACCAGTCTGGTTTTATCCCCGGTCATGTAACGGAACTACAACTGATAGGAATTATTCATAATATAGTAGAAGCGCTTGATAAAGGTGATACGACATGTGCAGTATTCTGTGATATTTCCAAAGCCTTTGACAAATTGTGGCATCGTGGTCTTATACATAAGCTCGATAAGTATGGTATTAAAGGAGATATTCTTAAATGGTCTGTGAACTACCTTGAAAATCGCAAACAACGAGTACGAATTAACTCCAGTTTTTTCCAAATACGCACCTATAACAGCAGCAGTCATTCAAGGATCCGTAATCGGGCCTCTTATGTTTCTCATATATATAAATGACATTGCGGACAATTTAGAGTCCCGAGCTAGACTATTTGCCGACGATACATGCCTCATGAATGCAAACTCTGATCTACAAACTTTAGAATCGTCGATAAATAATGACATGCGGAAAATCAGTGAATGGGCTGAAAAGTTGATAGTCAAATTCAATAGTGCCAAAACGAAAGTACTGCTGTTTACAAGTATAGAAAATATTATAAAACCAGATATAGTTTTCAATGGAGCTACCCTTGATTATTCGTACAGTCACACACACCTGGGTATTGAAATCTCGGAAGAATTATCATGGACTATTTATATCGAAAATATATGTACTAAAGCCTGTGCAAGAATTTCTCAAATGAGAAAACTGAAATATCTTCTCAACCGTCATACTCTCGAAATTTTATATTTATCTCACGTCCGCCCATTAATGGAGTATGCTAGTTGTGTGGGTTTGGAGCACCTGACTATCAATTAAAAGGACTAGATGATATACAGATCGAAGCTGCGCGTATAGTTACAGGATGTACTAAATCGGTCCCTCATGATCGGTTGCTCACTGAACTCGGATGGGAGAAGCTGGAAAGTAGACGGTATATTAAACGAATGAGTATATTTTTACAACATTGCAAACGGCAAAGCCCCCGCCTACTTAACTCAGCTTCTTCCATCAAAAGTTAAGGATAAATGTGATTACGAACTGAGAAATGCATCGAATTTAAATCGTCCCATTTCTTATAGCAAAGGAACAGATAAATCTTTCTTCCCCACATGCGTCTTGGATTGGAACAAATTGGATGAAACAAAAGTAAGAAACATTCCACTCGATAGGTTCAAAAAAGCACTAGTAACTAAGCCATTAAAACCACAAACATATTTTTCATATGGTAAACGGCTATCAAACATCCTTCATTGTAAACTGAGGTGTGAATGTAGTAATTTACAAGCAGATAAACTTCAAAATTATATAGCAATCTCTGCTACATGTAGGTGTGGACATTCTTTAGAAAACGCTTTCCACTATTTTTTTGAATGCCACCTACACATTGAAGAAAGAATTACACTTCGTGATAATCTTTTGCGTTTTAATATTAATTCAGTTAAGACATTACTATTTGGGGACCCGATCTTAAAACAATTAGAAAATGAAAATATCTTTAAAGCTGACAAAAATTACTTACGAGATACAACGCAAGAGGAAAATCCGACAAAGTTCTATTAAGACGCTCGCATCAAGATACAAATTGTAAAATGTTATAAATGCACAATGAGGTACATGTATCACATTTCAAACAGCTACTCGATAATCTTATTGAAATTATGTATAATTGGTGTAGTGGTTAGACTATACACACTATACTTAAAATAATATACAATGATATATGTATACACTTGTAAATATGTTATACCTATTGTGTTGACAACCCAAATTATTATATATCAGTGTTATAACGGCAAGAGGGGTTTATGCATAAGTGGATCGCACTTGCCTCCAATCCCAATGCCAATCTGTATTGTAATATACTTATTGGTAATAAATATGTTTAAACCAATAAAACCTCTGGACTCTTCATTGTTCCCGTACATGGCCATCTTCATACTTGTCACTGGACAAATGGAGATCTGAGCTTTAATACGGAACCTGCGTTTCGTTCGTAACGTGAGTACTTGCGCTACCAACCTGTATTTTTAGATTTGATCATTTAAATTAAATAAAACCAATACCCGCATTATATCATAGAGCAATTCTATAATGTCACCATTAGAATTTGCATTTGCCAACTCAACTCAAATTATTAATTTATCATATACCTGCAATTTTGCCTTCCTTATTCCCAGTCACTTTGGAAATTAAAATAGATATCATTATGACACATTGTCACCCAACCCGTCCTTCCCTGTCGGGTGGCGCTAATTAGAGTAGTGCTCAAATCGATGATTTTAGGCGCCAGGCCGCCATCGACGAAGAGATAGATCAAATGCGATCACTTCTACGTGACCACCTTCTTATAAAGATGTACGAAACGCGGATTAAAGCGTCGTATTAGATCGCATTTCCACACAATTAGGTCGTTTCAGTATTGCAATAGACAATAGACAACAGATATACGCCACCCGCATATCGTCAGCGATTCAAACCGCCGTTTGTATGACAAATTTCATCACCCCATTTCCGGGAGTCCCTAAATCTTTTATTGAATGGACCCACCAAATTGATCGGTTTGGACAAGTAATTGCCGATTCTGACCAAACATTAATTAAATGCAAACAAGCAGGGTGTCTTTATTTGAATTTTTAACTCGCTTGACATAATAACGCATAAATGCTGATGGTGTGACGATGCAAAATATAAAGGGGCTGTGCTCAAGGTTTTTCAAGCATCAGAGCAAAAACCAGAGGAATCGGTCCAATCATTTTGGGATATATTAAGAACATTGGCGATCGATGTTTATGGTCAAAATAATATTCGCAATGAACCCTCGGAATTACATGAGTGAATAATTCATCACGTGATTAACGAGTACGTGAAAAACTTTTGCGAGAAGACCCACAAACCTTAAATCAGGCAACTGATTTTGCTTCAAGGGAACTTACTCATCAACAACACTTACAGTATCATAATAGTCACGGTGATAGAAATAATAATCGCACTTATTGATCATCTCGAAATAGTAATTATTCTAGCATGGAAGTGGATCATTTTCGAGGGCGACTAACTGGTGCTAGATTTAATGTTCCTGCAACAACCGAAAGACAGTGGCAGGGTATTCACAGGGTAGAAATTCATTTAGTTCATTTCGTCCGACTAATAATCCGCGCCCACGAAATGGATCATATTCTAATAACAATAATTATGATAACACGAAAAGTTGGCCTAATGTACAATATATTCGAAATTAACAAAATTAGTCGATTAATTCACAAGCCCCACAATTTAAATTAAATGGTCGATATTGTTTGATTCCTGGACATACCATGCATGGTTTCGAGGACGTTGAGATGAAATGAATAAACATTATTTAAACTAAAAAAAATCCACTAAGGGAGGAGCATCTGAGTGGAATAGTGTGAAAAGTAATAGTAATAAGCAAAATAACGCTCTATCACGGAATAACTCGTATGTACATAGTAAAAATGGGAATGGATTATGTTGGAATAAAACAAATAAATATGTCACAAATAATGTCCAAAGACCGATTCGTCAAAGGTTACCATATACAGCTCAAAATAGATTCGACAGACCGGTAAATACAACGGCTCTATTAGATACGCATAACCCTTACAATTAGAAACAAACGCAAAAGATAATACACCACCAGGACAAGATTAAGTCAAATTTGTCAATTCCTCTGAATATGAAAAAAATACGAGGCTTATGAAAGGCAGAAATGCACAAGTGGCATCGTCCATGTTAATTAAAATAGGCACACAACAATATCGTAGCTTACTGCATGGACAGTGGTGCAGACATTTATGTTCGTTAAAATTTTATAACAATTTACAATATTAACCACGAATGCAACAGATCCAGTTTAATGCGACGTGTGCAAGTGGCGATTCCTTGACCATAAATGGTTACATAATATTGAATTTCCAAATTAATAAATTAAGAACATCACAAAAATTATATGTGTGTTCGAATATGGATCGATCTTTATTAATTATAAGAGATTCTGTCAGTGCAAATAGATCTAGATTGTATTTTGATCGTCAAATAATGAAAATACAGGGCAATATCGGGCCATTATTTCAAGATATTCACATAGCAAGTTTGGTTAGAGTTAAATCTACACAGATTATTCCACCAAACACAACGATGTTAACCAGAGCACGCATAATAGGGGGAAATAAATTATTTGCCACGTGTTTTCTACAAGTTCGGCCAATAAAAAAACAAGTTTTATTATAGCGAACCAGGTTTAACAGCTGATTATTCGACTGAGTAACATTATTCCAATGCTTGTTAGCAATTATACAGATAAGCAATTTAATTGACGACGTGGGTACATGGTAGCAAAAGTAGATGCAGTACAATGCGAGGATACAACGGATCAGAATAAAAATGTATCACCAGAAGAGATTAATCTAGAAGATGTACAAGTACCAGATACATTTAGGGATGATTCAATGCCATTAGTAAGAAATCATAGTGATATTTTTGCAACAATATTAACTGAACTTGGATGTACCACTGCTGTAACCATGAAAATCCCAAATGGGGGTCATGAACCAATTAGGTTACCACCTTATAGATGTCCCTTGCAAAAACGCGAACATCTCAGTAACAAACTTGATTATAATTGTGACAAGCAAAGAACATTTCGCCGGCCCCAAGCAATTAATGGGCTTTTCCGTGTACGATTTTGCGTAAGTCTGATAATTCATATCGATTTATAGCAGATCTACGTCGATTGAACCACAGGAGCTTGGAATTTGGACAAAACCCCTCTTTTATTGGCGGAACCACCACCCGGGGCCTAGAGGGGTTTTGACCAAATTCCAAGCTCCTGTGATTGAACGCTATTACAAAACCAATAACTTTTTCCAATGGACCAGATAGAAGATGTTCTGGCGGAAATGAAAGGTGTTAAATATATAAAAGTTCTAGATTGTTTTCCTGCATACAATTGTATTCCAATACACCACGCAGATCGAACTAAGGACACTATTACTTGTTTCCGAGGAAATGTTTCTTTTAATATGGCATGTTTTGGAGGTATTGGGACTTCCAGTGCATTTTTTTGTGCCGCGCTTTTGTCGATGATTTTGGTTTTATATTCAGTCGACAAGCATTCTCATTTACGGCTTATTCAAGAGGTTATTGATAGACTTTTTTAATTTAGTATAGTCAGCAAGTCAGAAGTATCATAGGATTATTCGCGTGGTTCAGGACATTTATTCCTAAATTCAGTAAAACGTGTGTACCATTGGTAGAATTAACAAAGAAAAACACAAAAATTTAATGGACGGATCTGCGAGCTGAGGCATTTAAGAAATTTCAAAATGCTTTAAGAGATGCGACATATCGCGCATATCCAGATAAAAACAAACCCTTTTTAACAACTTGGCACATATATCAACCAGCATGGGAACCTGCGCATCTACGATTTTGAGTTCGGTCGGACTAATTTTGGCGGCGTCATTGCCATTTTTCGACATATAATTGTACACCCTGTGACGCATCTCTTGTACGAGCCTGTATTCCAGTCATTTCCCAGTCAATTTGTTCCCTTCATCCGATATCTCCGAATCATTCTGATTATCTGTATCTTTCTGACTCTGTCCCATGTACTCGTTCATCTCGAAGACTTGTATACTTAGGCGAATATCTCTAAATAAATATAATTTTATTTGCTCTAATTTGTAAGCAAATTTAATTTGTTCCGACGTACGTACATGTCAGAACGAGCGTAAAACATGTGTTCAGGACGATCGAGAAAGAGAGATGGAGAGAGAGAGGGGAGGGATATAAGGTGTTAAACTCTTCTGGACTTAGCTGACTTATTTATAAGAATATTCTTGCCCCATTCTGTTAACGTTTGGGTACAACACCGGCTACAATTGTTTTCCACTGCTTAACAAAATAATAGCACCCGCCAAGGGTGCTTATACCTAAGGCAGGTGAATGACGTCATATATTTTTTTCTATATCCATCAGTAATTTTTCAAGATCGCGGGTATAGATATTTGAGAAATTGTTAGCAACCGTGTGGAGATTGCAAAAAACGCGGAATTGTTAATGAAGCATCGCGATAAAAATGAAAGTAACTACTTCACAACTTACGAAGAATTCACATGTGATTTAAGTCTATTAATTTCATTTAGACCAATTTCGTTGTTCAGCTTAATGAAAACAAAAAATGAAGAAGTCATGACGATAATCCAGACAAGATTTTATGTACAATCCACAGCACGTATTGTCAATTAGGCATGTCGTCTCCGTCGTGACCACTGCATGATGTTACGTAAATTATTCTTAGCGTTATGTCGCCAAAAAAAGACAATTTTGAGGCACATCATGTGTGGTTGCTCCACTACGTGTCACGTACGATTCATATTATTTAACAGTTATACCGCAAAAGTTATGTTCGACAGACACGGAATGGAGCAAACATCTACTCTGAGTATTTAAACTTGAACCATAAATAAAATAATGTATGTTTGCCATGTGGTTTTAAAGACCAATGCTCGATTAGTAAGAATCGGCTTCATAATTTTACGAAATAAGGATCCATTGTTTTAGGAAACAAGGCTTCAGGTTGGTAATTCACTGACATATGTTATTTCATCTGAGGCAAACATACAGTACATCCATTGACATATGTAAATTGTCAGTAGTCAGTAGGACCACACACATACTGAATGATTGAGCAAGTATTATATCAGAGTACAATTGGCAAATTCAATCGATAAAATAAATATAGTGTAAATTGTATTGTGGATATAACAACAAAAAGGAATTGGAACTCTGTCTTTGTTCGGTTTCCATTTGCAATATGAGACTGCATTTAAAGAATGGATTTTTAAGTTACGATTTGGAACCACATGAAATGTAATTCTCGATATTCTTGTAGCACTTCAATTATCACACGTTTTTTCCATGAGGAGGGGACATCATTTATTAATCCATGGCATATTGTGAATGGGTTTCATATATAAAAGACCGAATGAGTCATAGTCCAGGAAGCCATAGTCAACCACTAAGTCATTTAAGAAGAACACCCTATGTCTCATCCAGTTTTTGTTAATAAATTTTCTGTGATTGACAACAATATATTTATTCAGGTGAAATGGTTGTGATAATAGTTTGACAGGGGCTGTGATAGGTTCATTGTCTAGTATTGACCATGGTTCTAAGAGTCTTTTCCAGAAAGACTGTTTCGAATCCTTCTTGTTTTGGAAACCCAATTTTATTTCCTCCAAATTGTTCTAATTCATCAAGTATAATATTTCCACCCGGTTGTTATTGATGGGTCAAGTCTTTTTGACCCAATTCATTTTTAGAGCTTTTTCATACGAGTCAAAGTGGGGAAAGTTCAACCCTATTGACTGTTTGATTGATGCAACGCTACGCTTAATCGTGTCATTTTTTCCACACCAAAGAAAATTAAAGAATATATTTTGTAGATTGTTTTTATAGCATATGACGTTGAAAGAAGTAGTCAGACAGTGCGTTAAGGTATAAAGTGCTAGTATCTTGATGGTCGTTATTTTCTCAATAAGACTAAGTTGTCTGAAAGACCAGTCGTGGGTGTTGTCAACAAAGTTCTGTTCAATGTAGTTATCACTGAAATGATTAAATGTTATGTCCATGTAATAGTCAGAGTTATACTGATTCCACAAAATCTGCTGTTCTGTTTGCAGTTCCCACCCACACCCCCGTTTCGATCCAATCAAAATCACTTGCGTTTTGTCAAAGTTGACTTTCAGTACAATTAATTTTAACAAATTGTTTATTAATCTGAGTGCTATTTTTAATGAATCTGGGTGATTTTCAAGGAGAGTCACATAATAATTATAATCTGCGTTTTGTGAAAGAGTAACTTCGGAGTTCTTTATATTGACTCCACTTATAATCTGGGTGTTATTTGAGTGCACCACTTAGAATTTCAACCGATAGTATGGATATATACGGGGATAAAGGCACTCCTTGTCGGATGCCCCTGCAAATTGCTATTATTTCCTATAAACTACTATTATTTATAATATAACTAAAATTTCATTATAGAAAGTTTTAATCCATTTTATCCATTCTAGGAAATCAAAAGCTTTCTCGACATCAAGCAATGCCTGTATTCATGGGATGTTTTCATCATCACATTTGTATTACATCAAAATGAGTGGTATATTCTCCTATATATCGACCTGATAAAAAGCCTGGCTGTGTATCCGAGATTAGGTTGGGTGATTTCTTTTATTCGGGTTGCAATGACTAGTGAGCCTATCTTTGTATCAATATTTAGAAGTGAAATTAGTCTCCAATTTTTAATGTAGTTTCTGGGTTTATTTGGCTTCGGGATACAAGTAATTATTCTGTATGTAATAGACAGTTTTATTTACAAGATCATAATTCAACGAGTTAATCAGAAAGTTTAAGTAACTACTTCACAACTTACGAAGAATTCACATGTGATTTAAGTCTATTAATTTCATTTAGACCAATTTCGTTGTTCAGCTTAATGAAAACAAAAAATGAAGTCATGACGATAATCCAGACAAGATTTTAGGTACAATCCACAACACGTATTGTCAATTTGGCATGTCGTCTCCGTCGTGACCACTGCATGATGTTACGTAAATTATTCTTAGCGTTATGTCGCCAAAAAAAAGAAAATTTGAGGCACATCATGTGTGGTTGCTCCACTACGTGTCACGTACGATTCATATTATTTAACAGTTATACCGCAAAAGTTATGTTCGACCAACACGGAATGGAGCAAACATCTACTCTGAGTGTTTAAACTTGAACCATAAATAAAAATAATGTGTGTTTGCCATGTGGGTTTAAAGACCAATGCTCGATTAGTAAGATTCGGCTTCATAATTTTATGAAATAAGGATCCATTGTTTTTAGGAAACAAGGCTTGGTTGAATTCCCAATTGATGGACACTAAATTGTTTGAAATTACACATAAAATTGTACATTGTCAAATTTAGTTACAACCAATTAAAATGCTCACTAAAATATGACAAGTATTCAGGTTGGTAATTCACTGAAATATGTTATTTCATCTGAGGCAAACATACAGTACATCCATTGACATATGTAAATTGTCAGTAGTCAGTAGGACCACACACATACTGAATGATTGAGCACGTATTATATCAGAGTACAATTGGCAAATTCAATCGATAAAATAAATATAGTGTAAATTGTATTGTGGATATAACTACAAAAAGGAATTGGAACTCTGTCTTTGTTCGATTCCCATTTACAATATGAGACTGCATTTAAAGTATGGAATTTTTAAATTTCGATTTGGAACCACATGAAATGTAATTCTCGATATTCTTGTAGTACTTTAATTATCACACGTTTTTTCCATGAGGAGGGGACATCATTTATTAATCCATGGCATATTGTGAAGGGATTTCATATAAAAGACCGAATGAGTCATAGTCCAGGAAGCCATGGTCAACCACTAAGTCATTTAAGAAGAACACCCTATGTCTTATCCAGTTTTTGTTAATAACTTTTCTGTGATTGACAACAATAGATTTATACAGGTGAAATGGTTGTGATAATAGTTCGATAGGGGCTGTGATAGGTTCATTGTCTAGTATTGACCATGGTTCTAAGAGTCTTTTCCAGAAACTGATTCTAAACCTTCTTGTTTTGGAAACCCAATTTTATTTCCTCCAAATTGTTCTAATTCATCAAGTATAATATTTTCCACCCGGTTGTTATTGATGGTCAAGACTGTTTTGACCCAATACATTTTTAGAGCTGTTTCATAAGAGTCAAAGTAGGGAAAGTTCAACCCTATTGATTGTTTGATTGATGCAACGCTACGCTTAATCGTGTCATTTTTTCCACACCAAAGAAAATTAAAGAATATATTTTGTAGATTCTTTTTATATCATATGACATTGAAAGAAGTAGTCGACAGTGCGTTAAGGTAGAAAGTGCTAGTATCTTGATGGCCGTTATTTTCTCAATAATACTAAGTTGTCTGAAAGACCAGTCATGAGTTTTGTCAACAAAGTTCTGTTCAATGTAGTTATCACTGAAATGATTAAATGTTATGTCCATGTAATATCAGAGCTATACTGATTCCACAAAATCTGCTGTTCTGTTTGCAGTTCCCACCCACACCCCCGTTTCGATCCAATCAATATCACTTGCGTTTTGTCAAAGTTAACTTTCAGTACAATTAATTTTAACAAAATTGTTTATTAATCTGAGTGCTATTTTTAATGAATATCGGTCATTTTCAAGGAGAGGCACATAATAATTATAATCTGCGTTTTGTGAAAGAGTAACTTCGGAGTTCTTTATATTGACTCCACTTATATCTGGGTGTTATTTGAGTGCATCACTTAGTATTTCAACTGATAGTATGGATATATACGGGTATAAAGGGACTCCTTGTCGGATGCCCCTGCAAATTGCAATTATTTCCTATAAACTACTATTATTTATAATATAACTAAAATTTCATTATAGAAAGTTTTAATCCATTTTATCCATTTTAGGGAATCAAAAGCTTTCTCGACATCAAGCAATTCCCGTATTCCTGGGATGATTTCATCATCACATTTGTATTACATCAAAATGAGTGGTAGATTCTCCTATATATCGGCCTGATAAAAAGCCTGGCTGTGTATCCGAGATTAGGTTGGGTGATTTCTTTTATTCGGGTTGCAATGACTGGTGAGCCTATCTTTGTATCAATATTTAGAAGTGAAATTGGTCTCCAATTTTTAATGTAGTTTCTGGGTTTATTTGGCTTCGGGATACAAGTAATTATTCTGTATGTAATAGAGTTTTATTTACAAAATCATGATTCAACGAGTTAATCAGAAAGTTTCTGAGATCCGTCCAGAAAAAATATAGAATTCGGCAGTATATCCATCTGAACTTGGAGATCTATCGTTTTTCATATTTCTTATAGCTAGTTTGCATTAATGTTCCATCAGTATGCATAACTTCAACATATCAAGAAGTATTATACTGAAATACATTAAAATATGTCATTTAAGTTAGAGAAAATAATGAAAATTTGTGTATTGTTGTTGTTGGATCCTGAATACAGGTTAAGTTGGGCATCAGTTAACAGAGGGGTATGAATCCCACGTATTCCGCCTGAAAATAGCCTGAATCCCGCGTACCAAATTGAGGGTGGGGGTACACCATCCAATCTGTAAAAAATGCCACAAGTCGTGTTAAGCCAAAAATGATGAATATTAATAAAACGTTTCTGGAATGTCCCATTTAAAATAATCTTTGCCAAATCATTCAAACGATACACGCTTCTTCCATAATCCCATACTATAACATTGAAAATAGGTCTCACAAATTATATTTCCGTATGATCTTTAGACACCGGGTATACGCTTTTCTAATGTGCAGTATTACGGTTTATTATCAAATCATTCCAAAGATAAACACTTATCTGATAATCCCACGAAAATTAACAAGCGTGCGCAAATTCCGTTTAGAAATGATCATATGATTGATTTTATCTCGGTATCTTCTTATAAAATGCGATAATCAATTTGGGACATATTTTCGTTACTCTTTTTAGAACAGACCGTCATGAAACTTTCAGGGGACCTCAGATAGAGATAGAGTTATCCCACTTGCTACGCTCCGAACGTTTCCTCGAGCCGAAAAATGTCTCATAGTTATTGTATGTATTATACCAGAACATTGGAAATAAAATGAATAATAATTGATAGACGCGTTTCCTGGCCGGGGTCTTCGATTCATATTTATTGTTTTATAACCAAGAAACCAGATGAAACTATATAAAACATATTTTAGGAAGAGATAGACCATCTCTAAGTGAGAATCCAGACACGATAACCAGTTCATACATTAAAACAGCAACATTTGTCAGGAAATTCAAAATATATACAAGTACTCTGCATGTACTTCGTCTCCCCATCAAATGTGGGTGTCCGCTTAGGTTTATTGATTTTCTGAGGGTAATATAATTTCAAAAGAAGTAAGTTGACAAAATCTGTTGAAGGTGAACATTATTTCCCTCATGCTGCTTCATAAGTATAATAAAGACAATTCAAGCATGAGCTCTGCTAGTTGACACGGATGAAGTTTTCATTCCAAGGGCCAGAACTCTGCCGTGCAAAAACGAACAGACAAATCAGTTCCATGTGTATATCCTTTCCTCGTGCTAGTTCATGAGCACACTAAAGATCACTCAAATTCGGCCCAGATGATGATTGCATGAGAGTATTCCAGCGAACTCGGACCAAATACTAGACTCACGGACGGATGGACGAACGAACGACATACGGAATTAATTTTCTATATCTCCGACCGTAGGTTTGTAGGTAATAAAACTATAATCGAATATGATTTACACATTTATTTGGTGTCACATGAGATGGAATGTTAATAGTCACTATACTTTCCGAAGTGAAGACACACAAGCCTTGCATATAGTTCGAACACATAATTTCTGCTGTAGTGAAAACGCCTATAGTAGATGAATGAGGTAGAACGAGTTATTTCTTTTTCTATATTTGAGTCAATGCATCTTATGGATTGCATAAGAGCTAGCCTGGACCAATCAGTGCTTTCATTACTGAAGCGACATGGCATAAGAACGCACGTCGTCTGCCCCAAAGGCGTATGCGGCGAACATAGCGTGAGGATTGGACGATCTCACCGAAGTATGTCCATCAGAATCATCACTGTATACCCCTATCGTACCGACCATGTAATCGGGTGCACCGAGCACGGTCTTCCAAATTTGGCTATACGGCTTCCTGTCCTTCACGGCGAAGGTATTGATGAACTCCTTGCGGGTGACAATGACGGTGAAGTGGTTTTCTAAGATTGGCAATGGTGTTTGGTAAATCACTTTGTCAGTGAATCGTTCAATTGGTGTTATCTCTACCATTGATGGGTCGCCATGGAGATTCGACATAATATCTCGACTGAACATAATGACTTGTATTGGTTTGGATGCCTCAAGAAAATGGCAAGGACTTGAAGTATCGGTATAAAACTCCAACTCGTTGATGTCACCTCTCATTGCAACCATTCTCCTTGTCCCATCAACCGTAATTTGAGTGTCATTATCGCTCGCGATGATACGGAAAATATCGTTTCGACCACTGTCTAATCTCGGTGTCTGTATGAGTATATGTTCAGTTCCCCATGTAGGAACCGGGCGATAGTTCTCGGTCATATGATCTTCTCCCCCAGAGCCGATCGCAACAGAAAGATGTCCACCAACGACGCTTACCGGTCTGTCTGACGTCACCAAAGAGCCGCTCAGATCATCTGCTGCCAGATATAATACTTCGTGACTATTCAGCATAGTGATTAGTTCATTTTCTACAGTCTGCCCACTCCCGGAATGTGTAAGGTTGCTCACTGTACTGGGGAATTGAACGCGTACAGATGTGTCTCCTTCGATTGCAACCACCATTACTTGAGCATCGGAAGTCCACGTCAAGACAAAATATTCAGTGCCGATGAGGTGCACGGGCACAAGATAGAACGCAGAAAGGCCATAGTCATCATAGTAATTGATGCTTGAATACAGATTCTGATGACAAGCCAAGTCGAGATCATGGTTTCCGCATAGGACTTGGACTCTGCGGTCAGTTCCGTTTCTCTGTAAAATCGGACGGGCTTTCCCAACTTTTATGACATTGTCTCCTGTGTTGAGAAGACTTATAAAGGTAACAGCCATATCGTCAATCAGAATGTCAACCGTTAGATCTTGCTTGATGTTGGAATCCATTGCTGCTACAACGACGTGGTATGTCATCTCGGTGGTAGCGTTCGGCAGAGCTGCGATAAACTCTTTTCCTGAATTACGAGTGGCCTCTTCGAAAATGAAATATAAAAAATACACATTGTGAATAGAACAGAATTGAATATTTATTTCTATACACCAGATATGTAGGCAGTTGAAGTTACATAATGAGTTACAACTTAAAATGTGTAAATACAAAAGAACATAATTGTGTTCAATATAACTGTTTGATGTAGTGCATCGTCATCCAACGGCCACCATTAACTTTTCATGGTTGTCTCTATAATATACTAAATTTTCAAAGACCCACTTCTGAGAACAGAACAACCGAATCATGTTGCAAACGGTATTTATAATCTTTGCATCATCATTTCTCATAATCCTTTGAAATTTTTCACTATGGACCATTTTTTGAAAATTCATCCTTATTTTCTTCAATATCTCGAAATAGTCTTGGCCGTAGATCAGAGTATCCACTAAACTCGATAACAAATTATATTCAGTTTCAATACGTTCCTGGTCGCATTGTGATGAAAGGGGGGCGGTACCTAAATTTAGCCATGTTTGGAGTCACCTCCTACTATATTCAACAGAACATTTCTAATAAAAGAATTACTATGAGTCAAGAATAAGTGTTAGCTAAACTCACGTATACATAGAACCACTTTCATTATAATTACCATGTTGTTTATATGGTTTGTAGGGTAAATATGTGCAGTTTGCACTCATCCCTGTCTTAATTTAATTAATTTGCTGCATATATTTCGTTGAGTGTAATATGAGATGAACCCGGTAAATGGCTGGATTCAGTGTACAGTCCCCATTTAATAGATATAATATATAGATGGAAGCAGATATATTTCATACTCTATGAATTAGTGTTAATGTATGGTTTTGTAGCGTATGTTTATCATTATCATTATATTACCAAGAGAGTACCACTTGTCCTCCAATCCTCTTTGTCATAAATCCCTTTATGAACAAATAAAATATGTTTAACCCTTTCTACACTAAATACTCATTGGCGAGTAGTTATCCATTAGGAAATATTCAGCACCAAAGATCAACAAACGACCACATATATTTAGGTAATTTGTTGATTAGTTTTATCTGAACATTTCCCACCAATGACTATGCATGACTTAGACTCTCTATACAGAGAATCTCACATGCGTTTCTATTTTATATGGAATTTATCAACCGAGTTCGCTAAACTCGATTCTCGCCTAGGTTTACCGAGGCTCAAATAGAATTTAGTGGACGAGGTTGATAAATTACGTATAAAATAGAACGAGTTTGAGATACCTTTTATCACATGATCAAATAAACGCGAAACAACGCGATCATCGAAAACAGCAATCATAAACTTCAGCAATCGCAAGTCATTTAAATAATGACGTGACGTCATCGCACGCGCTAATATTACACGTGTGTCTTACCAATAATTATGAAGCTGGTTTTGTGGGTTAATTATGTGATAAATAAAGTTACATATATCTTTTAAGTTGACAATAAACACTCGTTAATGCTAACTATTAGTGCCTCTTTAAGTAATTTGAGGTCAACAGCACCTAACCCATGACATTCCCCGCGTCATTTTACTTTTGTGCAACAACTTTCCCACATATATATGGGCCGATAGTAAACCCTCTTTATTGATACTATAATTTATCTCAAATGTTTAAATTTTTACCGAACAGATTGCAACCATTTCTGGTATTTAATACTCGGGTCAAATTACCCATTTGTACAAATTGTCATCTCTGAGTGTCCAAAATAGATCAAACAAAATAGTTATTATTGCCCTTTGAAGACATCTGAGGTCAACATGACCTATCTAGTACCGCTTCCGGGTCAAATTAATTATACTTCCATGGTTTAGCATGGAAGTATATTGTTTTTGTGATTTTTATTTTTTCTCTATTATTATTATTATTAGCAATGTTATATTGAGCATAGCTCAGTAGGTACAAGAGCTAGAAAGCTGAAACTCTGTATGTATATATATATGTATACAAGCTCTAGTGCTTAGGCATATTGAGAATCATGTCCTCACTTGACTTGCAGAGTTATCTCCCTTTATGTGAACATTGGTGTTTTCAGAACTCCGAAAATATAAGGAGTACAGCACTGAAATTTGGTCGATAGATACATTGATATCCACTGAAGCATGAGCACATAAAAAACTTTGTCCGTCTTTCCTCTCCAGAGTTATCTCCCATATATAGGTCAACCTCGAAATCTTTGAGATCGCCTGTCCTCACATAGCAAGAAAGATAGCTGGATTTAGTTTCTATGGTAGTGCTGGTCGTTGTCAATATACTACACAAAATATTTTGGACAGGGTCGGACTTACATTATTTGGTTAGGGTGGGGCGAAATTTTCCCCAATAAAATATTGCTGTTGATTCACACCAAACCCGATACATCGATTTCCTGGATCAATACTTTCGTGCAGGTGAACGAATTTTGAAAATCCCTTGAAAAATATAGCCCCTCGAAATTCATAATTTTTGGATTAACTGCTTGTTAGCAAATCTCATCCGAAACGGTCGTAAGTTGTGGCGTATATCATATACGCTGTTGATTTCCACCAAATTCGATACATTCGACACATACCAATAAGATGTTATGTACACTGAACCCGTGTTCCTATTGTTACTACCCGATCTCAAACCTAACCCCGAACATTGACCAACTGATAAGAAAGCACCATGAATTTGTCTATTCAAAATGTAATGCGCGAACTATGAACGAACGTTGTGTTGTACATGCTCGCATCTAATTCAATAAACTATCCGTTACTGACTCATAATATTCCCATTATGCTATACACGCGAAGCGAAACGGATACGACTTTTGGGGAATCCAAAGTCCAAAACGGGTCCAAATCGACCTGTTCCAGAAACGTCGTTCATTTTGTTTTCATTTTTTGAAAAAGGCTCCATTATTTCAACCTAAACTTTTGGACTTAGAAAATTATTTTTTTCTCAGTCAAGTGAAAAGAGCTCTTCACAAAATTTCCGCTTATATATATTATACATATTTATATATATGTGAAGAATTTGTCACTCCCCCTCCTTCATCCGGCTACTCCATCTCCCTGTGGATGGAACATAGCTCCGATTCGGACGCACCCGTCTCGCGGGCCAGGCTCATTCCTCTTCCTGTGACCGATAGAACGCCCATCGAAGTCCAACAATCATTACCAGAGTCGGATATCGGTATGAGCACATATCGCTTGCAGATCTCAATTAATTGAAACTATTTTATATCCGTTCACGTACCCATAAACCATTTTAATATATTCTATTTTTAAGTTGAATGAACGGGAGTCAGCGTATACCGTCCAATTCCCCAACCTTGCCACCCCTAAGTCGATGATGTTGGTATCATAATTTCGGAACGGAACTATCTACGATTTTGTATTGGTTTCCCATTTAGTATATAGCATAAGTTCGTTTCTATTATGTTGTATTCAGATCTGATCATTTAAAAACTGTCTACTTATCATATGTAATTGTCACAAGTGAAAATGTATGAGTTCATTGTCCGACTGTTGTCATTGCCGATTGTTTATTTGGCATTAATTAACCGATACGTAATGTAAAGTGTTTATATTGCGAAGAGCCGACGTCATTACACGTTCGTCGTCTATTCGTAAAAACATGAGGAACATGGCTAATAGAGGAGCCAAATATTTATTGCATTTTAAAGATGAGAAGAGCGATTCGGACCGAAATGTTCCACTTAAAAACAATCCGATATTTTTCCTGCCAAAACAAAACTGGCGAATGAAGGACCGATGTTAAAGGAGGATTATCTCTTTGTAAACATGTATTATATAGCTATAAAATATTAGAAATGAATCGAAGACTCCTGTCCGGAAATGCTTCTATCGATTAATATTGATTTTATTTCGAATATTTTCTGGTAAAAAACGGTGTGGTTGTTTAGCTAATAAACAATAGTGGTTACTGTTAACAGATACCAGAAATGTTATTGTGTAATTGTTTCACAAATAAACGTTAATTATACTCTTTATCGCTTATAACTATGGAATAAAACAATACAATCGATCAAGCTGGGACATTTGACATTCGGTCCGTAGCTATAGAAACAACCTAATGCTACCTATCTCTATATGATATCGCCTGAATTGTCTGTTCTAAAAATAGACAAGTAAAGTGTCCCAATTAATCATCTCATTTCATAATAAAATATTCAAAATAAAATCGATAGTAATTGATAGAAGCCTTTATGGACAGGGGTATTCACTTCATAGTTATTATTTTAGACACATGCAACTATTTCAAATTTGTTATTTGAAGAGATAATCCACCTTTAATGCAGGGACAGGTACGTCGGTATACTGTCGGTCGCCCACAAAGTTTGACCGCAATGCAACCTGCCCAACGGAGAGCTCGCTTCGGGAGGGTTCTGACTTTAGGCAAATTCCGCAGAACTTAGAGGGGGATAAAATTCGCGAATCCAGATAAAACTAAATTGAAGAGAGGATGTGATGTGTATTACCTATGTGCAACTTTAGTGCGAACTAGAACAGAATGTTGGACGGACGTTTATTATATATACTATCACCGTCATAATCAAGTAATAATATTACCACCAGAAGGGTAATTATTATACTCTGTCTCCATCATGATCGAGTAATACTATTACAACTATTAATATTATAAGTAGAGATCTATATCGTGCATCATGTTTTATACATCAGGCATGTTTGGGATCACTTCCAGTTCATAAACTAGGTGGATACATACACAATGTGCATACATGTAGTCAGTCATGAGCAAGCTTGTGCACGGTATTATTTTTCTGATTAATATATTATTTACTTTTAATTATTTAATACATAATTTCCATATAATATAAAGATTGTGTTCATTAAAAATTAAATATTCCATGGAAGTATAAAATTTCTGGTATTTCAGAAATTTAAATCCTAGTCTATTATTCAAATTTTCAGCTCTGATGGTTCAGCCGTTTGATCGAAATTTAGCTTTATTAGTATAGATAACGAAGGTCATCCGTGCATCACCCGGATCCGATACTTGTCGTCATCTATGTACGTCATCGCTTTTGGCAACGACATCAACGCGAAGTAGTTCCGACTTGTATTCTCCTTACAACATTATCATGCTGGCCTATTAGATTGGCCAATGAGAATGGAGATCTACTGGCAGTAGATGAGAGCATACTAGGTAGAGCTTGATTGACACCGAGCTCACATTGAAAGCCCCGTGCAGGGGGTATATTATAAGTTACGGGACGCTTAATGGTCGGATATGGTGGCATGTGAGATAAATATCCGACCACTAAGCGTCCCGTAACGTACTTATTATGTCAGTGGACAAACTCCAGCATATCACTTTAATTGATCGTCGCTGTAATATATTTTCATTTGGTAAGCTAAATGTATCGTTTATGGCCATTAACTTATATAACGTCAGAGTGAGGCGCCATGGGCGTTGAAGGTCAACGCATTGAGTCAATAGCTGATCACTATATATATGGGACAACTTGTTGAGTTTGATAGATAATTTATGAGTCTTTAGAATTCCTCAAACATATCGCATGCCGGTTTTGGTTTCGGTACTTGGTACTATGTCTTTAAATCGCAGAAAATTATTTCCGACAGATAACCCCTCTCTTGGCACCAACAATATCTCCGATGCGACAGAGTTTCTGAAAAACAAGATAGTGGATAGGCATCTAATAGAAAACTTATGACGGTAACGCGCATGAGATCCGTATACCTATGAAGCTGTATTATTGTGTTCTATATATAGTTCACGTTACCTGAGAATAGTATCAGAGCACGCGCTTAACGTAACGTAAAGTGGCGCTCTCTTAAATGAAAGGCGCAATAAAAACGATTTCCCTATTGGTCAGATTGTCTATCTTAACCAATCAGATTTGACGTTGCATAGACATGGTTGTTGCTAAGCCTTGTAGTTCAAATACAGAACTCACCACCTCGGCGTTAGTATTTCCACAAATTACCTATTATCACACAACAAAAGGATGAGATGAAAACTATATACATAGAAGGTGAGTGATCAAAATAAAAAATTGTACTTCATATATTGTTTCGGACCGAAAAATGTCACCAAAACACTTCTATTAGTTTTACTGTGATTTGAGACTTCCGTTGTTTGACTCTGAGTCTGACTTGGTCAAGTTTGTGTTTGAAACTGACACTGACAGTTTCAAACTCTGAGTCTTTGTTACTGCCGTTCATGTTTCAATGAATGTGATTAACTAAAAGTTAACTTGGCAAGATGACTAGATCATAGGTGCCATCAACTGAATGAATTTAATCGCAAAAATGCGTCTAATTTATCAAGTCTCAGCAGTCTCTGTTCCAACTCCAAAGCTTAACAACAGTTGTCATTAGCGAAGACCGGAACAAAAATCAAAACACATTTCCGGTTATTCCAACAAGCCTTACAAGGTGAAGGACAAGGTCGGGACAATTCTCAAAACAAAAATTAAAATCCTTGAAATTGAAATGAAATTAGGCTTCATCTTGGACGTGAGGAATTATTCTGACTTCGTCATTTCAACGTGGATTTAACGGGCGTTAGTTCAAAATTATCTGATTCTAATTTAATGGCCAGATTTCCGGTGAATACCGTGAATCGTGATCACATTTACCAGTTTACACTAGTCACAACGTGAATTCAAGGATTGTACTATTTGAATATACATTCTGCTTTGTTTAATTTGAATGTGAATAATACTAGTGCTAGTTTTGTGAAAGTAACATAAATAGGATACATAAATACACGGAGACACGCTTGTCCTAACGGACATATCAACACACAAGTAAGAAGAAGTAAGATGGATGCTGATTGTTTTAATATGTCTAGATCATGCCATGATTCATGATTCTCTACTGAAGCTAGAACGCCGTAGAGATCATATTCCACCTTTACAATTCCCAGGAAGTTTTTTTAAGTTTTGACAGGGAACCTTATAAAGTAACGCTGGGAATGTACTTCTTTGTTCATACCTGTTGCTTAATGATTTATTCATCGGTAAGTGAAGTTCCCGGCCAGCTCGAGATTATATTATTTACGTGACTTTTGAGACCCGATTCCGCGATAAATATTTATTTTATTCCCTGTCACGAAAATTGTTGTCGTAAGGCCAAAGTAAAAAGATACTATGTTTCTGTACATCGACCGACTCTAAAAATCACCCGCCGACCCTAAACTTTTTATTTATATTTTTATTATAAGTCAAAATTTTCTAAAATTTACTTTTTTTTACCACTAATGCTCATAAATATTGATGACCTTTAGTGTGCAAAACACATGGTTTCTAACACATCCCTGTGAAAAGTGACCATGAATTGACGGTTGTCTCAAAGGCCCCAGGTGTGTGATGGGTTGTGGATTGATGGGCATACATTTTGCAATTTTAATTTCCTGAGAGTGTATCTCAGACTATCTCCTGCCTGTTTTTACAGTGCTTTATGTCTTGTTTGGGACTTATGGAACACTATCAACAGACATGGTGGGTGTATATATACATGTATAGAGGTTATCACCACATGTTAGGGGTATAGCTACTGTCTCCAAAAACCAGGCATGCTCGGTGGACGTACTGGCTACCCCCAGACAATGGGATGTAGTCGTCACAATACAAGTACAGTACCGTACAGTATATATAATGGCTGTATAATTGGTAAGATTCTTATAAAAAGTTAGTGACATCAATTTCCTACCAAGTGTATAGCCAAATTTATGAAAATGTGCTACATGTCATGTATGTGAATAATAAAAAACACACCTAAGCATGAAATTTTGATTTTTTTTATCAACCTTAATGTATATTTCCAGTTTCCACCGTGTTGATAAAGTAATACTTTCCCCACAACACGGGTTGGCATTTTATGTCACTTCGGTCGATGTAGTTCAATATTTCTGCAGCTGGATAAAAAATATCGAAATAAAATTAAAAACAAAATTTCCCTACCTACCCCTGACCTACCTACCCTAATTTTTTCGCTCCGGAAACATACAATTTTTTTTCTTTGGCCTAAGCGACATAACGCGAAAGCAATTCTGTAATATCGAGCTGGGAACTTCACGTACCGATGAATAAATCATTAAGCCACAGGTACATGTATGAACAAAGAAGTACATTCCCCATGTTATTTTTTTTTACTTTATAGGTTTCCCTGTCAAAACTTTAAAAAAAGTTTCCGGGTTTTGTACAGGTGGAATATGATCTCTACGGGCGTCAGCTTTAGTAGAGATTCATGGCATGATCTAGTTTATGTCATGATGACATGTAAATCCTACCACACAGTGGCGCTCTCTATTTGTGGAACTTTTGGGCAAATTGCATGCTGCTTCAGGGAGGTTGTGCAAACTTACTGTAATTTCTACATTTCAGTCCGTTTATACCTATAATTCAAGTTATTTGAAATGTGTTTTGCTGCGTACATGTGTGGTTGAGCACAGGGGTGGGTCTTATGTGAACCATGTCGCTATATCACAAACATTTATGGGGCTCTGAGTCTTGATCATCTGGCAGGGTCTATAGTAAACTGAGCCTACCTTTAAAAGTCTTCATCATGCATTTATTAGATACTCATCATCATGCAATACCGAACGGAACACAATCCAACATCACAACATGGATGACATCACAACACATCTTTATAGACAGCTTGACAGCAACATCACAACACCACATCGAGCATCAAACATCAATCGAGAGATGTCCAACGAGAAAAGGACCCTGGTGAACAAATACATCGGTTATAGTTGCTGCCGAATAAATATCCAGTATGGATCAGGGGGGGGGGGTCGCGCACAAAAATTCCATATATAGGGCGGGGGTGGATGGGTCATTTGGACCCGGAAAAAATGCGTAAATGACCAAAAATGCATTTTTTTTCCTCCACTGAAAATCACTGTTTTTGCGCTTATGTAATCTGTTAATATCAACCATATGACACACTAGGCTATTTAAAACATACTAACCAGAACTAACTACCATTTAGGGGTGTATGAATGCTGATGTATGTCAAAATTAATGTACCAGATTTCGACGGATGAAAGATATATTATATATATAAACAAATCATATAACAAACATTAAAACACAAGAACAAACATTTATAATATGCATATCCAAGATAGCCTTTCAATTGTATGTCAAAGTGTATGTTATAGCTATATATATACACATGTGTATCCCTTTAAGGGTTTGAAAACAATATAAAGCTGAGTTTATATTGATGAATTCTGTGATGAATTTTGAAATTACTTTTGACAAATTTGTTAACTGTTATAACATAATTATATGCTCAGACACGATCAGTCGACAATGCTGGCATATAAGCATAATTATGAAATGATTACCATCTTCTGTTCTTAATCCACATGATGGATATTATTCGTTATCAAGATAAACTTGATGATACAAACAAAAATAACAATTCCACTATATTCCACTGGTTTAAAACTATAAAACAAAATAACTCATACAAAAAGTTCATACTATGTGGATAACAATATGAAAGCTTAGCCTTTTGTGATATTAATTCCAGTTATTTGACTGCCAATACATATGGTATTGTAATTATTAGTTGCTTGTTCATTATTGGTTGCTTTGATATTCAATTTAGGATATAGCAGGATAGAGCAATGTAATTATAAAAGTAGCTTTTGGTATTAAAGTCTCAACTTATTCCACATGCAACATAAAGCTAGAATATAAACATGACTAATATGAACTTTGTTCTTGAAACTAATTATAAATCATACTAACCTGGATCAAACTGCACAGGTGATCTATGCAACTCTCTTCATGCGAACTTTCTCAGAGTCACATATCTTAACTGGACAGTCTGATCCAGGATGCTTGTTCTTATAATGGGTTTCCATGTGATACGTCCAGTAAACCACGTTGCACAGGGGGCACCTACATGTATACGGACAGTTTGTACAAGGTGACCATGGCTTGGATATCTCCGCTGGCTTTAAACTAACCGTTATACTCTGATAATAAGTTAATAATACTACCAGTTATTCACTAATATTGGTATATGTCAATCTGCACACCAACATGACATACATACATGTATTTAGACTGTGAGCTGCCGTGAGTGTGACTTTCCTTGGGTCCCATCATACCCATGTGCAGATATATATCACAGATATAGGGGAGATGAAATTTGTTCTACCCCTATTACTATAGTATTACTATGGGCCTTGGCTCTAAAACATCTTATACTATGTTATTGAGGATATCAGGACATGTATTACCTCATAATTATTATGTTTTATGGCATTATGCCCAATGTTTTTAAGTGCATGCATTCAGCATTTCCACATTTTATACTAATAGAATTAGAGCAGTTTTGATGTTTATTAAAATGCTGGGAATAGTATTAAATAATAAGAAATGGAACAATTCTTTTCTAGGCTATGATTAGGTTTTTATTTTATGTTTTTTGTAAGATTTTGGGGGTGTGTCCCAAACATTGGGCGGGAAAAAAAGAAAAAAATTGCAGGTCCAGGGTTGGTGGGTCCCTGAGAGGGACAAATTTTTTTTTCGCCCTATATATGTTAATTTTTTCCGCGACCCCCCTGTATGGATATAAATAAATATGTGAAATGTGATTGTGTCAATAAACCAACTTTCCTATTGTCGACATAAACTATTTGACACAAACCTAACTGTAATGAACAGTTAGAAATAAAACCTACATGCTAGTATAAAAGGGAGATTACGAACGCAGCGTGCGATTTCCACATCCCTACACTATTGGGCAAATATATATTGCAAATGTGACGTAATTCTAAACTTCCAAAACGAAGACAATATTATTAAAATACAAGATATAATAACGGGTAAAAACATATAACAGAATATCACATACCATATCGTAGGAACATAGGTCAAGATGTCATAACGTAGTATTACTCTTATACTTTATAACTTTAACATTCTTCAACCACTTGAAGAATTTCAAGTGCGACGACACTAAATGTCAAAGGAGACGAACCATGTGCACTCCTCGACGACCAAATACGAACTGACAAAGGGCGGCAAATAAGCTTACCTGTGATTGGCTAAGACACCTTAGTGTCCGACAGTTAGATCTAATATTGGGCTCTGAACTAGAGAGAGGAAGACTTAAGCGGGTAAGAGATTGGGCGTAGATAGAAATACGAAATAGCAAAATAGAGATCAGGAATGAGCCTAGGAACGGGAAGTGTAAAGAACGGAATAGCGCGGAATGGAACGAAATCAACCAAGTACGCGGAATGAAATGACAATGCGGCTATAAAATGTATATAAGTGAGTTAGGTATAATAACTTAGTTAGTATACATGTGTAGCATGTAATAAAGGCATATACTGCTTTTGTATATAAAATAGCACTGTCACACTCTCCCCTCTGTTGACAAAATGACTCCCAAGTCATTTAAACAAATACTAAAAGGAAAATGTCGCTAATAGACATGACTTTCAAACTCTGCAACTGATAATGGAAAATTATCATCTATAACATTCTCATACACAGAGATAACCTTGACACCGACCTGTCTTCAAAACTGAAATCAAATATCAGCATTATATAACTGCAACTTAATCTACAGTTACTGAACTGACTATGCACTATCTGGCGTAGACAGTAAACAATGTGAATATATCACACAATACTGCTGAAATGGAATCACCACTGATTCACTGTGACTGGTCTATCTGAGAACTTCAGTCATGAATACACAAAAATCATCACAAATATGTTAAAATCATAATCATATATAGAAGGGAACACTTTATCACCTCACAGAGTATATAACAAAAACAAATAGAATTCCTTGAATACTGGTACCTCATATGAGTCGTAGCTCTACACTGGATCGTCAGCTGGAATAACTGGAAATATTTCTGATCGTACGAAGATGATAAGTGATACCTACCAATACATAATATCAATACATATTTTATAAAAGAATCTATTTTAAAAACAACTAACACAACAGGACAATGCATATGTCCAATGTATTCACACATCATTGAAACTGACATATCAGTAATATGGAATCACTGAATATAAGAGAACTGAACTGAAAATGAAAATCTTATTCATCCAAGATAGTTTTCAGAATAGATTGGAAAACATCTGGAGAAACCTTGGTGCAAATCTGATCTTGCATCAGCTTACGCAAAAGCTGATTCTTATACTCATCTTTTCCACATGGATTGGGCTGGATGTTCTTAGATACATAGTCGCCCATCCATGATGGAGGCTTCTTTGTTCTACTAGATGTCCTAGGTACTGGTTTTGGTATGGACTCTGAATCTCTATCTCCACTCTGACTACTACTCGAGGCACCATCATCACCTGAAACATTCGCTTTCGCACCATCAACAATATCATCAACAACAGTATCTTCTGCAATAGATGCTAAAGGTACACGGACAATATCAACAACTTCATCATCATTATTCTCATCAGCCTCATCATTGCTATCACCTGTGGAACGAAGTTCAAGTTGACCTGTCGAATCCTGTGTAGCTGAAATATGAACATTACTGTCATCACCGACATCAGTTCTAACTTCCCTGAACTCATCTATTTGAGTGTGGTCGTCACCACAGGAAGAAGAATTACTACCAGCTTCCAATCTCGCAGGAAAGTCGTCACCCCGACGAGATGGAGCTGAACTGTCCACTGCATTAGGAGCAGATTTTATACCTGCAACGCCCTGTGGAACAAAACAAATCACTGACTCTTCATCTGAACCATCTATATGGTCTGAACCATTAATATGGTTATCACGAACTTCATCACGTGAAGTATCACTACCAGTACCTGGAATATGACGTTTCCGCACCTTAGGCTCTGGTGGTCGTACAGGTGGGATAAGAGGATCTATAATTGGGGCATCAGCATCTCTCTGTTCAAGAGGAGATTTAAGGGCTGTGTCGTCATCTGGAAAGTCAAAGGGTAAAGAACCAATAGGCAACAAGTGGTTCCTATGTAAAGTTCTTTGCTTTCCACTGTCATCTTCTAAATTAAAAACAGGAATGTCAGAATTGGGTTGGGATTTAACAGTGTATACTTCAGAATCATATTTATCTGCCAATTTATGTCTGCCTTCGAAAGCTAATGTCTTTACTGAGACTCTGTCACCTACATGTATAGTTGCACCACGAAGCTATCGATTATAATATTTGGCATTTCCACTCTGAGCACCAGACATAGATTTGGATGCTAATCTGTAAGAATCAGAAAGTCTCTGTCTGAGATCTGAAACATAATCACAATAAGAAGTTTGATCAGAATCACGTTTATTCAGACCAAATAAAATATCAAGAGCTAACCGTGGTTCTCTTCCGAACATCAACTGAAAAGGAGCAAAACCAGTAGTTTCATGCCTAGTACAATTGTAAGCATGAACAAACGGACCTATATGTGATTTCCAGTCATGTTTCTGGTCAGGATTAAGAGTACCTAACATACCGATAAGTGTGCGATTAAATCGCTCTGTAACACCATTCCCCATCGGATGATAAGGAGTAGTTCGGGACTTGTTGATGCTGCAAAGCTGACAAAGTTCAGAAATAAGTTGAGATTCAAAATTAGCACCTTGATCATTATGGATACGTTGAGGATAACCATAATGAATAAAGAAATTGTTCAACAATACATCAGCAGTAGTCTTTGCAGTCATGTTCCTTGTAGGATAAGCCTGTGCATATTTAGTAAAATGATCTGTCATAACAAGAACATATTGGTAACCACCTTTAGAACAATCAAGAGTAAGAAAATCAATACAAACAAGTTCAAGAGGTTGAGAAGTAGTGATGGATACTAAAGGGGCTCTGAAATTCGGATTAGTTTTCACTCGAATACATCTATGACAATGTTTTATCCAATCATCGACAGCACTGTCGATACATGGAAAATAAAACCTTTCATTCACAAGTGAAACTGTTCTGTCATGACCTGGATGTCCTATATCATTATGTAATGATTTTAGAACAAACGAAATCTGTGAATGTGGTAAAACAAGCTGAGTGGTGGTTTTACCATTAAAAGTGGACTCTCTATAAAGAACTCCGCACTGCAACCTAAGCTTAGAAAAGTGTCGTAAAAATGTTGAATGAAGTTTAGAAGGGGGAAGGGACTTTCTCTTTGGGCAACTATTTCTTCTCACGGCTGACAACCATACGGACAATACATCATCTCTTTCCTGCAATCTTCTCCAATCCTTATAATTCATTTCATCAAGATCATGACCTACATCATCTTGAACAGAATTTAAAACATCAGTGCTGCAACATAAACTTTCAACAAAAGGTTGCTGAGCCTGTAATGAATTACAAATAACTTGAACTGAATCATTTGTAATCATATTGGAAGATGGTGTATCCAGCCTAGATAAGGCATCTGCATCGGTATTAGATTTACCGGGTCTGTAAACAATATCAAATTTAAAAGAAACTAAGGCTGATAACCATCTCTGTCCAGTAGCATCTAATTTGGCTGAAGTTAAAACATATGTTAAAGGATTGTTATCAGTATACACTACAAAATAATTACCATATAAATAGTCTTAAAACTTTTCTGTAACTGCCCACTTTAAAGCTAAAAATTCTAACTTATGTGCCGGATAATTCTGTTCTGCTGCTGTGGTTCCTCGGCTGCCATAAGCAATAACTCTCTTTACGCCATCCTCCTCTTGGTAAAGGACAGAACCTAAACCATGGCGGGACGCATCAGTATGGACTTCAAAGGGCCTGCTGTAATCGGGGTAACCTAAAATGGGGGGATTAGAAAGACGATCTTTCAAAGTATCAAATGCAGACTGCTGCGCATGCTCCCATTTCCATTTCCCTGTAAAAGAGGATTTAACCTTGTTCTTTGGCTTCTTTGTATTTGTAGGGGGAAGTAAATCAAGGGCTTAGCAATCCTGGAAACAATTGGACAATATTTTCTGTAGTACCCTGCAAAGCCAAGAAATGATTGCAATTGATCAGAGTTCTTGGGAACTGGCCAGTTGACAATTTTGTCAACTTTCGCAGGATCCGTCTCAATACCTTTCTCTGAAACTACATGGCCTACATATGAGACATGGCGCATGAAACATTTACAATTTGCTGGGGCCAGTTTCAAACCGCATTCTCTGAGCCTGTCAAAAACAAGTCTGAGTCGCTCCAACATCTCCGGAACAGATTTTGACCAAACAATGACGTCATCAACATAAATATTACATATATTCCTGTTAAGACCATCGAGGCAGTCTTCCATCATTCTCTGAAAGCTAGACGGACTATTGTTCAAACCAAATGCAAGTCTATTATATTCAAAAAAACCTAGACCTCCAACAGTAAAAGCTGTTCTCTCCTTGTGTTCCTCTGCAATCTCCAATTGATGAAAACCATATTTGAGGTCGAGAACTGAGTAGTACTTGGCACCTGCTAAGTAATCAAAAAGGTCTTCAGGCCTAGGGGGTGCATAATTATCTGGAATAGTGCGTTTATTTAAAATTCTAAAATCTGTACACATATGAAGGTCATTTGAACCCTTCTTCCTAACTAAAACAACATTAGAAGAATATGGACTGTGAGATAGGCGTATAATGCCGGCAGCTAACAACTGGTGAAGATGATTTCTCACTTCATCAATCATGCTTGGAGGTAAACGTCTCGGACGATCCTTGAAAGATGTAGAATCATACATGTCGATCCTATGCTTAACTGCACTGTAAAAACCTAAGTCAAGATCATGCTGTGAAAAAACATCTGAAAACTCTTTGATGAGATTCATTGCAACAGATATATCCTTTACATCATCAAGAGAAGAAACATCAATAGTAATTTTATCAAGAAATGAAGAGGTAGTCTCTGAACCTGGGGAGGTTTCAATATCTTGCTCAACAGAGACTGGCTGTACCTGACAAATAACAGAGTTAGGTGCTATACTAATAATCCTAGAAGAAATATTTGACAAGTGAACATCAACAGTATCAGTGCTCTTGAAATCATATTTCACAATATATGGACCTATCTCTAAAACGTTGAACCGCTCATCATCTGGGAGAGGCTGCAAAATAGCACATGTGGGTTGGTAAGGAATCTTATGATCAATAAAATCAGTAACAACTTTCTTAGTATTAGGATGGAGAATAACATGAGTATTCTCAGCAGACTTTACATGACCTAGAACAAAGTTGTGTTTAGCAAGTTCCTTCTCCCTAGAAATCATGCATCTGAATGTCATAAACCAAGATGATGACAAGTTTGCATTCTGTAAAAACTTGTTACCATGTGCATCTTTGCACAACTGCATGAATTCTGAAAGGATATTAATTCCTAGCAAAACTGGCACTGACATGTTATAAGAACTGTTTGGCACTACAAGAAAAATGAACTCTTTACTGGAATCTTGTCCTAAAGAAGGAACTGTAACAGGACACTGAATGTATCCAAGATAAGGAAGTTTCTTGCCATCAGCACACTCTATATTAATTATAACAGACAAGGGCTGCAAAGGAATATGTTTCAAGAAAGTGCTGTAAAATTGCTCGCAAATTGTGGAGCAAGTCGAACCTGTATCAACAAGAGCCTTAGTATTGTAAACTGAAACAATAATATCTGACACTGTAGCATTTCCATTTATACAATGTTCCTTACTGGAGTCATTAACAAATTGAGATTTGTTAATAAATCTCCGGGATCTATCCTGTGGACGAATTTTTTTATCTCTATCATAGTAGCGATAGTATCCACCTTTCTTACAACCAAACGCTTTATGCGTCAAATCACCACATTTCCAACAGCCGGTGTATCTACCAGATACATACTCTCCTTGTAACCTATCATTTGTGTGATTACTATAATCATTTCTCTCATCTGAAACATTATGTGACGCCTTCTGAAATAATGAGCATTATTGCTTCTCTCAGTATACTGCCTTCTGTGATTCCTATTGAATACTATTCCTATATCTCTGCGCACGCCGTCTGGAGTAAGAGTTATAACCACGGTTATAATTATCATTTCTGCAATAATCATCATTGCTGTAATTATTATCATAACTATTTTCACTATTTCTCTTCAACTCCTCTATCCGAACTGTCAATTCCAATATCTCAGCCTGTATCTTCAACATAACTTCCTCTGAAATCTGTGACCCCATCTTTCACTAACTCGCAAATAGCTAGGAAAAATTTGAAAGAATTTCAACCACGATCGACCTACAAATTCTAAGAAATATCTCTGAAAAAAAAAAAAAAAAAAAAAAAAACAAGTGTCGCTTTAACTAACTGGAATAAAAAATAATTCAAGTCGAAACCTACAAGAGAATTTGGGGAAAAAAATCATCAAGTATAAAGATCAAAGTAAAAACCTTGTTGAACGCTGAAAACGTCAAATGAAAATAAACTAAACTCAATATCTGAAGAACCGACACGCTGAAATTTATACAGAAAAACCTAAGTATTTTCTGCAAACCAACTCAGAAGTCACTGAAAAACAAAATTCACTTTGTAATTAAACCTGCGGAGAAAAAAAGATTTCTGCTGAAAAAATTTAATTCAAGAAAAATTCTCAAGTCCAACTACGTAAGTAAATTTCTGAAAAATATAAATTTCTCAAGTTTGCCGTAACTCAGACAACTGTATGTCACCTACAATTTAACTACCAAATACCTACAAGTCGCATCAAAATTCAAAATTAATCTGCGATTAAATATTCAAGTCACCTATTTCCGCTCGCTATCTGACGTCAACTGAAAATATTTCAAAGTCAGATCTAACCTGATCTATCGCAAACTACAAACTCAACCATGGAAAAATAAATTAATTTTCCACGACGTCACCAATAAGTCACCTAATTTCAAGTTAATTGTGCCATCCGGCGACAAAACTGAAATATAATCATTCACGTGTTGACGCAACAACACATATGAACATTAAAGTTCACCGTCAACTGAAAGTTGATTCGAAAAATTATTTTCCGAACTTGCTATGAAAAATCACATATTTTCGAGCTATATACTCCACCATCAACTACAAAATTCTCAAATCACAACTCACCGTCACTGAAAATCAATAAAGATTTTTACAATCACCTATTGTCGCACTATAAATTCACCGTCGTCTGAAAATTTGAACACAAATTTCACTTCCGCTTGCATGCTAAGTGTGGACTGGCTGAAAATTTACAAGTTTTCTTGCCGATAACTGCTACTAATTAGTTTGGTTAAGTTAACCTTCCACCTAATTAGTGTCGCGACGAATTAACTCATGCACCTATCTGATGAAATGAGATGAAAACAAGCGTGATGCGTACTTGGCTCACAAAAAAAATTTAGTGGGAAAGAGGGTGTGGCCTGGGCGAGGGAGGGGTCAGGGTTGACTCACCGTTAACCTGAGACTCCGATGACTGCAGACTCCGACACCAACTTACCATGTCACGACTATCAACAAACCAAGATGACAACACCTGCTTGTACTACCAGAACTAGTTGGGACAATTTGTCCAACACCGGGTCTGAAAACTACTAACTTATCAATGCAAGTCAGAATTACATTGCATAATGTTGGAGACAAAAAGTATTTATTACACCGTCACAAAAAGAAATTTGAAATATTCTCGACCAATTTCGGTTTCATAAAATCTCCAGTAATTTGCAATGAAATTTACCTTGCATTTAACAAGCTGACATTAGGCCTATGCTGTTTATACATTTATCAACAGATGTCACTTTATGACAATATTTCAGTCAAAGAATAAACTTTGACAGCATACAATACATAATGTGTGGCTGGACGGATATATTATATACCTAACTACTCCTATAATTACCTAAATAAAAGCTAATTGTTAGCTTTGAAAATATACTAAAGATAGCAAAGTTGGTCAGAAGATTTATCAAAACAAACTAACACGTGCTACTTTGTTTACATTGTGAACTTCCTGTTCTGACCAATAAAAAATGTGACCCGGTGACGAAACGAAAACGAAACCGCGGACTACCAAAATCCGGAAAACACAACTTTACCGGGTTTCAATTTACCAAAATCCGGACCACGAAATATTGGCAGAGTAACAAATCGAATTTAAAGTTTGGACTTTGCCCAAACGCTAAAAACGACTAAACAGAGCTGACAATACAAAAACTTAGACATAATTATAATATTAAAGGAATACAGCCACACCAAAATAATGTGTTAACAAATTTCACTGAATAACATGAAAATTTTACAAAATTTATAAAACTGTTCAAATCGTATTGTCTCTTCCAATCCAACGCTGAATATCTCCAGAAATCCTGATTGTCATTTTTCACAGTTTTTTTAAGACCGAAAACACGAAATTTCACCAATTTCCATTTTTCTCACCAATTTCAAAGTTCCACACTATAATCAGAGCTATAGCTATACGAATGGGCGCCATTGTGGTAGAGCACAGGGTAAGTCTTAAGTGAATCATGTCGCTGTATCACAAACATTTATGGGGCTCTGAGTCTTGATCATCTGGCAGGGTCTATAGTAAACTGAGCCAACCTTTAAAAGTCTTCATCATGCATTTATTAGATACTCATCATCATGCAATACCGAACGGAACACAATCTAACATCACAACATGGATGACATCACAACACATATTTATAGACAGCTTGACAGCAACATCACAACACCACATCGGGCATCAAACATCAATCGAGAGATGTCCAACGAGAAAAGGACCCTGGTGAACAAATACATAGGTTATAGTTGCTGCCGAATAAATATCCAGTATGGATATAAATAAATATGTGAAATGTGATTGTGTCAATAAACCAACTTTCCTATTGTCGATATAAACAACTATTTGACACAAACCTAACTGTAATGAACAGTTAGAAATAAAACCTACATGCTAGTATAAAAGGAGATTACGAACGCAGCGTGCGATTTCCACATCCCTAAACTATTGGGCAAATATATATTGCAAATGTGACGTAATTCTAAACTTCCAAAACGAAGACAATATTATTAAAATACAACATATAATAGAATATCACATACCATATCGTAGGAACATAGGTCAAGATGTCATAACGTAGTATTACTCTTATACTTTATAACTTTAACATACGAACTGACAAAAGGCAGCAAATAAGCTTACCTGTGATTGGCTAAGACACCTTAGTGTCCGACAGTTAGATCTAATATTGGGCTCTGAACTAGAGAGAGGAAGACTTAAGCGGGTAAGAGATTAGGCGTAGATAGAAATACGAAATAGCAAAATAGAGATCAGGAATGAGCCTAGGAACGGGAAGTGTAAAGAACGGAATAGCGCGGAATGGAAAGAAATCAACCAAGTACGCGGAATGAAATGACAATGCGGCTATAAAATGTATATTAGTGAGTTAGGTATAATAACTTAGTTAGTATACATGTGTAGCATGTAATAAAGGCATATACTGCTTTTGTATATAAAATAGCACTGTCACACATGCACTGTATATTCTGAACAGATAGTGTGCCCTTTTTTTGGAACTTCTCCGGGTACCAAATTCATTTGTTACAGAGTGTTTATTTTAGCTTCTAGGCATGGCATAGGATGCTGTTATAAATGAGAAACAAAATTATCATTATACAAGGTCACCATTCGTCACTGCGTGCTGAAATTTCAATAATTTGTCCAAGTCTAAAAGACTAAATTGAATCGCGATATGCATATAATATCATATCATTAGCACCAATAGTGCTATCAAGTACCAATCGCTGTAGCAAAAGTGTACATGCAATATCCAGTTCATTGAATGAATCATGAGTATAGCCTGGTTAAAATACTACTGTGTGGCGAGTCACACTCGTCTTCGGGCTATTGAGGCCATGTATGCATGGTGCTATGAACGGTTTGTATTGTGAATGGGTTAAATTATCTGCTCGTAAACCCTCACAGTAGACAATTTTATACCAGGTTCTATTCAGTATTCAGAAATAGCTCGCAATGGAAATTTGCATGGTACATATTTTGTTAAGATTTTTTGGTCAAAGGTGGTAGCCGGATATTTGGTTTAAATAACCATCAGTGGCAGTGCTTTGGTTTGTTTTGTCCATCAGTCTGTCTGGATCACTTTATGTTTTACTTTTACAAACATATTTCAGAGTTAATAAATGGCTGATATATAGAGTCCTGGCGAATCTTCCAAAATGAGGACTTAGCCCACCAGATGTACACATGTACAATGAACCTAAATGCCTGACTTAAAAAACTAATAGTTGTATTAAATGCTATTTCTAAATCATGTATATGAATCCCATGTTATGTAAACAAACAGTATGTAAACAATATGAGATAACCAAAACACTAATCGCCAGATATACCCCATGCATTAAGTGAACTTTGGTTAGAAATTCCACCAAATTGTTTATAACGTATCAGTATAGCGCTAGCTAACCCTCACCTTTCAAGATTTCGGTGTTGAATGACTCACTGCGAATAAGCCTCCTAAACACATTTCCTCGGTGTTGCGTGTTGTTCTTATTGCTTACTCCATATGTGCTGTATATAAACAAACGCTCGACTCACACAATGTGTGTTTGGAGGATAATATGGCATTCATACTACCATAGTATTATACTATTATAGTATAATATTAGTATATTCTTTACAACATACAGGGTCAGGGTATTATAATTTAGTAACTGGTATTCCTAAATTATAACCTATAACGAAGGCCATCCATGTCTTAACCAATAAGGTCCAAATGATATGTATGCTTTCAGTAACAGTGCGTGGAACATACATTCAATTGTTATATACCGGTACATGTCCGTGAAATATAAATACACGGCACCATTGAAACCGGATTTAAACCGGCACATGCAACTTGAGAATATACTTCAAAGTATCAACCTGTGCGGGTACAATTATTATTCATCTAATCTAATTGTATATTTACATATCATGGCCTTGGATGGAGTAAGTTTTCGAATAACGTAGTACGTTCTTATCATATTATTGATTACATAATATGGGTTCATATATCGTCGCTATTTATCGACGCTGATTGACTAATCGCAAGAGCTGACATAATATTATAAGTTACAGGGCGAGTTGTTGCTGGAAACGGTGTCATGTGCGGCAAAGTGAGACTAATACTGTGCGAGGGGCGAGCCCGATATTAATCTGAGCATCATATGTCACCGTAGCCGGCAACCAAGGGTCCTGTAACGATTTTATCCTGCTTTCCGCATGAGAATTATATACTTGCAGGAGGTTCAAGTTAAATGTGTCTTATATGGCCATTAATTTATATAACGTAACGGTGACGCGCCAAAGGCGTTGAACGTCAACGCATTTAGTTAATGGCTAATCGCCAGATTTAGCCAGTCCGTGTACCGGTATTTAGTTTGTAATTAAGTTAGCCTTTAACTCTATTTTGGGCTTACTGTGCAATTTGGGTTATTTATATAAATGTTTCATATACGAATAGGCAGCTAAGCATATACGAGCGTATTAACTTTTCACTCGATGATATTTTGGATGGCTCGAGCGAAATGAAAACTATATTTAATAAAATTAAATAAATACACATAAAACATGGTATATTCCAAATATGTTGGTGCACAACTCCATGACAAAACATCACAAATTAATGTAAAAAGATTACGTGCGTATTGCTTGCTTGTGTTGTTTGTTCAGTCATTCCTTGTTTACTTATTATATAGTTTTTTTGTTATTAAATATCATTTGATATTTTAATTTGATTTATTTCATTATTTATTCCTATCATCGGATCAATTTGGTTGGAAACTAAAAATTGTAATCAGATGTAATCGAAAAGTAATCAGTTACATTTTACTAAAGTAATTGTAATCGTAATCAATTACATTTGAAAACAATGTAATCAATAATCGTAATCATGTAAATCAAAAGTAAAAGTAATTGTAATTGTAATCGTAATCGATTACATCGGCATGTAATCGCATCAACCCTGGTTATAATTGAACACATATCCCACCTGGAACTTTCAACCACAGACCTTCATTTATCAATTAAAGTCACTTGGTGGTTTGGGCTCCAAAATACGCGTAATAATAGTCGCTTTTTAAGTTTTCCCAATACAGAAATAGCTCGATAAACACTTGAAATACCTTTCTACGAGCAGTATAATAATGTTACAAAAAGACACATTGGAGTCATGAAAAATACGACTTTGAACCCAATGTTTGTGTTCCAAAAAACAGTCACTTGCATGACATGGAACAGAAAAGAGCGTTCCGTGTTCGTCTGTTCTTGATATGGTAGAAATAAAGAGCCTTTGGTTGACTTCTGTGCGAAAAATTGTAAACAGCTGGAAAAGGGCTCTGACCACAGTATGTATTTCTCAGAGCATATGAGGCCGGTATATATACTTATGAACATTTCTTGTATTTGCAACCAATCAAATACATCATTAGATATTACTTAGACAAAGTTTGGAAGCTCGAATGAGCCATGTCCATTTAAATTAACAGATTATCATGGCAGTAGATGTCTAATTTCATTGGGTCAATTATGCGGGCGTGCACGATTATATATGATCCTATACCCAACATGACTTTAAATATGTTATATCTGCCACTCGAAGTGAAGGTAATGCCACTTAATGTTCTGTTACTAGATACTAGTGCAGAAATCGTTAGAATAAATATCATGTAAAAAACCGTCACAGCCGTGATTACCTTGAAATAGAACCGTAAAACTCATAAGTTGTGATTAGGAGACTAATGCTCCAAATTATCGACACACATCGGGATATTTCCTCAGCTATCTTACAGAAGAATAACACAGGTACAATTTATACTCAGTGTTCGTCTTCAGAATGCGTTTCACGGTATGCCACCGAAAACAAAGAAATTACGTTTACATGGCTTGGTTTTCAGTGATTACATGTTGATAATTACACGTTAACTGGCTATGTCCGAGTTAATTGTGATCTAAAGTGCAGGTTTCGGTAAAACGGCACTTATGCAGCCTCTGTTCATTCAATAAAGTTTAATGTATTCAAGATATATATAATTATACGTGATTTTGTCCCGAAAATGATATTTTTTAATCATAAGGAACCGTAACAAATCAGCAAGAACCATCACAATACCGGCGATAGAACGCCTTCCGATGTAACAGTTCCTACACAGTGATGACAAGGATCTGCGACAAATATCGTGCAACATATATCGCTTCGTGTGCGCCCCGCTTTAGCCATTGGATCAATGAGTTGACGTGCAATGCACAAGGCGCGTCACTGTGACGTTACATACATTAATGGCCACAGACGACACATTCAACTTATTATAATCTAGTGAACTTCGTACAAGTAATTCAAACTATCTCCTGGAAAGCATGATAAAATCGTTACATGATTAGTTACCGGATACGGTGCCACGTGAGGCTCAGCGAGTTAAGGTAGACTTCTTGTTAATCTATTTCTGATATCGGGATAAAAATATAGTAGGCGAGCGGCAGGTAACAAAACAGGCCATATTTAAGGAGTTTAATGCACCCCGTACACATGGGATTGTGGTATGTTTTCGGAAAGCACACCATGTTGGTCATATGGTAGGCTGTGCTGTGGTGAATGGAAGTGGTGCGATTGGTTAGAAATTTGTGTTTCCATGGCAACGGAAGTTTTTTAAAGAGGAAAATGGGGGAAAGCTGGTTTTCGACAGCACCAAGCTGGTTGCAGTGAAGTTTGTTCGCATAAATGCATACTACTACCTATGGCCCACAACATTGGTACATGTCAAAGCCACGCAAAGGTCAAGGTCACCAGAAAAAGTCAAGGTCATTGAGAAAATCACTCAAACCCGTCCATATTTTCATATGCATCTTTCTATTTCTGCCTATGTGATGTGATATTTCCACAGACATGATCAACATTTATCCGATACAAACTAACCCACAAATACCCTTCTCAGAATAATACATCACACCATAGTGATCAATGACCCACGAAATTGGTACATGTGGAACCAATACAAGGGTCAAGGTCACGCCAAAGGTAAAGGTCATCCAGAAAATCACCCCAAAATGTCATATTTAATATGTCATATTTTCGCCTATGCATGTGATGTGATAATTTCATAGATAAGATCAACTATTATCTGACCGAAATTAGCCCACGAATATTCTTGCTTCGGGTAATAGATGCATGTTCCGGACAACAAAAATGACACTGTAGCTCAACTTGGAAAGGGACTAATTTCTTGTGTTACAGTCAATGGAGTGATTAGGAATGCAGAAAGTTGAAATGTCTAAGTGATACTAGATTATCAACATGAAGATATATATATAAAGTAAAATCCAAGATGGTTGCTGGAGGCTATGTTTTCGAATGAAATTCGAAAACATTTGATAACATCCATCCAGTAGATCAATATCAAGACTAATATGAAGTTTGCTGATGATCGGCTGATGGAAGTGGACTGTATGGTGTGCCAAAGTATTTTGTCATGCAAAGAGTAAAATCCAAAATGGCTGCCAGCGGATATGTTTTATGGCCGATGACCCGAAAATGACTCGTTTCCCATCTACATGTCAGTATTAACATCTATACAAATTCCACGATGATCAGGGGAATAGTTCGGCCTGTAGCCCGTGCTAATGGATTGAATTTTGAAATCGAAGATGCCGCTGTCGGCCATGTTTTTTTGCCGAATGACCCCAAAATGACTTGTTTCATGAGTAAAATCCAAGATGGCTGCCAGTGGCCATGTTTTATGGCTGAATGACCCCAAGATGACTCGTTCCAATATATATGTCAATGTTAACAGCCATGACGAATTTCAGGCACGACCTGTAGCCCATGCCAAAGGATTTAGGTATGCAAAGATTAAAATCCAAGATGGCTGCCAGCAGCCAATGTAAAATCGGGTAAAACGGACGGATTACGACGCAATTTGATATCTAGGGGTACTTTTGCCGGGGGAGTGTTTTGGACGGGTCAAATCTTGACCCCGATCTGACCTTGACCTTCAAAAAGGTCAATTCAAGGTCAAATCGGGTAAAACGGGACGGATTTCGACGAAATTTGGTACCTATAGGTTTTTTTTCCGGGGAGTCTTTTGGACGGGTCAAATCGTGACCCCGACCTTATCTTGACCTTCATAAAGGTAAATTCAAGGTCAAATCAGGTAAAACAGACGGATTTCGACGAAATTTTATCCCTAAGGCTACTTTTGTTCTGGGAGTGTTTTGGACGGGTCTTAACCTCTCAAAATCCGGTAAAATACCAAATAAACAAAAAGAGCCCGGAACAGGCTGTGACCGCCCGGGCGCCCATGTGGGCCCGAGGACACTATATATCGACGTTATAAGGTAGCGACATACCCCATGATGTCAACCTAGAAACTTTTACTCGCTCGCTCGTCTCCGGTCGGTGTTATTAACCCCGCGAATGCCGATATTTGCTAAGGGAGTCTTCAAGGTTGCCCTCAAGTGGTATGTCACTACCTTATAACGTCGAGATATAGAGTCCACGGGCCCATGTGGGCGCCCGGGCCCTCCCGGGCGGTCACTGCTTCTCCCGGACTCTTATTGTTTCTATGGTATTTTATCGGATTTTAACGATATCATCGGCCGTGGACGCGTCAGCGAGTCAATATTTGAAAGATACACTCAGATGGTATTCCACTACTGTGCGTCATAAAAATATACTGTCCGAAAATAACACCCGGGCGCCCCGTGTTCTCTTAGCCAACATCGCCATCTAGTGTAGACAACATTTAATTTTCGAACAGTACATTTAACACATACAAACAAATTGACATAATTCACAACAAATGTTCAAATACGGGGATTAGACAACAAGCTTTTACCAAGTCTTTTCCTCGGAATAAGAAGTTTACCCTTGGTATCAGAATAGATCACATAATGCGCATAAGATTGTCCACTTATAAATGGACAATCGGTACCTAAAATGGTCGTTAATAAATGGACAATCCTACCACGCGTGGCACCTGAGCTTGGGATTGTCCACTAAATCACGACATATATAGATTCTCGTGCATGTTAGCTTCATATTAAATCTGAAGGGTAATAACTCTATAAAGAATGTACCTTTATACTAATTGAATGGGGTTTTGTGTGAGAAATTTGCAACACCACAACAGATCAACTTTTGTGAAATATAAGTAAAATTCTTCCCTTGGGTGGGTGGGTTTGGGGGAGGTTTGGGGTACGCTCTTTAAAAACACTTCTTCGAATATTTCCGTTATTTCGTCAACAACTTTTCTTCAAATATCTCCGTTATTTCGTCAAAAACACTTCTTCTCATACAAATCACCGTTATTTAGCAAATTAATATTATTTATAGAGTTATTGCCCTTCATATTAAATATGAAGCTAACATGCAGGATCAGCAAAACATGTCTTCATTCTTCATGTGGACAATCCCAAGCTCGCGTGCCACGCGTGGTTGGGTTGTCCATTTATTAATAACCATTTTAGGTACCGATTGTCCATTTATAAGTGGACAATCCTTGAAGAATTGCCTGCAATAGATACCATATAGGGTAAATTTAGCAGACGGGGATAACATGTTAGATCCGAACAAATATTGTTCTAGGAGGGGGTAGAGGGATAGAGTGCAGGAAGGAAGAACGTTTGTCAAGTTAATTGGTATTGTATACCGTACATCAGCCAAAAGGGGAGTGAAGCGAAGTACCGTATATATTTTTAGTTACACAACTTTGATATATATAACATATACTATTTACGAACCATGGAAAATTCAAAATCAAATTGAAACGCATCGCGGCCCACATGGAGGAAATGCGATAAAAACAGAGTCAACCTACTTGCATTGTTAATTAATATTAAAATAATTGGTTAGAAGCGTACGTTAGCATTATTTGATGAAACAATGACTCAATTGCATGGAGAGTGGCCCAGTGACACGGAGAATGATTGGCCCTTGATTGGAAATTATTAAATTTCATTTCATTAAAATTCCATTGAGAAATGATGAGTCGTCCCTACCAGAGCACACAATACAGATAATGTGATAAAACAAATACATAATTACATTATGAGAAACGCCGAGTTTATAAAATGAACTTCTGTACGGCAACAAAGATCTGAGTATTTAAACGATCAGAAAGTTCACTTGAGCCATATAATAGGATATCAATTGATATTCTGCTTGTTGGCAGAGCGGCCAATATCTCTATTATCTCTTGAATATATAGAAGACAATGAAAAAAGAAGTGGTATGCTGATTCAATTTCAAATTCACCACAGAAATAAAACGGAGAATCTTTCAAGTGATTTACGACGAGGTCTCTATCCAGGTTACTACAGCCTATAATCTAATTCTAGTATGATAAACTTGTGCTTTCCTGGAGTAGCTTTGATAGTAAAATTGGGCTATTTTTGCACGATCAACATTTAGGGTCCGTTTAAATTATTTCAACGAAGGGGTCATCATTACTGAGTCGGGTAAACTATTCCAAACATGTGTAGTTGACGGTAGAAAAGTGTCCATATACGCATTCCTATTGCTGTCAGGTGGATGAATACTAGCATGCCTAAAATTATAACCAGACGACATAGAATCTGGCGGAATCATATTGGATAAATAGGATGGATGTTTTTTTCTTGTCATCTTGAATTAATTTCTGTTTACTTCTTCGTGATGCAAGTGTTTCCCATCCAGTTTCAAGTAACATGTTAAGGTCGCTAGTACTTCTAGTTGCCCCAGTTACAACTCGTGCCATTTCGTACTGAATATCATTAATGCGATCGCCCATGTATTTCGGAATGTTATCCCAAACAGGAGATGCATATTCCAGTATTGGGCGAATGAATGAATACCGGCCGGAGACGAGTGAGGTGATGTTGGGAACGGATGTATGGCGGCTGGAGACGAGCGAGTAAAATCTTCTAAGTTGCTCTCAGGTGGTATGTCGCTGCCTTATAACGTCGAGATGTTGTGTCCACGGGCCCATGGAAGCCCCGCTCTCCCGGGCTCTTATTGTTTATATGGAATTTTTTTTGACTTTGATGGTTAATAACATCGGCCGTGGAAGCGTCAGCGAGTCAATATTTTGAAGTCACACTCAGGTGGTATTGAACTAACGTGTATCACCAAAATATGCTGTCCGAAAACACACGAAGACACCCGGACTCCCCCGGGCTCTCGTAGCCAATATCGGCATTTGCGGGGTTAATAACACCGACCGGAGAAGAGCGAGCGAGTAACATTTTCTAGGTTACCCTCATGTGATATGTCGCTTCCTTATAACGTCGAGATAATTTGTCCACGGGTCCATTGCGGCGCCCGGGTGATCCCGGCCTCTCCCGAGCTCTTATTGTCGATACGTTATTTTACCGGATTTTGAGGGGTTAATAACATCGGCCGTGGACGCGTCTGTTAGTCAATATTTGGAAGTCACACTTGTACTGCCATGTATCACCAAAATATCCTGTCCGAAAACACTAAAAGACACCCGGGCTCCCCGGGCTCTCGTAGCCAATATAGGCATTTGCGGGGTTAATAACACCGACCGGAGACGAGCAAGTAAAGTTGTCTTGGTTGCCCTCAGGTGGTATGTCGTTACCTTATAACGTCGAGATGTAGTGTCCACGGGTCGCCCGGGTGGTCTCGGCGGTCCAGGGCGGTAATTAGTCACTCCCCGATAAATTACACAAAAGGTTACTCACCAACGTCCCGTCTTCCTAAATTGTTATCATCCCCAATTCCTCCGGTCCCAATATCACCTCTGTTAGCTGGAAGAAAAAAACATTCATGGATGACAGCCTGGCGCATTATATTGACATTTAGATACCCGGTTACTAATTATAGAACTAACAAGATTCAGAAATGGCCCAGTGTAGTATTTTATACCTTCCAGTATGTGGCATGTGTTCACTGATATTAGGCGAGTTGGAGAGTGGCAACTTGCAATCGGGGGTCAATACTATGAAGAGTTTAAATTGTCAGTTTTACCATTGTGTAATTGTGAGAAATAAAAACATTTATTCTGCGAATACAATAAACCTACCATTACAGAGATAATGTTACAAATATCCTGCGTTTTGGTAACTAATAATATTTACCGATCACAAATAAATTTCGAGTACTGTGAAAGTGTATACATATTGACGGTTCATGCAAGTTACAGCGTTCATGGGCGTAACTAGAATAGTCCAGGTGTGTCAATCATAAAGTTCCCATCTTCAACAAGTTTGAACCGGGTCAAATTCACATCTCTGATAAACAGGGAAGAGGGTGATGACATGGTGTAGGGATGATTTACATACTCCTCCCCAACTTTGAGAAACTTTTCCTGAAGTTGGAAATTTCATGCTTGGCAGTGTGCATTGTGTCGTTTTAGTCTGTTCTTGTCTAAAATTTCTGGTGATTGTTCGAGCAAGAACTTTATAACTGCTGGAAATTGTTGACAATTATTGGAGGAGCACAGTACCACCAAACCCATTGTAATAACTTCCCTGACTACGTTGATTATTATTGTGTACAGAGTTTTTATGTTTGGTTAAAGGCGATATGATGTTCTCGTCTGCAGAAAAAAGGTGTACATATATGTGACCCATCAAATCAAAACCAGTCATAAGTCGAAAAATATTTTATTTGAGATATGTGTTGCATGCTATAGAGTGTGATGGTGATAAGAGCTTTACATATGTCGAACACTTAAGGGTGTATCTTGTTGGAGTCCAAAGTTATAGGATTTTGAATGTCAGTGTCGACATGAACCAACGATTCCAGAGATAATCGCATTGAAAGACAACATATTAGCTAAATTCTAAATAAAAATACACCATTATATGTCCAAATTACAAAAGCACAAAAAGAGACACAAATTCACTTTATGCTACTTTATGTCGATAGAGTAGAACTCTATACAAATGTGTCAAAAACAAAAATCATAATTGTTCTGATCTTAAGCATTTTTATTATATTTTATGTATTTACTCAATATTAAAAATTCCGACTTACGACTGGTTTTGATATGGCGGGTCACATATATGATTATGCGTACTTCTTATATACTACAGTAGCTGAATGCGACTTACGACTGGTTTTGATATGGCGGGTCACATATATGATTATGCGTACTTCTTATATACTACAGTAGCTGAATGCGACTTACGACTGGTTTTGATATGGCGGGTCACATATATGATTATGTGTACTTCTTATATACTACAGTAGCTGAATGCGACTTACGCTCATGGTGGATTATCTCTTTGAGTTTATCATGTGACATGTCCGCATTTGGTCGAGTTAAAGAACGAAAATATAAAGATGCAAACAAGCTTACCTAAATTTCTACAATATAAATGCAGGGACGTGGCTAAACGTCTTCTGGTGATATGCTGCTTTGATAATCAATCTGCACCCCCAACTTGAACCAGGAAAAAAACTATTGCTTTGAAGAAAAAAATTAGTTCTCACTCCCGGTTGGATTTTAATTTTCCAACTGGTACCCAAAGCTTTTGAATTATTGAAGTAATTCCAACCAAACACTATCTTTTGTTGGGAATTTTTAAACTATAGTGGTCATTTCGATCTCAAATTTAACTGATTGAAAGTTGTAAAAATTCTAGTCTTGGTATCAATTTCCAGCCCAATGGGCGCAAATGGCTCGTCTAATCTCGATTATATACACATATTGAAACACATTATGGTACCCTCAAGATAACAGTTGTTTTCACACAATTAGTAATTTTTGTTAATCTGTGGAAACAATTAAAGCGGTTGTAGTAATCGATGTGACATTGATTTGTACTCAGAAACAAAATCTACAAAAAATATTTATTGCTCAATGTTTTAAGGTAAGAGTGCTTATCAAGTACCGATCGGATATATCCCCGATAACCTATAAATGTCTCAACTTGTGAATGGTTAATCCGCTTTTATGGGAGCCATGCCAGGTTACAAATATTTGTAAATATTTCACCTCACCCAGAAATGGTGCATCATCATTGGTCGGGAGCTGTGTTCTATACTGTGCATACTGTGTTGTGCTAACTTTAGCACACCACACGTGTATAATATCGTGATAAATTTAGCACACTATACTATACAAAACTAGCATGCAAAAAGCCATGAACTTTATTTCACAAAAACGACGTCAACTTGCGAAGTGGCAACATTCGGTTGAATTCACTTTGTAGTTTGTAATACAGTTTCGGTTTTTCGTTCATTCAAGACAAAACCTAAATACTGCGAGTTTCGGTTTAAAGGTACGGGAGGCCTTGGCGGTGGGTATCCTGTGAAAATATTTCCACCCGTCAAAAACCGCCACAAACAGAAAGAACATCAAAATGTAGACAGACTTTGTCCGTATACAAATAAAAAATATCACATAAACAGTATGTTATTGTCATATGTTTGACCATTATTATGTAAACAAAAGCATAACAAGTTACTTTTCTGGTGTTTGTTTATATTATGATGGTAAACATAAAGAGCGTTCTTTGTTGGTGAATTCCTGATATGGGACTAATAAAGAGCGTTTATGCCATTTGTGTGTGATTAGCCAGTAGCATTGTGCTGTCTTCTGTAACACAATCAGGCTCTTGCTTAGGTAAAATATTGTATATCTTTATGATAACATGCTGTTTACGCGATGGTCATGGTATATATGAACGAAACTGTATGCGTTTTAATGTTTTTCTGTTTACGGTGTTTGGAACAAATATGAATATTTTCGTCAATTAAGGCCTCCCGTGCCTTTAATGAACGTTATTTCAACACATTCTTGCGACGATTATGTTTATCTTAAACTGTTTATCGGTAAGTTGATAACCATGCAGTGTATATATTCTCAGTAAAACGAGTTGTACATTATTTCTTTTAATGTCTTAGGCCAAATAAAATAATACCTTCGTTTCCGGTAACGGGGGGGGGGGGGGGCAAAAAATTAGGGTAGGGAATTTACATGTGGTAATTTTTTTTTAATTCCGATAACACACAAGGTAATAACAACCCTCAATGTATTGTATATACAGGTATACTATATATAGAGTCTATCTAAATATAATATTGTAATGAAGTGATTATGAACTCGCAAGGCCGCTCTTGGTACAAATCTGGCATATTGGAGTGACTGTCTTGAATCTTTGTCTTAGTAGGGAACCTTTCACCACACCTTCCATACAATGGACACAAAAATAAGCTTCGCCGAAACCAGAACCATAGTATGCCAACTCTAGAGGATATGACAGGGATCGTCTTGTGTATTTTTGGGAAAGGGTCCGGCCCTATGCAATTGGGAAAAATATATGCCGTAGTGGGGTAAATTGGGAATTATCGAATTGAAATAATGACACTGTCAAATGAATTAAAAAATAAGATGTTTAAAACTTAATGAACTAATTAATAAAACAACAGTGAAAAATTAATCCTATTTGCTTTTCTTTTTGGAAACATAAAACAGGAATATATTTCAATTTGCTTGTATTGACATCTACTTTGGCTACCTTCACTGTTGTACTTACATTGAGAATATAGGTGATGTACGAAGATGACCACGGGCACAAACCAGACCAGTGCCGCTCCGATGATAGCGATAACGACGGTCTTCTTTCGTTTTCTTTCACATGGGGTGGATGCCGACCTATCGTCGACGACATGTTTCGGTGATTCATATATCTTATTATCAGCTTTATCCATGCTAGAAGTCGCTGAAAGTTAAATGGTTGCTGTGTTACAATTGGGTCAGCTTTTCTGACATAAACTCTTGTTAAGTGTAAAGTGGGTATATCGTCCAATAACTTATTTTTTTTTGTAGGAAAAACTTCAAATTACAATGAGAAGACAGAAGCAAGTTTGCTTTCTTGTGACGCATTATTTACCTTTACTTTAGTATTTTACCAAAAGTGTTTAAGAGGAAAGAAATTCCGCTACTTCTAAACAATCTCAATCAAAGAACAGTGGCTCATCCAACATTTTCCATAATTGTATTGCACGCTTTTTCGTATTTCATATATTTTCCGTATTTTAGGGAAATGTTTTCCGTATATCATGGATATGTTTTCCATATCTTAGGTATATGTTTTCCGTATTTTAGGGATATGTTTTCCGTATTATAGGGATATGTTTTCAGCATTTTGTGGATATATTTTCCGTATATTAGGGATATGCATGTTTTCCGTATAGTATGCATATGTTTTCCGTATGTTATGGATATGTTTTCCGTATATTAGGGATATGCATGTTTTCCGTATTTTATGGATATGTTTTCCGTATGTTATGGATATGTTTTCCGTATATTAGGGATATGCATGTTTTCCGTATATTAGGGATATGCATGTTTTCCGTATTTTATGGATATGTTTTCCGTATATTAGGGATATGCATGTTTTCCGTATAGTATGCATATGTTTTCCGTATATTAGGGATATGCATGTTTTCCGTATAGTATGCATATGTTTTCCGTATATTAGGGATATGCATGTTTTCCGTATTTTATGGATATGTTTTCCGTATATTAGGGATATGCATGTTTTCCGTATGTTATGCATATGTTTTCCGTATATTAGGGATATGCATGTTTTCCGTATTTTATGGATATGTTTTCCGTATATTAGGGATATGCATGTTTTCCGTATAGTATGCATATGTTTTCCGTATATTAGGGATATGCATGTTTTCCGTATGTTATGGATATGTTTTCAGTATATTAGGGACATGCATGTTTTCCATATGTTATGGATATGTTTTCCGTATATTAGGGATATGCATGTTTTCCGTATTTTATGGATATGTTTTCCGTATATTAGGGATATGCATGTTTTCCGTATGTTATGGATATGTTTTCCGTATATTAGGGATATGCATGTTTTCCGTATTTTATGGATATGTTTTCCGTATATTAGGGATATGCATGTTTTCCGTATGTTATGCATATGTTTTCCGTATATTAGGGATATGCATATTTTCCGTATAGTATGCATATGTTTTCCGTATATTAGGGATATGCATGTTTTCCGTATAGTATGCATATGTTTTCCGTATATTAGGGATATGCATGTTTTCCGTATTTTATGGATATGTTTTTCGTATATTAGGGATATGCATGTTTTCCGTATGTTATGCATATGTTTTCCGTATATTAGGGATATGCATGTTTTCCGTATTTTATGGATATGTTTTCCGTATATTAGGGATATGCATGTTTTCCGTATAGTATGCATATGTTTTCCGTATATTAGGGATATGCATGTTTTCCGTATTTTATGGATATGTTTTCCGTATATTAGAGATATGCATGTTTTCCGTATAGTATGCATATGTTTTCCGTATATTAGGGATATGCATGTTTTCCGTATAGTATGCATATGTTTTCCGTATATTAGGGATATGCATGTTTTCCGTATTTTATGGATATGTTTTCCGTATATTAGGGATATGCATGTTTTCCGTATGTTATGCATATGTTTTCCGTATATTAGGGATATGCATGTTTTCCGTATGTTATGCATATGTTTTCCGTATATTAGGGATATGCATGTTTTCCGTATGTTATGCATATGTTTTCCGTATATTAGGGATATGCATGTTTTCCGTATGTTATGCATATGTTTTCCGTATATTAGGGATATGCATGTTTTCCGTATGTTATGCATATGTTTTCCGTATATTAGGGATATGCATGTTTTCCGTATGTTATGCATATGTTTTCCGTATATTAGGGATATGCATGTTTTCCGTATTTTATGGATATGTTTTCCGTATATTAGGGATATGCATGTTTTCCGTATGTTATGCATATGTTTTCCGTATATTAGGGATATGCATGTTTTCCGTATTTTATGGATATGTTTTCCGTATATTAGGGATATGCATGTTTTCCGTATAGTATGCATATGTTTTCCGTATATTAGGGATATGCATGTTTTCCGTATTTTATGGATATGTTTTCCGTATATTAGGGATATGCATGTTTTCCGTATAGTATGCATATGTTTTCCGTATATTAGGGATATGCATGTTTTCCGTATAGTATGCATATGTTTTCCGTATATTAGGGATATGCATGTTTTCCGTATTTTATGGATATGTTTTCCGTATATTAGGGATATGCATGTTTTCCGTATGTTATGCATATGTTTTCCGTATATTAGGGATATGCATGTTTTCCGTATGTTATGCATATGTTTTCCGTATATTAGGGATATGCATGTTTTCCGTATGTTATGCATATGTTTTCCGTATATTAGGGATATGCATGTTTTCCGTATGTTATGCATATGTTTTCCGTATATTAGGGATATGCATGTTTTCCGTATGTTATGCATATGTTTTCCGTATATTAGGGATATGCATGTTTTCCGTATGTTATGCATATGTTTTCCGTATATTAGGGATATGCATGTTTTCCGTATTTTATGGATATGTTTTCCGTATATTAGGGATATGCATGTTTTCCGTATGTTATGCATATGTTTTCCGTATATTAGGGATATGCATGTTTTCCGTATTTTATGGATATGTTTTCCGTATATTAGGGATATGCATGTTTTCCGTATAGTATGCATATGTTTTCCGTATATTAGGGATATGCATGTTTTCCGTATAGTATGCATATGTTTTCCGTATATTAGGGATATGCATGTTTTCCGTATGTTATGCATATGTTTTCCGTGTATTAGGGATATGCATGTTTTCCGTATTTTATGGATATGTTTTCCGTATATTAGGGATATTCATGTTTTCCGTATGTTATGCATATGTTTTCCGTGTATTAGGGATATGCATGTTTTCCGTATTTTATGCATATGTTTTCCGTGTATTAGGGATATGCATGTTTTCCGTATGTTATGCATATGTTTTCCGTGTATTAGGGATATGCATGTTTTCCGTATTTTATGGATATGTTTTCCGTGTATTAGGGATATTCATGTTTTCCGTATGTTATGCATATGTTTTCCGTGTATTAGGGATATGCATGTTTTCCGTATTTTATGGATATGTTTTCCGTATATTAGGGATATTCATGTTTTCCGTATGTTATGCATATGTTTTCCGTGTATTAGGGATATGCATGTTTTCCGTATTTTATGGATATGTTTTCCGTATATTAGGGATATGCATGTTTTCCGTATGTTATGCATATGTTTTCCGTGTATTAGGGATATGCATGTTTTCCGTATTTTATGGATATGTTTTCCGTATATTAGGGATATTCATGTTTTCCGTATGTTATGGATATGTTTTCCGTATATTAGGGATATTCATGTTTTCGGTATGTTATGGATATGTTTTCCGTGTATTAGGGATATGCATGTTTTCCGTATTTTATGGATATGTTTTCCGTGTATTAGGGATATTCATGTTTTCCGTATGTTATGCATATGTTTTCCGTGTATTAGGGATATGCATGTTTTCCGTATTTTATGGATATGTTTTCCGTATAATAGGGATATTCATGTTTTCCGTATGTTATGCATATGTTTTCCGTGTATTAGGGATATGCATGTTTTCCGTATTTTATGGATATGTTTTCCGTATATTAGGGATATGCATGTTTTCCGTATGTTATGCATATGTTTTCCGTGTATTAGGGATATGCATGTTTTCCGTATTTTATGGATATGTTTTCCGTATATTAGGGATATTCATGTTTTCCGTATGTTATGGATATGTTTTCCGTATATTAGGGATATTCATGTTTTCGGTATGTTATGGATATGTTTTCCGTGTATTAGGGATATGCATGTTTTCCGTATTTTGTGGATATGTTTTCCGTATATTAGGGATATTCATGTTTTCCGTATGTTATGGATATGTTTTCCGTATATTAGGGACATTCATGTTTTCGGTATGTTATGGATATGTTTTCCGTGTATTAGGGATATGCATGTTTTCCGTATGTTATGGATATGTTTTCCGTATATTAGGGATATTCATGTTTTCCGTATGTTATGGATATGTTTTCCGTATATTAGGGATATTCATGTTTTCCGTATGTTATGGATATGTTTTCCGTATATTAGGGATATTCATGTTTTCCGTATGTTATGGATATGTTTTCCGTATATTAGGGATATTCATGTTTTCGGTATGTTATGGATATGTTTTCCGTATATTAGGGATATTCATGTTTTCCGTATGTTATGGATATGTTTTCCGTATATTAGGGATATTCATGTTTTCCGTATGTTATGGATATGTTTTCCGTATATTAGGGATATTCATGTTTTCCGTATTTTATGGATATGTTTTCCGTATATTAGGGATATTCATGTTTTCCGTATGTTATGGATATGTTTTCCGTGTATTAGGGATATGCATGTTTTCCGTATTTTATGGATATGTTTTCCGTATATTAGGGATATGCATGTTTTCCGTATGTTATGCATATGTTTTCCGTATATTAGGGATATGCATGTTTTCCGTATTTTATGGATATGTTTTCCGTGTATTAGGGATATGCATGTTTTCCGTATGTTATGCATATGTTTTCCGTGTATTAGGGATATGCATGTTTTCCGTATTTTATGGATATGTTTTCCGTATATTAGGGATATTCATGTTTTCCGTATGTTATGCATATGTTTTCCGTGTATTAGGGATATGGATGTTTTCCGTATGTTATGGATATGTTTTCCGTATATTAGGGATATGCATGTTTTCCGTATTTTATGGATATGTTTTCCCTATATTAGGGATATTCATGTTTTCCGTATGTTATGCATATGTTTTCCGTGTATTAGGGATATGCATGTTTTCCGTATTTTATGGATATGTTTTCCGTATATTAGGGATATGCATGTTTTCCGTATATTATGCATATGTTTTCCGTGTATTAGGGATATGCATGTTTTCCGTATTTTATGGATATGTTTTCCGTATATTAGGGATATGCATGTTTTCCGTATGTTATGCATATGTTTTCCGTGTATTAGGGATATGCATGTTTTCCGTATTTTATGCATATGTTTTCCGTATATTAGGGATATTCATGTTTTCCGTATGTTATGGATATGTTTTCCGTATATTAGGGATATGCATGTTTTCCGTATGTTATGGATATGTTTTCCGTATATTAGGGATATGCATGTTTTCCGTATAGTATGCATATGTTTTCCGTATATTAGGGATATGCATGTTTTCCGTATGTTATGCATATGTTTTCCGTATATTAGGGATATGCATGTTTTCCGTATGTTATGGATATGTTTTCCGTATATTAGGGATATTCATGTTTTCCGTATTTTATGGATATGTTTTCCGTATATTAGGGATATTCATGTTTTCCGTATTTTATGGATATGTTTTCCGTATATTAGGGATATGCATGTTTTCCGTATGTTATGGATATGTTTTCCGTATATTAGGGATATGCATGTTTTCCGTATTTTATGGATATGTTTTCCGTATATTAGGGATATGCATGTTTTCCGTATAGTATGCATATGTTTTCCGTGTATTAGGGATATGCATGTTTTCCGTATTTTAGGGATATGTTTTCCGTATATTAGGGATATGCATGTTTTCCGTATGTTATGCATATGTTTCCGTGTATTAGGGATATGCATGTTTTCCGTATGTTATGCATATGTTTTCCGTGTATTAGGGACATGCATGTTTTCCGTATGTTATGGATATGTTTTCCGTGTATTAGGGATATGCATGTTTTCCGTATAGTATGCATATGTTTTCCGTATATTAGGGATATGCATGTTTTCCGTATTTTATGGATATGTTTTCCGTATATTAGGGATATGCATGTTTTCCGTATGTTATGGATATGTTTTCCGTATATTAGGGATATGCATGTTTTCCGTATTTTATGGATATGTTTTCCGTATATTAGGGACATGCATGTTTTCCGTATTTTATGGATATGTTTTCCGTATATTAGGGATATGCATGTTTTCCGTATTTTATGGATATGTTTTCTGTATATTAGGGATATGCATGTTTTCCGTATTTTATGGATATGTTTTCTGTATATTAGGGATATGCATGTTTTCCGTATTTTATGGATATGTTTTCCGTATATTAGGGATATGCATGTTTTCCGTATAGTATGCATATGTTTTCCGTATATTAGGGATATGCATGTTTTCCGTATAGTATGCATATGTTTTCCGTATATTAGGGATATGCATGTTTTCCGTATAGTATGCATATGTTTTCCGTATATTAGGGATATGCATGTTTTCCGTATTTTATGGATATGTTTTCCGTATATTAGGGATATGCATGTTTTCCGTATAGTATGCATATGTTTTCCGTATATTAGGGATATGCATGTTTTCCGTATAGTATGCATATGTTTTCCGTATATTAGGGATATGCATGTTTTCCGTATAGTATGCATATGTTTTCCGTATATTAGGGACATGCATGTTTTTCGTATTTTATGGATATGTTTTCCGTATATTAGGGATATGCATGTTTTCCGTATGTTATGCATATGTTTTCCGTATATTAGGGATATGCATGTTTTCCGTATGTTATGGATATGTTTTCCGTATATTAGGGATATGCATGTTTTCCGTATAGTATGCATATGTTTTCCGTATATTAGGGATATGCATGTTTTCCGTATAGTATGCATATGTTTTCCGTATATTAGGGATATGCATGTTTTCCGTATTTTATGGATATGTTTTCCGTATATTAGGGATATGCATGTTTTCCGTATAGTATGCATATGTTTTCCGTATATTAGGGATATGCATGTTTTCCGTATAGTATGCATATGTTTTCCGTATATTAGGGATATGCATGTTTTCCGTATTTTATGGATATGTTTTCCGTATATTAGGGATATGCATGTTTTCCGTATAGTATGCATATGTTTTCCGTATATTAGGGATATGCATGTTTTCCGTATAGTATGCATATGTTTTCCGTATATTAGGGATATGCATGTTTTCCGTATTTTATGGATATGTTTTCCGTATATTAGGGATATGCATGTTTTCCGTATAGTATCCATATGTTTTCCGTATATTAGGGATATGCATGTTTTCCGTATAGTATGCATATGTTTTCCGTATATTAGGGATATGCATGTTTTCCGTATAGTATGCATATGTTTTCCGTATATTAGGGATATGCATGTTTTCCGTATTTTATGGATATGTTTTCCGTATATTAGGGATATGCATGTTTTCCGTATAGTATGCATATGTTTTCCGTATATTAGGGATATGCATGTTTTCCGTATAGTATGCATATGTTTTCCGTATATTAGGGATATGCATGTTTTCCGTATAGTATGCATATGTTTTCCGTATATTAGGGACATGCATGTTTTTCGTATTTTATGGATATGTTTTCCGTATATTAGGGATATGCATGTTTTCCGTATGTTATGCATATGTTTTCCGTATATTAGGGATATGCATGTTTTCCGTATGTTATGGATATGTTTTCCGTATATTAGGGATATGCATGTTTTCCGTATAGTATGCATATGTTTTCCGTATATTAGGGATATGCATGTTTTCCGTATAGTATGCATATGTTTTCCGTATATTAGGGATATGCATGTTTTCCGTATTTTATGGATATGTTTTCCGTATATTAGGGATATGCATGTTTTCCGTATAGTATGCATATGTTTTCCGTATATTAGGGATATGCATGTTTTCCGTATAGTATGCATATGTTTTCCGTATATTAGGGATATTCATGTTTTCCGTATGTTATGCATATGTTTTCCGTATATTAGGGATATGCATGTTTTCCGTATTTTATGGATATGTTTTCCGTATATTAGGGATATGCATGTTTTCCGTATTATAGGGATATGTTTTCCGTATATTAGGGATATGCATGTTTTCCGTATGTTATGCATATGTTTTCCGTATATTAGGGATATGCATGTTTTCCGTATTTTATGGATATGTTTTCCGTATATTAGGGATATGCATGTTTTCCGTATAGTATGCATATGTTTTCCGTATATTAGGGATATGCATGTTTTCCGTATTTTATGGATATGTTTTCCGTATATTAGGGATATGCATGTTTTCCGTGTTTTATGGATATGTTTTCAGTATATTAGGGACATGCATGTTTTTCGTATTTTATGGATATGTTTTCCGTATATTAGGGATATTCATGTTTTCCGTATTTTATGGATATGTTTTCCGTATATTAGGGATATGCATGTTTTCCGTATGTTATGGATATGTTTTCCGTATATTAGGGATATTCATGTTTTCCGTATAGTATGCATATGTTTTCCGTATATTAGGGATATGCATGTTTTCCGTATTTTATGGATATGTTTTCCGTATATTAGGGATATGCATGTTTTCCGTATGTTATGGATATGTTTTCCGTATATTAGGGATATGCATGTTTTCCGTATATTAGGGATATGTTTTCCGTATATTAGGGATATGCATGTTTTCCGTATTTTATGGATATGTTTTCCGTATATTAGGGATATGCATGTTTTCCGTATGTTATGCATATGTTTTCCGTATATTAGGGATATGCATGTTTTCCGTATTTTATGGATATGTTTTCCGTATATTAGGGATATGCATGTTTTCCGTATGTTATGCATATGTTTTCCGTATATTAGGGATATGCATGTTTTCCGTATTTTATGGATATGTTTTCCGTATATTAGGGATATGCATGTTTTCCGTATGTTATGGATATGTTTTCTGTATATTAGGGATATGCATGTTTTCCGTATTTTATGGATATGTTTTCCGTATATTAGGGATATGCATGTTTTCCGTATTTTATGGATATGTTTTCCGTATATTAGGGATATGCATGTTTTCCGTATTTTATGGATATGTTTTCCGTATATTAGGGATATGCATGTTTTCCGTATTGTATGGATATATTTTCCGTATATTAGGGATATTCATGTTTTCCGTATAGTATGCATATGTTTTCCGTATATTAGGGATATGCATGTTTTCCGTATTTTATGGATATGTTTTCCGTATATTAGGGATATGCATGTTTTCCGTGTTTTATTGATATGTTTTCAGTATATTAGGGACATGCATGTTTTTCGTATTTTATGGATATGTTTTCCGTATATTAGGGATATGCATGTTTTCCGTATGTTATGGATATGTTTTCCGTATATTAGGGATATGCATGTTTTCCGTATTTTATGGATATGTTTTCCGTATATTAGGGATATTCATGTTTTCCGTATTTTATGGATATGTTTTCCGTATATTAGGGATATGCATGTTTTCCGTATAGTATGCATATGTTTTCCGTATATTAGGGATATTCATGTTTTCCGTATTTTATGGATATGTTTTCTGTATATTAGGGATATTCATGTTTTCCGTATTTTATGGATATGTTTTCCGTATATTAGGGATATGCATGTTTTCCGTATTTTATGGATATGTTTTCAGTATATTAGGGACATGCATGTTTTTCGTATTTTTAAGGATATGTTTTCATTGTATGGTAAAAATTAATAATCTGCGGGGGGTATTCTCAATATATATCATCCTAAAAAGTATACAATGCCATGTATTTTGTTTTTCAAATTCACATTTAAAGGAGTACTGTACTCAAATGTTGTCGTTTGTTTCTATGGCCTCTGCTTTTGTAGAATAATTAACCAGATTTCAATTATTTGAAAGTCTGCTGAGTACGAAGTAATGTTACGGATCATGGATGGCATATTGGCCGGAATGCGAAAATGGAAGTATCGTTGTCCAGTTATTTTTGTACAGTTTTCAAGCAAATGTATGAAATAAATATTATATGCATACTAGTCTCAGATACTCATTTAAGTTATTGTATATCACTGGACAGTGTCACAGTAAGTGGCTATCTATCAACATATTTGTTTACACGATCATGTGAGCCACGCGTTGCACAATCCACTTTCCGTCAATTAATTTCATTACGTCTTGTACTCCGACATTCGTAATTTATATCAAATTATTAACTTTAGTTTTAAGACAACCTGTTAACCTGAATGTTTACAACTTTACAGAAAACATCTTCGACTGAAATTACTATTTTTTTTATATATCATCGATATTAGATCGTTGTTAATTTATTTACCGGAAATTTATTGAAATTGGCTTATCGTCTCGATCCCTTTAAAGACAAATTATATGACTTCTAAAATAATATAAATGTTCAGGCTAAACACTGGACAAAAACAGAGAATTGGTCAAGTGAAGGGGGTCACAGTTTCAATATTTACTCAACATTTGTTCTATTATAACGCGATTTGTGTGTGTCTGGCTTCCGACGAGGGAAGAAATGCAATGAAAAATAAGCAATCCATTAATTCTAACATGTTTTATTATCATTTTTGACCACGAATTATCTCTGTCGTGTCAAATTCGGCTAATTTAAAGCGATATGAAATACTCCGATAGGGTGATCAAGCTGAAATTGAGAATAATCTTGATAAAAGTAGTTATTATTTACTAATATTAATCCAAATTGACAACATGCACACAGTCATTCGTATATATTAACTAGCAGGGTTACCCGGAATTGCCCAGGTTAAAGTGATTTGTGAAACTCTCTGCTGTGGACGAATAGATTGCTCAACGTGTTACACGTATTCTGATAAATTCATAAAAACGTCATTCTATACATGATGGATTATAAGTTGTGGTTCACATTGTCGGAGTGATTGTCATTTTTGTTTATCGCGAATAATTCGTCCCATCAATAAAGAAGTATTTATTTATTTATTTATTTACAACTGTTCGTACTTCAGACGTGATCATTTGTTTAATCGTACAGTCGACGTGGTTGGAATTAACCATTTAAAAAAACTATTTATTGGGATCAAAACATGAACATCATGAACACAATAGTTCGCAAAAATAAAGACGTTTTAAAGAAATGTCCAGGTGCTCCTCTGTTTATTGTGATAAACTGGCTAATTATTCTCAGTTTGAAAGAAATGTTGCTATATATCAGCTACATGTGCCCGACACAGACCGAGATTTTAAAGTAGTTTATGTTAGTCTATGAGTCTATTCTAAACAAAATGAAAGAAATCTTCTGCATTTGGCAGATCTACCCTTGTCAGATGCCAGTTTTGGAGGATCCTGCAAAGTCATGTGCTACTGACTGTTTTATTATATCTCAGAAGAGACTATGTTTGACTGCACACTGTTGCCACTATTTTCGAACAAGACGTCGATACATTTCCAGCTCTCTTGACAAATTGTATCCTTTTTTTGTGGAAAATATCTTGAATGGGACCGACTGGATTGTGTTATAATATATGAGCCATTCTAACATGCCATCTTCTGACTGAGTCCACTCATTTTGCAAGAATATGTGTAGCTCTTAAATTAAATAAAATTATAAATATATTTTTTATGCTTTCTACTATGTATCTGTCCCCTATAACTATGAGAATATAAAATTGTTCAAGTGACTTCACTCGGTCATCATTTGTCGAGGTTGTGAACGCCAAAGCGAAATATGGAGATGACTATTTATAAATTTGGTGGACATCGGCGACTAAAACATTTTATCAATGTTAGTGCCCCTCCTCTCTCCACCCATGACCCTAACGTCACCAAACGTGGCGTCTTTAACACACACATGATATGCTTCCTAGAATCATGGGAGGAGAATGTGTATGAATTCGGTGGAAATTAGTGCTAAACATCTGTGTATCAGCTTTGTTGACCCTCCCCTCTTCATTCATGACTCAAATGGCGCAACTTTTGACATATCTAAACCACGTCCATTAGACTCCAGATATCACTGAGATGAGTATGTATACGTTTATTTGGTAATCGGCAAAAATATCTTATAAATTTTGGAGCCCCTATTCCCTTCCGTGCACCCATGACTCGAACGGCGCCACTTTTGACATATTTAAACCACAACAGTATATTCCTCATATCATGGAGATGATTGTGTATAAGTTTGGTGGAAATCGGCGACAACAACAACAAATCCATGCATCGAATGGCACCATTATACCATTGAGATGATTATGTATAAGTTTTGTGGAAATCGGCGACAACAACAACAAGAACAACAATACCATGCATCGAACGGCACCATTATACCATTGAGATGATTATGTATAAGTTTTGTGGAAATCGGCGACAACAACAACAAGTACAACAATACCGTGCATCGAACGGCACCATTATACCATTGAGATGATTATGTACATGTCTAATTTGGTGGAAATCAAAGACAAAGATATTTCATAATATTTGCTGCCTCTCCCCTTTTCTGCCCTGACACCAACATCGTCACTTTAGAAAATTCTAACCAGCAACATTATCTTCCTCGTAAAAAAGTTGCCCCTGTTAGCTAGACCCCTTTCGTGCCATCCAGATTGCCCCCCCCCCCCCCGGTGAATTTCTATAGACAAACAGACAGTCATTCCCAAATGTAGACATAGATTATAGATTAAATGCAATGACTGTCGGTGGGGAATCAGTTGTTAGTTTTTCACCGATAGTTGCGTCGCGAATCGAGATGTAAATATTTACAATTGAGCGTAGTTCATACGATGTTTTCTATGGAGTAGTATGGTCGATTTCTTTGAAAATTTCGGCGATGTTAGTAGACTGCTACATTCCCCAGGTTGGAAACGCGCCTGTGTGAGTACTAACTTATCAAATTCACGCACCCGAACAAGGCCATCATATGTCTCTAAATTGTATGAAAATTATATAGATTTCCTTATCAGTGTATGATGTTCATCATTGGTTCGATGTGTATGGAATTGTGGATACAAATACTCAACTTTGTGAGATTATAAAGTTTGATTTTTGAATTCCCGTATCTGCCAGGGGGTGGAAAACAGTTTTTTCCGGGCACGTATGCCGGGGTAGGTGGGTGGTCGATAGGACCAACAAACAATTTTTTCCGCAACTCAAAAATATTTTTCCTGCAAGTCTTTTTGACTGTTTTTGCAATGAGTTTGGCTTAAAGGTACGGGAGGCCTTGGCGGTGGGTATCCTGTGAAAATATTTCCACCGGTCAAAAACCGCCACAAACAGAAAGAATATTAAAATGTAGACAGACTTTGTCCGTATACAAATAAGAAATATCGCATAAACAGTATGTTATTGCCATATGCTTGACCATTGTTATGTAAACAACAGCATAACAAGTTACTTTCCTGGTGTTTGTTTATATTATGATGGTAAACATAAAGAGCGTTCTTTGTTGCTGAATTCCTGATATGGAACTAATAAAGATCGTTTATATCATTTGTGTGTGATTAGCCAGTAGATAGATGGATAGATAGATACTTTATTGCGCAATCGCTATACGGATACAGGATATGGCAAAGCAAGAAAAGGCAAAAAATATATACATAAACATGCAAATAAAATATATGACTAGAATATTTGTGTTGAGTGATTACAGTGTTATTGTCGTAATATTTCGGCTTCAATTAAATATTTACTTAGAGCTCTGCTCAGTTGTTTATCATTAGATTTGAATATTTCTTGAAGCTTTTGGCGCTCGTCTAACACATCGTAATTTGATATCACATTCTTCGAGTAACTGCTAAAGACTTGCCTAGGATTGTGATACTTCGGGCAGTGTAATAAAAAGTGGGACTCATCTCGATAGGTTTATCTTTAGCAGGAATATTATGACTACATTGTTTGCAAGTTCGTTCCTCTACGGGGATTGGATTAGGTTTCGCATGTCTGCCTATTTCTATTTCTAGCTTGTGCGAGCTTGTAACAAGTTTCGATATTGGACGTCTTTCATTTCGAGATAACGTTGTTAAATAAGAAGCCCTTGTTTCAAAATCTGTTTTGATTTTTCCCATGAATTCTAATTTACTATTTTCTGCACATGCACCTTTTATATCAAGGTGCCTCCATGCTTGTCGGAAATGGTCTTGTAATCGGGATTGAAATTTCTCCCCAAAAGTATCTATGTTGACTGATTTTGGTGATTCCCACACGTACCCAAATCCATATTTATATAAGTCATTTTTAATACACTGTAACCACTCATTATCTGCATCACAAGAAATAAATTTTAAACATTTATACACCAATCGTTTATCACACAAAGTGTTAGCTCGAAGCCAATAGACTATCATGTTCCTTAATACATTGATATAGATCGGAAATATACCCATTTCGGCTAGTACAGCCATATTAGATGTGTTCCTAAATAATCCCAAAATTCGTTTACAAAATTGTGTGTGGAATTTTTCGATGGGATTTTCCTTGCGGCTTTCTGAATAGTCACCCCATATTTCAGATCCATAAGTCAATATCGGTTTTACACAAGAATCAAAAAGTTTGCACGTGACATCAATGGGTGCCGAGTCGTCACATGTTCTTTGTAGTGAAAAATGAGCTCTCGATGTTCTAATCTTTAAATCGTTTAATGCATGTGAGAAAGTGCCAGACGCCGCTAGTTTCAACCCAAGATATGTATATTGTTGTGTCGTTTCCAACGTATGAGTACCAATTTGAAAAGGATTGTGTTTTAGTTTTTTTCCACTTTTGTTAAAAATCAATATTTTGGTCTTATTTTTGTTCACAGTTAGTTTCCACCGCGTACAAAAAATGTTCAGTTGAGTCAACATTTTTTGCAAGCCGTCTTGTGACTCCGAAGTTAATACGAGATCGTCAGCGTACAGTAAACACGGTACTTTAAAATTATCTATGCAAGGTGCATGCATGTCGTCGGCCATTAGTTCTTCTGCTAGACCATCTACGAAAATATTGAATAATAAAGGGCTAAGGTTATTTCCTTGCATTAAGCCGATTTGGCTGTTTATGAGTGCAGTAAGAGAATTTCCATTGATTTTTAACCTTGAAGAATAACAGGTTATTATTTCTTTCAAGCACATATAGATGTTTCCCCCAATTCCTAGATGTAATAGTTTATATAATAATCCTTCTCGCCACTGTCGCCAGACACTGTCGAATGCCTTTTTTGAAGTCCACAAAGCATGTGTATAATTTTTTGCCATCATTTATACGTTTTTCAATTAAACATTTTAAAATAAATAAATTGTCTGTGGTCCTGTAATTCTTTCTGAAGCCACGCTGATATTCGGAAGGGACCTCCATTTCGTTTAAGTATTCGTCTAGACGCCCAAGAAGAATGCTGGCATACATTTTCCCAAGAACACTAGTTAATGTCAGACCCCGCATCTGGTCCGGGGAATTTGCATTATTACATTTTGGAATAGCAACAATTATGCCTTCAGTCCATTTGCTAGGTATATGTCCCTTACTGATAACCAAATTAAAAAGACGTGTTAAAGGTACGGTTGGACTTGGCGGTGGGTATCCTGTGAAAATATATCCACCCGTCAAAAACCGCCACAAACAGAAAGAACATTAAAATATAGACAGACTTTGTCCGTATATAAATAAGAAATATCGCATAAACAGTATGTTATTCTCATATGTTTAACCATTGTTATGTAAACAAAAGCATAAAAAGTTACTTTTCTGGTGTTTGTTTATATTATGATGGTAAACATAAAGAGCGTTCTTTGTTGGTGAATTCCTGATATGGAACTAATAAAGAGCGTTTATGCCATGTGTGTGTGATTAGCCAGTAGCATTGTGCTGTCCTCTGTAACTCAGGCTCAGGCTCTTGCTTAGGTAAAATATAGTAGGTATTTATGATAACATGCTGTTTACGCGATGGTCATGGTAAAAATGAACGAAACTGTATGCGTTTTAATGTTTTTCTGTTTACGGTGTTTGGAACAAATATGAATATTTTCGACAATTAAGGCATCACGTGCCTTTAACAGTGGGAGAGTATATATTTTAGAAGCTTTCAGCAGTTCTGCTTTAATGTTGTCAGGGCCGGCCGATTTTCCGATTTTTAAATTACGCAATGCTTTTTCAACTTCTTCTGTAGATATGTCATAATCAAGGTGATTATTGGAGGAGATATTTTGTTCCATGTCAGATACCTGGCCATGAATGTTATCAGAGAAAGGGTCACCGGTGTCGTCCGTTGTCTGTCCGAGATTTTTAAAGAGTTCGTAGAGTTCATCGGGGCTAACTGATTGCGACATTTTATTTCAATTAGAGGACTCGCGATCCAATTGTTTAACTAGCGACCAGTATTCCTTCGGCTTATTGTCTTGCATGTGTACCAGTTGCCCATATATATTACTCCGATAATCACCACGTTTCCTTTGTATGAGTTTTTTATATTGACGCTTTAGCGAAAAATAATTTTCCCGGACGACTGTGATCATAGTGCTGAGCATTAAGTTCCCGTGCACAAAGCTTCAACTGTTGTTTCATCTCATAACATGCGCGATCGAACGACGGTTTATGTTTGACACGAATCTTAGTCATGCAGCTTTGTTTCCGCAATTTGAACGAACGAGAAGCGGCAACATGAAATATAGCATTCACTTTACATTGCATTATTTCTGGATCTGAGATTTCTGAACACATTAGTTCCTGTATATTGTTTTGAATATCAATATGTTGAAATGCATCTTGAAAAGTTTTCTTTGATGCGTCACTCCAAATGAAGCTTTCTGGTAATTGTGTGAGTTCGATTGTGACGCTTTGATCTATATACTGTTGCTAGAGTCGTATTAACATTTAATGTGTACCAGCACTGACAGTGATCTGAATGTATCGTTAAAAGCTCCACGTGGAAGTGTGAGAGTGTTTTGTAAAGGGGATCACTGTATATCACATAATCAACAAACGATGACCCGTTTGGCTGGAATGATGTGAACTTTCCTGTAATGTCACCTGTCGTTCTGCCATTGGCGATTCGCATATCCGAGTCAATACATATATAAATTAAAGCCCTCCCCCTGCTGTTTATTGTTTTATCAACATTACACCGTTTATTTATGTTCCGATGATAATCTGCCAGTCCCCTGTCCTGCCATTAGTATCCCCTTGTGTAAGTAATTGCCCAATCTGGGAGTACCGTTTTATTTCACGGGCCAAGATATCAAATGTTTCTTCTGGATTCTTTTGTTGAGTTATAGACAGCTCTCTGGGCTGCAATAAATTGTTCGCAGAATTACATCGGATGGCGTATTGAAGAAATCTTTACTTAATTTGAGCCAGATAATGTTTTCACTAGCTTATTGCAATAGTTTAACACCCTGAATAATATTTGTTCTGCAGTAAATAACAATACCACCTCGTTTATTTTGTCTAAATTTGGAAAATACTGTATATCCAGGGATATTGCAAACCGATTGTTTATCATATAACCAGGTTTCTAAATATGCACTTATGTCAAATTTGAGAATATGCTGGGCAATAAACTGGTATTCTAAAAAATTGTTTTCTCCAGTGCTATCTTTCCAACCATGTATATTCCAGAATGATATTTTAAGGTTTCTAAGTTTTGTTACGGTCAAAGACATTGTAAGCGTTTGTATAACATAAGAAAAATGTTTTGGAATTATCAACCTGAAAATCGTTTAGCATCGCAGGGTGTCTGGAGATCAATTCTGCAATGTACGCGTGTACATAAATCAACAAGATGCTTGTCATAATTCCTAGAGTTAGTCCACTGTGCTGTCTTCTGTAACACAATCAGGCCCTTGCTTAGGTAAAATATAGTAGGTCTGTATGATAGCAATACTGTTTACGCGAATGTCATGGTACATATGAACGAAACTGTATGTGTTTTAGTGTTTTTCTGTTTACGGTGATTGGAACAAATATGAATATTTCCGACAACTAAGGTCTCCCGTGCCTTTAAAACACATATATATGTCAATATTAACATAAATGACAATTTTCATGATGATCAGACAAACAGTATAGCCTGTAGCCCATGCTAATGGATTGAATTTTGAAATCCAAGATGGCTGCTGGCAGCCATTTTTTTTTTTGACCGAATGACCCCAAAATGACTTGTTCCTATTTACATGTCAATGGTAACATCCATGACTAATAGTATGCACAGAAATTCATATACAGCTGTTTACAGTGAATTTCCCCCCGCAAATCTCTGTTTTAGTGTTAAAAGGGGGTGGGTGTCCAAAAATCTGCATAGTTACGTGCCTGCAATTTTTTTCCGACTCCCCCTGTATCTGCCATTGTAAAAAATACACGTATTTTGTCGGTGTGTTCTTCAGTATTTTAATTAATATTGGTTATTGGATCAGACAGTAAAATTATAATTAAACAGCATTTGGGCGACAATTTGTTCACCTAGTCGTAGCTATGGAGCAAGATGTATATATGAAGCAGTTGTCTGGCGATTATTTAAAGCATGCATATATATCATTAAACAGTCATAACATTTCACTAGTGGCCAGTGGTGGATGTGCTCGGTAAATTATAAATTTAAGCTATAACATTATGTTTGAGAATATGTTCTCGGGAATTGCAACACTTAACCTACTTTGAAAAACCACTATTAAATTCAAAATAAATAAATCAAAATGTAAGTGGAAGAAGTCCAATCCGACCCGTCACATACACTTGTGTTATTTTCAAAACCGGTAGCCTATATTCACGCTAAGGAATATTTGCAAGTCTGCAACTTTTTTTCTGAGATTACCGTCGAGATGCACATACGGGATTGGTCGCTTGAACCCCTCCCTTGAATTGAAATAACATTATTAGAATCATTAATAATATATGACAGTATTGCGTTGATCATTGTATGGGTATTAAGAAATATTATGGCACTAGATGTTGTGCTTTCGCTTACAAATTGTTGTTGGGCATTCTTATAAAAAATCCGCAGATAAATATGAATACCATTACATTAAAAATGGATTATCTCTTCATATAACAATTTTGAAATAGTTTCGTTGGTTTCAAATAATAAATATGAATTGAAGATCCATGTCCGGAAACGCTTCTATTAATTAATATTGATTTTATTTCGAATATTTTATTTTATTACACTCCTATGTGCGATTTCCTTTAAAAACGCCGTTAATTACAAATGGTACTGTCACTAGTTAATTACGAAATTTCTCGTGACGTCGCTTACTGATCTGAATAAAATTTTCGATGGTTGATTTTTCTCCACATCGAGACTTTCATGCATTAATTCCGGGTGTTTTAATCATATTTGGCGAACCAAATTGACACAGAAGTGTAATAAATAGAGTAATCCATTAGTTCCGAAAATTATGTTAAATAATTCACTCGAGGCGAGAGACGATTTCCATTGAAACGCCGTTAATTAAAAATGGTAATGTCACTAGTGACCAATTGATTAATCTCTATTTGAGATGATTACCTGGGACCGTTTACTGTTCTATTTTAGAACAGATCATGCAGACAATAGCATATAGCGATAGAGATCATTATGTGTTCCCATTGCTATGATTGTTTGTATTGTTTTATTTACATATAAGCGATAATGAGTCTAATTAACGTTTATTTGTGACAAAATTACACAAAACAATTTCTGGTCTGTGTTAACAGTAACCACTATTGTTTTTAGCTAAACAACCACACGTTTTAGACCAGAAAATATTCCAAATATAATCAATATTAATCGATAGAAGCGTTTCCGGACAGGGGTATTCGATTCATATATGATTGTTTATACCATGATAACTATATAACACATGTTTACGAAGAGATAGACCATCTTTAATAATAATGTATAGTCTCTTTGAAAAGCCGACGATAATCCTCACGGATTGGTATACGGTATGGTACGCGCTTAACCCTTTACCCAACAGAACGGCCCTGTGCCAATGCATTCTCTTATATATGCGAGTCGACAATAGGTCGCCTCGCATCTATAAGAGAATGCATTGGCTTAACACATTAAAAATTATAAAATTGTTAAAGAATGTAAGAAAAAATGGTAAAAAGTGTTAAAAAAAGATTTTTTTTAGGCCAATGCATTCTCTTATATATGCGAGGCGACCTATGGTCGACTCGCATATATAAGAGAATGCATTGGCACAGGGCATAACTGTAACTATCACAATGTGGTCAAGGAGCCGGTTCCAATTATATCCATATTTGTATGGTTTTATTGAGACAGACCCAAGATCATTTAGGCTGTTGCAGCTTTATTTGACCATTTTTGGCCGGTTTGTTGGGTAAAGGGTTAATGTACGTCTCTAGATGTGTCCGTTATATATCATTTCTGCAACGATGCGGCATTCCCAACATGATGTAATAAACCATTTCCAAATATTGAGAGCATTGCCGTAGTAAATGTTTGTGAGAATCGCAGTATTTAGAAATAGTTATAAATATAACAGGATGCGAAAGAATAATCAGTCACGAATATCGTTGACTGATAAAAACTCGAAGATGATGTCTCCTATATACTGTGATGAGTAAAATGAGTTATGGATATATCGCATGTATTCAGTTTTCCAACAATAGTTGGGTTTGATAATGCGTGGGGAACTTGTCAACACGTCACTGACCTCTGGTCTATGAAATGATCTGTTATGCCATAAACCAATGAAATTAAGCGCGTGCTTCGCTACTCTCCAATGAAATGGAGGGAATCCCATAAATTCAGTAATTGTTTATGAATGAGATATCCCGAGACGTAAATATTGTGAAATTTTTATCGGCCTTTTAAAGAGACTAAGGGTACGTACGTTCATACACTGGCAAGTTTGCACGGTATGGTTTACAGGCATTTTGTCATAGAAAACGATATTGTGCTATAATATGAATGGGGGAAATCACATAAAGTGCATCTGTGCCATAGCTAACTACATGCGAAGTAAAATCTCTGAAGATCCACTAGTACCGATGCTACTGGAATTTGCCTGTAAAACTCATGCAATTATCTTGCAAAAATTAATCATGCAGGTATTTGAAGGCAAATTCCAGTAGCACTGTTACAAGTGGAACAAGATAAATGTTACTTCTCATGTCTTTCGCTTTAGTACAGAGGCATGTTATGTGCACGTTTCCGTTTTTATTCTGGCACCATGTTGTTTTCTATGACCAAATGCCCGCAAAAACATACCGTACAAACTTGCCAGCATATGAACGTACCCTAAGGGTACGTTCATACGCTGGCAATATTGCACTGCAAAAATGCCAGCTGCAAAATTGCTAAAACGGATATATTTCTGCCCGCTGTCAACAAAGCAGCGTTAGTAGTGATCAATGAACGATAGCCGTTTTGTGTGATTGATGAGCTGTTTGAAATATATTAGGACACGATGCGTGTTGGTATTCTTAGGCCAGTCAAAATAATGTCACTTGGCATGTTGGAATATGATATCGCCATGGCCAGCTCTCTCGCTGGGATGTCATATATGTGTACAATAAACGTCACCTAGATAGGAGATGGTTGGTCTGCACTTGGCTCAACGAAGATAACTGACGAATTCAAATCTTCCCGGGTATCATTCCAAACTCCAAACCTGTCATTCCAATAATTTTAGTCTTCATGTTCAGCAAAAACAATAAGTTAAGAAAAACGGGGGGGATATGGTTCTGATGTTAAACAAAACAAAGAAATCAAATAAATAGTAACACAAGTTAATCAAAAGCACACAATATAATTGTTATTCAAATGACATGAATAATTATATAGGCCCATGTATGCTTTATCAATGCCAAAGACTAACATCCCATTATCGCTACTGTTAGACCACGCCCCCACCACCACGACACAAGCAGTCACTTTTAAACCACTACAATTACATCGATATCGCAGTCTGGGTAGATGGTGTTGGAACGTATTCGAACCCCAGCATGATCTGAATTGAGTGATATCTCAATGTGCAATTCTGACCGATACATGACCATTTCGATAACAATTGAGAATGTGTACATGCTCACTGAAATAAGCACATTTGAAGATGACTCGGGAAGCATCACTTTTGGTACTCTTTGTATCACGCCATATCATCATATCCTCATATAACGGAGATCTGTACACATGTATAATTAAGTGTGTATGAGAATCACAGTGAACACGCCCCGATCCCATTCCATCGTACCAAGGACGGTACAGACACAATCAATTATTGTTAGTGGCCTTGTGTTGTGGCCACCGACAGAGAGGTATACGCCGTTATTTCGCCCAATTTGGGCGTTACTCTGATGGCTGTATTTCATCTGACGTGTGTGTCAGGATAGAGGAGCTGGAGGATTTGTGTAAATGTTAGCCCAAACTATATTTCCAAGTAACGATGGTTTGTTGTTTATTTTGAGGAATCTTACCACATCAGATGAATTCAGCCCAAATATGTTAACAGTTGTCGTGTAAAACATTTGCAGTAGGTTAGCGTTATTTGTTTTTTTGCGGATGTCGTTTAACATGGGGAAAATAGACTACTACGTTTGAACGGCATGTGCATTTGTCGTTTTTTAATTATAACAACATGATAATCAATAACAGAGGCAGTCTCTGTCAAATACAGTCGCTCTATTTACGATACTAATTGGGGAACTTTCTAAATTAAATTACGCGTAAACTAGCGTATACGGATACCTGCTGCAATTTATAGAAGGTGCCGGAATCAGCCTACTCACCCCAGGGCTAACTCGCCCCAGTCGACGTGTGCCAACTCGGAATAAAAGGCCGGCTCGGAATAAAAGATGTATACGGGGTGTTATATGGCGTTTGGTCCGTTGTTTCTCAATGAATATTATTGAAATTTGGTGTATATGTCCGGGCTGGGACATGGAATACAATAACGTTTGAATTGTTTTTAAATTTACAAATGTGTTGATTTTATTCAACTTTTTCGTTCTGAAACACACTATACTCGTCATGTCGATATCTAGTATTACTTAGAAATTTCAGCTTTCCAGATTCATAATCGCTCCATTGACTGTAACAGATGAAATTACCCCCCTCTTCGGATCGAGTGTCACTGAAACTTTATTTTGTTAGACTGCCTGTAGTCACTGATTATATGTAGAAATAATCTGTAATAAGATGTAGCACTGTTTTATTTTATATTTACATTTAGTGCTGTTTTTTATACAACAATTCCACCCAGGCTTCTCAGCGGTACGCAGTACCGGTACCGCGTACTCGGGTATTTTTTGCGGTAACGGTGCTGGTGTGCAGATCCGCCGGTACTCAGTACTGTGGTTGCATATATGCACGTTCGTAGATCAGCAGGCTGTCTGGCAAAATACAGTAGTATCAAGTTTCGCTCTTTAAACTACACGCGATGCACATCGATCGTGATTGTATTCATGGCGTGAGAGGTCGGTCACGGAAGGGTGATTCCTGGTTTTTATGTGTCTATTATAACTCTTCAATGGTTGAATTCCAATTCTTTGAAAGCACGGCCTTGTGATATTGTTTTAATCTTCAAAGATTATTTTGTGTTGGGAACTTGTGATTGCAACTTATGTATTTGCCTTTATTTTTGCCCAGTTGTGGCAATTATACAGTTACAATTTCTTATCATGTATTCACCAACGACCCCACCCACAAGTATGGCCCACACGTTTTGATTAATCACATACACACGTACCCGTTCACATGTCGTATCAGTTTGCATATATAAGGTAGACCATTTTGAATTTAAATGGGACTCATGGAACCTCCAGTTATATCATACAATCGGGAACGAATATCCACGAACCGTGCACAGTGTACATGTAATTTGCTGAATAGACATGATAGTTCATATTTGGTAGAGGAACTCGTGGAGAGAAATTGTTGCCTAACTTGACTCATTATTGTTTAGATTTAAAATGGCCGACCGCGCGACTTTGCAAATACATTTAATCTGATTGAATATTGTGAAGTGAAAACCACCGACGTGTGTCGCGTTACTTTCTATCAGTTTATCACACACATAAGAACAATAAGTTAAAACCACAAAACGTGTGCAACGAATAGTTCTATTTTGGTTGATTGAATTGTCTATGTTATCATTTGTGCATCACTAAACTCTACGGGAAAGTTTGTTAGTATATTCCAAAATTATATCTAATATCCCGAAATAGTTTCTTTATTCTTATATCAAATTATCATTAGTTCATGTTAATAATAGAGTTCGTGGCTTGTGATTTTCAGCACTGTATTACCTCCAGATATTCCTAGAACTATAAAATGGCTTGCCAGTACCGGTACAGGAACCACGGTACTAGCAAAGTATCGATACCGGTACCGGCATGTGTGGTACCGGCGGTACTTTGAGAAGCCCGATTCCACCTAGATCATCATGTGATCGACCATATATGGGATGTGATGACCTGGTTGAATTAAGAGCGGTTTGATGGATCACTTCTGTCTTCGAGCTAGATTATACTTATGCTATTTAATGGCATGTGTCTAACGTGGAGGAGTAGATATTCTCGAGACCCCACTACTCTTCAATTCACACCAAGTTCTCAGCTACACCCTGCCAAATTTCAAATTTGAATCAATTGGCGCACCCTGCAGCCAAAATGTATTGGAGAACTGTTTCTAATGTGGATATTTTGGGTCACCACTAGATGGGAGCCATATTTTTTTCTCAAAATTTCCTTGTGAAAACATCACTGCCAGCGGTGATCTTGAGTTTTACAGACGACATACATTGTCCGATCGTCACCAGATTCCACAATGATCTTCTGGATAACCAGGATGAGAGTGTTCTATTTTTTCCGAATTTCGTTAAAAACATGACCACAGACAGCAATTTTGTATCTGACTCTTTGTATGATTGTATTCTTTTCTTTAGCACCTCTACAGACCACAACCCTCATCTGATAGTCACCAAAATTCATATTGATCTTCGGGGTGACCATTAGATGGGAGCTATCAAATGATTTGAATTTCTTTGGAAAACATGGTCGCCAGCAGCATCTTCTATTTTGCTTTTTATATACATGTATATCTCTTCGTGCAGATAGCCAGTATTACTTGGGTAGTTCAACTTTCCACATTCCTGTCATCATTTGAAATATAAAAATTTACCTGATACATGTAGTCCAATGAAAATTAACAAGCGTCCATAAATTAAATTTACCTATGATCTTATTATTCCTCACAATCACATGCACCCTTCAAAATTTTGTTTCGGCAAAAATGCCAGCTAACAAAACAAAACAAAACAACCTTTGGTGCTGGCATTTTTGCAGTGCAATATTGCCAGCGTATGAACGTACCTTAACACGTATTTAAAGCTCTTGTGCAATATTGGATCATATTGACGAGTCGCCATGCATCCGAGATTATACCGTCAATTGTAACCAACCCACACTTCTAATTATAGCCTGTGTGTAAACTCGGATGGCTACTCGTCAGATTTTCGAAATCGGTGCTGTTCATTTAAGGACATCCCTGACATAACCCATATGACTGTTGGGGGTTTTCACCTCGCTCAGATAAATACCATGCATCATTTGCAAGACTACAACTCCGATTTAGTTGAAATTTCACAAGTCCATAAGAATATGTTTGAAAAAGTGTTGGAATCAAATCGATATTTTCGAAATATATATATATCATCTACAAAAATAACTGGAAAGTGAGCAAACGTATGCCCGTCATTAGAAGTGGAAACTAATATAGAGCAAAAAAATCGTGGGATCTTATATGTTAGTATTTCAATATGAGGAGTTTACTGGTTCCTGAACTATAAACCTTGCCATCGCTCTGCTTTTGACGCCGTTATTACACTCTCCGGTGTGTATAATGCGAGTGTGTTCAGGTGATGTCATAGGAGCTATGGGGATATCTCGCAGAACAACACATTTCGGGTTTCCGGCACACGATGCGAGTTATTTTAGTAAATCGTAGTAGAACGAAGAGTAACTGTCCTATCCCCCACAATATAACACAAAATGTGACATTCAATTTTTTTTCTGGGGATATTTTGCAATATTAGTAATAACGAACCAAAGCCGAACGATTTGGGTCATATATAGACTCTATCTAATTTTGTGACGTCATTATTATCTAATACGACGCTGTTGATTTGAATTTATGCGAGCACTTTTGTCCCACAATAGATCGATGGTCGTAAAGAATATCGTAATCGGAAAATCTTGCTACTATGTCTTTCGATTGCTGGTATTGCAAATGAGAATTACAAATAGTTATTTAATTCGTTCGTGGCGGTAGTTGACCTTTTATTGAGAAAATATCGCACAATAAATAACGACACTATTCACTGCAGTCTACATCCTGTGGTGCTAGTGATAAGTGATCGAAATTCGTGATGTGAAATATAATAAGATTCACATATGTTCACGTCAGGAATTTACCGATCTATACTGTGCGACAAAAGTGCTCGCATAAATTCAAAACAGCAGCGTCGTCCGACTTTGGTTCGTAATACTATGGAATATGTTATATAGATATGGCTGATATGCTGTATATAATGTGATCTGGTGATTCGAAAATAAAGTGGGTCTCAATGTGCAATTCTGACCGATACATGACCATTTCGATAACAATTGAGAATGTGTACATGCTCACTGAAATAAGCACATTTGAAGATGACTCGGGAAGCATCACTTTTGGCACTCTTTGTATCACGCCATATCATCATATCCTCATATAACGGAGATCCGTACACATGTATAATTAAGTGTGTATGAGAATCACAGTGAACACGCCCCGATCCCATTCCATCGTACCAAGGACGGTACAGACACAATCAATTATTGTTAGTGGCCTTGTGTTGTGGCCACCGACAGAGAGGTATACGCCGTTATTTCGCCCAATTTGGGCGTTACTCTGATGGCTGTATTTCATCTGACGTGTGTGTCAGGATAGAGGAGCTGGAGGATTTGTGTAAATGTTAGCCCAAACTATATTTCCAAGTAACGATGGTTTGTTGTTTATTTTGAGGAATCTTACCACATCAGATGAATTCAGCCCAAATATGTTAACAGTTGTCGTGTAAAACATTTGCAGTAGGTTAGCGTTATTTGTTTTTTTGCAGATGTCGTTTAACATGGGGGAAATAGACTACTACGTTTGAACGGCATGTGCATTTGTCGTTTTTTAATTATAACAACATGATAATCAATAACAGAGGCAGTCTCTGTCAAATACAGTCGCTCTATTTACGATACTAATTGGGGAACTTTCTAAATTAAATTACGCGTAAACTAGCGTATACGGATACCTGCTGCAATTTATAGAAGGTGCCGGAATCAGCCTACTCACCCCAGGGCTAACTCGCCCCAGTCGACGTGTGCCAACTCGGAATAAAAGGCCGGCTCGGAATAAAAGATGTATACGGGGTGTTATATGGCGTTTGGTCCGTTGTTTCTCAATGAATATTATTGAAATTTGGTGTATATGTCCGGGCTGGGACATGGAATACAATAACGTTTGAATTGTTTTTAAATTTACAAATGTGTTGATTTTATTCAACTTTTTCGTTCTGAAACACACTATACTCGTCATGTCGATATCTAGTATTACTTAGAAATTTCAGCTTTCCAGATTCATAATCGCTCCATTGACTGTAACAGATGAAATTACCCCCCTCTTCGGATCGAGTGTCACTGAAACTTTATTTTGTTAGACTGCCTGTAGTCACTGATTATATGTGGAAATAATCTGTAATAAGATGTAGCACTGTTTTATTTTATATTTACATTTAGTGCTGTTTTTTATACAACAATTCCACCCAGGCTTCTCAACGGTACGCAGTACCGGTACCGCGTACTCGGGTATTTTTTGCGGTAACGGTGCTGGTGTGCAGATCCGCCGGTACTCAGTACTGTGGTTGCATATATGCACGTTCGTAGATCAGCAGGCTGTCTGGCAAAATACAGTAGTATCAAGTTTCGCTCTTTAAACTACACTCGATGCACATCGATCGTGATTGTATTCATGGCGTGAGAGGTCGGTCACGGAAGGGTGATTCCTGGTTTTTATGTGTCTATTATAACTCTTCAATGGTTGAATTCCAATTCTTTGAAAGCACGGCCTTGTGATATTGTTTTAATCTTCAAAGATTATTTTGTGTTGGGAACTTGTGATTGCAACTTATGTATTTGCCTTTATTTTTGCCCAGTTGTGGCAATTATACAGTTACAATTTCTTATCATGTATTCACCAACGACCCCACCCACAAGTATGGCCCACACGTTTTGATTAATCACATACACACGTACCCGTTCACATGTCGTATCAGTTTGCATATATAAGGTAGACCATTTTGAATTTAAATGGGACTCATGGAACCTCCAGTTATATCATAAAATCGGGAACGAATATCCACGAACCGTGCACAGTGTACATATAATTTGCTGAATAGACATGATAGTTCATATTTGGTAGAGGAACTCGTGGAGAAAAAATTGTTGCCTAACTTGACTCATTATTGTTTAGATTTAAAATGGCCGACAGCGCGACTTTGCAAATACATTTAATCTGATTGAATATTGTGAAGTGAAAACCACCGACGTGTGTCGCGTTACTTTCTATCAGTTTATCACACACATAAGAACAATAAGTTAAAACCACAAAACGTGTGCAACGAATAGTTCTATTTTGGTTGATTGAATTGTCTATGTTATCATTTGTGCATCACTAAACTCTACGGGAAAGTTTGTTAGTATATTCCAAAATTATATCTAATATCCCGAAATAGTTTCTTTATTCTGATATCAAATTATCATTAGTTCATGTTAATAATAGAGTTCGTGGCTTGTGATTTTCAGCACTGTATTACTTCCAGATATTCCTAGAACTATAAAATGGCTTGCCAGTACCGGTACAGGAACCACGGTACTAGCAAAGTATCGATACCGGTACCGGCATGTGTGGTACCGGCGGTACTTTGAGAAGCCCGATTCCACCTAGATCATCATGTGATCGACCATATATGGGATGTGATGACCTGGTTGAATTAAGAGCGGTTTGATGGATCACTTCTGTCTTCGAGCTAGATTATACTTATGCTATTTAATGGCATGTGTCTAACGTGGAGGAGTAGATATTCTCGAGACCCCACTACTCTTCAATTCACACCAAGTTCTCAGCTACACCCTGCCAAATTTCAAATTTGAATCAATTGGCGCACCCTGCAGCCAAAATGTATTGGAGAACTGTTTCTAATGTGGATATTTTGGGTCACCACTAGATGGGAGCCATATTTTTTTCTCAAAATTTCCTTGTGAAAACATCTCTGCCAGCGGTGATCTTGAGTTTTACAGACGACATACATTGTCCGATCGTCACCAGATTCCACAATGATCTTCTGGATAACCAGGATGAGAGTGTTCTATTTTTTCCGAATTTCGTTAAAAACATGACCACAGACAGCAATTTTGTATCTGACTCTTTGTATGATTGTATTCTTTTCTTTAGCACCTCTACAGACCACAACCCTCATCTGATAGTCACCAAAATTCATATTGATCTTCGGGGTGACCACTAGATGGGAGCTATCAAATGATTTGAATTTCTTTGGAAAACATGGTCGCCAGCAGCATCTTCTATTTTGCTTTTTATATACATGTATATCTCTTCGTGCAGATAGCCAGTATTACTTGGGTAGTTCAACTTTCCACATTCCTGTCATCATTTGAAATATAAAAATTTACCTGATACATGTAGTCCAATGAAAATTAACAAGCGTCCATAAATTAAATTTACCTATGATCTTATTATTCCTCACAATCACATGCACCCTTCAAAATTTTGTTTCGGCAAAAATGCCAGCTAACAAAACAAAACAAAACAACCTTTGGTGCTGGCATTTTTGCAGTTTGCAGTGCAATATTGCCAGCGTATGAACGTACCTTAACACGTATTTAAAGCTCTTGTGTAATATTGGATCATATTGACGAGTCGCCATGCATCCGAGATTATACCGTCAATTGTAACCAACCCACACTTCTAATTATAGCCTGTGTGTAAACTCGGATGGCAACTCGTCAGATTTTCTAAATCGGTGCTGTTCATTTAAGGACATCCCTGACATAACCCATATGACTGTTGGGGGGTTTTCACCTCGCTCAGATAAATACCATGCATCATTTGCAAGACTACAACTCCGATTTAGTTGAAATTTCACAAGTCCATAAGAATATGTTTGAAAAAGTGTTGGAATCAAATCGATATTTTCGAAATATATATATATATCATCTACAAAAATAACTGGAAAGTGAGCAAACGTATGCCCGTCATTAGAAGTTGAAACTAATATAGAGCAAAAAAACATATTTTCGTGGGATCTTACATGTTAGTATTTCAATATGAGGAGTTTACTGGTTCCTGAACTATAAACCTTGCCATTGCTCTGCTTTTGACGCCGTTATTGCACTCTCCGGTGTGTATAATGCGAGTGTGTTCCGGTGATGTCATAGGAGCTATGGGGATATCTCGCAGAACAACACATTTCGGGTTTCCGGCACACGATGCGAGTTATTTTAGTAAATCGTAGTAGAACGAAGAGTAACTGTCCTATCCCCACAATATAACACAAAATGTGACATTCAATTGTTTTTCTGGGGATATTTTGCAATATTAGTAATAACGAACCAAAGCCGAACGATTTGGGTCATATATAGACTCTATCTAATTTTGTGACGTCATTATTATCTAATACGACGCTGTTGATTTGAATTTATGCGAGCACTTTTGTCCCACAATAGATCGATGGTCGTAAAGAATGTCGTAATCGGAAAATCTTGCTACTATGTCTTTCGATTGCTGGTATTGCAAATGAGAATTACAAATAATTATTTAATTCGTTCGTGGCGGTAGTTGACCTTTTATTGAGAAAATATCGCACAATAAATAACGACACTATTCACTGCAGTCTACATCCTGTGGTGCTTGTGATAAGTGATCGAAATTCGTGATGTGAAATATAATAAGATTCACATCTGTTCACGTCAGGAATTTACCGATCTATACTGTGCGACAAAAGTGCTCGCATAAATTCAAAACAGCAGCGTCGTCCGACTTTGGTTCGTAATACTATGGAATATGTTATATATATATGGCTGATATGCTGTATATAATGTGATCTGGTGATTCGAAAATTAAGTGGGTCTTCAATCACTTGGTACTGTACGGTACTGTGCGAAAGGAAATAACATATATTTAACATGGACTTAATTTTTTTCAAAACACTACATATATATAGTACATACATGCATATGATAAACCATAAATATCATACTATTTTCTGGAATCGAAAGGAAGCACATAATTATGAACAAAGCAGAAGATACATGCATTCATGCCGGTTCCGGAGAATTCGGTCAATGGCGAAAGTTACATGATGACGTTGAAATCGACACGGTGACATCTTATGAATGAAATTAACATTTTGAAATTGACACGCTCCTCCATATAATCGCTCCCCCAGCGTCAAGAAATATATTGGTTAAAGTCAGTAAAAGTAAAAATAATTCCCGTTCCCCTCTCGACAATATATAACTATTTTCACTTTGATGTTGATAGTTTATACCATGTATAGTCCAGCTGACAATCAAGACTACCCGGAAGTACGATTGCCCAATTGCTATTGGGGTTCATTCTTTCCATGAACCGCTGTGTACATAGTGTAATTACTGATAATCACCTCAAGAAATATAGCCCAATACATATGCAGGGTCCGCGGTGGACCGAAATTTACATTTGCCAAATGAAATTATTTTTTGCCAAATTCTTTTAGTATTTGCCAAATATTATCCCTGATAGTATCATTTTCTGCAACATTTATTGAATCTTACGTTTCGACACTCGTGGTTTGAACGATATCGATAAGAAAATCAGTTCGCATCTCTATGGTGGTTTATCATACAACAATAAACACAATATAATTAGCTATATAAACACCACCGTCACACTAAATACGGGTAATCCCTCCACCATCGATACTAATGATATCAGATTAACTGTATCTTAATGGAGGCGTTAACTTTTCCGAAACCATATAAAACACCACTAATATAATGATAATGTAATATATGTATATAGGAAGTACGGCACAGCAGCAATGTTATATATTTTTGCTTCCGAAACATGGCGAGCATTGCTCTTAGAACATGCTTGGGACTATACAACACACCAGGTGCCTATTTTCGTCGGGCCGGGGTTCGTATCCCACCCAATCTATAAAAAAAATTGCATTGACTCAAAAATTTAAATTTGCTTATAATGTAATAGTTTCCTAAAATGAATGGTATTGATTGACCGATATTTTTCAACTTTATTGAGAAATTTATAAGTTAATTGCCAAAACTTTTGCCAAATGAAAATATATTTAACCAAATGTGAAATATTTTTGCCATTGGCAAATTTGGCAAGTGGCAGCGCGAAACCTGGCCGTATGTGCATATAATTTGAGATGGGAATACCAGGAATTTATAAACTGATTTGATAAAAACAAAATTGAAAGCGACAGCTACCCTCATGTGAGTTATTTAGCTTTGGTTCGTTAATTATGCTAGCGTATTGTCATATTATAACCAAGATATCGGGTATCATTTGCAGAAGATGTAATTTAATTTCGGTGAATATACAACAAATTGTTTTATCCACATACGCCAAATATTACGACAAATCAGAAAAGCTGAACGACGGTAAACAGGTAACGTAAACAAACTCCGATAAGAATATATTAATCAACAATGTCTGACGTTGCATATATAATATATAACGTATAATAATATATAATAATCAAATAATAACATATAATATAAATATTGTATTTGTACTGTATTTTTATGAACTGTCTTCTGTTTATATATTCGTTACTTTTGTAATTTTTGGCGAATAACATTTATAAAAAAAATAGGAGCTAGTGGGGTAACTTTGATTAATAACGTACTCGCTATTTTGAGTACAGATTAGACTTTTTGCATGATGTATGTATTCAGATATGTATCTTCGCGGATGTCTCATTGTTGCAGTATGTAATTTTAATGACCGGGTTAATTGCTTTCGATATTTAGGTGTAAACAATGGCTGGGCCACTCTTGAAGATTTTATTGTGGGAACACAGTGTATAACATAACAGCTAACATTGCTGATGAAGTGTGCATCAGTTGGAATGTAGACTAAAGGTCGTATTGAGAAGTATCGGGGTTGTATTGAATCCCATGAGTAGAATTTTGGTCCGCATTTAGAGGCTTTCTGATGTGGTGAATAAGAAACCTTCAATGCTAAGCCGTAGTTGTTTCAATATTTTGAAGGATTAGTTGTTCTAACTGGATTCTGAGGTGGCGCATTTATGAAACGAGAATATTATATATTTTATATATGCCGAATAATATTATCTTGAGGGCGTTACCATGTCTGACTATGGTTTTCTTGCTACCTTATGGGGGGACCTTACAGAGCGATAGCGTCATAGTGTCTCACATATGAGCCATGGAACGAGTCTATATGAATGGCTACGGACACACGTACCAAAGTAGCGATGGCATGGTGGGTGTGACAATTTGTTATGGTGGAGTTTGGTAACAATTGGTCGTCAAAATTAATGTGCCATAGCTAGCGATGTCGCCCGCTGCATATTCGCACAATGAGTCTTCCAAAGTTCGTTATAATCAATCTTTTTCTGGTGTTGTTCCTTGTATAGTCCGCGTTGTTAATTCCAGATCATATCAATAAAACGTGCATGATACTACGGTCAAACACAATTATGGACGATCGATCGTGCAATTATATATATCGTAGAGAATGCAATGTAGCAAAACGTATAATCAGTAGAGATCAGCCTTGGTGAAACGCAATGGGTTAATTGGTCCAGTCAACTCATTGTGCGGAAGCTCAGCGGGCGACATGACTATCTATGACACAGAATTGTGACGACCAGTTGTCGCCAAAATTCAATCATAATAAATTGTCACACCTACTATGCCATCGATACTGCGGTACGGGTTACGTAGCGTTTTTCGAAGACCCATAACTCCGAAGGTCCGATTCTCCGAAGGTCAGATTCTCCGACGCCCCGATTATCCGAAAGCCCATAACTCCGAAGTCCCGATTCTCCGAAATCCCATAACTCCGAAGACCCATAACTCCGAAAGCCCATAACTCCGAAGGCCTATAACTCCGAACGCCCATAACTCCGAAGGTCTATAACTCCGAAGGGCCGATTCTCTGAAGGTCCGAAGGTCCGATTCTCCGAATATCATGTTTTATCGCTTATTAAATAGTGTACAGTCCAGTGGCGGGGTCAATGGGCCCTAGGGAAGACCGCCCCCAAAAAACATGTCAAATGTCATGTAAACTTCAGGAAATCCCTCCTAGGCATTCAAATATTCACAGTGTTCCTGCCCAGGGGAGCCCCCGGACCAACGATTGGGGGGCGACCCCTCCCATGTATGCGCTCCCCAAATCAGGCCTTCGTGATAAGCTTTCGGCATATCATATGCATGACATATCCCCCACATATCCCCACATATGCTAATTAATGTGCACCCCTAAATGGGAACCCTGGCTCCGCCACTGGTGTGCACCGGGTATATTATAACGAAACGCTGCAAGAATGTCAGAGTAGCCTAACATGCACAGGGGCGACAAGTTCTTCCCCGTTCACCCCTGTACAGTTTACTCTGGCATCTCATGGGCCAACGTAACGTTATAGTATAGTCTGTGGCGGGCCAGGATTCCCATTTAGGTGGGGGCAGTAGGAAAATTTTGAATATTTTGATGCCCCATGAACGATTTCCGGGCGTTTACATGACATTGGACATGTTTTGGTAGGGGCCCATATTGTCTGAAATAGCAAGTAGAGGTTTAATGGGGGCAGTGGGAATTTTGGGACCCCTTGGCTTCGCCACTGGACTGTACACTATTTAGTAAACGATAATACCCCGATAAAACAAAATCTTCGGAGAATCGGACCTTCGGAGAATCGGACCTTCGGAGTTATGGGCCGTCGGAGAATCGGGCCTTCGGAGTTATAGGTCTTCGGAGAATCGGCCCTTCGAGTTATAGGTCTTCGGAGTTATAGGTCTTCGTAGAATCGGCCCTTCGGAGTTATGGGCTTTCGGAGAATCGGATCTTCGGAGTTATGGGCCGTCGGAGAATCGGGTCTTCGGAGTTATGGGCCGTCGGAGAATCGGGTCTTCGGAGTTGTGGGCCGTCGGAGAATCGGGTCTTCGGAGTTGTGGGCCTTCGTAGTAATAGGTCTTCGGACACCGCGGTACGTGTGTCCGCAGCCAATAGAGGGACTATGAAGCCGGTATATCAAAACTTCGTGTATTTGTCAACCTATCTTGTACCTCCTTCAAATTACGTAGACAATATGTGGAAGCTCGAATGAGCCATGTCCGTGTAATCTAACGCCATTTTCTGCCATTTCATGGTGCAATTGGGCAAAACATTGCATAAATATTTTCTGTATTGTATGTCTAAGAAAGCGTTTTTTCTCATTTCCCGCGTACGAAAATCGGAAACAGCTGTTAAGTTGCTGACTTCGGTAAGATTTTTGAGAGTACATAAATTCTGAATGTCGGCATGTGTGTTTTATCGACCTACTGTATACGGACCCTTTTACTTGCATGTATACATAGTTTTTATGTTCAAATGAACCGATTTAGAGTCTCGCATCGGTTCTTAAAGTATGCTTGATTTAGTAATATATATTAAACCCGGACAGGTTCGGAGATTCAAGTTAGGCCGATACCATAATACGGACTTAGTATGCAGCCGAAAGACTTACTCCAGTACTAAAATTCAGCTTGGAATAATAAGGAATGTGCATTGTTATTCAATTACTGATACATGTATCGTCTCCGACCAACTCACCTGTTACAGATTTAGACCAGCATCGATATTTACTTGTGAATGTGTAGTCGCAGAAAATGCCGCTATTTTTTATGATGCCTTTTTATACTTAAGGCAATGAAATTAGTTTAACGTTATTAAAAAAAAACACAATAAAACATATCTGGGTCAGTCGCCACGCACCTGATCCCCGTGTACCACATTCACAGTCGCGCTCTTGGAATCAAAATTGATCAAAACGAATTGTTCTAAACTACGTGATAATGTCACATTCGTGTCAATGAAATTAGTTTAACGTTATTAAAAAAAAACACAATAAAACATATCTTGTTCAGTCGCCACGCACCTGATCCCCGTGTACCACATTCACAGTCGAACACTTGGAATCAAAATTTATCAAAACGAATTGTTCTAAACTACGTGATAATGTCACATTCGTGTCATGAGCACAATGCTGTATCTCGCCATTTTAATATTACGAGACACTGACAACGGACTCCCTTTCTTCACAACTTCAAACCCGATTGCCATGATTATACGATATTTGTTACCGCCACGAAGTGAGTTTATAATGGTGTAGAGATCTGGATATACTCATGGTCGAATGGAGAAATATATTCTTGTTTCGTACTAGAGTATAAATCGTACCGATAATTACGATAGTACGACAAAGATTAGCACATGTGTTTACGTCACCGGTGTAATTGTGGGGACATGTTTCTATTATGAAGGTTTGCTATCCCGAAGGTCCGCTATTCCGAAGGTTCTCTATTCCGAAGGTTTTTTTATTTTTAGGTTAATTCTATATTCTAAAGTATTGAGACTTATTTGAGAGGGTTCATTTTCACAAAGATTCTTTTTATATTGTGGTATATATGGACCCGCTCCAATTTGGAGTTCAATATTTTAAGGGCCCAGTTTAGAATTTTATGGGTCCATAGCTTTGAACTCTGGGCATATAATATGAATATTGGGGGGCATGTCTCTATTCCGAAGGTTCACTATCCCGAGGGTCCACTATTCCGAAATTTCTCTGAATGTTCGCTATTCCGAATGTTCACCAATCCGAAGGTTCGTTATTCCGAAGGTTCTGTGTTCCGAAGATTTTTGTTATTTTAAGGTTAATTCTATATTCTAAAGTATTGAGAGGGTTCATTATCACGAAGATTCTTTTTATGAAGGAAATAACTTAAAACATTAAATGTGATTTTGTTTTGTTTTCGCGGGTTTTCTTGAGTTTAATGTCATTACGTATGACCTTATTTCTCATTACATACTCACGCCAAGCAGCCCACACAATTGCTATGTTTCGATGCGATTTAATGTGATTACGTGTGACCTAATATCTCAATAATCTGAGGCAAGAGTACGCCTGCTAAAGGCGAATTATAACAGTTGGGGCTACAACGCTCAATGAATACTGGAGGCTATAACAAACTGCGCAGCAGAATATCGCTGAATGGACGAGTATGAGATGAGGCTAACTGCAATTGTGACTTTGTTTAAAGGCCCACTTAATTTTCGAGTCATTAATTTTTTATAGTATATACGGTTTTAAAAACAATTTATGCCATAAAATTTGAATAAAATACTATAATTCATCACCATTTGAAACGCAGAATACTTCTATCTCCTAGTTTGAAACACCTTTAAAATACCGCGTCGTATATCTAGCAATTCGCAGCCAACATGTCCTCCTCGGCTTTCCATAGATTTCAACGTAATTTTATACTTATGTGTATTTGTGTCCGGGAAGTGTTTTGGACGGGTCAAATCGTGACCCCGACCTGACCTTGACCTTTAAAACTGTCAATGCAAGGTCAATTTGGGTAAAACGGACAAATTTCGGCGAAATTTGATACCTAGGGATACTTTGGTCCGGGGAGAGTTTTGAACGGGTGAAATCGTGACCAAACCAAACCAGATCAAAACAGGCCTGTCATAACAGAGATCGCTATTGGGCGATACGCACTGCGTGCATATACTATCTATAAACAATAGTACAACCCACTGGCGCAGCCGACAAAAGTCACAGAAAAGCATGCCATCTTGAGCTGGACCCACCCCCTAATGTGAATTTTATTATTGAGGAGCACGTATTGACAAAGAGATATATTCCCTGCCTTGTTTGTTCAATGTTATAAAGTTCCCTGTCAGAACTCAGACTCAGAACGGGACAGAAAATCAAACAGTTCCTAGGTTTTGTACCGGTGATCTCTACGGGCATAATATAATCTAAAGATTATTCAAATGTGAGCTACGATGACTGAGATCCAATGGTGCATACATTATAACAGTGTAATCAATAGCGCAGGCCAACTATCAGGGCAGCGTGAACAGAAGAAGAATAGGCGCCTCGTTACCCCCACATCTAAAAATAGAATTTGTGGGTCTAAAATTGGTTGTACTAAAATATTCCCAAAATATCAAAACCCAAAAAAAAAATTAAAAAATTATTTTTTCCAAAAAATTTCAAAATCCCAAAAGTTCCAAAAAATTTTAAAACCCCAAAATTTCAAAAAAGAAAAAATTTCAAAACCCTCCAAAATTATTTCTCTAAAAAAAAAGTTTAAATAAAAAATTTATAACGAGTTTTCGGTTTCTGATAATCTCGATATTAAAAAAATGTCGAATGTTAAATTATTTGCGTGTAATATCTTTCGTTATTTTTTTTTGTTCAACCAATGTTTCAATGTATTTATTAATCGATGTTTAGAAATAGCTTTATTGGACATTGTGACCATCGATATGAATGCATACATTCCAGTGTTTTATCGGACGCAGTTCATATAATTGTCATACCTGAAAATAGACACTATTACTTTTACATAAATAATAAAGAGCGTTTATTCTTTACACTCTCTCTATCCCATATGACAGGTGTGTATTATCGTGAATTATTGGAAGTATTGAGACTAACGGTCGAAAATTGTAATGTGAAATTACAACCCTCCAGAATGAATTGTCATATTCGCTGTACACGCAATCACACACGCGACATTGGTGGTAACAATGTGTCTTTCACACCTTTGCTTTACCGAATGAATTATATTATTTCCCCGTTCACAGTTATATGCTATTCAGAAAACATATCGATTTAATGTCTGAACAAACGGGTTAGTATCAATTAAGGTTGATAAACTGTGTCATTCACACGATAATTAGTTAGCCAAAAACATGCATACGTCCAGGACACTCAATTATAGAAATTGCTTTGATGACATTGTTATAACAACATTACGTAATAACCACTTATCACTCCAGTCACACTTACGATCATATACCGAAACTACAGGTAGCACCGATGATGTAACATTATATCACTGCTATTGTACCAATGATAGGTTCAGACATGTTCGATGTTTAGAAAAATAGATATTAACAATTGTTAAATGTGCAGGTGTTCTCAGCGGGGGGAACACAGGGTTACGTAATAATAACCAGTTAAACAACTAATGTTGCCTCGTCCGTACAAAACCAATTATCGGCCTATTCATACATTACGTTCATATATATATAATCTTATATAATGTTACGTCATCCGTGCTTGCGTATGTTCGGGATTTTATGGTATAAAAATATAGATTACTAAGCTGTATTCCATATAGTGAATATACGCCGTTGTAATCACTACTCAGGACTTGTCGAAAAATGGCTGAAGAAATAATGACACCTCTGACAGTGGACGAAATTTATGAAATAGAATGTATTCTGCAAGACATCGAAGAATACGACAAGGCTATCGTAGCTTATCAACTGGATGAAGATATAATTGAAGCATCTACGCTTTGTTCAGGAGATGACCCATGGCCGAACCAAATCGGATACGGAGAACATGATGCGCCTAAAAATGATGTTAACAACTCACAACCCGGTACAGCTGGACCATCAGGATTACAAAACCGAGAAGACGAACAGACACCTCATCAAGATGAAGCCGTAAAATCAGACAATCAAACAGCCGGCAGTTCTGATATTCAAATAACCGGATATAGCATTCGCAAAAGGAGTGAACGAATCTTCGGAAACAATTTGGCAACACAGAGAACATATGAGATCAAATTAGATGAAATTTACAAAGAGAAAAAGTTAATCGACATATACAGGAATCTACATTCAATGTTCGAGGACACTATTCAAAGAGCTCGTGGAAATTTGGCTGACAATGATCTTGGCAGAGTTATCATTCACCATGAGAGTTTGGACAACCCTATAGTAGTTCCGTTACAAACGTTGCAAACGTTAAATGCTAACACTGTGATTGACAGAATCGAACTCGTTTTGAACAGCAACCAAACACTGACTGTTAATCAAAGTTTCCGCATAGATATAGGCACCATCGAGTTACCTAAAGGCGGAGCACGGAGGAAGATAACTGCTTTACATAATGAAAGTGACAATCTAAGAAATAAAACATCGATCGTTACGATTGAAAATACCGACAATATGTGTATGGCTCGGGCTATCGCCACATGTTGGTGTAAATTAAATATTTGCAGTCCTGATGAATGGCTAGAAATAACACAGAATAGAGGAACCAGAAATAATTTACAACTCATCACGGAATACAGAAAAGTACCGATCAATTATTACAACAAAATTTTGACCAAAAAACGTACGGAGCAAGGAAAATTAGCCAAAGCAATTAGTGTCATCGCAGGTGTATCAACAGACAGACCAGCCAGTTTAGCAGATCTAAAAGCATTCGAGGACACTCTGAATTTGACAATACTAGTCGTCAGTGCTAGACTGGGTAATAAATTCATTACCAGCGCGCCTACAGACGGTATAGAAAGACCCGTGATATATTTATATCTCACTGCTAATGAACATTTCCACGCTATACAATCCATAACGGGATTCTTTAGCGCACAATATTTCTGTGTGCATTGTTTAAAACATTATTCACACAAAGGAAATCATTATTGTGAACACACCTGTTTCGTGTGTAAAAGTGATAAATGTGAACAAAGTGAAAACAAAGAACATTGTTCAGATTGTAATATGACGTGTATGTCTCATCAATGTTTCGTGCGTCATAAAGCAAAACCTATTAATCAAGCTTCGAAAGAAACGACAGCTCCTTGTCAAAAATGGTGGAAATGTTTGGACTGTACAAAAGTCATGGAGAGAGGGAAAAGACGTCCGAATCAACACGTGTGCGGAGAAACATTTTGTAGATCGTGTGACAAATACACAATGGGAGCACACGAATGTTATGTAAGGGCCATACCTCCCGTTACTGATGATGAAAGAGCTAAATTCTGTTTCTTCGACTTCGAAACCATTCAACACGATATATTGGAATGTTCTGAAGGATATACACCTTTACATACAAAGGATTGTCAGGACTGTAAAGAGGATCATATATGCAAGAAATGTGCTAAGTGTCAGGTGAGTCTTAACCTAATTGTAATATATATATGTAACACATTACAGTCGAAATCACGATAACGTAACGCTCTTTATTAAAGGCGCGCATAAGTAGAGACGCTCTTTCATTTTTAAAAATTATATTAGATTATCGCTGAACGCTCTTTAGCTGTTACCTCGCGTGTGAGATTACCATAAAACAATAACATACTTGAATTCGACCAAAGTTAAGGGGGGTCTCAATATTAAAATTCAACTGAGTCACAGATGTTAAATCGAGTAATTAACTTTTTTAATTCTTGACACATTGAAAAAATGTGTACCATATTTTTTTTGTGAAAAGAGATTTGTAATTGTTATATAGTAAACTAACATAATATATAATTGTTTTAACTTTATTGAACTTGATATCTGCGTGCTTGAATCGACAATTATACAGGCTATATGTCGGATCATGATATACATTTATAATATTGACACGTAGATTGGAAGGAGTAATTTTTAGGATCAACCAACGAACAATAGTAATACGTCAACGCTCTTTATTAACGTTGAACCCATACCAAAACATTTTTTTTTTTTAAATAATTATCTAAACAAAGTGTAGACGTTTTATTTTGTTAGTTTATTATCGATAAAGCTAGAGGTTAAAACGTTCAATTATTACTTTTCAGAACTGTTTAAAAACATGGTGCGGAAAAGTCCAGCATACACCGAACTTCCTCGTCGCCCAAACAGCTTGCTACGAATGCATGCATGAATCGTTGGAAGTGAAACCGAACTGTAGAAATTGCGGACCTCTATGTGATGCGTGTATCGACAGTGATGCGAAGAAGAAGAAGAAGAAGAGTGACCGAAATTTATGTTCGGATACATGCGGGCTCCGAGAGGTTATATTTAGCGGTCCTGATACCGGTGAAAAGTTTGGAAAATGGTTATTCTCGGAACAACACAAGGGATTCATAGCACTGGCTCACAACTTCAAGGGTTACGATGGATATTTTATCATGGAATATCTCATTGATCAATCATTGAGACCCAAAGTTATATATAATGGATCCAAATTGATGTACCTATACGTGGAAAAAGATCTTCATATCAAAGTACTGGACAGTCTCAGCTTTCTACCAATGAAGTTGGCACTGTTACCGAAAACTTTCGGTCTGGATGGCGAGAAAAAAGGATGGTTCCCGCACTTTTTCAATAAATCAGCAAACCAGAATTATGAAGGACCCTATCCGGATGCCAAATATTACGGCGCTGATTATATGAGTGTGGCTGAACGAAAAGACTTCACGAAATGGCACGCTGCTCAAACAAATGCAGTTTTCATCTTCAAGAAAGAATTATCGGATTATTGTCGTAGTGATGTCAATATTTTGAGACAAGCTTGCATAAAATTCAGAACCCACATCATGAATGCGACTGGAAATATACAACGCGTATTGACGAGTTTTCTGGCGATATGAAGTTCAAACTGGTTGGTGCGGTTGATCCATTCCAATACGTTACAATCGCATCGGTATGTATGGGTATATTCAGAACGAAATTCGTCGACGAGGAATGGAGAGTGCGTCTAAGTACCGAAGGGAAAACGTGGCTTCCTGCTAAATGTAAAGATGGAACTTTGTCTATTTTATACAAAGGTGAATGGGTTCAAGAAACAAAACTTGAAGATGAACTCGGCGTACAAATTCGTGACAAAGAATTTCTCAAATCCCAGATAGCTCGAATCCCCAAGACATCATATAAAGATCAATACAGCAAAAGTTCTATTCAATGGCTGGAATGGATGATGTTCAAAGACAAAGTTCACATAACTCACGCATTGAACGGCCGTGAAAAGAAACTCGATGATGCAAAGTACAGATTGGATGGCTATTGCGAAGAATTAAACACGGCATTCGAATTTCACGGATGTCAATTCCATGGATGTGAACTTTGTCTGAGTCACGATAGAGACGTAGTCAAGAATCCGATAACCAACCAGACACCTAATGAATTATACGGACTCACACAGAAAAAGAAGAAGTTTATAGAAAGTCGAGGCATGAAATATGTGTGCATTTGGGAACACGAGTTCGTCGCTGCTCGAAAGACTAATCCGGAGCTTCGTGACTTCATCGCTAGCTTAGACATTGTTGAACGGCTAGAGCCTAGAGACAGTTTCTTCGGCGGCAGAACGAATGCAACTAAATTACACTACAAAACTGCCGTTGGTGAGAAAATACATTATTTTGACTTCACGTCGCTGTATCCAAGTGTGCTCAAATACTCTCGCTACCCGATTGGACACCCGAAAATCATTTTGGGCGATGACATTACCGAGCTTAAGGATTACTTCGGAATAGAGCAAGTCAAGATTTTACCACCTAATGGACTCTATCACCCCGTATTACCGTATCGATCCGAAGGTAAACTGAAGTTTCCACTGTGCAGGACTTGTGCTGATAATGAAAATCAACGACCTTGCACGTGTACGTGCCAACAGAGAGCTATTACCGGTGTTTGGTGTATTCCTGAACTGGAGACAGCTGTCAAAGTGGGATACAAGATTCTCAAAATATATGAAATATACCATTGGACCGAAACGTCAGACTATAGCCAACAAAATGGATTATTCACGGAATATATAAACACATTCTTAAAGTTCAAGCAGCAGGCTAGCGGTCCTCCGGATTGGATAAAATCTAACGAAGAAATGGATAAATACATCACAGCGTATAAAGACAACGAAGGTATATTACTGGACAGAGAAAGCATCGAAAAGAATCCAGGACTGAGGCAAATCAGTAAGCTCATGCTCAACTCATTTTGGGGGAAGCTAGGCCAAAACCAGAATTTCAAACAGACCGAGTATTTCCATGAATCGGAACAAGACAATCTATTCCAGCTCATTTCAAATCCAATGAAACAAATGGAAAATTTTCATGTCATAACTGATGACATTCTTCAAATGGAGTGGACCTATCGAAAAGACTGTGTGCCTTGTGGAGCAGCGAATAACATATATTTGGCCACATTCACGACGTGTCACGCTCGATTAATGCTATATGAAGTTATTCATTCCTTGGACAGAAGAGTATTATATTACGACACGGATAGTTGTGTATTTAGCAGCACTGAGGATCAAATTAATCCCCCACTGGGCGACTATTTGGGACAACTGACCAGCGAGCTAGATCCTGATGAATACATCGAAGAATTTGTTTCTGGAGGCCCCAAGAATTACGCTTATCGAACAAATAAAGCTAAAGAGACGTGTAAAGTTCGGGGGTTCTCTTTGAACTTTGAAAATTCACAGTTCATCAATTTCCAGACGATTAAAGAGCTGTTAGAATCTGGACGCACAGTGCCCATCACCACAACCAATCCAAGGAAAATATGCAGATCGAAAGGAAAAAGATAAATATATAACAGATCTGAGGACAAACAGTACCGAGTTGTTTATACCAAACGCAGACGATTGGATAACATGGATACACTGCCATATGGATATTGAACGAGGTACGTAATATATATAATTTAATCGTCTATATTTGATCAAGGTTGTAATGAGAGTGTAAACATTCGATCGATGGTAGTTATCGGATTATACTAAGACTTGTTCAAACACGTTCGATGTTAGATAACATCGAGCGTGTATGAACACGTATTACTATAAACGTATGGCCGTCATTGGTCAATTTATCCAAGGTGTCCATTTTTTCGATCTATAAAATGCTACCCGATCCAGTTCACAATTACAAATTCGGTAGTCCTATACTGTGCGTGTGAAATATTCTATACAGGTTAGTTATGAATTAGTTGTTTTTTTTCTATCATTACATTTTTACCTCCTGTACAATCTCATTTTGGTTTATACTTAAACCAAAAACAACTATGTTTTTTTTTTTTATTTTCTCAACGAAGAGTCACCATAATTCCAGATTATTCCGAATGACCAGATTAATTCATTCTCTAATTCTGAAATATATTTCGATTTACTTGTAGAAATGTAATCCAAAATCACGCCGCTGTTAAGTATTTGTTCAATCGTGAACAGTGTACACGGTTCACGGAGAATGATATATCCGTGAATTATTGTCACTTCTTCAAAACTTCTCTGATTGAAAACCCAGTCTCGGTATTCTGCAAATCTCACAAAGTTATCTCCAATAAGTTCACGAATGTCATGTATTTTGTTTTTAGGAACGCCTCTAAATACCCAGCGATTTGAAAACATTTGATTCAATATATCTTGTAAGAAATCAGTTTCAAATTCAGACCTAGCAATCAAAGATTTCAATCGTTGTACAGGAAAATATCCTTCATCTATATTCTTCAGTATTATTTTAATTTCTCTTATAAACCAATTGTGTAGTAGTTGTTTTTTTATTTCTGGATTTATAGTTGACATTTCAATTAGCTGATTGTATATTTTCTCCAGTATTTCTGCGGGTAGTATTCTCTCCATAATGAACTGACTCAATGACTCAATTTTCTTATTCTTATTGAGTATGCGGGCGGGGGGCGGGCCTCCCCTCCCCCCAGGGCGGGCGGGGCTCCCCCTCCCCAGGGTGGGCGGGCGGGCGGGCGGGGCTCCCCCCATCCCCAGGGGGGGCGGGCGGGGGCGGGCCTCCCCCCACACCCAACATCCACCAAACACATGAGCGGACTCCTTTCGGACTTTTGTATTCTCGATGTGTAACTGATAAGTAATGTTTTGTTTTCTTATTTTCCAGGTTCAAAATAAAAAACAATGACTGATCAACCCGATGTTGAAGGAAACCAACGGACTGAAACCAACGAGAGGGCGTTCCATCCACAATGCTTAGCCCCGTTAGGAAATGACATTTTCCTATTTGACGGCCGATTCCAGGGAAATCTGTATATACACATACGAGAGTGCGGTGAAAGTTCTGCGGGCCAAAAATTTCCGACAAAATCTGGAATAACATTAAATCTAAGGAGATTCAAAGAGTTGAAATCTTACTTAGCAGATATACATCAAGAAGTGGTCAGTTATCGTACCGGTGAAGACGATGTATTCATGAGACGTCATATCGGAGGGAATTTCTTCATTACGATAAAGAGCGGCATCCCGCGTGTTGACATTCGCAGGTATTGGCTGCCTGAACATTCAGATGATTTGTGTGCAACCAAATACGGAATATCTCTGACATTCGACCAATTTGAAGAACTAGTTGGAGCTATATTCGTCCTGTGTGCTAATATTCCTGAAATTGATCAGACTGTGCAGTGCTATTTGACCGACGATCACCAAAACCAGGAAGGATCTTTAAGATGTATGGAATGCTGCCCCAACGGCGATAGAACGTGTTTGATTAACCGGATGCAGACATTGATCTAAACATTACTCCTATGATGCTACGAATAACTAATGTCGTATGTTCTGCAGATTTGAACTGTTCTATTAATCTAAGGGATTTGACACTCGGCTGTTCGAACATTGAATACAATTCCAAAAAGTTTAGCGGAGTTGTATGGAAACATTCTAAATTCGGTGGATGTTGCCTCGTGTTTAACACGGGTAAAATCGTTGTTAACGGGCGTTCTGATAGTGTCAAACAGACACGAGTTCGATTGCGTCGGTACGCTCGACATATTCAAAAATGTGGTTGGCGAGTGAGATTAAATTCCATAAAATTTTTGACAATGTCTGCATTTTGTCAGTTAAATGGAAAACTTGACTTAAACGTTTTAGTGAAACTTATGGAATGTTCTTACGAATTAGAGCTGTTCCCTGCGGCAATGTTCAGACGTGAGAAAATACATTTTACATGCTTTCATAATGGAAAAATTGTGATTACGGGCATTAAAAGTGAAAAGCAGATGTTAAATATTGTATATCCTACCATATGTGAACTTGAATTACTTTCAGAATAAATATATATATGTATCGATTATCTATTTTTTTCATTCAGGGGGATGGCTCACATACCTTTGTTTTTTAGGCTTTTGACAAAACAAACAAAAACAATAGATTTTTTTGTTTGTTTTGACAACAGACCTAATACCACCTCACCGGACTCTCTCCACAGACCCCCCACCCCCACCCTCTCAACCCAGTCATATACATATATATATATATATATATATATTTTCCCAGTCATACATATGATAATATAAGAACGATAAATGATTGTATTTACAATATTTTATTTATATACATAATATAATTTAAAGAGTGTTTCTCTCGTTGTCGCTAATGAAGAGCGTTTACAGAATATATTTCAACATAAAATCCTTAATAATTAAATCATTATACATATAATTATTGGCACTGAAACGTCTCATTATATTTTCTAGACTGTATCCGCACAGTTTATAGAATGCAAAGTATATGCAATAGGGACCGCATATATTAGAACCCTGTAATCTGTAAGCATTGCACTCGTAACGAGGTCCATTCAATAACAACACGTGTTTAAATCGTCCGTTGTAACACTCGGGTTTTAATCCCATAGGGTCGAAGAACTCTGATACGTTATGTTCCTGGAATGTCATCAATATCCAGTGGCGTCCAGGTTGGCTACTCTCGTCTGTGTTAACTATATACATCCGGGGATATTGGATATAAAGAGGTAATTTGTCTATGGGACAAACATCTATCTCATTATGGTTTGTGAAACTATTTATCGCCCTCATGAGTCCGCGTGTATTCATTATTCAATGCAAACTTTACGACTCTCGTCAACTTTGAGAAAGGCAGGAAATTTTGCGTAAACGATTACAGTACAATTGTCTTTCAAAGCCGATGAGAATTTAATCTCGAGGCGTGTGTGACCTTTGTGCGGTATGACCCTGTCGTGATTAATTCCTTGCGGGTTTATCCGATATATGCAATAACCTTTCGCATAATCCTCATAAGTAATATGAACGGCTTTTCGTTTCGCATCTTTTATTATCGTATTGTAAGCTTCTACATATTCCTTACTGGTAAAGTTCGGTTGGAGTGCTTGGGCGGTCATAGACTGCCCGTTGACGTAAAATCCGACGAAGTTGCATCCAAAAGTCGCAAAGTTGAACGGGTTCTTATCGCGTGAACCGCTTTCAGCCTTTGATGATACTAAGCCAATAATACAGCTACTGGGTACGTTTCCTTGAAATAGATTATCTTCTCCCAAACTGAATGCACCTTTTGACACTGTATACGTCTTTATGATAGATTCTGAAAAAGGATAACACGCGTTCTTTTTCTTGAGTGACTAAGTATGACTGAGTAATACACCGGGGTTAACTTTCACAGTGGCTAGTCTCAAATTAGCTTCCTGTATTTTCAACTTGTATGTCTCAGTGGTTCCCGCATACATCAGTCTAAAAACATCTCTCGTCTGCCAGAATTTTAACGTGAGCGGGAGACCATTTAGTAGTAATTTGTCCTGTTGGAAGAAGTCAAGCTGAATTGATCCCATAATATCCATTATTTGACTAGTACGGGTTGTTTTGGACCTGTAATACAGGCCAGAGTTCCCGCTTTTCGAATCTGCCAGGTCCATACCACCTGCCGTGTCCTTTTCGAACGCTTGTCCATGTAGCTGTTCCTTACGTTCAGTTTCTAAGAGTACATCGAAATATGCTTTGTATGGATAATTCGGCCCGACTTGACTCACGGGAACTTGCTGTATATTCAAATCGACCTGCGAAAATATTGAATGTAGGGGTGCATTTATCAGACCCACATCGTCATTAACGGTTAGAGCCGAACCATCTTGCTTGGTTATTTTGAGTTTGAGAAGTAGCAATGTCCGTTTGAGGTCCATGTAGGTTGTGGCCATGGCGGGAATATTGAACTCTAAAGCTGCAGTGTCTGTCAGCTGATTCACGGGTCTGTAGTTTATCCATTCTGTCGCTTGTATTCCGCTGTCAACCGCGGGCGATTCAAATAATGCCAATTTAGAGGTATGGTACTCCCTGTATTCATTCATGGTTTATCGAACCAGGTGGTTTTCACTTTCTTAGGGTTATGAGTCAAATCGTTAGGTAACACCCTCTTATTGTTTTTTTTGACGCCTTACGTGCTTGTGTCAACTTATTTTCTGCAACTTCGGCTTTGGCCCTTTCAATCGCTTGCGCTATGGGTGTCACTACGTTAATATGCGGTTTTAGAACGTCTTCTTCTTCACTATCGCTATTTTGAGTTTTGTCAATAAAGTAGCGACCCTCATTATCTGGCGTTAACTTCCCATTAATCATGTCCCTGAAATGTTTTCTCCACTTTTCAATATCGGTTGGAATATACGTGATCGACATGTTTCTTCAGATGTAGTGTACAGGTCACTCTTTTTTCTGCATTTATTTTAGAAAGTTTATCGCCTCTTATAAAAATCCTGAGACGCTGAAGTTTATCCTGTCTTACGTTTATGTAGAATGAGTCCTCAAAACTCCGCCAATGACCCGTATCACGTGTGTCTCTCTTTATAACCCAGAGGATGGGGGATGATGTGTCGCAGGCTATTGATTCTCCACATATGTCCGAACAAATATATAATAAATCCGTGTCTATATGGTCAGTTATGTTTATGTCTTTCAAACAACATAACCACGCCCCTTCCAATATTAATACACCAGGTAACTCTATTGTGAAGTCGAGAGGACGATTATCTGGATATTTATCTATGGAATCGTCGCTAGTCAGGTACAGATAATAATTATCCATATGACTAGTTTCTATTTTGTTTCAAATGAGAATCAATGTTCATCTCTTCTCTTATAGTTTTATCAACATCACTGAATATATACTTGAAGGCAGACCACTGGTTATACGGAATACTTATAATCGCGGGAGTGTTATTCACAACTCGCCTAATGCGTGTATAAATGCGCCCTTGATTATTACATAATGTAACAGTAATGTTTGATCGTATTGTCCACTTTTTCACGAACCCACAGGGGTGTTGTTCGTAATCATGGGGGCGTGACTCATTCGTATGACGTAATTCATAGTCCCCCGTCTGACGTGGTATCTTCTTTGGAACTATTATAACCGGTAGTGACAGAGTTATTACCATAATAGTAATTCCTATCCATTTAAGTAGATTCATATGTAGACGACCGCGTTCTGTTTGAAACATATTCGTCAAGGTATCTGTTCTATTATTCATGATTGTAATGGTTTCCCCTCGGATAGCTTGCTCTTATTAATTTTGATATCTGTCGACATCAGACTCTAAAATCCATGAATTAAATTTGTCAGGCCATGAATGCCAGTGCACCAGGACTTCAGTTTGACCCTTTCGTTTCCTCTTTTTGACAATTTTATCTATTCTGTAAACTGTTTCGTCATCAACGCGCACCCCTTGAAGTTCTGACTCGTAGAAAGCACCCTCAATGTTTTCATCCAAGAAATCTGTCAATGTATACAAGGGTATGTTCTGCCTGTAAAACCTCTTAGTCACTTTGAACAACTCTCCAGTCCATTTCTGAGAATATTCTCGGTCAAAAACTGCTTTGGTGTGTGATATTCTAACGATATCATTTACATTGTATTTGAACTTTTTCTTCAATTTACTTTTAACACCTCCCTTCTGTCTTATTAACCACTGATCGAGACGAGACTCATCTTCATTCTCAACAGTTATGGAGTCAGGGGTGGTGCCTAACGAACGATGTATTGTATGGTTATAACTTTTCACAATATCTTGTAGAATGTCGATATATCTAGCATTATTATGCTTTATCATATAACGTGAAATCTTCTGCTTTATAGTTTTTATGACCCGTTCCGAATAATTGGCTTTCATTTCGTTTTGCGTAAATTTTTTAGATATATGAAGACCCCTAAGGTAACTTTTGACCCGTTTGTTTGTGAACTCCGAACCGCGATCCGTTCGGAGGACGCGAGGGGTTCTTCCACCTTCAAATATATGTTTCATAGCATTGATCACATTAATTGCAGTTTTCCTCTTTATAGCTTCACACCATAACTTCCTAGAAAAAATGTCAATCATTACTAACACGTAGGTGTAATTGTCGTTGTCTTTGGAAACATCATTCATATCCATGAGGTCTCCATCCCATTGACTGTCAGAAGCGTTTACAATAACACGAGACCTCGGGAATTTTCGTCTAACACTTTTTGTCAGGGAATAACTTTCATGATTTTGTAGCCACGCCACAATCTCGCGCTTGGAAATGTTGTGCTTATTTTCAGATTTTACAGTCTGATGCAACTTTGTAGCTCCTGAGTACGATGCGGGGTGACCCGGATTAAAATAAATTGAACTCAAATAATCTTTCCAATCGGCCATATTGTTCACAGTGATATCCAGCGTTTGTTCTTTATCTTGGTCAGTTTACCGGCGATTATACCCGGAGGTCTAGATATTTCACGCTTAACCCCTCTTATTTTCTTTTTTCTTTGATTGGTATGTGTCTTTTTCGATGTGTTAACTTCTGATTTTTGGATTGCATCCTGAGGTTCAGTCGTTTGAACTGTATTAACAATCTGATTATTCATCGGGTCCATTTCTTTATCCATTTCATCGGAATGGCTACTATTGTTTGCCGAGATGTCGCTGTGTTCAATGTTAGACTCCGATGAAACTTTTTTGTGTTCACTTTTTTCAGTGTACCTCATATATCTTTCATACGGGATCAAAACAGTTTTCTTCACAGACTCCATCACAAAAACTGTTTCAATTTAGGTTCAACGATGTTCAACATCAAAGTAATGGCGGTTGAGTGATTATTCACACTTTTTCTTTTCCTCAACAAACTCACAGATTTATCACCCAAGAATATATAAAATGATTTATATCGCCGTAATTTAGCTTTTTGTTGAACTGTAACTGTTAAACTATCATGTAGTAAATTGATCGTAATTTCAACCAGAACTTTCAACTGATTATTAGTTATCGATGTCAATAATGCGTTTCGTTGAGATCTTGATTGGGTTGATGTCAATAGTCTGACAAAATTCAACTCATTACGTAATAATCGACTCATTTTATCGTCGCGACTCAGCTCCGATACTGTCCCCTTCTTATTACGTAGTAGGTACGTAAATTATAGGGTCTTGGTTGGGAAACACGTCTGTTCGTAGCCTGTATTTATCCACAGTGTGAGGGGACATATCTATTATAAGATACGCAAATGGTTTCTTCATACAATCCTTGTATGCCTCAATGAGTACTTTAGATTTACCGGGATACAATTGTCTACCCAATGTGGAAATTTGTGATCCATCCCTCAAATTTTTGAATAAAATTAGATATCCTGTGTTTAAGGCTATAGTTCTCGCAGCCTTGCCTTGTGCGTATAAATTTTGTGAAATAAACAGCACCGAAAGACGGCGATGATGAGTTTGCTGCGTAAATAGTGTTTCAATCTCTTTTTGGTCAATAATGCGATGCATCAAGTCGTCTAATATTAACATATTATGTTTACCGTCAGCAAATTCTTCGATTTCTGTTTGGGTAGGTAATCCTTGATGCATGACCAAATTTTCGATTGATGATTCAATTTCATCATAGAAATTTTGATAAATACCGTAACAGTACATTATTTTCTTAGGTGGATCTCTAGAATACATTCCATTAAGATTTTGCAGGAATCTGTAGACCCATCTCGTCTTACCAGAACCAGTTGGTCCGGTGATGCAAATACTAGAACAAGGTTCAAATGGTATGGAGCTATGGTTAATTGGACCCATTTTTTTTGTGTGTTCACTGTGTCCTATTTATTAGTAGCTATACAGTTCTTATATACATCATAAGTAAACATTTGTTATGGCTGTTGTAAATGAATTACCAGGATGACACTGCAAGCTATAATATTATAAAAACCTACAGTTCTTATAACATCATTGGTTTTGGTAAGTGATGTGAAGGTGTTTGGTGGATGTTGGGGGTTGGGTGTGGGCTGGTATTATCACGTTGGTCTGTGATTGAGTGTACAAAATATCTTGTCAAGTGAACACCTGTACATTATGTATTTTCTAAACATCGAACATGTCTGAACCTATCATTGGTACAATAGCAGTGATATAATGTTACATCATCGGTGCTACCTGTAGTTTCGGTATATGATCGTAAGTGTGACTGGAGTGATAAGTGGTTATTACGTAATGTTGTTATAACAATGTCATCAAAGCAATTTCTATAATTGAGTGTCCTGGACGTATGCATGTTTTTGGCTAACTAATTATCGTGTGAATGACACAGTTTATCAACCTTAATTGATACTAACCCGTTTGTTCAGACATTAAATCGATATGTTTTCTGAATAGCATATAACTGTGAACGGGGAAATAATATAATTCATTTGGTAAAGCAAAGGTGTGAAAGACACATTGTTACCACCAATGTCGCGTGTGTGATTGCGTGTACAGCGAATATGACAATTCATTCTGGAGGGTTGTAATTTCACATTACAATTTTCGACCGTTAGTCTCAATACTTCCAATAATTCACGATAATACACACCTGTCATATGGGATAGAGAGAGTGTAAAGAATAAACGCTCTTTATTATTTATGTAAAAGTAATAGTGTCTATTTTCAGGTATGACAATTATATGAACTGCGTCCGATAAAACACTGGAATGTATGCATTCATATCGATGGTCACAATGTCCAATAAAGCTATTTCTAAACATCGATTAATAAATACATTGAAACATTGGTTGAACAAAAAAAAATAACGAAAGATATTACACGCAAATAATTTAACATTCGACATTTTTTTAATATCGAGATTATCAGAAACCGAAAACTCGTTATAAATTTTTTATTTAAACTTTTTTTTTAGAGAAATAATTTTGGAGGGTTTTGAAATTTTGACTTTTTTGAAATTTTGGGGTTTTAAAATTTTTTGGAAGTTTTGGGATTTTGAAATTTTTTGGAAAAAATAATTTTTGAAATTTTTGAAATTTTTTTTGGGTTTTGATATTTTGGGAATATTTTAGTACAACCAATTTTAGACCCACAAATTCTATTTTTAGATGTGGGGGTAACGAGGCGCCTATTCTTCTAACAGATGCTGATTAAGACATTGAAATCAGAACACATGGAAAGGCCAGTACGAGTTTTCGAAAAATCCAATCGACCCCGCACTTCTGAGCCCCCGATATTTCTTGCTATTTTCGTTTGCAGTGACCCCTGGGACACATTGCACGGGTGTGCGATTTTTTATTCAGGATTGGCACGGTCCTTTAAAATAGGTTTTAATGGTTTTTAAAGCTATTTTTAACATAATTCGATCATGAGATTATTTTGGAAACCGAAATAAATTGTTAGAATGAAATAAGCCATTTTTTGTGCCATATTATCATAATGGTGGCCCTATTATTGAATTTATTGATTTTTCTTCGAAATTTCAGGCGTTTTTCAGAAATATGACGACGGAATAGGTCGATAACTGCATATCTGTCGGGAGAACATCGTCGCAAATGCTATCAAAAACTTCTGTGGACATTTGTCCATAAATAAATATAGAAATATAGCATGCGATCCATGTGAATCGGTAACAGGAGCGTAAAACTCAACCCCCCCCTAAAAGTCAGAAAAACGCCAATGCATAGGTTGTGCTAACGACGTCTCGTTTTCGCTAGCACATATGCTAGTTTCCTCATATTAATACCAAAATGCTCTCCAGGAATCAATACTGAGCAAAAGAGAGCATGAAAATTAAAATTTAATTATAAATGCTGCTCATTGTAGCGATGTCGATGACATTGATCGTGATCGTCTTATGTTCCATGCAACGCATATTATCACCCGCTTCAATGACCCATGACAAGTTGCTCTCTCTGACCAGACGTGATGTTGAACAGAACAAGAGTGTTAACAGAAACGTCCTTTCTGTAGCGCAGGACCTCATCTTTATTATATATATATATCTTTCATTGATCACTACTAACCCTGATTTGTTGACAGCGGGCAGAAATTAATCCGTTTTGGCAATTTTATATATATATATATCTTTAATTCCTCCATATAAATGAAGATATGATATACACATGTAATACAAAAACATACAAAAACAATAGAACATAGGAACGAGAACATAACATATATACATGTACACACTTTATGTATGTGCAAAGCAAAACGAATATAGATGGAAACAGATCGGCCGGGCACACGAACAAGACAGAGAGAGATAGAGAGAGAGAGAGAGAGAGAGAGAGAGAGAGAGAGAGAGAGAGAGAGAGAGAGAGAGAGCGCCGGATACAGATAGAGACAGTATGGGAACATAGAATGAAATGAGTTAAGTTAGAGAAAAGTGGGGAGAAACAGAGAGGGGTTAATTGAAGCTAGATAATCCTAAATTCACGGAGAACTGTAGCACCCAGCCGACCACACGACCAGATGTTCACTCACAGCACAGTTGTCAGACACCGTTGTTGGACATTACAAACAAATGGTAGACCCAATACAACACCATTGTATATAAGAGGGCTACCAATTATTTATATTTGCCAACAATGGTGACTTTCTTCTCCCACTGACTACATGTATATACGTGACAAACAATTATGACGCCAATGACGACCGATGGTTCCATTCGCACCACAGCGCCCTAGTCGCCTTCAATAAGTATCTCAATATGGTTTGAGGTGGAATGCATGCAATGTCCAAAAGTTCAATAGGCAAATAGCCTAGAAAGAGGGCAATAAGTCTCTGCTGATCAAAAGAATCCACAAGTTGAAATGCCCCTAAAGGCAACATATCAATAAAGTGATACCAAAAATGATTACGCGACGCTGCAAGTTCCGGGCAAACCGCTATAATGTGTTGCGGTAGGTCTATATAACTTCGCGCACATAACAGGCACTGAGTTTCGCCAGCAAAATTTCGGTAACACAGTAGCTGCCCATATAAAAATGTACCTGGGTAAATCCACCCAGGTTTTTTGGGCCGAAACCCAGGTAAAAATCTATCTACCAAGACATCCACCAACCATCAAGACCCCGCGAAACCTGGGTTTTACCATGATTTACCCACCTGAAACTGGATAAAAACCCTGGTATGGGTAAACCTGGGTGTAATTACCCAGGTGACCACACCCAGGTGTACCCTACCTGGGTGTTTCCCACCCAGGTCTACCCTGGTGTTTCCTACCTGGGTGTTTCCCCACCCAGGTGTACCATGGTGTTATTTACCCAGGTGTACCCTGGTGTTTCCTACCTGGGTGTTTCCCATCCAGGTTACCTAGGTGTTATTCACCCAGGTGTACCCTGGTGTTTCCTACCTGGGTGTTTCCCACCCAGGTGTACCTTGGTGTTATTCACCCAGGTGTACCCTGGTGTTTCCCACCCAGGTGTACCTTGGTGTTATTCACCCAGGTGTACCCTGGTGTTTCCTACCTGGGTGTTCCCCACCCAGGTGTACCTTGATGTTTCCAACCCAGGTATACCTTGGTGTTTTTTTTACGCCGGTGTACCTTGGTGTTTTCTTACCCAGGTGGATTTCCCATTGAGATGCACCTGGGTTAGAAAACCCCAAGGTACACCCAGGTAAGGAAACACCAAGGTACACCTGGGCAGGAAAACACCAAGGTACACCTGGGTAAGAAAACACCAAGGTACACCTGGGTAAGAAAACACCAAGGTACACCTGGGTAAGAAAACACCAAGGTACACATTGGTAGGAAACACCAAGGAACACCTGGGTGAATAACACCAAGGTACACCTGGGTGGGGATACCAAAGTGAAATGATGAGGATGGCAATGAAGTAGATTTTGATGGGATGCAGGGGTATTGTTATCAATGGAGTTGTTTTAGTATAATAGAACATTAAGGAAACTGATTGTGCAGCAATACAAGTTTATTCAAGGACAACAAACTAACTAAAGATAAAATACATGTATAGAAACACATGTAATATATAAATATATAAACTCATTAAACTGCATGGGTTAAAACTTACTGACAACAAGAGTTGGGTTAAAATTTTGATTAAAAAACACTTGCAAAGTCCCTCTTCATACATGTATATGGTATGTTAGGCAAGTTACATGTACATGTAGTTGCAATGTATACTAGTACCGGTACATGACATACCGGTGGACACAAAAATCATTATTTTAGTTCCAATGTCATTTACCAGAATACATGTACATGTTGTACCTTGCAACTACATCTACAGTGAGGTAGTTTTGTCTCATTTAAACTTTCTAAATGGGTTTCTCCCTTTGAATGACATAAACTAATGTGAGTATACACATGAGCTGTGGTGTGAAATACACACCAAAAAATTATTTCTTAGTCTGAGGACATGTTTCCTGTCATTATCTTACTGCTTACAAATATAGATTTGTAATAATGTGCTGTAATGCTCCAGAAATAGTCATATTTTGTCCTGGTTGATAAGAACATATTATTTCTTAGTGTTAGAAGGACATGTTGTCTGATATTATTTGACTCATAAACCCCCAAATGTACATGTAAACAGAACATTCAGGAAAGAGACACACCATCTTTATCCTGTTTTATATCAGTACTAAGTAGCAATATTGATCAGATAGCAAAATATGCTATAAATAGATTTCAGATGGTAGAGATTAAACAATCACATTAATTGCACCAACTCGAAACAGTTAACATACCCTGTAGAATACAGACTATGATCAAGGAGGGTGTCACACACACCCCACCCCGCTTTGGTATGTGATATTCAAGCCATGTTCAGGTGGTATGCTATATACATGTACATACCCAATGTTATCTGGTACTAGGATTTCACACGGCAATATAACCGGCATTCACGATTCAGCAAAAAGGCTAGTATGCAGATATAATAGCAGAAAATCATAAATTTTTTGAGTATTTTCCAGCTTAAACAGACCCAAGTGATATATTTTTATCTAATTCAGTCTAATGGCTCTTGATATGTTGATGTTTTGGATACTATTTCAGCAAATGTGAGAAAAAGTGGCTTCTTTGGGGCATCAGCTTGTCTGAAAAATATATCAAGGTCCCCTAAATCCGATACTACATTTCAGAACAATCCAACCAGTGTCCCATGAAATGGTGGATAATAAACTATCATACCAAATTTGATTCAGATTTGATCACACAAACTAAAATTATGATGCGGAAACCAGAAATTAACACGATTCTAAGTCGAAAAAGGGCCATAACTCTCGCAAAAATGAGCGGAGCACACCTATATTCGAACTTGACCTGTATTTTGGTCTGATAAACTTACTTACCACATTTGGTTCAGATATGATCACACAAACTGAAGTTATCATCCGGAAACCTACAATTTTCAAAGTTTAAATGTCTATTAGGCGACACCAATTTTTAAGTCTGGTTTACGAACATGTGGGCTGATGTGGGGAGAAAAAAAGTAGATGCAGGAGGGGAAAAAAATAAAAATAAAAAAAATTGTCCCCCCCCCAATTTATATCAAGTAAATCTTGAAATTTTACATAAATTTTACAAAAATTGTGAAAAAAAACTTTTCGAATGAAATTCTGAACCAAACAAGACATTTCTTGTCATGAAAATATGGATCTGCAAATGATCATAAGCAGAACCGGATGCGACAGCACATGAAAATCAGTACGCGTGTAAAAAAATTTGGGACAAAAAAGTAAAAAAAAAATTCATGAAATGGAAAAAAAGTTGTAGGAGGTGTTCGTAAACCGGACTTAAAAATTGGTGTCGCCTTATGTGTATATAACTCATATAGCTAACTATTAAAGGTGCTCAATCAGATTCGATGGTCCCCATATAATTAGATTCCAACAACAACATTTTTTTTAGAAATGCTGCTTCAGTAATATCAGAATCGATTAATTGCCCAAAAATAATGCTAACCACTGTCAACTACATGTATAGTATAAAATCGCCTGATACGTTATATTTATCAACATGCTGTTCGACGAAGTTTGACCTTATTATCAACACAAAGCCTCTTCATTTTAGAGTTATCCATCTTCATCCGCAATTTGGTCTGAGACCGTCGGCTCGTCAAATTTTTCTGGGCCACTATTAAGTATCGATGGTGATAAATATTAAAATTTCAAAAATTGATATCTAATAACTCTGAGCTTTGATACATGTAGGTGGGTTCCTCGACTTGATTAAAATATTTTTACCCCCCCCCCGATTCCATATACATGTATATGTAAATAGCAAATGAGGGGCACTTAATCGGATTATGCATCTTTAAACTGTATTTGAATTTAAAGATGCATAATCTGATGATTAAGGGCCCCCTGAATTAATGCTCGCACATTACTCTTTATTTGGACTTGGGGGGTAAAAGATATTTGGTACGAGTCGAGGAACCCACCACCTATCAAAGCTCAGAGTTATTAGATATCAATTTTTGAAATATACTATTTTTCACGATCAAGAATTAATAGTGGCCCACGGTCTCGGACCAAATTTCAGATGAAGATGGATAACTCTAAAATCAAGAGGCTTTCTGTTGATAATAAGGCCAAATTTTGTAGAACAACATGTTGATAAATAACATATGTCAGGCAATTGTATACTTTAGTTGACAGTGGTTAGCATTATTTTAGGGCAATTAATCAATTCTGATAACGTAACTGAAGCAGCCTTTCTAAATACAAATGTATGATGTTGGAATCTGATTATATGGGTATCATCGAACCGGATTGAGTACCTTTAAAATGAACTGTATCCAGTATAAACATGTTAAACCTGATAATTAATTAGAGCATGCAGTCCCTGTTGACATGCGGTATCCGCTGGTAATCTTACCACAGTAATATGTGTTAACTGTGATAACCAAGTTAATTGTTTTTACCACAAAAATTCTGAATTCTATCTAGACATTTTGAAACAATAAAAAAAAATTCTGGTGTGATTACAATGTCAACTTTAAAACAAAATTCATATTAACATCGCATGAAAAATACAGCCTAACTGCAAATGTGAGGTGGACCACATTCTGCGGCGGTATAACTGACTGCGGTTGATCGCATGAACACGCCTGAATACTGCAGTAATACCTGAGTAATATAAGGCGAGTTGATTAATTAAAGCATAGCTGTAATTTTACATGTATGTTCTATAGACTTTGTTGGGAAAGAGAATATAGCTGTGCGACAATGTTAATCCTGATGAGCTAAGTTAGAAATTTTTCAATCGAAACCTCATAAAAAAAAATTGAAATTCAGTTCTCAATTTTCGAACACTTCTAGGAAATTGTTCAAAAATATTGTTAAAAGATGCCCATTCGATTTGACACTGTAAATATACCCTGTTCAAGTGTTCCTGCTAATGTGCTATGATGCGGTTGGGTCCTGCTTAATTGCTATGAATTGCACTACCCGCATCATAGCAATTCAGCAGGACCACCAGCATCATAGCATATTAGCAGGACCACTTGGCCAGTGGTAAAATAGTTTGTTTTCCATACGGATACGTGTTTTCAAATAATCATGTAATGATATCTAACATACATGTATATGATCCCATTTATAAGTTTTATTCATCACGGCCAGATAAACTTTGTATACAGACAGTTTTACCAAACTTAGAATTTTTATTAGGTGCTTTCATTGTAGCTGTAATTACTAGTATTAAAAGAGTGCTCAATAAAGTTTGTTTTATCATTTATGCTCATTTGGAATTTGGATGCTATTTAATTCTGTTTATCTATATAATTGGCTGCACTGCTAAATTTTGACTCATTTCAGTCATTTGATGTCAGTACATGTAGTTGTCCATCGAAATGGCGAACACAACCAAAGACAAATTACAAGAGGAAAGACAACAAATACATTTGATGTGCACTAAAACAGATACAGTAGTGCCCTAAGAAATCGACCCCTTAACCACAGCAGAATTATGTGTAACTTTCAGGATTTAGTCGGATATATGGCTTGTTGCCATTCATCGGAAAGCTCTCCCCGAGTTTAATACCCGTAATTCTGCTGTGGTTAAGGAGTCGATTAATTAGAGCATTACTGTAGTTACAAATGTATGTCTAGCCTCCTGTTGTGTCACTAATAAGATCTTTAATTCACATATGGTACACATGTACATGTACATGTACTATATAGTACCTGTTCAAGCGTTTACAAGTGTCAGTCATCGAGAAACTGACCAAAAGTTTTGGTAGTATATAATATAGGCTAGCACTGCACTTGGGCTACATGTACATGTACTGTAAGTGATTATAATGTACTATTTTTATATTCTGCTGTGAAAGTGTTGCTGAATGAAATTTAAGTTTACCCCGATATTCTAAGTCCGCTCGACTAAGATGGGTTTTTTCTCGAAAACTGATATCTGAATATACATGACTTTTTGTACGTCTTCCACTGGTTGGTATTCCCTCTAAAATGACTAATTTTAACTGATTAGATTAGCCCTGGTATGGAAAACTCTAACTGTTATAGCCCGATGAGCGGTTTACTGCCAACAGCGGTGATGATATGATGACCAGCGTTGTGCATGGCATATGTTGATCCAGGTAAGAATGCTACCATACATTCCAAACATTCATTAAATATCTTATTAATAGTAACCCAAACTACACAAGAGACTAGTATAACTAAGATTGGGCTCGATTAATGATGTGACACTTTCAGTACTTCATTTACTAGTAGCCTGGTACTGGTGGGCCTGGCTACAGATACTTGTTTGGCGTGTTTGAGGCCTGTGGCACAAGGGCAGCAGAATCAATTAAAATTTCTCTTATTGTAGTGTAGTACATGTACATGAATAGTACCGGTAGTACAGCACACAAAGAGGTATATAGTACCGGCACATGTACATGTATTCTCTCTGTTTTCACACATGTTTTTTTTCAATTTAACAACATGAGTCTTTTATGACACATACATGTACTAAAGTGAAAGTAGGCCTACATGTATATAATGTGCACCCAGTATACCGGTACATGTACTGATATATTACATTGCAATACAGTCCGAGTACAATGATATAGCAAAATTATGCATAGTAGAATAACAACCTTTTGTACAAACAGTCCTGACAATGATATACCGGGATATCATGGTGATAGTTCATACATTTGGAATTACCGAATACCTGAGTTTGTGGATAGACCGCTTCATGCGATGTTTATGTGAATTTTTATTTTTAAGTCGGCATTGCGTACGGTAGTCCTACAAACCACACCAGAGAATAGCAATTGTCGGTCAGTGACCAACTTCTTATGTTTATGCAATCGATACAATCCGGTTCTGCTTTTGATGTCCAGTTCGATATTTGTGGTGTGTTCTTGTGCAAAAATATAATTCTAACTAATGCGCCAAAAATCAGGTTTATAAATTTATCCATTCTTGAGCAAGAGCAACTCGTAAAACTTGTATGGTATAACATTCCAAACTGAGTATTTCTGCTATCAAACCATATGATAATAATGTTGAACCGGACATCGAAATCTGAACCGCATTTATGGATTGCAGCACGTGATGTTGAATAAACAGTTATAGAGGATATACAGTAATGCTCTAATTAATCGACTCCTTAACTACAGCAGAATTATGGGTAACTTTTCAGGATTTAGTCGGAAATATGGGTTGATGCCATTCATCGGAGCTCTCGGTGAGAGCTTTCCGATGAATGGCAACAAGCCATATTTCGGACTAAATCCTGAAAAGTTACCCATAATTCTGCTGTAGTTAAGGAGTCGATTAATTAGCTCTAGAATTACTGTAACATGGTTTATAATATACAAATGTATACTGTATGGGAAACATCAGAGGTTTACAAAGTAATAAAAACATTTGATTTGTTCTTTATTCTTGTGGTTATATACACGTACATACATGTATTCTAAAAATAAATGTCCTTTACAACGTGGATCAATGAAATGCGGTTGTTGCATTTAAAATGCATTGAGGGTGCATTGTGTCACGCCACTTTGTAAATGCCTTAATGACAGCATTTAAATTAAATGCACTGCATTGGGAATAATCGCAGTCGCATTGAAATTACCGATCATTGCGCCGAAAAAGTATACTAGTATGAACACCCAAATAACGATACGATAGTGTATTTTGCAATTTTAGTTAAAATTTTGTTTAATTTAAATTCACATCTGAATAATTCTGTGTTATTTTCCCACTCCTGGTGTACATGTATATGTTCGGAATCGGACATTCATGATGTAGTTTTCCATTCAAAATGGAATAAACATAAATAAACACTGTTGACATTAATTGTTTTATAATCAGAATCTGAGAATCATGATTCTCATTTTGATTCTAGTAAAAAGTCTTGATTCCCTGTAGAAAGTGAAACACTAACATTTTGATTATTGCCAAAAATCTGATGGATTTTAAGGCCTGCATCAAGACATTTGTTTGTGAATAAATCAAGGTAAATGTGTTAAAATATGAACGCATTTACAAATGCGTTGCTCCAAAATCGCAAAGTAGATTCGAACATGTGGTCGCTTTTCTAAGAAATTTGTGAGTGGTCTGTACATGCACATACATGTAAGTTACTTGACCAATTACACAAGGAGTCGAGGGACACAATCAATGAGGACGTTTGTACTAAAAAATATTTTTTTACGCAAGGAACGAACACAAGGCCACTTTCTTAATTTATATTATGAGCCAACAAGACAGATCGTAAATCGCTGTTATATGACAATATATGTGGCCATCATAATGGTCGACAGGCATGACGCCAACAAAAACCAATCTGTCAGGCCAATATAAAGAAGTCGCGACTTATTGCTGGTGGAACCTATTAAAGGCATCGTTCCATTTCGTTAATAACAACTTACATGTAACATTCACCTCCACCTCTTTACTCTTGGGCTCCAAATAAATATGCATGCACCAGCTGCATCCACGTTTATTATTTTTCTTGGGAAATCCCCCCCCCCTTGCACAGTGCTTATTTGGGTCTGCACGTTTATTAATATTTTGAAGCTATGAAAATTTAAATCAGCACAAATTCAAGATTTCTATATGATTCAGATGTAAAAATGATCAACACGTCTACATTAGTTACTAGCTAAACAAGACATTTTGTCATATGTTTATACTTTACTGTGAAATTGCGTTTCTTCCGTTCTCCATGAACGGATTCTCAAAATGTTTGGTTTTCCAAAAAACAAGGATTCGAACTGTCTGAACTGAACTCCATGCGTTTGTTTAAATAGATGAATAAATAATGGGAAAGACATACAATCCTAGTTCATAATGAATTTAAGTATATAAATATAAATAATAAACGGCGGATTCAACGTGGTCATGGGTTTTGACAGTGTTAAAAAAATCAGCAAACTCTGCATGAACCCCGAAGTTTGCTGATTTTTTCTCGCGGTCAAAACCCCATGACCGCATTGAAACCGCCGTTCATTTCTTATATGAATAACACAATTTAAGATTGGTGAATTATTTCTTTTGGTTAATTTAATAAACGTACAGGACCAAATAACGATCGTACAGGTGGGAATTTTATCTCGATTTTAATAATCGTACATTAGGCACTCAAGAGTAGTACATATTCAAGTATGTGGCAAACCAAAAAAACACCACATGATACATACATGTACCTGTACTACATGTTGACTCGTATACCTGAACCTGCTATAAAAATTATTTGGTTAACCACAGTTGATGTTTTGCTCAGAGTTCCCCCTGCACTATTATTTGGGTCTGTACTTTTATTAACTTTCAATGGAATTTCCCCCCCCCCCCGCACTATTATTTGGGCCTGCACTTTTATTTGGAGCCTGAGAGTAAGTTGCATTGACATTTATTTTCACGAATTACCATGCTAAAGGCCAAAGAAAAAAGATTGTATGTTTCCGGTAAAAAAAATTAGGGTAGGTAGGTAGGGAATTTTTTTTATTTTATTTTATTTTGATATTTTTTATCCAGCTGCAGAAATATTGAACTACCTCGACCAAAGTGACATAAAATGCCAACCCGTGCCATGGGGAAAGTATTACTTGATCAACACAGTGGAAATATACATTAAGATTGATAAAAAATCAAACTTACTTCATGCTTACGTATGTTTTTTATTATATCTAATACCACATTTTCATAAATTTGGCTATAAACTTGGTACAAAATTGATGTCACTAACTTTTTATAAGAATTTTACCAATAATACCGCCATTATACCGTACATGTATTGTGACGATTACATCCCATTGTCTGGGGGTAGCCAGTACACCCACCGAGCATGCCTGGTTTTTGGAAACAGTAGCTACTAGTACATGTATACACCTAATATATGCAGTGATAACCTCTTTACATGTATATATACAGATACACACCCACCATGTCTGTTGATAGTGTTCCATAAGTCCCAAACAAGACATAAAGCAGGCAGGAGATCCACTCTCAGGAAAATAAAATTGCGAAAATTTTGACTTTTTCTCAAAATATCAATAAAAAGTTTAGGGTCGGCGGGTTATTTTTAGGGTCGGTCGATGTACGGAAACATAGTATCTTTTTTCTTTGGCCTAAGGAACATTGCAACTGGTTTGAAGTAACATGACCGCGTTGCGTCAACACTGGAACTGCATTGATGGTAATTTTCAACATGGTCTCACTGAGGTTCTATCAAATATAAATACTAGTATGGTTGAGGCCAACTTGAGGGAGACAATTATTTTGAGAATATGTGATCCTGTGTTAACATGAGCCTAAGGCGACACCAATTTTTAAGTCTGGTTTACGAACACCTCCTACAACTTTGTTTCCATTTCATGAATTTTTTTTTTATTTTTTTTGTCCCAAAATATTTTACACGCGTACTGATTTTCATGTGCTGTCGCATCCGGTTCTGCTTATGATCATTTACAGATCCATATTTTCATGTATTTCATGACAAGATATGTCTTGTTTGGTTTGAACAGAATTTCATTCAAAAACATTTTTTCACAATTTTTGTAAAATTTATGTAAAATTCCACGATTTACTTGATATAAATTGGGGGGACAATCTTTTTTATTTTTATTTTTTTCCCTCCTGCATCTACTTTTTTCTCTCCCCACATCGTAAACCAGACTTAAAAATTGGTGTCGCTTAAATATCATCTGATGGAGTCAAAATCATTGAACCGTCACTTATGCATGCACATGTTGTCTTGATGTTGAGTCTGGCTTTCATCATTTTCATTAGTTTTACTGTTAATATCCACCAAAGGTTGAGGTGTTATGGAACAACTGTATGGCATCGTATGATTCGTATACTGTTATCTTCCGAGTAAATATGGAGTCTCTAATTCTTTTATCAGTCACGCATCTACTCATCAAATAGTATAATCCTCAAATATTTGTAGTCCAGGTGATCTCGACTGCACAGTGTGTTTTAAATTTCTTTGCCGTGTAACAACTGTTGTCCCAAGTTTCAATGCCTTGTCCTCCTGGTATGTAGGGATTACCAATTTACCATTGCCGTGTTTTAATTTGCAATTTTGATGATGACGCTCACTAAGCTTGTTGATAATTTTCTTTGTCGTGTAACAACTGTTGTACCAAGTTTCTACGCCGCGTCCTCCTGGTATTTAGGGATTACCGGTGCCTTTAATAGCGTCAGATGCATCATTGCCAGTTAATGTACATTAGAGTGGAACTGAATTAACAATGTCACATTGACACAGTACTCAGTTAAGACCAGTAAAACAGCAAAAGTAGTATTATTGTACAGCAGGCTTATCACTATCAGTACTTACTACATGTACTGACCCCTTACTATCGTGGATCAATCTGAATCTGAATGGTTACGCTGCAGATCCCAATTATGGTAATTTCGCAGCGGGCGAGAGAGTCTCAGATCTTTTCCTTCAGCGCACTCTTGAAGGAATCCACAGGCTGTTGTTGTAGGATTAAGGATTCCTCCAGCTGATTCCAGTCGCATATAGTTCGAACAAATGTGGAATTAGCGAACTGAGCTGACACGTATGGTATAGCCTCGTAGCACTGACTGTTGTTCCTTTAAATTAGGTGCCGAGGAATTTGGCTGGTGACGTAGCCTGTCAGAACTTTGCTCTGCGATCTAAGACGCCTTGTTTCGGGTGTAAAGTATTGATTAGGCGGTATAGCCGGGACCAATCCACCCACCACCTTACTCATGAATCCCAGCCGATTTATTTTCCGCCGTTTCTGCAATGTTGGTAAATCTAGCTCGTAGAGGATCTTGGTCATATATCCATCTTCTTTGCTCTTATAGTCTCTTTTAATGAAACGGGCTGCTCTACGCTGGATTCTTTCCAGCTTGTCGATGTGATTTTGTTGGTAGGGGTCCCAGATGGTGTCTGCGTAGTCCATGATGATGATCTTCAAACTTCTCAATTCTTCTTCTTCTGGACAGGTGCATTATGAGCAGGCCACTGGCACTACATCATGATTGTACCGGTACCACAAATTCAATTTTGAGAAAATATTCTGGTTATGGCCAGGTAGCTGAGGTACTGTTCAATACTATAGTTGATCCGTTTCGTTATCGCAGCTTAATTCTTACTGTTCCGGGAATTGAAATATTTTTTGTCACATGAAATTCAGTCTTTTTCGATATTTGCGCACATCCATGGGGAGAAATCGGCGAATCTTATATATAAGTCCACAGTTTATCCGTTTGTAGCCAATACACCATTTCCTTCTGTCAATCCGCGTTGATTCGCGACAAAATTAACTCAAAATACCACAAGGAATTATCCGCGCTCCATTTTGAAGAACGATAACTAAAAGTTAAGATTGTAATTTGGCTGCAGAAACGAAACGAAACGAATTTTGAAACACAATAATTGTATTCACTAATATTTTCCTGTTGGTATATGGTCTACTATAGTATATGCAATCATTTATTTGAAATAATAAGTATCACTTAGAGAATAATTCTTACTGATAATTAGAAATCTCTTTATTTTGTATCCCTTTAATATTAAATAATGGCCCTGAAAATTGTCTGTTTGTCAGTTTAATGTTCACTAATTATAGCTAGGCTGTTAGATAAAGTATGATATTGCTTCATTTGTCCGGGGTAGTGTATTGTCATACTGTCATAATAAACTTCAAGTAATAAGGTAACTACTCGTCAATGATGCTTGAATACATAAATGATTAATAAGGTAACAACTACCGGTCAATGATCGACGTCTTAATATAGAAAGGTTTTATAAGGTAACTAACTACACGGCAATGATACTTATTATAGAAGGTTAATAATTTAACTTCTTGTCAATGATGCTTTAATATAGAAAGGGTTAATAAGGTAACTACCCGTCAATAATGCTTTAGTGTAGAAATGGTTACTAAGGTAACTACATGTCAATGATGCTTTAATAAAGAAAGGGTTAATAAGATAAAGTTCTACACGTCAATGATGCTTAAATATAGAAAGGGCTAATAGGGTAACTACACGTCAATGATGTTTTAATATAGAAAGGGTTAATATGGTAATTACACGCCAATGGTGCTTTAATATAGAAAGGGTTAATATGGTAACTACCGTCCATGATGCTTTAATATATAACTGGCTACTATGATAACTACATGTCAATGATGCTTTATTGTAGAAAGGGTTAATAATGTAACTAATCACCAATGATACTCATTATAAAAAGGGTTAATAAGGTAACTGCCTGTCAATTATTGCTTCAACGTAGAAAGGGTTAATAAGGTAATTACACGCCAATGGTGCTTTAATATAGAAAGGGTTAATATGGTAACTATCAGTCAATGATGCTTTAATATAGAAAGTGTTATAATATGGTAACTGCACGTCAATGATGCTTTGATACAAAAATGGTTAATAAGGTAATTACCCGTCAATGGCGCTTTAATATAGAAATGGTTTATAATGTAACTACTCACCAATGATACTTAGTATAGAAAGGGTTGTTTAATGTAACTACCTGTCAATTAATGCTTTAATATAGAAAAGGTTAATAAGGTAACTACACGCCAATGATACTTAGTATAGAAAGGGTTGGTAAGGTAACTACACGACAATGATACTTTAGTATATAGAGGGTTAATTAGGCAACTACCCGTCAACGATGCTTTAATATAGAAAGGGTTAACAACTACATGTCAATGCTGCTTTAATACAGAAATGGTTAATAAGGTAACTTCACGTCAATGATGCTTTAATATAGAAAGGGTTAATACTGTAACTACTCACCAATGATACTTAGTATAGAACGGGTTAATAAGATAACTACCCAGCAATAATGATGCTTTAATATAGAGAGGGTTATAATAAGGTAACTACACGTCAATGATGCTTTAATACATAAATGGTTAATAAGGTAACTACCCGCCAATGGCGCTTTAATATAGAAAGGGTTAATAATGCAACTACTCACCAATGATACTTAGTATAGAAAGGGTTAATAAGGTAACTACCTGTCAATTAATGCTTTAATATAGAAAGGGTTAATAAGGCAACTACACGCCAACGGTACTTAGTATAGAAAGGGTTAATAAGGTAACTATATACGACAATGATACTTTGGTATATACAGAGTTAAGGAGCCAACTACCCGCCAATGATGCTATACTATAGAAAGGGTTAACATTGTAACTACACATCAATGATATTTTAATATAGAAAGGGTTAATAAGGTAACTACGCGTCAATGATGCTTTAATAAAGAAAGGGTTAATAAGGTAACTTCACATCAATGGTGCTTTAATATAGAAAGGGTTAATAATGTAACTACTCACCAATGTTACTTAGTATAGAAAGGGTTAATAAGGTAACTACCTGTCAATTAATGATTTAATATAGAATGGTTAATAAGGTAACTACACGCCAATGGTGCTGTAATATAGAAAGGGTTAATAAGGTGACTTCAATGCAGATTATACAGTTTAACAAAATACCACAGGTGTATATATCCGGGTGAACACTGTAGTAAATACCTGGGCGAAACCCTGGTGTAAATACCTGGGTGTAAATACCTGGTGTAAATACCTGGGTGTAAATCCGTAAAAACCCGGGTAAACTGGGGTTTATACCTAACATATATAGAAAACACCTGGGTAAATCTATATAAATCCCTGATTTACCTGGGTGTAACCTGGGTGTGACCTGGGTGGAACCAGGGTAAAACCTATATGTACCGGGGTATACCTAGGTAAACACCAAGATTTACCCAGGTACATTTTTATATGGGTGTGTCGCGATGAAAAATGACTCCTTCTCATCTGGGTACTTTTGGCAGACTTTCCATAAAAACGATAATTCTGGACTGCTGTGAACCAAACAAAATCTATCAAAGGTGGGTTCCGTGCGTACCCTGTGAGACCATTCAGATTTCCAAACATGACTGCCCTGTTTCGATAGGGTTCTCCAAACTGTTTTCTCTGGAAACAGAGCTGTTGATATGTATTGAGACATATAGGAGGACAAACTCCAGTTATCAAGAATACTGGATAGGTCCTGAAAAAACACATTCTTCGATGCAGTGTTGGATTCATATGAAAAGCTCAGTAATCTGATAATAAATACATCTTTAACAGTTTTTTTAGACTCGAGTAAACAAAATGACGAAAACAAGGACACTTTTCTACAATTAATGAATGTGATTAAAGGAGGAATACCAAGCAGGCCCAAGACCATGTCTGTGCTAGTCCTAGTTTTGAGGCCTTGTATAAGTTTGAGGCACATACGATGTGCTTTCTCTAGTTGAACAGTGTCCGATTGAGAGAGACCACACAACAATCCACTACCGTATAAGCCTCTCGGTAAGACCACGGACTTGTAAATCTTGAGAGAGCTCGCTGGGGTAATACCGCCTGCATGCAGGCCAGCATTAGCCAAAGAGAAGAAAGCGTTCTTCGTTTTTGTACAAATATTGTCAACAAGTTTTGAGCGAAAATTATATTTCTCAAGCGGAATACCTAAATGAGTAACACTGTCGGTTTCTGTTAGGCCATGAGAAGACATGTGCCAGTTCTTATGACGTTTAAGTGCTGCGTTAGCACTTTCATTGAAAACAATGACATGGGTTTTGTTTGGGTTGTATCTATAACGCCATTTCAAGCTATATTCGACACATATATCCACAAGAGACTGAAGTCCATATGCAGTTAAAGAGAAAAGTGCCATGTCATCGGCATGCGTTGGACACGTGCAATTTGCACCTTGCATCGAAAAGCCATATCCCGATGACTTTAGATTTGACAAAAGATCATTGATATATATATAATATAAAAGAGGGGAGATAAGGTACCTCCCAGCATTGTTCATTGCAGCATTGGGATCCACCTAGAGCAACCACCTTGGTATTTAATGCAGCAGCTAATATTGTTCAACAAGTGGTAAAAGAGCCTCCAAATTTTCCCCTGTAATTGCCTCTTATGCAGTTTATACAATAAACCGTTTATCCAAACACTATCGAAAGCTTTCCATACATCCAAGAAACAGGCAAACAGTTTGCACTGTTTCTCGGATGTATACGCTATACTTTCTGTTACAAGAAAAGAAGACATGTTGCAACTTATGCCCCGCTGGAACCCATTCTGCAAGGAATCAACTTCAATTGCAAAGGCAGTATACTTCTCCATTCTCGATAATAAAAGTTTCTCAAAAAGTTTATAAAGTTTCTCAAAAAGTTTATATATTGCTGGTAGCAGAGTAATTGCTCTGTAGCTATCAAAGGAATCTATTGGTTTAGGATGTCCCTTATATAGAGATATTATACAACCACGCTTAGCACCAAGTGGTATATGTTCAAATTGGAAGAAATAGTTGTACAAGGTAGCAATGCAGCGGGCAAGAGCCTCACCACCAAAAATAATATGCTCATAATTTACACCATCTGTACCAGCTGCTTTGTTGAGGTTTAAAGTGCGACAAAGATGTGATTTCCTTCATATTAGTTGGAAAAGTTAACAATCCGTCTAATGGGCATGTTGAATTTTTCATCGATTCGGTCTCTACAAATTGGTTGACATGGTTAAAATGTGATTCGTCAAACTTGGGATCCGTTAGCGGTGTGGAAAAAATGTTATAATAGTACTCAGCCCAAGCTTCAAGAATATCTGGGGTTTCTCGTACTATCGAATTTTGAAAGGAGAAGTTTGTGTTACCAAGTGTCCCTAATGATTTGCGTTTCGCGTTGAAGAGTCTGAAGAAAGTATCTTGATCACACTCAGCGCTTTTATCTATGTCATCGTTAAAAGAGCGAAGAAAATTAATTGATGCCCTCCGGTATTCGCGCCTGAAAGAGCATTTGGCATCTTTATAACAGCGATATAAACCAGTTGCATCATTAATTGGCCTACCAACCGAAATCCAAACAGATCTGTGATATCGCATACTCTTGTGAAGTAAGCTTAATTCTTTCGACCAGTAAGGTTTAAGAAACTTCTTAAAATGTTTCTTTGGGATATTATTCTGAGCAGAAACTGTGATAGAGTTAACTATGTTTTCATAAAATGTATCCAACTCAGATTTGTTATTTACGTCATCGTATGGTAACGATGTAGCTAAATCTGACTGATACGACAATTGCATTACAGTGTCTAGCTTCAACTTCTTCCAACTGAACTTACATGTACTATGGCTTGGAATTGTACTACTTCGAGGTGTATATGTATAGTCATCGTACTTCATCATGACGTAAATGGGCCTATGGTTGGACACATTGATTGCATCATCATCCAGAATTTCGCAATGAAAAATAAGATCAGTGTCGTCTTTGTTGACGACAATGTGATCGATCACTGAACCAGGATAACCCATGGCAGGAACGTGTGTTGCAGGTATATTCAGGGGAAAGGACACGACATTGACAGAGATAAACTTATTGTCTAAAAACTTCTTAAATGATTTGGCACGCGCATCATCACGCTGAAGGCTTGCATTGAAGTCGCCCATAAAATCCACTTTGCCGAGAACACTATATGTATCACGGAGGTCAATCAACGTCTGGATGTACTCCCGGAAAAATGCTACAGTATAGTTCGTAGACGGAAGATAAACTTGGAATATGAAAATATATCTCCTTCCCATGTTTACTTGTATGCCGATAATGCGATCATCATTTATATCAAGAGGGGTTACTCTGCTCCCGAGCCTATCGCGATTCCACATGAGGCATACGCCACCAGGGAGGCGTTGAGAAAAATCGCTAACAGCAAAAAAGTCATATTTTGAGTTAATGTGGCGAAAGTAAGGTAAATCTGCATCACATAACCAATGCTCGCTGATGCCACAGATATCCAGGTTCAGTTTGTCAAGAAAATTACTGAGATAACACGCAGACGAAAGAATACCAGTCGCGTTCCATGTGCCAAAGGAAAGCATTTTGTGGATCAAGATACTTTGCACCAGTGGAAAATCATACCTTTGAGCCACCACAGGAAGCTCACCCTTCTTTGATAAATACTGAAAATGTGAGACACAGAATAATAGCGACAAAATACATATCAAATACATTAACAAAGTAACAATTCTGCACTTATTTGCCTTCATGTCTCGCTGAGGAATGCAAAACTGTTAAAAGAGAGATAACTCCATTATGTAAATGAGTTAACTAGAGTACTGTCCCTTTTGTGTTGTAGATTTATAAACTTTGTGTTCGACCCACTCTTTGCATTGAACGTCGTTGGGCCAAAAGTGAGGTTCCAGAACGTCACCTACGTTATCTACACACGCATTGATTCTTGCCGATGTGTAACTAGAACGTCGTGTCCTGAAAATTCTGATGATGGTGTACGGAATGTCATACTTTTCCAAATAGGAATTCAAAACATTAGCATCACAATTTAATGGTAGGTTAGTAACGAAGAGACGAGCTGTCTTCATGGGATTATCATGTTTTTTATGCATAAATTTCCGATAGCGTTGATTATGAGAATAATGAGAACGATCACTGCTGTCAGATGCACGTCGTCGTCGATCAAAGTTTTCCTCAGGTTTACTTGTATTGCTGTGGCGATATTTTGTGGCAGCACCCCTTGATTCACCAGGGGAATCTTCAACAGTGATGTCTTCCAAGTATGATTCCTTACGATAAGCTGTCTGAGAGGCTGTTTCCTTTACCGAGATAGGCGATGTTTTCGGGGATTGCCGAGAAGTGGGTGATTTCCCATCAAAAGTGTTGTTTGCAGAGGAGTCACAAAATTGCAAGATGCCACGGGATATGTCAGATTGACATTGGTTTATATACAACAAAGACTTTTGTAGCGAGTCAGCGAATTCATTCATTTTATTAAATGTTTTTGTACTTAAAACATCGACGGCCTTTTCCGTGAGTTTTAGAAATTCCTTTGTTGCTTCCTGTGTAGCTCTATCCGTAGGTGTAAGTTTTTCTTCATTGTGTCACTGAGTGAAGCAATCGATCCAGATTGGCTAGCTATTTTCCTGTCTAACTCATTACACCTTAGCTCAAGCTCTGTTACATCCTTAGATACATGTTTGTTATCACGTTTATTGCACATTTTAAAATCGGTCAAATCAGATGAAATTCCATTTGCGAATCTATAATGTTCATCATATATTTCAAAAATATTATTGACTTTGGTTTCAAGAGTATCCACACGCGTCACGAGAGCAGGGATCGACGAGACTGTTGATAACTTAGTTTCTATGGAAACTAAACGTGATTCAAAGTTAGTAATAATTCCTCTAAGAAGTGGAAGCTCGCGAAGTGCAGCCTGAGTCGTGGAGATTTGATATTCCTTCATTAGTAATATATCCTTCTGAATTTCAAGTAGAGAAGAAGCCAAAGATGGCATTTGTGTGGAGTTAATGCTGACTGGAGTGTCAGTCTGCGATGCTGAAAAGTTTGATGGATTGTGGCGTGATTTGCTTTTACTGATCATTTCTGATAAAACTTCGGAGTCACCATCCACCAAGAAACATACTAGATAATAAATGTCGGATGCAATTTTAGACGACACTGATTTAGCGGAAACTTGGGACACAACCTTCTCCATGTGTATGGACATCCTTCATCCTGTTGGGGTTCATGAATATACCAAAGCTCATTCATATCTGATCTAAGATAATGGAGATGCAAAGATGGACATATCTTATACGCTCTAAGAACCATAACATCAGAATAAATAAATTTACAATACATAACATTACATGCATATATTGTTCACATCGTACAGCCTCCCCCATGATCATATCCTAAATTATATACATCATGCCATGAATCTATTCTCTGACTAAACGCCGTATAGATCATACATGTATTCCACCAGTACAAAACCTTGAAACGTTTGGAAGTTTTGACAGGGAACATTATAAAGTTGAAAAATGAGGCTGGGGATATATTTCTTCGTTATTACCTGTTCCTTGATATAATGTACTTCACTGTAGGTGAATATTCCAACTCGAAATTGCACGATTTAAGTGACTTTGTGAGCTATTTTGCTTTGCGTCGCTTACAATTATGGAATTTCTTCTGGGTAATTAATTCCATTAAAAATGTATATGTTTTATCAGCGCCAGTGGGTTGTGTTGTTGTTTGTTTGTTTTTGTTTTTGTTTTTTGCTTCTTTTTTGTGTGTGTTGACAATCCCACCCGGCCACCACGCCATTACTTAGGTATATACATCATTGGGAACCAACACAGGGTGGCAATATCCGACAATAATATTATTTATTGGAACTTTAATTTACAGACGCGGTTGCAATTCGAATCAAACCAAACCAGATCAAAACAGGCCTGTCATAACAGAGATCGCTATTGGGCGATACGCACTGCGTGCATATACTATCTATAAACAATAATACAACCCACTGGCGCAGCCGACAAAAGTCACAGAAAAGCATGCCATCTTAAGCTGGACCCACCCCCTAATGTGAATTTTATTATTGAGGAACACGTATTGACAAAGAGATATATTCCCTGCCTTGTTTGTTCAATGTTATAAAGTTCCCTGTCAGAACTCAGACTCAGAACGGGACAGAAAATCAAACAGTTCCTAGGTTTTGTACCGGTGATCTCTACGGGCATAATATAATCTAAAGATTATTCAAATGTGAGCTACGATGACTGAGATCCAATGGTGCATACATTATAACAGTGTAATCAATAGCGCAGGCCAACTATCAGGGCAGCGTGAACAGATGCTGATTAAGACATTGAAATCAGAACACATGGAAAGGCCAGTACGAGTTTTCGAAAAATCCAATCGACCCCGCACTTCTGAGCCCCCGAGATTTCTTGCTGTTTTCGTTTGCAGTGACCCCTGGGACACATTGCACGGGTGTGCGATTTTTTATTCAGGATTGGCACGGTCCTTTAAAATAGGTTTTAATGGTTTTTAAAGCTATTTTTAACATAATTCGATAAATCGATAATAGATCCGATCCAGAACTTTCCCTGGAGATCATGAGATTATTTTGGTAACCGAAATAAATTGTTAGAATGAAATAAGCCAATTTGTGTGCCATATTATCATAACGGTGGCCCTATTATTGAATTTATTGATTTTTTCTTCGAAATTTCAGGCGTTTTTCAGAAATATGACGACCGAATAGGTCGATAACTGCATATCTGTCGGGAGAACATCGTCGCAAATGCTATCAAAAACTTATGTCGACATTTGACATAAATAAATATAGAAATATAGCATGCGATCCATGTGAATCGGTAACAGGAGCGTAAAACTCAACCCTCCCCCCTAAAAGTCAGAAAAACGCCAATGCATAGGTTGTGCTAACGACGTCTCGTTTTCGCTAGCACATATGCTAGTTTCCTCATATTAATACCAAAATGCTCTCCAGGAATCAATACTGAGCAAAAGAGAGCATGAAAATTAAAATTTAATTATAAATGCTGCTCATTATAGCGATGTCGATGACATTGGTCGTGATCGTCTTATGTTCCATGCAACGCATATTATCACCCGCTTCAATGACCCATGACAAGTTGCTCTCTCTGACCAAACGTGATGTTGAACAGAACAAGAGTGTTAACAGAAACGTCCTTTCTGTAGCGCAGGACCTCATCTTTATTGGGACTTCGTGCAGAGTGAAAACTCCGAAGCACGTCGGTTTGGGTCTGTCAGTATACCCGAATGTACTCGAATGGGAATGCTAATAAATGTTCTAAATCGACATGGGGTGTGTGTCTGTTACAACGACATACACACAATTATATCAGTGTAGACAGATATACAAACTGCTGGTGAAAGTTGTGTTGTGCCAACTAACATTGATATGGGATTTTTCACCCAGGCCGCAACCGATAATTTCGAACAAAAAGCTGAGAGACTATAGATCCACATTGTCGGATGTTATGAACATGGTCATCTTTCAAAGCAGAGTTCTTAGCCAGAATCAGAAACATGTATCTGAACAGGAAGGAACTTCGGTAAACATGAACACTATTCTTGAATGTCCTAACATTAATGTTAAACGTGCATCTCCATTTTTTTTTTTGAAGGGGTTGACTTCTGTGCCTATTATGACACCCGAGAAACTTGATTTAAATCCAGTGATATTGCGTGGGTCACCGCGAGAGCTATCAGCAACAGACTTTTCGATTTGAGTGTCGGCGAACATATTTACCATACAGGGTGGACTGTTATGCATATGAAGCTAGCATTGAAGATCCAAGGACCCACAACAAACGTCGGATACTGTAGAAATGTGTCTGCTCCTCAAAATTACTTTGACACTGTCTTCACTGTGCTCATGCGGCTCTCCGAAGTATTCAGGAGGATGGTTCTTGACTATTGTGTGATTACATTTGAGGAGGCATTATACTCAAAAGCACAGCTGATCAAGTGTAGGAATCGCGAGCTCTTCCCTCGATTAGTGTTGAGACTTGGTGGTTTTCATCGTGCGCTCAAAGGATAATATATAGGTAAACGAATGCAGGATTCTGGAATTAAGGAGATGGTCATGGAATCTGCTGCGAACTTTCAGCCACGTTTTCATTTTGGAACGAATATCTAAGTATGGTTCAGTGCCTGTTGAACTATGTTGCAGCCGAGAGAAACTCTGATTTCGCAAACCACTTGTATATGTTTGCGAAAATGATTCAGTTGACTTCGCATATGGCCACTTGACCTACGCGCGTTGGGGATGTCTATGCTTGCAGATATGAGCACACTGGAAGACTTGCATCCAGATGTGTACACTGCTATGGGTCAGGGACTTCATACAGTCCGCCGTTCTCGAAACGTTTCGGCAACATTCAATGACGTATGGTCCCACCAGGGAATTGAGCAAACTCTCAATAGAGATTGTGCTTTCTTGAAAGGCACATTTCGAAGTGACAAGGCCACCGAGCGTCGTGTCCTTACAGCACATCTAAGAGAGGAAGTAATGTCGAACCTACAATGTGTGATCTGAATTCTGGGTCAGCTTCACTCCACAGGGAAGATACCCAATCTAAAACCATTGCGGATGAACAGAAAGTTCGGGCCATCATGGAAAAAGTTGACTCAGGTTTGACTAATCAATTTAAGGTTGATAACGACGCAAGCGAGGATTCGCCCATGCCACTCGTCAATATTGCCACAGGCGTGGTAGTTCCCAACGAGCCTCACTCCTCACTCCATAGAACTCTTGCCGTCCTTTGAAACTGGGAAGGAAAGAATGAAAACATTCGTTGAAGATAGGCTAGACAGTGATACAGTGGACATTATGGACCCGATCCGTCACTGGCGATAATCCTGGTCCTTGCAAACGACAGGCAGATTCAATAGACAAATGTTTCTGTTATGAACTATCCCTTGTCCCATTCTCGCTATTCAACATCGATGGAACAAAAGTGATCTTCTCCATCTTCTAGAAGACAAGGTCAGTGACAGTTCGCATCTGGAACCGAAGAGCATCGACATGTGGGTGTTTGATTTTATGGCAATTGTCCAGATGATATGTGGCAGTGCAAGTTCGAAACCTGACGCTGTTGGAGATATATTTAACACTGTTGAACGTTTAGTACTCTCAAAACTAACTTTGATGTTGTTGCCGTAGTCGCAGACCGTTATGACAATGCTGATTCCATTAAGTCTTCTGAACGATCAAATAGGTCAACACAAGGCAGCCTCTCTGAGCGAGTGTTCAAGACAGGTGACACTCGTCTGCCCTCGAAGTTGACAAAAATGCTTGCCAACTCGAAGACGAAGAGCAATTTAGTGGAGTACATCTACGTTCAACTCGAATCACACCGGGCTGCTAGATTACTTAATAGGCTAAAAGTTTATTTGGCGGGTGGCTTCACAGAAGGAAGATGTGTGACGGTAGATTTCGTCGGACCATACAGCTGTCCAGATTTGAATTCTGAACACGAAGAGGCTGACTCTCGAATGTTTGTCCCATGTTGCCTATTCTATTGGACGAGATGGAATTAAGTCGGCGGCTGTCTGGAGCCCTGATAGGGATGTTGCTGTGCTAGGTTTGCACCACTTCCAATTCTTACGTCTCAATGAGCTATTCTTCCACACTGGTGTAAAACAGAAGGAACGATTTGTAGCTCTGCATGACATCGCGAGAGAAATCGGATCAGACATGATTGTGTAAAGCGCTTCCAGCTTTACTTACATGCGCTGACTGGCTGCGATACCACCAGTTACTTCGTACAGCACGGAAAGAAATGCGCCATGTCAACTGCGGAAAATCACGAAGAGATAACGAAGATCATATCAGTTCACGTTGGTGAAGATCCTGCGCACCTATCTAACTTAGAAAAAGAATCATGCGAATCGTGTGTATGTGCCATGTATACGGGCAATATCTGACAATATCAAATCAGTCGACGAGGCAAGATTCAAGCTTATCACAAGAAGCAGTCATCGAGCGACCGATTGCCACCAACAAAGAATAGTCTCAAACACCATATTCAGCGAGTTAATTATCAAACCTATATACGGAGGCATGCAACTAGTCTTGTCTTGAGTCTTCCGTCTCCTGGTGGCTGTGGATGGAGGGTGGGAGAACGGCAACCAGACCCCGTGGTGTCGCTCGTGGACCCGGTTCCAAAAGATTTGGTTGAATTTATTCGATGCACATGCAAAAGTAATTATTCCACTAAAAGATGTGACTGCCAAAAACACAATCTCACACGTACCAGTATGTGCGGATGCGACGACGACACTTGCGAAAACCGAGATAACGGGAATAGTGTTTCGGATGATGAGAGTGCAGATGAGAAATAATAGATGGTGGTAAAATATTACGCAGCCAAATGATTGCCAATCCTATGTTTCATGATATACATTGTATACACACCACTTATTATTCAAGAAACTCTTTTTCTCGGTTGAATAATGTCTTGTCTAACGAAAAAGAACATACTAACCGAAATGACACTTCCAACTAATCACAAATATGCCAATTGTGTTTCTGTCAACTTTGAAGCCTTAATTATGATTATAAGAACAACCACAGGAAGCGCATATACATAGTATGGAATAATGGCAATCTCACACGACTTCCCCGTCGAGTAAACTTTGGGCTGAAGTTTGTTTCAATCTGAATATGTTGATAATACTGTTCGAAAAATGTCACATTCGTCGGCGATTAGTGAAAACTTGTGTTCTCCTAAGGATATATTTATTTTTGCGTATTTTCGGGCTCAGAAACTCACAAAAGTCAATATTTTTCATAGCAGCCAATCCATAATCAAAAATCGCACACCCATGGCATATGTACCAAAGGTAGTTTAACAGCCTGGGACATGATTTTCTCGAGGGCTCGGAAGTGCGGGGTATCTCAAAAACTAGAGGCTTTCTGAGAATCTCGTACTGGCTGAATCACAGTTAGTTAAATCGTTAAATTCAACAATGGTGCCCATCTATCGAAATGGCACTGACACTTGGTCGAATGATTATATGTGGTTATGTCCACTTACACGGTCTTAAAATGGGCAAGTGTAGTGAAGCACCCTTATGTTAATAAAATGATCAATCCGTCCAATCGGATATCCAAATGCAACCACGTGCACGGTAACCGAGAGATGTAGATTCACGACTTGGAAACTGGCCGTCTCCAAAGGAGCATCTCGTTTATCTCTTATATAGCAGATAACAAAATTATGTTCTGCAACAAATCATTTAGTTAACAAATACAAGTAGAAGGAATGAATACACTGTCAGCATCTATCGTAATTTTGGCTTTCGTAGCCGGAAAATCTACTGTTAACGCCGCGCACTTCAAACAAACAAAAAACCGAGCATTTTACACGGCTGATGACGGATTTCTGGATTCAACCAGAGCTAGGAGCTCACTGGAGTGTGGTGCAGAGTGTTCCCATAGAGACCAGTGTGTGTCAGCTCTGTATGTCAAGGACACAGGTCATTGTGACATGTCATCCACGTGGATAGAGGACCCGAATTCTGAACTAATAGAAAATTCTAGTTGCATCTTCATACAGAAGGTATGTCTATTGTTCATGGTATATTTTATATAAATTCTATATGGTATTTCGTGTAAATCGTATTATACTGACTCATTTTGGTCACCGAAATGTAATAAAAGTTATAAATTACTGTGTTAAATAGTGATTTGCATAAGTAATTCGGCTACAGTACACACTGAAAGCTATATCACCAGCCGTATATATAATCACAAGGCGAGATTAGTTTATGAACCAGTGGAATTAAATTTATTCCGTCGAGGTGTAGAGGCCTTGGTATCTTCGGTAGCCATGATAACGCACGCGCGTGGTTGTCGGCATCAGGGACGTTTCACAAAACACTACAGGGTAGGGTACTACGTCATCAAATTATGAGCATCATGCATGTTCTAATTGTAGCCGTGATGTCATAACCGTCACAACGATATGGTATCAATTGCTTACTAAAAACCTAAGCCACTCAGTTTCGTTAGTTTCTGGTGTATCATATTCGTACGTGTGACTTGTAACGTGTGTTACTATGGTATTGTTAAGGAGATGCACTTGGCGGAACAGTCAGATCAGATGGTTTTCACAGCGCCAAACTTATATCAAAGTTCGCGCGCCTTTTTTGGACCATGATTCGTCAGATCTTTCTCTATCTGATTCCAGTAGGGAAAAGGAAACACACAATGCAGAATGCTGCATCTGTCTATTTACTGTATTTATGTGAGGGTACCTTTAATTCCAAGCGAGATTAAAATGACACTGTTTTCCCATCCTGATCTCAGCATTCGCTGGAAAGGTAAATTAACAAGCTTCGGCTGGTGTGGCCCGGCCTGCATTAGAAACAATGTCTATCATATTCTCATTTCGGCCAATTTGGCCGGTTACTTCATGTGAGTTTTTCATCTGACGTGTGTGTCGGAATAATGATATGGAGGATTTATGTAAATGTTAGCCCAAACTACATTTCCAAGTAACGATGGTTTTGTTGTTTATTTTGAGGAATAATACCGCGTCAGATGAATTCAGCCCAAATATGTTAGCAGTTGTCGTCTAAATTTTTGCAGTAGGTTAGCGTTATTTAGTATTTGTGGATGTCCTTTAACATGGGGAAAATAGACTACTGCGCTTGAACGAGCATGTGAATTGTCGTTTTTAATGTATAGCAACTTTATAATCAATAACAGAGGCATTCTCTGTCAAATAAGGTCGCTCTATTTACGATACCAATTGGGGAACTTTGTAAATTAAATTACGCGTAAACTTAACCTGCTGCAAATAGAAAAGGTGTCGGAATCGGCGTACTCGCCCCATGGGCTAACTCGCCCAATCGGCGCGTGCCAACTCGGAATAAAAGGCCAACTCGGAATAAAAGATGCATACGGGGTGTTATATGGCGTTTGGTCCGTTGTTTCTCAATGAATATTATTGAAATTTGGTGTATATGTCCGGGCTGGGACATGGAATACAACAACGTTTGAATTGTTTTTAAATTTACAAATTTGTTGATTTTATTTATTTTGTTTTCGTTCTGAAACACACTATAAAGTGTATATAATATAATAACGAACACGAGACATACATAATTTATGAACTGTTAACAAAAGATATCAAATTCAATACATGACAAAGATGACTCAGTGGAGTTTATAAAGTGAACATAAAAACATTGAGGTAAGATTCTTTTTAAGGAATTCAACTTTATTTAATGATAATAAACACATAAATTAAAATAACAAACATGAGACATACATGATTTATAAACTATTAACAACAGATATCAAACTCAATACATGACAAAGATGACTCAGTGAAGTTTATAAAGTGAACATAAAAATATTAAGGTAAAAATCTTTTTAAGCATTACTAAACCGTTTAGCACAGTCCACTTCACTCATCCGATCATCACTAAACTTAATATTTATCTTGATATTGATCTATCAGATGAGAGCTATCAAATATTTTTTTAATTTTATAGGAAAAAATGGTCGCCAGCGGCCATATTGCATTTACGTTATATTTTATCGCGTCATGTCGATATCTAGTATTACTTAGAAATTTCACCTTTCCAGATTCATAATTGCTCCATTGACTGTAACAGATGGAATTATTCCCCTCTTCGGATAGAGTGTCACTGAAACTTTATTTTGTCAGACTGTCTGTATAGTCACTGATTATATATGGCAATAATCTGTAATAAGATGTAGCACTATTTTATTTTATATTTACATGCAGAGCTGTTTTTATACAACAATTCTAACCCCCCCCCCCCTAGATCATCATGTGATCGACCATACATCGCGCGAGGACCTGGTTGAATTAAGGGGGGTTTTTATGGATAACTTCTGTCCTCAAGCTAGATTATACTTATGACATTTAATGGCATGTTTCTAACATGGAGGGTTAGATATGCGTGAGACACCACCACTCTTCAATTCACACCAAGTTATCAGCTGTCATATTCGGATATTAGAACCCATAGCCATGATATATGGTTTATTTTGTGTATACTAGTAATATTGTTATTTTCAGTACCTTTATATACCAGTACTGTGTATAACAATGCATATACATTAATCCATGTATACATGTATATTGATTCAACGGTTTCAGTGGTTTTGTCCATCAATCTATCAAATTTGCGGGGAAAACATGGCCACAAGCAGTACACCCTGTTAAATTTCGAATTTGAATCAATTGGCGCACCCTGCAGCCAGCTTTTATTGGAGAACTTTTTCTCATGTGGATAGTTTGGGTCACCGCTAGATGTGAGCCATGTTTTGTTCTCAAGCTGTCCTTGTGAAGACATCACTGCCAGCGGTGATCTTGAATTTTACTATTTTTATGGCTAAATAATTTGGTTGATCCTACAGACGACACCCCTTGTCCGATCGTCACCAGATTCCACAATGATCTTCTGGATAACCAGGGGGAGAGTAATCTAATTTTCCCGAATTTCGTTAAAAAACATTACCACAGGCAGCAATTTGGTATCTTACTGTTTGATCCTCTTTTGCGTGACTGAATTGTTTAGCAACTGTACAGTCATATCCCTCATCTGATAGTCACCACACTTTATATTGATCTTCGGGCTGACAACTAGATGGGAGCTATCGAATGCTTTGAATTTTTTTGGAAAACATTGTCGCCAGCAGTCATCTTCTATTTTGGTTTTTATATACATGTATATCTCTTCATTCGGATAGCCAGTATTACGTAGGTACTTCAACTTTCCGCATTCCTGTCATCATTTGAAATATAAAAATTTACCTGATACCATGCACCCTTCAAAATTTGTTTCGTCGTATCTATTTTAATGACCCGTATGGTAATATTGATACAGATATATTTGTCAAACATTTCTTTGTACAATATACAGGTATTTAGTTTGTAACTAAATCTAGAAATATATAATAGTAGCTGGTGGACCCTACTTCGTCCGGGGTGTTCCCCTCTGATTTTCGGAGAATTGCGCGATTTAACCTTGAATTGACCATTTTAAAGGTGAACGTCATGTCGGGTCACGATTTGACCCGCCCAAAACACTCCCCGGACAAAAGTCACGACAAAAGTACCCGTCGAAATCCGCCCGGCTTTACCCGATTTGACCTTGAATTGACAATTTTGAATGTCAAGATCAGGTCAGGGTCATAATTTGACCCACCCGAAACACTCCTGGGACAAAAGTAACAGTAGGTATTATATTTCGTTGAAATACTTCGTTTTACCAGATTTGACCTTGAATTGATCTTTTTGAATGTCAAAGTCAGGTCGGGATCAAGATTTGACCCGTCCAAATAGTCCAGAAACATGCCTACATCAGCACGTTCGAGAACATGGTCCCACGTGAAATTGGACCCGTCAATATTGCTCCCGGGATCGAAGTAGTCCTACACACAAATTTTTAGTCGGATCGGTCAAGGTCCAGAAACATGCCTATGAGCGAGGTCAAGTTGACACGTTAAATACCAAATCCGAGTCGGATCAGTCGAGCAGTGTTAGAGTCTATAACACATACACACATGCATTCATGCATACACACATACATACAGACAGGTGTTCCAAAATGTATAATCGATAGCTACAACAATTCTATGGTAGATAGTTCACGGCCGACCTGATGCATGCATCTTAGTTTTCTTGTATCACTTGCTCGTCTAGCTGATCCACCATGCAGATCTCGTTGAATGTCATCCTCTGAAATGTGTTTGAGCTTATGTTGGTTAATGAATTACCACATGCCGCCTCCAGTTTGTGACATCCGAGTTACACCTAGGCTATTGAAATTGTTGGTAATGTTTTAATCTCCGGCAACACATTGTATACGGATACGTCTCTGGTGGGTTCTGTCAGTATTTCTAGTATCTCCTGGCCACTGTCCAAAAATGACTTCAATTTTTTATATTTTTCTTCGCATGTGAATATATTGTCAGTGAGAGCAGTTGATGGATATCTTCTGTCCGTGTCACTCGGTTCTGTACCAGCATCATTATCGCCGTTACCTGAGTCGGCTTTCGGCTATAATACCATATCATCTTCCTGTAAACCGTCTGAGGGTCTTTCAGATTGCTCAGTTGATTCCACTGATGCTGACTGTTTCTCCGGCTGTGGTCACAGACCTACTGGTCGTAGGTTGGTATGTTCCACTGCTTGTTTGAGGCGACTCTACTGATGACGCTGGCCTCTCAAATGGACTCCGACAGTTCTGACTCGCACTCCCATACACACTTGTGTTTCTTCTTATTATGCGCGTGTTCGATATTAACGCTAGCAAATTACCATTTCCTTGGCTTCGGTGGTAAAAAATATTTGATTCGAGTCGATGAACCCACCCATCAAAGCTCAGAGTGATGCAGATATCGATGTTTGAAATCTATTATTTTTCACCACCGATAATATTAAGTGCCACAGTAAACAGTCGACGAGAAGACTTTCTCTGACCAAATTGCGGATGAAGTTGGATAACTCTAAAATCAAGTTTCTTTTTTGTGTCAGATATTTGACAAACCGGCAAAATTTCGTTGAAGAAAATGTTGATAAATAACAAGTTATTGGGCAATGTTATACTATAGTTGACTGTGTTTAGAATTATTTTTGGGCAATTACTCGATTCTGATAACTGAAGCGGCATTTAACAAAAATGTTGTTGCTGGAATCTGATGATATGGGGACCATCGAATCGGATTGAGTACCTTTAACGAGCCCCCAATAATGATTTTGACGCGATGTTTGTGCGAGGCGATCTTCGCACACTGAACATATGGACGATCGAATTTGTTTTGTATGTTCAACATGCGGCTCAGGTTATGTATACCTCGAAAGACGTACAGCAGATCTATGTTGCCAAACCATATCTATCAAACGCGAACTGGCTGAACTGGAATCACGACATTTTAGTTTTCTTCAACCTTAACGGCTTGATGTTATCCTTTTGGACGAAGAACATGCAGTTCCTAACCTGCCTTTTACCAACCTCTTAACAATTATACCCCTATCCCAAAAGATGCGGGTATACTGGATTACATGCGTCCGTCTGTCCGTCCGCCTCATATATATCAACCATGGGTGATCGGATCTCGATGAAATTTGGTATGCAGGTTTGGCATCAGGATGGCTTTCAAAAGAAGGTTCATTGACGTTGTTCGCATGTTCCCTTCAAGAGTTATCCCTCTTTGTGTATCTGAAAATTGTTCATAATTTGGTTTCCGACCACCCATATCTCAATTTTCACCATGGGGAATCCCAGCATCCGTGGTGAACCTCTTGTATGGTTTTACTAACGTAAACTTTTACAGACGGACATTGAGGCACCACCTATGAACAGAACTGAGGATCGGGCGATCGCTGATACAGGCGTTGGATTTATGAAAGCAGTGAATTATACAGACGATTCTGGCTGTGAACGAAGGTGTGCTCTCCACTCGAATTGTCTGGTCGCTTCATACCGCTCAGCCACAAAGAAATGCCGAATGTCACAGCAGTGGGTTCAGAATGTAACCGCCGAGCTACCAGTGACTCCAGGCTGGGTGCTAGTGAAAAAGGTAATACAAAAAATATATAATTATCATACATTGTAGCGCTACAATGTATTATAATTATATTTTGTTTTTACTTTTACTATCCAGTTTTTATCTTGGGTAAAATTTGTTGGATTTATTATTTGAACATTTCATCTTCAATGAGTATTTAGTGTAGAAAGGGTTAAAGCGCGTTTCCAAAATATTAATAATCTTATGTTATCTTATGTTATAAAGTTATGTGGAAAAACTCTGGTATGGTGATCAAATAGAAATGGAGAATAATCTTGCTGAAAGTAGTTATTTTTACGAATATTAATCCAAATTAACAACACACACCGTCATTCTTATATATTAATTAAATGCAATGGCGCTAGATGGCGAAATCTTTTGCGTTTGTTTATCGCCGATTGTTGCGTCCCGAATTGAGATGTAAATATTTACAATTGAGTGTAGTTCAGACGACGTTTTCTATGAAGTGGTATGGTCGATTTCTTTGAAATTTTCAGCGATGTTAGTAGAATGCTACATTCCACAGGTTGGCAAACAGAGCCTGACAACTAACTTATAAGTTTGTCGCACTCGAACAAGTCCATAATATGTCTTTATTAGGACCGTATTATTTTTTGATGCTCTGCATGGTGGGCCTTCTTAGTATACATGTCTGTTACGATATTTGACTGCAAATATTTCCATGTTTGTTTGCATGGTAAGCATAAAATTTGCGCAGGATTATTTTTGTTTTTAAATTTTGTTGTCAAATCCGACGATGCATCGATATTTCCCCTATACATCCAGGTCTACTTCTGCTTGAACGGTGGGTCGCTGATAAAGGGAAAAACATGTGCATGCAAAGGACACTACGTTGGTGATCACTGTGAGACTGCAGGTAAGTGAACACTCAATTCATCTCTGTGATAAGTTCTTCCATTTGTGTTCACGTTTAAACACCATGGCAAAAAAGATAATTTAAAGTTACGTACCCCTTTCAATTTCTATTTCATTAAATAATTAGATCCATTTCATAGAAGATATTCATGCTCATATATATCGACTGTTAAAGGCCCACTCAATTTTCGAGTCTCAGATTATTTTTGTATAGTGACTTGATATACGGTTTTAATAACAATCTATGCCATAAAATATGATTAAAATACTATAATTCATCACTATTTGAAACATCTGTGTGTCGGAAGATGCCCACAGAGAAATAGAAAACTGCTGAAGACTTCCCCCCTCTGAAACCCAGAATGCAACAGAATTCAAACTTTTTCAATGAAAGGGGAAGAACTCTATCTTTAATATATAGAGTTATTCCCCCTGCATTGAAAATAATACCATAGACTAAAAATCATCTATGATAATACTGATTTTTACTTCAATCTTGATGACAAAACTCAACAAAAATAACATGTTCACAGTTTATAACACCGGGTAAGTTGATAATACAATGTGTTGGAGCTTCCTCTTTCAAATGGTATATAATATGGCATATATTTTATATAAAGTAATCTGGGGGTTCGAAAATTAAGTGGGCCTTTAATAGAGAAGATGTTGACCAAACTGCAAGTCATGAGTTCTGTCCCCTCGCTGAGCTGCTCTGATCACTGCCATCACGTACTTAATGTAAGCTTTTCTCACGTGATTTTATTAAAGACCGTTTGATTCATTCAGCATTATTCTGAAAAACTAAACTGTCCATATTTATTTGGAAATTGGCTGAATCCGATCGAATTAGTCTGAAGTTGTCCGACGTTGTAGCGCAAGATATTCCGGCCGACAACTCCTACGCCTATTAGCTAGAAGTAAACAAATTTAAATATTCATTATCCGAATTAACGCTCCTAAATTACTATATCTTTGGCTTCGTAAAAGCTTATTGATTCGAGGAATACAAAAGCTCAGAGTGAGCAGATATCGATGTTTGAAGTTATTTCTCGAGATGTGCAATTATTTGTGGCCCAGAAAACCGTCGTCAAAGGGACGGTCTCGGACAAAATTGCGGATGAAGATGGATAACTCTAAAATCAAGTGGTAATACGACAAAATTTCGTGATACTCAAGTGATAATACGGCCATATTTCGTTGAACAAAATGTTGATAAATAACACTTATTGTGAAATGTGATGCCATAGTTGACAGTGGTTAGCATTATTTTGTTGTAATTAATCGATTCATGCGGATTGCATGTAGTTTTCAATTTCATTTGACTGCATGGTAAACTGAAGTTTGGCTGGTGTCCATTTTGGTTAATTTCGTGTCAAATCGGACCGCGTATCTTTAAACCTTGACATTATAAGCAGTGCAGTTTCCTCTATATGCGATGCTACCTATATGGGAGACTCGCATGTATGAGAGAATGCACTGGCACTAGATATGTAATGCTGCACCAGTGCAGCTCCGGCCTTGAAAGGGTTAAAGTCACAGTAGCTCGGAACCCCAAATTACACCTAATAATGATCGGTTGTGTCATATTGCGTCCCACATGCCCCTCACAATAATTCTTGTTTATTAAATTCTTTGAAAAACATATTCAGCATCGAACAATAAAGAGTGTTCATTGTTAACTATTCCATTCCTGTTATTGGGTAAATAAAGAGCGTTCATTGTTAACTAGTCCATTCCTGCTATTGTGTAAATAAAGAGCGTTCATTGTTAACTAGTCCATTCCTGTTATTGGGTAAATAAAGAGCGTTCATTGTTAACTAGTCCATTCCTGATATTGGGTAAATAAAGAGCGTGCATTGTTAACTAGTCCATCCATGCTATTGTGTAAATGAAGAGCGTTGTCTCAACTTGTCTGACTTATATGTTAAAACAGCTGGAAATTTTAATGATTTTATTTTTAAGAGTATTTTAGATCTTTACATCGGCATAAAGTATGTATCCACCTACATGCATATTGGCACTAGATACTACCTAATTACATACATCATTTTGGGGATTAAAATGAGCTACGTCCGTTTAAGAAAATATTTGGAAAGATTTTTTTAACGTAGACTCGTTTTGTTGATAGAAAAATCAACAGAGCCTGGTTTATTTGTTAGCTGGATGATGTCGCCTAGCTGTGGTATTGAGTACCCAGAGCTAGTGGTACTTTTTGAAGACCAGCGTAAATAAGTAGCACAAGTGTACTCCGGCTCTGAATTCCGCCGGTCTGTGCAAGAAATCAATGTGCAGATTAAAGAGTGTTGTTTGAGCACTTTCAGAAATACGTACCACATACGTCACTTTGGCCGTCTCTTGAAAATAATAAATTTAAATTGTCCAACTCTTTAGAATCCGGGTACCGGTCCTTCAGACGCGTTTCTCTGGTTCTCGAGTCAAGCATCTCCTCTCCATATTCGCACTTAAAAATATTTTAGAAAACGTCGACCACTCCAACGACGCGGGGCCTATCGAAGACGATGGTGGTTGCTTCTTTCTACTGTGTTGAGAAATCTTATGTGGCTTGTGCAGCAAAAATGTTTATCCTCGATCAATATATCTTTTAATTTTTAATAATTCTCTAATAACGACAAGGTACGTGATTCGAAAAATTTATAATTTTAACGATTATGTGAAGCAAGAAATCACATCAAAGATTCTATATACCGTACCAGTCAGAAGAAGTGGTAAATTGAGGCGCGCCTTTATTGCGATATTTAGCGCGCTTAATTTGGAAAAAAGCGCGATTATATAGCGCAATAAAGAAAATCTGTCGCTCTTAATATTGCGACATTGAGCGTTGTATACAGGATATATACCTACTAAAATTATCGAATTAAACGGAGCTGGCTCATTTGTACCTCCAATTTATACCTCGGTAGTCGGTACCGTATTGGTTATTTGGTAGTTGGAATTAAAGCTATTTATTTTGTTTCGATTAAGCTAGGTTATTATTATATTTTTTATTTCTTTCATCCACCCACCATAAGTCCCAAAATCACACAGCAACAGGCAGCAAGTTTATCGCCTAAATTTAGTTTATCGAGAAATAATCTTAATTGCTAATTAAGTGACGACCCATTATTTATAGAATTCCGTGAATTGGCAGCCTATGATTAAATTATACATCGATAAATACATTAAATACTGTTATACAGACTTTATATATAAAAGTGTGCGTGATACATATTAAGTTATGACAGATGAATTCGATGTTATAAAGAAAAGAGAAGAATTTTTTTATTTGGAATCGATTAGTTGCCCAAAAATAATGCTATCCACAATCAACTATAGTATAAAATTGTCCAAAACCTGTGATTTCTCAACATTTTGTTCAACGAAATTTTGCCGGTTTGTAAAATATCTGACACAAAAAAGCCACTTGATTTTAGAGTTATCCATCTTCATCCGCAATTTGGTCAAAGAAATTCTTCTCGTTGACTGTTTACTGGGCCACCTAAAAATTCAAATAAAATTCGGATTGAGTACCTTTTACAATTTGGAGATGTATTAATACTGAAAATAAGAATAAAGTCAATCTAGTTTTATGTATATAATTGTTGCTGATGGTTGTTTTACAGACTTTAATGATATTTCGCAATAACTCACTTCGAAGGCATTGAGTCCCGTTAATATGTCGTTCAGTGGGGGGGGGGGGGGGGGGCATTTGTATCTAAATAAAATATATGTTTAAGTGACGGCCCTTATTAGGGTATTGCAGATTATTTTCTTGGAAGAAGTGCTCTGTGATAACTTGAATAATATCGAAACCAATTGCTGAATAGGTTGTTTGCATTCACAGATGTCTAAATTAACTTTACGTACAGGTGTCTTCACCCACATGTGTCTGTAACGCGCTCCGCTACCCCCCCCCCCCCCCATTGCACCGCCCCTATGGCCTATACACCGACTATATATACGTGCCTGCTTCGCGTTAATGGTACTATAATAATCATTTACCATTAAAGTGAAGCAGGTGCATATATAGAGCGTCGGCATATAGGGGCAGTTCAATGGGCTGGCTGGCAGCAGGGCGCGTTACAAGCCCCTGTGCTTCACCAAACATTAACTTCACATGATGTAACTATATATAGTTGGCCGGAACTAGGTCCATAACTATTTTACCATATCATTCTATCCGCTATTTTGTTCTATGTTGATATTGATTTTGTTTTTTCATCCGCAGTGTTCCAACATGGAATAACTATAAATAGATTACGATATATGTGTTCATGTTTTTCTCTCAGTTTGTCCAACAAACTACGAGTTGAAGGTCGCCGGTGCCAAGGAGATTTGCATCAGACTTGAAGAAGCACCCCTCAATCAGTCTGATGCCCAGGCTGTATGTCAGAACGAGGGTGGTCACCTCGTGAGGGTGGATAGCATGGATGTTGCAAGCGCAGTTATGAGTGTGGTGATGAGTGTGGTGATGACAACTTCTTGCAGTGGGTATATAACAAGTATCAAAATGAGCTAGTTACATGTACCAAACAATAATCACAACAACTGACGTGGTAATAAAATTGTACCCGCAAATTTGACATATTACCACTTTCTTTAATGAATGGATTCTCCCATATACGCACATTTATCAACGCATACAATGGAATCGTCCTTTATTCACTTACTTTTATTCGCATACACATATACAAAGGGGATCGGGGCACAATTTCAACTCCGGCAGCCCCTCCCCCGTATACAAAAATTGACAATGCATTGTTATAAGATGATAAAAAGGCATCTGAAAAATGGCTGTGGTGGACAGTCTTGACAAATATGACTCGGGTATCGAGGAGACCATTGATTCGGCATCAACGCTCTTCGTTCCCCATGCAGAATTAAGTCGTTTAAATCTCATGTTAACAATTTGGAATGATAAACTTTGAACATGTACACATGTGTAGCTTCAGGCGCATATGGAAAGTCAGAAGGTAAACCCCGCAGATAAGACAATATGTGTCATACACCCACTATACAACATCCGCAAACTGTGCATTTCGTAAATGTAACACGAAATATTTGTCAGATCAGAACGACCACATATAGACAACGCTACGGAAATGAATCAGTAGCAACTTTTCAGACTATTGAATAGACGGAAAGCGAAATGTAATTCCGATAAATATATGGGTTTTTTCACGTTCGATTGAACCACACTAAGAAACCCACAAGAAATCACAAATGCGATCGAGGGCCGACTATACTATGAACGCCTGTATTATCCAATGGAATCAGACACATTTTTAACCAGGACCATCGTGAATATGTTAACGGATTCATTGACAATCTTGCATATCGTCGGTGAGCTTCCAAGACCTGGTAGCGACAGTTTTGGCGGGAAATATTGTTATTGCAGATTCGGAATCTACTGGTCTTATTACACCGCTCAGCCAATGGGAAATCCGGTGTGCTGCCCCGTGACCCGCCCGATACAAGGTTTTGTGCACTTAGATTTTTTTTTCGGCGTTCTTGTTTTTTTCTTTTTCGAGGTTTTGAATCTATTCATAGATTTCAAACTATATAGAGACAAAGAACAGATACCAGATATTAATCCTGCCTGTACTAATTATAAAATGTCCTACCGGAATTAAAATATAGATTTTGCTTAAAGACATATTATGTACTTGTTCAGGTGCATTAAATTGATAAGTTAGTACTCAGGCGCTATGCTAACCTGGTGAATGTAGCATTATACTAACATCGCAGAAAATTTCAAAGAAATGAAATATCCCACTCCAAAGAAAACATTGTCTGAACTACGCTCAATTGTAAACATTTACATCTCAATTCGGGACGCAACTATCGGCGATAAACTAACACAAATGATTTCGCCATCAAGAGTCAATGCATTTAATTAATATATAATAATGTCAATTTAGATTAATATTCTTAAAAAATAACTACTTTGAGCAAGATTATTCTCAATTTCTCTTTGATCAACCTACCGGAGTGTTTCGCATCACTTTAAATGCCTGGTCAAATTATAATCAAAGAAACGTTCAATACATTGGCAGACAAGTTATTCATAAGTGCCATGGATGTAAAACATCCAATGGTGGGGTGACGATTTCAACTTTATGAAGTTTTTTGTCTCACCTGTAAAATCTACAAAATTGCCGATACGAGGTCTTGGAAGCTCACCGACGATATAGCAATAACCGTGAGTCTACTTTCCGTGACAAACTTCTTCTTTATCCGGTGTCAGTTGATGAATTTGAAAGCATTCTTAAGTCCATGAATAGGGGCAAAGCTCCAGGGCCTGATATGGTATATGCTATGAACATCTCGTTTATGGAGGTCATAATTTAAAACAATGTATCGCCCGCGAAGCAAAAAGCGAAAAATAGGTATGATGGTTTATTTATACAAAGGGGGAGATAAGCCTAAAATAAATGTTGATAGTTACAGAGCCATAACTCTTCTTCCAGTGATGTATAAAACATTAGAGAAAGTAATTTTATGCCGAATAGAATGTAACACGCCAAATCTCATTAATGTACACCCCCTACAAAACGGCTTCCAGCATTTCAGTGGGTAACATTTTAATTCTCTCGATAATTCCTAATTTACAAACACTCTGTTACACAGAAACTGTTTATTCAGGAAATCCGCTGCCCCATCGGTCAATGAACATACGTAACATATACAGTTTCTCACAATGGTGCTAAATTAGCCACTTCTGTTATCCCTTTACCCAACAAACCGGCCAAATAAAGCTTCAACAGCCTAAAATATCTTCGGTCTGTCTCAATAGAACCATACAAATATGGATATCATTGGAACCGGCTCCTTGACCACATTGTGATAGTTACAGTTAGCCCTGTGCCAATGCATTCTCTTATATATGCGAGTCGACCATATGTCGCCTCGCATATATAAGAGAATGCATTGGCCTAAAACACTTTTTACCATTTTTTCTTACATTCTTTAACAATTTTATAATTTTTAATGTGTTAAGCCAATGCATTCTCTTATATATGCGAGGCGACCTATGGTCGACTCGCATATATAAGAGAATGCATTGGCACAGGGCCCTTCTGTTGGGTAAAGGGTTATACAATTGGTGGCACTAAATGTACCTGTACACAGTAACCATTTGAGCTAAATGGCGTTCTAAAAGTAGTTAGTTCTTATTATAATATTTATAACAGCCAATAATATCAAAATATGTTTCTTAATTTAGCAGTACAGTGACTCGCCCTCGGATTAATAAACTAAGTTGATGGATGCTTTAATTCATATACACTCTAAACTCTCTGTTATATATATAGGTTACACTGGTGTAAATGTTTTCCATAGGCCTCAGTGCTAACGTTTTAGCGTATGCTGTTGGCTATATGAACCATGGGTCCAATTTTTTTTTTTTAATCTGAAAAATTGACATTTCGGGAAACTTTTTACACAAAAAAATCATATCTGTCTAGCAGGGAATTCGCCTTTAAATCTTGTGTTTTCGTAACTAGTGTCAGATCCGCATAAAAAAATACTGTCATATGTTAGACCACACCAACAAATTCAAACTTCACTACAAAGGGTTAATTCCTGTGCCAATGGCTATCTTACCTATGGGAAATCATAGGGAAGAGGTTAGTCCAAGTCTTCTCGTACTAAAGCCGGCTAAGATATCGGGATGGAGGTGCCGGTCTTTAGTCCGAGTTCCAGGCCCATGAAACCACAATTATATGAAATAAAATATCACAATTGCTACAATAAACGGATAGTTTCCGCAGAAGACATGCTATTTTATCTGAAACCCACATCGGTTGTGAATTGAAAGCGGTAATTTAATGTGAAAAGAAACATTTGCCGCAGTGTTTACATATTTTTTAAAGTATGCGAACTCAGTTGACCTTGCGAACTGCGTTCGGCATTTTCCGTTGAAAATATTCCGTAGATTTTGGACAACAACGCAAATTACGATGAATTCTCCATTGTAATCGTAATTATGTGTGTCAATAAATAAAATAATAAATAGATTAATTAAACATTGGAGATATAAATGTAATACACTAAATAAATGAACCTTAAGTTTGAAAAGTCCCACTAAAACGGAAGAACTATATTTCGAAACTGTGTGATTCGGTTCTCCGATTATTTTATCAACACAGATGTCAAATGCACATCACGCATGGCAAGTCAGACACAAGAGTTCTAATTTGCTCCAATTTTGACAAGTTGTTTGCGAAAATTGTCAACAAAACTACCGTTCTGATCCTCCATTATGTCATTAAGTTTTTAGTGCGGGAATTGTTCTGAAAGCACATAGAAAACTGGACTTTCGGGCGATCGGTTTTCGCTATTTTTGTTCGGAAAACCCGCGCTATATATAGAAACGGAAAGTAGAATTAGTAGAACAAACAGCGGATTATGCCGAACTTATTCGGACCACTTCGGCTTTCGGTTAAAATGTAAACAAACAGAGAAACAAATCGATGTGTGTGGCAATCAACCGGAATATTCTATGTGTAATTTAACATTAAAGTTAGATTATTATACACCATTATGACCATAAGATGTAAGCCTTTCCGATGCATATAGCATCATGTATTGATTTGCTAGGTAAATCCAGTAAAATACACCACAAATTCCCGCCACAGATCGTGGGCGTAAGTCGTGTCAAAGGATTGGTATACAAGCGGTCTTGGACTAAAGACCAGCATCGCCATCCCAATATCTTAGCTGGTTTTAGTACAAGAAGACTTGGACTAGGAAGAGGTGTGATGATTTTTTTATGCAAAAAGCACACAATCAGGGCCCAGTGTCTATTTTATTCTCTCCTATATATTCCTCCCGCATCCGCTAGAGGTCTCTCCGAACCTTATTTACACCAGTGTAACCTATACGGAGGCATTAAACATTGGCTAGGAAAGGCCTACTAAGTGGACACATGTATACATACTTAACTTGAATTTACTTGATGTATTCTTGTATCGTTCATTCGTACACACGATCTCTTTAGTATCGTTCAGTTATACCATTATTAGCACACATGAACTCTTTAATATCGTTCATTTATAGCATTATTAGCAGAAATATAGTCTAAACTCTCTTGTATATGGACTCATGACCCTTCAGTAACAGATAGTGGACGCACGGACGTGCTGACTCAATCCACATTTGTCCCCCGAAAATTTTAGGAGGACAAATGTGGATTGAGTGCTTTTGTGGGGGGGGGGGGGGGGGGGGGGCGTGCTTTCAATATGATCTTTCCTTCACCCCTCAAATACTAATATATATATGTTGCACGAAATTGTGAATCGGAATGGGGGTCTAGTCCCGGGATTCTATAGAGGTCCGATAGGCTCTTTCGAGAACCGCTCATGCTAATATATAGGTTGCACTATATATGTCTGTTTAAACTTATTTCATTTCCGAGATGTCTGTGGTGTCTATGAATTAGAACCTTATATCCAAATACTGTATGTGGGTGTTAAGTCATTTTATAACCGAGAACATTTAAGGGTAGCTGACGAGAAGAATCTAGATAGTTTATCATCACTGGCAATGCTAACATACATTTGCAGAGGACCAGGGACGTGGCTAGAGGGTCTCCTTTGGGGGGGGGGGGGGTGTGTCCACCCTTGCACCTCAATACTAATGCCTAATATCCTATATATTCATAAACCATGGTTCTATATTCCCGGTATGACAACATTTCAGATATTTTAACCTGAAAAATTGCATAAATCCTAACATCTAGTGCTCTAACTCCAGACAAATGCACACGGCTGGATGACCATGGTTCCTCGACCCGGTGTGAGAAAATTTTGAAAACTATACAAGAAAATCGCAAATCCTAGCATCTCGACTAGCCTCAACTGAAGCTTTCCTAGTGTTGGAAATTTCAAACCTTATGCCCCTCCTCAAGTTGGTAAATTCTCCAACTGATGACCATTTCAGTCCACAAGTTTGACCAAATGTAGTAAAATATTGTGTTGTTAAATTAATTAGCAGTTTTGAATTGGCCACCGGGGAAGGACAATGACACACCGGGCCGACCATGGTTCGGCCCGGTGTGAGAAAATTTGAAATCTTAACATGAAAATCACAAAATCCTAGCCTCATCAAGCCTTCCTACAGATGGAAATTTCAAACCTGACACCCCCCACTTAGGTTGGAAAATTTCCAACTGATGACGATTCCAATGACAATGTTGACCAAATGTATGGAAACTATTGTTTTCTTAAATTAATTAACAGTTTTTTGACTGCCCACGGGGTAGGGACCAGCAGGACACAAGCTTTCCAAGTGTTGGAAATTTCCAACCTGTTACCCCCCTATGGTTGGAAAATTTCCAACTGATGCCCATTTCAGTCCAAAATTTTGACCAAAAATAGGAAAATATGCAAATATGGCTCCAAAAACAATTAATTCCCCCCAATAAATTGTTTGAAAATCAAACTACAATAACATTTTCAACCTATTGGTGTGAATTTCCAACTAACGTTTTGGCAGGTATGAAATTTCCAACTGTTGAAAATTTTGACCAAAGTTGGGGGGCCCAAACCCCCCCCCCCCTGTCGTCACGTCTCTGCAGAGGACGTGTGTCCCAATGAGACATTGCATTCTTTAATTTCCTTCGTTATTACATGATTGGCAAAGAAATTAGATGCATTTTCCATGATATCAACAAGGCCTTCTATTATATTATGTATAATATGTGCTAGTTCTTGAGAATAAAATATTGTTTTTTTTGTTCAATCTTAGCTTATATATGTCTAAAAGAATTGCGATGCAATGGATATTTAAAAATTAACATATCATACATTATTTAATGCAACGTTGTAAATAATGTTATTATTCGTGTAACGTTGTCACTAAGGCCAAGACCAGAGTTATCACAGTGACACGCGGAAGGGTGTGTGATTAGTCCAAATGACTCCAAATGCTTTTAACTAACAATTTATTTCAGGTTCTGGAATTTGGATAGATGGATCAGATGTCAACACTGAGGGAACGTGGGTTTACTCGAATGGGGTGCTGATGAATTGGTTCAATTGGGCTATAGATCAACCATTCATCACAGACAATTGCTTGTATTTGAATTACACCATACTGCAGTACTTGAATTTTTGTGTGCGGTGTGAAGCCATGATATGCTCCATCTGTCAACTTGACCTTTGAAGATGCACTGTCCCATTCGATACCAAATTATTCAAAAATTTCCGAAGCCAATTTTCAGCTTACCATGCATGCAAAAGAAGATGTATAAATACCTGCAACCGCCATGGATTACATGGAACAGACATGGGGAAACTCCACAAATCCACCTCTCAGTTTTACGATGGTGGGGAATCACGTGGTTTCTAGTTATCAGTATCACGCATTCAAATTGGACGAGGTGATCGCAAACGCGACCAGAAACGAGGAAAAACGTAATAAATTAGTATAATGATATATTACATAGTATTTTGGCAGCTACGAGCATATGATATACTATTTTACAAACAAGCTGATACCTCATTTGTGTCCAAAATTCTGACCAAATTTGCAATATTAGTTAAAGGCACGAGAGGCCTTAATTGTCGAAAATATTCATATTTGTTCCAAACACCGTAAACAGAAAAACAATAAAACGCATACAGTTTCGTTCATATATACCGTGACCATCGCGTAAACAGCATGTTATCATAAATACCTACTATATTTTACCCAAGCAAGAGCCTGATTGTGTTACAGAAGACAGCACAATGCTACTGGCTAATCACACACAAATGGCATAAACGCTCTTTAATAGTTCCATATCAGGAATTCACCAACAAAGAACGCTCTTTATGTTTACCATCATAATATAAACAAACACCAGAAAAGTTACTTTTTATGCTTTTGTTTACATAACAATGGTCAAAGATATGACAATAACATACTGTTTGTGCGATATTTCTTATCTGTATACGGACAAAGTCTGTCTACATTTTGATGTTCTTTCTGTTTGTGGCGGTTTTTGAGGGGTGGAAATATCTTCACAGCATACCCACCGCCAAGGCCAACCGTACCTTTAAAGGAGTATTTCCGAACAAATAAGGTAAAAAAAAAAAAAAAACTAGCATGTGCTCGTAACAGTCAACATGCTATTTTATGTGTCAGTTCCTCATTTATTATGTTTTTGGATGTTTGCACTCGCCTCGACCATTTTGAATTTTGAACAACCTCGAAACCACGTGATTCCCCACCGTGTTTTAGGAAACTAAAGCATGGCCCACTTTGTTAGAAACGACCACTGAACTTTTTGCTCATGACAAAAAATCGAAACTGGTTAAGATTACATACTTTGGAAGCCGATGTCAAAACCTCCTATCCGTGGGCTCATGGGTTAAATTGCTAGAATTTAAACGAAGGATAATATCTATGGAATGGGTAGTGCTGAAAACACATTTTATATTTTGAAAAATGTGTTTTTGAAGCCATTTTCCCCTAATCTTTGTTGAACAAAATGTTGATAAATAACACGTTTTGGGAAATTTTATGCCATAGTTGACAGTTGTTAGCATTATTTTGTTGCAATTAATCGATTCTGATAACTTGATGTTGCACTTGAAATGTTCTGACAGGGAACTTTATAATTATGAATAAACAAGGAAGGGAATATATTTCGTTGTTAATACTTGTTCCTCAATAATCTACTTCACATTAGGGGGTGATCCGAGCTCGAGATTGCATGCTTTTCTGTGACTTTGTTGAGCAGATATTGCAATAAACATAAGGAGAAATTCCATAATTGTAAGCGACACAAAACAAAATGCCTCACCAAGTCACTTGAATTGTACAATTTTGAGTCGTGGCCTTCACCTACAGTGAAATACATTATTAAGGAACGGGCGTTCATTTTAGTCTATATATACTTTATAAGCATGGCGTCTGATTTATAAGCATAATAAAGATCAGTACATGTTATCCCAAGGTGGCATGGGCAGAGGAAACCAAATTTTTTTTTATATTTTTGAGAAAGATTATCTTGTTTCCTTGGAATCAATCTTGAAATTGAAAATTGAAATCTTTGATATATAAAATATTTAATAAACAAAACAATGATATCACATAATTTATGCCAAATTAACCCTTCACCATGTGAGGATCACTGAAGCCATTGTCTTTCAGCCAGGGTTCACGCTGTACATGCAGGGGGCCAAATTGGACAATGACCAGATTTGTCTAAAATAAGTAGCGTTCAGATGAATCAGTTGCATCTGTTGCGTTGGTCCGTACGTTGCATTGACACGATCTGTTGTCTTTGTTAAACCACTGACATGAGTGCGTATGTTGAGTTAAGACGCAGAGCTTCAAATTAATAATTACAGCTAATAAGTATGACAGTGGAATAAATGCACTATTTATCAGCTAGTCCTATGTTATAGTTTTTGAGGCTCGCATCAGAGCACACTTGAAGTGTCAATTTTCACTGAGAGATTAATTTGTTTTTCTCAAAGATTATATATATTTGGAATATAAATTTGGCCAAAGATTCTGAAAAATGGCCAAGTAAATTTCAATATGCCCTGATATGGCCAAAATAATTTTCTAGCCAGTGCGAACCCTGCTTTCAGTGAGACAATCAAATTCAATATCTTATTTTGACATAATAATTACGACAGTAAGACAGGTTACCTTGCCATCGTGTTAGTACAGATTAGAATTATATTAGTTTGTAGGGTCACAGAGAAACAATGGGGTCCTGTGTATCGTATATCTGAAAAGCAATTTGATTTGAAACAAATTGGCAAGTCAGATTAGAGTTGAAATCAAAGATACCAATATCATGTGGATGAACGGGAGAAATTATTTGTATGCTTTTTCTTGGTAATGTAATTATAATTCGATTATATTATACTGTCCATAGAGGACAACACCCAATTACCGGAAAATGATTTATAAAGTTATAATAACAAATCATGCAGAATTCAACAACTATGTGTCACAGGTGATGACTGATATTATTATACAGCACAGGTTTCGTGTTATTTTATGCTGGGACACTGATGAATAGCTGTCCATACCAGTTTCCGTGACAAATTTGGGATAGAAATATAGCAGCTTATTGTACAACCGATATGAGGAAAGCAACGGTGGTTATTTTTCGGGTGTTAGCGATAAAATAACTCTTCTCACCTTTCCAACTTACAGTAATGCCCTAAATAATTGACTTCTTAACCACAGCAGATTTATGGGTAACTTTTCAGGATTTAGTCGGAAATATGGCTTGTTGCCATTCATCGGAAAGCTCTGTGAGAGCTTTCCGATGAATGGCAACAAGCCATATTTCCGACTAAATCCTTAAAAGTTACCGATAATTCTGCTGTGGTTAACGAGTCGATTATTTACAGCATTACTATATTTTCTGTTTCTCTGCCTCGAATTAAGTACTACAAGAACACATACAAATAAATACTTCCATTCATCCACAGTGCATATGAAATGTTTGAATATGATAGATACAGTGTGAAACATTTCCATAACTCCTGAAATAAAATTTGGGCAGTAGGTTTTTTTTTTCACCAACTTTAGTCATCGGATACCATGTGTTATTACACTTACGTCGCAAAATGGACTCCCAGAAAACAGTCTAGGAGGCATAACTCCTGAATGAAAACACAGACAGAACTGATTTTGTCAAGCCGGGATTTTTTTTACCCTGTGCCAATGCATTCTCTTATATATGCGAGTCGACCATAGGTCGCCTCGCATATATAAGAGAATGCATTGGCCTAACAATTTTTTTCGACTTTCGCGACACGTGCAAAAAAAATAAGTTTCCTCAAGCGTGATACTGGATTCTCCCTGGAGACGCGTGATGTAATTACGTTGCTAAAGGCGACGGGCGAGAATATTGGAAAAGCTCAGAATAATATTGCTAATGTTTGTGTTCAGTGTATGAAATAAATATAGAGCTGCACTTGTGTTGGTTTTGGTTTGAGATTGCCCACACTCAAGTAGATTGCGGATAGGGACCTGCGAATATTCAAGATTCGATTCGATGTCAGTCACCCGATTCGAGGTCGACACCGAATCGGTCCGCTGATTCGGATATTTTCGAATCACTGTTACTTTGGTGTTGTCTCGTTTTTTTGCGTCTATATAACACATGCCAAATGACCTGAACTCACAAAACCATTGAAGTCCAAGGTTGCCAAGTTAGCCAACGTAGGTAATTTGGAATGTATGCCATTCAGAATAACCGTGTATCATGCAAATTATGTGCTTCGATCGCAACCCGTGACGGTGATCAATCGCCGCATATATTTGTAATCTATGTATCGACACTAAGTAAATTGTCTACACGGTGCATGATCGCTGTATGCAGAACTCAATGGATTACCTTATGTTCAGAACTTCAGATATCCAATTCAGATTATATGAATAAAATTCAATATCAGCCGCCATTATGAGTGACAAAACATAGATTGAATGAACAGAAACGGTGAGAAACCTTAGAACAATCGGCCTATTACGTTCTTAAATGGACATCATCATGTGCGACCAGTTATCTGCGACACTGCCTGGCAGAATTCCTATAAATTTCCTACTTCAGTTTCTGTTTTCCGGGAAATCCAGCGCGTTGCACAAAGTTTCGATCCGTTGAATCTTGTTGATAACATTTAACACTTGTAATTTGTGTCTGTTTTCTGGGACTCCCTCCGTGAAGGCAACTACACTGTGCATGTGTGATGTAAGTGTTTGATCTATTGTGGGGTGAACCTTTTGACAGATAACTACCATTGGTATCGAACTACAACAATATTATATAGCTGAACGGTGTATCCATGTCCACTTGTATCAAATCTTTATTAAATAATGTAGACAAGTGACTTCCATTCCATGGGGTTTGAAATACGTTGATTGAACTGTCTTTAAGTGTCTTACTGTCACTTCTTAAGTCATGTCCGCCATGACACAGCTGGATAGAAATGCAATGCAACATATCCCAAACCCTCCATGAAACTGAGAGTGACTTGCCTATGTCATGATTTTCCTTAAAAAAAAGTTCCAACGGATGTTTAAGGAGATTAACATTGTTATATAGTATCTAGTGAATTTTGTAGTTTTTTCTCATGAGACATCGAAATACATATTGGCAAACAATGTCAATCACTAGCTGATTCGATTCGATGTCAATATCAGGAAGGAGATTCGATTCGATGCAAAATCCCCGATCGCAGATCCCTAATTGCGGAAGGATACTCATTAAGTCTCCAGCTCTCCAAGCCTGCAAATAGGGTGTCTGTCATTTGCATGCGGAATGAGGTCCCCATGGAGTGAATTTAGTGATGCTATTCAACACAATGGGCTAGCATCATCAAGTTCACCCTCTGGGGACCTCATTCTGCTTAGACGTCATCTTTTGGGAAGTATCTATAGCCTCAAATTAACATTGTCAGAAGATAAAATGCATAATTGAGGTGACTAACAGGTGAACATCACCAACTTCAACTGGGGAACTTCAATCTGATCCTATATCTCCCATAGGGTGAATTTGGTGATGCTAGCCTGCAATGCAGATATCATCAGTAAATTCACCCTCTTGGGACCTCATTCTGCAATTGACAGACACACTATTTGCAGACTTGCAGCTCTCGGGTAAACTTCGGCCATTCGCTGTCATGCGATAATCGCTAACCCAAAACAACACAGTGCGGATCTATCATCTATATATGTATCGCCTCCATCAGCTGGGCTACTATTCTTTTATTTTCATCACAGGGATCCCTTAGTTCAACATTTTATATCTACTATCAGAAACACTCTTATTATTGACCGAGAAGATGCAGGGATGTGGTAATATATTTTGTATTTGTAATAATTACAAATATTGAAGTATTTTTATTGTATATGTATTAACAAATTCTAGGAGCAAAAGTATTGTATAGTTTGAAATTTGGAGAGTATTTTCAATTACGTTTTGATTACTTTTGATTACATCTTACCCAAGTATTCTAGAGTATTTTGTTCTAAAGTGGAGATGAAACCTATCGTACAATAACATCTATTTGAAGGGCCAATGCCAATGTAAGTTCTGTTTTAAGGTTGACTATATTATGACTATATAGCACACTATAAGAACAGAAAATAAAATATGAATTTATTCATTATTTCATAGCAAAGTAATCAGATGTAATCAAACTATTTGATTATTTTTATAAAAGTTTTGTATTCTAATCAAATATATCAGTATTTTGAATCAAATACAATTGGAAAAAGTAATTGTATTTTATTTGTAATCATTAAATTAAAAAGAATTTGCAATTTAATAAAATATTTTAGACATGTAATCGCCTCATGCCTGATTAGATGACTGCTGTTGTCATGCTGTTGTCTATTGTTTTAGCAAACAGATTTATATCACTGTCACAGATATATAGAATATGTAGCTAGTGTCCTCGCTTAAACTGTTTATGTCCGTGAGGGGCATTTGAGCATCTATTGGGCGAGGCTCTGCCAAGTCCAGAGGCTCTGCCAAGTCCAATAGACGCCAATCCCCCCAAGCAGACAAACAGTTTAAGCGACAACATTAGCTACATATTTTATTTATCCATCGTTCAAAACTTGCCTTTTGTGAAGTAAATCAGCCATTTTCCTCAGTTTTACATTTGTTACTTCGATGACGCCCTTACATTTATTAGGTCAAGCAAACTAATTGGCACTCATGATGTGAAAAAAACCGGAGTGCAGCTTAGAGCGAAATAGTTTGTTGGGTGTTTCTTTATCTATTCTAAGCTGGCCTTGTACTAATGGTTTATAGATGTTTTAGATCGAAAACACATATCCGTTAACAAATTTTTTATCAATAGAGGTGAATTATGGACAATAAAATGACATCATTTAGGTCGGTTGACGTCTCTAGTTACCTGCGCAATTTGCATATGCAATTACGTCATGAAAGTAGTACTAACCTAATAAAGCTACGTTGACCTAATAAAGCTACATTGACATAATAAACATAACGTGTATCAGGCAGGATTTATGAAGGCAATAGCGGTAGTGAGCAGTGGATAAATCACTATATTTAGCACTGACGTATTAATCAAAGCTTGATCTCATGCCATCATAGCCTTCTTTATGTGCAGTCGAAGAGAGGTTTGTATAACTGTTTTCTCTTTCCAGTATCACTTATTTTAGCTCTGACCATGGACATCATTTTATCTTCAGCTTCAGCCAATAGCATTGTGGCACATTTTAGTACCGACACATACGTTAATGCCCTAAATAATTAACTCTTTAACCACAGCAGAATTATGGGTAACTTTTCAGGATTTAGTCGGAAATATGGCTTGTTGCCATTCATCGGAAAGCTCTCACTCACAGCAGAATTATGGGTAACTTTTCAGGATTTAGTCGGAAATATGGCTTGTTGCCATTCATCGGAAAGCTCTCATTCACAGCAGAATTATGGGTAACTTTTCAGGATTTAGTCGGAAATATGGCTGAGAGCTTTCCGATGAATGGCAACAAGCCATATTTCCGACTAAATCCTGAAACGTTACCCATAATTCTGCTGTGGTTAAGGAGTCGATTATTTAGGGCGTTACTGTATCAGTTGACCATTGATATCATGCCTCATCATCTTCCTCAGCTGTGGCCTCCGGTCTGCATCACCCGTCACCAGGATCATTTACTTTAGCACTGATAAATTAGTCTATAATTTCATGATGTCCTCAATCCCTTCTTGGCAGGTTTTAATATATGATGGTCTAGTTTAACTGTGAAAAAAATTTAAATCGGTTGAATGGTATGGAAGCTTAATGCCACACATCATGTTTAGACCAAAGAAAAAGATATTTGTGGTTTGGGTTTCCCTACCGACCCTATTTTAAACCCCATACCCTAAATTTTTTTTATGGTTTTCAAGAAAATCTAAAAAAAAATTCATAAAACACAAAAAATATAATATTTATAAATAATATTACTTTTTCCTTAAGGGAAGCCCGAAACTGAACTATATGGATTACGTCTCCGGCCTTGTGTCAATCAGGAGGGTTAAAATTTTATTGCTGTGCCGACCCCACTCACATCCGTGTCCAGATTAGTCTCGCATAAATACACCCGCATTCTATCTATTGTCTAGTCAGTTTTTTATTTCCGACTTAATCATGAGATTTGCGAGTCGCGGGGTTGGGAATGGCACCACCATGGGAGGGATCTATGATAGTTCAGTTTCGGGCTTCCCTTAAGGAAAAAGTAATATTATTTATAAATATTATATTTTTCCGCCAAGGAGAAGCCCTCAACTGAACTATATGGATTAGAATGCAAGCCCAGGAGGAGGCACGAGCAATAAAGTTAATTAATATCCAAATTCGATGGGAATGTACTCTTCCGAAACATGATTCATGTAAATGTGATTTAGTCATGAATCAGATATGATTATGTTACGTGAAAGAGCTCCCAATTCAGATTACGACATTGCTCAAATGTGTACCGCCCGCCCCCCTTGTTTTTGGAATAAACATCCCAGGTAGTGCCATATAATTCATGCTAGCGAGACAACCGAGCAAGTATAACTTGCTGCATCCTATTCTCTGTGTTATCTTCTTCGCTCTCTCGACAGTTCACATTATGAACTGATGTCACATGCAGCCATTGTGTAGGCCATAAGATATCAGAATGCTTATGATACACCAGGGAGCAAATTAACTGGAATCGCATCGCGATTTGCCACTGAAATGTGGATACCGGTAATAGCGAGGAATTTCTTTATACATGTATGATGTTATAAAAATGCTATCTAATCATGTCAATGTGAGATTATTTGCTAATCAGATATCGAAAGTAAATTGCTCCCTGTGATACACAAACCAGATATAAAAATGATATGCTGCAGATATCATAGCGAGGTATGAGGTTTCATTATATCATGCCACACATCTGTACTCCAGCCTCGTATAATGTAGAGAGCAGGGAACGCCATCATGATCCAAGGTAACATTGCATACCAGTATATATGGGATTAGAGAACACCACTGCGGACTTGATGAACAAGCATAGAAGCATCAGTGATCTATGATGGCGCACATAACGAGTGTCGGGTACATTTCGAAATGATCAAATGTAGCAGAATGATCAAAATTGCAAAATGACCGGTGAAGGAGTGGCCTGGAGGTATCCCGAAGGTATTACGATTCCAGGAGATTGGACCCCATCGTGTGGAGATGTGGGCCACTGCACCGTGGGGAAGAGATAGAAGGCTGGTTGGTGCAGCTCTTGGAGGCACGCAACAAGACTTCCCCACCCAGATCATTCAGCCTTTCTTTCCTACTGGTGAAGGAGTGGCCTGGATGTATCCCGAAGGTATTACGATTCCAGGGGATCGACTGGACCCCATCTTGTAATGATGTGGGCCACTGCACCATGGGGAAGAGTCAGAAGGCCATTTGGCTGGTGCGCTATGTCTAGACTATGAGAGCAAGAGCGTCACGTGACAACGAGTCTTCCCCACCCAGAACATCCTCCAAAGGCTACAGTGCTGGATCTTTCCTGACTGAGATAAATACTTGTACTTATCGCAAATTGTTGAATTAAATGAAGCAATATAAGATATCAACCTGTATCCTCATCCTGTACAAAATCACTTACCAGCGGAACATCAGAATCCTCGTCCGACAGTGTGCCTGGTGACCCACTGTCGACCCGCGATTCTTGCTCATCGTCGTCAAACCTGCCGACGCCACGCGATGCAGAGAAGCATGTTAAGATCGACGCCAGCCAACAGAATTGGCTGCATCAGGTTGGGATACCAGACTGTGGAAGAGGCCTACTCTGAAATGGTTCGACGCAAGACAAATGCTCTTGCATTTGGGATAAGTAGCTATGTCCTGTCCAAGGTCACCCCCTCAAATTCTGGGGCATCATCAAGCTGCGCCCCCAAGGCCAGAGGGAATAAGTTCTGATGAGCCATTTTGATCAGAGGAAGCCCCTTCCATGGAATCCCCCAAATGCAGGTGGTCCTGACCAAACTGGAATAAATGTCGATGACATACCACTATGATCGCATGACGGCGGAGGAGCAGGCCCGGATGTATCCCGAAGGTATTACGATTCCAGGGGATCGACTGGACCCCATCTTGTAATGATGTGGGCCACTGCACCATGGGGAAGAGTAAGAAGGCCATTTGGCTGGTGCGCTATGTCTGTGAGAGCAAGAGCGTCACGTGACAACGAGTCTTCCCCACCCAGAACAGCCGCCAAGGCTTCTCCCAGGTGCCCAATAATTGTGGTGGCCTATAAACAGATCTTCGTGGCAGGAATCCAGGCCGAAATCAAAATACTGATGGAAATTTCACTCTATGTGGAATAATAGTATATCGATGTGAATTTGTTCAAAATTTAATAATCGTATTGCCACCACCATTAGGCACCTGAGAGAAAGGTGCCGGAGCAATCGCCCGTGAAGATTGGTTTCCCGAATCAACCACATGCAGCACCCGCCTACCATTGGTTCAACTGCCGTAGCAGGACCTGGGGGGCCAGAACTGGTCCTGCCCGAGGTAAAGACTGGTACGGTTGCTCAAAGTAGGTAATCATTGACTAATATGCCCTTACCCAACTATAACAAGTAATACACCCGTGAATGAGCAACCTGCACGGTGTGTGGCCATCAAATTCGAATCATGTTCGACTGCAAGACATGCTGTTAGTTATAACAAAGCAAGGTTAATATACATAACACAATACAACCTAGGTTATTGAGTATAAAGTAAGGTTAATATAAAATCACGTTATACCCCTGGCCACGTGATCTTACCTGCTATGACAGGTAAGATACTGTCTTTTCTCGTATATGAGGACGATGAGTTCCGAATGCACATAGGCAAGAACTAGGCGGTTTCCGTTAGGAAAGTGCGCTTACAGCGGACGTGAAGATACGAATGCCTGTATTTTCGTCATGATTGTATCGAATCGTTTTGTCACATAATCAGTGGATATGTCGATGATATACCACTATGATCACATGACTGCGGAGGAGCAGGCCCGGATGTATCCCGAAGGTATTACTATTCCAGGGGATCGACTGGACCCCATCTTGTAATGATGTGGGCCACTGCACCATGGGGAAGAGACAGAAGGCCATTTGGCTGGTGCGCTATGTCTATGAGAGCAAGAGCGTCACGTGACAACGAGTCTTCCCCACCCAGAACAGCCGCCATAGACGAAGAGCCATGTCATGGCCGGTTTCGGAAATATATTGGCAGTAGATGTGCGCAATATAAACGCTGCGCATGTAAGCTCGCTTTAGACATGTAACAATACAAATGCAGTCCTTTCTGATATTCTGCGCAATATAAATGTGTTGCATGTAACTGCGCATCATACACGAGTGAAAGCCATGTGGCAGAATATCGTTTTGATATATGTGGAAATAGAAGTTAGTGAGCCAAGTGATGGTCTCTACTGGAAAGACTATTGGCAGTGAATCTGGAGCACGTGACAATATGTATTCTTTCTATTTCGCTGTTTGCCGTTATCATTCACTGATGAAACTGCAAAGTATGTCAGTATTGGGATGAAAACTGTGCACCATATGTAAGCATACTAGTAGTCAGTTCTGACAGCATACATGAGGCCCTGATATGATATGATTGTCATGTACAATGTATGGAACTATTACGGCGTGCAATACATCATTGCAAGCTCGCCCACGCCGAGGCATATTAGAGCCTACGGTAAGATGGCTTAGTGTCAGGCCACAAAGTTTTCACTTCATTGCAGTTGGTGAACAATAGTTCGTAGGAACCCAAACTGTACATACATGGATGTAAAGAATGCAACACAATATTTAGAACGTCAGACAACACATCAATTCGAAGTGTGGTTATATATGTGATAACGAATACCATCCCCCTGTTACGGAGTGTTAGTAACTATTGTACTGATGATACAATGAGTTATATGATATTTAATCGTGATAGACAAGGTAGAATTTTCTAAATACCTTGAAGTCGATGTAATGTGTTATTACATTTGTCATGTGTCTAACAAGACCACGCGCTCATACATACTGGCGGGCGTAGATTCGCAGGTATTGATCGTTAAAACAATATTACAGATCGCTCAGTCGAAAGAAATGTGAATTGTCATCTGATAGTGATAACAAGTACTATCTTTCGTATTTATTCATGTAAATTATTACAAAGGAGGATATGGCTGTCCTGTGCAACTTTCTGCGAATTAACAGAGCAGTGCCATGTATGATTTGGCAGTATACATTAGGATACAAAGCAACGGAACTTACGAAATAACCGAAGCGAGTCGACGGAAACTTATGTAAAGTGAAACACGTGTAGCACGAAATTAGGAGACATCGCATACCGTACTACATTGCGTCCTCAATTGTAAGTCATGATAGTCATCACGCCGTATAGTCTAGGCTGTGCTGGGGGGTGATCGTCGCACATCGGGGGAATTTATGCGACCATCATTTTCTTATGGGAAAATTACTCTAGTTTTCGAATTCAGAGGGCGCCGAGCCGAGATAGGTGACAAAATATAACTTTTCACTATGTTTCATAGGGTACCCTACCTAAAAAATGATATATTTTCAAAGGTTAACAGGCATTAGCCAACTGGTTAACAGGGCAGCAACATCGGAAAGATTGTAAACATATATGCAAAATATGGAACGAATATAGACACTTAATCAGATTCAACATCGTTTTCCTGCTTTCGTTCTGATTTCGTGACGTCATGGTAAAATATGTAGCGTGACGCGTCAAAAATTCATGGCGATTCAGACAAAGTGTTGTGCGTCAACTCTGTGCAAAGATAGCATATCTGTCGAATTCTTCCAAGTTATATATTTTTGGAAATGGAAGGGTACCCCCTATATAATGATGTTCATACTTACAGTATATCTTTCCAAGTATTGACATAATAGACAAAAACTTAACCCTCACCCCAATTTCACAAATAACCACATATATGTGTCCATGCAGTTTGTGTCCACCAAATAAATTGACAATGCACAGTTTACCTTTTCATATTGTGTAGAATCGTACGGCGACACTGATAATGTAAAACATCGTTCAAATCCTAGATTAGGAAGGTAATATAAAATCCAAGATGGCGTCCAAGATGCCCGCCAATTTTTATATTGACACTCTATACACCAGATGTATGGTAACCGGACTAGATCATCAACTCTGTGCAAATATAGCATATCTGTCGAATTCTTCCAAGTTAAATATTTTTGCAAATGGAAGGGTATTGCCTACAAAATGATTTTCCTATCTTTATTATATATCTCCAAATGGTAAACTAATCGAGAAAAGCTTAACCCTCACCCCAATTTCACAAATATCCACTTAAATGCACCCATGCAGGTTGTTTCCAATAAAACATCGACAATGCACATTTTGTAGTGTCATATAGGGCAGAACCATCCGGGGACATGGAGAATGTAAGATTCCGTTCAAATCCTAGATTATGAAGGTAATAAAATTCAAGATGGCGTCCAAGATGGCTGCCAAGTTTAATATCGACACTCTGTGCACACTGAGTGTGCACACCGGTTGTAACTGATCTTTATTTCATAGAGGCTGTATTGTAATATGTATAAGTCAACTGGTTACGTAAAACCAACGATGGAGTGAGACCAAAATGGCCGCCATAAAACTAAAAAATGTTCCGATAAAATTACCTGCTTCCGAGTTGCAATGTTATGTCATCTGCATGTTATGAGTTTTGTAGCTTATTCGTTCGTGCATATATGTCTCTTGATAATGTGATCAGAATCCAATAAAACTGTTGGCATTGAGAAATTAAATGCCCATTTTATTTCTCGAAATCGACATGCAATGCCAAATTGCCACAATGGGATAGTGTTTCAACCTGACATCCATTTTGTGGTATACAAGTCAACGTTCTGCTTGGTGATGAAACTGCTGACTTTTATATTAGTACAATAAGAATTGAAGCTACAATGCCGACTAAATATACATATTCAATCCTCAATAACCAATGTAGGTGTCCACGGTAATGACTCATTAGACCCGCTTACACAAACCGTCAAGCAATAACAACCAATTTAGAATCCTGATAAGTGCGGGTATGCAAAGAATGGACAATTTATTTTATATATCTCATCAATGTTGTCAATGCGTACTGGGGTAATTGATTTTCACGTTCATTGAAGTGATGTTCTATTGAAATAACAGAAACAAATCTCAAACAAATCTGACAAAATACGTATCTGTGTCGTTATATTCTCGCTATGGTCCCATCAGACGTGGATTTATGCTTATTTACTTAAGCAGTTCATTTGAGTATTTGCTTATCTGTACTTAATTCTATGCCGCTTGATATGCGTGGTTGCAGGTGTATTAATTATTTTATTGAATACACATTGACGACCAATAGTATAATTATTGTCCTGCTAATGTACTATAGATCTTGTATGTCTGAGTAGTGGCTGATGCCTTCGGCGAGTTATATATATGCATTCGCTTCCATATTATTTTATATCTTCCCGGCTGTTCAGAATTCGCGTTGCTATCACAATATATTTAAACACATTATATGCATTCAGTATTTAACTTCATACAAGGCATTGGTCATTTTAAATAATATCAAGTTACTTGGAGCTAATTACCCCAAGAATGTTGCACAGAACCAACTTTCAGGTTTGGTTGGAACAGGTAGAATATTATCAAAACTGACCCCTCATTTGTAAATACTATTAAATGCTTTAAATGATAACGGTAAGTGTGAGGCCGTGGTATTGATTGTGCTATGTTCCATGAAATTTGGATCCATGAAAGTTGGTCTCACACTGTAGGTATCACACGACTCTCCGTCACACGTACCCAACTATGATAATCACGTACAGTACTCGAATGGGATAAAACTATATCATCCAATTTATATATCAGTATGGGGCAATCTCGGCAATTAACCAAAGATGAAAAGTGCAAGGATTAGAAAGCCACACAGTTAGAAGACGTGCTCAAAATGTCATATACTCAGTTGCTCAGCATTAGAATGATGCTTGTCATACTAAATGTGTCCCTTTCACTGATGCTGATCAATTTCAAGCAACGGGATGACTACTCGTTGGTCACATGTTATCAGCCATAGCCGCGGAATTAGTTTTTAATCAAAATAGAGTATAACCGCTACAGGTAGGACATTCTCAAGAAATATAGTAGCCGTGGAGTACTTTTAACACAAACAATAATTAGCAGCTCCTTTGCACGATCGCCAATTTTCTGCAATGGAACAACCTACGTATCTTATATATGTCAAATATTCATGATTCTGTTAATTGTCCCCAGGATACATTTTACGATATGCGTGAACCAGTTATATGTATCTGACCGAAAGCATATATGCAAGCATGCGACGATTGTCACAAATATCAGATAATGAACATAGGTGTGGTAGTTATTGCGTGCATTCATCTAAGTAGACGTTCCAGAAAACAATTGATTTAAATCCTTATTTTAGCTTAATATTGAGGAATTTGAAGCCGTAATGGGTCGTTATATTTTGAGTAAGTTTACCTTGTGAGCACCATACAATCAAACCAGGTTCCATCGTTGCATGTGGCGACGGTCCTATATTCGACAATGACACACGTTCTTGTTTGAATGTTGGATTGAATGTATGACATATATAGACAATCGCAGTCGGACATTTGATGGCTGTTGGACCTATAATATGGATTCTTCTGCGACATGGGGCAAGGCATATAGTAAACTTATACATAGTATCCCACACATATGAAACTTCGAAAGTAGCAACACCCTTTGCTTCCAGCATATTAAATTAGTAATCTCTCTACTTTCTTATGTGTACACCTGGTAGGAATTTAGATCGAGATACTTCATGCTTTGAGTTATGGTAATGTACGTGTAAAATTGCACACAAATAATGCAAACATATTTGCCCTTTGAAAACCAGTTAAGTGTTACATTTAATAAATGGATCTAGTCTCGACTAAGGTTATGCGATTGAAGTTAATTTGTCTTCAAAATTGTCGATTCTAAATCGCCACCTTATTAAATCGAAAAAAGAAATATTTCTTATAATTTGAATTTAGTCCCAATATTAATAAAATTCGTCCATTTTTCTATTATATATACCCATGCCATTCAGTGCCATTTATGAATTACTTATGATAAACAATTACTTGTTGTGAACAATCACGTATCCAGCTGAAGAGTAATTGGATTGCATCATATGATTGGTCAAGTCAATTTAATCCAACAATACTGTCACAGTGAATTAACTATTGCAACTTCTCGGCTTATCGTACTTGGCAGAAATGCCCGCGCACATGTGCCAACCAACTTTTTTATAGTGTTCCCCGAGTTGACAGCTAATGATTAAATTAGGTTCACATAAGACCAGAACGTCAACTTAATCGTGTCACCGGCTGTGTAGATCCGATAGATGTATGTTACTCGTTGCTGATAAGTACCAGCATGATGAAGTCATGTTATCGGTGGTTAAATGTCTAACGAAATTGTCTACGAGTGGATAGGCCTTATCCAATATAAAATATGGCAGAAACTTATTATTTTTTCGTCTCTTGACGAAATGGATGATCATCATAACAAAACGCTCAATAGATGTATTAATATATTGCGACAGCGACGTGAAACCTGAACTGCAGGTGTGAAATAAAATGATATGGAAGTGAGGGCATAAACCTGTGAATTAACTCGTCAACCACCCATGACTATAGTACATTGGTGGGAAATTGATTTAAACTATCGGTTGCAACTGCGAATAGTTCATAAAATGAGTATTTGCATCGAATATGAAACCGTTTATTGTTATCTAAATCTTCAGAGTTGAGAAGTACTAAACAAATACGAGTTAGAACTGCTTATGTAAACACCCATTTCAGTGCGGGGTGGCATCCCGAGGAAATGTAGAGAAAACAGTTTTAGTTCGGTCTAAATTGCTGGTGATTAATGTCCGTTATTACATTGGAACATCGCTTCTTTGAACGTAGAAACCAACTACCATGGTAAGCAGTTGACGACATTAGCGGGGTATTGTGAACACAGTTGGCCAACATTTTCGTATAAACAAAATATCCGCAATTATTGTATAGGTCCGTTATCTCCAGACGGTTTACGATTGCGGGTCTAATGTGCTACTAGCATGGAAAAACTCCTTTATTTATTGATAATTGAATATATAACTATTAGTGCATACACTGCATAGGCATGTTTTAATCGGCATTGTGGCTTCCATTATTGCTATACTAATGTGGATGTTTGCAGTTGTAGCATCGTGTAGCAGAACATTGACATATATACCATCAAATGATTGGATGTCAGTTTGAAATTCGGTCCTATTTAGGCAATTTGACATTATATGATGTCGTTATTTCGAGAAATTAATGAACAGTTACTATCTTAATGTCCCTAGTTTCTTCAGATACGGATCATGTTGGACACAACGACATATATGTACGAACAAAAAAGCTACAACAGTCATACCATGTGATTTTATTGCAACTCAGAAGTTGGTCGTTTTATCGGAACAGTTCTGTTTATTTTGGCGGCCATTTTGGTCTTCATCATCGGTTTTACGTCGCCAATTGCCTTATACGTATTAAGATACAGACTCCATCCAAGACAAGGCCATATTACATAAAGCACTCGCGATGATCTAGTCCGGTTACCATACATCTGGTGTATAGAGTGTCAATATAAAAATTGGCGGCCATCTTGGACGCCATCTTTGATTTTATTACCTTCCTAATCTAGGATTTGAACGATGTTTTACATTATCAGTGTCGCCGTACGATTCTACACAACATGAACAGGTAAACTGTGCATTGTCAATTTATTTGGTGGACACAAACTCCATGGGCACATATATGTGGTTATTTGTGAAATTGGGGGGAGGGTTAAGTTTTTGTCTATTATGTCAATACTTGGAAAGATATAATGTAAGTATGAACATCATTATATAGGGGGTACCCTTCCATTTCCAAAAATATATAACTTGGAAGAATTCGACAGATATGCTATCTTTGCACAGAGTTGACGCACAACACTTTGTCTGAATCGCCATGAATTTTTGACGCGTCACGCTACATATTTTACCATGACGTCACGAAATCAGAACGAAAGCAGGAAAACGATGTTGAATCGGATTAAGTGTCTATATTCGTTCCATATTTTGCATATATGTTTACAATCTTTCCGATGTTGCTGCCCTGTTAACCAGTTGGCTAATGCCTGTTAACCTTTGAAAATATGTCATTTTTTAGGTAGGGTACCCTATGAAACATAGTGGAAAGTTATATTTTGTCACCTATCTCGGCTCGGCGCCCTCTGAATTCGAAAACTAGAGTAATTTTCCCATAAGAAAATGATGGTCGCATAAATTCCCCCGATGTGCGACGATCACCCCCCAGCACAGCCTAGACTAGTATGTGTGGCACAATATGCACTATGTGGTTTTGCCACAAGTAAGCTATGTGCTTCTTTAGTCATTGTCAAGATGGCCATCTTAATTCCAATTGTTGGAAGATAAAGCCGTCTTGAGGAAAACAGAAAACACGGAAACAAATTACGGATACAGTGAAACGAAAAAAGTTCCCGTTTCGGATGTGAGAAATATTAATTAACTATCGGGTACAATAAATTGCAAGTTTGTAATATCAACAATAAATATTGAGTCGATAAACTCGCAACACAGAAAGATACAACCTTGAGAAAATAGAAACGATCCTGTCCTGGCGAGGAGGAATAAAAACTGACTAGACAATAGATAGAATGCGGGTGTATTTATGCGAGACTAATCTGGACACGGATGTGAGTGGGGTCGGCACAGCAATAAAATTTTAACCCTCCTGATTGACACAAGGCCGGAGACGTAATCCATATAGTTCAGTTGAGGGCTTCTCCTTGGCGGAAAAACACATTTAAGCATCTCAGAATGGGTTGATTTCTAAGTAAAAGTATTGTGTAATATTAAAATTTATACAAAAATAATAAAAAGTAGTTCTTTGTCAATCTTGAAGAATAAAATACACATATGAAAAGTCATAAGAATATGTCAAAATAAAACAATTAAACAGTTAAAATTTTAAGATGACCTACCGACCCTATTTTTTTTCCGCTTGTAACCCAAATCAGACATTTAATTTTCTTTGGCCTTAAATCACTGTTATTTTAACTAATAGTCAACAAGAGCATCGGTAGGGCGTGGCAAAATACGCCTGTTAGCCATTTTGCAAAATACAATTTTAACTTACAAATATCTGATAATCCCTTAATAATCCCAAAATGCAGTCAAATTCTAAGTTGAGAAAGGGTTGTAACTTATGTGAAAATAATTGGACAGAACTATATTCAAACTTGGCCTGTATTTTCGGTTGGGAAACACACATACCAGCTTTGGTTCAGATCAAATAATCCAAACAGGAGTTATCAGTTGGAAACCTAAATGTTATGAAAATCGGTCAAATTCTAAGTCGAAAAAGGGCTGTAATTCATGTAAAAATAATTTACCCATATTTGACCTTGGCCTGTAATTTTAGCTCAATATTGTTAGGCCAATGTATTCTCTTATATAAGCGAGGCTCCCTATAAGAGAATGCATTGGCACAGGGTTTTTGCCAAATTTCAGGAAGCTCTAGTCATGGCAGGGTTAATATACTTTGTGTTGCCCTTTCACCCTTTGATGAGTTCATTTTCATAAAGGTTCAGATTTTGAGTTCATAAACATCTCTAGGACAATTCTGATGTTATCTGGTAAAACTGAATGGGAGAATCTGCATTCAATCAAGGAATAACCATTTCTTTACTAAATTGATTCACTCATCAAGTTTAAAAGTGTGTACATTGGAATGGTCTATTATTCACATGGATTATTCAGGAAATTATTCAGATGACAGACAGATATTAAAGTCAGAAGGATTGCTATTCATTGATGGAAAAAGTCTGTTTGTTGAACTTATCTGAACATTTCCTAAGGAAACAATTTGTCCATGAGTATGTAATAATGAAATGGTTAATTTAGGGTAAATTACATGAAAACTTACATATTTTGTGTTTTCCTTTGATAGGGAATTTTACTATCAGTTCTTGAGGGTGGCTACATATGAACACATATGGGGAGCCGGATTCACCATCTGGAAACTGAAACATAAGAATATTAGTAAAATTATTAATAACAAGACAGTCAATGACTGTGGAGTGTTCACCTGACTTTCAAGACGAGAATACTGGGACTCTGAAGACTACAATAGTCATTACTTGTCAAATCACTCTAAAACAAGTAGTTGTAAACAGTGACAAAGCTACATGTAGCAGGTCTTCTTTGACAGGCAGGGGGCAGAGGGTGTTCAACTTGAAATTTCCAACTGCAAACCCTGACTTATAGCCAGTCGACTCCCAACTGGACCAAACTATGTATTTTACAACTGGTACTTCAAGCTCTCCAACTGTTGGAAATTTCCAACAACCCATCCCTCATGAAGTTGAAAATATTCTAAATGTGGCCATTTGTTGGTCTAATTACAACAGATATTCCACTGAATACCAAAGTTGGGGGTCAAAACCAGAACCCATCCTCCTATTTGCCACCCCACCCCCAATTAAGTGGTTGTAACTAGAGCTGAAACGGTTAGGCGTTTAACCGGTTAGCATCCGGTTAGCGATCGGTTAGCATCGGGTTAGCGACGTAACCGGTTAGAAAAAAATGAACCGGACGAAACCGCATCCCGTTATCAGTTGAATGTGAACGTGAATAATCCTCAAAATATTAGGTTAAATGATGCAAAACTAATACTAAACCCTGTGTCACCGATAGTAGAGTGCAATGCAAGCATTAATTGGTACACGCGGTAGTATCAGATACTTAGTAGCAATTCTCGAACTGTCTGCAAGTGTCGGCGACCTTCAATCAATTCCGGCCCTTTGAAGTTTTCTCTGATCTTCCGACAAGAGCATGTGTGCAGTCACTGTGTATCAAGGCGGGATAGTTCAAAGCAATGACGTCACTGAATTAGTGAATCTGTCATCTGATAGACACCCCTCAGGTATTATTTCGTGTTGAATTTTGAGAAGGGAAGACGCTTCAAGACGGCTATTATCTAAATGGAATCGCGTAAATCAGAAGTGTGGGCGAATTTCCGATTGGTAGAAGACAATGCAAACAAAAAATAGTTTGCGGAATGCAAAAGTTGTCGTGATGATAGTGATTCCGACAAATAGTATTAGGCCTACTGAATAGGACTGCATTACCTAACTGACCTTCATTTTAGTGCTATAGCTTATTAGCTACATGTATGAGTTATTACGTTTCAGTTTTTATTAAATCATTGGAGGATATACCAATGATGGTAATTATATATTACAGATCTTTAATGTATAGTTTTGTTACTCGTTTTACCAATACCCAATTACCCATACTATTGTTACTCGTTTTACAGATGCCCAAACATGCTGATCACCGGCAAATGGCGGCAATTGCAAATAAGCATCCCCTGCCATTCACAAATTTCACTTGCTCATTCCCCATCACAAGAGCCAGCAAAAGAACAGTGAATGCGTGTTTTTGAATATCGTTAAATGCCGTGAATAAGGTCTTTATTTCAGCTGCTATTTCTCACCTAGGTCTGTCCCTGGAGCATGGCAAATGTCGACATAATTAGTCAGAGAGAAGTCCACTATAACCGGTTAGAAGAATGGGTCAACCGTTTCAGCTCTAGTTGTAACATCTGCCAGGTATACAACTGCATAGAACAAACACATGGGAATTAAGCTCATTTAAATATATTCTGTCTGTACCTGATTTTTCTCCCTGGACTGATTTCAACCAAATTAGGTGTGGTGATTTGGGGTACCCCAGTGGATGTTATAATGGCGATAATAATTACTATGGAGGGAAAGAGTTATGACCCTTGCTTTGAAACTATTTGACCCAGTGACCTCATTTGAACAAATCTTAATGTGAGTCACCTGGGGAATATCCACACCAAAACTTATCCCATCCGGTCATATGGTTCCAGAGAAGAAGAAGAATTGTTGATGGATGGATGGATGATGAGTGACGACTATACAGTAATGCTTTTATTAATCGACTCCTTCACCTGAGCAGAATTATGGGTACCTTTTCAGGATCTAGTCGGAAATATGGCTTGTTGCCATTCATCGGAAAGCTCTCGGGAGAGCTTTCCGATGAATGGCCATATTTCCGACTAAATAATGAAAAGTTACCCATAATTTTGCTCTGGTTAAGGAGTCGATTAATTAGAGCATTACTGTAGCTCCACAGGAGCTTCGTCTCAGGTGAGCTAAAAAGCAAAGAATGACCAAAAGTCTTTCATGCTCAGACCAGTAGTTGGTTTGTACAATGTAGGGTTGAAATTATAGTACAGGAGTCAGTTACATAGTTAACCCTTTGGCGGTTGAGTATTCTCATATATCATGTCACTTCCATAGTCGGATATAAGTGTTTCATAATAGGGGTGTTTTGTTTTTCAAAACTGTTTTGTTCTTCAAAACTCTTTAATGATTTTTATCCCAAAAAAAATAAATTATTATTTAAAAAATATTAAACATTTGTTTTTTAAATTGAACAAGGGGGTCAATCTATTTTTTTTAAAGAGTTTTGTCCCTGGCTAGACCCAGATTTGAACCAGTGAGCCCATTTCAACAAATCTGAACATTAGTCACCAAGGTCTCTCCGATATAAGCTAAATCGGCCCGATGGTTCTTAAGAAGAAGTCGTTTTAAGATTTGGAGGAATAGAGTTATAGCCCTGGTTTCACAAGTATTTGACCTGGTGACCTCATTTAAACAAATCTGAATGTGAGTCACCCAGGGAACATCCACACCAAACAAGAACCCATTAGGTCTTATGGTTCTTGAGAAGAAGACGATTCTTTACAGATGGACGAGGAGTGATGACTACTGTATACTAGTAGCTCCACTGGAGCTAAAAACTTCTGATAAAAAAAATGAAATAAATAGGCAACATATAAACCTGTTCGATGTAATCTTCTTGGGCAAGACAGTCTTCTAACTCAACACAACCTAACAGGCAGGCAACTGGATAGCTGGAGGGGAACACCATGTTGGGATCTGGAAAAAAATTCAGAGTGTTGATGATCAATAGCCCAGCCCAACAGGCAACTAACATAGCCCAAAGTCAAAAAGTTACATTAAAGGGCTTGTAATATGTAGATGAAATTATTATCATTCCAAATATTTCTCCAATAAATGTGGGCTGCAGGGTGTGCTGAAATCTTGAAATCCAAGATGGCTGCTGGCTTTCGGAAAAAAATGATGGCTCACATCTAAAGGTCACCCCGAAAATCCATATGAAGTTGAGTGATGATTGGATGAGGGATGTCGCCTGCAGGGTATGCTGAAGGATTCAGTCATGGACATAAAAACATCATTTCCAGATAAACAAGCAGTCGCCGATAGCGGTATCCCCCCTCCCCCGCCCAGGTGGGCTAAGTTGAGGATGGGCATTTTCAAAACTGCTAAAATAAATAATCAGTAAATATTTTATTTTTTTTGGGCTTAAAATTTAAATCGCAATGCCAAAAATTTACAATCAACTGTCCGTAACTGGTAAAAATGTATGGCTGCGCCTAGTTTGCAAATTCCTTTCAGAAACTCCTCTTGTTATTTTGTGAACTCACATACAAAAAATATTTCAAATCCTGGGTGCAATTAACAATTATACAGCCCTCAGTGAATTTTATGATCCAGATAGCCTAAGGTATTCTTATAAGCTTCCTGCAATCAAGAAGTTGCAAAAGGTCTCTATTATGTAAATCGAAAGCGAAGCCTGGAAATAGTGTGTCTGACATCTGCAGAATGAAGTCCTTATAGGTGAGTTAGTGATGCTATCCTACACGGTGGGGCTAGCATCACCAAAATTCAAAGTTGGTGATGTTCACCCATTAGTCACCTTGATTATGCATTTTATCTTCAGAAAATAATATTTTTTTACTCAAAATATGTATCTCCTATAATAAATCGCTTTTATAGCGAAAGGACTCGCACGATTGGTCCAAAGATATAATCGCCATTAATTGGCATTTGACAAGTGCGCGTACTCGAGGTATTGCGTACCGATTTTTAAAACGACTTCTTCTAGAATCTTGCAAGAATATATAACCATTAGTTTCAGTGTCCAAGATATATTTGACAGAGATATTAGGGGACCAACTGAACAGAAGGGAAACTAGACGTGTGACTGTCCCAATGGGACTACGGATACCCCCTGTTTTTAAAATACTAAGATGTTTCACATGTCAGTAAACATTTAGTTAAAATAATAAAATAACAGTTCCCATTGCAGGTGTACAACCATAACCCTAATCTTAAACCTATTGACCGAAAAATGTAGGAATAAAAGGTTGGACAAAATTATGTATGTTGCAAAAAAAATTCTAAGTCGAAAAAGGGGAATAACTCCACCAAAAAATGTCGGCCAGACGTCATAATCACAGGTGCACAAGTACTAAATATCTGTGCCACGTTTTAAAAAAATTGATGGAAAAATGTAGGAATAAAAGCTCGGACAAAAGTTACATGTTCCCATGGTGTTTGATGTCTGGGGGATGGATGTTAACAATGACATGTAGATGGGAACGAGTCATTTTTGGGTCATTCGGGCAAAAAACATGGCCGCCAGCAGCCATCTTGGATTTTACTCTTTGTATGACTAAATCCTTTAGCACGGGCTACAGGTCGTACCTTTAGTCTGATCATCATGAAATTTGTCATCGCTGTTGAAATTGGAATGTAGATGGGAACGAGTCATTTTTGGGTCATTCGGGCAAAAAACATGGCCGCCAGCAGCCATCTTGGATTTTACTCTTTGTATGACTAAATCCTTTAGCACGGGCTACAGGTCGTACCTTTAGTCTGATCATCATGAAATTTGTCATCGCTGTTGAAATTGGAATGTAGATGGGAACGAGTCATTTTTGGGTCATTCGGGCAAAAAACATGGCCGCCAGCAGCCATCTTGGATTTTACTCTTTGTATGACTAAATCCTTTAGCACGGGCTACAGGTCGTACCTTTAGTCTGATCATCATGAAATTTGTCATCGCTGTTGAAATTGGAATGTAGATGGGAACGAGTCATTTTGGGGTCATACGGACAAAAAACATGGCCGTCAGCGGCCATCTTGGATTTCAAAATTTAATCCATTAGCACGGGCCACAGGTCGTACTGTTCGTCTGATCATCATGAAATTTGTCATGGATGATAATATTGACATGTAGATGGGAACGAGTAATTTTGGGGTCATTCGGCCAAAAAACATGGCCACCAGCAGCCATCTTGGATTTTACTCTTTGTATGACTAAATTCTTTAGCACGGGCTGCAGGTCGTACCTTTAGTCTGATCATCATAAAATTTGTCATGGATGTTAACAATGACATGTAGATGGGAACGAGTAATTTTGGGGTCATTCGGCCAAAAAACATGGTCGCCAGCAGCCATCTTGGATTTTACTCTTTGTATGACTAAATCCTTTAGCACGGGCTACAGGTCCTACTTTTAGTCTGATCATCATAAAATTTGTCAAGAATGTTAATAATGACATGTAGATGGGAACGAGTCATTTTGGGGTCATTCGGCCAAAAAACATGGCCGCCAGCAGCCATCTTGGATTTTACTCTTTGTATGACTAAATCCTTTAGCACGGGCTACAGGTCGTACCTTTAGTCTGATCATCATAAAATTTGTCATGGCTGTTGAAATTGGAATGTAGATGGGAACGAGTCATTTTGGGGTCATTCGGACAAAAAACATGGCAGCCAGCGGCCATTTTGGATTTCAAAATTTAATCCATTAGCACGGGCCACAGGTCGTACTGTTCGTCTGATCATCATGAAATTTGTCATGGATGATAATATTGACATGTAGATGGGAACGAGTAATTTTGGGGTCAATCGGCCAAAAAACATGGCCGCCAGCAGCCATCTTGGATTTTACTCTTTGTATGACTAAATTCTTTAGCACGGGCTGCAGGTCGTACCTTTAGTCTGATCATCATAAAATTTGTCATGGATGTTAACAATGACATGTAGATGGGAACGAGTAATATTGGGGTCATTCGGCCAAAAAACATGGTCGCCAGCAGCCATCTTGGATTTTACTCTTTGTATGACTAAATTCTTTAGCGCAGGCTACATGTCATACCTTTAGTCTGATCATCATAAAATTTGTCATGAATGTTATTAATGACATTTAGATGGGAACGAGTCATTTTGGGGTCATTCGGCCAAAAAACATGGCCGCCAGCAGCCATCTTGGATTTTTCTCTTTGTATGACTAAATTCTTTAGCATGGGCTACAGGTCGTACCTTTAGTCTGATCGTCATAAAATTTGTCATGGATGTTAACAATGACATGTAGATGGGAACGACTCATTTTGGGGTCATTCGGCCAAAAACATGGCCGCCAGCAGCCATCTTGGATTTTACTTTTCTCTTCATGTCTATAAACTAGTATTAGACATTCAACTTTCCACATTCCTAATTGCTCCATTGACTGTAATACATTAAATTATTCCCTTTCCAAGTTGAGCTACAGTGTCATTGACACTTTCATTTGATTTTCGGACTTGACTGAAAACTGTTGTGATGTGGTTTTAAAAGCAAACCAGTGTAGAATATATGATTGGACAAATTAAAATGATCTGTGTATTGAAATTGGATAAATATCTTTTGCTCGGGTATTGATTTTAATTAACTATTCCTCTTTAGTCAGTTCTCAGCCGTTTTTTGTCCCAAAATTACATGATGATGATATTGTTAAAGAGGTGCTTCTTCTGAGTTATGTTCTGCTTTCTAAAAAGTCTAGTGTGTCTGAAATTTACCCTATGGGGACCTCATTTTGCTTTGGCCTCATCTTCTGGGAAGTATCAATAGTCTCAAATTAACATTGTTTCTAGTTACTTTTTATACCCCCAGCAACGAAGTTAGGGGGGTATACTGGAGTCAGCTTGTCCGTCGTCCGTGGACACAAATTTGTCCGGAGTTTTTCTCAGTCGTTTTTTGATCAATTTCCGTGAAACTTGGTACAGACATCAAACACCATGGGAACCTGTGCACCTGCGATTATGACGTCTGTCAGACTTTTTTTGGTGGAGTTATCCCCCCTTTTTCGACTTAGAAAATTTTAGCAACATGTAACTTTTGTCCGAGCTTTTATTCCTACATTTTTCCGTCAATTTTTTTTGTCATGGATGTTAACAATGACATGCAGATGGGAACGAGTCATTTTTGGGTCATTCGGGCAAAAAACATGGCCGCCAGCAGCCATCTTGGATTTTACTCTTTGTATGACTAAATCCTTTAGTACGGGCTACAGGTCGTACCTTTAGTCTGATCATCATGAAATTTGTCATCGCTGTTGAAATTGGAATGTAGATGGGAACGAGTCATTTTGGGGTCATACGGACAAAAAACATTTTATGATGATCAGACCAAATGTACAACCTGTAGCCCGTGTCAAAGGATTTAGTCATGCAAAGAGTAAAATCTAAGATGGCTGCCGGTGGCCATGTTTTTTGGCCGAATGACACCAAAATTACTCGTTCCCATCTACATGTCAATATTAACATCCATGACAAATTTCATGACAATAAGACAAACAGTACGGCCTGTAGCCCGTGCTAATGGATTGAATTTTGAAATCCATGATGGCCACTGGCGGCCATGTTTTTTTACGAATGACCCCAAAATGACTCGTTCCCATCTACATGTCAATGTTTAATAATCGGATCAAAGGTACGAACTGTAGCCCGTGCTATAAAAGGAAATTGTTGACGAATCACGCACACACGCACACACACACACGCACGACGGATACCAAGCCATGGCAATAGCTCAAACTTTACAAAGTAAAGTTGAGCTAACAAGCGTGCATTGTGTATTTTCCCAATGCCTGTCGAACCAATATTACAATACAGTTTCAATATGGTGAAAAATCAATTATTATATTGTTTATCGTAAATTCAGAATGCAAAAATTAATTAAAGTTGCACATATTGTTTGGAACTTTGATTCTGCAAGCCTTAAATATTACACACTATCTACCATTTTAGCTGCTTTAATACGGGAAATTTAAAGTTTATCTGAAGAAAAAAAAGTTAGTTTATTGTTTTTATCGCCATTGTTGTCGCTAAATTTTCGAACAAAGATATGTCAAGGTAGTATGTTGTGTCACTGCTACGTCTTGCTGTTAAGTTGAAAGGTGTTTAACTGTGAAAAAAATTTAAATCGGTTGAATGGTATGGAAGCTTAATGCCACACATCATGTTTAGACCAAAGAAAAAGATATTTGTGGTTTGGGTTTCCCTACCGACCCTATTTTAAACCCCATACCCTAATTTTTTTTTATGGTTTTCAAGAAAATCTAAAAAAAAATTCATAAAACACAAAAAATATAATATTTATAAATAATATTACTTTTTCCTTAAGGGAAGCCCGAAACTGAACTATATGGATTACGTCTCCGGCCTTGTGTCAATCAGGAGGGTTAAAATTTTATTGCTGTGCCGACCCCACTCACATCCGTGTCCAGATTAGTCTCGCATAAATACACCCGCATTCTATCTATTGTCTAGTCAGTTTTTTATTTCCGACTTAATCATGAGATTTGCGAGTCGCGGGGTTGGGAATGGCACCACCATGGGAGGGATCTATGATAGTTCAGTTTCGGGCTTCCCTTAAGGAAAAAGTAATATTATTTATAAATATTATATTTTTCCGCCAAGGAGAAGCCCTCAACTGAACTATATGGATTAGAATGCAAGCCCAGGAGGAGGCACGAGCAATAAAGTTAATTAATATCCAAATTCGATGGGAATGTACTCTTCCGAAACATGATTCATGTAAATGTGATTTAGTCATGAATCAGATATGATTATGTTACGTGAAAGAGCTCCCAATTCAGATTACGACATTGCTCAAATGTGTACCGCCCGCCCCCCTTGTTTTTGGAATAAACATCCCAGGTAGTGCCATATAATTCATGCTAGCGAGACAACCGAGCAAGTATAACTTTGCTGCATCCTATTCTCTTTGTCATCTTCTTCGCTCTCTCGACAGTTCACATTATGAACTGATGTCACATGCAGCCATTGTGTAGGCCATAAGATATCAGAATGCTTATGATACACCAGGGAGCAAATTAACTGGAATCGCATCGCGATTTGCCACTGAAATGTGGATACCGGTAATAGCGAGGAATTTCTTTATACATGTATGATGTTATAAAAATGCTATCTAATCATGTCAATGTGAGATTATTTGCTAATCAGATATCGAAAGTAAATTGCTCCCTGTGATACACAAACCAGATATAAAAATGATATGCTGCAGATATCATAGCGAGGTATGAGGTTTCATTATATCATGCCACACATCTGTACTCCAGCCTCGTATAATGTAGAGAGCAGGGAACGCCATCATGATCCAAGGTATCATTGCATACCAGTATATATGGGATTAGAGAACACCACAGCGGACTTGATGAACAAGCATAGAAGCATCAGTGATCTATGATGGCGCACATAACGAGTGTCGGGTACATTTCGAAATGATCAAATGTAGCAGAATGATCAAAATTGCAAAATGACCGGTGAAGGAGTGGCCTGGAGGTATCCCGAAGGTATTACGATTCCAGGAGATTGGACCCCATCGTGTGGAGATGTGGGCCACTGCACCGTGGGGAAGAGATAGAAGGCTGGTTGGTGCAGCTCTTGGAGGCACGCAACAAGACTTCCCCACCCAGATCATTCAGCCTTTCTTTCCTACCGGTGAAGGAGTGGCCTGGAGGTATCCCTAAGGTATTACGATTCCAGGGGATTGGACCCCATCTTGTGGAGATGTGGGCCCCTGCACCATGGGGAAGAGTTAGAAGGTTGGTTGGTGCAGCACTTGGAGGCACGCAACAACAAGTCTTCCCCACCCAGATCATTCAGCCTTTCTTTCCTACCGGTGAAGGAGTGGCCTGGATGTATCCCGAAGGTATTACGATTCCAGGGGATCGACTGGACCCCATCTTGTAATGATGTGGGCCACTGCACCATGGGGAAGAGTCAGAAGGCCATTTGGCTGGTGCGCTATGTCTAGACTATGAGAGCAAGAGCGTCACGTGACAACGAGTCTACCCCACCCAGAACATCCTCCAAAGGCTATTTTTTCTCTTTCTTCTTTTTATTTCTTCTTTCTTTTTCTTTTCTTCTTTGTTCTTTTATAAAAGAATCCTCGTCCGACAGTGTGCCTGACGACCCACTGTCGACCCGCGATTCTTGCTCATCGTCGTCAAACCTGCCGACGCCATGCGATGCAGAGAAGCATGTCAAGATCGACGCCAACAGAATTGTCTGCATCAGGTTGGGATACCAGACTGTGGAAGAGGCCTACTCTGAAATGGTTCGACGCAAGACAAATGCTCTTGCATTTGGGATAAGTAGCTATGGCCTGTCCAAGGTCACCCCCTCAAATTCTGGGGCATCATCAAGCTGCGCCCCCAAGGCCAGAGGGAATAAGTTCTGATGAGCCATTTGATCAGAGGAAGCCCCTTCCATGGAATCCCCCAAATGCAGGTGGTCCTGACCAAACTGGAATAAATGTCGATGACATACCACTATGATCGCATGACGGCGGAGGAGCAGGCCCGGATGTATCCCGAAGGTATTACGATTCCAGGGGATCGACTGGACCCCATCTTGTAATGATGTGGGCCACTGCACCATGGGGAAGAGTCAGAAGGCCATTTGGCTGGTGCGCTATGTCTATGAGAGCATATGCGTCACGTGACAACGAGTCTTCCCCACCCAGAACAGCCGCCAAAGGCTACTCCCAGGTGCCCAATAAACAGATCTTCGTGGCAGGAATCCAGGCCGAAATCAAAATACTGATGGAAATTTCACTCTATGTGGAATAATAGTATATCGATGTGAATTTTTTCGAAATTTAATAATCGTATTGCCACTACCATTAGGCACCTGAGAGAAAGGTGCCGGAGCAATCGCCCGTGAAGATTGGTTTCCCGAATCAACCGCATGCAGCACCCGCCTACCATTGGTTCAACTGCCGTAGCAGGACCTGGGGGGCCAGAACTGGTCCTGCCCGAGGTAAAGACTGGTACGGTTGCTCAAAGTAGGTAATCATTGACTAATATGCCCTTACCCAACTATAACAAGTAATACACCCGTGAATGAGCAACCTGCACGGTGTGTGGCCATCAAATTCGAATCATGTTCGACTGCAAGACATGCTGTTAGTTATAACAAAGCAAGGTTAATACACATAACACAATACAACCTAGGTTATTGAATATAAAGTAAGGTTAATATAAAATCACGTTATACCCCTGGCCACGTGATCTTACCTGCTATGACAGGTAAGATACTGTCTTTTCTCGTATATGAGGACGATGAGTTCCGAATGCACATAGGCAAGAACTAGGCGGTTTCCGTTAGGAAAGTGCGCTTACAGCGGACGTGAAGATACGAATGCCTGTATTTTCGTCATGATTGTATCGAATCGTTTTGTCACATAATCAGTGGATATGTCGATGATATACCACTATGATCACATGACTGCGGAGGAGCAGGCCCGGATGTATCCCGAAGGTATTACTATTCCAGGGGATCGACTGGACCCCATCTTGTAATGATGTGGGCCACTGCACCATGGGGAAGAGTCAGAAGGCCATTTGGCTGGTGCGCTATGTCTATGAGAGCAAGAGCGTCACGTGACAACGAGTCTTCCCCACCCAGAACAGCCGCCATAGACGAAGAGCCATGTCATGGCCGGTTTCGGAAATATATTGGCAGTAGATGTGCGCAATATAAACGCTGCGCATGTAAGCTCGCTTTAGACATGTAACAATACAAATGCAGTCCTTTCTGCGCAATATAAATGTGTTGCATGTAACTGCGCATCATACACGAGTGAAAGCTATGTGGCAGAATATCGTTTTGATATATGTGGAAATAGAAGTTAGTGAGCCAAGTGATGGTCTCTACTGGAAAGACTATTGGCAGTGAATCTGGAGCACGTGACAATATGTATTCTTTCTATTTCGCTGTTTGCCGTTATCATTCACTGATGAAACTGCAAAGTATGTCAGTATTGGGATGAAAACTGTTCACCATATGTAAGCATACTAGTAGTCAGTTCTGACAGCATACATGAGGCCCTGATACGATATGAGTGTCATGTACAATGTATGGAACTATTACGGCGTGCAATACATCATTGCAAGCTCGCCCACGCCGAGGCATATTAGAGCCTACGGTAAGATGGCTTAGTGTCAGGCCACAAAGTTTTCACTTCATTGCAGTTGGTGAACAATAGTTCGTAGGAACCCAAACTGTACATACATGGATGTAAAGAATGCAACACAATATTTAGAACGTCAGACAACACATCAATTCGAAGTGTGGTTATATATGTGATAACGAATACCATCCCCCTGTTACGGAGTGTTAGTAACTATTGTACTGATGATACAATGAGTTATATGATATTTAATCGTGATAGACAAGGTAGAATTTTCGAAATACCTTGAAGTCGATGTAATGTGTTATTACATTTGTCATGTGTCTAACAAGACCACGCGCTCATACATACTGGCGGGCGTAGATTCGCAGGTATTGATCGTTAAAACAATATTACAGATCGCTCAGTCGAAAGAAATGTGAATTGTCATCTGATAGTGATAACAAGTACTATCTTTCGTATTTATTCATGTAAATTATTACAAAGGAGGATATGGCTGTCCTGTGCAACTTTCTGCGAATTAACAGAGCAGTGCCATGTATGATTTGGCAGTATACATTAGGATACAAAGCAACGGAACTTACGAAATAACCGAAGCGAGTCGACGGAAACTTATGTAAAGTGAAACACGTGTAGCACGAAATTAGGAGACATCGCATACCGTACTACATTGCGTCCTCAATTGTAAGTCATGATAGTCATCACGCCGTATGTGTGGCACAATATGCACTATGTGGTTTTGCCACAAGTAAGCTATGTGCTTCTTTAGTCATTGTCAAGATGGCCATCTTAATTCCAATTGTTGGAAGATAAAGCCGTCTTGAGGAAAACAGAAAACACGGAAACAAATTACGGATACAGTGAAACGAAAAAAGTTCCCGTTTCGGATGTGAGAAATATTAATTAACTATCGGGTACAATAAATTGCAAGTTTGTAATATCAACAATAAATATTGAGTCGATAAACTCGCAACACAGAAAGATACAACCTTGAGAAAATAGAAACGATCCTGTCCTGGCGAGGAGGAATAAAAACTGACTAGACAATAGATAGAATGCGGGTGTATTCATGCGAGACTAATCTGGACACGGATGTGAGTGGGGTCGGCACAGCAATAAAATTTTAACCCTCCTGATTGACACAAGGCCGGAGACGTAATCCATATAGTTCAGTTGAGGGCTTCTCCTTGGCGGAAAAACTGTTGTGATGTGGTTTTAAAAGCAAACCAGTGTAGAATATATGATTGGACAAATTAAAATGATCTGTGTATTGAAATTGGATAAATATCTTTTGCTCGGGTATTGATTTTAATTAACTATTCCTCTTTAGTCAGTTCTCAGCCGTTTTTTGTCCCAAAATTACATGATGATGATATTGTTAAAGAGGTGCTTCTTCTGAGTTATGTTCTGCTTTCTAAAAAGTCTAGTGTGTCTGAAATTTACCCTATGGGGACCTCATTTTGCTTTGGCCTCATCTTCTGGGAAGTATCAATAGTCTCAAATTAACATTGTTTCTAGTTACTTTTTATACCCCCAGCAACGAAGTTAGGGGGGTATACTGGAGTCAGCTTGTCCGTCGTCCGTGGACACAAATTTGTCCGGAGTTTTTCTCAGTCGTTTTTTGATCAATTTCCGTGAAACTTGGTACAGACATCAAACACCATGGGAACCTGTGCACCTGCGATTATGACGTCTGTCAGACTTTTTTTGGTGGAGTTATCCCCCCTTTTTCGACTTAGAAAATTTTAGCAACATGTAACTTTTGTCCGAGCTTTTATTCCTACATTTTTCCGTCAATTTTTTTTGTCATGGATGTTAACAATGACATGCAGATGGGAACGAGTCATTTTTGGGTCATTCGGGCAAAAAACATGGCCGCCAGCAGCCATCTTGGATTTTACTCTTTGTATGACTAAATCCTTTAGTACGGGCTACAGGTCGTACCTTTAGTCTGATCATCATGAAATTTGTCATCGCTGTTGAAATTGGAATGTAGATGGGAACGAGTCATTTTGGGGTCATACGGACAAAAAACATTTTATGATGATCAGACCAAATGTACAACCTGTAGCCCGTGTCAAAGGATTTAGTCATGCAAAGAGTAAAATCTAAGATGGCTGCCGGTGGCCATGTTTTTTGGCCGAATGACACCAAAATTACTCGTTCCCATCTACATGTCAATATTAACATCCATGACAAATTTCATGACAATAAGACAAACAGTACGGCCTGTAGCCCGTGCTAATGGATTGAATTTTGAAATCCATGATGGCCACTGGCGGCCATGTTTTTTTACGAATGACCCCAAAATGACTCGTTCCCATCTACATGTCAATGTTTAATAATCGGATCAAAGGTACGAACTGTAGCCCGTGCTATAAAAGGAAATTGTTGACGAATCACGCACACACGCACACACACACACGCACGACGGATACCAAGCCATGGCAATAGCTCAAACTTTACAAAGTAAAGTTGAGCTAACAAGCGTGCATTGTGTATTTTCCCAATGCCTGTCGAACCAATATTACAATACAGTTTCAATATGGTGAAAAATCAATTATTATATTGTTTATCGTAAATTCAGAATGCAAAAATTAATTAAAGTTGCACATATTGTTTGGAACTTTGATTCTGCAAGCCTTAAATATTACACACTATCTACCATTTTAGCTGCTTTAATACGGGAAATTTAAAGTTTATCTGAAGAAAAAAAAGTTAGTTTATTGTTTTTATCGCCATTGTTGTCGCTAAATTTTCGAACAAAGATATGTCAAGGTAGTATGTTGTGTCACTGCTACGTCTTGCTGTTAAGTTGAAAGGTGTTTGTTAAATTTGACCCAACACAATATGTGCCTTTAAATATTTCTGAAAGACATGTCACAGGTAAGAAAATAGGCCAGGGCATGGTAGAGTTCCGCTCCTCCATGTTCTGGATTGAGAGCATGAACATGTGCATGTATTTTGTTTTTTTCTCATTTGTTATTCTTTGTTATCAATAAAAAAAAACTAAAAAACAACATGACTATCTTATTTTAATATAAAATTCAAGTCTTATAATTTAAGTAAGCTAATTACATGGTAATATTTGAATTTAAATGTCAAACAAAGTTATGTTTTTTTCCGAAAAGTCAGGACAGAAGTGGTGTTTATGGGCATAATTATGGTATTGAAAAGCTTAATAAGAGCCAATAAAATAATCATACCATTATGAATAAATTTGTAGGACTGTTCCATTTCAGCGACTTCATCAGGTTCTGGTTTTTTGGCTGTAGCAGCAATCCACAGTCTACCTCGATGTGATGAATACCAAACCCGCCCTTCGTGACTGCAACAGTAATGGTATTATTCAACATGCATTAACCTTTCTACACAGCCCTGCGAATCAGGTGTTTTCATTTCGAATCGAATCGAGAATAAAATCAGCAAACAATTCGAAATCGAATCGAATCATTGTTACTGAGCCAATCTAGTTCAAATACATAAAACTTAGAAGAAACACCTAAAATTGACCAGCGAAAACCGCCTGGTCATCATCGATGTAGTGCAATATGTGCTTATCTACACACCAATATGCATTTTCTGTGCCTATGCAATTGTTCAGTACAGATAAAAGCATAAACGCATGGGAGAACCAATGTCAACGTAAATACGGAAAAGCGTCCCGATTGATGCCTGTTTCATTTCCTTGAATAGCGCAGTATTTTTCGCTGCACTTTTGATGATTGTGTTGTCTGTCGCCTGGACTGACAGTCTTAATGGACAATATTTACAAAAATACTCAGATTCAGACTCAAATTTACCCAAATCAAACAAAGATCTAAAATCTGGCATACATGTGTGTTATGGAATTCCCATGATTTCTGGAACGACACTAGCACAAGGCCATGTATGGCTATTTTATTTTCACGTATGTCATTCTTACAGATGGAGCATTGTGGTCTATAGAAAGCACGGAAATGCACATGTCACCAAAGATTCAACAAAATACGACTCATGGTAGCCGATTTCGAATCGAATCGAATCAGACAAACGATTTTGAATCACATCGAATCAAATCGATTTGCAGGGCCCGACCCTTTTATAATAAATACTCATTGATTAGTAGTTATCCCTTAGGAAATGTTCAGATAATAAGTTCAACAAAAGACCATAGGAGCATTTTCCACAAAAGAATAAGAATCCTTCTGCACTTTTTATTGTCTGTCGTCTTCTTTTTTTCGTAAACACCCCTCCAGATGAATAATAGCCCATCCCAATGTATACCTTTTTAATTGAGTGTGAGAATTCATTTAGTATAGAAATGGTTAAGCCCAGTTTGAATTGTGAAGTGATTATACCATTATACCCATGACACATAAATTTCAATAACACATATGAATACAAAATGCTCTAATTAAAGTGACATAATTCACTAGTGAAATTAATTTACTGGACGAATTTTGTAAATTCCGCTATAAACTGGGGATGAGTTGTAGATTCTATTTAGTACATGATTCAAAACCTCTGTAAAACATACTTAAATCAACAAATGGGACGTGAAACTAATATTGGCTTCTATAATGCATGCGATGTTGTTTAGTCCCAGATAAATAAATACTCTGTATCAAACTCTTCATTCATCAGAGTTTGTTGGAAAAATATTGGAAACCATAGCATTTTGAGACGTTGTGTACGGAATATAAACAGACAACAAACCGGAAGACAAAGGTCACTGGCACTAATTCCTGTTATTAAACGAACGTTTAATATTACAATTTATAGAATGGGTTTAGTGAATGGAATAGGCCAAACAAAAAAAGAGTTTTGGTTCTCGGGCAATTTTTTTTCCAAATCAATGAGGGCGGTAGGGTTTTATTTTTATTTTTAATTTTTTTCTGCACATAGTAAGCATGGACAAAGATACATTCCTGTCTACTAATAACCAGAAATTTAATCTTATATAAAAATGACATTGCACTACCAGTCTATGACTGCGATTACCTAACATTATATAATGCCCCTGACATTCACTATTGTTATTGTTGTCTAAAAACTGATCCCCCCCATTCTAATATGTGATCCTGAATTTAATCATGTGCCTTTCAATTGTATGGAGTTACAATTAGTGTAAGTTCACAATGACTAATTCTAAGAAGAGCATGAGGATCAGCTAATCATTTTCTAAATTGTAGTCATCTACTTCATGTGATAAGCCTGCAAGTCACCTTTTAACACATTACATGTTAGAGCTTAATGCACACTAATATTCAACACATATCTACTATGGACATGTTTTTTTTGTCATAACATCAGGCATTGCAATAAAAAGTCCTAACGCGGCCCTTTTTATTCAATGCGGCGGGGCCTGAGAACCAAAACCGTTTTTTTTGTTTAACATAAGGGTATATGATCATGTAATAAATATTGTTAGTGACCGGTACTCACACTTTTATTCCATTGACAAGCAGCGAGGCCCATGGTTGATGCATACTTAGACACATTCCCTCATCAGTCATTTCCTTCAGCCCCTTGTCTTGTATCCGTAACGATATTTTCTTCGTGTTAACGTTAGGTTCATTTGAGTCAACCGGTGGTGGACTTTGACGAACATCAGTTGGCACAAACTGTATATATACCGTTAATTATGTAGTTAATAGCGCCTCAGGATAGGATAGGATACAGTAACGCCCTAAATAATAGACTACTTAACCACAGCAGAATTATGGGTAATTTTTCAGGATTTAGTCTGAAATATGGCCTGTTGCCATTCATCGGAAAGCTCTCACTGAGAAAAATTACCCCTAATTCTGCTGTGGTTAAGGTGTTGATTATTTAGGGCATAACTGTAGCTTATTTCCATTATACACATTACATAATAATAAGTTGAAAATACCATTTACAAATTAAGTCATATATTGTGGGCAGATGGCATAATCTGGCAAGACTGTCTTCCTGCCATCCCCTGTATGATAAATTTAAGAAATAACTCAGCCTATTTTTATAATTTGAATAGAACATAGTTTTCCAAACAAATTACAGTTCCACTGTATGTTGGTTATTAGGGTAGTAATCAGTCTATTTTAAAGCCGACAAAAATTTTACAATATTTACGTCTCTGGATATCTCATTCATAATCAGTTACTGCATGATGGGATTCCCTCCATTTCATTTACTTATCGCAATATAGGAGACATCATCTTCAAGTTTTTGTCAGTCAACGATATTCGTGACTGATTATTCTTTCGAATATTTATAACTATTTCTAAATACTAGGATTCTCACAAACATTTACATATATGGAAATGGTTTATTACATCATGTTGGGAATGCCGCATCGTTGTAGAAATGTAATATAATGGACAATTCTAGAGACGTACATCCATTAGGATTATCGTTGGCTTTTCAAAGAGACTGATTACTTATATACATTATTATTAACCCTTTACCCAACAGAACGGCCCTGTGCCAATGCATTCTCTTATATCCATTAGGATTATCGTTGGGTTTTCAAAGAGAAGGGTAGTAATGAATATTTTTTTTCTATACTTTGTTCCATCCTGTATTTATTTCCTCCTCTCAACTGTTCATAAACCTGGCCAGGCCTGAAAATATGGTGCTGGACATTTGCAGAATGATGTAGTGATGTTCTGATAATTGGAATCGGAATCGGCCATCGGCCGATAATAGCCCATCAGATATTAATCATACCTCGCAGTTGAACATCGGCTTTTACCGATTATCAAAACAAACAAAAACTTTCTGGTATCTAAGCGCAGTATGCACGCTTTAATAATCGTACGCAATACAACCGTAGTTTTGAATGTAAAACGCAGTTGAAACAGCCTAAAACAGCCGTCCAAACAGTTTTTTGATATGATTATATATAAGCATGGCAATACACCTGCCCGACATATGCGTGTAATATGAAGTTATTGGACACGAAATAGATTCAAAGAAAGCTTTAAACAGCTGCTGACCTCATTACAATATAGGCAATATTTAGGTGACGTCACAAATCACGTGTCAAAACATAAACAAACCAGCTGGTAGGCACAAGCATGGCACCACAGTGCTTTCTCATTCTAAATACATTCATGTATCCGATAGCAATGAATGCAAAACAAAAGAGAAAACGCAAATATAAGTCGGGGAAAAGTTGTGTTGTTGTTGAATGCTCAAACAGATTCGACAAAAATGTTGACCGGACATTTTTTCGTTTGCCAAATGAGCAAAAATATCCGTTTCATGTTGAGCACGTACCATGTTGTGACGTCACATGCTATGTCAATAATTTGAATCACACACTGAATGAATTAGTACATTCGTGATCCGAACTGTCTTCAATAACGACTAACGCGAGGAGGGGAATAATTGGCTTTTTCGTCTGTAGGGGACAATACGGTGAAGTAGTCCCAAATTGCGTTTTTTTGTTTTGTTCCGCGAGTCGCCATTGTTACAGTGATGCTCTCATTACAAGTTACGGCGCGCACGCAATGAAATATGCTTACCTAAACTTTGAACTTGGAAACGGTCTCACGAAACAAAAATTGAGTAGGCGGAACTATAAATGCTTCCCAGTTGTTAAAAGACTAAAGGTGTGACCAATGGGAATATGGGAAATCTCAGTCAAATATGACAGCAATTATTATCCATCAATCTAAATTTAATTAATAATCATCGCCAATCCATACATTGTCGCAATTTACAAGTATTCAATCAAGACTTTTACACCGCATTCAAGTGTTCCCCACAGTGTCATAACGGTAGTCTGAATTGGCACCTTTGATCTCTTTGTCAAATAGCTACCGGTATACATCAAAGGCAGCGCAAAACTGACGTCGGCTGAAATACTTTTGTGACAGTGTGTATATATTTCTTTGTTGTATTTGGCTTTGAAACTGTACCGATGTAGGGAGTGCAATGAGTGTATATAAGACATTATAAGTCCATTGTTGGAACAAACGCACAATATATATACAAACATCGGAATCGGAAATCGGCCGATTGTGCCTCCAGTTATCGGAAATCGGTCCGATGGGCTTTTTCATTATCGGAACATCACTAGAATGATGTCCCCAGAGGGTGAATTTAGTGATGCTACCCCGCACAGCAGGCTAGCATCACTAAATTCACCCTCTGGGGACCTCATGCTGCTTACTAGTGCTTAGGCCACATCTTTTTTGGAAATATCTTTATTATCAAATTAACAAGTTTTTCAATTTCTTTAGAAAGCATTTTTAAAATATAAAAATGGATAAATACCAGGCTTTCTGCTAGGTTTTGGGGAACGCGTCCTCTATCCGCCGAGGGGAAAATGCAGTCAATGTTTTCAATGTCGTGGAAACACTAGAGGACCTACCTTTGTTGTATCGGCCAATAGAAGAAACAGAGAGTAGATTTGCTGATCGTTTTGCATCCATTTTCTACCTAAGTTACTATGCTATCAACCGCAATAACTTTAAAACATAGAAAATTTATTAGATAAAAATTAATTGCTGTATACGGAAAAACGCCCGTTGAAGTTAAACGACCACTATTCCAGACTCGGCAGAAAGTTCGGATGCATAACGTACTGGAATATAACATAATTAAATTATCGGCGGTCATTTTTCGTAACCTAACCGCAGCAACATAACCAGCGGACTCCAAAGCATGTGTTCTAGCGATGTCGGATATCACTTCCTCAGTTCGTGTTAGATCGGTCCGAGTGTGTATTCTCGCTAGAAATCAAACGAAATTGAGAAGTAGACATCTTTATACCTGTATACATATGGAATATGTCCTGTGGTATGACAGAAGGGGAAAAATTGGCTGGGGGAATGGGACCCAAGAAGGGATCCCCTGCCACTATAGCGGAAACCCTGTAAATACCAACATCTTGTCTGATCTTTGAATGGGGACATTCCATGTAGAACTCTTATGAATAGGTGCTACATGGAGCATTTCGTTCAATGATCGGACGGGATGTTGGTATTTATCCATAATTATATAAAATCCTATGAACTAGGGCCCGACGAATCGGCAATATCAACATCGAATCGAATCTCGAATCGAATCATGATAATCTCGAATCGAATCTTTTTCAAACACTTTAGTAGATTGGCGGTACCGATGAGTGGGAGGTACGAGCAAAAATGGGGGCAAATGTCCGATGATTTTATAACGACAGTGAGATTACGAAGGGGTTCATTAAACTTAATTTCTATGACATGATATGAACAGTATTTAATCAGTTTTAAACAGTTTAATATATTAGAATGGCACGACATAATTTCATATTTTGTGCCACTGGGACTATGTGAAGCTCATGAAAGTAAGCAGTTTGGAACTTTGGAGTCAGTGGAGTCTGATTCGAGTCATTGCAAACGAAAACTCTTCTGCGAACAGCAGTAACACGCGATATCAAAATTGCGCACCGTGACTTGGGAATGGCGCATATGCACGATTACAGGATCTATGTATAGTATCCCAACTTGGGCCTATCCATCGGATCAATTGAGTTGTCATGAAAGCTAAATGGTCAACCATATTCCATTATCCGGATAACATATGATGTATGAAGATGTTGACCGGATTTGGACACAACATGTTGGAGCCCAAAATGTTTATTTAATTTATTTATATCGTGTTAAGTTTTAATTTAAAAAAATATATTATTTGATTGAGTTGAGTAACGCAATATAGGCTTTTCTGGTAAGAATGTCAAATATCGACATACAAATATGTCCCACAAGAAAATCACTCGCTTCCGCAGCTGGGGCCGGGCAAAATCGCGACATTGCTGGTTTTATGTGGTGGAGGAAACCCATGTGAGCTACGATTATGGTACAACCGTGATGAACACGCAAACCATCACAGACCTACCAGCAGGTTGCACGAATAACCCACCGAGCTGACACGAGTAACCAGCGCTGGGACTGGTAGGCCAATATATATATGAGCAGTGGGCTATTGGACAACTCAACTATACACATTGGACCACGGAGGTGCCATATTGTATATATAATGCAGTCTATTCCCGGTGATAAAGGACTTGTATACAAAGATTCGAAATATCCCGAATCACATGACCGCTTTCGAATCGAATCGGAACGTAAGATTCGGAATCGAATCGAATCTCGAAGCTTCACTGGGACCTACTATGAACTCTCTACAGAATTGAAAAGGAAACAAAATGGTTACCCTCCTAGGAATTTCTGCTTGGATTGAAATATGATAGTGGTACATTAACATTTTGCTATAATGCACTGCAGTGTATTGTGATGTCAACAATATAAATATATGATATTGTTAAAAGGGACTGTGTGTCAAATGGGTATTCTCAAATAAAGATGATGATAAAGATAGATAATTCTTACCGTTGGAGCAGGTCGGTCTATAGAAGGATTCACCAAGTCCCTATCACAATTAACTGGGCTCAGTCTGTCTTTGGTTTTAGCACCGTGATGAACATCCTGAATAACTTCATCACCAACGTCATACATGTACTGTCCCGTTAAGTCCTTTTCCTCTATCACCTGTCGACCTGCAAAATCTAATGTCACTTTTCTATCTTTCCGAGATCCGAACCTGATTTCTCGAAGATCGTCATCACGCTTTTTCAGTTTCTCTTTTTGTTTCACTGACAGCCATTGGTTGTTATCATGCGAGAAGTAATCCGATTCATCATCAATCACATGAGTTCTTTTCGCACTGTAGAAATGGAAAATGTGTAGATTATGTCGATGAGAAAATATTCATCAACTAAATGTTTTTGTCGTGCAACAAATCACCTCCAACAATTCCTTTCCAACAGAAATACCTTGTTCAATCTAGGGCCACAATGATACACTTGGTCATGATACGATACGAATCACGATACATGATAAATGATACATATCATGCTACACAAAATTAGTGTTTCCAAATGAATACCATCTGCACTATCAGAAACAACAAGGAGATAGAGATCATTTTAAACTAAAATGTAGTTTAACCCTTTCAGTGCCAGGGGCCGATCTCATCGGCCCTAATTTACGGTCTGTAAAATTGTCGCTAAAAAAATAAAAAAAATTTGTTTTTTTTGTTTTTTGGGTTGAATTTTGTTTGGGTTAAATTTTGTTTGGGTATGCTTAAGCATGCTATAGCGAATTTAAAAACAAACTGGATAAAACTTTAGGGGCATGTTATAACTCAAAACTATCACCAAGTATTGACAGTAATAATTTTGATGCCCATGAAAAACGTAAGATTCCCTGGCACTAAACCTACAAAATAAGTCTTTTAAAGAATATAAGAACAAATTATTAAAATTGTAAAAAATAATAACAAATGATGAAAAATTGTTAGGTCAATGCATTCTCTTATATATGCGAGGCGACCTATGGTCGACTCACATATATAAGAGAATGCATTGGCACAGGGTATATGGGTTGATACAAAAATTGGACCTGGCACTGAAAGGGTTAATTGTTAGCTAGATGAGTCAAGTAAACATAGTATACATGTAAACTTGAGAGATAATTGGAGGTTTTGCTTTTTTACACTTGCCCATCTTAGTCATATTACTTTATTTCCTGTATCGCGATACACATGGCACAATACGAAACAAGTATCATTTTAAAGTGTATCGCGATACATTGAAATCACGATGAATAGTTGCAGCCCTAGTTCTATCATATCTGAGAAGCTTGTCTTTATGTTTGACTGCTTAAACTTGGCAGGGTTGTGCTGACAGTGGCCAAAAGAATTTTTTTTCGAAAATGACCAAAGAATTTACATTTGGTCAAAAAGCAAAAAATGCAAGCAATAACCTCTTAGAATATCACAGACTTCACTAAAACACTTACATGTACACTCTAGTTGCTCACCCAAGTATGTTTGGATAACAATATACAGGAAGTCACACATGCTTTCTTTTCAAAACAATGATGATCAGCTGATATTACAGCATCTTTTTTTTTAATTGGAAGTGGGCAGCCGAGAGGTAGCGTACTGGTCTCTCATGCTAGCAGACTGGGGTTCAGGGTATTCTGACAAAAAACAGAACTCGGGTCAGATACCAGGTCTGCCAGGCTGAAAGGTCTCATTCGAGGTCACTGACTAAAGATCCGAATGCAAAATGCTGACTTCCCCCATAACAACATTTGTCCAGGTATGTTGTTATTGGTGCAGTACGCTGTCCAATCGGGTGCGAACATTAATGGCTGACAAGTGTACACACCTCGGTGTCACTGGAGTCACCACCGGGTTATAAAGTTACTCAGCCATGGTAGCATCTGGACCAGTGCATCTATAACCAAAAAGTTCCTGCACTGCTATATCTACAGCTATCTACAGAATACTGGGTAGTTTACTGCTTTATGGATTCTTGTTGTCGATATAACACCATGACAAACAGTAGGCCAATCAGTGCAGTGAGTGCACATTTATGTTGACTCGACTTTTTCTACAGTTTTTGCTGATCTCATTGGTACATATTTTGAATGTAAATTTTCACATTTCAAAATTTATCAGTTATTTTGTTTTTGTGAGTGCTTTTTATTATTGTCTATTCTTTTTTGTTAATTTTTTTATTTCATAAATTATTCTGAGTTTTTTTTTAGTTTTGGTTTTTCAATGATCCTAATTTTGGTTTTTCAACAAAGTTTCTGAAAAATGGCTAAAAAAATAAAAATAAAAGTAACAACCAAAATCTTTTCTAAAAGATGTTTTTGACTAGCATGAACTCTGTATTTTGGTCAGCGTTCAATTAACTTTTCTGCGTAGCGTACATTTTTCTCCTCGAGTCTGCTCGAGTGAGATGCGGAGGACCATTTTAGAAGGCTTTAATGAGTGAAAATAACCCTTTCATCTCATCATAAGAGGAGAAAACAGACCACAACTCAGAATAGTTAACTGTTGTGTTTATTATATTTTCTACACCAGTTTGTTAAAAACGAGAACAAAATGAAATAGATGGTTAGACTTAACACATTGTAAAACAACCAGCCTTTTTTTTATAAAAAAGAACACAAGGATACCGAATGACGCAAAAATATGATATGCTGAGAGTAGGATAACCTGTTGAGAGTGGAATAACACATTAGGTCTTCAGGGAGAGGGGATACGATTTATATTGTGACATAAAAAGTTAACAAAAATATAATAAAGAAAAGTTCTAAGGTAACTAACCTTGTCTTATCATATTCAAGAAGCATGTCTTTATGTTTTACAGCCTTATCTTGGTCAGCATTTTTGAACATATATGACTCCTTTCCTTGACCCTCCACGGTACCCTTCCTCATCAGCTTTTGATATAAAATATCACTCTTTTTCGAACCCCTGGATAGGATTTCTTCCTCCTCTTTCGAACAAACCTGTGGGTGGAAATTGTCAAAAATTATAAAAAAAGTTTTGTGGTGCCATTAAGTCTTTGAATAATAGTTTTGCAAATGAACAACTTTTTGACACAAATGAATTATTAATATACAGAGTAGTTGTCATACAGACTCTGGGTTTTATTAGTATGAGCTGATGGCTATCATATATGTTATATAAGAAATGAACAGCAGTTTAAATATGCTCGTGGGATTTTGATGACGAGAGAAATTCAGCAAAGGGGTTTGCTGTTCTATTGCAATTAAAACTCATAACTATTAAAGTTGAATCTGTTGTTTATTACTTACATTTACATGTACATACAGTAATGCCCAAATTAATCGACTCCCTAACGACAGCAGAATTATGGGTAACTTTTCAGGATTTAGTCGGAAATATGGCTTGTTGCCATTCATGAATTGCAACAAGCCATATTTCCGACTAAATCCTGAAAAGTTACCTATAATTCTGCTGTCGTTAGGGAGTCGATTAATTAGGGCATTACTGTACTTGACAAATTTCAAATTTTTATATTATTTACTGGGTAATACCATCATTAAATATTTGATCATGCTCGACAGAAACCGTGAAGTGAATAATCTCTCAATTCATTGATTCAGAATACAACATTACGTTAACCCTCCCTATAACATGCAGAATGTCCCAACCTGCCAATAACACAAATTGGAGGTTGTCACCCCAACTTTATAAAGAGTAGAAATCTATCATAACATGGCTAAAAGTTGGCTAACAATAGATGTCATTGTCGTGGTTCACGCTGTCTGTGGCCAATGGCCAATTTTTTTGGAAAAATGGCCAAAGAAAATTACATTTGGCTAAACTTTTTGGCCAAATAGTATCAAGTCTATATTTAACAATCACCTCTAAAATTATCATGAGATCTCCATGAAACCCTTAATCCATTATCAGGTAATCAGCGGTTGCTGGCATGTTTATGAATAACAATTTATCAAAAGTTATTAATGCTTACTTATCAAAACAATGATAACAAGAGGTTAGGACTCGCGTGCTAGCATACCCCACTGTGGCAAATTCAACCCACATTATCTGTAAACCCAACAAAAAAGATTTTTAACTTTAAAGAAAAATTTGGATTAATAATATCGATACGGTGTCGCAAGAAGCTTATACAGAAAAAAATATTCAAATTGGTTCATATTTGTTCTAATGATTGCAGAAACCCAAAAAAGGGTAGAAAATGAAACGCAACCTTAACATCTAAGATGGCTTTTGTCGAGTGTTTCGTCAGTCAAACCAAACTTCTGCTAAGAAGGCACACAACTCCAGGGAAAAAAGCATCCACAAAAAAAAAATTCAAAAATTCAAAATAAGTCGAAATAAGTCGAAAATGAAGTGTAATGTTAGGAAAACAGTCCGAGCCAACCCTGAGCTGCATCATGTAGAGAGGGTGTTGTGAGAAGCATGTATACCAAAAATTATTGAAATCGGTTCATATTTGTTAAAGTTATTAAGTCGGACAGAATTTTATAAGTCAAAATAAGTCAAAAAGTAAGGCGTAACTTAAAAAAAGAAAGTCAGACCGCACCGCAATTAGCATCATGCGGAGAGGCGGTCATAAGGAGATTGCATACAAATTTTTTTTGAAATCGGTTGATAGTTGTTCGAGTTATGAGGTCGGACGGACGGACACACAGAGTGAGAAAGTGTGACGGACGGATGGACGGAACAACGCAGTCAATCCAGTATACCCCCCATTTTCTTCGAAAGTGGGGGTATAATTAAATGCTAGAACAGTGTACTTTCTTAATCAAGTGACAACTCTTTACTGCTTTGATACAGTTATTTTGCCGACTAGGCCTATTTCAGTTTTTTGCAGTTCTTATCCTTGCACATTTCCATTGTCCAACTCGCAATTTTTCAGTTAGGTTAGTGCGTGTTTATATATAGTTTTGTTTCAGATTCTGTTTCTCAATGTTCCCATATTTTGGTTTTTCATTTTGGCCAAACTTTCTGAAAAATGGCAAAACAAAATCAGAAATGTCAAAAAAATTGGCCAAAAGAATTTCACGGCCAGCTGGACTTGTGTCCACTGGGCTTGATACTAACTTTAGCTCAAATTTAGGCCTTCAGCATTTAGAATTTGTTGGTATTTTGAGTGAAATTTAATTTCTTTGAAAAAGACATTTACTGAACGTTATCTGATCGTTATCTCCCATTTCACTGAAGTAGAAATAGCTGAAGTTCAATTTACATTCCAAAATCAAACTACTATGATCCAATGTATTATGCAACACAAGAGCCCATTTATAAAACCATTATAGTGAGTAAGAACACAATTATGATCAGTAAATATACTTTAAATATGCTGTTGGGACATATGCATACTGGTATATGAGAGAGAACTGTACTCTCCCTAGAGAGAAGTGCCACATTTTAGGGAGAAGATGTCTCCCAAGTTGCACTTTAGAATGGTCACTCTAAGCCGGTCTTATTTTTAAAGGTGGTGTTACCATTTTATTTACATCATGAAGCTTGCCCACTAAGACTTTTTCTCCTGGCACACAGAAGAAAAGCCAATCATGACAAATAATAAGTTGTCAAACCTGGTGGGATATAGAGTAATGTCCTAAATAATCGACCCCTAAACCACAGCAGAATTATGGGAAAATTTTACAGGATTTAGTCGGAAAAATATGACTTGATGCCATTCATAGGAAAGCTCTCAGTGAGAGCTTTCCGATGAATGGCAACAAGCCATACTTCTGACTAAATCCTGAAAAATATCCCAGAATTCTGCTGTGTTTAAGGGTCATATACTTCGGGCATTACTGTACACATGTGTCAGCTGATAAATACCACAACTATTTACCACAAAAGAGGTAGGACCTAAAATTGTCACTGACCAGGAATATTGTTGAGCTGAGTGCTGTATCAGGAGGCTTACCAGTTTTCCGCAGAAGAGGCAGGGACCAGACCCTTCTTGTTGGCAGACTACGCGACCGCACCCAACACAGTTATTCACCAGCTTGTGCTTGGCGCTCTGACACTCACAAACATGGCGACCTGGAAAAACACATTGTTCAAATAACAAAAATACTGTGATAATCTATACAAAAATCCAGTAAAACAAATTTCAAAGCTTTGAAATACATATATTATACTCTCCCGGTTTGTGTATAGGAAACACATAGTCTCTTCCCCTGGACTTTATACAGGCAACATATATTACCTGAAATGATATTAAAAAATTCTCTGGAAATTATATGTTAAGTTGGGGTTTGATAGCACTTTGTGTGTTATCATTTTAGCATCAACAATGTTTGAATCCAAATCAACAGAACATAGCATAAATACATGGATACAAATATAGATTCTTCAGAGCGAGAATCTATGTCACAGTTTGGGTGTGTTCCATTACACTATACCGAACACTGATCACGGTAATACCTCAGCTGATCACAGGAAGTTGGTAAAAACAAAAACAATTCAAAGATTTTCCATTCTCATCTCGAGCGAACAGAAAGGTTTTGTTCCCCACAAATGTTCAGGTCAGCTATTTAGCACTGCTAGTATATGTGACCCGCCATATCAAATCCAGTCGTAAGACGAGATTTTTTTTACCCTGTGCCAATGCATTCTCTTATATATGCGAGTCGACCATAGGTCGCCTCGCATATATAAGAGAATGCATTGGCCTAACAATTTTTTACAATTTTAATAATTTTTTCTTGTATTCTTTAACAATTTTATAATTTCACCCATACAGAGCCCCAGACAAACATGAGCAGACAACACTCTTCTGTATGCTTCTATATATGTGTGGGGCTCCCTGCAGGGTAATGGATGTTTTTTATTTTATGTCCTAAAAATTGTAAGAAACATTTATTTTTTAAAAATGATAAAAAATTGTTAGGCCAATGCATTCTCTTATATATTTGAGGCGACATATGGTCGACTCGCATATATAAGAGAATGCATTGGCCTAACAATTTTTCATCATTTGTTATTATTTTTTAGAATTTTTAAAATTATTAAAATTGTAAAAAATTGTTAGGCCAATGCATTCTCTTATATATGCGAGGCGACCTATGGTCGACTCGCATATATAAGAGAATGCATTGGCACAGAGTAAAAAAATCCTGACTTACGACTGGATTTGATATGGCGGGTCACATATATATAATCGATGACTGTTACCTAAGACTAAGTTTTAAACTTAATAGCTAAATATTAGAGCTGAAACGGTTGACCCATTCTTCTAACCGGTTAACCATCGGGGTTAACCGGATTTCAACCAGTTAACTGCTAAATTTCTAGCGGACTTCTCTCACACTAATTATGTCGACATTATGCCATGCTCCAGGGACAGACCTAGGTGAGAAGTAGTAGCTGAAATAAAGACCGTATTCACGGCATTTAACGATATTCAAAAACACGCATTCACTGTTCTTTTGCTGGCTCTCGTGATGGGGAATGAGCAAGTGAAATTTGTGAATGGCAGGGGGGATCGCTTATTTGCCGTGATCAGCATATGTTTGGGCATTTGTAAAACGAGTAACAATAGTATGGGTATTGGTAAAACGAGTAACAAAACTATATATTAAAGATCTGTAATATATCATTATCATTGGTATATCCTCCAATGAATTATATATAAAGACAAGAAAATAATAACTATAGAACAAAAAGGAAGGTCAGTTAGGTCAGATTCGCAGTCCTGTTCAGTATTCGAGCTATTCGTCGGTATCATGATCACGGACACCAGTGTTGGAAGGTTATAGAATTTACGTTTCGGTTTCGTTTTTTTTTATAAAAAAAACCTCGGTTTCGGTTTTAGTATGCAATCACTTAACATATAGACATTACTGCCAAATTGAGTGTCAATTAGTCCCACAGGCACAACCAGTTACAGAGTAGCATGGAGCATCAATTTCCTTGATAAAAGGGAAGATCATTGAAGAAGTTTTGGGTTGCTTCAACTACAACGTCTGTTTGGTCACTCAAATCAAATGAATTGATCATATTAGATCACAACAGGGAGGAAGAACAGGAAGAGTGAAGACATTGTGCAGCTGATCTCAATCATCAAACTTTGTCAACTTACATAGTTTTTATAAACCCCACTGTAAAACAGTTTTAGTATGTCGTGGTGTGATTCCAATTTGAATCCATGTTGCTTCGTGCAGTATTAACTATTAAGTTACGAAAGCACGTATTGCCATACAACGCCACTTTTACGTTGTCAATTCCTTGTGTGCATTCAGACTTGATACACAGTGACTGCACACGTGCTTTTGTCGGAAGATCAGAGAAAACTTCAAAGGGTCGGAATTGATTGAAGGTCGCCGACACTTCCAGACAGTTCGAGAATTGCTACTAAGTATATGATACTACCGCGTGTACCAATTAATGCTTGCATTGCACTCTACTATCGGTGACACAGGATTTAGTATTAGGTTTGCATCATTTAACCTAATATTTTGAGGATTATTCACGTTCACATTCAACTGACAACGGGATGCGGTTACGTCCAGTTCATTTTTTTCTAACCGGTTACGTCGCTAACCGGATGCTAACCGGTTAACCGTCTAACCGTTTCAGCTCCACTAAATATCGCTACAAAGTGAATGAATCGGGTAATTTTCCATCAGCATGTATCTAGTAACACAAAATTTAGATAAAGCAGCGGCCATTAAAATAAGATATCTGTGTTCTCAGGCAATTATATATATCTCAATTTTGAGATGAGGGCACGAGGCTATTTATTTTTATTTTTCCTCAAAATCGTGGAAAATATTCTCCAGAAAAAAATTCATATGCATTGTTCAATTCCAATATTTATAACAAAAAACGAATGTTTGACAAAGGTTTGGCTGGAGTTTCCTGAAATTTTGCATAAACCCTGCCCTGTGCCAATGCATTATCTTATATATGTGAGTCTCCCATAGGGAGCCTCACATATATAAGAGAATAAGAGAATACATTGGCCTAACAATATTTACCTTGACCTTGTAAGCCAGTGCATTCTCATATATGCCAGACTCCCTATGGGAGACTCGCATATATAAGAGAATGCATTGGCACAGGATCTTTAATGCTGCACCAGTGCAGCTCCCGTCATGAAAGTGTTGAAGGTAAATTTCAGTGATGAGGGAGGTGCCTGAGATTGTAGGATTTTTATTTATTTGGCCTATAAATATATATTCACCATGTAATTTTATCACAGATTTCTCCTGACCCTCCTGACTATACAGTGGAATGAACTTAGACTTTTTCTTTGTACCATCCTTCTGGACTGCTACCTAGAAACAATGATCAAACAGTTTCAAATTTCACATCAGATGTTCAAAGGAGTAGGTCCCAGTTTTAGAGTCAGAAATTAGTATTAGTGTTATTAGGGTAGATTCCATATGACTACTAAACCTACTAAGGCCAAAACAAAAAAATTCTCTGTTTCCGATAACATTGGGAAAATTTTCCCGACAGGCAGCCATGGTTTTTTATTTTGCAAATATTTTTTTTTTAAACCTTTCAGCTGTAAGCAATATAATAGTGTAGTCAGGGTGCCATGGAATATGGTAGATCCATGTGTATTAAAAATAAGCCAAGCATTGGATAAAAGCATGTAGTACCTTGAATTCATTCACTCTGCAGTAAGATCTCAACCAATGTTGAGCTTAATAACCTACTTATTTTTGTGTTTGCAATTGGGAAAACGATAAATATTCACATTAACACTCTAACAGGTAAATATATAGACTAGCTTTCTGGAGAAAATTGAAAAAAAAAATTGAGGCAGGCAAGAAAATCTCAGCCAGGCAGGGTATCGGAAACAAAGAGATTTGTTGTATTGGCCTAAACATATTTTATTTTCTCATGTTGTGCGATAAATGTGGGCCTCTATGTTAGTTTTATTTAATAGGATTCATCATCATTTCAGCCACTAGGCCATATCACAACATTGTTAGATTTACACAGTCCTTTCCATGAGAAAAACACAGCAAGAGCAAATATATTGAAAGTTGAGAATGTGGGTGCATATTGCACCTGTAAGTATTAATATGACCAATAATTGGGTTTTTTCTTAGACAAGGTGTTATTATGGTATACTACAATCAGCCCTCAAAATTAGCTACGGCAAAAAGCAATGCTGAAGAAAACGCCCTAGAAGACAATTTAGAATTTCATGCAGTTCTAAAGAAATGCTGTAGAAGAAAAATGCCAATTTCAAGGACTGGACTAATTACACTACTAGTAATTAATTAAGACTGAAAAGAATCAACCCCATAATGATTAGTCCACATGGTAATTTCTGACTGGTGGGATGAGAGCAAAATTTAGCACCCATACATTGAAAGTTGCAGGTGCGGACGAGTGCCAGAGAAATTACTCCTGTTTCATGGCAAGGAAATATCTACGGGAGGAAAAATACTGCACTGAGGGTTAATTTCATAGGCCAATCATTCAGGTACACGTGGATACCACAATAAAGTAACTTACAGATAAAACAGATACACAAGTCGATTTAGCTTACCTGTGTGTGTGTGGATTAAAATCCACACTAATGTGAATTTAAACCACCTTTAGATGGCTTATGTTGGCCTATTGTGCCATGCACCTCACCAACTGAGCCACCAGGGCCCCCCGATTTAATTGCAACAATGATCATTCTGAATGCTCTGAAATTGACTTTCAGTTATCTACATTATTCATTACTGTGTATTGTTACAAAGAATCTCTCCAAAAAAAAGTCCAGGTTATAAAAAAGTCACCACATTAGGTTAGGTTATCAACTGCAAACAAATATTTAGTCCAGATTATCAACAATAAAAGGGCCATAAATGTAAAAATTGGTGGCCATATTCTGTATTTTGTTGGAGTAAACTACAGTACATACCACTCAGAATATGTCACAGAGGCTGCCAGTCCCTTCTACATATGAAGAAACACTGATACTCTATGTGATGTGGAGAATATGTTTAAATATAGCATATAATGCTTTCGGAAAGAAATCTAGATGCTAAACTCACATCAGATAAAGCATCTGATATTGATTCCATGTCCAGGTCTCCATTTTCAATTTTCTTTGGTTGGTCCCGTTTCTTGTGTTTTGGTTTTTCAACCTTCTCCTTCCCTGTTACATACACCATTTCTTGGGCATCTTTTTGATAAATCTGCAAGAATGTTAGAGACAATGAAGTTTTTAATGAAAATAAACTCCAACAAATGTTTATTTCAACTATTCAAGCCTTGAAATATTTTGTCTGTCATTTGCAAAATGAGGATCCCAGAGAGTGGATTTAGTGACGCTATCCTACACGGCAGGCGAGCATCACCAAATCAAATACTGGTAGTTGCAAGCCTTGTGATAGTGTTCTGTCATTTGCAGAATGAGTTCCCCAGAGGGTGAATTTAGTGATGCTTATCTCACAGTCAGCTAGCATCAATCACCAAATCAATCCTCTGGGAACCTCATTCTGCTATCAGTGCTATGGGATACCTAGGTTCAGATTGACGTTACTCAGTTGAAGTTGGTGATGTTGACCCATTAGTCACCTCGATTAGGCATTTTATCTTCTGCAAATTAGGGGATATAGAAATTGAACAGAAGTAACTAATAACAATATTAATTTGAGACTAGAGATACTTCTCAGAAGATGAGGCCTAAGCAGAATGAGGTCCCCAGAGGGTGAATTTGATGATTGATGCTAGCTGACTGTGAGATAAGCATCACTAAATTCACCCCTCTGGGGACCTCATTCTGCAAATGACAGACACACTATCTCAAGGCTTGCAACTACCAGTATTTGAACGAGGTGCTTTCATACATCTTCAGTCTGCAATATGTATTTCTTACAAGTATTTCAACATCAATGATGTTGCCATGATTTGTTGCTGTATAGGTATGTCATTATACATATCAGTAATGGTTTTGATGTTGGTTGCCCGCATGTAAATCTAGTCATAGTAGGCTAGTAGCCTAATATTTGGTCCAACCTTCCGTAATGTGTATACATGTATTACATAACTCATCAACATAATAATAGCCTTATTGTTTCCCGGTGGTGTGGTAAACTCAGGTGTCGTACTATTTTTCGCTCAGTTTTATATTCGCGCAACGACGGGTGCGCGAAAAATAGTACTGCGCAAATTTAAATATGAGTAAGGTACTCATTGACTAGTAGTTTCCTTAGGAAATGTTCAGATAGTAAGTTCAACAAATAGCCACAGCTCATTTTTCCAGAAAATTCCTCCAGATGAATAATAGACCATACCAATGTACATGTGTACTATTATAACTTAATGAGAGAAACTCTTTAATATAGAAAGGGTTAATTAAGAGGAGCCAATATAGGTAACCCAGGAGATCAAATATCACCCAAAACTCCATGCAGGGTTTACCTCCCTTGATGACTTGATAAGACCGCTGCTACCGGCGATATTTCACCCACATTTGGTGGACTTCCGCGATATTAAAATATATGCTAAGCGAACAGAGCAACATGCTACCCTTGTAGGCACACAAAATATCGACAAAATTTGTATAAATGTTGGACCTTATGTTTGAAAAGTCCCACTAAAACCTAAGAACTATATTTCGAAACGGTGTGATTCGGTTCTCCGATTATTTTTATCAACACAAACGTATAAACGCACATGTACAACATTGTCACAACTCGAACGGCAAGTCAAATACAAGAGTTCTTATTTGCTGCAATTTTGACGAGCAGCTTGCGGAAATCATCAACAAAACTGCCGCTCTGATTTTCCATTCTGTCATTATGTTTTAGAGTGGGAATTGTTCTCAAAGCACATAGAACATTTGACTTTGGAGCGATCGGGTTTCACCATTTTTTGCTGGAAAATCCCATGCTAAATATAGAAACATGGACTAGTACCCAGCCAGTTACAGTGTCAGAAAGGAAGCATGACTGGTGCGCTCTGGTAGAGATTAATACCACCCTCCTTATTTAGAAAGGGAGGGGAGCTGAAGCAATTGTTGTCCTTAAAAGACCAGGTAGACCAGTTTAACTGGTCAACAATTAGTATACATAGTGTGTGCTCGGTAAACATGTCATTGAATTCATTTTCAATGCAAATATGAAATTATTGCTTGAATATAGGAAAAGAGTGGACACTTGGATTCAAATATGTGAGTGATTTCGGCAGATTAACATTAAATCTGTCGATAAAAAGTAGAAGTTTTGTACAAAAGGTGGATTTCTTATTGATAAATATTGACTTTGCATTAACAGTATATTTTCTCATGTAGTCATGCACGGACATCGAACCGGTGCTGTGCACAAATGTTTTTGTTGATCATCTGTTTTATAAGTTGTTGAACAGTTTATCCTGGAATTGTGTACCATATGGGTAATATATAGCTTTTACTTGATCGACTTGCATTATAATTCTAGTTCGGTTCAGGTGTTTGTGAATTATGGCCATTAGAAGTGAGGAGATATTCAAAAATAGTAAACTCCCTTGTAAAGTTTTATATCAATAGCGATGCGTTTGTAGAAGTGGCGCGCTCATTTTAAACTTATATTTTTGTTATTCATATCTTTACTCATTTTTAATGACAAACCCCTGTGGCCTGGGCACAGATTACAGATGCACATATCCACACACAAATTATAGACAATAGTTAAAGATACTTAATCTGATCAGAGGGTCCCCATATCATCAAGATACAACAACAACATTTCTTCAAAATATGCTTTAGTTATCAGAATCGATTAATTGCAACAAAATAATGCTAACCACTGTCAACTATGGTATCAAATTTCCTAAAACGTGTTATTTATTAACATTTTGTTCAACGAAATATGGCCGTGGTATTATTTGAATATTTACGAAATTTGGCCGTAAGAGATAACTTAACCAATGGTTTCCATTAGAGGCAACGATGGCTTGTTATACATGTATTATTATACATGTATAGAAGTAAAAGTTTCCAAATTATGAAATTTCTCAGTATACTAATAGTATAGTATAATGATAATATGAACGCGATATTACCCACACAACACACTTTGTGTGATCCGATCATTTATTAATATAAGTCGATAAGCAAAACACTTAACATCATGACGATTCTTTTGGGAGAGTGATTCACAGTGACCCATTCAATGCCAAAATCTTGATCGGTGACGATTAGTGAGCGCTATATCAGTATGTTGTAAACAATATGGTGTCAATTTTAACCAAATTTCACTTATAGTGGGGTCTCCCCGGTGTAGAGTGTTTTGCGTATCACACATTCTTTATGCACTGCACTGCTTTTGTTTACTAACAAGGTGTACGATCTTGACAATAACATGCCATTTATGATATATTTGTGATTGGTATAAGAACAAAATCTGTCTATATTTTAATATTCTTTCCTGTTTATGGCAGTTTTAACCAATGTAACTCTTTTAACAGCAATATCGATCGCGAAGGCCAGTACCTTTAACATGCATGTAGCATGCGAGGAAACAATATAGTGCAAACAAATGATGTCTGTCATGTTATGACACAGTGCTGAGAGTGTAATGACAAGCTGACAGTGTAATAACAATGTTAATAGGGCTTATAGGAGTGGGAAGATAAAATATTCTTGGTCATGGTTACCTGTAAGAGTGGTTTAGTATCATTTGTTCCTGGTGGCCTCCATCTCTCTAACAGAGCTGCCATGAACATCCGCACCTTTGGGCTCGATTGGTCGAGAAGTTCTGACAGGTACTCTTCCAAATCCTCCCATGTTTCAATTGATAATATGTAGCTGTAAAAAAGTTCAATAATAGCATAAAATATTTCATCTCATAATCTCAAAGGGGTTCAAAACAAGATATCGAGGTATCAAATCACTCACTGTGATGTACCATACCTGTTATACTTATGTTCATTATGCAGAGATCAATCTACTACTCTAGCCAATTTAAATACTTTCATTGGTAATTATAAAATAATTAAACAAAAATTTTCAGTCAACTCTTGAAAGTGAGAGCTTTCCGATGAATGGCAACAAGCCATATTTCCGACTAAATCCTGAAAAGTTACCCATAATTCTGCTGTGGTTATGGAGTCGATTAATTAGAGCATTACTGTATATGTACCAATATGTAGACACCATCTCATCGACTCGAAGACTAATACCAGGGACCAGACTAGAGGGTGACTTGGCCCTTGGGAGACATCTTCTATTCTTCTCCCTAAAATGTGCCACTTCTCCCTAAAATGTGCCACTTCTCCCTATTTTTGTCCCAGGAATAAGTGACATCTAACTCATATACCAGTATGCATATGACCCCAACTGCATATTTAAAGTATATTTGCTGATTATATTGCTGTTGTTACTCACCACAATGGTTTTATAACTTGGCATGATGCTTATTGGATTGGATCATAATTTATTGATGTTGAGGTGTAAGTTGAACATCAGACAATATTATTTCTCCCTGATAACAGTCCACTTCTCCCTGATAACCAAAACAGAGAGAAGTGACTTATCCAAATTGGAAACCTCTAGGCTGGTCCCTGACTAATCCCCATTGGACATAAACACCAGTTGTACTGAGTACTCAATCATTATATATCAATAAACATCCTTATGATAGACTTCCAGACAAGTTTTTCCCTGAAGCGTGAGTTTTATTAAATGAACATAATTAATTTCATGTGCAACAATTTGAAAAAAGGAGACTGATTTTTTAAGACAAAATGAAAATGAAACTGAAAGTAGTAAGCCTTGGGGAAGAGATAACACTATAATTTAATATGACAGAATCTAGATAGTCTACATGTATCTGTGAACAAGCCTTGAAATAGTGTGTCTCTCATTTGCAGAATGAGGTCCCCAGAGCAGGCCCTAAAATCCATCAAATTTGGCGAGAATCAAAACAGTGTTTTATTAAACAGAGAATCAAGACTTTTTACCAGAATCAAAATGAGAATCCTGATTCTGATTCTCGTCGGATTTTAAGTCTGCCAGAGGGCGATTTTAGTGACGCAACTCTGCACATCGGGCTAGCAGTAGCATCACTATATTCACTCTTTGTGGACCTCATTCTGCTTATGCCACATCTTCTGGGAAGTATCTAGTCTCAAATTAACGTTGTTTTTAATTACTTTTTATATTCTGTCTAGTTTCTATATCCCCTAATTTGCAGAAGATAAAATGCATAATATTAAGGTGACTAATGGGTGAAAATCACCAACTTCAACTGGGGAACTTCAATCTGAACCTAGGTCTCCCATAGCAGTCGAGGTCTCAGCAGAATGAGGTCCCCCAGTGGGTGAATTTGGTGATGCTGGCCTGCCGAGCTGGGTAGCGTCACTAAATTCACCCTCTGGGTACCTCATTCTGCAAATGGCAGACCACTATTTCAAGGCTTGTCTGTGAAGTAGGCACTAGTAATGAGTTGATAAGGAAAAGTCTGGAAACACAATCAGACGATATGTCTGATTCCAATAAAGTCTGTTGGAGTTTGTTTACTAAATATTTTTATTTTTCTATATTTTTAACAATACGTGTATAATACTTGATATGAGCCCACATTATGGACTTCTTAGTCTCAAGGTGGTCAACCCATGGGATATAGAAACAAGAAACTCAGATTCAAAGTTACAAATGATACATATTTCTTTCTTCATAAGAATATCAAATGCATTCAGCTGTGTGGTGATTTCCATAGTATCATGTTCAATCTGTTGTTCCACGATCTCTCTATCACCGCAAACAAACTTGATATGGTTTATGTTGAATGCTGACAACTCCTTAACTTTCATTTCAACATTTATGTCGAACGGCGCTGACTCAGCCGATGTACGGCACCTCACTTTCCAAAGTACCAGCTGTTGTATGTGGATATTTCCACCGGAAGCGACCGCCGGGTTTTTATCACTGTTAAATGCGTGAAACATTCACAGGTACCATTATTTTTTTAAATCAGTTTTTCGATTGCAATAAAAAGTTTAGACTCGGCACTTTTAAATAGGGTCGGTCGGTTATCGGAAACAAACGTCTTTTTTTTTAGGCCTTAAATAAAAGCACTAAACACAAAATACCCGGAATATGTCACCTGTTTCCTAGTATAAATAACATACTCAGCTACAACTCTGCAGCGATAAAATCGTTCCGGATGCTAAATTAACGGAGTTTTAAAAAAAATTCATGTTTTCAAAGTTTTCCTATACTTATTCAATCAGTGTTCTCCAACAAATAGTATCTCGGAACATATGCACTTTTTTCAGAACACTGGTTCCCTTTACACGATGTTTAGAAACAAAATTACTAGCTGAAATACATAAAGACAGGTATGTGAGCTTACTTCATGAATTTATTAATGTTACTGGCTGAAATACATAAAGACAGGTATGTGATAGTGCTGTGCGTCGGATCTGATAATCCGAATCCGATCCGGATCGGATTTACAATGTTTAAAAAATCGGATTCGGATCCGGATCGGATTCAGAATTGTCATCGGATTCGGAGTCGGATTTTCAAAAATGCTGTCGGATTCGGATCGTCTGGATCGGACCGTACAATCCGATCTCCATCATGTTACATTTATGGGGTGGATAACTTGGATTCTAAGTTTCTAACTCAGTCTCAGATTAAACGTAGGGCCTATATAAATGTAGGCTACCGGTACTCTTACTGCCATCTTAGTGTGTCAATGTCAGACGAAATTTCTAGGAAATCAACTTAAATTAGAGAGCAGTACAGACTACAGATGTTTCGTTAGTTTGTAACTTCGTACCACCATGTCACTTACACTGTACGTAGTGTGTCTTACACTTACAGTACTGTCACTTAGGTAAGTTAGGACAAAGTTCCAGATTCCCGAATCCCCAATCATCCCATTAAATTCTCTAACTTTTCTTATATGCGTCTACACTCTACACTGAGTAGTACACTCTACAGTCCCCCTTCACCCCAATGACCCATCTCTTGACCTCAGCAACAAAAGTTTGATGTTGAGACACACATTTTACACGATGTTGTCACACTATTTGCAATTTATATGTTGCGGATTCGGGTCGGATTTTGGATCGGATTTAGCGATACACATCGGATTCGGGTTCGGATTCAAAATTGACATCGGATTTCGGATTCGGATCGGATTCAAAATAGCCATCGGATTCGGATTTTCAAAATGCTGTCGGATCGGATTTTGGGTTCATGTCGAATCCGACGCACAGCACTAGTATGTGAGGTTACTTCATGAATTGATTAATGGGACTTTATCAAGTTTATGTCCAGTAACTGTGCTTTCTGTATCTGTATGTTGGTCGGTGTAGGAGCCTTGATTTGGCTGTAGGTTCACCGTTGGACGACTTAAGCTGTTAATGTTGTTGTTGGTGTTAAATCACATGCGCTGTCCATGTCCTCCAGGTGGTGCCATTCAATGATTGTTTTGACAAAGAATGAGTTTTTATACTGAGCCGTGTTTGTCCTTATTGTTTCATAGGAAAGTGAGTTGGTACACTCATGTGACTCAATGTTGGTTGTCTCGAATCCTGGGAATTTTTTAGCAGTGATTTTCCTTTTGTCCTTGCTTCTTGGTGTTAGTAAGGCTGAAGGGGTCACTCTCACCAAAAAAAGTGCTGAAGGGTACACAGGATTTGAAAATGTGCTGAAGGGTACACAGTGTTTGTGATCGCCACTAACATCGTTATTTAAACTGTGTTTCTGAAAGTCTAGTGCCCATTAGCAGTTCATTTTAATGTTCATTGGAACGTAAACAATTATTCACTAACAGAAATCATGGCAGATACGAAAACTAAACATCATTTAGAACGACATTTCAACCCTGTGTACCCTTCAGCACATTTTCAAATCCTGTGTACCCTTCAGCACTTTTTTGGTGAGAGTGACCCCTTCAGCGTTAGTAAGTCATGTGTATTGATAGCCGGAACCGACCCCTCTACTATCTTGCTAAACAGTGACATCCTTTTTACATCTCTTCTAATCTTCATTGGTGTTAACCCTTCTATCTCCATCATGGATGTGACTGCACCCTTTTCTCTGTCTTTGTAATTGCTGGTGATGAATCTTGCAGCTTTTTTCTGGACCCTTTCGATGTTGTCGATGTCCTTCTGCAAGTATGGATCCCATATTTCATCCCCGTATTCAAGTGTGGATCTTACCATGGACTCGTAGGCATGTTTCGTTTCAGGAATCCTAAGGTGCTGTTGGCTCTTTTGACAATTTTGTTGATATGGGATGACCAGGCTTTATAAGTTTATAATACCCGGTATTATATTAATGACGAAGAACTCATTCTTCAATAAATTTTCAGCCATATTAAATTAGAGTTCAAGTTATTCCCATATTACGTTATAGTTACGTTTATACACGCAATGTGCTCCCCACGCGCAAATGCAAATCTATTATTATTGCCAACCGACGCAGAATGAGATGCCGGTTACGACAAATGTGCGAAAATAGGCGATATATCACTCAAAAAGTCATAAATTTCTCGCGACATAAGAAACTAAAAGAAAATACAATACTGCAATACCTGGCATTATCTATTGTAGCATCAATGCCCAATTTACACATCTCTTGGCACATCCACTCCTCGAGTTTTGTGCCTGACATCATGCAGAAATTGCGCAACAAGGGGACGTAATCAGAAAAATGAAACCGGATGTAGTTGAATTCAGCCAGAAATTACATTCTTGACTCAACGGTGACGGAATCTGACGAGGTTTGCCGAATGCCAGAAATTAGTGAAAATATACCATGCAGATTCTTTCTCGCCGGGGAAAGCATTAATAATAATCGGGAAGCCCCACCCCTGGGCAAATTCGGCCAAGTTTTTTCAATATTTAGAATCAAGTTCATCAACACCATTTGGAAATTTTAGAGGAAAATATAGCGACCTTATAGTTTCCATGCTTGGTTCGAAGTAGTCCAAGTCTTCTTGTACTAAAACCAGCTAAGATATTGGGATGGCGATGCTGGTCTGCACCTCCATCCCAATATCTTAGCCGGCTTTAGTACGAGAAGACTTGGACTAGGTTCGAAGCTGGAAGACATGATTAGACATCAGAAACAATGGACATATGAATCAACTTATACCACAGTTCTGGTTAAAACATAGACTCCACAGCTATGCAAGTGAGTCTGGGGTAATTGGGGGATATCTATTACCACCAGCAAAAGTTAGCTCTGTGTGGCTAAAAAATATTTCTGGATTGAAATCATGCAGTGTGACATTAGTATGACAGACAGTGTTTAAGCGATATTTTAGCAATGTGACGAATCTATATACCACTGTAAAGGCATTCCAATCGCCTGATAGGATACATCGCTTTCCCGATGATGGTGTGATTGGGTGAGACTGACGTAATTAGGCTATGTTGGATGAGTTTGCAATGAGTTTGGCTTGAAACACCTTAGAATAAGAGAAATAATGTAATTCTAACTGCTAAATTGACTGCATGCAGTTATCGTCTTGTATTTTGTTGCAAATTTTGAAATCCAAGATGGCAGCTGGCAGCAATGTGTATTTGGCCGAATGACCCCAAAATGACTCGTTCCTATTTACATGTCAATGTTAACATCCATGACAAATAGTATGCACAGATATTCATATACAGCTGTTCAGTGAATTTCCTCCGCAAATATCTGTTTTAGTGTTAAAATGGGGGTGGGTGTCCAAAAATGGTCGAAAAAAAACTGCCGAAAACGGAAACAATTTTGGACGCGGGGGGTGGGTGGGTCACAACAAGGGTCGAAAGTTAAAAATCAGCATACGTGCCTGAAATTTTTTTCCGACCCCCCCCCCTCTATTTATATTGGGAATTTTCAAGCTGGATCCCTACTCGGCCTTTTGGCTAGCTACGATCGCAGTGTAGTATATATCCGAGCCCCAGTGGCGGAATTCGGGGGTCGCTATATGCTGTACGTGATCGAGCCCATGCTGTGTGATACGTCTCTAAGGGAGGTTACTCCGGATGGGACTTCCACAGGATGGGTCGCAGCCTAAGGAGAACGATCGAGCGACTGACGGACGCCGGTTCTGCCGAGCGTGGACCCCCCGGCGTGCACTTTGGCCACCTCGTAAGAGTGGAGAACCTCTTAAAGGGGGGGCTTGAGTCGATAAGAGTGATCGCAATGATGATTTTAAAAAAATCGGGAATTTAATAAATTTCCCGATATTTCCAATTCTGATTCGGTTCCAGTTTAGGTTCTAGAACTCTTCTAACAACTATTCATAACGCCTCCTTTTCTTAATTAAGAAAGCTACATTTTTTCAGTCAACTGTTGAGCAAAATCAATCGGTTGTTGAGCGATCGATTTCACTTTCAATGTTGAGCATTTTTTTTACTCAACTCATTGAGTAGAAATAGTTTACTCAACACTTGAGTCAAAGTTGCGTGGTGGTATACTTGTATATACTACGGTTTCGTAATTGTTGAGTAAAATTTTAGTCAACGAGATTTTCAGTGTGGACTGATTTCAACCAAATGTGGTGTGTAGACTCGGGGTACTTCAGCGTTTGTTATATAACTGCGTTAGTTTTTCAAACTTTTGATTTTTTTTAAAAGAAAATTTTATTTAAAATGTATATGTTAAATTGAGCAAGGAGCTCAATCTGAAAAAAATAATATATTTAAAATTATATTTTAGAAAAAATATATTTAATTTTTGTTTTTAAATCTTCGGACATGGCTTAGGCCTATATATTCGAGCTTCCAAATTTTGTCTACGTAATTTGGAAGGATGTATAAGATCGGTTGACAAATATATACACGAAATATTTATACCGGCTTCATAAATATGCTCTGAAAAATACTTGCCATGGTCACAGCCATTTTCCAGCTGTTTAAAAAATTTCGCACAAAAGTCAAACAAACGATCTTTAAAAAATTCTTTATTAATGTATACCATATCAGGAATAGAATAGACTACATGCATGCAACACGGAAGGCTCTTTTCTGTTCCATGCCGTCCACATTTGGCTCTTGTTTGGGACCTAAACAGCGTGCTCATTAAGGTGGATTTTTTATGACTCCATGCAATGCCTCTTTATAGGTCATATAACGCCCATAGAAAGAAAGGTACGATGCATGGTATAGTTCAAGTATTTATCGACCTATATCGATACTGGGAAAAATTCAAATGCGTATATTATATATAAGGTGAATTGGCAATCTCCACATGCAACCACCACTAACACGAACCGTTTCATGCATGCAAGCCAGGGGTGTGGTTTTGTTGACCGCCAAGGACTATATTTTATTCAGAAAAACGTCCATATACGTCTCATTTATCGGATGTTTTCATCTGTATAAAACTTAAAAGTAATTTCTCCTACGAAGGTGACTTCCATTCCTTATTCGAAAGTTTTATATTTAGGCCAAACAAAGTGTGTGGTAGGGTGGCCCCCAGCGCACTCTTTCCAAACACCCCTTTCACCCGCGATCCAAAATGGCCACCATCCAGAGGGGTTCAAATAGGGCACCCATGCCATTTATCGGCCCTTGACCGAATTAGTTCAAATAAAGGATGTTGTTGGTGGCCCCAATGTACTCTAATTACTGATCTCTTCATCCCAGCCGATCCAAAATGGCCGCCGTCAAGAGGGGTTCACATAGGACACCCATGCCATTTATCGGCCCTTGACCGAATTAGTTAAAATAAAGGATGTTGTTGGTGGCCCCCAATGTACTCTAATTACTGATCTCTTTCACCCCACCCGATCCAAAATGGCCGCCGTCCAGCGGGTTCACATAGGGCACCCATACCATTTCTCTGCCCTTCGGCCGATTTATAGTACAAACAAAGGATGTTGTTTTGTGACCCCCCCCCCCCCCCCCCCCAATGTACTCTAATTATTCACCCCTTTCAGCCCACCCGATCCAACATGGCCACCGCCCAGAGGGGTTCATACAGGGCATCCATGCCATTTCTTGGCCCTTTACCGATTTAGGTCACACAAAGGGTGTTGCGTATATGGTGGCCCCAAGCCAATCTAAATATACACCCTTTCACCCCAACTCGATCCAAAATGGCCGCCGTCCAGAGGGGTTCAAATATGGCACCCATGCCATTTGTCGGATCTTTGACTGATTTAGGTCAAACAAAGGGTGTTGTAGGGTGGCCCACAAGCCAATCTGAATATTCACCCCACTCGACCCAAATGGCCGCCGTCCAGAGGGGTTCAAATAGGGATCCCATGTACATTGGGGCCATCCTACAACACCCTTTTTTTTAAAATTAAATCGGTCTGGAGTCTCTGGATTGCGGCCATTTTTGAACGAGTGGGTGGAAGGTTGTGTGGAAAGAGTGCCATCCTACAACACACTTTGTTTGGCCTAAAAAAAAATTTCGAATAAGAAATACGGAATGGAAGTCACCTTCGTGCGCGAGTTTCCCCATAGGGAGCCTCACATATATAAGATAATGCCCTGCGACAGCAGCGTTACACTGGCAATGTAAATATTGTTAGGCCAATGCATTCTCTTATATATGCGAGGCTCCATGTGGGATACTCGCATATATTAGAGAATGCGCTGGAACAGGGTTTTCGCAAAATTTCAGGAAGCTCCATGCATTCAACGAAGGGTTAAGTTTGGGTGCGAATGCGATAATGCAGAAGTTCGTACAGTAATGCCCAGCTTTCCGATGAATGGCAACAAGCCATATTTCCGACTAAATCCTGAAAAATTACCCATAATTCTGCTGTGGTTAAGTGGTCAATTACTTTGGGCATTACTGTATGTGCGAACACTTCGCGTACATTGATGCTGTGAATTAGATGACATTGTGTTATCTCTATAAACTTTGCTCGCATTCTTTATCTAAAACAGGAAACCCTCGTGAACATGTGACTTCGAACAATAATTATCTGAAGTTTGTTTTGTAAATATATTTATGCCATAGAATATTGTATATTTAGCCTGTTCCAAGATGGATTATAAGGTGGGTACCGGACGCGATCAGATTGCAATTCGCACTTTATCAGTATTATGTTCTAAATTTATTAACTAAATACTCATTGACGAGTAGTTCCAGTAGGAAATGTTCAGATATAACATATGCCGTGCGTTGAACTTAATTATTATCAGAACATTTCCCAGCAATTAAAATAAAATCATTCTGCACTTATATTATCTCTTCGTCTGTCTTTCGTCTGCTTATATTTCTTGTATACCCCTCTATAGACGAATAATAGACCATTGCAATATATTATTTTATAACTAAATGGGAGAATCCATTTATAGTAAAGAAAGGGTTAATGTCGTTTTTGCACAATTTACTTACAGCCTCGGATGGAATTTAATGTGTCGTTCAATGTGCAATCACTATATAGCATGTACATAATATATATATTTCGTTTTATAATAGCTACAGATTGTTTTTCAACAATTGGTGCATTTCCCCATAATCAATGAGGATCAACAATTACGAGACAAATATCCCCGACTTTGTACGTGTACCGTGTACTGCGTATACATACATTTCAATACCACAGGCATAATTATTGGGTTTAGGCTGTGGTTATTTTTTACAAGGGGCGTTATCATATATAAGCTATATATATATGCGCGAAATTTTACCACCGCGGAATATAGTTACAAGATATTAAACACAATAGCGCGGGGATGAGCAGCAAATCACGAAATGTAAGTTGTTTCGACGATATTAGTATTTACATCTATATATTGAAATAGGATATACCCCCATTTCGCTATAGGAATTTCAATCAGAAGATGGCGGCCAAAACGGCCCCCTTAAATTTGTTGGGGAGTCTTGAGATGATGATTATCTCTATGAGCAAGTAAAAAGCTACTATTACCAGATATGTTTTATGATACTAACAACGATAAACATCTGTTCTATGATAGGCCTATACTTGAGATGGCGTCCAAAATGGTAACCAATTTAGCTACCAAAGTTTCCGTTTTGTATAGTTTTGATAATGTAATTAATATCTGCCCAACAAGCTAGCTGCCCTCCCATGAAACATACAGGCCATAGTTAAATATCTTGTATGTATATCGCTCTTCTTAAATTTCCTGAACAAGAATATAGTGTGTAATTAGTAGTATTACTGTTAAGAGTTGTCTTTGAAACTATATGCCGATTGATATAGAAGGTTTTTTATATATCAGAAACCGACCTGTCAATCGTGTTTGGTGCCGTTATGCTACAAGTATAATTATACTATCAGTACCGGCGGATATTTTTCTCTTGTTGCGTAATGTCGCGCTGTTAAAGGGACCCAAAGCACTCACAATGTCGTGCATGTGCAAAAAATATACATGTAATAGTCTGTGAAAATATTACCATCAAGAAGAACATGGAGAAATAGATACATTCTGTTATGTTTATTATTGATTGCTCTTCAATAATGACATTCTACGAGTTGAATCCATTATTATATACTAGTAAACAAAACTGTTTTTAAACCTTTTTTAAATTTTGTCCTCAAGTTTTGATTAAATAGAGAGTAATCACTTGATTGAACTGGTGACGTGAAATAATTAATGAGAGGCAGCTAGGGACGTCGTATAAACATGAAAGCGCATTGCTCACAAATGTTTTACAAAAGAGTCCCTGCCTCGAATGAATTATTTCACGTTACCAGTTCAATCAAGTAATTATTCTGTGTATTATATTCCATTTTAAACATCTGATTTAACAGAAATCCGAATAATACCGCCATTATACCTATTCCGCATACATTTCGATAGTGCGTATGATAACACAATTCGCTATAGTTAAAGTGAAACAGTTCATTAGTGAAATTATCGTTTATAATCACTCGAGAAATCAAGGTAAGTCACACATAGGAATGTAATAAAATAAAGAAAAAATAACAAAGTAGATCTATTTTTACATGTACTTGTAAATTACATCTGTTTTAAAAACGTTTATAAAATGTATGTTATATTACGCATGAATCCACATCTATTTAAAGTGCGATATAATCTTCAATTCTGAAACTTATACTTTCACGCCTTGGTCGTGTTCTGGGTCAATATCGGATGAAAAAGACATGAAATATTGATATAAGCGATGACTTCTGAGATGATGCCGGAGCCCCTCTTGAATGTCATATAGTATAATTATAGTGGCGTGTGTTATTGGTCTTGTTCCAGCTTGTATTCCTGATCTCCACGACTTTATTCTTGTTGGGATGTTTGAGATTCTCGTCAGCATGTACTCCATACTCGTCACAGCCAAACAAGGGAGGTATACTGAATGTAATTTCAATTCACACGCACCGCGCATATATATACGCAAATGTCCAACTGCACTCCCACTTACCCGCCATTAGCTTATATTATCTGCGAGTTTGTTTAATACACCTTGTCACTAACTCGCGGTCATATTGGATCCACCAGTCCGTTTCCGTGGTTTTAGCGCTACAGGTCAAGGGTTCTGGCGTAGCATTTCCATATATGGAAGTCGTGAATATTTAAAAGCTCCAAATATGGAAATGCTATTCCAGAACTTTGATCCGTAGCATTAAAACCACGGAATCGGGGCTGGATGAATCTCTGAAACCACGGAACCGGACCTGGTGGATCCAATAAGTCCGCGGTTTAGTGACAGGGCGTTTAGATATCAAGAGGCTTCGTGTACCCAAATGAGGATGTTATGTATATGCATTTTTTGAATCATTGTCTACCTTTAAATTCCAAACACATATACACACACTATATATTCGAACATCATTATACCACGCTGAATGATATCATATACACGCATTTAACGACTGCATGGTTCGATTTGGTTTTTACCTTAAGTGTTTAACCATTTTTATACTAAATATGCATAACATTGACGAGTAGCTTAGGAATCCTCCTACACTTGTATTATCTTTTCATCATGCTGTCACCTTCAATTAAAGACACGGTTGGCCTTGGTGGTGGGTATCCTGTGAAAATATCTCCACCCGTCAAAATCCGCCACAAACAGAAAGAACATCAAAATGTAGATAGACTTTGTCCGTATACAAATAAGAAATATCGCATAAACAGTATGTTATGGTCATATGTTTGACCATTGTTATGTAAACAAAGGCATAAAAAGTTACTTTTCTGGTGTTTGTTTATATTATGATGGTAAACATAAAGAGCGTTCTTTGTTGGTGAATACCTGATATGGAACTAATAAAGAGCGTTTATGCCATTTGTGTGTGATTAGCCAGTAGCATTGTGCCGTCTTCTGTAACACAATCAGGCTCTTGCTTATGTAAAATATAGTAGGTCTTTATGATAACATGCTGTTTACGCGATGGTCATGGTATATATGAACGGAACTGTATGCGTTTTAATATTTTTCTGTTTACGGTGTTTGGAACAAATATGAATATTTTCGACAATTAAGGCCGCACGTGCCTTTAAGCTATAATGTTTTATGATCCCTCTCCAAAGAATAATAAACCATTCCAATATATATATATTTTTAATAACTGGTTGGGAGAATTCATTTAGCAAAGAATGGTTAACGATGGCAAATTGCAGTCAATAAATGTGGTCGAACGTTTTCCAACATGCGACAATTTGAGAAGTTTGTCTGTTTGTTTATTGATCGTCGTTTCATTCGCTATACATATAGGCCCTATATGTCACGGTTGTCATTTTACGGGCAGAGGAAAGACCATGCACGCATATAGACATATGGTTAATTTCACTGGGAAATCGCTCTACTGTTCGTAGAAAGAACTGACCCCCGGAAAGCAACTAACTTGCTCAGATACACGAATTGTGCAACATGTTACCCCCTCCATTTGCGTGGATCACAAAATCAGCGACTATCGCGTTTTATAATCAAATTCGCCGGCGTTGGACGGCTTATAGACCCCTTAACCACAGCAGAATTATGGGTAACGTTTCAAGATTTAGTCGGAAATATGGCTTGTTGCCATTCATCGGAAAGCTCTCCCCAAATATGTTGGCCCGATGTGGTCATCCGCCACATGCACCTTGCCGAATGGGCCACTGGTGCCCCCACTCTATACCGACGAGTAATTCGTTCAACATTCCTTTACTATATGCTCATTGGCGAGTAGTTCCCTTATGCAATGTTCAGATAATAAGTTAAACGAACGGCCTTTGGTCTGTAACTTATTATTTGAACATTTCCCGCCAACGTATATAAGAATACTGTTGTCTGCATATTATTTCATGAACATCCCTTCAGATGCGTATACCATTCCAATGTATACTTTTATAAATGAACTGGGGAATCCGCCCAGCATAGCATCATGCAATACACAAGGGATTTTTTATCAATTTCTACCGTTTTCATTTTCTTTTCTGAATTCATAGGAGATATCGAAAGTCGATTAAATACAGTATACAAAGATATTTTATCACACACACAACACATCCATTTTTACTTATATGTTTTTTGTTATCATATCGATGTGTTGGTTAATGTTCGTTTGTGTTTGCGTTTTATTGGGACCGGAGAGAATAGAGTAAGTATGGGGTCAGTGTCGATCACCCCCTACCGGCCCCACCACTTCTGATGAATATGTATACCAGTATAAACAGAGAGGGGTGAATTCTGCGCATCGGTTAAGAAAATATAGAATACACGTCATGGTTATTTCATCCTAATATGATAATTTACAAACATAATGTAATGCCCATAAATGCATCACATCAAAATGTATGAGATTGAATTACATCAAAATAGGCTAATTTAGCCAAGAAATTAACAGAATTTGAATAAAATCATTGTCGTTGAATCCTTTTAATAGACATATGAATCCTGACTACTAGTTAACAGAGGGGTGCGAATCCTGCGTACCACTTCAAAATCATCCGAATCCGGCGTACCAGAAGAGGCTGAGGAGTATCACAATCAAGTATTGGTACGCAAATTCTTGAGTACGGTTATCCAGAACCGATCGCTGAGACGCGGGAAATTTAGTCCAATCAGATACCGGGTAGTTAGTCATTACCAATTAATTGGTTTGCTGGCAATTTTGGCGGGAAATATCTCAACTGACAGCCGTTTCAATCCAAACAGAATGTATGTAAATAACTATGTGACTGTTGGTCTGTAAATAACAAACTTTCTACTATTGATACTATATAAATTATGTTGGTGTTGAATTTCCAACTGAAGTTATATTGCGTCATGCAAGCATGAAATGTCCAATTTATTTAAAAATCTAACACAATAAGGAATCGACAGCCCTCGAAAATGCCAAAGACAATCCCGGGTAGAAGTACAAAGAACTCGGTGGCTGCCATCAACCCAACAAGTGATAAAAACGAAGAAAACGACAATGAAACTTCGTCAAATTCTGAAAATACGCCGGAAGTGTCTAACGCCGACATAAAACGTTTGATCGAATCGATGGATGCCGGTTTAAACGTGAAGATAAATCGAGGTTTTGAGGATATGAAGGGACAGATCAGCGCTATTAAAAGGAACATCGACGAAATAGAGTACGAAGTAGAAGGAATAAGAGTCACACAACGGACAAATACCACGAAAATAGGTAACATGGAACAAGAAATCCTAGATCTGAAAAAATCTCTGCTGTCTTCCCAAGTTCAAGAACGAAAATATAACTTATTATTTTATGGAATCAGTGGACATGAGACCACCATGAACGCCACTATGAAACGTTTCCGATCCTTTGTAAAAGATGACATGAAGCTGGACGAGGACTTCGCTACAAATATGTCCATAAAAAACGCACACCGTCTTAGAAAACCTGACACAGGGCCAGCAGCAATCATAGTGGTATTTCTGCAATGGAACGAGAGGGAGTCTATACTGCAGGCCGGAAAATCGCTGGCAGGAACCAGAATGAGTGTTCGGACAGACCTCCCGCCAGAGTTGAAAAGAGAGCGAGGACGTTTAGCCCAAATAGCCTACCAAATCCGACAAGATGAAAGTATCCACGCGCGGGTGAAGGAAAAAGGTACTGAACTGTGGATCGAGGTTAGAAAGGACATCCACTCCAGATGGCAAAAGAGAAGCGAAAATGAATAGATGATCCAGATGATCTTCGAGTTTTTCTAGACAATGTTTATTTATAAGAGCTTCGAGTTTCTTCGAGACAATGCTTATAAGACTGTTTTGTGTTTAATACATTACCACAATAGGGCTGACTTATATTTCCAAACTGTATTTATAAAATGTGTTTGAAATATTGAAAATATAATGTTTCATAGGTTACCGTCAAAATACTAGTTATCGAATATTCGAAACACAAATATCTTCAATGAACATGAATGAATACCATAAAATTATATATGGCTAGGCCTACTCATAAAACATTGTGTATGTATGTTACTACATGTAGCAAACTGATAATAGCCACAATATAAATTGATTGGTAAATGGTTTTTGAGGATATTTCCAACACAAATTACCTCAATAAAATACCATAGCCAAATTTAAATTTCTTTAATTTGTATTTATATATATATATATTATATATATGGATATTCATAACAAAATATAATATTAAAACTAAATGAAACCCGATTCCAAAGAAATTCAATGTTTTGAGGTTGCGAAAAAAAAAATAAACGCCAACCTGACGCATGATCAGTACAACAGGAAGTTTTATACTGGTGATGGGTATGTATATCTATGTAAGCTTAACGCTTAACATTTCCCCTAGTGTAGGGGTAGAGATACATGCCACTGTTTTATATATATGCAAAACACATTCTATGAAAAATCACATTTTGCTTTATTTCCATGAAGATTCTATTCATAAACAAAGATCTCTTCAACATGTATATCTGAAAATTTCATATCAAAATTATTCAATAATTGAAAATGGGTGAACACATTAGTATAGTAACGATGAATGTGCGAGGTCTTGGCGATCGTATTAAAAGAAATGATATATTCAGTAAAATAAAAGAACAAAAAATAGGTATTGCATGTTTACAGGATACACACTTTGACAATAAAATGAAACAAAAAATTAAAGCGGAATGGGGACATCGTATCGAAATGACAACCTATAGCTCAAATGCAAGGGGGGTGGCCATACTTTTTAATAACAACTTTGAGTATAGTATACATAAAGTAAAGGAAGACCCAAATGGAAATTATATTATAATAGATCTAACTATAACAAACTGTAAAAGATTAACATTAGTCAATGTGTATGGTACCAATAAAGATTGTCCAAAGTTTTACGAGAATCTAAATAATGAAATAGAAAATTTTCAAAATAATAGTATTATAATGTGTGGCGACTGGAACTTAGTTTTAAATCCAGAGCATGATTCATATAATTATAAAAATACAAACAACCCAAATGCTAGAAAAGAAGTATTGAAAATAGCAGAACAAAGAGATCTAGTTGATGTATGGAGATGTTTTAATGAAAATGAACACCAATACACATGGCACCACAAAAATTCAATAAAAATGTCCAGGCTGGATTTCATACTTGTTTCAGAGGATATTATGCCTGTCATCTCAAGCTCGACTATTTTACCAAAATATAAATCCGACCATTCACCCGTCAAAATAAAAATGATTGTATCAAAACATAACAAGGGCAGAGGTTACTGGAAATTCAATAATTCCCTTTTAAAAGACACAGAATTTATTAAAATAATAAAACAATCAATTATTGATTTGAAAACCCAATATGCCAGCCCCCCCCCCCCCCCCTATAACCAAAATGTAATGAATTTCCCAAATAGCGAAATAAAATTTAAAATAAATGATCAATTATTTTGGGAAACCCTATTACTGACCCTTAGGGGGAAAATAATAAATTATGCATCTAAAAAAAAAAAGAAAGACACAGAAAAGGAACTAAACTTAAACAAAAAAATAAAGGAAATTGAAGAGGAAATAAAAATAAACCCCACTAATTACATCAACAAACAAAACCAATTGGAAACATTAAATAAGGAATTAGAACAAATTAGAAACATAAAAATTGAAGGAATAATAATACGGTCTCGAGCAAATTGGATGGAATTAGGAGAAAAATCAACAAACTATTTCTGTAACCTTGAAAATAAAAACTATGTAAACAAAAATATCCAAGAATTAAAAACAGAAAATAATGATATTATCGTAGAACAAAAGGAAATACTAAATAGACAAAAGGACTTCTATAAAAAACTTTATTCAGCAAATAATTCTGTAAATTATAGTCATGAAAACATTACAAAATATATTGACCTAAGTATAATTCCAACTCTTACAGAAGCAGAATCTATGAAATGTGAAGGCCCAATCACAATGACAGAACTGGTCAAAGCGCTTAAAAAAACAAAAAATAACAAAAGTCCTGGGGACGATGGTTATACAACAGAATTTTTCAAAGTTTTTTGGGTAGACTTAGGCCATTTTCTTCTACGCTCTATCAATTATGGATACGAAACAGAACAACTGTCACTCTCACAAAAGAGGGGTATAATAACATGTTTACCTAAACCAGGAAAACCAAGATGTTTCTTAAAGAACTGGAGACCAATAACATTACTAAATACCTCTTATAAACTAGCTTCCTCCTGTATAGCGGAACGGATAAAAAATAACTTAAATTACTTAATAAACGAAGATCAAAAAGGATTTATATCGGGTCGTTTCATAGGGGAAAACACAAGATTGATATATGATATTATGTTTGAAACCAACAGCCAAAATATTCCAGGAATGATCATGATGATCGACTTCGAAAAGGCATTTGACACAGTCTCTTGGCAGTTCATATCAAAAGTCCTTGATATCTTTAAATTCGGAGAGTCCATTAAACGATGGATTAAATTATTTCAAAACAATTCAGAGGCGAGTGTGATAACAAATGGACACTTTTCACCTAGATTTAAATTAGAAAGAGGGTGTAGACAGGGAGATCCAATAAGTCCATATATATTTATCCTGTGCGTAGAAATTCTTGGATTAGCAATCAGAAAAAATAACTTGATAAAGGGTATTAGTTTATGGGGTGAGGAATTTAAAATATCCCAATATGCTGATGATACTTACCTATTGCTAGACGGAAGCGAACAATCAATGAAAGAAGCCTATATAGTTCTAGAATGGTTTTATACAATATCTGGCTTGAAAATAAACATGCAGAAAACAAAAGTTGTATGGATAGGATCAATGAAAGACTCAGATAGACGTTTTTGTAAGGAAAACAACCCTGATTGGATTACAGATGGTAAATTTACAGCCCTGGGAGTACAATTCAATATTGATCAAAACAAAATGATTGATGATAATATAATTCCAAAAATAAATAAAATGAAAAGATTACTAAATATGTGGAACTCGAGAAAACTAACACCTTTAGGCAAAATTACAGTAATCAAATCACTAACAGTGCCAATAATTACCCACCTGTTAACTATATTGCCCACACCAGCTGATACATTAATAAAAGAGATAGAGGATATTTTCTTTCATTTTATTTGGAATAAACCAAAAGGAAAAATTAAAAGGAACATGTTAAAAAAAGAATATAACGAAGGAGGTTTAAAAATGATTGATCTATTAAATTATACAAAAGGTCTAAAAATCTCCTGGATCAAAAGAGTATTGACCAAATCAGATAGATGGACTTTGTTCTTCACTAAAAATATCCCCGAATTCTACTTCCAAAGTGGTGCAAATGATATAAATACAATAAATAAAATAAAAAAACCCATTTTGGAAGGATATAGCAAAAACATGGTCTGAATATAATAGTTTAATTAAACCTATATACATACAAGACATTTTAAATGAACCAATATGGCACAATTCAAAAATTGAAATAGGATATATAAAACCATGGCACAAAAAAGGTATTGTTTATATTAAAGACTTGCTAAATGAACATGGTAATTTCTTCACTCATGAACAATTAAAGTCAAGATACAATATACAGGCAACATTTATGGACATAATTAGAATAAAAAAATCAATACCTAAAGAATGGAGTGCTAAAATCGCAAATGAAGTCATACAAGTTGAAGAAGGTCCAAATATAACATTGTCCATTCTCTCACTGTATAATGTTAAAAAAGGATGCAAAACATTTTACCAATTATTTAATAAAAATTTGATAAATGCAACCTCTAATAACAAAATAAAGTGGGCACAATACTTGAATATCAGGCCTGATGAAGACCAATGGCAATCATACTATATGCTACCATTTCAAACATCAATTGACACAAACCTGAGATACTTCCAATATAGAATCCTTCAGAGGATCCTTACAACAAATCATTTCTTAAAAATTATACAAGTCATAGATAATGACAAATGTTCTTTCTGTAATATCCATGCCGAGACAATTGTCCACTTGTTTACAGAATGTGAACATGTAACTGAAATTTGGAATAGCCTACATACATGGCTAGTGGCAACAGGTCAAACACAACTAGACACATTTTCTAAAATAGATATTATATTTGGAATAAATGGAACAGAGATTATTGTCAACCTGTGTATCCAAATAACTAAATTTTCCATATATAAAAGTAAAATTAACAACCAAAGACCATCTTTTATTGCAGTAAAGGCAAACATAAATTACGTCATGCAGAATGAAAGATATATTGCACAAACAAACAATTGTCTAGATAAATTTTATGGGAAATGGGCTTCAATTTACCACAGCCTACAAGACTAACATCCTTCAAATGTTTCTATATTTTATGATTAATATAAATGAATGCATATATACACCATATTCAGCCGTCATTACAAGATAATTTAGTACGATCCAAATGTAAATCCACATTTATGTACATTAATGTGTTTACACAAAATACCATGTATACATGTTTGACTTTTTATACTCTGTTATCGATACTGATGTAATGTAATGTTTAAAATTGATGTTTCATGGGAATAAAGAAATTATAAAAAAAAAAAAAAGTATTGGTACGCAAATTCTTGAGTACGGTTATCCAGAACCGATCGCTGAGACGCGGGAAATTTAGTCCAATCAGATACCGGGTAGTTAGTCATTACCAATTAATTGGTTTGCTGGCAATTTTGGCGGGAAATATCTCAACTGACAGCCGTTTCAATCCAAACAGGATCAAACAGAATGTATGTAAATAACTATGTGACTGTTGGTCTGTAAATAACAAACTTTCTACTATTGATACTATATAAATTATGTTGGTGTTGAATTTCCAACTGAAGTTATATTGCGTCATGCAAGCATGAAATGTCCAACGGTTGAATATGATTATGTTCAAAGTTGGAGGGGGTGGCGAGAGGATGGGTAGTGAGACTATTTCTTATTTCCTTTAATAATATATAATAGTATTCACTACAGGTGAAGGTCCCAACTCGAAATTGCATGATTTAAGTGACTTTGTGAGCTATTTTGCTTTGCGTCGTTTACACTGGAATTTCTCCCAGGTACACAGGTACATGTAATTAATTCAATGATTATTGCGATATCGGCTTTCAAAAATCACAAAAAAAACATGCAATCTCGAGCTGGGACCACCCCCTACTGTGAAGTACATTATTGAGGAACAAGTGTTAACAAAGAAACACATTCCCTGCTTTGTTTGTTCAATGGGAGATCCCAAGCTGTTGATGTAAATGGTACATTATCCGATTTTGAAGATATTTCCTGTGGCGTACCCCACGGGTCAATTTTAGGTCCTCTACTGTTTTTACTGTATGTTAACGATGCTTCCATGGCTGTGTCTTGTCAACTCCTCTTATATGCAGATGACTCTGCCCTTATTGTCGCTGGATCTGATGTGCACATCATTGAACAAACTCTCAGCGTAGAACTGAGCAAACTGAGCGCTTGGCTGGTGGATAATAAACTATCTCTACACCTGGGAAAAACAGAATCAATTCTTTTCGGATCACCACATAAATTGAAAAATAAATCCCAGCTGAGTGTTTGCTGTGATGGCGTGAGCATCAGACCCAGTGACTCCGTAACATATCTCGGGGCCATTTTAGACCACCATCTTAATGGTGAGCTAATGGCAGCACACATGTTGCAGAAGGCAAACTCTAAGTTGAAATTCTTGTACAGAAAGGCATCTTACCTGAACCAATACTGCAAAAGAACTCTATCCTTGGCCCTCATTCAATGTCATTTTGACTATAGTTCAAGCTTTTGGTACACTAGTCTAACGCAGAGAACAAAGATCCGATTACAAGCAACCCAGAATAGGCTAGTAAGATACATTTTAGATCTAAATTGTAGGACACATATTGGCTATTCGGAATTTCTAAAAGTAGATTGGCTGCCGGTATGTGAAAGAGTTAACTTTAGGAAATTGACAATGGTTATGAAGATCTCAGATAAGCAAGCCCCAGTATATTTTAATGAACAGTTCAAACGATCAAATAAAGAAGGGGATATAAATGTTTCGGACAATGAGGCTGATCAATCTGAAACCCGGTCAGGTAAACTGAAATTCATCCTCCCTCATGTAAGTTGTTATGGGAAAAAGTCTTTTTTCTACACAGGAATAAGACTCTGGAATAGACTTGACAAAACTGTTCATCTACCCATTGACATCAAGTACCGGAAATTTTGCATAAAAAAACATCTCTTATCTAAACTGAAGGACCGAGAGGAAGATCCCTTTCTGTACTACTGAATTGAAACTGTGACCAAAATTTTGCCAATCAATTACTCATCTTTGCATATATTGTTACTGCTGCCTGTATTTCGGGTTTCCATCTTTCGGTCATGGACAGACCAGTCCAAAACCGGCCATACATGGCGGTGGTGCGTATATGCAGTGGTGCGTATCCATCATTTACAAAGTCACCGAACCGACACAGATCCCACAGGCACCTCTTGCAGCAGCACTAATATTAATATAATATTATATCGGTCAGTATTCATAGACCCGGTGAATGAGACGAGTGTCAGACTTGTTATGTTAAATGGATCTGCCAGGCGTCTCATCCACCTGGTCGGTGAAATGATCATTTCTTTTAAAATAAACATATTCACAATCATAAGACTACTTGTAAATGTAGCACTTATGATGATAAATTATTTTATCCACATTGATGATGGCTTTATCAATGTAAAATATCAATATATTAACATTGATGTCATTACCATTATTTTTTAGTATCAAAATGGAGAATTTTGTGGTAACTATATTGTCTGCCTCGTGGCCGGTAGCATATCAGGGGGCCACAATGGAATTAAGCCTTCGAGTGCTTTTTGTGCCATCCCCGATATCTAGCCGTACATGTACTCTACGATTTTTTTCTAAATTTCAGCCATCATACCATTGGTATTCACTTTGACTTCTTTACAGCCTCATTTTTGTTTCAAAATTTGCGATTTCTTATTAATAGCCTATCAACTGAAATTATGTTAAAAAACTCCTTTTTATTTGCTTGTAATTTATTATATTTGTAACCTGTTAAAACAATATACGTGTATGTCTTTATATCAAAAATAAATAAATCAATCAATCAATGTGTTAAAATTCCCTGTTCTTAATGGGTCAAAAAATAAAAAAACTTCCCATGTTTTGTACTGGTTGAATATGATATATATCGATGTACCCAGAGTAGATATTAATGGCATGATATAGGGACACCGGATAGTGACAAACCCCTATCCTTTGAAATGGACCCATTTCAGTATATATATAATTTTATCACTAAACAAGTTAATGGGAGAATCCATTCAGTAATAAAATGGTTAAAGCCCCATGGCAAATTGAAGCGTGAAATTATGCTCACTTTTGTTAAGGTATATTCCGGTTAACAAAATTGGTTGATAAATACAGTGAATGCTTTAAACATATTTTTCTTCATCAGTGAGCAATAAAGTCAAGTGCTTTCCTTGTTTGTGACCAGTATTTGTGATATGGTTAAACTAAAGAGCGTTTATCTCACTTCTCCTCTGCAAGCCTGAGTTTAGTGTGCCTGTCATTTGCAGATTGAGGTCCATAGAGGGTGAATTTAGTGATGCTATCTCGCATAGCGGGCTACCATCACCTAATTCACTATCTGGGGACCTCATTCTGCATGGCCTCATCTGCAATGCGAGACATAGGCTCAGATTCAAGTTCCCGAATAGTGCATATTGTGATGTACGCCCATTGGGAACCTCGATTATGCAATGTGTTGTCTACCAATTTGGGAGGTATGGAGAAACTAAACAAAAAAAGAAATAGAATCTATGTGAAGAAGTTTCTATAGAAATTTGATAATCAAGAAACTTTCCAGAGACGATGAGGCCTAAGCAGAATGATGTCCCGTGAGTCCCCAGAGGGTGAATATAGTGATGCCAGCCTGCAATGGGGGATAGATCACTAAATTCACCGTCTGGGGACCTCATTTTGTAAATGACAGGCACAATAAACTCTGACCTGTTTGTGACCAGTATTCGTTATATGGTTAAAATAAAGAGCATTTATTTCACTTCTATGCGAAATATTTAAAACAAAAGAAAATTGCCTGCAGAATGCATATTGCTACCGTATTTTGTCTATTTATCGACCTACCAGTGTCTCCCTTCCTTTATAATTTAAAATAATATAAACATAGTTAGGATGTTCCAAAGAACATTTCTGTTTAAACATTTTCGAGTCACAGATTATTTTTTCATAGTGCCTTGATATACGGTTTTAATAACAATCTATTCCATAAAATATGATTAAAATATCAAACTTCATCACCATTTGAAACGTCTGTATATCAGAAGATGCCCATAGAGAAATAAAAAAACAGCTGAAATCATAGAAATATTTCTCCCTTTATGGCTACCAGAATGCAACAAAATTCAAACTAAAATGTATTTTCAATGGAACTCTATATTTAAGATATAGAGTTATTCCCCTCCATTGAAAATAATACACTTCGCACTACAATTCAGATGATGAAACTTAAGCACAAAAACATGTCTGTAACTCAACAAAAACAACATGTTCACAGTTTATTACACCAGATAAGTTGATAATACAATGTTTTGGAAAGTCCTCTTTCAAATGGTATATAATATGGCATATATTTTATATATGTGATCTGGGGTTCCAAAATTAAGCCTTAATATTAAAGATCGTGTATTTCTTCCAGGCCACAATTATAACAACATCATTTTTATTAAACCTGATTTCAAGAATATAAATAGCTTTTTTGAATAAAATAAAGATAAAACTGCCTATGAACTGAGCATAAATCGCGATTAAATCTGTTGGTTGAAATGAAATTTTCATCGATTTGGATGCTAACAAAATAGTGTTCTCCCTCTTGGTTTGCTCAAGGTATGAACATTTGTGCGAGATCGCCTGAATTTTCTGTTATAAAAATAACCCGTAAAACTCTCCCGAAAGGTTTTCTGTATACATGTAATGCAATTTTTTTTTTAAATAAAATCAATATTAACTGATAGACACATTTCCGGACAGGTGCCTTCGATTTTATATTTATTATTTTAGATGTACACTGGTATCTATAAAACATGTGTTGGCAAGAGATATACTATCTTTACACATTTGACATTTTATTTCAGATCCACCACTACCATTCATACTTCAGACCTACAAGACTCGGATGGAAGCTAACATGATAAACAAGGGGTACTCCATTGATGTGGAGGAATACTACGACCCGACTATGAAGCGAGCCAGAATAAATCAGTTCAAGAATGGAGAACAGTCGTCACTTATATTTGATTATAAAAATAACCAACTTTTAACAGTTAATCTTGACAGTAAGTTACTTTACAAGTAAATGCTCAATTAAAAAAAAAACTATTTGGTCAGATGCCAGTAGCCTGTGTATTTTACATATGGTTATATGCGAGATACACAAACAAGACAGTTTAACATGCTATGCTACATAATTTTTATCGATAAGCCATGCGCTGTGTGTTCTGATATCATGCTTTTGGATGATCAGTCGTCTGTATCAATTTGACAACACAACTTTTATCTTATAGGGCTGTTTGACATTACTGTGTGTTTTGTACGGTCTTAAAACCTGTAGGCATAAAAAAACCTTTGTTTCCGGTAACCCTATATAATATGATAATATGCAAGGCATATAAAGAACGACCCGACATAATAGTAAGATGACGGACAATGCAAAGGATCGTGAAAATAGTCGTGGAACTATATGCATATAGGCCTATATATTAGGCCTATACGCATGTCAGCGACGCGAATGCTTGATTGTTAGTGCAGATCGTTTTGGATGCCAGTGGGCTTCGATGAGTACATGATGCCTTAATATAGCCTATCGGCCTTTGATAATAAAAGCCTCTATATTGTAATGTATATAGTGAATGCTATAGACTACAATGTACGTCGCTGCGATTAAGCGAAGACGACACAATGCGTCGTCATGTCTGGATTCTGGCCCGCAGAAACAAATGATGTTTTGACGTCACGACGCCGTAACTGCATGCCTTCATTTAGCTAACAAATGAAACTGATCTAATATTAACCTGTGCGTGACATATTCATAACAACTTACTGTTTATAAATAAATACTTCAGTTGTCCATTGCGACATATCGGAAGTTGTGAAGTAGTAAATTCGTTTCATTGCTGATTCCGCGATTTTGTGAAACCACTGCCGGAAGTCACGTGATTTTTCCACGAAAATGTTGTGTGAATAAAAATTTGTCCTTCACGGTATACTGTAATTTATGTGTGACGTCACAAGTAGCAGCGCCCATCTGTTACCTATACACGACCCCGAGCTCGGGTGCGCCGAGCTGGGGCGTTATAAAAAATGTGCCTTGTGAGTTCATTACAATATTATATCCAGATAGACTATATACATAGTATACCTGTATCTACAATACATTAAGCTGTTATTACCTTGCGCGTTATGGGAATTGGAAAAAAAAAAGGGTTTACCCCCATCCCTACCCTACCGATGCTACCCGGGCCATTGTGCAGGCTAGAATCACTAAATTCACCATGGGGACCTTATTATGAAAATGATCAGTACATTTGGACTGAATGGAGAATAATATTTTGCATTATTGTCAATTATTTTTGTCAGCTTGGAATTCGCACAAGATGGTGTGTGAATTCAAAGTGCGCAAATTAAAAACTGAGCGAAAAACAGTAATGCGCAAATTTAAATATGACTAAGGTACTTGATTCCAGGGATGTTGATTTCTGAGGCGGACTTGAGTTGAGTCACATAATTTTTATTCTGGTTTCCTTTTTCTTTTGCAGAAAACACCTGCGTTGTGTCAAAATTATCTACAAGTCATTTTGCATCAGTTCTCGGCATGAAAATGGTTAACGGAGTAGTTGAAATGCTGACAGCTGCAGAATCTCTGAAATTTGACAAATCACTGGGAGAAGTTAGTAAATTCCTTAACCCTTTCAGTGCCAAGTCCGATTTTTGTATCAACCCATATTTCCTTGATCATTTTTCAAATCTATTGATTATAATAATTATAATCATAGAGCTCATTCCATCAATGTATCACATTATTATAATCAATAGATTTGAAAAATTATCAAGGAAATATGGGTTGATACAAAAATCGGACTTGGCACTGAAAGGGTTAAATACATTAATTTTATGCAGAAACTCTTATTTGGCAAAATGAGTGCAGTTTGTTATTCGTCAATAAACTCATCTCAAATTAAGAACTAAATGTTTACAACTTTTCATAGTTAAGATATTTTCACTGATTTTTGGCATATATTCACCAATTTTCAGTGTATATTCACTGATTTTCAGTGTATATTCACAGATTTTTGGCATATATTCACCAATTTTCAGTGTATATTCACCAATATTCAGTGTATATTCACCAATTTTCAGTGTATATTCACAGATTTTCGGCATATATTCATCGATGTTCGGCGTATATTCTCCGATGTTCGGCGTATATTCTCTGATGTTCGGCATATATTCACCGATGTTCCCCCAAATTGTTTTTAAAGTGGCGGTTCCATGCTTCCATATTAGGATGTGTTTCCTGAAATGGTACAATTGATTGGTTGGGTTTTCATCTTTTAATATTTTTTAATAATATTAGTTGATTGCTACATTCTCTCAGTGGACTAAGTGCCTGGGTACACTCACCGTCAGTTTAAAGGCATGGGCGGCGTTCGTTGCAGAAATATTCATATTTGTTCAAATCGCCATCAACAGAAGGAATATTAAAATATATATAGTTTTGTTCATATGCCAAACATAATCAGCGTGTAAATAGTCTATTGTCGTCAAGACGTACGATGGTGTACGTAAACAAGAGCCTGCTCGTGTTTCAGAAGTTGTGCTTCTGTTTACATAACACAGCACAATTCTATTGGTTAATCACACAAATATGATATAAACGCTCTTTATTATTTCCATATCAGGAAAACAGTAACAAATAACGCTCTTTATGTTTACCATATCTGGATCTAAACAAAAGCCAGGAAACGTAACGTTTTTTGCTTTTGTTTACAAAACAAAGGGAAAAAATTGACAATAACATACTGTTTATGCCATATTTCTGATTGGTATATAAGAACAAAGTCTGTCTATATTTTACTATTCTTTCTGTTTATGGCGGTTTTTGATGGAGGTGAATATTTTAACAGCGTACCCACCGTCAACGCCGCCCGTATATTTAATTCACTGAAAAATAAGTGCTTATTATGTTTTAATCATTTCTATACTAAGTACTCATTGACGAGTAGTTCCATTATCAAATTTTCAGATAGAGAGGATCTCTAATGAGTCACAATTCTATGCAAAATTTATTAACCGAGTGCACTAAATTCCCTTCGAGCTGAGCTTTATCGAGGCTTGAATCGAATTTAGTGGACGTGGTTAATAAATTTTGTTTAGAATTGCGACAAATTTGAGATCCATTTTATCACATAATCACATTTTAGCTAGGAAAAACAATCCCAAAACAAAAATAATATTGATTTCCTTATTACAACCAATGAGGAAGTAAAGACAACTTCAAGAAAAAATATATAGTTCCATTTTAAATATGTCTTTTCGTGTTGACAAAATTTTTAATCAAACCTCACAGTCAACACTTAATAACCCAACACAAATTGAATGTCATAATTATATTCTAATTAACAGAATAATAAAGTTCCGGCATGGATATCAATATCATTGCGCTTTTCTCTTACGTCACTACACATGCCGATAATACACGTGTCTCTTACTAAAAATATGAGGCCGGATTTTGGAGCTAATTATGTGATAAAATAAATTCAACAAACGACCATATGTCATTTGTTGAACTTATTATCTAAACATTTTCCACCAATAAGTAGGATTCCTTCTGTACTTGTATTATCTGTCATCTGCTTATTGATCTTGAGAGCCCCTCCAGGTGGATAATAGACCATTCCAATGTATACTTTAGTATAGAAAGGTTAATACCATGCTCTTTTTTTCAGAAATACATTGGGAGTGAGACAGTTCGTGGCATTCCAGCCTCACATTGGCAGAGTTGTATGCCCTACAACATGGGGCCTCGTGGGAATGCAACATTTACTGTCGACTACTACTTTAGTAGTGAGTATGTAAACTTTAGCCCTTCCATGACTGGAGCTTCCTAAAATGTTGTGAAAACTATGTGCCAATGCATCTTTTTATCCGAGTCCCTCGCATATATAAGATTATACATTGGCCTAACAATATTTACCTTGACCTTGTAAGCCAGCTATGCATTTTCTTATAAATGCAAGGCTCCCTATTGGAGATCCACAGATATAAGAGAATGCACTGGCACATGATCTTTAATTCTGCACCAGCACAGCTTTCGTCATAAAGGGTTAAAGCCCCCAAGGCAATGTAAATAGATTTTTTTTTTAATTCAAGAATACATATCATTTTGACTGTATCCATGTTGGAAACAACGAGCTAGCCGTAAATTAATCTGTCGCTGTTCATGTTCAGCCAGGGTTCGCGCTGCCACTTGCCAAATTTGCCGGTATACGGACATTTCCCCACCGGACATTTCCCCTCTTTCAAAAGCGGACATTTCCCCACCCGGGCATTTACCCACCGGACATTTCCCCACCCGGACATTTACCCACCGGACATTTCCCCACCCTGCTAATAACATGCGGACATCAAAGAGTGTTTTGACTGATCAGTGAAGCGATGAAAGGGGTGTGTCACAACTGATGACGAGGTAAGTCTCAATTTCTTATTTTTTTTTGGAGAACAGACATAAAGAGCGTTCTTAGTTAATTAACCAATAATATGTGTGCAAATTTCTATAATGAACATTTAATTTGATATTTTTTTTCTGAAGAACAGACACAAAAAGCGTTCTTAGTTAATTATCAAATAATATGTAAAAACTCAAATAATGAATGTGTAAATTTTTGTACTTTTTTTTTTTTAGGTTAAAACAGTTATCAGCCGCACACAACATTGCCATGACAGCGACAAGACAGCTATTGGTGCCATGAAAGCTCGCATTGACATAAAAGAAGCAGTCGTCTGCAACCGAGGAAAGACGGTCCAGATAGTTAAAGACAAGTTGGCAGAATGCCACAGTTGACAGCAGATCCCGCACCAACAACATCTGTGAATCATGGAACAACGGCCACAACCACCTCGTCGGTCATGACCAGCCCGGATTATGATTGTCAATCCGGTGCCTACAGAAGGACCAGACTATCGCACTGACTGACATCGAGAGATTGAGACTGGGTGAGCCGCCATCGAAGAGAGTTCGACGACAGATGTCGGCCCTTCAGACCAAACTTCATAAGCTGTGTGTGGATTTCGACAGCGGCAAGAAGAGCATGACAAATTTCCTCGACATCATTGGCCATTCGATCAGAGTCAAGAAAGATTAAGTGTTGTTGTTAAGTGTATCGTTACTATTTATTGTTATTGCTGTGTATATATACATAGTTTCGTTCATTGAAATAAACATTGATTTTAACACATACCCATAGTATGAGTCAATATATCACACGCCCCTAGTAACAGTCAAAGGTGGGGAAATGTCCACTTTGATATTTTGAAAGTGGGGAAATGTCCGGTGGGGAAATGTCCGGGTGGGGAAATGTCCGCTTGCCATTTCAAGGGTGGGTGGGGAAATGTCCGGTGGGGAAATGTCCGGGATTCAATTTGCCAATGGCAAAAAATATTTTCATTTGGCAAAAATTTTGGCAAGTGGGTTTTTAAATTATGTGATGTGAACTATCTAGTCATAAAACATCATCAAAGGTGGATTATCCATTACACGTGCGACATGAAACCTGATCAACAAATCTATCAACCCAGCGATCAGTCTTTAGTTTTCACCAAACAGTAATACTTTTCTGTATATATCAAACTGCCATCAAACTGTTAATCAACCACAAGATGTAATTATAAAATTGTTTTTACAGTTAATCCCCTTTGTATGCACATTGCTGTGGACACTGTATGCCACATATATATGATAGCCGGGTGTTGTGACCAGCGATTATAAGACAATAGGTTAATCAGTCGAATGTGAATGGCGAGCGAGGGATTAATTGGTGGTTCGGCTTATTGACAACTGAGACACAGGGTGAAATATTATGTCTGCTGTGATGACATACTTTAAATTTGATAACTGTCTTAGCAACATTAAATGTAATTTCTGGTGTCGCTTAGATATTTATTGTTACTTTTATATATATTAATAATACTAGCTTGCTTCACTGGCTCATTTTACCTGTGTATGTGGTTAGATTTACATTATATAACAATAGAAACATTAGAACTTTCTTCAATTTCCCGATTTATAAACCCTCAAATAAATTTGTCAAATCATTTTGAAATTTGGCAAAAAACAATCTCATTTGGCAAAACTTTGGCAACAGAAAATTTGGGTCCAGCGCCAACCCTGTGTTCAGCTGATTAACCTATTGTCTTACTCGCTGACCATAAAATAATGAGATTATAGATATATGGTATACATGCAGTGTCGCTTTTACTATATGCTTTGTTATAAGACTATGCATCACTTCTTTAGCCTGAACAGACAGAATGATATTTTGCAGCAAATATGCTGCATGCTTGTTGCAAACATTCCGCATGTTTTCTGCAACCATTTTGTCCAGCCGCAAATAGTTGCAGATGTGTGACAGCTAGCTGCAACATTGCATTGCCTGGATTTTCCGCATCCATGCATGTCTATGTGAACAGTGGATGGAATGTTCTCAATGTTATCATTCCAAAGATCATTACGTGATTATTGTGGATTATACATTCCAAACAGGTGTGAATTTCATTCAGTTTACTTCCACCCCTGGAGTCCATCACCTCTATGACTGCTACTAATGGTATGATCCGAGTATTAACTTCCTGAGTGACATTATTATGGCGTGTTGTTAGAATTTCACACCTTCCTCTCAGATCTTCTTTCAGCTTACTATCCAATTCTTGTCAATTTCTGTGCGATATTTAGCTCAGGTCTATATTTTGGCCTCGTGGAAATACAGATTTATACAAGAAATATTGTTCATGAATTGGAGCAATTTGATTGGCCAAGGGGTGTGAACCGGTTTATAAAAGATGTAATTATTCAGAAATATACGGCTGAAAGCATCTATAAAAGGCATCATATTCATCATATTTATCTGACGTACCTGGAATTACTGATTGAAAGGACAATTTTCATTATATTTTGTATTATATATCAATGCTTTTATAGTTTTATTAGACCAAAGAAAATGGTTACAAATCAGAAAAAATAGGGTTTTTTTATTTTGAAAATTTCTTATGATCAACAATGCCAGTACCTCTGCAAACACAAGTTAAAGCTTTCCAGTACATATATGCCTTCCATCATATCTAAGAATGCTTTCATTTTATTGTTTTCTTTTCTAGAGCCTAGTTGGAATATGTCTGCAACAATGCCAGTACCTCTGCGTGCAGAAGTTAAAGGTTCCAGTACACATGCCTTCCATCATATCTATGAGTTCTTCCAGTTTATTCCGATAGATACCATCGACGACTCAGTTTTTGATGTGAGACACTTTCCTTGTCTAGCAATGTTATAGATATTAGTAGCTAAAATTCAGTTACTCATTCATCTATTTAAGGACATGACACGATCCTATTTGGGTTTAAACCTGATTTAAAAGTTTGGCTTTTCTGACCAGTGACTATTTTGCCTGGTAAAAGTAATTTAAAAACCAAACATTATTAGAGTGTATTCCTGCCATAGTTGCTTGAAATTCTGATCCAAATCAATACTAACCCTCTGCACTTGTATTTTTTCGGCTGTTTCTCATCTGCTTAAATTTACTGAACATCCCTTAAAATTAATAATAGATGATAGACCATTCCAAAGTATACTTTTTGAACAAGGTGGGAGAATCCATTTAGTACAGAAAGGATTATGTGACTGTATCAACTGATTTTCCGAATTCCAGCAAATAATTGTGCTTACCGTGCAGGGGGCCTCGGTGGCTCAATCGGTTAGGGGTACCACTCCAAGCCGTTTCGCCCTCCAGCGCTGGCGATAAGGGTTCAAATCCACATGTTTCCATCGTGGACTTTGTAACTCGAAATCGTTATCTGGTGGAGTTGCCAGTTACTCGCCAATGGTCGGTGGTTTGCCTCACATGGTTGACGAGTTTATCAGCCATTGAAATCACTGTTAGATTTCCTCCAATTGAAATCACTGTTAGATTTCCTCCACCACTAAAACTGGCAATGTCGTGATATGGCCTTAGTGGCTAAAGCGACAATAAACCCCAATCAATCAATCAATCAATCATGCTTACCGTGCACTGAGAAATTAAATTATACAATTAACAAACTTCTCTCGCACACTGATTTAAAAAAAATGACAGATATTAAATTTATTTATTTTTGATTTTTATGTACCAACAATTTGAAAATTATTAAATTTCATTTAATCTCAATCTAAACAATTTCTTTGAATTTTGCAGATTCCAACAGGATTCGTCTGCCCAGGTAGAAAGAACATGAGAGCCTTGCCGCAGATAGGTAATAACTACCACTATAGACAGGAAACCATTAATACCGTCGCACAAGCTGTACAGCATTATGAGGTAATTAAAGATGGATTGAATATGAATTGAAGACCCCTGTCCGGAAACGCTACTATCAAATAATATTGATTTTATTTCGAATTATTTATTATGAAAATAGATGATTAAATGGGACACTTTAGTGTCATTAGGCTGTTCCCATAGCTATTTTCCAAACATCAAACATCTCCGATTGATTGTTTGTATTGTTTTATTTCATAGTTGTAAACGATGTGTCTAATTAACATCTGTTTGTGACAAAATTACACAATAAAATTTCTGGTGTTAACTGTAACCACTATTGTTCATTAGTTAAACAACTACACCTTTTTAGACCAGAAAATATTCGAATATATTTCGAATATTTTCTGGTCTAAAAAGGTGTAGTTGTTTAACTAATGAACAATAGTGGTTACTGTTAACACCAGAAATTTTATTGTGTAATTTTGTTACATCAATAATAATCGATAGAAGCATTTCCAGACAGGAGTCTTCCATTCATATCTAATATTTTATACCCGAGTAACTATATAACACATGTGTACAAAGAGATGGACCATCTTTAAAGTCAGGCCTGAGAATATGGTGCCGGACGTCACATTTGCAGAATGATGTCCCCACAGGCTGAATTTATTGACGCTACCCTGCACATCGGGATACAGTAATGCTCTAATTAATTGACCTCTTAACCACAGCAGAATTATGGGTAACTTTTCAGGATTTAGTCCGAAATATGACTTGTTGCCATTCATCGGAAAGCTCTCACCTGAAAAGTTACCCATAATTATGCTGTGGTTAAGAGGTCGATTAATTAGAGCATTACTGTAGCATCATCGAATTCATCTTCTGGGGACCTAATTCTGCATGGCCTCATCCACTATGGGAGATCTAGACTCAGATTTAATTTCTCAGATGGTGAATATTGTGATGTCTACCCATTTGGCACCTCAATTATGCAATGTGTTGTCTGCCAATTTGTGGATATAGAGAAACTAAACTAAAAAAAGAAAAAGACTTTTTGTGAAGAAAGTTTCTTCACAAAAAGTCTTTTTCTTTTTTAGTTTAGTTTCTTCAAGAAACTAAAATCTTGTTAATTTGATAACAAAGACTTCTGGGGTAGCGTCACTAAATTCACCCTCTGGGGACCTCATTCTACAAATATTTTGAGGCTCGAGTAGAAACCGCCACGTAAGTGATGTATTTTGTAGAAGTATACATTGTCAGGTCTATTTTAATTTATAGTTTATAACAAAGCAATATATAATATAGCAAAGTATTTCAGGCTATAAGTTAACAATGTAAAGATTTTAACTTTAATATGTGTGGGTTTAACCCTTTGTATATTAAATACTCATTGATGAGTAGTTCCCATAGGAAATGTTCTGAATATAGGTTATTTGTTAAACTTATTATTTGAAAATTTCCATTTGATTAACAGAAATTCTTCTGCACTTGTATTTTCTGTCTGTCGTCTGCTTACATATATTGAAAACCCCTCCAGATGAATACTAGACATTCCAATTTATACTGTTATAACTAAGTGGGAGAATCCTGAGAGTAGAAAGGGTTAAGCAGTATCAGTAAATTGCAGACTAGTATATATATAAAAGAATTCACTGAGAGCTTTCCAATGAATGGCAGCAAGCCATATTTCCGACTAAATCCTGAAAAATTACCCATAATTCTGCTGTGGTTAAGGAGTCGATTATTTAGGACATTACTGTTTAGAATTATGGGTTAAAGTCCTTCCTGTTTCTTTGGAGGGTATCGGTGTACAAGTCTGAACATCCATTGAATCTCGCTTTTATTTTTAGCTCAATTGACTTACGTCATCTCTGATATTTCCAGATCTGGTATGACTATGGCTACCACCTGGCCAGATACGATTACCGTCTGCTCACTCCAAAATCACCTGTGTACTCTACCAATCCACTAACAGAGATACATGACTATAACGCAGGTATAACTATATATAACAGACTTTATGCCCAGAATCATGAGCGGGAGTTATTTTGCTTGTATGTCTTCGGATTAGGTCAAATGGACGGTTTGCGTATATCAACATAGAGGACAGCCTTTCCCAAGCATGATGATATCAGAGGTCCGATGAATGTAAAATCAACAAGTTGTATAAGTAAACAAACCTTGTTTTCCAGAGAATTAAGTAAACAAAGCCTTGTTTTCCAGAGAATTTGGTTTTGTCTTGCTATCATAAATTGTATGTAAACAATATATTGAACGATCGTATCATCACTTTACCTTTCTCTATCAAGGTAAATGATATGTCATTTTGAAGACGGGTGAATTGCGGACATATGTCAGATGATTAATCATATTCAAGGGTTCACGTGAATGTCCGGGCTCCATGTGTACATACTAGTACATCTTTTCAATGAAAGCCTGTTATAGAAAAGCAATGGGACGGGACTTGGTACAAAACAGTATCAACCCAACCGAGATGCGAAGCTGTTGTGTACAGAGAAGACTAGGTCTAGCACAGGGAGAACAGTAATGCCCTAAATAATCGACTCCTTAACCACAGCAGAATTATGGGTGAGAGCTTTCCGATGAATGACAACAAGCCATATTTCCGACTAAATCCTGAAAAATTACCCATAATTCTGCTGTGATTAAGGAGCAGTGTTCGCACTGTCGGTAGCCAAATTAGCCAATGGCTAATATTATTCGAATTTGGCTAATAAAAATTTCATTTGGCTAAACTTTTGGCTAAACTTTTTTTTACCCCAAATGGAGACGGAAAGCATAGAGTCGTAAAGCTAATTAATAAAAGCGCTGAATAGATCGAAGTTATGTGACGAAAGTATTTCGTACTTATGTTAATACGCCGTCGATCAGCGTCGATGACATTTAACCAGCCTAATCGTCAAAACGCTTAAGCTGTCTACTGGTTATGTAACTGATTAAGCCGTCTGTAAGATAAAATACCTAAATGCTTTGTTCAGAAGAGAAGTTCTTAATCAATGGTTGCGTATTCTGCATCCCGTTTAATAAACTGGCTTCTCATCATAAAAGTGTCAACGACATAGAGTTATTACAATTAATTAGTTTAGCGGATTTATGCGGGCTTTTGCGATGTGAAATCCCGCCGTGTTCTATAATAATGTTTTATGAATTGATCTGCTTGTGTGATATAATACATACATATGTTCGTATAATATTGTTTTTAAAGTTGTTTTTGTGTTTTAATTATGTTTTTATAATGAATAACAAATAAAGTTTAAAGCAAATATTTTAGTCATTAATTGTGAACCGCCCAGAAAATGAGGATTTAATTTGGCCAAAAAACATTTGGCTAAAGTTTTTTTTCATTTGGCTAAAATATTTTTCGGTCCAGCGCGAACACTGTTAAGGAGTCGATTATTTAGGGCATTGCTGTATAACCTGATTTGTCTATCTGGGGAAGTTCTCATTTACTTTCCGTGGTTTCTATATAAAACTGACACTGTGATATGAACTAGCATCTGAAATCACGATAAACCCTAATAAACCAACCCACAGTGCCAATAATTGCAACAGACTGCAATTGTACTAATAGTCAGGTTCGAAATGAAATAAAAGTGAAAGGTGCGGGCATTTTTCTTTCAGAAGCTTTTGAGAATTGTTTTTATGCTGATTTCAAAAACCAATGTTGGCACGTCGACAAATTATCATTTCTGACCCAAATTGACAATTCAAAATGGCCGCCATCAGAACAAAGTCTAGATTTTCGTTTACTGTTATATGTTGTTCTAAGACGTTTCAATGTTATGCATTTCCGTAATTTCAAACGAATTGTGACAAGAGACACTACACACAGAACATATGTGGTAATTTAAAGTGAACATGTTTGACATTTAACCCAATTTATGCCCAAAAATGTCAAAAAACGCGAATTTTATAAATTATTGCGGTCTTAAATGGCAGAAAGTGAAGTATGCTGGAAATATATCCTTATAATGGTTTAGACAGTTGTGTTTAAATGTAATTTGTATTCTGATTCCAGAAAACAATGTTGGCAACTCGACAAATAATTATTTCTGACCTAAAATGACAATTCAAAATGGCCGCCATAAGAATAAAGTCTAAATTTTCATTTACTGTTATATGTTGTTCTAAGACGTTTGAATATTATGCATTTCTGAACTTTCGAACGAATTGTGACAAGAAACACGATACACAGAACATATGTGGTAATTTAAAGTGAACATGTTTGACATTTAACCCAATTTATGCCCAAAAATGACAAAAAACGCGAATTTTATAAATTATTGCCGTCTTAAATGGCAGAAAGTGAAGTATTCCGGAAATATATCCTTCAAATGGTTTAGACAGTTGTGTCTAAATGTAATTGGTAATCTGATTCCAAAAAACAATGTTGGCAACTCGACAAATGATTATTTCTGACCTAAAATATTATTCGAAAATCATCAGTAATATTATGAAACAGGTTCATCAACACCCAATGCGACACAATTTGCCATCATATAGCCAAAAATTGTCACAAAAAATCCTGATTTATTATTGCAGTCAGTTCCACAATTGCAGAGTGGTGTGCAGGCCGGGTAACCCTGATTTTCTGCATGTACACCTTGCTGTTACACACCCCTTGCACCCACTTTTGATTATTTCGAGACATGATTTTGGAATGGGTTCTAGTGACATCATGGTCGGATCTAATCTACCATTGTCTTCTTTCCATCCCATTGTCGAAGAAGGATCCGGTAATGTTTACACATGATTGGTCGCTTGTTTCCAAACTAAAACTTGGTAGTTTGTTCTCAAAAGGTGGTACCTTTTATGAAATGAGTCACTGGTTGGTGGAAGCTTTTCGGGAGATTCAGTCCGAGGGAACATCCTGAATATTGCATTGTTGAGTTTTGCATCGGAAACTCCATACAACTTGCATACAAAATGTTCAGCACTTTCAATTGTTTCAGTGGATATTGCTATATTACCTATACCCATTAAGAGTTCAGAACATTCCAGGTAAATCTTCCATGCAGATCGTTTAGACACCCCATATATGAACGAAGTTGAATCACACCCCGTTAAAGCATGAAGCGCAAGAATATAGTTCAGAGCGTCGCTCGGTATTTGGGTGGCAACATCCCTGATCGGTATAATTTTAGGGCTTTTGGACGTCCCAGCCATCATGAACACATCACAATCTGCAGGAACTTTGTCTAGGTAACCAAGCAATACCAATAGAGCATCGACCTCCCTACTTACCACAATAACTTGTTTCAGATTGCACCCCGTGCTGGTATCAAGTGAATGGAGGATACGTCTAGTGTCAGCCTCTTCGTGATTAGACTCTAACCCTTTCAAGACTGTTCCATCTACCGAACAATCTATCTACTCTGCAATCTTCTGGGGAACCCCCCTGCAACAACAACAGTAACACCTTCTGTTTTCGCTTTGGTACCAAGTTCTCGAGACAAGAAACCATTCAAATCGGACTTGTTGTCAGACAACAAAATGAAACTTTTGCAATTTTGTGGGATGGGAACATCACAATTTGTTATTGTCCTTCTTCTCGATCTGGTGGCAGTCTTGATAGATTTATCCGAGTATCTGTCGAACACTACATCAATCCAGACATAGCCTTCGCCCTTCTTTAACACGCACACTGAGAATACATCGGCCAAATCTCCAAATGTATTTATCTTTTCCGGTTTACCTATGGCCACAACAAGGGCCTGACCGTCAATGACAATACCTGCACGGGGAGATGGTGTCAGTGTTTGCAAGTTGACTGCCCTGCCGGCATGAAGGGCAACTACAAGACGATGTAATACACTGCGATCTGTTTTACAACATGAACTCATGCCTGTTCCAATTGCATTATGCGAGACAAATAAAACACTTCGAACTGGAAACAAAGCAATGCTTAGTGACGCTCTGATCGAGAACGTATCCTGCCAAACAACAATGACACCATTTCCCGTGCAGGTATTGTCATTGACGGTCAGGCCCTTGTTGTGGCCATAGGTAAAGTCCGATTTGAATGGTTTCTTGTCTCAAGAACTTGTTACCGAAGCGAACATAGAAGGTGTTTCTGTTGTTGTTGCAAGGGCGTTCCCCGAAGATTGCAGAGTAGATTGTTCGGTAGACGGAACAGACTTGAAATGGTTAGAGTCTAATCACGAAGAGGCTGACAGTAGACTTATCCATCATTCACTTGATCCAGCATGGGGTGCAATCTGAAACAAGTTATTGTGGTAAGTAGGGACGTCGATGTTCTAGTGTTATTACTTGGTTACCTAAACAAATTCCCTGCAGATTGTGATATGTTCATGATGGCTGGAATTTCCAAAAGCCCTAAAATTTTACCCATCAGGGATGTTGCCACCCAAATACCGAGCGACACTCTGAACTATATTCTTGCGTTTCATGCTTTAACGGTGTGTGATTCAACTTCGTTCATATTTGGGGTGTCTAAACGATTCCCGGCCATGGAAGATTTACCTCGAATGTTGTGAACTCTTAAAGGGTATAGGTAATATTGCAATATCCACTGAAACAATTGAAAGTGCTGAATATTTTGTATGCAAGTTGTAAGGAGTTTCCAATGCAAAACTCAAAAATGCAAGATTCAGGATGTTCCCTCGGACTGAATCTCCTGAAAAGCTTCCACCAACTAGTGACTCATTTCATTACCACCTTTTGAGAACAAACTACCAGTTTTAGTTTGGAAACGAGCAACCATTCCTGTGCTAACATTACCGGATCCTTCGACAATGGGATGGAAAGAAGAAAATGATCAATTAGATCCAACCATGATGTCACTAGAACCCATTCCAAAGTCATGTATCGAAATAATCAAATGTGTGTGCAACAAGGGGTGTGTAACAGCAAGGGTACATGCAGACAATCAGAGTCACCCTGCACACCACTCTGCAACTGTGGAACTGACTGCAATAATAAATAAGGCTTTTATGTGACAATTTTTGGCTATATGATGGCAAATTGTGTCGCATTGGGTGTTGATGAACCAGTTTCATAATATTACTGATGATTTTTAACTGATTATTATATCGGCCATTTTGAATTGTCATTTTAGGTCAGAAATATTAATTTGTCGAGTTGCCAACATTGTTTTTTGGAATCAGATTACAAATTACATTTAGACACAACTGTCTAAACCATTTGAAGGATATATATTTCACTTTCTGCCATTTAAGACCGCAATAATTTATAAAATTCGCGTTTTTTTTTGTCATTATTGGGCATAAACTTCATAAAGTGGGTTAAATGTCAAACATGTTCACTTTAGATTACCACATATGTTCTGTGTATAGTGTCTCTTGTCACAATTTGTTCGAAAGTACGGAAATGCATAATATTCAAACGTCTTAGAACAACATATAACAGTAAACGAAAATCTAGACTTTGTTCTGATGGCGGCCATTTTGAATTGTCATTTTAGGTCAGAAATAATTATTTGTCGAGTTGCCAACATTTGTTTTTGGAATCAGGTTACAAATTAAATTTAGACACAACTGTCTATACCATTTGAAGGATGCGTTTCCAGCATATTTCACTTTCTGCCATTTAAGACTGTAATAATTTATAAAATTCGCGTTTTTAATCATTTTTTGGGCATAAATGGGGTTAAATATCAAACATGTTCACTTTAAATTACCAAATATGTTCTGTGTATACTTCTTCTTGTTCCAGTTCGTTCGAAAGTACGGAAATACTCAATATTCGAACGTCTTAGAGCAACATATAACAACAAACGTAAAGTTATACTTTGTTTTGATGGCGGCCATTTTGAATTGCCATTTTTGACCAGAAATAATAATTTGTCAAATTGCCAACATTGGTTTTTGAAATCAGCATAAAAAATACCTTTAGAAACAATTCTCAAAAGCTTCTGAAAGAAAAATGCCCGCACCTTCGTTTCTAGAGGCTTTTTTAGATTTTCGAACCTGACTATAAAGTGCATGTGTTTCCATGGAAATATAATGCTCAAACATGACATTTTATGTCCGTTCTCAGTATGATTTTACAGTGTGCCGTGAAGAGTGTAATATCTTTTATGCTATTTTTTCAGGTATTCGATACATTAGAGATAATCTCCTTGGTAACTGTTCAGCTTGGCCAATAAGCAACGGAACATATGACAGTTTACAGAATATATCATCAATCGTTAATGGATCCTTCCAGCTACACATGAGGAGCGGATTGGACCTGCTTTTACTTGATCATAATTACACATATATGGGAAAGGTTTCTATAACACTGTTATAATAAAATCTATATATCTATTATACCCCCCCCCCCCCCCCCCCCCCCTGTGAATAATGGGATTTTGATTGAATCAAATTTCAAAACGAATAGCTCACGTAAAAAATTTGAAAACAAATCAAATCAAATATTTCATAATGTTGGTATCATTTTTGTGTCTAATTTCGTAAGTGCAATGAAGTTGGACAAGAATTTAACTTTAATGAACAAAGCGATCATTTTGCAGTGTCTGGTGTTGGTGTCATGTGTGGCATAGCATTAATCCACCTGAATCAATGTAAAGATGCGCGGTAATTTCGTCTGTGCAATGGGAAGCACGTGCCTATTCATAACTATTGAGAGATAAGGAAATATGTAATGGCTTTTTTAATGATATAATAGGGGTTTCATGTGATATAAAGATATGCTTCCCCGTTTCATCTATATGTCAGAATTATCTATTAATTAAAACACCTTATTATGTTTTATGTGAACAGTGGATCAACAATTAAGGACATCATTTCCTCAAAACATGACAAACAATTTGGAAAATACCCTTTAGTCAATTTTTGTGCATGGTAAATAAAAACTTCCGGAATTGAATCACGTCTCTAATGGGGAAATTCCCTACTTTATCGATTCAATGAAAATAAGAAACGTCCGCAATACATGGATTAAGTGAACCCTCTATACGAAATACTCATTGATCAGTAGTTACATCATAGTTACATTACATCTCCAGATGAATAATAGAACATTCCAGTGTATACTTTTTTATAACTAAATTGGAGAATCCATTTAGTAAACAAAGCATTGATTAATTAGAATAATTTTTAACACTTGCATTTTAGCATGTCATTTCTTTTCTTTTAGAAAGCTGTACGGAATGTCATGTGTGACATCTTTGCAGCAAATATAACAAATTCAGAGGCTCTTAAATTTTCTGGAATTGATGAAGCCATTGTAGAATACTACTTTCTATCTGTAAGTTATAATTTATAAATTATTATTTTTAGAAGAAATTAGCAGGGTTGCCCGTGGTACCCCAAATTACAAAGTAAGTTTTAATGTGTTCGCTATTGGTTAACACATTGGCTCGTAATAAACGGTGTCCATATCACATAAATAACAACAGAAACCGCAAGCATAATGTAAGTTTACATGCCAATACATGCCCAAAGATCCCATTGATCGATTGTATATGTATAATTCAGATGGCTTAAATGAGATACAACAATTGCTGCATCACGATCAAGGGGTGGGTGCAGTTTGAAATCTTTCTAGGACACTCCAATTCACCAGGTCCCTTACCCATGGTAGACATGTGCAAATATAACTTTCCCGGACAATATAGAGGCCTTTCATTGCATAAATCAGTAATCAGTTAGCTCTAGATTTTTCAGTTCTCATTTGAAGCTATATATATAGGCCTATATAAACTATTTTAGTCAACCAAAATCGGGTTATACGATGCTGAAATGTGTTATAAAGATACTGTGAGATAACTCGGTAGTCGGCACCTGGGACAGAATTTACCAGTGGTCATCGCTGGTGCCAGCTACGAGTTGTCTCGTAGGTAAGTACATATTACTTTTTTCGATGTCTTAGGTGACGTAGAGTGTACGAGTGATTATATATAATTAATTTACCGTGTCTTACGATATGCTTGTACCTGTATAGCACTCTTCATCATCTGAGCCATTGAAAACGTAATTGTATTTACCTACGAGATAACTCATAGCTGGCACCAGCGATGAAACATTGATAAATTCTGTCACAGTTGCCGACTACGAGTTATAATTATATCACAGTAGCCTTATGACATGTTTAAACATCATATAACCCGATATTTGTCAAAGTATCACTCATCCATAAATAAAATACTATCGGTAAAACATGCAATCCCATGTTGGCATATGGGATGGAATTACCCATTGGTTTTCGGCAGTGAACTTGTTAACACTATACTTCAGAACTTGGCTGAATAGTTATGCATTCTGCATTCCATATTACTGCATCCCTCACTTTTATGGTGTCCTGACCCCACCCCTGACTGATGGCGTCACTTCAGAATATATAAATTATACCATTACATAAATACGTTACAATACATCATGGAGATGACAATCAATAAGTTTGGTCAAGTTATGATCAGCATAACTACAGTAATACCCTAAATAATCGACTCCTTAACCACAGCAGAATTATGGGTAATTTTTCAGGATTTAGTCAGAAATATGGCTTGTTGCCATTCATCGGAAAGATCTCAGTGAGAAAATATTCCATTCCCCCAAAATATAGGAATTTAAAGATATTGTATATATAAACAATGAAGTTATAATGAAGATGCCAGAAAAAATAAATTAATGTTTAATTTCCTTTACAGGATGGCATACAAGATTATCCAAACTTTCCAAATTCTGACCAGTCCTCAAAACCAAATATACCATACCAGATGAGATTTATTATCCCGAAGGTTTGTATGCTTTCCAATATATTTACATAACTAATTTCAATTTTAATGTGAACTGACAGCTTAACCTGCTTAAAGGTTGTGTTTCTACTACCACTGTCAGTTCATTTCGTTACAGAATTTAGTAATATTGTTACCGCATATAGTCTGACAAACGGCCATCTTGTGTTTCTCGGAGATATAAATCTACATTACGAACTCCGCGACAACAAACCTGTCAACGACCTCAAATTGGTGTTTACTGAATTCGATATGCACCAAATCGTGAACAAACCAACGCACCGACGTCAGCACATACTCGACTGGGTTGTTATGAGAGAGACTTCCTCGGCTTGTGGATTGCAGGTCCTGGATAAGACTATTGGTGATCACTTTTTGGTTCAATTCCACCTCAAAATCATAAAGTCAGCAGCTCCTAAGAAAACGATCACCTCACGTAATCTGAAAGCAATCGACCGAACTGAATTCTCAGCCAGTATCGATGCCGCATTGTCTTCCATTGATATATCGGATAATGATCTTGCTTTGTTTTACAACGACAAACTCTCAACGGTTCTTGACGAACATGCACCCCTTATATCCCGTGTGGCCAGCGACAGAACATCGGCACCTTGGCTAACGTCCGATGTCACTGAATCGAAACGAATCAAACGACAAGCTGAACGAACATGGCGAAAATCCGGATTGACAGTACATCGTGAAATATATGTTGAATGTAATCGACAATTGAATGTCACCATCAAGAATGCTAAAACTGAGTTCTACAACAATCAAATATACAGCTGCAAATCGACCAAAATGTTGTTTAACATCACGAAACCGATGCTTGGAAAGTCAAAACCATCGATTTTCCCCAACGATCGCGCAGCTGGCACCTTAGCTGATTCCTTTGCATTGTTTTTCCGAGACAAAGTGTCAAAAATCAGAGCCATTGTTGACCAAACGCATGGTGCACCGGAATATTTGGAGTTCTCAAGTCACAGAAAAATGGACGAATTTCGATCTGTGAGTTCGGAAGAAGTTAAGAATGTGATTTTGTCAATGCCACCTAAGTCATGTTCGTTAGATCCCATTCCTACAACACTTCTTCGTATTCACTGCGATCAACTTTTGGATGTAATAACTGATATTATTAACTCCTCGCTCTCAACGGGTGTTGTTCCCCAATGCTTCAAACACGCCAGTGTTACCCCATTGTTAAAGAAGTCTGGTTTAGATCAAAATTTGCTGCAAAACTATAGACCAGTCTCCAATCTTCCTTTCTTATCTAAAGTCCTTGAACGTGTAGTGCTCCACCAACTTCGTAAACACTTGAAAGACAATAATTTAGAAGAAAACTTTCAGTCAGCTTACAAGAAAAATCACTGTACGGAGACAGCCTTGACTCGAATTTTTAACGACTTGCTGTGTGCGACAGATGAGGGCAAACTCTCCATTCTTACATGCCTTGACCTCTCTGCGGCGTTTGACACGCTCGATCATTCCATCCTGTTAAAACGCCTTTCTGTGACTTTCGGAATGTCCGGCACGGTATTAAAGTGGTTCCATTCTTACGTAACCGAGAGAACTCAATCAGTTATTGTTAATTCTACGACGTCTAACCCCGTGCATCTATCATATGGAGTGCCCCAAGGTTCTGTGCTGGGACCTGTACTATATCTCGTTTACACACAGCCTCTTGGAAACATCATCGAAAAACACAACATTCAGTATCACATGTATGCAGACGATACCCAAATGTACATATCAGTTGAGCCATCGATCTTAGACGAAGCAATTTCTCAAGTTCAGACATGCGTTTCAGAAGTTAAAACATGGATGGAGATCAACAAACTCAAACTTAACGAAAGCAAAACTGAAATTATGCTTTGTGGAACTAACGCTCGGTTGAAGGGGGTCAGTCTTAATGCCACGCTCATCGGCGACAGTGTAATTGAATTTTCTGATGTTATTAAAAACCTCGGTGTGACCATCGACAAAAACTTCTCAATGTCATCTCACATCAGCAACCTATGCAGGTCCTTATATATGGAGCTCCGGCGCATTTCGCATGTACGTCCATATATCTCCGAACAATCCACACAAATATTGATGTCCTCATTTGTGTTATCCAAAATCGATTACTGTAATTCTATTTTAGCAGGACTCCCAGATTATCAACTTCACAAACTTCAAAAAATTGTTAATATTGCTGCAAAAATTGTGTGCCGTGCAGGCAAATTTGATCATGTTACCCCACTGTTGTATAAATTACATTGGCTTCCCATATTTGAACGAATTGTGTACAAACATGCTACTTTGTGTTATAGAAAGTCGGATATTGATAATGCTTTGCCACCATATATTGATACATTGTTGGTCAAATATGTACCTGCTCGACCACTTCGATCACAGGATGCGAATGCGATGGTTGTACCTAAACGAGATCTGATGTACTTTGGTCGCCGTTCTTTCGAGGTCTATGGGCCGACCATTTGGAACAACCTTCCCAAAGAGGTGAAACAGTCTGACTGTTTGGAAACATTCAAATCGGCCCTAAAAACTCACCTATTCATCTCCCATTTCGGACAAATAACATCAGAAATGTTGAGGAGACTTAATTATTGAAATACATGCATATTATTTATTGCGTATATGTTATAGTGTGAATGTGTGTGACTGCGTTTGTGTGAATTGTTCAGCGCCATGAGCCATACGGGATATGGCGCTATACAAATACTCTATATTATTATTATTATTGAATTTCTGAAATGTGGGAATTTTATATTCTATTGACTGCGATGAGTCCATTGCATAAAAAATAACACACCTAACGGAGAGATTTTATTCAATGCAATGGAAGTCCCAATGCATACCTTATATGGCATCAAATCACATGGATCAGACCTGTTTACTTTCCCGATTTTGGTGAGAGTCTCCCCATATTGTCATGGATCATTACCTTAAATGGCTTGAGATTGTGTGATAAGCATGCCACACTCACAGACAATATCTACTACATACTATGAAGTCAATGAACATGTCAGCTGTTTATATATTGTTGCCAGACCAATTGAAATACCACATATGTATGTGGAACTCATTTTTGTTTTTCTTTATTTGTTTCTTGATATTTGGTCATTAAAATAAAATCTGTGTTCTCAGGCAATTAGATCTAAATTTTGAGATGTCGGAGGGAGGGAATTGATTTGTTTCTTTCTCAAAATTGTGAGAATTAAGAGAAAGGTGAAAAAAGAGGGAGGTGATTGAGAACACAGACATTTTTATTTATTTGGCCTTTAAATAGCACAGTGTTTATATATTGAGGACAGAAATATTAATAACAATTCATTTCTATTAATCTAGATAGACTTTGTGGCCACGTCAAACTTAATGGATTTCGCAGAAGGCCCTAATGAGTTGTCAGTTTATGACATTGCATCCTGCTATGGTCCAAATGCTAAGCTGAGATTCCAGCTGCAGATACCAGGTACAGTTTGATCATATCACTCTACAGTGAGCTTCCTAATCCTTTCATGACGGGAGCTGCACTGGTGCAGCATTAAAGGTCCTGTGCCAGTGCATTCTCCCATATGGAGCCTCGCATATATAAGTGAATTCACTGCTTACAAGGTCAAGGTAAATATTGCTATAGGCCAATGCATTCTATTATATATGCGAGGCTCCCTAAATTGTCCGGAGTTTCATTGTTTATACGACAGAGACATATACATGTATTTATAAGTGCCTGATGACATTGGTAATTCCCTACCAACTGCGGGTCGCTTATAACATTAAATTTAACTAAGATTCGCTTGTGTGAATATTAACAACAAACTCGTGTCATTGTCCAGATTATACAACACCACACATTTTCATAGTGTTTGGCCTGGAAAACTTCCAGAAATATTGAGCTGAGGTCAGCCCATATAAACGCAAATTGCCGCCCATTGTGTGAAGCATGCCTACTTGATTGTCTGCATTGTGTTGACAAATGCTTAAGGAGCAGTGGATGTAATTAATGTTCATGCAACGTTAATTCGAATCTGTTAGCCATGGCCTTTGTCTCAGCATCAGAGGTGTTTGGGGTAATTAAATACTGGACACTGATAGTGATATCGTCGATATAAATATCCAAACTGGCGGCTACTATGTACCATATATTTACATAAAGTGAAGCCGACAGCTATACCATGTCAAAAACAGTATCGCGATATGACTAAATACCGAAACACCGTGAAGCCCTAGCATTGGCACAGGATTTTTGCAAATTTTCAGGAAGCTCCAGACATGAAAGGGTTAATTTGTGAGAAATGTTCAGATAATATGGCCATTTGCTGAACTTAATACCTGAACATTTACTCGTCAATGAGTTTTTAGTGAAGAAAGGGTTAATATATATGCTTTTATTATATGACTATGACTATTCTTCCCTAAATACCACTATTGTTTGACGATCTAATCCAAATCGTCGGATCACACTGAGTGAGATTTCCCCGGATGAATTCAGATCACACTCCCAACAGAAATTACGAGATGTGCCGATTAATGACGATGGACTATTTATCCATTGAAAATAAGAAAATTAACTGCTGAAGTGAAAACAATCTGTAATTAAATGGTTCTTAATGTAAAGTGGGCATCATATAATAAACCTTTTATCACAGCAGTGAGTTGATCCGTGACGTCGCATCCCGTCTCGTTGAGGTTTGCAGATTGCCCACCTCAACTCAATGTGATACTACGACACGGATCAACACACTGTTGTGATAATATGAATATTTAATACAGAATTATGGATTTTCTTGATTTTAGGTGCATTCAATCCCAGCACTGTTCGAGAACTGAAGATGGCAACTCAGATTGAAATGGCCGGTATGATGGGCGTGACGCCACTCAGAATTCAGGACATGCAGATCACCTCTGATGATGCTAATATTTTCATAGCAGTCACATTACTGGATCGATCTCCACCCGATGGTATGTAAGCATTTATGACTTGAAATAGTGTGTCTGTCATTTGCAGAATGAGGTCCCCAGAGGGTGACTTTAGTGACGCTATCCCTATCATTACCAAATTCCCCCTCTGGGAACCTCATTCTGCTGAGGCCTCAACTGCTATGGGAGACCTAGGATCAGATTGTAGTTCCCCAGTTGAAGTTGGTGATGTTCACCCATTAGTCACCACGTTTATGCATTTTATCTTCTGCAAATTAGGGGATATAGAAACTGAACCAGAAGTGAAAAAGTTACAAGAACAATGTTAATTTGAGACTATAGATACTTCACAGAAGATGAGGCCTAAGCAGAATGAGGTCCCCAGAGGGTGAATTTAGTGTAAGTATTTATCTTGTGCATATATGGCTAAACTGTTCTAAATGCTTTCTATGCACATGGTTTTGAACTGAAAATAAAATTACTTGTAAAATTGAAGGGTTAAATATCAGATATTATTCAAGTTATTTTCATTAGATAAGGATTCATATATTGAGAGCTTTCCGGTGAATGGCAACAAGTCATATTTCCGACTAAATCCTGAAAAATTACCCATAATTATGCTGTGGTTAAGGAGTCGATTATTTAGGGCATTACAGTATTTTGTTTAAGTTTTGCCATTAAAAGCTCTCTCTGAGCTGACTTGCCGCTAAATTTTCAGCAGTTCAGTTGGCACATTTAAGTTCCAGATGCAGTTATTAGGAAAGGGCTAGTTCTTAGAAAAAATGTCTTCGTATCAAGCGGGATAAAAATCCATGAAAAATATTTGCATTGCCAGACTTAGAAACTGTCTTCTTCCAGGTGGTCTGTAGGTGACCTTGGCTATTTAGGTTCCGAAATGAAATGCCGTTTTGGTCATGACAGGGTTATAGCCTTCCTTGCAGATAATTCAATCCTTAAATGTAAATGATATTGATACCTACTCAACTATGCCACATACCATATGTTTGTGTTTATATTTATTACTTCTATAGCTGAATGTGAGCAAGCCTGAGTTTAGTGTCTGTCACTTGAAGAATAAGGTCCCCAGAGGGTGAATTTAGTGATGCTATCCTGCATAGTGGACTAGCATCACTAAATTCACCTCTGGGGACCTCATTCTGGTTAGGCCTCACCTTCTCTGGAAGGTTTCTTTATTATCAAATTTCTATAGAAACTTCTTCACATAGATTCTATTTCTTTTTTAGTTTAGTTTCTCTATATGCCCAAATTGGCAGACGACACATTGCATAATCGAGGTTCCCAATGGGTGAACATCACAATTTTCACCATTTGAGAACTTCAATCTGAGTCTATATCTCCCATAGCAGATGAGGCCAGGCAGAATGAGGTCCCCAGAGGGTGAATTTGGTGATGCGAGCCCACCATGCGGGATAGCATCACTAAATTCACCCTATGGGGACCTCATTCTGCAAATGACAGGCACATTAAACTCAGACTTGAATGGAGAATTCATTCAGATGTCAGGGTTAAAATATAAAATCCTATTTTTGTTTTCTCTCAGCTCAGTTCACTTTTATTCGGAAGAAGGAATTTGTGCATACTGGAAACTCCGACTCCTACAGTAGTGCAACTGGAGCATCTACATGCGCTGACTTGTGTGTGGCATCATCAAAAATTGATTGTCTGAGTTTCGACTACTGTCCTAAAGACGTCTTCAAATGCCGGCTTAGTTCACAACATGTAGAAGATGGAACCATTCTGAAAAACAGTACAATGTGTGACCATTTCTCAAGTAAGTTGTCTTATAAACAGTACAATGTGTGACCATTTCTCAAGTAAGTTGTCTTATAAACAGTACAATGTGTGACCATTTCTCAAGTAAGTTGTCTTATAAACAGTACAATGTGTGACCATTTCTCAAGTAAGTTGTCTTATAAACAGTACAATGTGTGACCATTTCTCAAGTAAGTTGTCTTATAAACAGTACAATGTGTGACCATTTCTCAAGTAAGTTGTCTTATAAACAGTACAATGTGTGACCATTTCTCAAGTAAGTTGTCTTATAAACAGTACAATGTGTGACCATTTCTCAAGTAAGTTGTCTTATAAACACTACAATGTGTGACCATTTCTCAAGTAATTTGTCTTATAAACAGTACAATGTGTGACCATTTCTCAAGTGAGTTGTCTTATAAACAGTACAATGTGTGACCATTTCTCAAGTAAGTTGTCTTATAAACAGTACAATGTGTGACCATTTCTCAAGTAAGTTGTCTTATAAACAGTACAATGTGTGACCATTTCTCAAGTAAGTTGTCTTATAAACAGTACAATGTGTGACCATTTCTCAAGTAAGTTGTCTTATAAACACTACAATATGTGACCATTTCTCAAGTAAGTTGTCTTATAAACAGTACAATGTGTGACCATTTCTCAAGTGAGTTGTCTTATAAACAGTACAATGTGTGACCATTTCTCAAGTAAGTTGTCTTATAAACACTACAATGTGTGACCATTTCTCAAGTGAGTTGTCTTATAAACAGTACAATGTGTGACCATTTCTCAAGTGAGTTGTCTTATAAACAGTACAATGTGTGACCATTTCTCAAGTAAGTTGTCTTATAAACAGTACAATGTGTGACCATTTCTCAAGTAAGTTGTCTTATAAACACTACAATGTGTGACCATTTCTCAAGTAAGTTGTCTTATAAACAGTACAATGTGTGACCATTTCTCAAGTGAGTTGTCTTATAAACAGTACAATGTGTGACAATTTCTCAAGTAAGTTGTCTTATAAACACTACAATGTGTGACCATTTCTCAAGTGAGTTGTCTTATAAACAGTACAATGTGTGACCATTTCTCAAGTAAGTTGTATTATAATTTTCACAAAGTTTGTCTGGGGAAAAAATTGGATGAAAACAAGTTTTTTTTCTATTGGGGGAATATGGCTAAAGAAAATCAATTTTGGTCTGATTGGCTAGATTTTTACCACACTGTTACAAGCTGATAATCTCTGGAAGTATTGTCCGAAAATTCAGTGAATCTTGGGGAAATGCTACTGGGTAATTATCCCTTTTATACAGACAAATTGATGTCTCACAAACAAAAATACTTTTATAGGAAGAGAAAAATATGCCTGCCAACTATTCATGTGGTATTATTTATCCAGTTGACAACAGAACGACAATATATACATTGATACTATTTCAGAAACTGATGATATGCCTGAATGACTACATTCACTGAAAATATTTGTCTCAACGGCCCCCATGCAAACTTTCCATACCCTGTCAGAACCGAATGCACAATATTAGATATTAAGCAGCAGAAAATGCAATTTCACATAAATGCACTGGCACAGTATCTTTAATGCTGCACCAGCACAGCTCCCATCATGAAAGGATTAAAGGGCCACATAATTTTCTAACCTTAACCTCTTCACTGCTGACTGATGCCATGACGTTGTGTGCTGGACTGTTTTGTCCATTTTCTGGTGGTAAAATATAACGTAATTATCCCGAAAACCATAACAACTGACTCCATTGAAATGTTGTTATCATTCACCATTCTGGACCATCATAAACTGTTTCAAATGTAAAGATACAATTGTTCCGAAGACACAAATTTCTTAATTCTAGTTACGAGAAATGGCCGACTGATACAAGCTGCAAGGCAGAGTTCAGTCCACTAGCTACGACTGACTTACCACTGCCACCACCTAAATAATGACAGAAATCCTCTTATTTTAGAATTTTGTCAGTTACAATTCATTAATCAATATTCTTAGAAACTGAACTGTCCATATTCAGTTTGAAATTGGCTGGATCAGATCAAATGTGTCAGAATTTGTCCGATATATATGGGCAGCCATTCGGTCGGAAATTACATGAAATAAAAGTTAATAGTGGTTTGTGAAAACAATAGTCTCTATTTTCAAACCAATATACTCCATTTCCAAACCAATAATCGTTCTTGGATTCAATAAGAGACTGTTCCGTTTTAATAGATATAGATTCATAATCAATGTTGACCGATGCAAAATTAATGTTCTATTTTAATTTAATAGTATTCATTGTTCAACTAATATCTAACAACACACAATTAGTAAGATTCGCGCATATTCAATAAACGTATATTCCGTTTCAATAGCCATATTTTCAATAAAGATATTTCAAACCAATAGACAATTTCCCACGATCAATGATTATCGTTATAAAACTAATAGACCTTATTGTCATTCTTATATTTAAAAGATATAAATTATCACCAATGCAAAATTAATGACGTTCTTTCAATTCAATATCTAATTGCGCAATCTACTATTTCCGATCAAACCAATGATTAGGAATTCGAAATCAATGATTAAAACGTGAAAGAACGCTAGGGGTCTCTGATGGCGATGTTTGAAGAAACTGTATTCATGTGACGTCAGAAATATATAAATAAACATGGGAATTCCCAATGTCATGTCGGTGTGACGATTTGCAGTAGTTCACTCGGTGCAAATAAAACGACGATAAATATTCACTATGGTCCACTATAACACAGTGGAGTAGATTAAATAAAAATTTCAAGACAATTATTAATTTGTCTGACGAAAGCATGAAACTTTGCACATATGCGGACATATTACATATTTACATACGTATTGGTATTAGATATGGAGCCATGCTGGAATTTCAATTTAACCCCTCGTTTAAGGAGTTTTCCAAATTTAAAGAGTGTTTCGTGGTTATATAATTTACTAAATGTCGCAAGTAATCTTACCATGAAATATACGATTAAAATTAGGCATATTCAGTACGTATGACTCTTGAGAGATATAACGCCACATTTTTAGGGTAAAATTGGAACTCCCCGCCCAAGACGGTCGTCAAAATGACAGCTGAAGGAGGGAATTTGACGTTTTTTCGCTAATATCTTCTAGATCAGGTTCTGCTGTATGGAACTGGTTCGGAAATGTGACTTCATTTTGTATTGCTCATGTTAAGAGATAATTGGAGCAATGAATATATGTCATTCATATGATCCAAGTCCCTCCCGATCCCTCAATAATTCGATTATACATAACTCGGTATGAAATTTAGCCAAATATCACCGTTATGAATCTAGTCATATTTTAACAAGAATTTGACAGAACTTTGCAAATTATGACATACAATTACTTATGAATTTTTGCGCTTAAGTGCAAATATTTTACGTTTAATCACAAATCATTTGCGCTAAAGTGGAAATAGAAATTAATGCATTGATCTCCCTGAATTAATTTTAAATGGCATAGGCCTAACACATCACTCAAGCAAGCCTGCAAATAGAGTGTCTGTCATTTGCAGAATGAGGTCCACAGAGGGTGAATTTAGTGATGCTACCCTGCATAGCGGGCTAGCATAACTAAATTCACCCTCTGGGGACCTCATTCTGCTTAGGCCTCATCTTCTGGGAAGTAACTATGGTATCAAATTAACATTGTTTTTAGTTACGTTTTCCCATCTGGGAAGTTTCTATATCCCCTAATTTGCAGAAGACAAAATCCATAATTGAGGCTCCAAATGGGTGAACATCACCAACTTCAACTGGGGAACTTCAATCTGATCATAGGACTGCCATAGCAGTTGAGGGCCCTAAGCAGAATGAGGTCCCCAGAGGGTAAATTTAGTGATGCTAGCCCACTATGCGGTGTAGCGTTACTAAATTCACCCTCTGGGGACCTCATTCTGCAAATGACAGACACGCTATTTGCAGGCTTGCACTCAAGTCTATATAGGCCCATCATATGAGGGAAGCAATCCCCAGTGATCCCTAGATACCGGTACCTTTTATGACCATGGAAATGGTATAGATCTGTACAGGATATGTCTCTTTTATAAAATGTAATAGATCTCTGGGATGGAGACACAAATTCTTAGGGACAGGGATGCTGATAATATGAAAATATGTTTTTCCCCTATTTCTATTCAATAAGTACATGTACACCACGAGGGAAGCAAGCCCCCAGTAACCCCTAATTCCCCTTCTATGACCATGGAAATGGTATATATTTGTGCAGGAGATGTCCCTTTAATAAAATATACTAGAGCTCTGGGAATGAGGCACCAATTTTTGGGACACCAGAGACAGAGATGTTTTTGATTTTTCAACTTTCGAGTCTGTATGGGCTACTACTATGGGCCCATAATAATATACTATGAGATGGACTCCATCATTCACAATCAGAGGGAAGTAAAGGAGTGTTAGGTATTTGCGCTTAAGCGCAAATCATTTACACTTAAGCGCAAATGATTTTCGCTTAAGCGCAAACAAATTGATAGACACATATTTGTGCTTAAGCGCAAATGACATTCGCTTAAGCCCAAATGATTTATGCTTAAGCGCAAATATTTGCGCTTAATATTTGTGCTTGAGCGCAAATAAATAATAAATGTGAAAAGGGCCTCCCATAGTAAGAGGGGACTCAAAATTTCTTGAACATTGAAATTCCCTTTGTTTGAGAATTTGTACATGTTTATATTGAATATTCTCAGTAAATAATTATTCTGTGTGTTTCAAAAGAAATCAGAATAAATTGTTATTGTTTTTAAGTATTGGTTATAGATAACAGTTAATTAGATTGACTCCCCTCTTCCCAGATGCATCCTTACTGTGGAAGACCGATCGCCCGGCGATTCACCCAGGTCTGTTGGATGGCTCAAACGACTTTTTTCCTACTATGGCCAGTTTGTACCCTTGATTTGAATGACACATTTAATTGTTTTGTACCATGTTTTTGGTCATTTCACACCATATATTGGTATGTTTCGTTGATTCCCAAAAATGATGAATGGTAATTCGTACATGTATGTGAAAAATTATTTTAATCGTGTTAACTTAATGAAAGCGAACATGATCATGATTTAACGTTCGTGATGATGACAACCCGACATTTACATGTTAACATATTTCTTTCTTTTTTTTTCGAAACAAAATGAACAAATTGAAATTGTCGCGACAAAGTTAAAGATGCATAATCCTAATTAACGCTTTAATATTACTATTTCCTTGGCTTCGGGGTAAAACATATTTGATTTGAGTTGAGGAACCCACCCATCAAAGCTGAGAGTGATCAGATATCGATTTTTGAAATCTATTATTTTTCACTATCGATAATTTTTAGTGGCCCAATAAAAAGTCGAAAGAGGACAGATGAAGATGGATAATTCAAAAAGCAAGTGGCTTTTGTTGTGTCAGATATTTGACAAACCCACAAAATTTCATTGAACAAAATATTGATAAATAACAGGTTTTGGGCAATTGTATACTATATTTGACTGGTTAGCATTATTTTTGGGGCATTAATCGATTCTGGTAAACGAAGTGGCATTTCAAAAAATGGTGTTGTTGTTGTTGAAATATGATGATATGGGAACCATCGAGTACCTTTAATGTCATTTAAAAAAAAGTAATACCGGTATACTCAAAGGTACGAATTGTCGAAATGATACAGGAACTGGTATGAAATGTCCAGAACCCTGGTGCGAAACATCTCTATGTCAAACTTCAATGGTATGAAATGCCAACAACCTATTCATCCATTGCACATTATCATTTATTTCCAATGGGCATGGATACGAGTCTCCCATTGGGGAGGGGGTCCACCTTGATACATGTATGTTCCGACAGCACCCCCTTGGAAGGAAGTTTCCTACAGATGGCTACAGGGTACATGTATATCGGTCCAAAATTTGTTCGAAAATTATTAATTAGATATGACATTTTTGCACGGTATGGCTTGTTATCAAACTCCATTTGTACTTAGGTGAATATCACTTCAATTTGCCCTAAATCGAGTAATATCATTTTACGACATCACTAATTAAGAGTAATACATGTATGATTTTATGACATCACGATCTGAGTAATACACGGTATGGCTTTGACATGGTGCAATTCTATTTCACTGTTAGAATAGGCATAGATACCAATTTTTTGTGATGTCACTCATTAGAAAGAGTTGTCAATATTACACTGTTACTAAGAGGCAAACTACCGTAATTAATAGATACATGTAGGGTATTACTTGGTTGGTTTGATATTATAGGCCTGATTTCAGCCCTCAGTAGCCTCATATCAGCCTTCGACGTCAGGCTGGTTGTGATATGAGGTTACCTCAGGGTGATATAGGGCCTAATATCAAACCAACGATGTTGGCGCTGCTAGTCTACAGGGTCACTGTCTGGTTGTTCCCCTTGCCGAGGAGATATAAATGGGTACAGGACGTTTTGTATCGTCTTAAGTCATTTCGTACCATATTTTTGGTAGTTTCGTACCATATTTTTGGTAGTTTCGTACCTTATTGTTTGGTCGTTTCGTACCATGTAGGAAATCAATTGGTCATTTCGTACCATATTACTACATGTATGTCACACCATATGGAAACAAATAAATGATTTTCTACAAAGTACGAAATAAAAAAAAGTAACCAAACAATCCGGTACCGTACCGGTATGTAAAACCAAAAATTATGGTATGGATGGAACGACCATGGTTATGGTATCGAATACTGAAATAATGAAGAAGTCACTGCAGTTGTATATATCATTTATGTGGTCACAATATATGCATGTATAATGCAACCTGTAAGTTGACATGACCTCTGTTCTAGTTGGCTTATGATTGAGTTCTGAAGTGCTCTTTGCACTGTCAGGTTTACTTGATCAATACTCCAGCAATGTTCAGAATCCTATTCCACGACGCTCGTATGAAACGTCTAGAAAATAGAATCCATATTTAATAAATCCTTCAGACATTCAGTATTACAGATCGCCTGAATCAACATCTGACTGTTCGAAGCGGTTCCACTCAATGGTTGTTTTCAGAAGAAGTCGTCGCAATGTACAGTGCTAGTACGCACTACGCAGTAGATCGAACGATTATCTTACGGTGTTCGAGATGTTGTTGTTGTTATTGTTGACATAATCATATTCATACTGCTGTTGTTAATACTTGTCACACACATCCTAAGTTCTCCCCCGAATTTTTACAGACAATCCCTGCAACTCTGGGAACAGTGATAATCACAGTAATACTGACAGTGAATGACTTATACTAGATACTGACAGTGATACATCAACATCATACAGTCCTCAAATTCGGTTGCTTAATTCAGATCTTCGTCGGCATTCTGGGTCAATATTAAAAACAAGCTCTCAAATGCATCTTCGGTATCTGCTACAGGTACAGGATATAGTCCACAGTCCGTATATCATCGCAGTTTTCATGTTCAGGGTCACTTTCTGATGCGAAAATGTTTGAGAACATGCATTTTTTTTTGGCAGCGGGGATATCCCATGTTGACGTCACGGATTTTGCAGTTAGGTGATTCCAGCAAGATTGGTGGCGCCCCTAGCGTTAATTTAAGATTGGTGGCGCCCCTAGCGTTCATTGGTTTGTAAACGGAAGCTATTAATTCTGTAGACTCGTCCATTAATTCTGCATTTTTAGTCATTGGTTTCACCGGAAATAGTTGATTCCGCTATTAGATATTGATTCGAATACGAACGTTAATTGTGCATTGGTGATAATTTATATCTTTTAAATATAAGAATGACAATAAGGTCTATTAGTTTTATAACGATAATCATTGATTGTGGGAAATTGTCTATTGGTTTGAAATATCTTTATTGATTAAGAAAATATGGCTATTGAAACGGAATGTACGTTTATTAAATATGAGCGAATCTTAATAATTGTGTGTTGTTAGATATTAGTTGAACAATGAATACTATTAAATTAAAATAGAACATTAATTTTGCATCGGTCAACATTGATTATGAATCTATATCTATTAAAACGGAACTGTCTCTTATTGAATCCAAGAACGATTATTGGTTTGGAAATGGAGTATATTGGTTTGAAAATAGAGACTATTGTTTTCACAAACCACCATTAACTTTTATTTCATGTAATTTCCGACCGAATGGCCGGCCATAGATATAATAGCAAGAAATAGTCTGCCGAAAAAAATCCCTACGCTGCTTTCTTCAGAAGTATTATTAAAATAAAAGCACATGTTTCAAAAACTATATTTTCTATCAGTTTCAATAGTGGATTTAAAACCTCCTGTATTCATTCCAAGGAGCTCGTGAATTTCAAATATGATCTAATGAAGGGTCAACTAGATGCACTAAAATATATTTTCAAAGGAAACTAGTTAATCATCAATCTGCTGCTTTGTTAGGCCAAACAAAAAAAGTGTTTTAATTCTCGGGCATAGCTGCGTCTGGAAAAAAGGCCCGCGTTAAACCAATTTTATTACGATTTTCAATTTGACCGAAGCTGTCAAATGATAATTAACACGAAAATAGGAAACTAGAAAACAGAAATTAGTTATGTTTCTAACATCGAATATGATAGACATACAATGGTGTATGTGTTGGTATTCAAAAACAGACACTAGGCAACGATAACTACCAGGTATATTATCACCACAAGCTGCCCAAACCCCAAATTTATTAAGTCAAATGTGTTCAAATATTTCGGCATTTTATTAATTCGAAAAGGTAGATAACCCACTTTTCGTGCGGTAAACAATTCTGAGATTTCCAATTTCGGGAACGCAAACCGGAAAGAAATATGGTGCGTATTGGCGATGTGTATGCTGGTTTAATATAATAGTATTTGAAGTTTTTATGGCTAACATGTATAGTTACTGTAGTATAGATGGATAAATATTAAAGTATATAGATAGATATAAATAGATATATACTATAAAAGGTACATACATATATCAATATATCAACAACAGTAAATTGAAATATACATTGTATATATATATCATTCTGGTCAATCCCAATATGATGTACGGATAGTACAATGTCATATATTTATGTCATTCTTTATTTCAGATTTGATGTACGGGTAGTACAATGTGATAATTGGTCATTCTTTATAGTGGAATACATTAGTTTATATCAAAACAATGTTCTCCTTACATTTTCTTAACCTGGGAAGGAATAATAACCCATGCTAACTATGGGCATTATCCCCATAACAAAAATAAAAAACAAAAATAAAACCCTCGCTCCCTCTTCGATTCTCAAAAAAAATTGCCTGAGAATCACAACACTTTTTTTGTTTGGCATTATGAGAAGATATGATCTACATGTTATTGAAATTAGAAAAAAATGTAAGAAACATTTAAGTAAACTTGTTTTTGAATCAGTTTGTAGCACCTCCATTTATTGGACATTAGACAAGAAAAACAAGATGAAATGTATGTCTGGGTTGGTGCATCACCTCAGTGGTGCCTCACATTTCTAAAAATAGACAGTCCTAAATAGTGCAGATGTGCAAGCAGTGGTAATTCGTAGCATGAGCATAGATTGCGCTTGCAGCTTGCGACTGATACTGTGATGAAGTACTGGTCCATAGTTACAGACGTACAGCAGCCAAGAGTTTAAAACAAGCCAAGTAATTTATCATTTTGGGATATTCCCCGCGGTCAACATAAATAAATGATACTTTATACACTATTAATGCCTGGACATAAAAACCATGGAAAGACTTTGCCAACCCATAGATTTTTATCAGCTAGCTCTTTTCAACTTTCCTCACAGATTTGAGACAAATGCTCATTATATCATAACCATATCAGGAAAATACTGCCAAGAATCGCTCTTTATTATTCAATCTGCAAAGTATTATTATTGTCGGTTAACCCTTTCTGTACTGAATGGATTCTACCATTCAGTTATAAAAGCATAAATTGGAATGGTCTATTATTCATTTAGAGGGGTGTTCAGGTCAATAAAAGCAGATGACAGACAGACAAACAAACAGATAATACAAGAGCAGAATGATTCATATTCATTGGTGGGAGATGTTTATGAGTATTTAGTATAGAAAGTGTGAAAAGGGGCGTTAATTTCATGATTGAATTGAACCATTATCTATCGCTAGTGAGCACTTCGAAGTCACATGTCATGGCTTCAGAGGTTGAAAGCTGGCTCCATTGATTTTCATCACCTGTGTATCCCATGGTTCATAAAACTGCCCTTACATTCTAGGGACAGTGCATGGACCACTGATACCAGAGAGGTCTATGGCTGATGCTTATCAAATGCTCAGGAAGCAGGTGTTTGCACAGAATGTACAGATTGAAGTAGCTGTACCAAATGGGGTGAGTTGTGAATATATGTTTTTGTTAAATACGCAGGTGCCCTGTGGTTGAAAATAAAAAATTTAATTGAGACAATTGACTTTTTTGTCCCCCGAATTACGAAATTTTGGGGGACTGCAGAAAGGAGTGGTGTCCATCCAAAACATTTGTTTTCTGGATATTAACTTGAATATTATTTGACAGAATTTGATGAAACTTGCATGTGACCTTCATTTGAGAAAGTCCCAATCAAGTTCAAATTTCAGTCAGGTCCTCCCATTTCTGATTCAGTTATGCCCCTTTCGTGACAAAATTTCATGAAACTTGGCATGTGGCCTTCATATCAGAAAGTCCCAATCAAATTTGAATGTGGGTCCGGTCCGACCATTTCTGATGGAGATGTGCTCCTTTTTTACTTAAAATTTGTTGTTTATTTTGTTGTCTATAGATAATAGCTTGAAAAGTATTTGCCCAAATTTCATGAAACTTGGCATGTGGCCTTCATATAAGAAAGTCCCAAATCCAGTTCAAATTTAGGTCCAGTCAGATTATTTTTGATTGACAGAGTTGTACCCTTTTTTTCCTTTGAATTTATTTTTGTTGACCCGATGATATAACTCAGTGAGAGCTTTCCGATGAATGGCAACAAGCCATATTTCCGACTAAATCCTGAAAAATTGCCCATAATTCTGCTGTTGTTAACGGGCCATATACGTCGGGCATCACCGCTATATTCACAATGTACTTAAAGATATTTGGTTTCTGTTTCAGAATACAGTATACCACGTCCTTTATGTCTCAGTAATAAATGGTGAGTATTAGGCTCCAATTTTAGTATGGTCGTTAGGCGGTTAGACCCAGAATAAATTGGTTAAGAAGCCGTTTTGGTGTCAAAATGCACGGCCTGAATTGCTGAACAACATAATTATACAAAATCCGCTAAAATCCGCTTTGGGGAAAATTCTCATTTTTTGAATTATTGACCCTTTCTCGACACATTGAAGGGCAACATATTTAGTGAATATATGCACTTTGTATCATATTGGTGTAATAAATTCCTGTGCAACATATTTAGTGAATATGCACTTTGTATCATATTCAATGGTGTAATAAATTCCTCCTGCAGTTTGTAGTATGGGAATCTGAAACCCATAAATCCTTCAAACCTGCCACCTTTGTTGGGGGGACTGGGGACATTTTGGTTAGCGACCTTTTTTCATTTTATTTTCCCCTCCTGCATCTACATTTTTTCAACCCAATTGTTCCTAAACCAGGCTATTTTAATGTGGTGTCCTATGTATTCCTTCAGAACAGAACTAGAGAAACCATTTTAGGAATATCTCATAACTTCGGTGAACAAAGTATTTTTATGCTACTTTTCAGGTTACATGCAGAAGAAACCACTACCAATATTCCCAACACAATTCTCCTATCATGTAAAAACAGTTATTCCGTCTGTAAATATCATCACCAATTTTGATGTAAGTATTAAAAGATATATAGAGAATATCCGCATAGTGCAGCTGAATAAAGAATTTATTTTTGCGAGTATGTGGGCATCTATTTGGTGAGCCTCTAGGCGAGCCAAATAGATGCCCACATACGAGCAAAATTAAATTCTCTATTCAGCTACACTCTGTGGATGTTCAGTTTAATCACCGAACAAATTTAAATGTATTTTATCGCAATTATTGTCAAAAAACATCGCAAAATTCACTGGCTTCTTATAGAGAAGTGATGACCTACTTAGCGACTTTATCTGTATAGTAGAGACTAATTAATTATGAAACAGTTTTGTATTCATGCGACTGCACCACGAAATAGTCCGCTTTATAATTTCTTAATTATGCCTGAAAAATAGCATAGCTTGGTGTAATTTCTAATAAAACCAAAATGATTCGCGTAACGTTCAAATCTAAAACTTAAATGTACGAGTATAGCAGTCATGTGAATTTGGATGTTTGTGCTTGAAACTTATTAATGAATTGAAACTAATGAAAGTCTGAACTTTACCAGTAGCACTAGCACCAAGATTGGCAGTGCAAATGCACGAGCTCACGGAAAAATATCATATACTTTATATTCACCAACTGAACATTGAAAAATTCTATTTGAATGCGTTTTGGTGGGCATCGTTTGATCTTTTAGAAAGGTGTTGCCACCGATTGCACGAAAATACGTTGTGGATGTTGACGTTTCTAAGGACGCCGTCACTAACAACGGAAACCAGCATGGTCCGTTCTAATGATGCTCCATAACGTTGTTATGTCGGCTAAGTAACGTCATTCATGAACTGCTGGAGGTTAACTGGTCCAAGTTCTTGTAACCTTTCTTCCTCACATATAATTAAGTTTATCTGTCTAGTAGAGGATGCTTTATCTGTCTAGTAGATGGATAGGGGTGTGGTTTATCTGATGGGCTTTATATGTATAGTAGACAGGGGAGGGAGGTGGATAATACCATTTATTATATGCTTGCCTATAAAATAACGGGAGATTACCAAAACTAAGATCTTCCTATGTATCTCTTAGAAATAATGAAATTGTATTTCACTGTAGGTTTCATTATATTGCACTGTAGCCTGCCGGACAAATGCTATAACCACAAGTTATAGTAAATGGTCTACAAACTTATCAGTTATAACCCATAACCTTATTCGAAACAAGAGTTATTTCTTATAATATAATCCGTCATTTCACAGGATAACCACCCTAAGTAGAAGGCAGAAGTAAAACAAGCGAAATACTTTCCGAAGAAAATCACACTCATGTACAGTTGAAACAGACACTCTTGACATCTCATTATCAATTGAAATTCATTGTTTTTGATTGGCTAGCCGCAACTTACCACACACCATGCAGCTGTGGCCTGTGCATGTGGAATTTATATATTTTGACTGTGGTGACACAGAGACTTGTTAGTTTCGATTCCATGTTTCATTTCTTTACACGAGCTGGTCTTGTTGCTTTAGGTAATTGTTCACTTAAGATTAGTAGGAAGTATTCTTCCCGAGTATTGTTAAAATTGCTGTACTATTAAAAGTAAAAATGACGCATAACTTTAAGCTTTAATAACTTGCATATAATAAAAAGAATACCTACTGTTTTTTGTTTGAATACATGAAACATCTCATTCGTGTCTGGAAAGAACTATTGAATGTTCACTCACTTGTGAAAATTCAATATTTCTAACCAGACACTCATGAGATTGGTATTCAAACAGAAACTGCAGGTATTCTCTATTTATTATATTTTCATCAACTTTTCCATAAGATTTATTACATGCCTATTTCTGAAACACGCACTGTTCAGTAGTCTTGGGCCATGTCATATTCTCCCATACGGCAGTTAGCTTACATACGATTAGCGTCATGCAACAACTCAAATACTGAACAATGTCCATTTTGATAGTAATGCCGTTTTGGGGAGTTATGACCATTTAATGATTGTACTTTGGAGTTATTTGTACAGTCATGTGTAGAAGAGATTAATCACCCGGCTAATATATAGTAATGCCCTAAATAATCGACTTCTTAACACCAGCAGAATTATGGGTAATTTTTCAGGATTTAGTCGGAAATATGGCTTGTTGCCATTCATCGGAAAGCTCTCACTGAGAGCTTTCCGATGAATGGCAACAAGCCATATTTCTGACTAAATCCTGAAAAATTACCCATAATTCTGCTGTGGTTAAGGAATCAATTATTTATGGCATTACTGTATATAGCCATTATAGGCCTAGCCGTGTGTGCAAAATAGCAGAATGTGATTCATTATGGAACAAACTATTGTGAAGCGTGAGATGCTGATTTCCATATGTTGTCCCATCATGAATTTACCAAGGCCAGACGCATCTACTAATTTGTCCAAATTGAAAAACCAAAATACGGGATCATCGAGAAAACCGAAACTAAAACAAAAATATTTAGAAACTAAAACAAAAATATTTAGAAACTAAAACAATAATGTTTAGAAACTAAAACAAAAATATTTAGAAACTAAAATAGCTCATTAATTTTGAGTTGGACAAAAGTGGTCATGGAAATACTCATAGATGAGAACCGCGACAACTGAAATAGGTCTAGCTGGTAACTTATATCAACATAAATGAGCACTGATTCCTCTATATGGTCTTATTTTAAACCCACAAAGCAGTAAATTGTCACATTAAGGGTACATTCATACAGTAGCAAGTTTGCACGGTATGGTTTGCAGGCATTTTGTCGTAGAAAACGATATGGTGCCATAATATGAACGGAAACAAGCACATAAAGTGCATCTGTACCACAGCTAACTATGTGCGAAGTAAAATCTCTGTAGTTCCACCTGTAGCGATGCCACTGGAATTTGCCTGTAAATAGCATGCAATTATCTCGCAAGAATAAATCATACAGGTATTTAAAGGCAAATCCAATAGCACTGTTACTGGTGGAATTAGATAAATGCTACTTCTCATGTATTTTGCTTTGATAGAGATGCATGTTATGTGCACGGTTCCGTTCATATTCTGGCACCATGTGGTTTTCTATGACGAAATGCCTGCAAAAACATACCGTGCAAACTTGCCAGCGTATGAACGTAGCCTAAGAAAGTATGCTGTTCTAGCAGCTAATCTTTATTGTTGCTTTGATAAGTGAGTATGTGACTTTTGATGAATTGTTATTCATGCACAGCCTGGCAACTGTTGATTACATGTTAACAAATTAATGGGGTACTCTGGCCATTTTTGGGACCATCTCCTTTTATACTCAACAGAATGTATGCCGCAAATAAATGAATTTGAGCCATAGATTAGTGTAAAATACACTCATTGTGCTCTATGAAAGATGCAAACAACATGGTAATTATAATGAAATTGAATTTACGACTGGAGTCATAAATAAATTTTCATTATAATTACCATGTTGTTTGCATCGTTCATAATTTGGGCACCAACGGCATGAACCCTGATAGCATCTTTCTGTAGTTTTATTGTTTATGCTACCTCTATATAGTTAATGCTGCCTCTATCAGCCTCTATATAGTTAATTCATACTCTTCTCTTTGTGACTGTGGGTCTAGAATGCTTGTAAAATGCGGATATTATAGAGAAAAGCGTTTACATAAAATTGTTTATATTTCAGATATGGTATGATGAGACATATCTTCTCAGTAGAATGGATTTTCGAGATCCTAAAGCCGGCCCACCTTTCTACTCAAACAACCCTATGAGTATTATTAACGACTATAATACAGGTACTATTATTGCAAAAAAATTGATCTTGTGAACTTCGTAACAGTTTGTATCTTCTCCAGATGTAAACAAACAGATCAAATGTAAGGTTACTCCTAATTACACAGCATATTCTGTGAATAATTTAAGTTAGATTATAATACGTCATTATGACCGCAAGATATCACTCTTTCCGATAAATGTTCAATTTTATATTGATTTGTACGATAAAAAATCCCTTCACTGGATCTGGGCATAAAGTCCGCTATTGAAGAGTAAGGCAACAAGTGTATAACAAAGCCCTAAATAATTGACTCCTTAACTGCAGCAGAATTATGGGTAACTTTTCAGGATTTAGTCGGAAATATGGCTTGTTGCCATTCATTGGAAAACTCTCAGTGAGAGCTTTCCGATGAATGGCAACAAGCCATATTTCTGACCAAATCCTGAAAAATTACCCATAATTCTGCTGTGGTTAAGGAGTCGATTATTTAGGGCATTACTGTATCCCTACTGATTTCACTAGCTGGTTTGCGTCGAATGAAACTTGGACTAAAAATATGTATACCTTTTTCCTGGTAGGCCATCCGAATTTAACATAACTAGTTAGTAGTTATCGTTAAAATTGGTGTTCCTAAGCAAATTTGGTGTAGGCAAGGTCAAGTTCATTCATGTACTTATTATATACTTAGAGATCATTAAAAATATTGTAGCATAGTTATATATATATATATCGCTTGCCCCTCCATTAATTGTATTTTTCATGGCATTGCGATTTTAGTTATGTTTCATTTACTGGCAGTAATTAGTGGTGATGTTGTGCCTGCTTTTATTTTTATTGGAAACATTTTTATTTCGTTTCCTATTCCGTACATTGTATTTGCACGTAAATTCTTTCATTTCACTCCACATTTATCATATCATTAAGTTCATAATCTGCACATTCAACAAGTTCTTATTCAATGAGCACAATTATTTTTTGTATAAACACATTTAATCGGCAATTTATTGTGATATTTCATACATAATTATCTACTCGTTATATGATTGGCAGTCTTCCTATAAGCTCTGCCCATCACTGTCACCCTGGCAGCAGAACATGTGATAGTTATGAGATGATAGAGTCAACTGACTGCATGCTTACCTAAAATGGTCAGCAATCTTCAGGATGTTTTTATGTTAAAAAAATAAAATTAACAACTGGATTTTAAATTAATTACTCGAAATGGATATTTTTAATCTACTATGTTTAATATGGGGTGCCGTTCTTCTATTTATTACCTATTTTGTGATATCAATAATTCATTTTGTGATATCACAAAATTAATATATGATATCACAAAATTGAATATATGATATATCATTAAATATTTTATGATACATGTATCTCAAAATGATTTTAAGATATCACTGATTTCAATTTGTGATATCATAATTGATTATTGGATATCACAAAATTGAATTATTTTTATCACAAAATCGAATATATGATATCACAAAATATGTAATCATTTAGTGATATCAATAATTTGATTTTATGATATCATAAAATGATTTAATGATATCTCAAAATGTTGAAGGAATAGTATAGTCCTGCTATGACAGTTTCTGTTTATTGATATCACAAATTCAATTTTATGATATCACAAAATGAATTTATAATTTCCAAAAAAAAAAATTAGTGATATCACTAAATGCTTACTATTTTGTGATATAAAAAATTGGATTTTGTGATGAATTATGATATCACAAATTGGAATTAGTGATATCTTAAAATCATTTTGTGATATCATAAAATATTTAATGATATCATATGTTCGATTTTGTGATATCATATATTCATTTTGTGATATCACAAAATGAATTATTGACATAACAAAATAGGCAATAAATAGAAGAAAGGCGCCCCATAGTTTAATACGATGTTTGTTTCAGAATATAATATAGTGTCTATTTTCAGGTGTATCTTATACTATTGATAAGATGGCAAGGAACTGTACTGCCATGCCAATCACCAATGCCTCATTTGATGGTCATCAGGATGCCAATTATCTCATCACTATGAAGACACCAAAAGAGCTCTTCTATATTGATGCTTCTTACCAGTGGGCGGGACAGGTCAGAAAAACTTTTGTACACTCAGAAAAGAAAAGTCTGTTATTTTTTTAATGTCACAAATGATGAAATTAGGCCCCATCATCACCACAACCGATATCCATATATGTTCCCTAATTTACACGATAATTCTCTCAATAGTATATATGCTAAACATAGACAACAGTTAACTGTTCTGCGTAGCGTATGGTTTTTCTCCTCAAGTGAAATGCGGAGGATTATTTTTATGAGGCGCTAGCCGAGTGAAAATATTCCTCGCATCGCATAAAGCTATACAACATCACCAGCCATTTCTGTTAAAATAATGCGCAAGGATACCATATGACACAACGATTGATGTCATGACGCAGTCTTGAGTGTAGGATAACATCTTGAGAGTAGGATAACATCTTGAGTGTAGGATAACATCTTGAGAGTAGGATAACATCTTGAGAGTAGGATAACATCTTGAGAGTAGGATAACATCTTGAGTGTAGGATAACATCTTGAGAGTAGGATAACATCTTGAGTGTAGGATAACATCTTGAGAGTAGGATAACATCTTGAGTGTAGGATAACATCTTGAGAGTAGGATAACATCTTGAGAGTAGGATAACATCTTGAGTGTAGGATAACATCTTGAGAGTAGGATAACATCTTGAGAGTAGGATAACATCTTGAGAGTAGGATAACATCTTGAGTGTAGGATAACATCTTGAGAGTAGGATAACATCTTGAGTGTAGGATAACATCTTGAGAGTAGGATAACATCTTGAGTGTAGGATAACATCTTGAGAGTAGGATAACATCTTGAGAGTAGGATAACATCTTGAGTGTAGGATAACATCTTGAGAGTAGGATAACATCTTGAGAGTAGGATAACATCTTGAGAGTAGGATAACATCTTGAGAGTAGGATAACATCTTGAGAGTAGGATAACATCTTGAGAGTAGGATAACATCTTGAGAGTAGGATAACATCTTGAGAGTAGGATAACATCTTGAGAGTAGGATAACATCTTGAGAGTAGGATAACATCTTGAGAGTAGGATAACATCTTGAGAGTAGGATAACATCTTGAGAGTAGGATAACATCTTGAGAGTAGGATAACATCTTGAGAGTAGGATAACATCTTGAGAGTAGGATAACATCTTGAGAGTAGGATAACATCTTGAGAGTAGGATAACATCTTGAGAGTAGGATAACATCTTGAGAGTAGGATAACATCTTGAGAGTAGGATAACATCTTGAGTGTAGGATAACATCTTGATAGTAGGATAACATCTTGAGAGTAGGATAACATCTTGAGAGTAGGATAACATCTTGAGAGTAGGATAACATCTTGAGAGTAGGATAACATCTTGAGTGTAGGATAACATCTTGAGAGTAGGATAACATCTTGAGAGTAGGATAACATCTTGAGAGTAGGATAACATCTTGAGAGTAGGATAACATCTTGAGAGTAGGATAACATCTTGAGTGTAGGATAACATCTTGATAGTAGGATAACATCTTGAGAGTAGGATAACATCTTGAGAGTAGGATAACATCTTGAGAGTAGGATAACATCTTGAGAGTAGGATAACATCTTGAGTGTAGGATAACATCTTGATAGTAGGATAACATCTTGAGAGTAGGATAACATCTTGAGAGTAGGATAACATCTTGAGAGTAGGATAACATCTTGAGTGTAGGATAACATCTTGAGAGTAGGATAACATCTTGATAGTAGGATAACATCTTGAGAGGAGGATACCATCTTGAGAGTAGGATAACATCTTGAGAGTAGGATAACATCTTGAGAGTAGGATAACATCTTGAGAGTAGGATAACATCTTGAGAGTAGGATAACATCTTGAGAGTAGGATAACACGTTCGGTTTTCTGGGAGTGGCGATATGATTTATATTTTGATATAAAAAGTTGATGAAAATATATTAAGAGGGTTTATTTCAAAACAACAGAAAATAAATTCCACGTTTCCTTAGGAATAAATGTCCTCCGGGTTGAAGCAGACTGGAAACAGTTCTTTTAACCCATTCTATACTAAATGGAATACCCCATTCAGTTATAAAATTATATATTGGAATGGGCTATTATTCATTTGGAGGGGTGTCCAGGAAAAACTAACAGATGACATACGAAAAGATAATACAATTGCAGAAGGATTACTATTAATTGGTGGGAAATGTTCAGATAATAAGTTCAACAAACGCTGTTGAACTTAATTATTATATGAACATTTTCTAAGGGAACTACTTATCAATGAGTATTTAGTATAGAAAGGGTTACAGTTGTCTGGGTAAAAGCATCGACTAGTGATGGCAGACGTATTTCAAACTGCTGTCCGTGTATAAATGAGATGTTTAAAGATGCATAATTCGAAGAAACGCTCGCAAATTATTATTTCCTTGGCTTCAGGGGTAAAAAATATTTGATTCGAGTCAAATAACCTACCCATCAAAGCTCAGAGTGCATGATCAGATATTGATGTTTGAAATCTATTATTTTTCACCACCGATAATTTTAAGTGGTCTAGAAAACAGTCGACGAGAATATGGTCACGGACCAAATTGGGGTTGAATATGGATAATTCTAAAATCAAGTGGCTTTTTGGGGTCAGATATTTGACATACCGGCAAAATTTCATTGAACAAAATGTTGATAAATAACAGGTTTTGGGCAATTTTATACTATAGTTGACTGTGGTTAGCATTATTTTTGGACAATTACTCGATTCTGATAACTGAAGCGGCATTTCATAAACTGTTGTTGGAATCTCATGATATGGGGATCATCGAATCGGATTGAGTACAGTAATGCCCTAATTAATCGACTGCTTAACCACAGCAGAATTATGGGTAACTTTTCAGGATTTAGTCGGAAACATGGCTTGTTGCCATTCATCGGAAAGCTCTCCCCGAGAGCTTTCCGATGAATGGCAACAAGCCATATTTCCGACTAAATCCTGAAAAGTTACCCATAATTCTGCTGTGGTTAAGCAGTTGATTAATTAGGGCATTACTGTACCTGTAATATGTTAATCATTCCTGATTTTAATGACTGGATTCATTCAATTAATACAGTCTAATATTTCAGAAAACTGTTGACGGAATTCTGTGTGACATATTCGAATCATTGAGAACAGATTTCGGCCTTGGTGGCATCCTAGGCAAATCTCGCTCTCTGTTCCAGTATTACTTCATGTCGGTATGTATATCATAATCCCAGCCCATTTACCTAGAAGTAAATTTATTCAACATATTCACAGCCATTGAATACACAATATTGCATAACACAAATAGAAAACTACAGTAGACTGAACTACAGTAATGCCCTAAATAATCGACATCTTAACTGAGAGCTTTCAGATGAATGGCAACAAGCCATATTCCGACTAAATCCTGAAAAATTACCCATAATTCTGCTGTGATTAAGGAGTCGATTATTTAGGGCATTACTGTACATGATGTTGACGTCGTCAAGAGTGATTACATAAATCATGTCAATTATCAACTTGTGTTCATTCTTCAATAAGTGACAATTTTTTATCAGATTTAAATCACAATTATGGTAGTTATAGTATCAATAGAGAACACAGTTAAGAATTGGGCAATACAAGGGTCCAGAATAAATACAGGACACAACTTGCATCAGATTCTCAAATATTTTATTGAACTTGTTGCAGACAGCTGCATATTCACATTTTTCTTTCTACTCATTTTTGCCCTCGTAAAATATATCCGCTATCCGCAACTCAATCGACAAAAATATTTTCTTACTGTCTATTTCTGGCTCGAAATGTCCTTTTTCCAATTTTTTTAGCCAAATGAAAATAATTTTTGCCTTATTCTTTTAGAAGTTGCGAAATGCAATTGACATGTGTAATTTTAGTACTGTAATGTTGTAATGTCTGCATATATTTTAGGAGGGACTTTCCTTGGTCACTGAATGATGCACAGAAAATACATACAAATGTAATAAGAAATATAATCCTGCCCAAATTTTCCCCAAAAAATCTGATGATAATCTTGTGGTTTATTTTTTATGGCCTAACACTAACATATTACTATTTGTACACCCGTTCTAAAAAAACTAAATATAAAGACAGAACTCAAAGTGCATCATAATCTCGAATCTTCTATCGAATGAGCTGCGGATGGCGCATGGATATATTTCACGAGAGTAACTACTACCTCTATAGTGATTTATGTTTGATGAATAACCAGTAATGATCACCTAAAGCAGATCGTTGATGTAAAGTATGTCATCTTTCTTGCTGACAACGTCAACAAGAATAGTTCTGGCTTGTATTCCACTAGAGGTATACAATAACATGTATTCAATTGCTGGGATTCCGTTGAATACATGTGCCTCACGTCAATGGGTGTGGAATAAATTATGTTATTGGTCTGTCCGTCCATACATCTGTCCGTTTGCTTTTGGTTTCTAGATGATAACTGTAGATAGTCTCAATTGAATGGAATGAAATTTGGTATGTGAGTTTACCAGCACAAAATACAGGTCAATAAATTTTCACCATAAATGTCGCCCTTTTTATACGCCCGTTTGAAAAAACGGCCGTATTATAGTATTGGTCTGTCCGTCCGGGCGTCCGTTAACTTGGTTTCCGGATGATAACTTTAGTTAGAGAGAACCAAATTTAATAAAATTTGGTATGTGGGTTTATTAGCTGAAAAGTAAGTTCAAGTTCGAATTTGGGTTCCGCCCGCCAATTTTCACCGGAGTTATGCCCTTATTTGACGTTTTTTGACTTAGAAAATCCTTGAAATTTGTTGTCCGGATGATAGCTTTAGTATAGTTTATCGGAATGAATCCAAATTTGGTATATTACTTTCTCCCACCAAAACACAGGTCAAGTTCGAACTTGGGTTCTGTCCGACCATTTTTGGCAGAGTTATGCCCCTTTTTCGACTCAGAAAATTCAGTTTTTCTTATGTTTTTTGGTTTCCGGATGATAACTCGATTTTGGAATGTTTATACGCAAAAACCGCTATTTTTTGTGGATTACATATATCGGTATACAGCTCAAGTCCGAATTTCGTTTTAATCCGATAATTTTTGCGAGAGTTATGGCCCCTTTTTTTTACGTAATTTGACTTAGAAAATCCCTGAAATTTGTTGTCCGGATGATAACTTTAGTTAGAGTGAACCGATTTCAAATTTGGTATGTGGGTTTATTAGGAGAAAAGACAGCTCAAGTTCGAATTTGGGTTCCGTCCGCCAATTTTCACCGGAGTTATGCCCCTTATTTGACGTAATTTGACTTAGAAAATCCCTGAAATTTGTTGTCCGGATGATAACTTTACTAGAGCTTATCAGATTCAATGATAATTTGGTATATTACTTTCTCCCACCAAAACACAGGTCAAGTTCAAATTTGAGTTCCGTCCGCCAATTTTTACCAGAGTTATGCCTCTTTTTTTTACCAGTTTCCGCCGACCCAAGAGAGGGCGTATTTTGCACGCCCAGCGTAGCTCTTGTTTTTTTTAATTTGCACTCAATTTACGTTTCCGGATGATAACATTCACATACTGCAGAGTAAAATATCGTTTCCAGGCCTGGAAAAGTTACGAATATGCCATCTTTTTACCTCGCAATCGAGAAATCAGAAATGAATGGAATGAAATTTGGTATGTGAGTTGACTAGCCAAAAATACAGGTCAAGTTCGAATTTGGGATCTGCCCGCCAATTTTCACCAGAATGATGGCCCTTTGTTGGAATTACTTTAAGCATATTTTGCCATGCCCTATGGATGCTAGTACTTAAGTACTGCTAGTACTGGGATTCCCTACTATATGTTTCAGACTATCGACTATGTAGCTGCATGTTCAATAGTCAAGGTTCACTCAGACTGGGTATTTATATATGGACCTAGTTCATATATCGCATGTGCTTTCTAACATACTTTTAGTAAGAAAATTAAGCCAAAATTTACTTTAAATTTTTGTTTTTAAAGATGTAATGCAATTGGAGGGCCCTGTATACATCTTAAACAACAAGTAGCCCAGTAGCCGATGACAATTTTGATTGATAACATTTTTCTTTCAGTCTGGCTGGACATCATACTCCGATACTGGAACCCTACCTACAATGATTACTCCTGTCAAACTTGATGTCACAATACTTGACGTATGTATACACCTATTTATAATAAGAGCTGTAATGTTTAAAAAAGTTTAATATTGTTTAAATAGATAGACTGTTTTATTTAGATTTATTAACACAAAGACGCTTGTGAGAGCATGTATAAATGATGATGACCCGATGTAATTCATAAACACAGGGCTTAAATCCATAAAATTCTGCGAGAATCAGAATATGACATTGGTCCACCGAACCAAGTGTTTTTACAAGAAACAAAATGCGAATCATGATTCTGATTCTCGTTGAAACTGATAAGTTAGTATCCAGGCGCTATGACAACTGGATGAATGTAGCATTTTACTAACATCACCGAAAATCTCAGGCAAATCGACCATACCACTCCAAAGAAAACAATATCTGAACTATGCTCAATTGTAAATATTTACTTCTCGATTCGGGATGCAACTATCGGAGATAAACTAAGGAAAACGATTTCGCCACTGAGAGTCTCTGCGTTTTATCAATATTTAAGAATGATGATGTGTCTTGTCAATTTGGATATAATATTTTTTTTAATAACTACTTTGAGCAAGATTATTCTCCATTTATATTTGATCACCCTACCGGAGTGTTTCACTTCACTTTAAGTAGTCTTGTGAACTATGAAAAAATCGCTCATAGCTTTGCTGATCACATTACTAGACTCATCATTTCGCCTGATATATATAAATTTTCCACGCCATTGGCTTCTGTGAACATAATGTTTTTCTCTGCTAATTCCTCGATGAGGCCTTTTATTAATTCGTCATATTTTTGACAATAAATATGAAAGAGCAAAGCTATGTTTTTGTCTCATCTATATTTTCAACTTATCTTACCACCTACAAAACATCATTTTAGTGATAAATAATCTCATTCTCCAGGTAGTAAGTACAGTAATGCTCTAAGTAATCGACTCCTTAACCACAGCAGAATTATGAGAGCTTTCCGATGAATGGCAACAAGCCATATTTCCGACTAAATCCTGAAAAGTTACCCATAATTCTGCTGTAGTTAAAGAGTCGATTACTTAGGGCATTACTGTATATAGTCACTATAATAATTCAGTGAAGACACTATGCTGGTGGTATCTACAACCTAACCACTACGTCCATCATCCTTAATCCTTTCTATACTAAATAATGTTCAGATAATAAGTTCAGCAGACATAGGTCGTTTGTTGAACTTATTATCTGAACATTTCCCTCCAATATAGAAATCCTTCAACACTTGTATTATATTTTTGTCTGTCTGTCATCTGCTTTTATTACTGAACATCTCTCCAAATGAATAATAGACCATTCTAATGTATACTAATGCTCAAGCCTGAGTGGGCTACCATCACCAAAATCACCCTCTGGGGACCTCATTCTGCTTGGGCCTCATCTTCTCTGGAAAGTTTCTTTATTATCAAATTTTTATAGAAACTTCTTCACATAGATTATATTTCTTTTTTAGTTTAGTTTCTCTATATCCCCAAATTGGCAGACGACACATTGCATAATCAAGGTTCCCAATGGGTATATATCACAATATTCACCATTTGGGTACTTCAATCGGGAGTCTATGTCTCCTATAGCAGATCAGGCCATGCAGAATGAGGTTCCCAGAGGTTGAATTTGGTGATGCTAGCCCGCTATGCGGGATAGCATCACTAAATTCACCCTCTGGGGACCTCATTCTGCAAATGACAGACACACTAAACTCAGTCCTGCTAATGTGAGAATCCATTCAATAAAGAAATTCTGAAAGATGGTGTTTCTCTTCCCTGAACTTTCTTTATATATTCAGGGGGTATAAATATAGAATATGTAGCTAGTGCCGTTGCTTAACCTCTTCACTGCTAATGACGTTATGTGCTGGGACGTTGACGTTATGGCCATATTCCAGTGGAAAAATATAACGAAAGCCATAAAACTCTCAGTTATAAGGGTATTATCAATCACAATCATGGAGCATCATACACTGTTTGAAACTGTTTACATTCGTTACTACGATGACGCCCTTACAGTTATGAGGTCAAGAAAACTAATTATTATTCATGATGTGGGGAAAACCGGAGTGCTTAACTTAGCATGAAATAGTTCATTGGTTTTGTTTATAGTTTTTCTAGACTGGTATTGTTCTAAAGGTTTATAGATAGAGCAAACACATATTCATTTATGAATTTTTATATCAATTGTGGTGAATTATTGACGATAAAAATGTGTCATTTGGTGTCATTTTGGCAGGTTGACTTCCCTAGTTACCTGCACAATTTGCATATAAAATGACGCCATGAAAGCAGTACTATCTTAATAAAGCTACATTGACCTAATAAAGCTACATTGACATAATAAACATAACGTTAATTAGGCATGCTTTATGTATAGTCAATAGAGGCGGTGGATAAATTATTATACTTTTGAGTCATAGAGACTAGTCAACATGAGCGTCTGTCACTAAAGTAGCGTTCAGACAACTGAGTTGCATCAGACAGAAATGTAAACCACACACGGATCAGGGTTTAAAACCCGACGAGAAACTCAATCATGATACAAGGTTTGTATCGCGTAATTGACAGCTGAACCACTGTAAAAATGGTGTGATTCTCGCAAAATTTTACAGAGTTTTTCAGTCCTACAATTCGAAGTCGAAACTTGCTTTCTAAATACCACAGAACAAACAATGACTTGGCATTATGTTGATTGAAAATTTGTATGAATAATATGCGACTTATCTTGGAAACAGCAGAAGAAAAAAGAGAATGAGCTGACCTCAATGTTACTTTTATTAGCTCACCTGAGACGAAGTCTCCGGTGGAGCTATAGTCATCACTCCTCGTCCGTCCATCGTCCGTCCGTCTGTCAACAATTCTTTAAACTTCTTCTCTAAACTTCTTCTCCTCTGGAAACATAAGACCGAATGGGTTCATATTTGGTGTGGATGTTCCCTAGGTGACTCACATTCAGATTTGTTCAAATGAGGTCACTGGGTCAAATAGTTGCGAAGCCAGGGCCATAACTCTTTCACTCCATAGTAATTCTTTTAAACATCTTCTTCTCAAATACCATCAGGCCAAATGGGTTCATATTTGGTATGAAGGATCCTTGGGTAACTGGGGTTCAGATTTGTTCAAATGAGTTCACTGGGTCAAATGTGGGCGGGGCCAGGGACATGACTCCAATTTTTTTTGTTTTTTTTATTTAACTCCATGGTCAATTAAAAAAATATATATATATTGTGCCCCCCCCCCCCCGGCCCTTTACTTAAGTTCACTGCTTCTGCCACCATGGTCCCAAAAATAATACATGTATTTACTCAAATTCTTGACAGAGAATCATTAATAAGAAGCATTTACTTTGGCTCTAACTGTATGCGGGGTATGCCTATTCACATGTCAAGTGAAATCTGACATTTTTATAAACATACCCTGGAGATCTGCTAGAGGTCATTAATTCCCAATTACAAAAACAATCTATCATATGTATTGTTCAATCTTTCATATGTATTGTTCAATCTTTCAACAGGACATTTAACCCTCCCACATTCACCACTTCACTAGAACATATTTGGCAAACTTGAAAAGTGTTCTTTGAAAGAACCAACCACCAGCTCTATTTAGCTCATATTTAATATTGAGGCTCCTTTGGTGGTGTGTGATTCAGATTTGTTCAATCAGGATCACCAGGTCAAATAGGTGCAAGGTCAGCTACATTACTCTTTCTCTCCATAGTAATTCATGATATGTCTTCTATGCAAGAATCAAATGGCCTATTTTGCTTATATTTGGTATGAAATTACCTTGGGTGACAGATTTGTGAAAATGGGATCACAAAGTCGAATAAGGGCAGAGCCAGAGACATAACTATTTCACCACATAGTATTTCTTAAAATATGTTTGCAAGAGCCAAGAACTAGTTGGCTTATTTAGCATGGAATGTTCTTGTTTGACTCCAATTCAGATTTTTTTAAATCGGGTCACCTGGTCAAATAGAGGGCCAAGCGAAGGACAGTTTCCCTCTTAATATGCTTCCTTCACAAGGACCATCAGGTCTATTTTACTGATATTTAGTATGAAGGGTTCTTTGGTGTCTGGGATTAAAATTTATTCAAATGGGGTCACCAGGTTAAATAGGGTGGGACCAGGGACATAATTAACTGTATGTCTCTATAGTAATTTTTAAAATGTCTTCTCAAGAGAGGTTGGACTATTTAGCTTACATATAGTATGGAGGATCCTTTAGTGACTGAGGTACAGATTTGTTAACATGAGGTCAACCTGTTAAGGAATGACGAGGCTATGGGGAGTTAATACTTTTGTGTCTAATAAAATCATTGAAATACCAAATTCATTAAAACATCTACCTTGGAACTACCTGACTGATTAATCTGACATACATCTATGATGTTTTGGGTCCATGGATAATTGGGCTTCAAACATGTCTAAATGGTTTTATAAAAAGGCACTTGTGAGATTGGAAATTTCCAACAATTGAGAAAGTTTGAAATGTCAGTTGTGAAATTCCGACCTAAGACTTGGGAGTCTGGAGCCCGGTCGGGAGGAGACTTGTTGAGCTGGAGGAGGGGGGGTGATCAGTAGTGTACAGTTGGTAATTTCAAGGTGGATGTTCACCGATCTACATACATGAAGACTGTTGTGGTCTCCAGAGTCCCAGTCTTATCAGTCTTTGCAGACTGGTGAGCGACCCCTCAGTCATTGACTGTCTTGTTAGAAAAGGCAGGCACATGGTTTATTTGACAAGTGCGCGAAAACGGATTTGTAACATTTTTATTTTAAATCTTCTGTGACATGCTAAGCATGAAGAATAACCAATACATGTAGTTCAGTGTCCAAGATATTTAGAAATTCTATTAGAATATTACTACATTTTTGTTGAACATTAATTTTCTAAAAACAGTTTTAGGTAAAATATTTGTAATACCAGATGTTTCCATTGTATTTGTTTTCAAACAACATTCAAGCATACCTTAAAGAATCTTTAAAAACGTGGCTCTTTCACTGATATTATCTTAGGCTGACAATCTCTTTTTTTCTAGGCTGGAATCTTTCTGACCTATTCCTTCTCGGACTTCAGTGATGTGCATCCAGACCTTTCTGTTTTTAACATTCTGCCATGCTTCAGCGACCCAAAGCAACAGATGCAGTTCAGACTCACATTTCCAGGTAGGATGATTTTCAGTTTCTCAAAACAGCTTAAACATTTCTTAATAAATACTCATTGCATGACGAGTAGTTCCCTCAAGATATTTTCTGATAAGATCAACAAACAACCATAGGTCATTTGTTGAACTTATTATCTGAACATTTCCCACAAATTATTAGAAATTCTTCTGCACATATTTTATCTTTTTGTCTGTCTGTCGGCTGCTCATTTTTATACGGCCATTTTGAAAAAACAATGTATTATGTTATTGGGTTGTCCTTACGTGCCATAGCCGTCTGTCCGTCTGTCCATTTGCTTTTTTCATTTCCAGATGATAACTTTAGTAAGTCTGAACTGAATGGACTGAAACTTGGACTTTTGGTCAAGTTCAAATTTGGGTTCCACCAATTTTCACCAGAGTTACGGCCTTTTTTTTTGTTGGAATTTGCACTTAATTATCTTTACGGATGATATCTTTAATATGTCTGAACTGAATGGAATGAAATTTGGTATGTGTGCTTACTAGCCCCAAATACAGGTCAAGTTCAAAATTGGGTTCTACCCATAAAATTTCACCTGAGTTACGGCCCATTGTTGAAATAACCACGGGCGTATTTTGCCACACCCTATAGGATGCTCTTGCTGACTAACTTCAAATGAATAATAGGCCATTCCAAGGTATACTTTTAAAACTGATGAGAGAATCCATTTAGTATTGAAAGGGTTAAAGCGTCGTTGCAGTTTGATGTCTGAAATTTTAAACATTTGAATTGCTGTATATTGTGATACAAATAGGTCGGCAATAATAAACACAAGCATCGGGGAGAGCTTTCCAATGAATGGCAACAAGCCAAATTTTCAACTAAATCCTGAAAAGTTACCCATAATTCTGCTGTGGTTGAGCAGTCGATTAATTAGGGCATTACTGTAAGTGGGCCTTTAAAGAGGTTGCTTTATAAGAGCATAGCTGTATACCCTTGTCCAGCTCCTGGCATCAAAATAGATTGATAAATACATTAAATGCTCTTATATGGACTTCAAGCCTTTCATTACAGGAGTTGCACTGGTGCAGCATTAAAGTTCCTGTGCCAGTGCATTCTCTTATATATGCAAGTCTCCCATGAGACTTATACATTCTCAGAAATAAAGTCTGTAAATTTAGATACATGGTGTGTCTACGTTTTTTTTAATTGAAGGTCAACTATTGTATGTGTCAAAATCGTTCCAATCACCTTTTTCTTTCATTCTGCAGTGTCACCTAACAATATACTAGTAGTATCTAGTCAGAGGTCTATGATTGGCAGTCAAGATTGACAATTGGAGAATTTTTATTATTATAATCACTATATATTCATCTAATAAACGCATTCTATAGCAATTAGTTTCAATGCGCATTTACATAAAATCAACACAAACAAGATATTAATATCGCGAATATTTATACATAAATTAAAAATCAATAGAAGCTTCACAATATATGACTGATAACTGTGACAATCACTTAAGGTTGGCAGTAGTATTAAAATAATAAAATATCCGAAAGATTAAAAAGACCTGTGTAAAACAATATTAAGTTAAGATATATCAATTTCCAACTATTAAAGGAATAAGCCTAATATATAAAACAGTTAACTGACAGATGATGCACCTAACAGAACAAATTTTGAACAGGTGAGTTTTAAGAGCTTTTTTAAAAGTTGCTACTGAGTCTTTCTTCCTCATATCAACAGGTAGGCTGTTCTAAGTACAGATTGAGACATTTTTAAATGAGCGCTTTCCATACTTCGCATTTATATGTCGGCAAACACCTTTGTAATTCGGTTCATGGGCATCACTTGGGATGCAGCAACTTGTCTTTCGTTGGTTTGGCTTGTTGGCCTAGTCTTCTTTCATCAGTTATGATCATACAGACCGCTGAAAGGAAGACCCCTACACCTTTGACAAGGCATGGGCATCGTGATGTTTAAGGGTTTTTCTTTCTGGTCATCCTACGTACATCAGTCGGGGTGGATATCCCACCATTTGTTTTCCTAATCTTTCTTTTCTTTTCATCATTTTATTCATATCACATTAATCAGCTGAACGGAGATACAGTAATGCTCTACGTAATCGACTTCTTAACCACAGCAGAATTATGGGTATCTTTTCAGGAATTAGTCGGAAATATGGCTTGTTGCCATTCATTGGAAAGCTCTCCCGAGAGCTTTCCGATGAATGGCAACAAGCCATATTTCTGACTAAATCATGAAAAGTTACCCATAATTCTGCTGTGGTTAAGCAGTCGATTACTTAGAGCATTACTGTAATTACCCTTGACAATGTGTCCCAATTTTATATTTTAATCACATTATATGCGAAATATCCCGGATGTATTCTCTGATCATATAGTATCATGTCTCACTCCTTGGGTGGCCACGTTGAAGTGAATCATAGCAAATATAAACAAAAAATAGAGGTTTGATCCACTTCAACTGTGGCGGTTTTGTCGTCCGCCTTTATGTATTTCAACGTATTACCATAGTGTTACAATTTTTGATGGGAAAAAAATCATGTTAAACTATTAAAATCCTTATAAATTAAAACGGAGTCCATCTGGAAACCATTGTCTCTAAATTCACCTTATTATCCAATGGGCCGGGTTCATATATGCAAGTAATGAGGGCAAATCGCCAGCATTAGTATTTTATGAATTTGCCCCCTCTATTTTTAGCAGTTATGGAATAGAGTAAATGAGGAATGTTCGGTAAACATTGCAGAAATGTAAGATAGTCTATCTTCATGCACTCGAGATTCAATTCAGTCTCTCTGTCGATTGTATATTCAGCACTTATTTTGCAGGCCACTACCACCCTCGTCTAGAAGGTTTGGACAAAGCAGTTAAACTTCGGTCTATTGTTACCATGGCTACACATTCAGGTGCTTCACCTCTGCGTTTCCAAAATGTCATAATGAACTATGATGCAAGCAACATTTATGTCTCTGCGACATTGGTCGGCCTGGCTCCTGCCATCGGTGAGTTTATAATAGGGCCCTGCAAATTGAGGGGAGGGGTGGTGGTGGGTTATAATTTTAAATCAACTCTATTCTATTAACTCTTATTCTAGTACTAGGGCCCTTCGAATCGGGGATGGGGTGGTTTCATTTCGAATCAGGCAGGTGATTTAATTGAAATTTTATCGAATCTTGAGTCGAATCATTGTATCAAGCAAGTAAGAGCAAAAGACATGGATAGCCCAGAGAAGCACTCAAATCGCCATAATGAATCGAATACCTCATATACTGAAATCTGCAATATACTAGTACAGTTACATGCAATTCCAACATGTCATTGTAGTCCCGGTAGACATATTTCATTCATACGGAAATTCAGTGGTCTATTTATAGATCATTTGCGACATTTGTGTTACCATTATGTCCGATTGTTCATTAGTATCTGAAGTCTCTTTGCATAAAGCCTTTGTAACAAACATACATGATGACAAAGAATTGATAATATTTAAATCAGGACAGCCGATTTCGAATCAAATCAAATCGAATGAAAGATTTTGAATCACATCAATTTGAATCAATTCGCAAGGCCTTAGTTTATAATACTGAAATCACCATGTCCATCTGTCTGTGGACGTAATTAAGTTTGAGCTTTTATTCCATCTTTGCTCTAGTGTTCCAAATGAAATCACCTGATGATCTGTCCACTCCTCATAGACTTGCCAGGATCCCAGTTTTAATGTATGCACACAAAAAAATTTGAGGAGACATATAGAAAATGGTCCTACCTGTCCCGTGTGACAAGTAGAAATTTAAGAACATATTTCAAGGACTGACAGTTTCTTCATCATACTTTTGACAGATGAGTTCAAGAAGACTCCAGGACGAAAAGACATTTACATGGCTCCGAAGATATTTAACCATGTCGCGAATGTTGGTTTGTGTATAGCGGCATGCGCCGATATGAATGGGATCCGTTGTAACAGCTTTGACTACTGTGCGGCCAATCAACTGTGTCTACTCAGTGATAAACATATCGACGAGACAGGAAAGGTGTTATCCAAGGCTCCACTCTGCGATCACTACTCACGTATGTTAATAATCAATCAAGCCTCTAAGTATGGTGCCGGGGTCCCTAGAGGGTTAATTTAGTGATGCTACCCGCACAGCAGGCTAGCTAAACTAAATTCTCCCTCTGGGGACCTCATCTTCTCTGGAAAGTATCTTTATTATCAAATTAACACGTTTTTTAGTTTCTTTAGAATGCTTCTTTTTCTTTTTTAGTTTACTTTCTATTTATCCCCCAAATGGCACAATGCATAATTGAGGTGCCCAATGGGTGCACATCACCACCTGGGAACTTAAATCTGTTTCTATATCTCTAATAGCAGATGAGGCCATATAGAATTAGGTCCCCTGAGGATGAATTTGGTGATACTAAGCCGCTGTGCAGGATAGCATCACTAAATTCACCCTCTGGGAACCTCATTCTGCAAATGTCCAGCACCATATTTTGAGACCTGATAACCAAAACTTTTTCTCTTTCCAGGAATTGTCAATGCACCAGCAAAAGTTGCTCCTTCGATATTCTCAGCATACGAGAACATGAAGAATTTTGTATATACTGGTTTGTTCCATGTGCCGGTTCCAACTGGTAAAACTATCGTGAGTTCACACATACATTAATGAGTTAAACAGGTGACAGGCAAGTCATTAAAAGGATGTTATTTGATTATATTTATAATGACCATGCCTCGATATGTTGTTTTAAAAATGTGGTTTGTCATCATTCCAAATTTCAATATAAGAATGATTTTTAGGTCATCTTGATGCAGTCAAGTTTGAGCTATTGGTATCTGTTGACATCCATCCGTCCATCAACTAATTCCTTCAGTGCACCCTACTGGACACATACTAGAGCCCTGCGAATCAGGGTTTACATTTCAAACCGAATCTCGATTTGAATCAGGCAAAAGATTCGAAATCACATCAAATCTTGAATCAAATCATTGTCTCGAGTGTATCAAGTCTGAAGAGATGGAACACAAACAGTTCTGCAATCATTTAAGTTGTTAGCCATAATGAACAAGCCTGAGTTTGTGTCATTTGCAGAATGAGGTCCCAGATGGTAAATTTAGTGACGCTATCCCACATAGCGGGCTAGCATCACAATATTCACCCTCTGGGGACATCATACTGCTTATGCCTCATCTTCTCTGAAAAGTTTCTTTGCTATCAAATTCTTTCTTTGTGGAGAAACAGCTTCACAAAGATTCTAGTTCTTTTTTAGTTTAGTTTCTCTATATCCCCAAATTGGCAGACGACACATTGAATAATCGAGGTTCCCAATGGGTGTACATCACAATATTCACTATTTGGGATTTTCAAACTAAGTCTATGTCTCCAATAACAGATGAGGCCATGAGAAAATGAGGTCCCCAGAGGATGAATTTGGTGATGCTAGCACGCTATGCGGGATAGCGTCACTAAATTCACCCTCTGGGGACCTCATTGTGCAAATGACAGGCACACTAAACGCAGACTTGATAATGAACAGGAAAACCTCATAATAAGTAATGGTCAATGGATTTATAAAATTGTAAAATTAGGCCAAAAAAAAAAAGATTTTGATTCTCGGGCATAGCCGCGTCTGGAAAAAAGGCCTGCGTTGAAGCATTTTATTACGATTTTCAAATTGACCGATGCTGTCAAATGATAACACGAAAATGGGAAACTAGAAAAGAGAAATTAGTTATGTTTCAAACATCGAATATGATAGTCATACAATGGTGTATGTGTTGGTATTCAACAACAGACACTAGGCAACGATAACTACCAGGTATATTGTCACCACAAGCTGCCCAAACCCCAAGTTTATTAAGTCAAATGTGTTTCCGTGCTGTAAACAATTATGTGATTTCCAATTTCGGGAACGCAAACCGGAAAGAAATATGGTGCGTATTGGCGATGTGTATGCTGGTTTAATTTAATAGTATTTGAAGTTTTTATGGCTAGCATGTATAGTTACTATAGTATAGATGGATAAATATTAAAGTATATAGATAGATATAAAATGTATAATCCCGATTTAAACTTTGATTGTTTTAGTTCCGTTTCCGTCTTTGTTGTATACCGTGTTTTATATACGCAGTAACAGAGAACGAGAATCGAACTGACCCCAAACAAATCTGTCCATACGTATTCTCTTTAATTAAGTTTAAATTCACCGATGTTACTGAATATATTTGGCGACAAAATTATCCGAGAGCACCATTTTATAGTGTGCAAATATATTTTTAATCGTTGTATTTTGGCTTGTTGGAAATAAAGCATGATCCATAACCGAAAAATCGTAATTTTATTCCCAGTGATTTTAGAAATTAGAGACACTCGGCCGTTAATTGTGCATAAATCATAGATGTACTAAACTGTGAATACTACCGAAAGGGTGTGCCTTTGAATGCAGAAAATGAAGAAACAGGTAACTGAAGTGGCAGATGCAAACTAAAATTAAATGCAACAAACAGTCTATGACATTTAAATAAAAACTATGAAGTGTTTTCCATGTTACTGACATTGAAATAATCTCCCTATTTTTCACTAAATCTCCCTATTTCTGAGGACAAATCTCCCTATTTCCAATTATGAAAGTAAACATGTCTGATATAAATAGATATATACTATAAAAAGGTACATACATATATCAAATATACCAACAATATATATATGATGTACGGGTAGTATAATGTGACAGTTGGTCATTCTTTATAGTGGAATACATTAGTTTATATCAAAACAATGTTCTCCTTAGATTTTCTTAACCTGGGAAGGTATAATAACCCATGCAAACTATGGGCATTATCCCCATAACAAAAATAAAAAATAAAAATAAAACCCTCGCTCCCTCATCGATTCTCAAAATAAATTGCCCGAGAATCAAAACCTAACCTAACCCTATTAACCCTTTCAGTGCCAAGTCCGATTTTTGTATCAACCCATATTTTTGTATCAACCCATATTTTTACATTATTATAATCAATAAATTTGAAAAATTATCAAGGAAATATGGGTTGATACAAAAATCGGACTTGGCACTGAAAGGTTTTATGTGTCATCTGCGCAATAGACTTTACAACAATCCGAAGATATCATAAATAACAAGAAATGCAGTAAACTATTGAATTAAGCTCATTTTCATAAAAAAAATACTGATGGAGGTGAATCATGGATGGGGTTAACACTTCATAATGTGTTCCTGAACTTTCATAGTCAGCAAATTTCATGCGGTGTACTGAAACATGTGATTTAAGTTGTATCATTCTGAATTAGTGTTGAAACAACTAGTGAATATCAAAGTTGACTAGTCGAGGCCCAAAAGTCGCGTTGCGTCGACTAGTCGGTACCCGATATCAAAACATGGTACGGAAAATTCATCGTACATGGCGTACACTGATGACTGATGCAATGACGGTCTATTGCGTAGCGCATTTCACTGCATAGACAGGCATAGACACCAATTTATTTGGGAAATAATACAGGAAACATCTTGATATTTATCCAACACACTGAATGAAATTATATAATTAGATATGTGGTGGATAATGATTAGAAACACGATCATTTATACAGGTTTTAAATTTAATATCAGCGTTCGAGATATCGTTTAGTCACGTGATCACAAATAAACCGGTGCCGTGCGGTGTCACTATAAAATGTTAATGCTCCAACTAAATACGCCCTATAGCATAGGCTACGTTGTAGAATACGATAGCCATTTCTTAATGTCAGTATCATTTATATATGTTTGCACCAATGACGTCACCTTAAGCGACCTTCACACAGCGTCGCATCATAACCCGACGGTGCGAGATCAATTGAAACATACACAGTGTCTAGATCAAAGCGATCTCCGACAAACGATAAAGCCGCGTCAATCATTGCCATCATGTCGCAGTGATGTCTTTGACCTCAAACGTAGTCGGGTCACCATGTGTGTCTATACTAGTAACACTGTCAATTCCGGGTGCCACCAAACGTTATACTTACCGTAACTTACGCGCAGTTAACACCGTTTATGCCGGAATCGATCTTGAAAATGTTATACATGTAACTAATACACTGTGTTCCGACTAGTCGATGGCAAAATTCAGAGTCGACGTTCTGACATTTCAGCGTCGACTACAGCTAGTCGATTAATCGTTTCAACCCTATTCTGAATTCCTTGACCTATGACAGTATACAGACAAGTGAGGATTTCACTGAATGAGTTTGTATGTAATTCTCTTGTGAATACCAGAGTCCTGATTGACTTACATCCAAGCCTTGAAATAGGGTGTCTGTCATTTGCAGAATGAGGTCCCCAGAGGGTGAATTTAGTGGTGCTAGCCCGCTATGCCAAATTCACCCTCTGGGAACCTCATTCTGCTGAGATGTAAGCAGAATGAGGTCCCCAGAGGGTGAATTTGGTGATGCTACCCCGCTATGCGGGGTAGCATCACTAAATTCACCCTCTGGGGACCTCATTCTGCAAATGACAGACGCCCTATTTCAAGGCTTGCTTACATCATTCTTATAAAGATTTGGCTTTCTATCTATAGATCATTTGCGACACTGTTATCTGTACGATCAATTGTTTGTTAGTATCTTGTGTTTCTTAGCACAAGAACAGTGTGGTTTGTACTCTGTAGTCCACAGAAACAATAGGAATACCCCTGATGGAAAATATTTGGATAAAACATGAATCAGGGAAGCCGATTTTGAATAAAATCGAATCAGGCGAAATATTCTGAATCGTATGAAGATAGATTCACAGGGTCCTACCACATACCTCATCGGATCATCAGAAAACTTGCACCCTGCAGTCTGCATTTATTGGAGAAATTTTTTGAAAATTTACAGGTATATTTAGGATTACATCTAGATGGGAGCTAGTGAATTTGAAAGATTTTCGATGAAAAACATGGACACACTGGGAGCCATCTTGGATTTTACTCTTTGTTTGACTGAATCCTTTGGTCACATTCCTCATCCGTTGTCACCAAACTTCATATATGGATCCTTGGGGTGACCTCCAGATGGGCCGGAGCAATCATTTTATTCAATTCTTGGAAATTCGTTAAAACATGGCCATCACCGACCATTTTGGATTTCACATTTGAATTCATTGGCAACCCACATTTATTGAAGAAATTATTTGAAAATTTACAGGCATGTTTAGGATCATCTCTTTATGGGAGCTATTGAATTTGAAAAAAAAATTATAAAAAAAAACCTGGCCGCTGACAGCCTTCTTTAATTTTACTCTTGGCATCACTCTAATTCCCTCCTTAATTGACCTTGATTCGCACAGAACTATAAAAGCATACCCTAAATTGCTAAACAAACAAAAATTGAGACAAAAAGAATAAAACTCATCATCATTCTCTCGATTAAGATAACACTGCAATACCCAAGCCTTGAAATAGCGTGTCTGTCATTTGCAGAATGAGGTCCACAGAGGGAGAATTTAGTGATGCCACCCCGCATAGTGGGCAAGCATCACCAAATTCACCCTCTGGGGACCTCATTCTGCTTACACCTCAGCAGAATGAGGTTCCCAGAGGGTGAATTTGGTGATGCTAGCCCGCTATGCAGGGTAGCATCACTAAATTCTCCCCCTGGGGACCTCATTCTGCAAATGACAGACACCCTATTTCAAGGCTTGGCAATACCTCATTATTAAGTGACACCCTAATTGCCTTTGCATCATCAATTCAATATTTTCAATGTTTTACTTTATATTGTTAACTGTCGTTATTCTTCATCCTCCCATTAATTTACTGCACTGCATAACATTTTCCAAATTGTTCCCTCCTCAAGTTGAGCTACAGTTTCATTGACACTTTCATTAGACTAAACTATAATAATAGAAGTGATCAATCTCTCACCTAAGTTTGATTTAACCCATCTATACTAAATACTCATTGACGATTAGTTCCCTAAAGAAGTGTTCAGATAATAAGTTAAGGTACTCAATCTGATCAGAGGGTCCCCATATCATCAAGTTACAAAAACAACAACATTTCTTCAAAATGCGCTTTATTTATCAGAATCGATTTATTACAAAAAAATAGTGCTAACCACTGTCAACTGTGGTATAAAATTTCCAAAAGTGTGTTATTTATCAACATATTATTCAACGAAATATGGCTGTATTATCACTTGATTATCAAAAAATTTGGCCGTATTACCACTTCATTTTAGCGTTATCCATCTTCATCCGCAGTTTTGTCCGAGACTGTTGTCTTGACAAATTTTTTCCAGGCCACAAATAAGTACACATGTCGAGAATTATTTTTTTTAAATTGATATCTAATCACTCTGAGCTTTGATGTGCGGATTCCTCGACTCGAATCATATATTTTTTACCCCCAAAACCAAAGAAATAGTAATTTGGGAGCTTTAATTCGGATTATTCGGTATATTGTATTGTACCATAAAACATAGTGCATGCTCAATTTAATATATAACTGCAACTAATTGATGGGATTCTGGAGTCGACTTTTGGTGAACAATTCGTTGACTAATCAACAAATCGTTCAACACTATAACAATAATTACCTTGTCTTTGTAAGCCAGTGCATTCTCTTATATATGTGAGGCTCCCTATGGACCATATTTAATGCTGCACCAGCGCATGAAAGGGTTAAGAGGTTGATTTTGCATAAGATTATTTGTCTTTGAATAGTTCGTCTTCTGAAGTCAGTCGTAATCTCTATTGTAGTATGACTTGACAGCCGTTGCTGTGAACACCATAGTCTATAATGGTTTCTCAAGAAATATTAATAAAGGTTTGTACATTAGAATTACATCTACAGTAGTGCCCTATATAAACGACTCCTTAACCACAGCAGAATTATGGGTAACTTTTCAGGATTTAGACAGAAATATGGCTTGTACAATTCATCGGACAGCTTTCATTTCCGATGAGCTTTCCAATGAATGGCAACAAGCCATATTTCCGACTAAATCCTGAAAAGTTACTCATAATTCTGCTGTGGTTAAGGAGTCGTTTATTTAGGGCATTACTGTATGAGTGATTTGATAGGCATGAACTCATTACTTTTGGGTAACATACCTGAGTTTAGAGTGTCTGACATTTGCAAAATTAGGTCCCCAGAGGGTGAATTTAGTGATTCTATCCTGCATGACCAAATTCACCCTCTGTGGACCTCATTCTGCATGGCCTCATCTGCTGTGGGAGACATAGACTCAGATTGAAGTTCCCAAATGGTGAATATTGTGATGTAAACCCATTGGGAACCTTGATTTTGCAAAGTGTCATCTGCCAATTTGGGTATATAGAGAAACTAAACTAAAAAAGAAATAGAATCTATGTGAAGAAGTTAATTTCTATATAAATTTGATAATAGAGTAACTTTCCAGAGAAGATGAGGCCAAAGCAGAATGAGGTCCCCAGAGGGTGAATTTAGTGAATCTAGCCTGCTATGTGGGATAGCATCACTAAATTCACCCTCTGGGGACCTCATTCTGCAAATGACAGGCACACTAAACTCAGGCATGTTGGGTAAGGCCAAATAAAAACAAATACTGTGTTCTCAGGCTCCTCCCTCATTACCTGAAGATCGACTAGTCAATTATTTTATTTGCAAATCAATCCAGAATTTTCAAAGAGTTCAAAACTGAATTTTAAACAAACATGGCTCATTCGAATCTGCAAATTTTGTCTACAAATCTGGAGCGACGGATACGATACGTCAATAAATACATGAAATATTGATATACCGGCTTCACACTTTTAAAAACACTTTCCAAAGTCACAGCCATTTTCCAGCCGTTTTAAATTTTTTGTCAGAAGTCAGATGAACTCTCTTTTTTTCTACCATATCAGGAATAGATTAACACGGAACGCTTTTTCTGTTCCATGTTTTGCAAATGGCTGTTTTTTTGGGTTACAGAATGATCGTAGATAGGTAGTTCAGATATTGATTGACCTATTTCTATACCAGGAAAAATTGAAAAGTGAATAATATTATATGTATTTTGGAGCGTAAACCGCCATATGGCTTTAATTTATTCATACTTCTGAACAATGATATGTCAATAAGACTGCGATAGACTCAATATGTGAGTATGAGTTTGAGTGTACAGTAATGCTCTAAGTAATCGACTTCTTAACCACAGCAGAGAGCTTTCCGATGAATGGCAACAAGCCATATTTCCGACTAAATCCTGAAAAGTTACCCATAATTCTGCTGTAGTTAAGAAGTCGATTACTTAGAGCATTACTGTATGTTTACACATACTGATTTGCTGTTGCAGCTGAACTACTGAAGAAGTTCAAAGTTCAGCATAACAGCATAATGCTACACGCCGATGATGTCGAGTTGACTGGAATCAGTGTTGACGACTGTGCAGCTGACTGCGCCGTGGAGGAAAAGTTTGATTGTGCGAGTTTCAGCTACTGTTATAATAGTGCCATCTGTGTGCTCAGTCGCCACAGTCCATTAACTCCTGGTTCAAACGTCACAGCTCATAAATTGTGTGATCTCTATTCACGTGAGTATATTAGTTTCCTCTGTTATTGCAGGGGGGGACTCAACAGTTGGAATTTTCATGTCTGCTACAACATATATGTTGGAAATTTTACACGAAAAATTGGTTGAAATTTTAATCGTGGTTTGACCAGTATCCAATGAGAAATTTGTTGTTTTTACAGCCACATAACTTCTGTACTTAGGGGTGTCATGTTGAATTCCAATGAAAATGGAAGACTTGAGGCACCAGTTGGAAATTTCCAACCCAAAGGGGGGATGTGCAAATAGAGTATCCCTAACTTGGGACTTTGGTCTGGTTCAAGGGAGGGGTTTCAGTTGGATTAACCCTTTACCCAACAAAACGGCCAAAATCGGCCAAATAAAGCTTCAACAGCCTAAAATATCTTCGGTCTGTCTCAATAGAACCATACAAATATGGATATCATTGGAACGGCTCCTTGACCACATTGTGATAGTTACAGTTATGCCCTGTGCCAATGCATTCTCTTATATATGCGAGTCGACCATAGGTCGCCTCGCATATATAAGAGAATGCATTGGCCTAAAAATAATCTTTTTTTAACACTTTTTACCATTTTTTCTTACATTCTTTAACAATTTTATAATTTTTAATGTGTTAAGCCAATGCATTCTCTTATATATGCGAGGCGACCTATGGTCGACTCGCATATATAAGAGAATGCATTGGCACAGGGCCCTTCTGTTGGGTAAAGGGTTAAACATATTTTATTAGCAAAAGCTAAAGCTAAAGGCCACTGGCAGCCATATTGGATTTTACTCTTTGCTTGACTAAATTCTTTGCACACCTTACAGGCCACATCCCTCACCTGATCGTCATCAACCTTCATATGAATCTTTGGGGTGACTTCTATCAAATTTTGTATTAGTCTTTGCATGATTAAATCATTTGGCATGCACTAAAACTAAACATTTTCCATCCAATTGATCCCAAACTTCATAGGGATATACGGGGTGACTTTAGATGAGATATATCAAATTGTTAAATTTTCGATGAATAAGATTGTCACTGGCAGCCATCTTAAATTTCATTCTTCGCTAATTTAGTTGAAAAAACATGGCTGTCAGTGGCAATATTTCAGATTAAAAACATGGTCGCTGGTAGCCATCTTGGATTTTGCTCTTTGCATGACTAAATCCTTATAATCATCTGTGGTAATGTTGGGTGATTTCACCCACTTGTTAACAGGTCTTACCTGTAATTGTATTTGAACTTGTCAAACATATCAAACTTAGATATTCAACATATAGCCATATAGATGATATTGATTAATAAACTCATGATTACCTCACTATTCTATTCTATTAAACTGGCCCGGGGAGTGTGGAAACAATAAGACTTGGGGACCTGCACCCACTAAGTAGTGTCCACAGCCCCTCCCCGCTTATGGGAACCCCCAGTTGACTACATTTATGGTGCCGTGAGCAGGATTATTCTTGTCACAATTTAGGACGTCATATATATATACATTTTCAATATTTATCTTATGTTAAAGTAATATTCAAATTTCAAGTTTGAATTTTGCAAAAATTATATATTTTTGAATAACTGTTTCCCCAAAAGGTTGAGCTATGGCTGGGAAATATTCCACAGGGTGGGATAGGACTGAACCCCGGGGTTTGTATGACCCCTTAGTCGGGTCTGATGAGGAGTCAGAAAGTACTGACAGGTATATTGCTACACTGTTACACTCAATGGGTATCAAACCAAGGATTGTATCAAATGATAGTGTTGTAGACACTTCCATAATGGGTCATAATAGGCTGGATAGCTCGCTTCCAGATGGGTATACCTTACAAATTACCACTTCGGGTTGGGGTGGACCGACTGTAACCTCACATGTGACCTCTGTGGCCTCTACTCCAATTTCAACATTTAAGACTACTCCAAGTCAAAGTTTCAATGGGAGTAAATGTTCTTTTGCCCATTATGTAACGGAAACCCCAGCATACAGTAAGTCAATTTCAGGGTATGCAAATGACACTCTTGGTATTGCAACAGGGCAGTCGGCAATACATAGCCAAGACTTATTTTCTCAATATTTACACATGCGGGACAGGGGTCCCAATAACACATTATATAATTCTTCCACAAATGAATCTGTTCACAAACCAGTTTTTTCTGAGCACTTATCATCTTCTAATAAATTTGTTAAACCAATAGTGAATCCTGAAACTTTTGATGATAAGAAATGGGACATTAATGACTACATGACTCATTTTGAAATTATTGCTAAGCTAAATGGTTGGAAGGGACCAGAAATGGCATACCATTTGTTGATAAATTTGCGAGGGAATTCACAGACCATCCTGGGTAATCTAACTCCGGAGCAAACTTACAACTATCAAATACTTAAAGAAATTTTGACACGCCGGTATAGCCCATCTCAACAGTTGTCAACACATCGGTCGAATTTCCGTCAATGCACAAGGAAAGTAGGCCAATCTGTAGTCGAATATGGTTATGAATTGACAACCTTGGCTCGAAAAGCACACCCTGGCTTAACCCACTCTAATGTTGAGCCCTTCTTGGTTGAGCAGTTCATTTGGGGTTTGAGACATTCCGAATTGAAGAAACATGTTCAATATGGACACCCAGTAACACTTAATCATGCTATTGCCTTGTCATCCGAATTTGAATCAATTGAGGGCCCGTTAGACAAGCCCATGCTACCCCCAGATAGTGGTAACAATGCGGAACACCAGCTCCTTGATAGGATCTCAACTCTTGAACATCAGCTGGGAGGTCAAAGTCAATATCGAGGTCCTACTTCTCCGAGGCGACAGGTCACGTGCTATTATTGCAATAAAGTAGGCCACGTGGAGGCTCGGTGCCGACGAAAGATGGCAGATCAGCAGTCGGGTTTTGTAAATTCAGCACTTTGTTATGAGACGAGGAGTCCTCAGTCTGATAGAAAACGTTTTGCTAGTTCTGATATTGTACCAACGTGTTCAACACAGGCTTCTAAGACATGTTTATTTTGTCGTGTAGTGGTAACTGGTGTTTGTTGTACGTTTCTGGTTGACACTGGCTCACCCGTTTCTATTTTAAATAAAAGTTTGTATGATCAATTATGTCTGCCGAGTGATACATTGGACTTCTCTGGTATTAAGCTTTCCACTGCAGCTGGACAAGACTTGAATGTACATGGATCAGTTTCGTTGGAAGTCGGTTTTCCAGCTCTTGTAGTACAGCAAGACTTTGTGGTAGCTGACGTCAAAATTTTCAGTGGCATACTTGGTTTAGATTTCCTCAAAGAGAATCATGGAATCTTAAATGTTTGTAATAAAACATTGACTGTTAACGATGGTGAAATAAGGCTTTTCCATAGGCGCTCTTGTTCGACTGCGTGCATTAATGTTCATGAAACAGATACTTATTCGGTTGGTACCAGAGCTGTTAAGTTCCACGGATTGTCCGTGAGACTCACGGATTTCCACGGCAATTCCGCAAACACGGATAACCCCCAATTTCTCACGGATTCGTCAAAACCCCACATTGAAAATCCCAAAACGAATGTTTTTTTATTTTTTAAATTCGTGCATTTGCGGGAATTCCCCAAATGACAGTGACTTCCTTATTTCCGGTACCGTAGATACCCACACATTAACATTCACAGAATGTATCGTCGGTAACTTTTGATTGAAGACTCAATTTGTGGTGAACTGTGACTGATATTAATTGATTTTCACACTCTGGTGAAGCCACACGTATGGAGGGTACGTGTTGTTTTAGTAAACAATACGTATAATCACAAGTGTGCAAAGTTCTGTATTGTTAGGCCTCATTGATGAACATTTCTTAGTAACGGATTAGTGGCATGCATTGCAAACGAAATAAAACAATACGTTTAATCACATTAGTGTGCAGCTGTATTGTGAGGCCTCGTTGATGAACATAAGTAATGGATACTTTATGATTTAAGTTCACTGATAGTGGTATGCATTGAGAACGGAATGTGTCTTTTATTTTGCGGGTAAAACTTTTAAGACGGGTCATTTTGTACTTTCGGTTTCACGCATACATGTCCGGTTGTAACCTGTGTAACTCGGATTCGTTTTGACTAACTTTAAACAAAGTTTCTGCTTCTTAAAATTTTTTAATAAATGGTGGAATGTGTGCATTTCTTTTGTGGGTTAAACCGTAAGACGAGTCCATTTTGTCGTTTATTACGATGTTGTACTTTCGGTTTCGCGCATATCCGACTGTTTCCGGTGGAATTCTGAGTATTTTTACGAAGTGTGATCTGCTTCTTTCTTTTTAATAAATGGTGGTATCTCCCACACAGAGCAGCTCTATTACAATTACCAACAGGACATTCATTGCCATTTTATTTAGGTCTATATATTTATAAAATAGAAACTCATAAAAATTATGCAATCTTCATCATAAATATTATTTTTGGAACATGAACATATTTGGGCATACCTCCCGCAAAAATCTCACGGATTGACATTTTCAAAACTTAACAGGTCTGGTTGGTACAGATGATTCACTGGCTCGAATTGGGTGTGACGAGAATGTAGGGTATCTTGTTGGGTATACATGTTCAGATGGACAGGACGTCGGCCACCTTCAAAAACCGAAGAGCTCACAGGACACTGGTGCCTTAATGGTGTCCAACCCTCCTGATGAGTTGGTCTCGAAGCGATTGGTACCATCCATACCATCTGCCGCTGCTGGTCGTAATTTTTCGGTAGGAGTTGTCTGCTTTAATTTTCCATACACACTCGATTCGAGCAGTGATAGTCGCGATAGTGGTCATGTTGACGATGAAGGTCTCGGTGTTAAAAATGATATCATGGTTCATGAGGGTCATAAGCAAAGTGATAGTCGCGATAGTGGTTACGGTGATGATAATGGTCTCGGAGTTAACAGTGATATTATGGTTCATGAGGGTCTCAAGCAATGTGATAGTCTGGTGCCACGAGTAAAACGATTGGTTACGACAAAATCTTTGGCGGAAGAGTATTTTGTTTGTGAAACCTTTGATGCAGGCAATATTAAACTATCTACGTCCATCGTTATGGATACTTGGTTTGTTGGACAGTCGAAAATACAACGCGAGGATGGCGAAATTGCATACTTGATCGCGGACTCTAGCCAGTTATCAAGCGAGCATCTGCTCGATCATTACTTCTGGCCGGGAGATGGGAAGGTGTCTAAGCTGGGAAGGTGTCTAAGCTGGGAAGGTGTCTAAGCTGTACATGGAAGGAAACTGGAATCGCACCATTTAGACTATTGTTCGAGAATCAGCAGTGAATTCGAGTGACTGTTATAGTCTGTTTCAAAACGTGACAACGGATAACGATATCGTGAATTCATGATCCTCATCCTGTGCATCAAGAACAGAACATTTCTAACTTTGTATGGACCTTTTTCACAATGTATACATTGTGATTTTTAAGGAGGGAGGAGTGTGGTAATGTTGGGTGATTTCACCCACTTGTTAACAGGTCTTACCTGTAAGGTGTCTTTTCACTAAAGGCCCATTATTGGTGAGCTGGTCACCACGTCAACTTTGGACTGATCCAATGGGTGCAAAGGGGCAGTGGTTCTGATTCGTCGATTTGAGCGGTGACCTCCCATTGGTCGGCCAATACGATCTCCCGATCCGCTCAAATCGTATAAAAAGGCCACTGTTTCTTGCTACATTGGTTCAGTCAGAATTATCCCGAGTATGGTCACCATCTCTTACTAATAGCTCTGACTACCCAGCCAAAGGCAACAGTTTTGGGGGACATTATAATTACCACGAAATTGGGGAAGATTTTATACACCGGAAGTTGTATTCTCCGGCTGTTTACACTGTCCGCTAATGCATATTACCGGAAGTTGTATTCTCTGGCTGTTTACACTGTCTGCTAATACCTATTTACCGGAAGTAGATTTCTCCGTCCACTTTCTGTACCGGAAGTGGCGTATTCTGACAGTTTACCCGGTTCTCTCATATATATGACCGGAAGTAGGTTATTAGGACATTTATTGTACTAGAAGTTGAGAATATATATATAGAACCAGTAATTGTATTTGAACTTGTCAAACATATCAAACTTAGATATTCAACATATAGCCATATAGATGATATTGATTAATAAACTCATGATTACCTCACTATTCTATTCTATTAAACTGGCCCGGGGAGTGTGGAAACAATAAGACTTGGGGACCTGCACCCACTAAGTAGTGTCCACAGCCCCTCCCCGCTTATGGGAACCCCCAGTTGACTATACACATCATTTCCCATCAGAATTATTCCAAAATTAATGTGGCTCTCCAGGTTGATCTCTAATATTACTTAAACATTTACTTTCCACATTCCTTATCGCTCCATTGACAGTAATGTCTGACATTACCCCCTCTCCAAGTTGAGCTACAGTGTCATTGACACTTTCATCTATGAATCCAGCAGTGTCATAATGCACATGATAATGTTGTGAGAACAGTAAACAGACAACAACCGGGACCTACTATACGCAGCAAGTCCCTGGATATGCAGCAAGTCCCCGGTAAATGCAGCAAGTCCCTGGTAAATGCAGCAAGTCCCTCACACCTAGGGTGGATTAGTGGAGTTGTTGATGAGTTTAATCAGTGTTTTATTATCCATTTGATTTATGATCTGTGGCAGTTGATTAGAATTGATTGGAAATCTTTATCCCTTTATAATTATTTAAGATGTGTATTTGTAGATTTTTAACACTGTTTTTAACACTTTTCACCATTTTTTCTTACATTCTTTAACAATTTTATAATTTTTAATGTGTTAAGCCAATGCATTCTCTTATATATGCGAGGCGACCTATGGTCGACTCGCATATATAAGAGAATGCATTGGCACAGGGCCCTTCTGTTGGGTAAAGGGTTAAACATGCAGAGCTAATAATATACGTACTATGAATTAATACTTTATTGACTGACCACTATCCAGTGATGTTTGTCATGACATGTAACAAAATACTGACAATAACAAACAGGTGTAAATACTCACAATAACAAACAGGTGTAAATACTCACAATAACAAACAGGTGTAAATACTCACAATAACAAACAGGTGTAAATACTGACAATAACAAACAGGTGTAAATACTGACAATAACAAACAGGTGTAAATACTGACAATAACAAACAGGTGTAAATACTGACAATAACAAACAGGTGTAAATACTGACAATAACAAACAAGTTAAAATACCCAATATTAATAGTAGGTGAATTTAGGAATTATTAGATGACCTGATATTCACTGATTGTTCGATAAAACTGCATGTATGTCTTGTATCACAAGGTGTTGGTGAACAGAGAAATCTTTCCAAAAGTTTCAATGATGTGTCTGTATTTGGGACTAAGCCCTGAACATCCAATTCTATAGACATTTTATATATCAGATTTGTTCTGTGTTTAGCATTTTTCTTACAGAATAAAAAGAAATGTTCTTCATTTCTACGGTCATACATTCTTTAATGATATGTTCTTACAGCAATACCCTAAATAATCGACTCCTTAACCACAGCAGAATTATGGGTAACTTTTCAGGATTTAGTCGGAAATATGGCTTGTTGCCATTCATCAGAAAGCTCTCAGAGAGAGCTTTCCGATGAATGGCAACAAGCCATATTTCCGACTAAATCCTGAAAAGTTACTCATAATTCTGCTGTGGTTAAGGAGTCGATTATTTATGGCATTACTGTTATCTTGTATGACAGGTACCTATCTGTATAGATATAACCAGCTGCCAGGGGCTGCAGTTGCTGTTGATGGTGACTTCACAGAAAGGACATCGTACACCAGTGCTGAGCAGTGTGCCAAATCATGTAATGGTTATTCCGGATTTCCATGTAAATCATTTGAATATTGTGCACCTCTCAAACAATGTCGGCTGATGAAGAAACGAAACATCGAGATGAGGGACACAAGCATACAATCCAAGCCTGACTGCTCTGTTTACACCAGTAAGTTGGCACTCTGTATGCTAGATTATATAGAAAATATCAAGTGTTTTTATTCCCCTTTTGAAAAAACAACATGTTATATCTGTCCGTCCGTTCGTTCGCTTTTTTCATTTCCGGATAAGTCTGAACTGAATGGACTGACATTTGGTATTTGGGTTTACTAACACAAAATACAGGTCAAGTTCGAATAAGGGGTTCTGCCCGCCCAGAAGGGAACTTTTTTTTAAATTACTCTGCCGGTCAAAACCAATGACCCCTGTCGATCTTCAAGTCATTCCTTATAATCATATACCAGTACATTTTAATAGAACATTAATAACATGAACAACTTTCCAAAACTACCAAAACAATTGTAAGTAACATATTGTTTAAATTCCATCACAGTCTCCCAATAACAACACGCAGCCAGCCCGTGCACTTGCATGGCTTGAAGTGACGTAGGTTGTTCATAGCTTTCTATGAAGTGTACAACACGCAGTGAGAATATGTGCATATGCTCGGATTGAAGCGACGTAGGTAGTTTGTAGCTTTTTATGAAGTGTAGACTTCAGTTATTGGTTTATGAACATAGAAAACATTCATGTAAACTCTGGCAATTTGTACTGATTCTTATGGGCGCTAATTGTGTGAATGTAGAGGGTGTGTGATTATAAAGGTTTGATTATAAAGAGATGGAACCAGTAAATTAATCAGTTACTATGGTTAAAGTTTAGTACGCTTTGTTGCCGTTTATTGTCCCCCGAAATAGCCGGTGTGTGTGTGTCCGGAAATGGTTTCCGGATGATAACTTTAGTTTCGGTTATTAGATCAAAAGCAAATTTCATAGGTGAGTTTATCAGATCAAAATACAGGTCAAGTTCGAAATGGGTTTGCTCCGCCCATTTTTGCGAGAGTTATGGCCCTTTTTTTTTTACTTAGAATCTTGTAATTTTCTGGTTTCCGGATGATAACTTCAGTTTGTGGGATCATATCTGAATCAAATTTGGTATATGAATTTATCAGCTCGAAATACAGATCAAGTTTGAATATGGGTACGATCCACCCATTTTTGTCTGGTTGCTTCGGATTTAGGGTCCTTGTTATTTTTTTCTGAAAAGCTGATGCCCCCATGCAATGAAGCCACTTTTTCGGGGGACACTGTGGCTGGACGACCTTTTATTGTCATTTCAGCTGCTAGCCCTTGTCACGACATTATCAGTATTATTGCTGGATTAAAGACTGAACAGAGAGTTAATATAACTCCTCCATGACTGAAGCATCTTGAAATTTTGCGAAACCATGTGCCAGTGCATTTTCTTATATATGCTCGCATAGTGAGCCTCACATATATAACCTCACATATATAAGAGAATACATCGGAAAATTACCTTGACCTTGGAAGCCTGTGCATTCTCTTATATATGTGAGGCTCCCTATGGAAGACTCGCATATTAGAGATGTGCGGTTAACCGTGGAATCAGTTCGGTTTCGGTTGTCGGGAAAAACCGGAAATGACAACCGTGGTAAGTTGGGAAAACCTGTAGTTTTGGTTGTCACAACTTCCTGTAATCATGGCAAATGGAAAGGGGATTTAATTAATTTAATTTAATTCAGGTAACGTAAGTTAACAGGTGAGTATCAAGTACGACCAACATTGAAATAAAAATCCATTAACCTCTGATCTCCGCAGCGAATTAAACTCATGCGGGGATATTGAAAGTAAAATTACCGAGAAAACTATAGTCCGATTCTCCTAACGCGGCCGCAGTGCTTTATGTGTAAACAGTGTGACGTCACGCGATGATTTATACAGACTATAATTCAGCGGAGCACGTGTATTGCACATGCATTCGCCAACACGGGAAACACACATCAAAATTTCAAATACGCCGCGGAAAAACAGAATATCGTATATAATTTACAAAGTTGAGAAGACATATTTGGTACTATATTCACCTGTGTTCTTTCCTCCACCAGTGTGGCCTTGCTTCGTACAGTTTCTGGCCTCTTTTGGGCTCCTAGGCCAGAACTTAGACTTAGTTTCCTTTCCGAGGCTACAGAATTTTTTTGCCTCATCAAACCAGGTGACCTGGTCGGGATACTTGCCCCTTTCCCCCCATCTCCTGGACGGACGGTGCTGTTCAGAGACGAGGACGTGCTGTCGTAACATCTCCTGGATTTGGCAGCGTTTGATGCGGGTCCGAGTTCGCCATGCCCATCCGAGAGTGCCTTCCCTGAGGGTCATTTCGGATGGGTCAGTCCTTCGGTCTTAGGATAACAATTGCGCACAATTTTGCATGCATTACCAGCACGATACTAACAGCACAGCAAAAGGAAGAACAAACATGGCCCTTCTCTTGCTTCCTCCATTCACATGGAGCCTCCGCTGGAGTCGGTTGCGGGACATGCCTCCTCCTTATTGGTCGCGGCCTCCTGAGCCATCCGCAGAGAAGTACGCCTGTCTTCCACAACCGAAGGACTGGATGGGGCCCACATATCAAGAACAAAAACCAACGTGTGACGATTTTTCCTCTGCCAACTCGATACAGCCTGCGCAGCAGGCTCAGGGTCTGTTAGTGGTCATGCCTCCTCTATTTGTAGTCGCGGCTTCCACAACCTTCGCAGAGACGGTCAACAATGGATTTTCCTCTGCCAACTCGGTACAGTCTGCGCTGCAGGCTCGGAGTCTGTTGGTGGTCATGCCTCCTCTATTTGTAGTCGCGGCTTCCACAACCTTCGCAGAGACAGGAAACAATGAATTTTCCTCTGTCCACTCGGTACAGCCTGTGCTGCAGGCTCGGAATCTGTTGGTGGTCATGCCTCCTCTATTTGTAGTCGCGGCTTCCATAACCTTTTCAGAGATGGGCAACAATGTATTTTCCTCCGTCAACTCGGTACAGCCTGCGTTGCAGACTCGGAACCTGTTGGTGGTCATGCCTCCTCTATTTGTCGCGGCTTCCACAACCTTCGTTGCGACGAGCAGCGATGGAGGTTCTGCAGCGTCTACCGCTGGCTCTGTCTCAGCCCATCCAGGTTCATGCTGTCATGGCACATAGCGGTTTTTCTGAACCCTTTCTTGCCTTGGCTACCTCATTGTGCCTAGTCGCCGACAAGTGGCATTCATTCGACTGACTGTTTTGTACAATATTACCTTCGTTCTTTGTACTTTGAGGTTTCCTCTGTCAGTCTGCTTTCTGCCATATCGCATTGCTCTGGCTATGTGTCGCATTCAGGAACTGCTCCTGAATAAGTTTCTTTCGCCTCCATTCTCACCTCCGTTCTTATCCCGTCGGGGTATTCCAGGTGTTGTTGACACCTGTCTTTATAGTTTTGGGCCTTCGAATCTGTTAGATTTTTATTCAACAATTAGGCCGCTTTTATGAGACAAACCTAGACGTATTATGGACTTGATCGTGTGTGTGAACCTGATAAGTTAGTATGCGGGTGCTATATCTCACAGGGGACTTTGGCGCTCTACTCACTTAGCCGAACATATCATGAATATCGACCGTTCAGCTCCATAGACACTATCGTCTGATCTACGCTCATTTTCAATTTTACTTCTAGATTTGGGATGTATCTTTCAGTGAACACCTAACACCATAGGATTTCATCATATTGCGTATCAGCATTTCATTGGTGTCTAGGCGTCATGCATGTAGTCCATTCTGTTATCGTATTTGTCACAGCACCGACTTTGAACCAAGAATATTTTCCTATTCTATTTTATCGCTCGGGCCGAGTGTTTACATCACTTGGCAGGCATGATTCTAATTCTAATCAGATTTAGCGATCTCCGATTCTCACCTTTGCGACATTTCACAATTATTGCTGCATGCCCATCGGTGCTTGAGCATGCCAGTTGGCGGGTTATCACAGTTTTTGTAACTTTCTGCTAACCTACGGTATGGGTTCCCTATACCACCACCTGACGAACGATATTAAACTAAGTTCCACATTTATTTTGAAACCATGCAGGCCGGTTCATTGCATCACCATTGGCCGTATGATCAGACAGTGTTCCATTAGCGGTATTAGTTCCTCTTGACCGTACACTTCAATTTCCAGTTACTTGGCTTGGTGTACCAGAGACTGGCAATCTTTCCATCTTGGTCCCCTCCCTTATGTGTATGTTTTTTCTTTCCATGGACATGATTTCCAGTGCTCAACTCAGGTATTCCTGGTGTATCCCTGGTCCCCCCATTGGTCTGGGCCCAACGGTTTCTCATATCTCCCCTGGGTCTCTCGGTCGGGCTCCAAATACTGTCAAGTACCGCACTGAGCATTGCCTCATTTTGTGAGATCCATTCTGAGTATTGATTCCGCTTTTCTGGCGGGGGGTGGGGGTGTCATAACCGTGTTTTCCCCTCGGTGCCCCTTTTGCATGTCTTGTGGGCTGGTCATCATCCTCTGGATGTCGTGCTAGTGCTGCTTCATCCTCTAAGGGGGGGAGGTTCCTTTATCCTATTAGGAACATGAACGAATGAGTTATCTCCCTGGCCTATGACCAATGTTTGTCCTGGACACCTTCACCCTGTGATCATTAGGGCACATGAGGTACGTGTTGTTTCCTTTTAGGAGGCTCAGTTGTTTTGAGCTACTGCATATGGGACACAATGATCTATTTTTTGGCACATGTCTACCAAGAAATCTTTTTGGTACAGGATGCAGGTCTTTTCTGCTTCAGCAGGCGGGTTTCATGGACATAGTCGGATTATCTGCCTCGTGGCCTCCTCCTCTTCAAGAATTCTAATTATAACCATTATATAGTTCATTCAGTGTCCAAGATATATTTGACGGAGATATAATATTTTTTTACCCAAAATATGTATCTCCTATAATAAATATCTTGGACACTGAACACAGAGGGCCCTCCCAGTTGGGATCAACATTCCCACCCCGCGCACTCGGTCAAATGCATCAAACACACAGGAGGAAGAAATTAAAAGGATCGAAATCTTACGTGTCATTCGCTTCTATAGCGAAAGGACTCACACGATTGGTCCAGAGGTAAAGTTGTTTAGGTTTGACAGTGACTCCGTACCGATTTTTAAAACGACTTCTATGATCTTGCAAGCAAGAAATATATAACCATTAGTTAATTCAGTGTCCAAGATATTTATTATAGGAGATACATATTTTGGGTAAAAAAATATTATATTTTGTTCACATTAGTCATTTTTATTAATAAAATCCGAAACCGAGACTCAACTCTTTTTCCACAACCGAAACCGAGGCAAATTTTCATAACCTCCCATCTCTATCGCATATATAAGAGAATGCACCGGCACATGATCTTTAATGCTGCACCAGTGCAGCTCCCATGGGAAATTAATTCACTGCATGTAGAATCCACCATTCCTGGTTTTAGCAACTGATATATTTTCCCATATACACAAATCAAATTACCTTTGCTTTCATTAGTGTGGATAACAAGGCTGCTCTTATCGGGAATAAAACCAGCTGCAGACTTCCATGGATCACATTTCAGGGTCTAATGTGCTTTAGATGATACAGACCCTACTTTCTTTTGTTCTTTTGATGGCTCTTAATGGCTAAGACACTGCGCTTGGGTTGTCTTACCAGGAAATCATCGAACCAGCATTCGAGCATTGAACAACAGACAATTACATAGTAGGTGCGAGTTGTACCGAAACTCAAATTTTCAGGTTGTCCGTTGATTACTCAATTACATAACGCAAGCGCGAGTGTCTTAACCACAACACGAAATTGTTGCAATTGACATTCTTCTGTGTGGGGAAATGGGGGGAGAGTCGAACAAAATAAAACTAATTTTGATGAAAATGCTGTATATTGAACTAAATTCGTCCATGTCACTTTGTTTTCTCACGCTTAAGTTAATACAAATTATATTTTTGCAGAATGTTCTGCAATTGGGCTGAACAATATAGTAAGTGGGCACACCACTCCATGCAACTTACATGTATGCTGCGGCAGGAGAAACATTAAAACATTGACGAAATGAGTTATATATACGCACGGATGCGGTGACACGTCCCACCCCAAAACTTTGGTAAAAATATTCAACAGTTTCAAGCCTATACACACCATCAGTTGGAGATTTCGCATCGAAAATAGGTTGCAAATGATTTCATAGTTTAATATTTCAACCACTATTTATAGTGGTGTGAAATTGGTCGTGACTAGTTGGAAATTCCTAACCTTACAGTTGGGGCTCATTTAGCGATTAGAAATTTCCAACAGGTGGATAGAGGGTGCAAATAGAATTTCCCAAATTAAGGAAATTATAAGGAGGTGCAGTTATAAATTCCAAGTATTACTCTTCAGCGGAGACCTTCTAGACACATCCCTGTAAATACGTTTTAAATATAACTTTGCTCACCGCAATTCTGATATAGATGGGTCAGCTCTCTTATCTTCATATATTTGTTCCAGCCACTATCGCATAATTGGGCGTTTTACTGTTGACCGTCCATGAATTTACTTTCGACAGAATGACTTGTACACTGGCGAGTTCAAATTAATCCCGTTGCAACAAATTTAATTAATCGTCCCGTTATCACTGGTGTTATATATACATCGTCTAAATTGGATAGATCAATAGATCATCTCACTCGTGTCTTCATAATTAAGACGGCCGGTATGCGTCTTGTTTGGGAGTGATAAAATCTACTCTAATAGAGTTTATCACTCCCAAAACAAGACACATGCCGGCCGTCTTAATTATGAAGACACTCGTTGAGATGATCTATCCAATACATACTTATTATTGATTTAATCTCGGTGGATACCCTGGTATTTAAATGTGGTATGACATATAGAAAGCACTCTCCTCTTTCGTTGTCATGCCATATCTAAGACATCATAAAACTCTTTATATTTGCAGGGAAGCTTCTAGCAGATTTCAAGTTCATGAAGAACACATCGCTGTCTGGTATGACTGGAGTGTTGCTGTCTCAACAAAGTATAGACCAGTGTGCTGATTCATGCGTCAGTGAGGAAGACACAGTATGCACAAGCTTCGACTTCTGCGCCAAAAGTTTTACATGCCAGATATATTTCGAGGTCCCATCATCAAAAGTTCAAACAAAATTGGTGACTAGTTCCTGTGATCATTATCAGAGTAAGTAGGGCTGGACGATATTAACGAAAATAAAAACCGCGAGTTTTGGAAATTAAAACCGCGGTTAACGATATAATCGCGGTTTTTTAAAACATCAGATACTAGTAACTTAAACAGTTTCTCACTGTTCGCTAGAATCACATCATTGTCATTAATTTTGACAAGTTGACGTCAATAATAACATACACAACCTTTCAAATAGTGACAACCTCATGCTCGATCGATATTCGGAATGAAAAGTAAATTCACCGGTTAAATTCCGCTATTCGGACAATTTCTTTCCGGTGATTTGACAAATTCTGGTATATACCGATAATTAATAAAACCATTATCTAGTCTATGCCAAAACTAAAAGTGTTCTATACTATATAGTATCCTTTTCTAACTCGGTATATTCAACTATGTTGAGCAAATACATATGTTGTTCCCGATGACACTTGCGTCGCTTGACAAATGGAATATGGTTTACCGTCAAGACATATTTTAGCGAAGTCCACACACACACGTAGTACATAACTTTTGGAATTCGGCCATGCAAGGACACCATGTATTTTGGGCGGGTTTGAAGCCCTAATTCTATAATATTGGTTTTAACCAATCGCCGTGAGTGGTTTCTTCTAGACGAGAAGGGGGCGGTATCTTCGCTCATTTACTATTTTGATTGACGGTGCATGTGCATCATTGTACTGAAGGAAGAGGCGTGGCAAAACTGACATTCATATTGATCTATCACCCGATCAGTCTTCAATCATTTGGTGAATTCTCTTGTAATAAAAAGTACGCAGGGAAGTCGGAGGGTTTGTGTAATATTGTGAGCGAAAGGGGGACGTATTCGGGGTTTTTATATCCCCCTAATTTCGTTAGTCGTCCTAAACGTTGTTTACTATGATTATTGAATATTGAAAAAGTCAGGACACGGGGATTTAGTTGGAATTTAAAACTTAAATAACTCGATTTAGGCTTGAGTTAAACTATTTGTTTGTATACGCTTATGATGGTCTGGCACCCTCTATTGCCGACGATATTACGATTATTTTAGTTTAGACGATATTACTGACGATATTGAAATATTAACCGGGTATTGACGATTAATCGGGAAACCGCCCAGCACTAAGAGTAAGTCTGTATCTTTATTTACAGGTCCTATATTTATATGGATGGTTCATGGTTTGTCCACAAGCCTGAATTTAGTGTGCCTGTCATTTGCAGAATGAGGTCGCCAGACATAATGACATATTTTGTAAAAGGACCAATTTTGTCAATGGGGAGGTTTAGATTGTAAAACAGCAAAACTTCAAACTTCGGTTGCTAATAATTAATGACTGTTAGCTGATTCATTTAACCCTTTCAGTGCCAAGTCCGCATTTTGTATCAAACCATATTTCCTTGATCATTTTTCAAGAGCTCTTTCCATCAATATATCACATTATTATAATTAATAAATTTGAAAAATGATCAAGCAAATATGGGTTATACTAAATGCGGACTTGGCACTGAAAGGGTTAAATTGCCAGACGTTCTCATTATGTCGAAACTTGTGACTTATAACTTATGTATCAAGAGCGATAACCCTATTAGAGGTACTCAATCTGATTAAGAGCCCCTCAATTACTATTTATTTGGCTTCGGGGGGGGGGGGCAATTAATCGATTCTGATAACTGAAGCGGCATTTAAAAAAAATTGTTGTTGTTGGAATCTGATGATATGGGGACCATCGAATCGTATTGAATACCTTTAAAGCATCTTGTCGTACATATCAAAATTTATGATCAGTTTACATGTACCGCTATACTTAAAGTAATTGACCACCAATAACGTGGTCTCACCCCGTTAATACCGCGGTACTGATACCGCTTGTTAATGCGAACAAGTATGTGGGAGTAAATACCTCCCCTCAAAGAGTTCCATGAAAATCACCGCGGTATTCAAAAAAATTAATGCAGTGCCCGCTAAAAGACTGTGGTATCATTATCGCCCAATACCGTAACTCCACCGCCGTGACCATCTCGATACCGTTACCGTTTATTGCCGGTATCACCGCGGTCATGACCGGGGTATCACCCCGTTTTTCTGGTCAATTACTTTGAGAATAGCGGTATAACTTAAGGTTTATAACGTAACATTTTGTCCTCATAGAATTGTGGTGAATTATGTGCGGATGTCAAAATTAGGTGCATAAAGAGTTTTATATGCAGAAGTGACTGGCTCAGTCGCAGATTGGCAGAAAATGTCTGCTTATAATTATTTGATTGGCAACTGTGGAAAGATCAATTGGCTGACCATTATTTGCTGCCAGCATGAGTTTTGGAGATCTTGGAACCCTTATTAACAAAACCATGCAAGCTTGCATGACCAATTCGGTGTTTAACCATTTCAGTGCCAAGTCCGATTTTTGTATCACATTATTATAATCAATAAATTTGAAAGATTATCAAGGAAATATGGGTTGATACAAAAATCAGACTTGGCACTGAAAGGGTTAAAACGGCATGAGTAATCTTTTTCAGGAACTTATTTCCCAAAGCTGAATTTGAACACTACAAACAGCTCTACCTCATACAACCCTCAAAAGTACACTCAGACAAAAACAGTTACAAAGAACGACCCAGGTCAGTATAGCTATGATGTGTTTTATTGTGATATGACACGCATGGCCTAATTAGAAGTTGACACATCACTGAACAAGATTTAGTAAGCTATGTAAATATTAAATGATAAAAGCTAATACTCTTTCTAAACGTAGCTATTTTCACCAATGTTATTCTCATATTGTAATGCCCTAAATAATCGACTCCTTAACCACAGCAGAATTATGGGTAATTTTTCAGGATTTAGTCGGAAATATGGCGTGTTGCCATTCATCAGAAAGCTCTCACTCGTATTTCCGACTAAATCCTGAAATATTACCCATAATTCTGCTGTGTTTAAGGAGTCAATTATTTAGGGCATTACGGCAACAAACATCGTCATCAATATTTGTAGGATACTTGCAATGCAATATTTACCCAGCTCAGATGTCATGTTTAAGAAATAAATACACGGCACAGTGACATGTATAGTAGATTTTTCCGACAAAGAAACTGATCAGTTTTTGTCGTCAAATTTTGCTATACACATCAATGTGTCATGTATGTATTTCTTGTAATTGTAATTGGACTGTATAACAATCAGTTCTGATTAAAATCATACTCAAACACTCTGTGCACTGACTCTGACGAAATTGGCTATTTGTTACATTACCGTCGCTATAAAGAACTTCCACATGCTACCCCTGCAGTATGATGTCACCACCCTGGGGGGGGGGCGAATTTTTTTTACGAGACGTGAGGTAGGGGGGGGGGGGGGTGGGTGGGTACCCGAGGCCGGAAACAGTTTTTGACCACTTTTTTTTCATTGACATATTTTCAACTGTTTTAAACATATTTGTTTATATGTTGTGGCTTGTTGCAATATGAGAAGCACTAATACATTCAATATTGATATAATTACCCCCATAAGTTGATATAAAATGGAAAAATAGTGAATATTGTGGGGGTGGGTCCCAAAATTTTCATTGAATTTTTTGCGCGCAATTTTTTTTTATTGTGTCTGTTTCAGCTTGCTTGGCAGTTTTTATATTGAAAATTGTCTAGTTCACGGTGTAGTTCAATAAAAAAATACTTCAGATAGCTCTAGGGTAGGGTGAACTTAATGCAGCCTGACAATATCAGCTAACAACTCATGACAGAATATTACAATAATTCTTATACTTCATGACAGTCTCTTTACTCATACAGTTAGCTGATGCATGAGTGTAATGTATGAAATAATGTATCAGAATAATGTATAGTTAATAATATATAGTAGACACAGGTAGACATATAATAGTAAATCAAGAGTACAGCCGGTATACTGTAAACAGAAGACCAAATTGGAGTTATCTTCCCTACACCAACACAATGACGTTACTCTTACTGTGACCTCGTCTCCACGGTCACGTCACTAAAGTGCACATCCGTGTATATGGATTTCGCACTAAATTGACCATCCGCATTCAAACTCAAAGGGTTAAACATTATTTTAGGCCTAGCCAATCCTAAGTCGTAATGCGAGGTCGGGTCGGTGGTCATGCAGGCATACATAAAAGCTAATTCGTACACTGGTTCATATGCACATTTTCCTTTTTGGTATTACTATAGGCTCTAGGCCTACTAGTTGATGCTGGTTGATGTCTGAAAAAAAGTTAAATTTAATTTTGTGTAATTGTTTATTCTATTATAGGCCCTAACACTGGCCCTAGTTATTTTTTTTTGTCATTCCAGGGGATTCAACATATTTTTCATCTACTCGCACAGATGAATAGGCTGGGTTATAAATTTACCAATATAATCACATCATATTCTACCTTTGTTCGATTGCTTAGAGTTCAATTTTGCACATGTTTGTAACAGGAAGTCAGCTGAGGAAGTAACATTTAATTTGGTCTTTCAAAGAAGGGACCAATATAGAGCGGTTGGTCGTTACAGAGGGGACCAATATAAAGTTTTGGGGTTTTGGGGGGTGGTTGTCTAAAATTTTATGAAAAAAAATGCAAGAAAGGGTGGGTGGGTGTAAAAAAATGGCAATGTTAAAAAAAACACCCCCACGTCTCGCAACTTTTTTACGCCCCCCCCCCCCCCCCCCCCCTGCACCACCCACATTTTTCTTTAAAGATAGTTTTGATTGAAATAAGGTACTTTTGGTTTTGTCTCAGGGAATGACTTTCGTTTTCCCAAAACTGATGCTACGCATTCTCTCAGAATATATTCTCGGCCTTGTGACATATGTTTACCTGCGATTAATCACGTTTCTTTGTTTCACTTCAAAATCACTATTTTTTGCTATATTGGGCCGCCCGGGGTTCTGTATCTGTATCTGTATGTAGTTCGGTGTAGTAGCCTTGATTTGGCTGTAGGTGCACCGTTGGACGACTTAATTTGCTGTTAATGTTGGTATCGATGTTGAATCACATGCGCTGTCCGTATCCTCCAGGTGGTTCCATTCGATGATTGTTTTCACAAAGAATGAGTTCTTATATTGAGCTGTATTTGTCCTTATTATTTCGTAAGAAATCGAGTTAGTACACTCGTGCGACTCAATAATGTTTAATTGTTGTTTCAAATCCTGGGAATTTTTTGGCAGTGATTTTTCGTTTGTCCTTGCTCCTTGGTGTTAATAGGTCATGTGTTATGTGTATGTATAGCCGGAACCAACCCCTCTACTATCTTCCTAAACAGTGTCATCCTTTTCTCTTCTCTTCTTATCTTCATTGGTGTCAGTCCTTCCATTTCCATCATTTCGGTAACTGCACCCTTTTCTCTGTTCTTGTAATTGCTGGTGATGAATCTTGCAGCTTTTTTCTGTACTCTTTCGATGTTGTCTATGTCCTTCTGCAAGTATGGATCCCATGGATCTTACCATGGACTCGTACGCCAGCTTCTTGTGATTTTTATCGGCTTTGCTGATGTTTCTTTTAAGGAATCCCAGGGTGCTGTTGGCTCTTTTGACAATTTTATTTATATGGGATGACCAGGTTAGATTGTTGGTAAAAGTCAGTCCTAGATATGGTGTTTCATCTACTGACTGAAGGATGTGATTGTCTAGCTGGTACATGTGGGTTGATTTGCCCTTTGTAGACATGATGTAGCATTTTTTTGCGTTGAAGCGCATCCCCCATTGGTCAGCCCATATTTCTAGCGAGGAGAGGTCTTTCTGTTGTGCATGGTGGTCTGACTGGTCTCTGATTTCTCTATAGAGGAGGCAATCGTCTGCAAATAATTTGACCTCTGAGGTTACGGCTTTCGGTAGGTCGTTCACATGGCAAAGGAATAGTAATGGTCCCAGTACCGTTCCCTGTGGTACTCCGGACTCCACTGGTACGTTTTGTGACGCTTCTCCTTCGAGTACCACTCTCATCTCTCTTTTTGTGAGGAAATTTTCCAGCCATTTGTGTGTTGTGCCATTTATGCCATAGTTCTGCAGCTTGTATAGGAGGCCCTTGTGTGGCACTGTATCGAAGGCCTTTGAGAAGTCAAGGATGGCTATATCTGTTTGTTTGTTTTTGTCCAGGTTTTGTAGGAGATCCTCTGTGACATTGACTAGCTGTGTGACGCATGAGTGGCCAGATCTGAAACCGTGGTTTTTGTCGGTCAGTATTTTGTGTTCATCCAGGTGGTCTCTGATGTGCCTGCAGATGATGTGTTCTAGAATTTTGCAGGGTACTGATGTTAGTGAGACAGGGCGGTAGTTCTCTGGGTTGTGCACGTCACCTTTTTAGTAGATGGGAGATATATTTGCACTGCGCCAGTCAGTTGGGAGTTCTCCTGTGTCCAGTTATAGCTGGAAGATGGCTGTTAGAGCAGGAGCTATGTGGTTAGCGCAAATCTTGAGAACTTGGTTTGGTATACCGTCTGGGCCTGGGGCTTTAGATGTTTTTATATCTTTTAGGAGTTTGTATACACCTTCCTCTTTGATGTTGATATCTGCAATGTCTGGTATACTGCTTGATGGTTTTGCAGTCGGTGTATTCTTTAGATCTTTGGTGAATACTGATTGAAACTGTTTATTCAATAATGCTGCTTTCTCTGCGCTGTTGTCCGTGAGTGTGGTACCCTTTTTGAGAGGTGGTATCCCAGTGGTGTCTCTCTTCTTGGACTTCAAGAATTTCCAGAATGGTTTGCTGTTCTTTTTCTCCGAGCTTTACTGGAATCGTGCTGGCTGAAGAATTCCCCTAGTCTTTGTGGTTCCATGTGACTATCGCCTGATTGGTTACATCGCTTTCCTGATGATGTTGTGATTGGCTGGCTGGTAGTAATGGAACCCCTACCCAATTTTGTCAGACTCAGTACACGTTTGAGTATGATTTTAAACTTTAAAAGTTTGAGCCATTGCTATGGCTTGGTGTCCGTGTGTGTGTTTGCGTGGAGACATCCATCAACAATTTTCATTAGCATGGGCTACAGGTCGTACCTTTGGTTTGATCATAATGAAATTTATCATGGCTGTTGACATTGACATGTAGATGGGAATGAGTCATTTTGGGGTCAGTCGACCAAAAAACATGGCCGTCAGTAGCCATTTTAGATTTCAAAATTCAATCCATTAGCACAGGCTACAGGCCGCACTGTTTGTCTGATCATCATGAAATTTGTCATGGATGTTAAAATTGCCATGTAGATGGGAACAAGTCATTTTGGGGTCATTTGGCGAAAATACATGGCCGCTGGCAGCCATATTGGATTTTACTCTTTGCATGACTGAATCCTTTGGCATGGGCTACAGGTCGTACCTTTGGTTTGATCATCATGAAATTTGTCATGGATGTTAACATTGACATGTAGATAGGAACGAATCATTTTGGGGTCATTTAGCCTTAAAAAATGGCAGCTATCTTGGATTTTACCCTTTGCATGACTAAATCCTTTGGCATGGGCTAACAATTCGTACCGGTGGAAAGCAAATACAAGTGTAGAAGGATTCATATTCATTGGTAGGAAATATTCAGATAATAAGTTTTAAAAAATGACCAATGGTCGTTAGTTGAACTTATTATCTGAACTTTCCGAGGGGAAGTGCGTGTAAATGAGTGTTTATTACAGATAGGGTTAAGCTATGTAATATTGTTCATAGTATCAATGTTTTCTTTATAAAAATTTTGCTTTCAATAGGTGTTATCGCTGGAGTGGCTATTGGAATGCTCTTCCCCGGAATCGTCCTTGGAGCAATAATTCTTCATTTCGTCAGAGCATATAAAGCGAAGAAAGATGATGAAATGACTATGAATATTATGAATAATTAAAAATCTTAGTCACCTATTCATGATATGTCCACAGCTACATCAGTTCGGACACATCCTGGATTCAACTGTTATAAATAAAAATTACTATGCATGGTCTTGATTAGTCACAAATGTATGGGATAAAGATATCCCGTCAAAATTTCCGTGATGCCTGTAATGGTAGAGGTTGCTTCAAGTCGAAAAGGAAGAATATGACACAAGACCTGACCAAACTGTGAAGTTCCCCCGATAATACATATACTTAATTATAAATGCATCACCTTGACATACCATTTACCTTCCTTTTCCAAAAAGGAGACATTTAACGAGCCTTTTTCTCAATCAGGCGAACAACCTGTTCCGGTCTGTTCGATCGAGTTCCGGGCATACCGCACAGTATCGAGGGGAAAATATGCCCGGAACTCGATCGGACAGACCTGAAAAATGGCCGCAATACTTCGCGAGTCGTTCGTCTGATCATGAAAAAGGCTCGTTAAATGTCTCTTTTTTGGAAAAGGAGGGTAAATTGTATGTCAAAGTGACGCAACTAGCGACCTCCTAGCAGAGCTTTCATGCAAAAATTCATCCATTCATTCAAGTTATTTGTATTTGACTCAGAAAAATCCTAGTAAATGCTCAAATGTCCTTTGGGACATAAGATCAATCAAGGACACATGAACCATATTCTGTATTTATCATTGTTACGTGCGCTCGCGCAACAGTATGGCGATCAGTCAGATTCGTAGGTACGTACGTTGGTGTTACCCTACCGATTCACTTATGAACTACTACCAGCTCACGGAAGAATATCTTATACTTTATATAGTAACAAACTGCCAATTGCTTAATCAAGTTATAGATTTCACCAACTGAACATTTAAAAATTATATTTGAGTGCGTTTTTGAGCGCATCCTTAAAGTTGTTGCACGAAAATACGTTGTGTATGTTGACGTTTCTAAGGACGCTGTCACTAACAACGGAAACCAGCATGGTCCGTTCTAATGATGCTCCATAACGTTATTACGACCCAGTGACGTCACTCACGAACTGCTGGAGGTTAACTGCTCCAAATTCTTGTAACCTTTCTTCCTTGCATATTTTAAGTTTATCTGTCTAGCAGAGGATGCTTTATCTGTCTAGTAGACGGATAGAGGCGTGGTTTATCTGATGGGCTTTATCTGTATAGTAGACAGGGGTAGGAGGTGGATAAATAGGGGTATTCCTTATTCCTTACATCATATAAATAGGGGTATTCCTTATTCCTTCCCCTTCTGTTTTGTTGTTCCCATAGTGTTCCCATGGAATATGCATTTTTTACTGCCATGATAATAATCCAGTTATACTTCCCTTACATATATCAATGTGATTATAATTTATTATATACTCATAAAATTATTGAAGATTGTAATTGTAATTTGCTAACATTAAATTAAATTAAATTAAATAAATTAAGTAAAATACAGTGAAATTATTTTTTATTACATTTTTGCGCACGTTGGCATCTCTGCATTCTAGTTAAGCTTGTATATGGCTGTGAATGATTTTTATATACTTTGTGCAATAAATTAATATATTTTTCAAATATTTGTTCTTTCTGTATCAATATAAACCCTTTCACAGGCAGAATGACATTTATGTCGTCATATAGTTGGCAGGTCAAACAACATATATGTTGTTTTCAATAGTTTCATGATAGCAACATATCTGTGCAGGGCTGACGGTCTAGAAAATCCAGGAGGGCTATTAACCCTTTACCCAACAAACCGGCCAAAAACGGCCAAATAAAGCTGCAACAGCCTAAATTATCTTGGGTCTGTCTCAATAAAACCATACAAATATGGATATCATTGGAACCGGCTCGTTGACCACATTGTGATGGTTACAGTTATGCCCTGTGCCAATGCATTCTCTTATATATGCGAGTCGACCATAGGTCGCCTCGCATATATAAGAGAATGCATTGGCCTAAAAAAAATCTTTTTTTAACACTTTTTACCATTTTTTCTTACATTCTTTAACAATTTTATAATTTTTAATGTGTTAAGCCAATGCATTCTCTTATATATGCGAGGCGACCTATGGTCGACTCGCATATATAAGAGAATGCATTGGCACAGGGCCGTTCTGTTGGGTAAAGGGTTAATATATAGCCCTCAACTTTTACAGTTATGATTTATTTTATCTGAGTTACTACTGCCCTAAGTTTGTCTATTGATGTTGTTTAACTTCATCTAAATTAATTTTGTTATGCGGAAACAAAATGTCCAGAGTTGTGACTGTCAACTCCACAGTATGATATGGTGAATATTCAATTATGATTTATATGTTATGATAATTAATATGAACCACAGAAAAAATGTAAGAGTGTTTGTACTCAACAATTTGTCAGTCGGTGTCCAACCCATGCAACGAAATTGGGTGAGTACACAATGAAGTAGCATATTAAATCCAGTATATTTAAACTTGAATACTGTTACAAATGACTGCATTATTTATCAGAGTAATCCATATTCCATCACCGATTACAAGTTGGTATGACCGCTTTCGCAGATTGCTGCTACTAGCAGTAAAGTCACTCTGTATAGATTTACTGGGTGTTTGCAATTGGGGACATAGAGAACAGATTCTCAACTTTAATAAGTGAGCAACATTGTAAACAAGAATAATCACCACAGTGAATGATAACTTGGAGACATTAGCTCATTATATTAAAAGATTGTCAATCGAAGCGGGAAAATGAAAATTTCAGTTATATACAATTTTCACTGATGGGAACCGAAAGGTTGATCTCAATCGAGACGGTGACATTTGGTTCTCACTATCAACAAACATATGTTGATTTTATCCTGTGAAATATATTGTAAGCTCAATCTTATGAAGAAAAGTAATTTATTTTGTTCTTATAATGTGTCGATAAAAAAATCTGATTAACAGAACAGTTCATTCCCGAATTTAATGATTTCGCCATAATGCCAATTTGGCATTACTATCAGCTGCCGAAGTCACTGTACAATATAATTCTTTGTGATTGAGAGGCAGTGTTTTTCTCATAAAACACAATAAAAAGCAGCCGGCCAGCCTGCCTTGAGATTTCCAGGCCTGTTTGCGCATAACGTTGAAAAATTAGCCTACTAACTGAAAAGCATCTGTAGATATGTGTAGATGGAGGTTTACAGTGTTAATAGTTTATGTGATAACACTTTTTATTACACGCTTGATCCTAGAAGTACAGTGTTATTGCTGTTCCATACTTATAAATTTGTATGGAACGTTCAATACGCATCTAAGAGATGTCCGCCTCAACCATGAAACCGGAACTATAAAACAAAAGCGTCATCACATGACAAAACAAGTACTGCATGTGCCTAAATAAACCTTGTAAGCCTGTAATATTTAATGCATGGATTCTAGGATGTGTGATGTGTAATAAACACAGAACAACACGTGTGTTAATGGATTTGTTGATACAGCACTTTTGTCATCACGGAAGGGTAGAACTCAAGGCAGCCCCTATCGTTCTATCCTTGCGTGCTAACACCCATGTCGTATCAACAAATCCATTAACACCTGTGTCATTCTGTGTATTAATCGCACTTTCACTGTTTTAAAGGTACTCAATCTGATCAGACGCTCCTAAATTACTATTTCTTTGGCTTTGGGGGTAAAAAATATTTTATTCAAGTCGAGGATCTCTAAAATCAAGTGGTAATAATAACCACTTGATTTTAGAGTTATCAATGTTCATCTGCAATTTGTCCGTTTGACCACATATTTTCTGGGCCACATCTAGAGAAATTAATAAACTTCAAAAATCAATATCTGATCACTTTGAGCTTTGATGGGTGGGTTCCTCAACTCAAATCAAATATTTTTTACCTCCGAAGCTAAAGAAATAGTAATTTATGAGCGTCTGATCGGATTGAGTACCTTTAATGTGCACATGCAATGTATGTAGGACCACTAGATGACAAGATATCCAGAATAATTTTTATTACTGTAATTAAAATACTCAATATTTTTGCAAATATATTCACACTAGCAGGTGACCCGACTTCGTCCGGGCTTTGACCTTGAATTGATCATTTTGAAGGTCAAGGTCAGGTCGGGGTCACAATTTGACTGGTCCATGAGAGTTCCCGGACAAAAGTGGCCCTAGGTAGCAAGTTTGGACTCCATCGGTAGGGCCGTTTTCGAGTCTATAACGGACACACACATACATATATATAATTTGTGGGTACCTGTTTCAAGGTGAAGGTCACCTCGGGCGGAAAAACTGACCCGATGAAAATCTCCCCCATTCCTAGGAACCCCTAAGTACGAACACAGACCTAAGGATCACATAACACGCTCATGTCTGGACACAGACACAACACGCTCATGTCTGGACACAGACACGCTCTTTATCAACGACACTGCGGATACGAACGCTCTTTAACTATCACGCGATTAACCCCCACAATTCCAAGACGGCGGCAGTGGGAATGGAGAATGAGTGCTCGGAGCTTCTCAAAAGCAATGCGACGACACTTCATCTGGGTTTTTACCCTTAAGATAGGAAGTTTGGTCGAAATCCGTCCGGCAGTTTTCCCGGCCATAGCTAACAAACAAACAGACAGACAGAAGTCCCAAAATATATATTAGACTAGCCGATGAGCCCGACGTTGTCCGGGCTATTCAAAAACCAAATTTCAAGTCGATAGCTCTACCCAGCCCGACGTTGTCCGGGCTATTCAAAAACTAAATTTCAAGTCGATAGCTCTACCCGTTTCCTAGATCTGGTCTGCGCATGCGCGAAGCTGGGCGTCGCACGGGCTCGGCGACCCGATAAAATTCGTATCCGGGGCAAGATACATTCACATACCAAATTTCAAGTCGATAGCTCCAACCGTTTCCGAGATAAACCAAATTTCAAGTCGATAGCTCCACCCGTTTCCGAGATCTGGTCTGCGCATGCGCTGAGCTGGCGTCGCACGGGCTCGGCGACCCGATAAAATTCGTATCCGGGGCAAGATACATTCACATACCAAATTTCAAGTCGATAGCTCCACCCGTTTCCGAGATCTCGTCTGCGCATGCGCGAAGCTGGTGTCGCACGGGCTCGGCGACCCGATAAAATTTGTATCCGGGGCAAGATACATTCACATAGCAAATTTCAAGTCGATAGCTCAACCCGTTTCCGAGATCTCGTCTGCGCATGCGCGAAGCGGGCACCGCGCGGGCTCGCCAATACGACAACGTCGACCGCCTGGTCAAACTACACACACGTACCAAGTTTCGTCCCGATCGGTCGAGAATCGTAGATTTGTATCAATGACAGACAAACATACAGACAGACAAACAGAGGGTCATCAAAATATATATGAGATTGTATGTGGGATAATGACCCGCCAAAGGTTAAGAAGTATTTAGGGCCTGTAACATGTTATGGTATGCCATCATACTGCCATCCCTGCATACACCTGATATACATCATAGTGCTATTAAGTAGTAAGCGCCTTCCAGTGTTCACAAGTCATTGGTGTAAGTATTGACTTGTCCATTTTTACGAGTTTCAATCATAAATATAGTGGTGATGTTCAGGGATACATGTTTTCAGATGTATCCTGGGGAAACTGATGGAATTATTTGAAACATATTCAAATTATCTAATTTCCAACGATAAATACAGGTATTACTTATGGAACTTCAATTAATATTTTTTTTAATTTCAGACTAATAAGAAATTTGACTTTGAAATCACTAAATTTCCATAACTATTCCAAACAAGAGGACTGCCATGCTGGCATAATATGCCTGTTGGCTTGTTTCAAATTGCATTTCAAAAAGGATATATAGCCAAAAATGATAAAAATTAACAAAATTTAAAGTCAAACAGAGAATCATTGGACAAATTGATTCAAGCACAGCTTGTATTTTGGGCCAACCATAATTTCCAAGTGATTTCATTTAGCTAACATTAACTGTAGTTGTCATCCGGTGGGGGGGGGGGGGATATATAAAATTTCAAAGTTGAAAAAGGTCCATACTTCAGGTATAAATTGGCGGATGGAACACAAAATCGAACTAGATCCATATGTTATGGATGTAAACCTGCATTCAACATTTCGTTCCGTTAACTGAAGTTATCATCTGGGGAAAAAAATTAAGCCCAAATTTCAACAAAGGTCGGTGGACCCCAAAATCAAACTTAACCTTTATTTTGTGGAGTGAACATACATAAGAAATTTCATTCCATTTAGTTCAGTAGAAGTAAAGTTATCGAGAAACAAAAATTTAAAGGACATAATGTCGTCTACACTTTTGAATCTAATTTTTTAGTACCTGGCAGCATTTGGGGAGGGGGTCTTAGTCTGGTTACTACATCATTGTTTGTTCCTGATGTCTGCCCTCTGACAATGAAATGAAGAACTCATGTTTTAACTCATGTTTTAATTAAAATATATAAATTTATTGAATAGAATATTTATAAAGCAACTGATTTTTCTCCCTAACCATATCACAAAGAATGTGTTATATACAGAAAAACAGTCAAATAGATTTCACAAAAACAGATTTCATTTTAGTGTACAGAAAAAACATTTGAATACTTATTCAAAACATATTTTTAATTTTAGTGACAAACAAGAAAATTTAGGAAATTCAACATATTAATTAAAAGTGCATTAAACAAAATAACAAAAGGTGAAGAACGCCCAACAATAATATAAATTACACGCTTTGTCGCAGAAAATTACGGAAATTGTTTTCACAACATAGTAATGTCATTATTGAAGGCCGACTTGATTTTCGATTTACCAGATAACATTAAATACAACATATTCCACAGTATATACCATTCAAAAGAGGAAGCTCCAAAACATTGTATTTTCATCTGGTCCGGTCGAATAAACTGGGAACATGTTTTGTACCGAGGTTTGTTATGTGCTTAATTTTGATCCGGACTGTACTGTAAAGTCTATTATTCTCAATGGAAGGGGAATAACTCTTATCTCTTAGTTTGAATTATGATGCATTCTGGGTTGATAATTGGGGAAGTCTTGGAATAAATCTTAGAATCTCTATCACTTGGTGAACACTCCTAGGCCACAGGTGTTCCGTATTCTACAACTACAGTAATGCTCTTCGGCTCATGATAAATGACGATAAGACTGAATTCATAATCATTGGCTCTCGACAACAACTTCAGAAAGTCAACATCAGTTCAATTCATGTGGGAGACGCCGACATACCAACAAAGGACACTGTTCGCAACCTGGGATCATATTTTGACACAAACATGACAATGGATAACCATATCTCTAATATGTGTAAGAAGGCGTTCAGAGGTTTATACAAAATCCGACAAATTAGACAATACCTCGATGTAGACTCAACTAAGACATTGGTCCATGCTTTTGTCACGTCACACTTAGATTACTGTAATTCTTTACTGTATGGACTACCGGATTACCAGTGTGATCGCCTGCAAAAAGTGCTAAATGCTGCGGCGCGAGTTGTATCATACACTCCTCGGCATGAACATATAACTCCAGTTCTCAAGCAATTACACTGGCTGCCAGTGGAGTATCGAATCATGTTCAAAATTATTTTGCTTGTATTCAAATCTCGTAATAACATGTCACCATTGTATATACAGGATATGATCAAAGACAGAAATGTGTGTACATATGGATTACGATCTGATAGTAGTATGCTTTTGTACATTCCTTTCAACAAACAGAAAACGTTTGGCGATAGGGCATTTTCATTTCCAGGTCCACATCTTTGGAATAGCATTCCACCTCACTTAAAAATATTCACTGATTTAAATAAGTTTGAGACCGGCCTCAAAACATATCTCTTTGATGTAGCATTTAATTCCTAGATATATGTGCATGTACATGTATTATGCTGATTAGGCAATGAGCTCGATGTAATGTAAAGCGCCGTTGAATATGTACTCATAATATTGAGCGCTATACAAATTAATTATTGTATTGTATTATTGTATTCTGGTGGAATATATATAGTTTTGGTTCCTCTTCCAAATAGTATATAATATGGCATATGTTGTGTATAATCTTATCTGGGCATTCAAAGATTAAAGATGGATTATCTCTTTAAATAACAAATTTTAAATAGTTGCGTGGGTATAAAATAATAAATATGAACTGAAGACCCCTGTCCAGAAAAGCTATCAATTAATATTGATTTTATTTCGAATATTAAATTGGGACCGTTTATGTGTCTATTTTTAGAACAGACCATTCGGATGATACCATATTGCGATATAGAGCACCAGGCTGTTCATATGGCTACGCACCGAAAGTCAAATGTCCCAGATTGATTGTTTGTATTGTTTTGTTCCACAGATATAAGCGATAATGAGTATAATTAACATTTATAAATCACTAAATTTCCATAACTATTCCAAACAAGAGGACTGCCATGCTGGCATAATATGCCTGTTGGCTTGTTTCAAATTGCATTTCAAAAAGGATATATAGCCAAAAATGATTAAAATTAACAAAATTTAAAGTCAAACAGAGAATCATTGGACAAATTGATTCAAGCACAGCTTGTATTTTGGGCCAACCATAATTTCCAAGTGATTTCATTCAGCTAACATTAACTGTAGTTGTCATCCGGTGGGGGGGGGGGGGATATATAAAATTTCAAAGTTGAAAAAGGTCCATACTTCAGGTATAAATTGGCGGATGGAACACAAAATCGAACTAGATCCATATGTTATGGATGTAAACCTGCATTCAACATTTCGTTCTGTTAACTGAAGTTATCATCTGGGGAAAAAAATTAAGCCCAAATTTCAACAAAGGTCGGTGGACCCCAAAATCAAACTTAACCTTTATTTTGTGGAGTGAACATACATAAGAAATTTCATTCCATTTAGTTCAGTAGAAGTAAAGTTATCGAGAAACAAAAATTTAAAGGACATAATGTCGTCTACACTCTTGAATCTAATTTTTTAGCACCTGGCAGCATTTGGGGAGGGGTCTTAGTCTGGTTACTACATCATTGTTTGTTCCTGATGTCTGCCCTCTGACAATGAAATGAAGAACTCATGTTTTAACTCATGTTTTAATTAAAATATATAAATTTATTGAATAGAATATTTATAAAGCAACTGATTTTTCTCCCTAACCATATCACAAAGAATGTGTTATATACAGAAAAACAGTCAAATAGATTTCACAAAAACAGATTTCATTTTAGTGTACAGAAAAAACATTTGAATACTTATTCAAAACATATTTTTAATTTTAGTGACAAACAAGAAAATTTAGGAAATTCAACATATTAATTAAAAGTGCATTAAACAAAATAACAAAAGGTGAAGAACGCCCAACAATAATATAAATTACACGCTTTGTCGCAGAAAATTACGGAAATTGTTTTCACAACATAGTAATGTCATTATTGAAGGCCGACTTGATTTTCGATTTACCAGATAACATTAAATACAACATATTCCACAGTATATACCATTCAAAAGAGGAAGCTCCAAAACATTGTATTATCATCTGGTCCGGTCGAATAAACTGGGAACATGTTTTGTACCGAGGTTTGTTATGTGCTTAATTTTGATCCGGACTGTACTGTAAAGTCTATTATTCTCAATGGAAGGGGAATAACTCTTATCTCTTAGTTTGAATTATGATGCATTCTGGGTTGATAATTGGGGAAGTCTTGGAATAAATCTGAGAATCTCTATCACTTGGTGAACACTCCTAGGCCACAGGTGTTCCGTATTCTACAACTACAGTAATGCTCTTCGGCTCATGATAAATGACGATAAGACTGAATTCATAATCATTGGCTCTCGACAACAACTTCAGAAAGTCAACATCAGTTCAATTCATGTGGGAGACGCCGACATACCAACAAAGGACACTGTTCGCAACCTGGGATCGTATTTTGACACAAACATGACAATGGATAACCATATCTCTAATATGTGTAAGAAGGCGTTCAGAGGTTTATACAAAATCCGACAAATTAGACAATACCTCGATGTAGACTCAACTAAGACATTGGTCCATGCTTTTGTCACGTCACACTTAGATTACTGTAATTCTTTACTGTATGGACTACCGGATTACCAGTGTGATCGCCTGCAAAAAGTGCTAAATGCTGCGGCGCGAGTTGTATCATACACTCCTCGGCATGAACATATAACTCCAGTTCTCAAGCAATTACACTGGCTGCCAGTGGAGTATCGAAACATGTTCAAAATTATTTTGCTTGTATTCAAATCTCGTAATAACATGTCACCATTGTATATACAGGATATGATCAAAGACAGAAATGTGTGTACATATGGATTACGATCTGATAGTAGTATGCTTTTGTACATTCCTTTCAACAAACAGAAAACGTTTGGCGATAGGGCATTTTCATTTGCAGGTCCACATCTTTGGAATAGCATTCCACCTCACTTCAAAATATTCACTGATTTAAATAAGTTTAAGACCGGCCTCAAACCATATCTCTTTGATGTAGCATTTAATTCCTAGATATATGTGCATGTACATGTATTATGCTGATTAGGCAATGAGCTCGATGTAATGTAAAGCGCCGTTGAATATGTACTCATAATATTGAGCGCTATACAAATTAATTATTGTATTGTATTATTGTATTCTGGTGGAATATATATAGTTTTGGTTCCTCTTCCAAATGGTATATAATATGGCATATGTTGTGTATAATCTTATCTGGGCATTCAAAGATTAAAGATGGATTATCTCTTTAAATAACAAATTTTAAATAGTTGCGTGGGTATAAAATAATAAATATGAACTGAAGACCCCTGTCCAGAAAAGCTATCAATTAATATTGATTTTATTTCGAATATTAAATCGGGACCGTTTATGTGTCTATTTTTAGAACAGACCATTCGGATTATACCATATTGCGATATAGAGCACCAGGCTGTTCATATGGCTACGCACCGAAAGTCAAATGTCCCAGATTGATTGTTTGTATTGTTTTGTTCCACAGATATAAGCGATAATGAGTATAATTAACATTTATTTGTGACAAAATTGTACAATTAAATTTCTGGTCTCAGTAACCACTATTGTTCATTAGGTGAACAAACACACCTTTTTACACCATACAATATTCGAAATAAAATTAATATTAATCAATAGCATTTCCGGACAGGAGTCTTCGATTCAAATATAATATAATATTTTATATTCCAATAACTATATAATACATGTTTACAAAGAGATAATCCACCTTGAACCCTTTACCCAACAAAAACGGCCAAATAAAGCTTCAACAGCCTAAAATATCTTCGGTCTGTCTCAATAACACCATACAAATATGGATATCATTGGAACCGGTTCATTGACCACATTGTGATGGTTACAGTGATGCCCTGTGCCAATGCATTCTCTTATATAAATCACTAAATTTCCATAACTATTCCAAACAAGAGGACTGCCATGCTGGCATAATATGCCTGTTGGCTTGTTTCAAATTGCATTTCAAAAAGGATATATAGCCAAAAATGATTAAAATTAACAAAATTTAAAGTCAAACAGAGAATCATTGGACAAATTGATTCAAGCACAGCTTGTATTTTGGGCCAACCATAATTTCCAAGTGATTTCATTCAGCTAACATTAACTGTAGTTGTCATCCGGTGGGGGGGGGGGGGGGGATATATAAAATTTCAAAGTTGAAAAAGGTCCATACTTCAGGTATAAATTGGCGGATGGAACACAAAATCGAACTAGATCCATATGTTATGGATGTAAACCTGCATTCAACATTTCGTTCCGTTAACTGAAGTTATCATCTGGGGAAAAAAATTAAGCCCAAATTTCAACAAAGGTCGGTGGACCCCAAAATCAAACTTAACCTTTATTTTGTGGAGTGAACATACATAAGAAATTTCATTCCATTTAGTTCAGTAGAAGTAAAGTTATCGAGAAACAAAAATTTAAAGGACATAATGTCGTCTACACTCTTGAATCTAATTTTTTAGTACCTGGCAGCATTTGGGGAGGGGTCTTACAGTCTGGTTACTACATCATTGTTTGTTCCTGATGTCTGACAATGAAATGAAGAACTCATGTTTTAACTCATGTTTTAATTAAAATATATAAATTTATTGAATAGAATATTTATAAAGCAACTGATTTTTCTCCCTAACCATATCACAAAGAATGTTTTATATACAGAAAAACAGTCAAATAGATTTCACAAAAACAGATTTCATTTTAGTGTACAGAAAAAACATTTGAATACTTATTCAAAACATATTTTTAATTTTAGTGACAACAAGAAAATTTAGGAAATTCAACATATTAATTAAAAGTGCATTAAACAAAATAACAAAAGGTGAAGAACGCCCAACAATAATATAAATTACACGCTTTGTCGCAGAAAATTACGGAAATTGTTTTCACAACATAGTAATGTCATTATTGAAGGCCGACTTGATTTCCGATTTACCAGATAACATTAAATACAACATATTCCACAGTATATACCATTCAAAAGAGGAAGCTCCAAAACATTGTATTATCATCTGGTCCGGTCGAATAAACTGGGAACATGTTTTGTACCGAGGTTTGTTATGTGCTTAATTTTGATCCGGACTGTACTGTAAAGTCTATTATTCTCAATGGAAGGGGAATAAATCTTATCTCTTAGTTTGAATTATGATGCATTCTGGGTTGATAATTGGGGAAGTCTTGGAATAAATCTGAGAATCTCTATCACTTGGTGAACACTCCTAGGCCACAGGTGTTCCGTATTCTACAACTACAGTAATGCTCTTCGGCTCATGATAAATGACGATAAGACTGAATTCATAATCATTGGCTCTCGACAACAACTTCAGAAAGTCAACATCAGTTCAATTCATGTGGGAGACGCCGACATACCAACAAAGGACACTGTTCGCAACCTTGGATCGTATTTTGACACAAACATGACAATGGATAACCATATCTCTAATATGTGTAAGAAGGCGTTCAGAGGTTTATACAAAATCCGACAAATTAGACAATACCTCGATGTAGACTCAACTAAGACATTGGTCCATGCTTTTGTCACGTCACACTTAGATTACTGTAATTCTTTACTGTATGGACTACCGGATTACCAGTGTGATCGCCTGCAAAAAGTGCTAAATGCTGCGGCGCGAGTTGTATCATACACTCCTCGGCATGAACATATAACTCCAGTTCTCAAGCAATTACACTGGCTGCCAGTGGAGTATCGAATCATGTTCAAAATTATTTTGCTTGTATTCAAATCTCGTAATAACATGTCACCATTGTATATACAGGATATGATCAAAGACAGAAATGTGTGTACATATGGATTACGATCTGATAGTAGTATGCTTTTGTACATTCCTTTCAACAAACAGAAAACGTTTGGCGATAGGGCATTTTCATTTGCAGGTCCACATCTTTGGAATAGCATTCCACCTCACTTAAAAATATTCACTGATTTAAATAAGTTTAAGACCGGCCTCAAAACATATCTCTTTGATGTAGCATTTAATTCCTAGATATATGTGCATGTACATGTATTATGCTGATTAGGCAATGAGCTCGATGTAATGTAAAGCGCCGTTGAATATGTACTCATAATATTGAGCGCTATACAAATTAATTATTGTATTGTATTATTGTATTCTGGTGGAATATATATAGTTTTGGTTCCTCTTCCAAATAGTATATAATATGGCATATGTTGTGTATAATCTTATCTGGGCATTCAAAGATTAAAGATGGATTATCTCTTTAAATAACAAATTTTAAATAGTTGCGTGGGTATAAAATAATAAATATGAACTGAAGACCCCTGTCCAGAAAAGCTATCAATTAATATTGATTTTATTTCGAATATTAAATCGGGACCGTTTATGTGTCTATTTTTAGAACAGACCATTCGGATGATACCATATATCGATATAGAGCACCAGGCTGTTCCTATGGCTACGTACCGAACCTCAAGTGTCTAGATTGATTGTATTGTTTTGTTCCACAGATATAAGCGATAATGAGTATAATTAACATTTATTTGTGACAAAATTGTACAATTAAATATCTGGTCTCAGTAACCACTATTGTTCATTAGGTGAACAAACACACCTTTTTACACCATAAAATATTCGAAATAAAATTAATATTAATCAATAGCATTTCCGGACAGGAGTCTTCGATTCAAATATAATATTTTATATTCCAATAACTATATAATACATGTTTACAAAGAGATAATCCACCTTTAACCCTTTACCCAACAAAAACGGCCAAATAAAGCTTCAACAGCCTAAAATATCTTCGGTCTGTCTCAATAACACCATACAAATATGGATATCATTGGAACTGGTTCATTGACCACATTGTGATGGTTACAGTGATGCCCTTTTCCAATGCATTCTCTTATATATGCGAGTCGACCATAGGTCGCCTCGCATATATAAGAGAATGCATTGGCCTAAAAAAAATCTTTTTTGAACACTTTTTACCATTTTTTCTTACAACAATTTTATAATTTTTTCTTACATTTTTATCAGTTTTAATATGTTAAGCCAATGCATTCTCTTATATATGCGAGGCGACTTATGGTCGACTCGCATATATAAGAGAATGCATTGGCACAGGGTCGTTCTGTTGGGTAAAGGGTTAAGTGGGCCTTTATCCCATTCTTTACAAAATATTCAAGACAAGTAGTTGCATTTTCCAATTCTGAAAATAAAATTATTTGACGATCCCCTGAGGACTTTTATCAATAAGTATTGTTATGTGTTAGCCCTGACTGATGCCAGTAATATAAGGAGTTCTATGGTTTCATGTACATGCAGGTCAACATTTTTTGTTATGTCAAGGTTTAATGTTACAAAGTGACTTGGCAAAAATAGTTCAATGAATGTCGTCCTATGGCATCATGTACCATGTAGGTGTATTTGTATGTCAAAGTTTAGGCTATAAAGTGACAAATAGTTCAATGAATGAAGGACAAACTATCAAATGAACTCTGCATTAATGTTAAGGCAATGTGCAGCCAGAAAAACTTAATCATGGCTTTCTCAAAAACTATTTTGAGGCTGATCAGGTCAGATTTGGAACGGAAAGAGTTAAATTAACAGCTTTGGCAAAAATAAATTGAGGCAAATTTCAGAACCTGCCAATATTTTGTGCAAAATTTAAACAAATTGCTGCAAACATTGTCTTAGTGTCAAACTGTGCAAGTCTGCATTACAGCAAACATTCATTGTTGAATGCCAGACTACTGGGATAACAAGGACTATCTTGATAGTAAGTAATTTTAAACCAGACCCAAATGAAATCTGCCATGATAATTCACCCAAGTTCCAATTGTAAACTGAAAATACAGTAATGTCCGAAGTATATATGACCATTTAACCACAGCAGAATTATGGGAAATTGTTCAGGATTTAGTAGGGAAATATGGCTTGTTGCCATTCATTGGAAAGCTCTCACCGAGAGCTTACCGATGAATGGCAACAAGCCATATTTCTGACTAAATCCTGAACAATTTCCCATAATTCTGCTGTGGTTTAGGGGTCGATTATTTAGGACATTACTGTATGTGGAGAACATGCAACTATGCAGATCATAGACTTTTTAGCCGAGGAAATATTTCTGCCCTAGGCAGTTTTTTTTTAGCTTAGGCAAATTTCTACTAATTAACAGAGCTGAATCAATGTTAATTAGCATCTTAAAAAAATAATGACTAATCAATCAATCAAATAATGACTATCAAACATAATAAAAATAAATAAGCAGAAAAGTGGAAGCCAAGTTACTGTTGATGAGCATTTAAGAATGAGGTGTTATAACAAGCAGTGTTCTAATGGCTAGCGTGTGGGGATTATATTCTAGCATCTACAATGCCCTATATCCACTAAACCACTGATAAAATATCTAAAGGTCTCTATAGACTGTGAGTAGCATGTATGATTCACAAGTTTCCTTTGACGTAAAGCAGCTAGTGAAATCGGTAGGGATAATACTGGCTTATGTTGAAGTACAGTTGCCTTGCTCTTCTATAGGGAACTTTTAAGCATAAATCACCCACTCATCTAAAATCACCAGTGACGATAATAAAATGTCACATAATTGTGAAAGTAACCCGGTTTACTCAAAAGAGTTGTCACCTGAAAGTTGAGTTAATGTGAAAAATATATTTTATCACGATGTTTAGATAATTTCAAAAGGATAGGAACTCATTTGACCTCTCAAATTTGTTAACAGTTTGGATCTTTTCGAGATGCAAACAACAGATCAAATGTGAGGTTATGCCTCATAAGCAGTGAAGCTCGTTATAAAAAGATGAATCACCAAAACAAAACAGAAATATAAGCAATATAAATCTTGGAAATTCTGGCCAAATCTCTGCTAATGTAAATGCAACTACCACAAGAGAACCATTTCCAATGGAATTTGTATGACCATCTGTAGTTATCACTGTTGTATTATTATCTATTTTTCACTCCAAGATATCAATAAAAATATTAATGTGGCCAGTCATGTTCAAAATTATAGTATATACCACTTCCCAATTACTAGTATACAATAAAAATATGTAATAAAATGTGAGACATGTTTCAGAACTCCACCAACGTTTGTTTTGAATAGATTTGTACTTGCTCTGAATAATACAGTAGTGCCGTAAGTAATCGACCCCTTAACCACATCAGAATTATAGGTAATTATTCAGGATTTAGTCGGAAATATGGCTTGTTGCCATTCATTGGAAAGCTCTCAGTGAGAGCTTTCCGATGAATGGCAACAAGCCATATTTCCGAATAAATCCTGAAAAATTACCCATAATTCTGATGTGGTTAAGGGGTCGATTACTTAGGGCATAACTGTACCTGTAAAGAAGTAATCTGAATATGTCTTGTTCTTAGCGTAACAGGAAATGCTTTGTACTGTTCCAAGGTAGAGAATTAACTGGAATCACATTGAGTCGATGAATTTCTATCATATTGCCAGTATTTCCAAAGAACATGATCTGTGAACATTCATATAACATTGTCATACAAAACGACGTATTTTATCGCACCGGGTTATAGATGCGTAACCTTAAACCAAAAATTTGGTACAAACATAATCATGTTTGATCACGAGATCTTTCACTCGTATCTATCACTACACCATACCGCATGACAGTTCAGATAAGTAAGCTATACACTGATATTGCGGAGTACTTAGACGAAAATAAAACATAATTATAAAGTACAAGTATTTTTGGCAGTATTGCTATTTAGTTAGCGAACAGGGATAATTGGAAGAGCAGAATAATGGGAACTATATCTTTGGCCGGGGGATGAGCGCAGTTATACTGCGTTAAACATTCTTTCCAATAATGTATTTGCTGAGGACAGTCGCTTGTGTTGACAACCCTCCCTCCCTCCCTGTTTTTGTTTTGTTTTGGGACATACACGTTCGATTGGCGTCTCCCCCTTTTGGCTTACATCTGTATAGGCGGTTATTGTGCCTCAAAAAATTGTCACCCACTTGTTTGTATTGGTTACTACTACATTTATTGTATCGGCTTCCTGTAAATAATTATGATTTTCTGAACAGGTTGCTATAAACGCATTCCAGTTGTTGTCTTTCACTGTAACCCTGTGGGATAAATAGAGGATAAATTTTGATAAATTTGATTGACCAGTCGTAGACCATTTGTGAATCAAATTTATCAAACGAGTTTCATAAAATCTATATCCCAACATAAAGAGTTGAAGATCTTGTATATCACATGAAAAAAACTAGCGCTTTATGCCTTTTCAACAAATCAAAATCCTTAAAAGCAGCTGCTAAATGCACACATTTACAGCTTTGGTTGAGATGCTTCACAACTGTACAGTATTGCGCTTTGTGGCTGGTGACGGAAAATATGGTCCCCCAATTTTCCTCTTTGTTTTTATGTGAATTGCTGATGACATAATACTTAGTAGTGACACGCAACTACTTCAACTGTGTGATCTGCGAAAGTCCTTTTATTCGATATTCTGCTGATTGAATTGTAAGATAAATTGGTTATCACCACCCTGGAGATTCTCCAAGATTGATATTCAAGTTTCCGATCACATAAACAGAACAAATTTATATGAGTGGTTAGGCCTAAAACTTAATTTTAAACATGGCTGGTCACTTTAAGAAGCAAAATAGATATCAACAAAATGTTTAGTGAAATGTACAAAATGGCAGTTGTGTAAAAATATAGATGAGACAATGATATATATGATGTCATCAAAATATATGTTGAGAAAAATGGACATTATTAATAGTAGGAGATGTAGAGTTGTGAGCATGCAAGGCAAGAACACTAGATTAGTTTCCCACGTCACCATCAATATGATGAACTAAGTTTATACTGTATAACCATTTCATGACGGGAGCTGTGCTGGTGCAGCATTAAAGATCCTGTGCCAGAGCATTCCCTTATATATGTGGGTCTCCCATAGAGAGCCTTGCATATATAAGAGATTGCACTGGCTTACAATGTCCAGGTAAATATTGTTAGGCCAAATTCTCTTATATATGAGAGGCTTCCTATGGGAGACTTGCATATATAAGAGAAAGCATTGGCACAGGGTTTTCACAAAATTTCAGGAAGATCCAGTCATAGAAGGGTTAAAGATCCTGTGCCAGATAATTCTCTTATATTTGCGAGTCTCCCATTTGGAGCCAGCCTCGCATATATAAGAGAATGCACTGGCTTACAAGTTCAAGGTAAATCTTGTTCGGCCAATGCATGCTCTTATATATGCAAGGCTCCCTATGAGAGAATCACATATATAAGTGAATGCACTGGCAAAGAGATTTTCGTAAAATTTCAGGAAGCTCCAGTCATGGAATGGTTAACACCTCGTAATGTGATTTGACATTTCTGTTGAATACCTGTGACGTTGCCTCAGCGAACACCTACAGACAACATCAAAATGCCAGTTAATGAAGGTTTATAAAACTTTCATTGATCTATATGGCTGAAATATTTGTCTGAACTAGAAATAAATTAATTTACTATAGAAACAGGACATAATATACAGTAATTCCCTAAGTAATCGACTCCTTAACCACAGGAGAATTATGGGTAACTTTTCAGGATTTAGTCGGAAATATGGCTTGTTGCCATTCATCCGAAAGCTCTCGCCGAGAGCTTTCCGATGAATAGCAACAAGCCATATTTCCGACTAAATCCTGAAAATTTACCCATAATTCTCCTGTGGTTAAGGAGTCGATTACTTAGGGCATTACTGTATCAAGTTTGATATTAGAATTTGATTGTATAATGCTCATCTTATTCTATATTTTTTTTCTACCTCCTTGCAATTGGGTGGCCATACAGAAGTTTATTGAAATAGTTGCCACTAATCTCCAGGTGGGAGTTCGAGACATGTGGTATGATAATGAAATATTCAGCAATATGAAACACTGCCACTTAGGGACCAGCTTAGAGGGCAACTTGGGAGACCATCCTGAGTTTAGTGTGCCCGTCATTAGCAGAATGAGGTCCCCAGACGGTGAATTTAGTGACGCTATCCCGCACGGCGTGCTAGTATCACCAACTTCACCCTCTGGGACCTCATTCTGCTTATGACTCATCTCAGTTTCTCTATTATCAAATTTCTATAGAAACTTTTTCACATTGATTCTATTTCTTTTTTAGTTTAGTTTTTCTTTATACCCAAATTGGCAGACAACACACTTTGCATAATCGAGGTTCCAAATTTCCATATTAGCGGGCTACCATCACTAAATTCACCCTCTGGGGACCTCATTCTGCATGGCCTCATCTGCTATGGGAGACACACTCAGATTGAAGTTTCCAAATAGTGAATATTGTGATGTACAACCATTGGGAACCTCGAATATGCACTGTGTCGTCTGCCAATTTGAGGATAAAGAAAATGTTGGGGTGTAAACTGAACTTGAGCCATTGTGGCTTCTACATGATATCAGTCCACTTCTCCCTAATAATCAAATAAGGAGAAGTCGCTTCTCCCCATCTGATCATTACGGAGAAATGGACTGATTTCAAGGAGAAATTTGAAACCTCTAGGCTGGTTCCTGCTGCTACTGGTATCTCCAGATATGACAGCCACGGGTTCCTCTTTGTTTTTCACATTTATTATGAGGGACAGCGTCAAAATGAGGAGAGATGTCACTATGAAGTGACAGATCTGGGCTCAGATCATTGGGCCAAATCAATAGAAAATACTTGTAGTTTTATCCCGAATTCCTTTAACATTTGACAAACTGCCAAATGTAATCGGTCTAAAACAAACAGGAACCGAAGACTTACAGTAATGCCCTAAATAATTGATTCCTTAACCACAGCAGAATTATGGGTAATTTTTCAGGGTTTAGTCGGAAATATGGCTTGTTGCCGTTCACCGGAAAGCTCTCACTGAGAGCTTTCCAATGAATGGCAACAAGCCATATTTCCGACTAAATCCTGAAAAATTACCCATAATTCTGCTGTGGTTAAGGAGTCGATTATTTAGGGCATTACTGTACATATGGTGGATGAGATTGGAAGATGGTGGAGATTAACATTGTGGAAATGTAATTTGGATATCAGGCTCAGCCCCACTATGACATCACACTTGCACAGGCTCTGTCTCTTCCTCTCCATCCACACGATCCAATTCCTTTATCTTGCGGCCACTCTCTTTCATGGAATCCTGTAACAGAATAGAATATTTAATATATGATATATTGGTACAATATGTGATGTATAATTTTGGACAACTCTCGTTCAGTGAAATTTCAGATGGCTGTCACCCTTAATCGACAGCTCATCTTTATTACTGAGCTAGATTTAAATTAATCCTCTCACAATATTAAACAATAGAATTAATTTAATATTACTACTGGTATAACATTTTCTGCACTGTTTCATTGAAATACTGCAAATACTATTTTATTATATAATCTACTGATGTTACCAAATATGTTAAGTATGAAATTCCTACCCAACATCCATCAATTTCCAGCTGTCTGTTCCAACAATTTATATAGACATAATAAAATCACATGCTATTTTTATGAACCTATCTTTCCTATGTATAGGAGCATGGGGTAGACAACGCAATTTATTAACTTCATTTAAATGTATAAAATAGGTATTTTAATTTTAATCTTGATGTAAATAGTTAACAATCACCATCATTGTATTTTCAACATAGTCTAAAGCAATAAACATGTAGAGTTAGTTCTCACACATAGGTCTTCACTGTTTATCGATATCATATCGAATATCAATATAATTTTATTTATTGTACCATTGTCAGTTAAAATGGAAATATTTAGGTCGACGACATATTTACTGTAAACTTTGAAATGAACGGGCTGTCCAATTTGGCAACGCTATGTGCAAGAATATTATGATGGAACAGTGTCATAATTTATAACCAACCATCGAAGGCGAGACAAAATGTCTCGTGTATCACTAACAACTAATTAATTAGTGTGACAAGAATTGCAACATATTCAGTAATTTAATATGCTGATTAAAATCCATTGTGGTCTAAGCAGCATCTTCAAGGGTTTGTCTGGGGATATCTGGCGTGAAACCATATCTTATATGACAGATGTGCTCTTAGTGTAGGCATTGTCATTGAATTTTTCTAATGATTTTAAGCTATTTTCATTATATAAACGACAATCGCATGATGAAATTTCAGTTAAAATACATTAACTATAAAACTAATGTATTAATTCAATAGATCGTACGCAACACATTCAGACAAAGTAAACATTTCTGAAAGACTAACATAAGCACAATGCTCATTGTTGAATCAGTTCCATGACAACATAATTATTATATCCATCTGTTATATTTCACATATTGTAATAAAGTTCAGTTAGTTTTTACTTTCAGTTACGAAGAGGAGGCGACATTCAAATGCTATGTTTAGAGCAGAACTACACACACCACTAACACTTGTCTTTGGCTTTTCAAAAGTTTTTGATTTGGGATTATCAATTTATACCCATATCAAGATAATAAATTGGATATCGTATAGATAATATTTTAGGTCATATCGTGAAGCCCTGCTCACACTTACCCTGAGTGAAGCACCAGCAGCGAATGGTCGATCTGCCGACCCATCGTTAATTTCATTGTCGACAACAAAACACAGCAGTAAGGCATCAACCACCATCTGTTTGAAGAGTATGAAGTGAAATAATTATGAATTTCAACTTGAATTGATCCTGTTTAAATTAGAAATCAAGTATTATGAATTCTCATACCTAGTGTTGTTGTGGATTCCTGGGAAACAAACACCTCAAGAAGACAACTGGAAAATAGAGGATCTCTAATTTGTTGCAATTCTACAGGAAATTAATTAACTGAGTGCATTAAATACGATTGGAGCCAAGCTTTAGCGAGGCTCAAATCAAATTTAGTGGACGAAGTTAATAAATTTTGTATAGAATTGCGAGGAATTTGAGATCCTTTTTATCACATTTTAGCAAGGAAAACGATCGTGAAAAGGCTGGGGTTAAAAAATAATAATATTGATTTCCTTATCACAACCGAAGAGGAAGTCAAGACACCTTCAAGAAAAAATATAATTCCATTTTAAATGTGTCTTTTCATGTTGACAAAATTATTCAACCACACTTATCACCCATGTTTATCTCACAGTCAACACTAAGTAACCCAAGAAAAATTGAATATCATATTATTATATTGTAATTAACATAATAATAACATTGATTGATATCACTGCGCTAAGCTCTTACATCACTGCACGTGCCATTAATACATGTGTTTCTTAAATAAAATAAAAGGTCAGCTGACCACAGTGTCCCCCGAAAACATGGCAAGTCAATGCCGCTTTGTTGAAGAAATTAAAAAAAATGTTGAAATTTTCTAAGTTGAAAAGGGTTAATAACTCCGTAAAAAAAAAAATTCCGTCATCTATATACATGTTGCACATCTCCAATATGTGGGTAACAATACTCTGAAGTTTCAAATATCTACAATCAAAACTGTAGGAGGAGTTGATTACACCACAAAGGTACCCTCATACAGAAGATTATAAAAAATGTTGAAATTTTCTAAGTCGAAAAGGGTTAATAACTCTGTCAAAAAATATTTTTTCAGTCATCTATATACATGTTGCACATCTTCAATATATGAGAAACAATATTATGAAGTTTCAAATCTCTAGGATGAAAACTGTAGGAGGAGTTGATTACACCATGAAGGTACCCTCATACAGAAAATTATAAAAAATGTTGAAATTTTCAAGTCGAAAAGGGTTAATAACTCCGTCAAAAAATAATTTTTCCGTCATCTATATACATGTTGCACATCTTCAATATATGGGCAACAATATTCTGAAGTTTCAAATCTCTGGGATGAAATCTGTAGGAGGAGATGATTACACCATGAAGGTACTCAAAAGTGTTCTATAGTCCCCCAAAAATAAATTTTTCGGGGAAGAAATATAAGGACGGTTTATGTGCTACATGTAATGAAAACTTGATCTCTCAGGAACACCAGAGCAATCGCATATGCAAATTTTCAAACTTTTGATTGATTGAGATTATTCGGCCTGGAGCTGGAATGACACATTAAAGGCTGGGCTTTATTTCCATTGTAGTCCTGTGCAGGTGGATCTTTTGTCCACAGTAGGGTTCCTTAACTATTTCGTGATGGGAGCTGCGCTGTTGCAGCATTAAAGATCCTGTGCCAGTGATTCTCTTAAATATGGGATTCTGCCATATGGAGCCTCACATATATAAGAAAATGCACTGGCTTACACGGTCAAGGTAAATATTGTTAGGCCAATGTATTCTCTTATCTATACGAGGCTCTCTATGGGAGACTCACATATATAAGTGAATGCATTGCCACAGGGTTTTTGCAAAAATTCAGGAAGCTCCAGTCATAGAAGGGTTAACGATGTGCACATAATACCCCGCGTATGCTGGCGTATGTGTAGTACACGGGACAGCCATTTGCATCCGATCTGACAGCAACACCCTAGTACTGATCTGCACAAAGCACTAGGGGGATGCACTCCCACATGCAGGATGGTCTGTCTAGACACAACAAACTGAGTTTTGATACTCACGGCAGATTCGAACTCACACGGAAATTATCGAGTAGTGTGCCAATGGAGCTGCCTAATATGTCTGATGAACATTTCGGATACAGAGTCAAACAGGAACCATTACAAAAGAACAGTGAATTATAATTCAGAAAATTATTTTTCAATAAAATATTAAATAACTTTGGATGAAAATATTCACTGTCGGTATGTTTTTGATATTCACTCTGTACAAATACTTACAATTAATGTATTCTCTTATATATGTGAGGCTCCCTATGGGAGACTTGAATATATATATATATATATAAAAGAATGCATTGGCACAGGGTTTTCACAAAATTTCAGGAAGCTCCTGTCAAGGAAGGGCTAAATTGTTTGTTTACAGAGTTTACTCACCTCATATATGGAAAGGAAGCAGTGAGCAACGAAGTATGCAAAGACACATGTCAGTAATACAGGAATGGCGTAGAAATATAAATCTTCTCGGCTCTGAAAGGGAGATAACAGAATACTATATATATCAGACAGACATTCTGAAAACAATCTTCTCGATAGCATGATAATTCTTTTTCAGCAAAAATAAATTCTTTATTTAATGCCCCTAAATTACTATTTCTTCTGCTTTGGGGGTGAAAAATACCCGGCATGTTCCAATTTACATACATAAAAACACTTGATTCTTTGCCATGCTAGAGCAAAACATTCACCCTGTGATCCATATATGTTTTCTTCACTTTTGAACTAGAGTTTCAGTTCGCAAACTTTCTATTTTCGCCAACTGGACCTTTAATGACTCTTTTTGAATACTGTGCCCAGACTTTTTGAATTTGTTCATTTCTTGGCTGAATAAAATCTTCAAGCTCAATAGCAAGGAATCCAGACTCGCTTTTATGCTAGAATCCACTTGAACACGTATTTCATCATTAATTCTTGGGTCCAGCCCAATCCTAACTGCCACAAAATTTGCACCCAAAAATAAGCTCCTCCCACAAGTGAATATGTATGGAAAGCTCCATTGTGTACCATTCGCCAAAAAATAAACCAATGATTGCTTCGTTAGTAAGTGCTTCAATTTTTCAATAAATCTATTCTGCTAACCTTGAGCCACACTATTCCGACCGCCGCCGTGGAAGCTGTGATTCCTATCTTACCCAGGAATAGGATGAAGTCACCGACAGTATTTATAGCAGCCACTCGGAGGGCATTGCTGACCAATAGCGTGAATGCCTGCAAAGGTGAAAGGACAAATTAAAAACAGTAAACCAAACAATGCAGATTAATGGGACTCAAGCAAGCCTGCAAATAGTGTGCCAGTAATTTGCAGAATGAGGTCCCCAGAGGGGGGATTTAGTGATGCTATCCCACTAGTATCACCAAAATTCACCTTCTGGGAACCCCATTCTGCTTAGGCCTCAACTGCTATGGTAGACTGGTAGACCTAGGATCAGATTGAAGTTCCCCACCAATGACTATGAATCCTTCTGCACTTGTATTATCTTTTCTTCTGCGTGTCGTCTGCTTTTATTACCTGAACATTCCATACAAATGAATAATAGACAACTCCAATATATACTTTTATAACTGAATGAGAGAATCTATTTAATAAAGAAAAGGTTAAGAAGTATAAATGTGTATCTATGCCGTTTTCATGAGAGGAGGGTGCCTAAGAACACACTAACCCTTTGAGTGCCAGGGGCCGATCTCATCGGCCCTAAACCTACAAAACAAGTCTGTTAAAGAATATAAGAATAAATTATTAAAATTGTAAAAAATTGTAAAAAAAAAAAAAAAAAAATGTTAGGCCAATGCATTCTCTTATATATGCGAGGCGACCTATGGTCGACTCGCATATATAAGAGAATGCATTGGCACAGGGTATATGGGTTGATACAAAAATCGACCTGGCACTCAAAGGGTTAAACATATATTTGTGACATATTTGTTGTAATTGAGTCAGCATCAAATAATGGAACTTACCTTTCTAGAAGCACTGCAGAAATTTTTGCCTTCAATCGCTGGAAATATAAACAGAGTTATTTGAAGTACAAACAGTTAGCAACAAAAAATAACACAAGTTAAAATGAACTGAGTGAAACAGGCAAAATATAAAGTTTGTTGGCTATAAATATAATCGGTGACTCTTTGTGTTCAAAATAAACATGCATGCAAGTTTAATTTCATCATAAATTTCCACCTTATCCATTGCTTATTTGGATCTGCAAGTTTCTTTTACTTCAGCACGTTTTGCTAACAAAAATCATGGAGAGGTGTTGCTTATTTCTCTGTAAAAATTTGTTATGATGGCTGTACATAATTATGCACCTTTTGTACGAGTATCAATACTAAATGTATGACTTACATGTACTCCATTGCATGCGGGCGACACGTACAAGCCTGAGTTTAGTGTGCCTGTCATTTGAAGAATGAGGTCCCCCCCAGAGGGTGAATTTAGTGACGCTATCCTGCACAGCAGGCATGTATTTATAGACATTAGTCTCCTTCTGACTATTAGCATAAATCATCAGATTTAGAGGCTCCCACAGAAAATCGTATTAGCATTTTCAGTTTAAATTAACAGATACTCACCAACTATCGTATAAGCATTTGCGTTCAGGAATCGGAGGCAACTCTCTAAACACCACAAGCAGCATATACAACACTTAAGGCAATATTGAGCACAATCACTCTGTGAACTTTTTAATCTGCAAGATAAACAAGAGCATTGCTAGGGCGTGGAAAAATACAGTAATCCCCTAAATTATCGACTCCTTTACCACAGCAGAATTATGGGTATTAATTTTAGTCGGAAATATGGCTTGTTGCCATTCATCAGAAAGCTCTCAGTGAGAGCTTTCCGATAAATGTCAACAAGCCATATTTCCGACTAAATCCTGAAGAGTTACCCATAATTCTGCTGTGGTTAAGGAGTCGATTATTTAGGTCAATACTGTAGGTCATGTGTTAATTCCAACAAAGTGCCGCAACTCTGGTGAAAATTGATGGGTGGAACCCAAAATCGCACGTGACCTGTATTTTGGGCTAGTAAACTCATATATCAAATCTCATTCCATTCTTTTCAGACTTACTAAAGTTATTATGTTAAGGAATGTAAGAAAAAATGATAAAAAATGATAAAAAGTGTTAAGGAATGTAAGACAAATTGATAAAAAATATATATATAGTTAGGCCAATGCATTCTCTTGTATATGCGAGGTGATAAGAGAATGCATTGGCACAGGGTCTTTAATGTTGTGTCAGCTGGCTTGACATATTAATCAAACACACGTTGGATGTGCCAGAGATGTGCTAATGTTGAGTCAGGCGAAGAGAGTATGACCCTTTTTTGGCGCAATGTATTAAATGGGTCTCAACAAGCCTGTAAATAGTGTGTCTGTCATTTGCAGAATGAGGTTCCCAGAGGGTGAGTTCAGTGATGCTATCCCGCACAGCAGACTAGCACCACCAAATTCACCTTCTGGATACCTCATGCTTTGGCCTCATCTTTTGGAAAGTATCTTGTTCTAGTTGCTTTTTCCCCTTCTGGGAAGTTTCTATATCCCCTTATTTGCAGAAGATAAAATGCATAATCAAGGTGAATAATGTGTGAACATCACCATCTTCAACTGGGGAAATTCAATCTGATCCTAGGTCTCCCACAGCAGTTGAGGCCTAAGCAGATGGTGAATTTGGTGATGCTAGCTAGCCTTGTGGGATAACTTCATACTAAACTTCTGCCACTACGCCAATATTTTTGGGGTGAAAATATGACATGATATTTGCTAATGAAAGCTAAAAATTTGGCTGATTTGCCGAACTTAAAAAGGGGGACTTTCCTTTTAATAACTATCTGTCACAATAAAACAAAATTTGAATATTATCAATTTATTGTCTTGTCACTTATGTGAAAACATATTTTATTTGTTTTGCACTACCCATCACTGTGTTTGGAGGCCATATTAAAGGTACGGTTGGCCTTGGCGGTGGGTATCCTGTGAAAATATTTCCACCCGACAAAAACCGCCACAAACAGAAAGAACAACAAAATGTAGAAGACTTTCTCCGTATACAAATAAGAAATATCGCATAAACAGTATGTTATTGTCATATTTTTGACCATTGTTATGTAAACAAAAGCATAAAAAGTTACTTTTCTGGTGTTTGTTTATATTATGATGATAAACATAAAGAGCGTTCTTTGTGGGTGAATTCCTTATATGGAACGAATAAAGAGCGTTTATGTCATTTGTGTGTGATTAGCCAGCAGCATTGTGCTGTCTTCTATAACACAATCAGGCTCTTGCTAAGGTAAAATATAGTAAATCTTTATGATAACATGCTGTTTACGCGATGGTCATGGTATATATGAACGAAACTGTGTGCGTTTTAATGTTTTTCTGTTTACGGTGATTGGAACAAATATGAATATTTTCGACAACTAAGGCCTCACGTGCCTTTAAAGGAATCGCTTCAGAGATGCAGGGTTGAGTTGCAGTAGCTATGGCAAACATGGGTGTGGATTGTAAATGCATCAATTGTAACTGGCTATCATACACAACACTGTTGAGGAAGTTCAAAGTTTTTGTGCGATTGTGATCATAATTCACAAAATGAACTAATTAAGGGCCGTAACTCTGCCAGAAGAAGGCAGACCTGGCCGGTTTCTGAACTCAATAAAGACATTGACTTATCTAACACTTACTTTTTATTAATATACATGAGCACCCATCTAGGAAACTTCACAGCCGTAATAACAAGAGCACCAAAAGCAGCTGATCCCAAATGGTATAACACTGTCGTGTACAGTGAACCACATATCGGAAAGCTATGTTCACGTTTAGACCTAAAGAAAGAAAATAAAACATAGAGAAAATGGGTACATACACAACCACACCCATGGCAGAATGAGGTCCCCAGAGGGGGGATTTAGTGATGCTATCCCACTAGTATCACCAAAATTCACAAAAAGACAGACATGCGAGCAGGGAAAATCAACATTTCCATATAAAGAAAGAAGAACTACATGGCATAAAATGTGAACTCAGAAAATGGCATGTTATTACCAATTCTGTACATCACTCTTTTAAAATCCCCACATTAATTTTTTAGATATCTACATGAATGAAAACTAGAGGTTGGACTGTCCCAATGAAACTAAAGATACCCCCCCCCCCCCAGTGCAATTGGGCTGCATTAAGTGTAGCTTTATTAACATTTTTTTTGTTTTCGAAAATAAAACCACACAAGGATTACAAACACGTGCAAAATTATCCATGTTGCAAAAAAAATTCTAAGAGAAAAAAGAGGGATAACACCACTAAAAAAGTTGGATGGTCCTCATAATCGCAGGTGCATAAATTCACATGGTTTATAAATAAATATCTGTGCCAAGTTTCAAAACAATTGACTAGAATGAAGGAATACAAGCTCGGACAAAATTACGGATGTTGTGCAAATTTCTAGGTCATAAAAAGGGGATAACTCGATAAAAAAAAGACAGGCAGACCTCATCACATGTACATAAGTTCCCATGGTACTAAATATCTGCCAAGTTTTCAGTATGTATAATACACTTTCCAGATAAACAAGAAAGGAAAACTCTAACAAAGAATATAAACTTCAAGAATGGACCCTCGTGTGAAGTTGAACCTCCACACCAAATTTCATTGAGATTGAATTTACATGGGGTTGAGATATCAGAGTTGATGAACTGACAGAGATCCCAACACTTGAAATCCAATATATGGGTCCAATATCCTAAACATGTAACTTATATTCTCACTGGAACATGTTTCACATATTTGAATAATCGCTTAATCGAACACAAAAGCCTCTGCACGGACGGTATTCTATAAAGCGGAATGAACTGCAGGTCTCTTTTATCAAATCACTAAAAGGCAATGTTCATATTCAACTATTATAGTTGAAACCTGATACATATATATGTGCCAGTGCCAGTAATCATATAGTAATAGTTAACATTCGTAATATAGGAATCGTTTACAATTTTGATAATGGTAGATCCTTCCTGTGTTCACTGTCTAACCCATGTTCAAACTGATACACAGCTCAACTCTCGTTGAAATGTCTCATTTTTAATGATTCCCGTAACCGACGTGGTTAGGTCGCAGGTACGATCATCACAGTCTAGACTGGATGAGGCGTGTTAAAAATCAGGTAACAATTTTCAAGCTTGACAGGAGTTCAAGGCAATCTCAATTTGTTATTCTGATTGAGACATGGCTAATTCGATCATAAATGATATTTTGTTCACAAAGCAATGAATACTCATCCTGCTTCATTTCCTCCATCAATCTGATACATATAACAGTTGTATTCAGAATGTGCCAAACCTGGTATAGCGTACATTCTCATCAAGACTATGTGTACAATGATGCTACAGTAATGCCCAAAGTATATGACCCTTTAACCATAGCAGAATTATGGGAAATCCTGAAAAATTTCCTATAATTCTGCTGTGGTTTAGTGGTTGATTATTTAGAACATTACCGTAGATATAAAACTTACCTAAAATACCATTTGGCTACAGCACCAGATATGATTATTTGTTGGCAGGCAACGAGGAACTCACTCGTCCATATGAGGCCGATGACATGATACCACCACATATAAGCCACCAAATCATGTTTCACGTATTTGACGAAGCCATGTTTATCAACTCCTGGTCGCGCTGAAAAGAAAAACAATGCTATTGTTTTAAATGATGTCACCTTTTAAGACTACATTTTTTATTGCGTTACCAACCAGTCTCATTCAAACTAGACCAAGGTTTCATTAAAATCAACATCTCGGTCTAGTGACTCCCATGGAGTTAATTATTTCAAACGGGAGGAATCGCGCCAATGAAATTACTTGCGCATCGAAGGATGCGTCGCTTGACCAATCAGGCCCGCGCTCATGGTTCCGAAACCCCACATGTAAAACTTTTATTTTCGCAGTTTATATTAGGTTAAATATGTTTTATTGCCATATATACATACAACAATTGGGATTGGGACACAATTCCTGACACTTAGATCGCGTTCCCAGATAAACAAACAAGAGTTAGAGAGATGAGCCGACAAGGCGAATATAAAGTTGAGTGTATTTACAATATTTATGCTCATGGGGAGTTGTATGCCAAGCAGTAATCTGCGATGTCATTTAGTCCATCCAATAGATATAAATGATTCAGTGAATACTGATTGCTAATGGGGCCCGGGAAAGTTTATATGTCAGAAAAAATTTATAATCGGTCTAGAATTAATTGCGGTACGTTTATACAAACTGCACCGAAATTATACTTTAATGAGTGAAATATATAAATCATATGGAGACTATAAGCTAACTTTTGTCGACATTTGTTTGGGTAATAATGGCCACAGGCAACTGATATTAAACCCATAGCTAGCCGATCCAGGGATGGCATGCTTCATTTGCGTGTGCCCCAGACATAAAAAATTAAATTAAAAATCGCATGCTTGCATGCTTTTAAAAATATGTTGGACCTGAGAAACGGGGAAATTGACTTTGCTAGGCCTTTGGCCTTATAATTTTACTTACTTGAAGTAACCATGTAGGCAAGAATGGCCACCCAGTAAATGAAGAATATGAGAAGTAATATGTACGTCCATATCGGCTGGATGAGCAGGCATGGCATGGATCCGAGGCAACTGCTTGCTTCGTGGAAAAGGTTAACAACAAGCGATATCCTCTTACGCATCACCAGGATAACAAGAAGTAATATTACCTGGAAAAAGGAAAACAACAATTTGTTATCAATGCAATTCATATTCCAAAAACTTGAAAGAAAATACAAAACTATAGGTGTGACTGTCCCAATGGGACTAATGATACCCTCCCGGTTTTTAAAACTCTAAGATGTTTCACATGTCAGTAAACATTTAGTTAAAATAATAAAATAAGAGATTCCCATTGCAGGTGCACAACCCTAACCCTAACCCTAATCCTAAACTTATTTACCGAAAAATGTAGGAATAAAAGCTCGGACAAAATTATGCTTGTTGCGAAAAATTTCTAAGTCGAAAAACGGGGATAACTCCACCAAAAAAAGAATGTCAGATGTCATAATCGCAGTGCACAGGTTCCAATGGTGGTTGACGTCTGTTCCAAGTTTTACAGAAAATGATAAAAAAAACGACTGAGAAAACTCTGAACAGATTTGTGTCCACGGAAGGACGACAGACGTAGTTCTATTGTAACGAAACACCAGAGTGAACAAGGTGATTATTTTGACCTGTTCTCCAATAATTTAAACCACATGATAATAGTAATATGCTGTCAGCTGATATAGTAGCATCAAATTTAAATATTGATAATGGTAACTAATTTATGTAATCTTACTTGATTAGTTTAAATGGCTGTAAATGATACATTTGGACCGTAGGAATGCATTTCTTTACTACAAGTTGCCAGTCATGGCAGAATTTCTTTCCTCGTTATATAAATCAGACTGAGAGTGTAACTTACAGTAAGAACGGTGGCGATGATAGAATACACAAGGAATGACGTCTCTCCGTTAATCTCCACGTCCAACAACGGGATCTTTAATATTTCTTTTTCGTCTAATCTGTCTTTAAATGTAATAAACGTCCACCATAGGAATGCTGTGGCGGCTGAAATGTTCAAATTTCTTAATTATTGACTTGTTGATTTTTCAAAATTAACTCAATTGATAAGATTATTTTCCTGCAGGAGTTCAAAATAACAACCACAAAATATCTAGTGACCTTAAACGGACATGGCTTGTTCAAACCACTAATTTATATACACATAATTTGGTAGAGGTATCTGAAAACATACCTACTTAAATAACAAACACAAGATGTCTACAGCGACCTTAAACTGACATAACTTGTTCAAACCCTTAATTTATTTACACATAATTTGGTAAGAGATATAGGGGTGCCACGATTAATCGTATAATCGATGAACCGTTGATAAAGCCGATAATCGATTACCATTGCCATAGTCGATTAATCTGCGTTATTTATTTCAGACGTCGGAAAATGCCGGGTATTATTGAATACGGTGTTTCTTTTACACAGTTTAATCTACAACCGAAGGGTTAACAACATCAATATAATCAAAGAGATTCCGACAACATGAGCACTACTAACTTATGTTGCAAACACTCGGCAGTTCATTTGATGATGCTACATGGTTACTCTTCGGCCCATTGTATATTCTACAAATCGGTGGCACTGCAGCTTTGAACTTATGGCGACGTCGTTGTATATAAATTTAAACTTGACAGGTGGCACTATGGCTTTGAAATGTGCCGACTGTCACCTTAGATGTTACTAATACAGGTTATCGTGTATCATACTTAACTTGTTCTAAGTCCTGTAATTTGCGGGTGGGGGCACACGTTTGTGATTGTTAACCACGCACTGGATGTTTGATGAAACTTATAGTTTCTAACTTTCCTACTTTTATATTGTTTGTATGTTTGGCTATTCATAACTGAAATCAATCGCAACGTTCGTTCAAATGAACTCACAAATATTATAATCATAACATCGCCGAGAACTGTGGTGGTATTCAATACATTGTGTTCATTGGTCATTAACAGTGGTTTATGATGCACTTTATTAATGTAAAAAATTACATCAGCCGATGCCACAATCAGCGACAGTGCATTTAACCAGCCCCCAGCCAATAGGCCATATTACGGAAATCTTCCACTGAAGTTATTAGGTACGATTAATCGATTATAGTCGATTATTGACAACCGATTATCGATTATCAAAATCAATAATCGTGGCACCTCTAAAGAGATATCTCAAAACATACCATAACTCGCTGCGGACGACGCAAATTCACATTTCACTCAAACTCAGCAATCATGAAATATATACTTGCGCCATCTGCAATGCATTCGATAAAAGATTCTCAATTAAGACATGCGAGGTGTTCTGCCTATTTACTTCCTAATAAATAAAGATAACACTAGAACATAAAATGTAAACAATGTCATATGGCTCTTTTGAAAGCACTCCCTATGTAAGAACGTCCATACAAAATTCATTGAAATCTGATAAGCCATGGCTGAGATATCTGTGCAGATGGACAGAAACCACAATTTCCAAATTAACAAAAAAGGATAACTCACAAACGGAAATTGCAAATGTCATCCTCTTTTGAAGCAGTCCCGAAGGTTATCCTCCAAAACAAATTTAATTGAGATCCGATAAACCATGGCCGAGATAAATGTCTGGACCGATGGATGGAGAGACAGATGGACAAAGTCTTTCTTCAGAAAGTAGGGGTATAAAAATATATGACTTACCTATACTACCAATGATTGACAGTGCTAGAATAAGCCATACTATTATTCTTGCCAGGAACCGCAGTAGTATGATCATCAATATAGAGAAACCTATAAAGAACAAACAAAGAAAATATTTTTATAAAGGTTATCACTACTGCGAAACAACAAGATAATATAACTATAATAATTTTACTTACAATTTACAAAATACTGGATTGTTTGCTAACCAAAAAGTACTGGCAATATCGTTGATTATTGGATCTTTATAGTAACGTTTCTATCACGCCATGAGAAATTCATAAACTCAACATTCACTTTTGCCATGAAGGTACTCAATCCGACTCGATGGTGGTCCCCATATCAGATTCGAGCAACAACAACAATTTTTGAAATGCCGCTTCAGTTATCAGAATCAATTAATTGCCCAAAAATAATGCTAACCAGTCAACTATACGAGGGCCCCTTCCCCCCCCCTTTTCGTACGCCGGATTCGACCCATTTATGGACCCGTATACGCCGGATTCAAGACACAAATTAAGCTGGATTCCGGATTCATGTATTTATATAAACGGATTCCATTTCGGGTGAAATATTGCAATTTGGTTACTCATTTGGTCATAATAGATCATAATATCATGAATTTTATATGGGATCCAATCTGATGCACACTCTTATAGGACTTAGTCCGTATATATTCGTTTGTATACGGTGCTCTTTATCTTTCCGGTCATTATTTGCGGCGGTTGTCCGAAGTGTAGATTCCTAATTAGTGTCAAGGCCATTGCATCGAAATTGGATTCCCATAAATTTCGCGTGTTTACCGGTATGCTGCTAGAAACAATGTGTAGGTTGTCATTTCGGGACGGAACTCACCCCGAGATGAGGAGTTTTGTTGCTGAACTGAGCAACACTGTAAAACTGTCTGAGTTGAAAGCGATGTTAAAGGAGAAATATGCTATTGACTCCTGGGTGAAGGCCAGGGGGATCAGCCGGTACCAAATGTACGTCGCTGTGCGAAGGATAGCCAGAGACGAAGATTACCCCAGTGGTCGGTTTCTTCTTGCCGACACGGAAACGGAATGGACCAACGTCCGGGGATTACTTTCGAACACTCCGACCACCCACAGCTTACACGGTGAGTACTACTGAGTTTACTGTCGTACTCGCGCAGTCACGGTACCACAGGCGCTTGGAACGTCATCATCGACTGTCATGTATATGTACCCTGAGACAGATTAGGGTTCGAATTAGGGGCTTGCGAGCGATGCGAGCAGGGAATGATACGACCCTATAAATAGATGCAGTGTATCCATCACCACTTACCGATACCTTAATGATAAAATTTGTTGACTTCCTGTAGAAAAGGTGATGGATACGCCACACTTTTTAAGAATGTTCATCTCGAAATTATAAATGATCAAAACACTACCGATCAGACAATTTGCTGGGTAATAACCTAGTCTTTGTTGTTTAGTGGTACCTAGTTATGAAACAGGCCAACTATTTTTTATAAATATGCGAAAAAAGTACCCACCCACCACCCCATCCCCCCATAGTATCTTATGCGCCGCAAGCGCTCGTATAGAGGTTACTAACTGTGGGTGGCGGGATGGGGTGGTGTATAGAGGTTACTAACTATGGGTGGCGGGATGGGGTGGTGGGTGGGTACTAACCTCTATATGAGCGCCTGCGGCGCATAAGATACTATGGGTGGCGGGATGGGGTGGTGGGTGGGTACTAACCTCTATACGAGCGCCTGCGGCGCATAAGATACTATGGGTGGCGGGATGGGGTGGTGGGTAATGAGTATTAAAATATAAATAAATTATAAATAATAAAAAAGCACAAGGATAACACCATAAAGCCAAAGGCTTGTTTCCATGGTGATCATGGTTCCATTGTATTGAATATAAGATCTATAATATCATGTAAACTGAACGTGAAATCGGTATTTGTTTCTTAAACTGGATTCCGGATTCCAGGGTCAATTTGAAGCTGGATTCCGGATTCCAGCGTCATTTTGAAACTGGATTCCGGACTCAAGGGTGGGGGGGGGGGGGGGGGGGGGGGGGGGGGGGGGGGGGGGGGGCCCCCTCCTATAGGGTAAAATTGCCCAAAACCTGTTATTTATCAACATTCTGTTGGGTGAAATTTTGCCGGTTTGTCAAAAATCTGACACAAAAAAAGACACTTGATTTTAGAGTTATCCATCTTCATCCGCAATTTGGTCCGGAACCGTCTTCTCGTACACTTTTACGGGGCCACTAAATAATATTGGTGGTGAAAAATAATAGACTTCAAAATCAATATCTGATCACTATGAGCTTTGATGGGTGGGTTCCTCGACTCGAATCAAATATTTTTTACCCCCGAAGCCAAAGAAATAGGAATTTGCAAGCGTTAATTTGGATTATGCATCTTTAATGTATTTATCCTATAATATTAGTAATACATGCAGTCGCACTGTGGAACATGAATGGAGGAAGTTGATTTAAATCATGTCATGTGACATTGTGCCACAGTCCGTAACTTTAATTACATCAACATATGTTTTATGAAAAACACAATTTCAAAACTACAAATAGCCTTTTGTGAATAAAATATAGATAAAACTCAAGATTTGGGTATATTATTTTTCTATAAAGGCATAACAAAATAGTTGATTTCGCAGTGAAATCTCCTCAGTTAAAATGAAAGTTGCCCTGATTGAGAGTACTAACAAGATAGAGTTTTCCCTCTTGGTATGCTCCAAATATTTCCAAAAGATCACCTGAAGCTTCTTTTCTAACAAGTGCATCGCTTGGGGCATGGAAAAATACACCCAAGGGAATTCCAAGAAAGGGCCATAACTCAGGTGAAAATTGGAGGGGTGAACCCAAATTTAAATTGACCTGTATTTCGTGCCAGTAAACCAACATACCCAAATTTCATTCCATTCAGTTGAGACCATCTAAAGTTATCATCTGGGAACCAAAAAGCGAACAGCTCAACGGACGGACTGACAAATCAATAAAAAAAGTACTTCCCATTTTTTTTGAATGGGCGTATAAAAATAACCCTTAAAACTGTCCCAAAAATTTGTATGTGTTCACCATAAAAAAACAAAATAATATCAATATTAATTGATAGAAGGCTTTCCTGACATGTGTCTTTGATTCCTATTCCTTACTTCATTGTGGGGAATCACGTGGTTTCGAGTTGAAGGGTATCATACATTCAAAATTTTGAATGCATAGTACTCACCAACCTCGAAGTCACATGATTTCCCCAGTGTATTTTACACCACAGAATCTACTGGCTTACAAGGTTAAGGGAAATATTATTAGGCCAATGTATTCTCTTAAATATGTCAGGGCAACCTATATAAGGGAATTCATTGGCACAGGGGTTTTCGTAAAATTTCAGGAAGCTCCAGTCATAAAGGGATAATGTATAAAACTAACCTAATGCTATAAAGCACAGGGCCAGCATCTCCTGCCAGCAATTATACAGATCTCCTAACACCTTCGTGAAAGATATTACTCTCATTGATGAAATGAATCAGACTGGCGATCTTATCCTTTATTGCCGGATTCGCGAGATTCTTCGGCACGCATCTATTCAGCAATGGTACACTGCAAATAGAGAAACAGATAACAAAAAATAATATACAATAAAATATTTTATTTCTGTAAATGAAATATTTTATATCAGAGATTAAAATTAGAACAAGAGCATCGTTTGGGCGTGGCAAAATACGTGTGTGGTAATTTAAACAATGGAGCCATAACTCAAGTGAAAATTGGGCGAGCGGAACCCAAGTTCGAACTTGACCTGTATATTGTGGTAGTAAACCCATATACCAAATTTAAGTCTATTCAGTTCAGACTTACTAAAGTTAACATCTGGAAATGAAAAAAGCAAATGGGACGGACAGATGGCTCGACAGCCGGACGGATGGACAGACCAAGAACATATTACGTCATTTTTTTTCAAAAAAGGGTGTATATAAATAAACCTATTTTCATTTGTTTTATAATTCATTCTGCAATTCGACAATTTAGATATGGACACGAGCAAATTATATAATTAATTTTGCACTAAAAAGCAATTCCACCAGCTCCAGGTCAATTTCAGTTGATAGATTCCAAAGAGATTTATTTCTTTAAAAAAATCACCCAATTAATATGAATGACACATTTTGTTTAATTCACGTGTTTAACCCTTCCATGACTGGAGCTTCCTGAAATTTTGCAAAAACCCTGTGCCAATGCATTCTCTTATATAATGCAAGTCTCCCATAGGGAACCTCGCATATATAAGAGAATACATTGGCCTAATAATATAAACCTTGACCTTGAAAGCCAGTGCATTCTCATATATGCGAGGCTCCTATGGAGACTCACATATATAAGAGAATGACTGCCACAGGATAACCATGAAAGGGTTAATAAATTGTTTGAACATAGTTACCAATGACAGGAATGGAATAGGAAAGCTGAACTGAGAAACGGGTCTGTTTGATATACACTCTGCATGTATTTGTATGAAAATGTATCTCAATTATTTCGTACCGATTAAAACATTCCCTGACAGATTGAACGTGAATTAAAAAGATTGCGTGCACATTGTTTCGGGACCATGCGTGTGGGCCTCAGAAATGGGGAATTTTAACTAAATGGAGGACGTAACTGGAAATGTATGATCAGAACTTGCCAGTTACCGTGAATCATTCAAAAGATAAGAAATCTTTCCGATTTGTATACTTACGTTGCTGGCACTGGAGTGACGGGGCATGGTCCGCGAAGTCCAGACTTTTTGTCACTGTAGTCCCTCTATATCGATGTCATAGCGGCACAGATAGGACCCTGTTTGCTGGGAGAATTGTCGGACCTCGGTCATGTCTGCCAGCTCGTCTTCGGGACATGAGGTTAACACATATCTCCATGGAACTCCCAGGCTTATATACATCCATAAAGAACACATATCTAAAAAAGAGAAACAATTATAAGTAATTTTCATTTATGTATTGGCAATCCAACGGTTATCTCTTCTTATAATAAATTATAGTAGAAAATAATACATTTTAGTCAAAGACCCCCTGTCTGGAAATGCTTCTATCAATTAATATTGATTTTATATCAAATTTTCGGGTATAATAGACATACAATCCATTTGGGATAATTTACAGCTCGTGTTCATTCAGAGCGTACCATGCGAGATAACTCTATCTAAAATTATCAAAATACTAACGAAAACTAGAGGTTACGGTCCCAATGGGACTAAGGATACCTCCCATGTTTTTAAAACACTAAGATCATTGAACTACCATAATAAATTTGAATGTCTCATTTTGGGACTTGATTGAGCAAAAATTAAGGTGAGAATTAGTTATCGCAGGCCTGCATTTTTAAAACTTTGGCACGACCTGTTTTTCGTTCATGGCATTTTCACTTTAGATAACCTCCAGCAAACTGAAAGGACATTCGCCTCAATTTGCAGGCCTGTATTAAAAGCACAAAACATAGCAAGATAAAAACAAACAGATTTGTTTATTTGATCTGAGACTGATTGACTAAACGCAATCCTCTGAATGCTCTGATAAAAACTGATTGTTTTAATAAATTCCAATATCCTCAAACACAGAATCAGCACACATCAATGATAAGTCATGATTTATCTCATTTGTACTAAACGCTACAATTTCCTTGCAGTAATTGGTCATTTCCACTCGAACCTGTTGCATTGATTGAGTAGGCCAGACAAGACAACGGAATCCTCTTGGTCATTTCCACTCAATCCTGTGTCACATATTGACTGGGCTAGACTTGACCGCAAAACCCATTTGTTCATTTACACTCGAGATTGATATATTCATTGATTGGGCTGGACTAGACAATGGAATTCTTTTTGGCGGTTTTCACTCAGACTTGTTTCGGTTATTGACAGATCAAACTTGAGGACAGAATTCTATACATAATGTCTGGTGTCAAGAGGAAGGGGTGTGCTCCATTGAATGGATGGTGAATTCCATTGATTGGATGGGTACTCCAGCAGGACTTTTTCATCAGTCTTGATGGGACAGACACAGGTCCATCCAACAACCATCAATTCAGCACACAGGGACAGTAGTATTAATGTGAGGCAGCAATTCTCTCATAAAATTTATACAGACAAAAGGGAACCTAGGTCATACAGTAATGCCCTAAATAATTGACTCCTTAACCACAGCAGAATAATGGGTAACTTTTCAGGATTGTAGTCGGAAATATGGCTTGTTGCCATTCATCGGCAAGCTCTCAGTGAGATCTTTCCGATGAATGGCAACAAGCCATATTTCATCTAAATCCTGAAAAGTTACCCATAATTCTTCTGTGGTTAAGGAGTCAATTATTTAGGGCATTACTGTACAATTTATACAGACACAGGGCCGGAAACCTACATCATAATTTGCTTGAAAATGGAGACAAAATACTATGACTAATTGTAAGAACATGATGATCAGGCGGTAAAAAAAATTATACCGTGTTTCTGCTAACGGGACCTCTCCAGGGTAGGGTAGGTAGGTAGGGATTTAATTTGTTTTTTTTTTAATTTATTTTTTGTTCACACCCCGATCACAGGTTCCAAGCTGTATTTATGCTATTTGGACAACCCAGTGGTCATATAGTCTTAAATTGTATTCCTAAATAAAGGGAAGGAACATTTTGACAAACATTGAGAGTGGATATATAGATAATTGGATAATGTATACAGCCTATAATACAGGGTATAGAATGGATGGATAACATTCACAATGTCGAATAATTTTATTCAGTATTAAAATATATGTATTAAGACATTTACATATAAAAGGCCCCCATTACAAATTGGCTTAATTTTACAATTTGTAGGTTTTCATACAGTGAAAATTTCTGTTGAAGTAATAATATTCATGTATATAATCTTACAATTCAGCTATTTCTCAAATACATGTACACCCAAAATGCTTAGCAGTTTCCTATCTGTATCCTACATGGTAACAAGTCATACCCTGGATGGCAGCAGTGACTGTGCATTAGTTGTGGAGAGAATCTTCGCTTGTAAACAAAATATGATTAATTGGCCAATTGACATAATAGAACTAATTTATGTCAGGCCGTTAACAACCATAATGTTTTGTGAGAATCAAAATGCAGCATTTCTACAGCGAATCGGCTTATATAAGAATCATGATTCTCTTTCTAGTCATTTAATTGCCCCACCAAATTCCAAACAAAGAATTACCGGTACATCGAAATGTGTTGGAAAGTTTTCAACTATTTGGTCACTGTGAAAGCTGTATTTAATTTTTTTTTTTATTTAGTCGATGATTGTTTCCCGATTAATCAACCATAGTCACCATACCCAGTTAAAATTTTATATTGTCTAAAATAAAACTAATAGTACCGGTATCAAAATTATTTAAAAACTTGAGTTTCTCAGGCTTTTAAAATTCCAGCGTTATGTTAAAACTGACAAGATGTATTTGTACTGTCTGTGGCATGCAAATCGGATGAACTCAGTATTGATCACAATACTGTAAAGATGCAACTGTATGGAGAGTACATCAATCATGACATGAATACATGTAGCTATATTGTAGCTAAGGCGAAAACAAAACTTGCTTTTTTCCTATATTATGGAACCAAAAATTCCAGGTAGACATGCAGGAAAGGATTTTTTTTTTAAACAAGCAATATGTCTAGCTCTTTAATGCTTAAATGTATCCTCAGATGTGGAGCCTGTCTACCGGTATGTATTATGTGGGAAAGAACTGAATCCCAGCTCAATAAGGTGATTATAGCTATACAATGTATGTCAATTTTAACAGGAAATTGACTCCCAGCTAGGTGCCGGAGTAATACAAAATTATAGCAGACATTAGATATTAAAAAGTCTCCAAAAATCAGATTAAGAAGTCACCTTGCCACTGGAGTTCGCAAACACAAGAGGTACATGGTGATCTTAAAACAACTGTGTTAAATATTATGAGCCATGAATGCTGCTATGTGATATTCTATATTCTAATATAGTAGTAGTTAGTAGTAGTAATTGTTATTGCCACGATGTGCATCTGAAGGCTTTTTATCAGCATTGATGACAACATCGAGATTCGGACCGGAATTAGACTCAATGGCATACTTGAAGCTAGTAATGTAAGAGTTGTGCTCTTTAGTTCTAATATATGTACATGTATGATCTTGATATAAGTGAGTATTTAGACCTGATATAAGCGAGTAGTTAGACCTGCCAAAAAATTCCCACCCTCCCAAAAAATGCTCAATGTTATGCATCCATACTTGTGTTACACCTTTTACTGGCTAACAATCACTCATATTTAACGGCAGAATGTTGAGAAAATTCTATGAAACATTCACTTAGTTTAAACAATATTTTATTTGAACAAAATTAGAAACAATCACTTGTCATATAATATATGTCCCAGCTCATTTAAGTTATATTAACCAACACCCCTTCACATATCAAAGTTAAAGGTCTGTATAGGCTCAAAACATGGACCAAAAGACATCGTTTTATGTTTGTTTTAATGTTCCCTATTTTCGAGGTAGTCCGTAAAATTCGCATTTTTGGAAGTTTGTTTCCAATTAACTCCGGTTTGATGGGTTTTGTGAACATGATTTTCATAGTTAATTAGGCTAATGACTCATTGAATTAAATTAATGACTGCAAGTAATAGAAAATAGAAGATAATTTTGCATATTTGGAAAGGCCAATGCAAAGAAATCACCGTGGTCCAGGAAAAAAATAAAATTACGTTCGGCAAAAATTAGGGTCGGGGGTTTTGAACATGGGTCGGTCGGGGTTAGCAGAAACACGGATAATTTTTTTTTAGGCCTCAGCTTTTCACACATTACACAGATATGTTAGAGCACAATGCACATTAATATCCAACACATATCTATGTTAGAGCACAATGCACATTAATATCCAACACATATCTACTATGGACATATTTGTAAAATGAAAAAAAAAAAATTTCAAATTAATTTTTTCGAAAGTTTTTTGTCATAACATCAAGCATCGCAATAAAAAGGCCTAACATGGCCTTTTTTATTCAATGCAGCAGGGCCTGAGAACCCAAACCCTTTTTTGTTTTGGCCTAAGATGTATAGCATGGGTTTATTACTGACAGGGTTATATTTTCTATTACTCACTGTTTGCCCTTTAAGTTTGACCCAGATAGAGTTATGTTATCGATCTTTTTATCAGAATTGTCCTCATCACAGGGTGTTCCCGTAGCTGTCATAACCGTAGACCAGTCGGAATGCATCACCATTGCAGATGGAATAGGCTGCTATATACACCTGTTAAAATATAGTTAGTATTATGGTAGATTTTAATTTAATTTTTAAAATCTTATCTCTGGACCCTGCTCTTTTTTTTCGATAGATTTGGTTGTCACGAGATATCGATTTTCATCAATTTTTTCCCACAACACTGCAGGACAACAAATGTTACTATATTTAGAATACTACTGTTCAGCAGTGATCTGTGCATGGTTTTTGCTCTCTTTTAAACCCTTTCTATATTAAATGGATTCTCCCACTCAGTTATTAAAGTGTAGCTTGGAATGGTCTATTAATGGTCTGTTCAGAATACAGACGCCATACAGAATAAGAAATAACCAGATAATAATTTCTACAAATATGGGTCATTTCTTGAACTTATTTAATGAACATTTCCTAAAGTAACTACTCATCAATGTGTATTTTGTATAGAAACGGTTAAACACTTTCATATTTAATGGATATAGTGCCTGATGCTCCTTATGTGTCTTTACATACAAAAGTGACAATTTTCTGTTATTTGGTATTTAATTTAACACTCCAAGCCCTTAAAATTAGCCATGGCAAAAGAAATACCATAGAAAAAGCCCTAGAACCAAATATAGAATGTAATGCAAGATTGGGTTGTCACTGGATCACGCATTGAAACTAATTGATGTCTAATGCATTTTTAAATGTATATATAATAATAAATAAAAGGTTATCCGACCAGTGTCCCCCGACAATGTGGAAAGTCAATGCCGCTTTGATAAAGAATTTTTTTTAAATGTTGAAATATTCTAAGTCGAAAAGGGTTAATAACTCTGTAAAAAAATAATTTTTCCGTCATCTATATACATGTTGCACATCTTAAATATATGGGCAACAATATTCTGAAGGTTTCAAATCTCTGGGATGAAAATCTGTAGGAGGAGATGATTACACCATCAAGGTACTTAAAAGTGTGAAGAACGGACGGACCTGATGGACGAACGGATGGACGGACGGAGCCTGTTTCTATAGTCCCCCGAAAATAAATTTTTCGGGGGACAATAAATAATACCAAATTCTAAAGCAAGGCCATAGAACTAAAATGTCAATTTTGAGGGTTGACACTCTGTGCTCTTACACCAACTTGATTGAGTAAGTGACTAACATCGTGATACTTTCCTTTTTTTATAACCAAAAAATAATAAATATGTCACATAATTTATTTGACACAAGAGACACATTTCCTCTGACTGAATCATTGGTATCAGTGTCAGGATCTGGGAATACAGTAATGCCCAAAGTATATGACCCTTTAACCACAGCAAAATTATGGGATTTTTTTTTTCAGTATTTAGTCGAAAAATGGCTTGTTGCCATTCATCGGAAAGCTCTCACCGAGAGCTTTCCGATGAATGGCAGCAAGCCATATTTCCAACTAAATCCTGAAAAATTCCCATAATTTTTTTATTTTTTTTTAATTATATTACACATTTATATACAGAACAATATCTGATAACAACGATTGAATATAAATATAGATGGGAATGTGGGGGGGGGGGGGGGGGGGGGGGGGGGGGGGTCGGTATGCATACACAACTCACACACACCTTGCACACACATTGATATATTAACAACATTGTATGCGTACATGTAAACACATATTTATATATATTTTTATGCAAGTTATATTCTGTCTCAAATGTACATTTGTTCATGAACTTTGGACTAGTTTGCCGAATCTCTAAGAGTGTAAATTCGGACTATTTACTATTTAAGAAATTTAAAATTTCCCATAATTCTGCTGTGGTTTAAGGGTCGATTATTTAGGATATTACTGTACAGTAATGCCCTAATTAATCGACTCTTTAACCACAGCAGAATTATGGGTAACTTTTCAGGATTTAATCGGAAATATGGCTTGTTGCCATTCATCGGAAAGCTCTCGGTAATCATGAAAAGTTACCCATAATTCTGCTGTGGTTAAAGCTAAAGTCGTTTAATTAGGGCATTACTGTATGTCGGAGTAGAAATTTGGGCTAGGTTAAAGGAACCCTAAAAGTGATCTGCTTCCTCTCTAGCAGAAACCCTGTTAAATGAGACCTGAAATGATATGCATAAAAATCATCAAATATGCATCAGAAAATCTATCAGCACATCTATAACCTAGCTAAAATCAATGACGTACTCATTAAAATGAAATCACGTCTGCCATCAAACATGTGCTCTCGCTCAAAATGGATGCCATCAATCGAGTGGGCGCTAAATAATTTCGTTGTGTAAGGATTCTGAAATCACTAAAGTGTCGTGACAGAAAATTGGTTCTGTCAAGCGAAGCCAGTTTTCCTCTATAAATTGATTGAGTATCCCATAATGCTGCGAGCAAACTCAAAAATCACATTTAACATCGGAAAGATCTGAGGCCTTCCATAAGTAGAGGCTAGAGGCTACTAAGATGACATCAAGACTGCATCTCCTTTCAGCTCTGGGAATTGAGAAACGCCTAAGAAACATTTTTGCTCAGGTGGAAGAAATCGGCATAGACAAAAACTGATTTCACCAGGGCAATTCTACAACAATATTGCCATTTCAAATCAGTAATCAAAACTAATTTTTATCCCAAAAAAAAAAAAAAGTCACATTTTTAGAAAGAACATGTTTAACTTGTAGTTTGAAACTAACTTAGTTACATCACTGTTTTACAGAATAAAAATGTTGCATATAGTTTTAGACTGTTTGTATTTTTGGGTTTTTAACCTGACTTTCATATAAAATTCAATGGTTTTTCACGAGTATCCATGCAAGGACAAAACCGCAGGGTTTTCAAGGAAGTTTGTGCGAAATGGGAATAATTTTTGCATTTTCAAATTTGGCAAACTGCAGAAGGAAACCTGTTTTGCAAACAGCACAAGTCTTCATGCATAAGTATTATAAGATAGAATATGTTATGATGTACATTTGTTATTTATATTACTCATTCACCAGGATAACATATTGCATAATAAGGCTAGATCATGCCTTGAATCTCTACTCTGGCTAACGCCCATAGAGATCATATTCCACCAGTACAAAACCTTGGAACATTTGGAAGTTTTGACAGTGAACCTTATAAAGTCCAAAAAATAATGCGGGGAATATATTTCTTAATTATTATTGGTTCCTTAATAATGTACTTCAATGTAGGTGAAGGTCCCAACTCGAAATGGCATGCTTTACTGCGACTTTTTTGAGCCAATATCGCAATAAACATGGAATTAATTACCATGGGGAAACTTCATAATTGTAAGCAAATCAAAGCAAAATCGCTCACAAAGTCACTTAAATCGTGAAATTTCGAGTTGGGACCTTATAGTGAAGTACATTATTAAAGAACGTATAATAACTTAGAAATATATTCCCTGCGGTATTTTTTCAACTTCATAAGGTTCCTTGTCTAAACTTCAAAAAGTTCCCAGGTTTTGTACTGGTGGAATATGATCTCTACGGGTATTAGCCGGAGTAGATATTCATGGCATGATCTAATAGTTGGCCAGTATCAGTCATATTTCTGTTAACCAGCTAATCTTTCTAAGCACATCTTATTTTCAAATAGACTTTCGATACAGCGCCTTCAGGTGCGATGAGGGTCTGATATAATTATAGCCAGTGATCAATCAGCTGTCTTTTGGTCAAACAATCATGTGGACACCAATGGCTCGGATTCATCCCCAAACAAAATAAGTTGACCTGGCCAGTTATCAAGACATTGTTGAGAAAGTCTTGTATACTGAATATCAATAAAATCAGTTGATATTTGTGCAAGTTATCGCATTATCATTTAAAATTCACATAATTTAACTAATTAAGGGCCATATGTGGACCTGGTCACCAACGAAATGTCCTTGCCAAACTATTTCTATTGCACAATACTAGTTTGTATATTTTTTATGACAATTATCGAGAACTTCAAGATTTTTTTTGGAACATAGGCAATACAGTGCAAAATTAACGGAAATGTAGTTATTTATGGATTTTAATATGAATTCCGACACCCCAACACATATATAATTGAATATTCATTCATGTTCAATGTTCAATACAAATTATTCTCCATTAGGAGAACAATCAAGATGACACGTTTCATTAATTTTTCTTTCAGTTATGTAGCATTAATCAACCACGGCACAAATTTGATTGTTTGGTCAATTAATAACAAATGAGCAGACATTCATTGAGATATTGGAAACCTTCTGCCTATTGACAGAATGTATGCTCTACCACATGGTACCTCTGTTTTACAATTAAATATTCTTTCCATATTGACTACAATTAGAATAATCATGTCACATCAATTAGCGTTTTCTTCAGATTCTACAGAAATAACTGGACAATGGCACAATTAGAATTGTTTTGTCACTTACTAAGAAATGAAGATATTTTGAATTGTTGGCTTTTGACTGGTGTTATGTATAGCAGTATCTCAGAAGTGTATACTTCATTTTCTTTTTTTAACAAAATTGTTCACTATAAGAACACTCAAAACTCAATAAATCTAATTCAATTGCTGTTTCTATCACTTCTCCGGCAATAATTGAACCATGGTTTTTCCAATTACTACAAGTGGATATTCATTAACCCTTTTATGACGGGAGCTGCGCTGATGCAGCGTTAAAGATCCTGAGCCAATGCATTCTCTTATAAATGCGAGTCTCCCATAGGGAGCCTCGCATATATAAGAGAATGCACTGGCTTACAAGGTCAAGATAAATATTGTTAGGCCAATGTATATTTTCTTATATATGCAAGGCTCCCTATGGGCGTGGGGGGGGGGGGGGGGGGGGGGGGGGGGGGGGGGGGTCTTGGTGGCTCAGTCGGTTAGGGGAATAACTCCAAGCCATCTAATCCACATGTTTCCATGATGTACATTGTAACTAGAAATCGTTATCTGGTTACTCGCCAGTTACTCGCCGATGGCTGGTGGTTTGCCGCACATGATCAACGAGTTTATCAGCCATTGAAATCACTGTTAGATTAGACGTAAGTGTGAGAATTTCCTCCACCACTAAAACTGGCAATGTCGTGATATGGTCTTAGTTACTGAAAGTGACATTAAACCCCAGTCAATCAATCAAACCCTATGGACAACTCGATTATATAAGAGAATGCATTGGCAGTGTTTTCCCAAAATTTCAGGAATCGTCATGGAAGGGTTACGATATGAGAATTTTCTGCCTTTTACTGGATTAATGCAGCTGAAAAATGCAAAATTTAATCTTCCTTCCATAAAACTGTTTTATCACAAAATTAGCCCCTAAGCCAGCCTCATATTTTTACTAAGACACATGTGTATTATCGGCACGCGGAGTGACGTAATAATAATAGCGCAATGAAGTCAATGCCGCAACTTTATTATCATGTTAATTATAATATAATTATGATATTCGATTGGTGTTGGGTTATTTAGAGTTGACTACCGGTATGAGATAAACATGGGTGATAAGGGTGGTTGAACAATTTTGTCAACAAAAAAGACATTTAAAACGGAACTATATTTTTTCTTGAAGGTGTCTTTACTTCCTCTTTGGTTGTGATAAAGAAATCAATATAAATTTTTTTTTACCCCCAGCCATTTCAAGATCGTTTTTCCTTGCTAAAATGTGATTATGTGATAAAATGAATCTCAAATTCTTCGCAATAGTATACAAAATGTATTAACCTCGTCCACTAAATTTGATTCGAGCCTCGCTAAAGCTCCGCTCGAAACAAATTTAGTACACTCGGTTAATAAATTTCGTATAGAATTGCGACTCATTAGAGATCCTGTATGTCCACTGTAAGTACAATCAATTAACACATTCAATTAATTTGTCTGCCGTTTCTCTAGAAATAACTGTAATGGCACAATTTCTTTTGTTTTCTCAATTACAAAGAAATGAGTTCTTAACTGCTAAGATATTCATTGAAATATAAAAACTTTGTGCGTATTGACAACAATATCGGTTTGCTGATAATTAAAAGTTTACGAAACACTCAATCAGAAATGCTGATTCAACAGAAAAAAATTGCTGCCCGTTGAGATGCCAGTGTCAACAAAAGAAGACACCCAGCTGCCAATAACTGGATTGAAAGCCAGAGAATACGAGACCTCAACATGTGTGGCGAGAGTGAAGAATGTAGATCAATGCTGCTTTGTCACGAGGTGAGAGTTTGTCACATTGTCTTCTAAGCTGATTAATGTCATGGGAAAACATATTGGTAAACTTCCATTCAGGGTCGTGTTTGTATTTGTACTATTTGTACTGAAGACACTTATTGATGAATCTACTGCAGTAAGCTTCTGCTTCATGCTTCTGGTTCACATCTAGACCGAGTCTTCTCGGTCCACAACAGCTTGGGATATTTGTTGGGATGATGCTGTTTTTGGACAGAGTTCTGCCCCGTTGTTCTTCTATAATGGACGTTATGCACTGAATTATGGGCGGAGTTATATTGCTTGTAGTACGTCTTTGGATTAGGCCAAATGGAAGCTTTGCGTAAATGAACATACTTTAATGTCCTAAATAATCGAATCCTTTACCACAGCAGAATTATGGGTAATTTTTCTGGATTTAGTCTGAAATATGGCTTGTTGCCATTCATTGAAAAGCTCTCAGTGAGAGCTTTCCGATGAATGGCAACAAGCCATATTTCAGACTAAATTCTGAACAATTACCCATAATTCTGCTGTGTGGACTGAGTCCTGCCCCGTGGTTCTTCTATAATGGACGTTACGCCCAGAGTTGTGGGCGGAGTTATATTGCTTGTATGTCTTCGAATTAGGTCAAATGGAAGCTTTGCGCTTATGAACATAGAGGGCAGCCTTTCCCAAGCATGATGATATCAAACATGCATATATCAGAGGTCCATTAAATATCAAGGCAACGAGATATATAAGTCAACAAAGCCTAGATTTCCAGAGAATTTTGATTTGTCACGCTATCAGAAAATGCATGCAAACAATACATTAAATGATCGTATCATCACTACACCTTTTTCTATCATGGTAGAAAATATATCATTTAGAAGAAAGATTAATAGCGGACATGTCCGGTGATCAATCACATTTTGAGGTTTACGTGAATGCCTGCAGGCTCTACGTTTACATGTGTTAAGTCTTTTGAATGAACGTCTCTTATAGAAGAGCAACGGGGCGGGACTCAGTCCAAAAACAGCATCATCCCAACTGATATCTCAAGCCATTCAAAGTCAGCCAGTGGCTAAGAGCTGTTTTATAATAAGCAGTGTATCATCAATTTCAATAAGGAGTGGGTGGCTTTAATTCGCATAAGTGCCTTTTTATACCATAATTGCCTATGTTAGTGTGTGTATAACACTTATTTTGTAAATTTCAGATTTACACCCTATACTGTGGGTATAAATTTCTACTATGGGTGTAAAAGTTCAAATGTCATTTCATGGGTTAAACATTTGTACCCATAGTGGAACTACATGTACATCATAGTCAGCAAAATAGTTCTGATGTTACATCTGTTTAAATGGGAAGTTGTTAGGATGTCAATTAAATATGAGGAAATTTGCCTGCATTTCAATCAAACGTAGTTTGCATCTGTTATATGAACTAGGCAGCATATCAATGGGAATATCAGCAGAGCCATGTCAAAAATCATACTTCTAACTCATTGAGATAAAACACATCTCAACACACACACTATGCTATTATCGTATATATAACTGATGGGAGAATCAATTTAGTAATGACAGGGTTAACAACTCACCATTCCAGCCCAGAAAAGGACGAATAGGATGAGAGGGATTATGTCGGTACATCCTCGGTTCCGTGTCGGGTTACTCAAGTCAACCTTCTCATCATCATCCTAGAAAAGAGGAATTATGTTATATACATGTTCAATACAAGAGCATCACTAAGGAGTGTCAAAATACGTCCTTTAGCCATCTCGAACTGTACTACCGCAAAATAAAATAATAATTTGAGCTTACAAAGAATATCTGATGTGCCCCTAATTTCAATGCCAAAATTCTAAGACGAAAGATGGCCGTAACTCATGTGAAAATAATTAGACAGAACCTATATTCAAACTTGGGCTGTGGTCTTAGGTGGGAAACACACATACCAGCTTTGGTTCAGATAAAATAATCCACACTTGATTTATCGGTGCAAAAGCATAAATGTAACAGACAGTCAAATTCTGTCGAAAAAGGTCCGTAACTCATGTAAAAATAATGGGACGGAACCCATATTCGAATGTGGCCTGTATTATTACTGGTAGCTGGGAAATACACATACTAACTTTGGCTCAGATCAAATAATCCAAACTGGAGTTATCAATTGGAAACCAAAAATGTTAACGGATGGACGGACGACGGACTGATTACATAATACAACCTTTTTTTTCAAAAAGGCGTATAATAAATCAGTCTGATTTAGATCATGCCATAAATCTCTACTCCTGACTACGCCCGTAGAGATCATATTCCGCCAGTGCAAAGTCTTGAACTTTATAACTTAAAACAACCAAAGCATGTATCTCTTTGTTAATTCCTGTTCCTTATTAATCTATTTCACAGAAGGGGATGGTCCCAGTTTGAGATTGCATGATTTTGGCGAGCCAATTTCGCAATAAACTATGAATTGACTACCCAGGAGAAATTACATGACTACATGTATAAGCTACACAAAACAAAATCAGCTCAAAAAAGTTGCCAAAAACGATGCATCTTGAGTAGGGACCTTCACGCAATGAAGTATGGTATAGTATAGTATAGAAGAATAATGCTAGTATGGTAATTAAAACATTATTGACCCATCCATGACTGCAGCGCCTCCTGAAATTTTGTGAAAACCCTGTGCCAATGCATTCTCTTATATATGTGAGTCTCCCAGAGGGCGCCTCGAATATATAAGAATAAGAGAATACATTAGCCTAACAAAACTTACCTTGACCTTGTAAGCCAGTGCATTCTCTTATATATGTGAGGCTCCCTATGGGAGACTCACATATATAAGAGAATGCACTGGCACATGATATTTAACTCTGCACCAGCACCACTCCCGTTATGAAAGGGTTAAAAGTGCTACAGATCATGAACATAAATAACAAAACTTTCATTGAGACCATCCCTGGACATTTTATGGAATTCATGTTGAAATTCTGGAAGCGGAATGTTTCGGTAACAAATTAAATTTGAAAGGAAGTACAACAACTTATGCCTTGGAATGGCGTAATATCTATATATATATATATATAAATGAGTGGGATCTGTCTATCTGTTCGCGATTTTTCTCCCAGACCCCTGGGCCGATTTCAAACAAAGTTGGGGTGGTAACTCGGGGTACCCAGATGGATGTTAATACATGGTGTTAGTTTTAAAAAATTTTGATTTAAAAAAAAAAAAATCCAATATTTGGTTAAATTGAGCGAGATAAATTTTATTTATTTTCTTAAAAATCAAAATGATTAAACAATAAAAATGTTTATGAAGGGCAGAGCTGCCGTTTAATAAAAGGCTCCTGGTAATTAGTAGGGGTGCCACGATTAATCGTATAATCGATGAACCGTTGATAAAGCCGATAATCGATTACCATTTCCGTCGTCGATTAATCTGCGTTATTTATTTCGGACGTTGGAAAATGCCAGTTATTGTTGAATACCCTGATTGTTTTTCACAGTATAATATACAACCGAGGGGTTAACAACATTTGATCATGTATCAAAGAGATTCCGACAACTTGAGTACTACTAGTATATGTTGCAAACAGCCGGCAGTTCATTTGATGACATGGTTACTCTTCGAGTCATTGTATATTCTTCAAATTGCATGGCACCATGATGGCGGCACTGCAGCTTTGAACTTATGCCGACATCGTTGTATATTTCTACAAGAAAGGCGGCACTACGTCTTTGAAATGGACTGACTGTCAGTGAACTGATAGCCCTCGCCCTTGAATCTCATTGGACCAAAGGGGAGTTGATTGACATTCTCTCGATATCAGGGAACCTACGGCATTTTAATCAGCGATATTCTCGGCGGTGTCATTTGCAGCAAGTATACTTTGTTTGTATAAGTATACTTAGATGTTACTAGTACAGGCTATCGCTTATAGTGTGGTGACTGCTAAATGAAATTAACTATTACCAAATACTTATTTTTTTATGAGTCCTGAAATTTGCGGGCAGGGGCCCACCTTTGTAATTGTTATCCATGCTCTGGAAGTTCGCTGAAACTTATAGTTTCCGTAACATTAGATTCCTTTTTTAGGAACCACCGTCGGTCCGTCGTGCATTCCTACTTTTATATTGCTTGTATGTTTGGCTGTTAAATTAATCGCTACGTTCCAATGAACTCACAAATATTATAACCATGACATCGCCGAGAACTTCGCTTGTATTGAACACATTGTGCTCATTAGTCATTACCGGTGGTTTATGATGCACTTTATTAACACAAAAATTACATCAGCCGAAGCCTCAAACAAGCAGCGAAAGCAGTTAACCAGCATCCAGTCAATATGGCAATAGGCCATATTACGGAATACTTCTACTGATGTTATTATTATTATGTACGATTAATCGATTATAGTCGATTATTGAAGACCGATTATCGATTATCAAAATAAATAATCGTGGCACCTCTAGTAATTAGCATGTCTGGGATCGAAATGAGCGATCACAGGCCCCTTTGTGCAGGAGCCGCAAACCCTTTTGATGCTGAATAAATGCTCCCAAAGTAGTTAGTATATATATTGGTATATATTAATAATAGTGCCCATATTGAGAAAATTTGACACACTCCTTTGGTGCACGCTATTTTTCTGTTTTAAACACATTGCCTCCAATAAAGAGGATATCACCAGATAACATTCTACTAGATATATGTAAAAACTGTTCATACAGTAATGCCCCAAATAATCGACTCCATAATCACAGCAGAATTATGGGTAACTTTTCAGGATTTAGTCGGAAATATGGCTTGTTCATAAGAATGCCAACAAGCCATATTTCTGACTGAATCCTGAAAAGTTACCCATAATTCTGCTGTGGTTAAGGAGTCGATTATTTAGGGCATTACTGTATATTTTATTTTACAAAGTATTAAAGGACATATTGATGTTTGTTTATTGCTTGAAAACCAATTTGCACCGAGAGGCTTATCTAATATCTCTACTAGAGTTGTCTATACAGTAATGCTCTAATTAATCGACTCCTTAACCACATCAGAATTATGGGTAACTTTTCAGAATTTAGTCGGAAATATGGCTTGTTGCCATTCATCGGAAAGCTCTCCCCGAGGTTAAGGAGTCGATTAATTAGAGCATTACTGTATTACCAATATTTCTGTCAAAGCACCTATCTTTACAAGATTCTTGTAAATTCAGAGAAATGCATGTACAATAACGATTTCAACAGCTACAACAGACTGATCACATAATACCAGGTTCGTGTTCAAACCAGTCCATAAATGATGAGTGTCCCAAATAATTGCCATATTTGTGTGGAACGTTTTGTCTGCCTGTACAGAGTATTTTACATATCATATTGACATGTGTGTGAATGACACATTTCATGGCAACAACTGATGAACATCATTAACAGTGAATTAAATTAGTTTATACCATATGAGTTGCATGACTCACTCATTAACCCTTTCATGATGGGAGCTGCACTGGCACAACATTAAAGACACTGTACCAATAGTATATGTGCATTCTCTTATATATGCATGTCGACCATAGGTCACCTTGCATACATAAGAGAATGCATTGGCCTAACAATTCTTATTATAAATTTTTCTCCCATTCTTTAACAATTTTATCATTTTTATTATTTTTTTCTTACACTCTTTATCAATTTTTATCATTTTTTTTTACATTCTTTAATAATCGATTCATTTGTTCTTACATTTTTTAGCAATTATAAAAACTAATACAAAATTTGTTAGGCCAATGCATTCTCTTATATATGCAAGGCGACCTACATGTATGGTCGACTCGCATATATAAAAGAATACATTGGCACAATAGGACTACAGTAATGCCCTAAGTAATCGACCCCTTAACCACAGCAGAATTATGGGTAACTTTTCAGGATTTAGTCGGAAATATGGCTTGTTGCCATTCATTGGAAAGCTCTCGGGGAGCGCTTTCCGATGAATGGCAACAAGCCATATATCCGACTAAATCCTGAAAAGTTACCCATAATTCTGCTGTGGTTAAGAAGTCGATTACTTAGAGCATTACTGTACCTACCACATCTATAAATATTAGTATGAATGCCCCACATGTGAGACAAAGAATTTCCATACAACTGATGTAGACACAGTGTCCGGTTAATTTACCTGTGTAAATTCAGTGGGGAAAGAGTGAAAATCCCGAAAGATTAGCCAGGGTTTTTCAAAGAGACTGGGCACTCCACTATCATCAGCCAATCCATGTAGAAAATTGTGTATTTTCACAAGGTAGATTTATTATCAAAACAAGGTAACATGATTTCTAGGTATATCAAAACACAGCTGGTTCCTGGTTACTATAAATCTACAGGTGAATAAAATGTATGCCAATCATACAGTAATGTCATAAATAATCAACCCCTAAACCACAGCAGAATTATGGGAAATTTTGCAGGATTTAGTCGGAAATATGGCTTAAATTGCTGCCATTCATCGAAAAGCTCTCAGTGAGAGCTTTCCGGTGAATGGCAACAAGCCATATTTCTGAATAAATCCTGAAAAATTTCCCATAATTCCACTGTGGTTAAAGGGTCATATACTTCATGCATTACTGTACCTTCACACAGCAGCCTGTATTTTGTGGCAGAGAAACTACACACCAAATTTCATTTCATAAAGTTCAATAACTGCTACTATCATTCAGAAACAAAATTATGAATGGATGGATGGACGTAAAACACTCAGTTTTAAAACGGGTGTATAAAATGAACAAGTAGCAGGTCTCCAGTGTTTCAGAATTAGATATTTATTTTATTTTAATTATTAAATTGTTATTATATTAGTCTGATAATGGTTCAAAAACTATGGGTCACTTAAAAATAAAAGATCTAACAAGACATCACAACATTATCCAGAATACAAATAATGTGAGTTTTGAATTCAGGGCCAGAAACCTATATCACCAATGTACAGTCAGTGGCTGTTCCAGAAATTTTGAAAAAGGGGGGGGGGGGGTGCTATGTATTGTTGTATATATGATGCGTAGCATCATCCGAGCCGCGAAGCGGCTAGTGGGGGAGAGCATGAGAGGTGGGTTTAACCCCCCTCTCATAGGTGGGGGTCTGGGAAATTTTGCGTATACTACATTCAAAACGACGCGTTTTCCGTTGTTCTGGGCCCAGTTTATATTGCTTTATATTAGGCCTATATGGAACGGGTGACAATAACATTCAGTACAATTACGGTATACTATGGAGGGTTAGTGATGGAAGATCAAAGCTTCTTTGAACAGTGAACTTATTTTTTGAAAATCTGTGCAAATAATAGTGCATTATCTGGGCGACATAAAAATCAAAATCACTTTGGGTTAGCAACTTGATTGGTGACATTGACGTACTAGGTTCCAGGCCCTGAATTCTGTAACACAATTTGTTACCAATGATTGTACTTGATTTCCCTGCACTAAAGTTGGGATAGATAGGCTGTTCATATATACATGTGCTGACAATGTATATTACTGCAGTGTTGAATAGCACTTCACTACAGTTACATGTACTATAATCCAATGTAGTGGGGAAGTGGTATATTTCTCCAGTTGAGATTAGCCAGCTTTATTATTAAAACAAAGCATAACATGATGTTCTAGGTTTATCAAAACACAGCTGATAATGTTTCCTGCATGGGTTAGTATAAATCCATCAAAGTAATAAAATCCATACCTTCTCACAGCAGCCGCACCCACACATGCTTACAACAGACCCGCCACTAAACTACAGGTAACCTGCAAATACAAAAGATAGCTAACATGTAATATATGAATTTTATTTCAGCTACAATATAATTATGTTCAATAAAATTCTACAATAGATGCATAATACATGGAGAACTGAGAACATACATTTCTATGGTTGTTTGTTGAACTTATTATCTGAACAGTGAACATTTCCTACCAATGAATAGAAATCCTTCTAATCTTGTATTATGTTTTTGCCTGTCTGCTTTTATTACCTGAACATCCCTCCAAATAAATAATAGAAAATCCCATGTATAATTTTATAACTGTGTGGGAGATTCCATTAAGTCTAAAATGGGTTAAGCATAAGGCCAAAACAAAAAACTTCTCTGTTTCTGATAGCATTGGGAAAAATTTCCAGGACGGCAGGCAGGGATATTTTTTTTTTTGCCGATTTTTTTTTTTAAAACCTTGGATAAAAACATGTTGTCCCTTGTTCATTCATTCTGCAGTAAGATCTCTACCAATGTTGAGCTTTAATAATGACCACTTATTTTTGCTTTTGGGATTGGGAAAATGATAAATATTCACATTGACACTCTAACAGTTAACTATATTAGACTTAAGCTTTCTGGAGAAAATTGGAAAAAAATTTTGAGGCAGGCAAGAAAATTTCAGCCAGGCAGGGTATCGGAAACAATGAGGGGTTTTTTTTTTGGGCCTAATTCAGTGTTCAACAGAGATTCCACTTGTTGATACTGTCAGTATTTGCCTGTGTGTGAGTGCTAGAGCATGGGGAGGGGTATTGGAAATATGGTTCTTGCCCTAGATCAATAGGGGGTGCTGCTTGAATAGGTTTTCCCCTTTTTGTCCAGGCAATGAGTGCCCCTTACCAACATGTACAGCAATGCCCTAAATAATCGACTCCTTATTCACAGCAGAATTATGAGTAATTTTTCAGGATTTAGTCGGAAATGTGGCTTGTTGCCATTCATCGGAAAGCTCTCAGTGAGAGCTCTCCGATGATTGACAACAAGCCATATTTCCGACTAAATCCTGAAAAATTACCCATAATTCTGCTGTGGTTAAGGAGTCGATTATTTAGGGCATTACTGTACTTCTGAAATCTACCCAAACATCTGATAAAGTTCTAATGTTTGATATCTCATATGAACCCAATATGTTACCATTAAGGCTAGTATGTCTATATGAGGCTGTCTCGGTTGGGGAGTTATCGGTCGGTAGTGGGTAGTGGGGGGAAATGCGGATATGCTAATATCAATTCACTACATCATACATCATACATGTACCTTGTGGAGATAAAAATAAAGGTCACCCTGTATGTACACTTTGAGTGAAAATCTAATATGCACATATCAAGCATGAGTTTAGTGTGGCTGTCATTTGCAGAATTAGGTCCCCAGAGGGTGAATTTAGTGACACAATCCCGCATAGCAGGCTAGCATCACTAAATCACTGTCTGGGGACCTCATTCTGCATGGAATCATCTGCTACAGGAGACATAAACTCAGATTGATGTTCCCAAATAGAGAATATTGTGATGTACACCCATTGGGAACCTCGATTATGCTAAGTGTCATCTGCCTATTTGGTGATATAGAGAAACTAAACTAAAAAAGAAATAGAATCTATGTGAAGACGTTTCTATAGAAATTTGACAATAAAGAAACGAAACTTTCCAAAGAGGATGAGGCACAAGCAGAATGAATTCCCCAGAAGGTGAATTTAGTGATGCTAGCCCACTATGCGGGAGAGTGTCACTAAATTCACCCTATGGGGACCTCATGCTGCAAATGACAGGCACACTAAACTCAGGATTGGCACATATGCATGTGAAGGAATTATTAGGGAACATTGGTGGACACACAATATTAGATCTGATGATAAGACAATCTTGAGTCATTTATTTAATTTAACAAGGAACTATTGATAAAGAGATTAGGCAGCTTCATTAAAGGATCACTATTAGAATGTAATGTACAATGAACGCTGGGGTTAAGCTGCTCAGAATATTCACTAAAATCAATTAATATCCATGTTAACCCTTTACCCAACAGAACGGCCCTGTGCCAATGCATTCTCTTATATATGCGAGTCGACCATAGGTCGCCTCGCATATATAAGAGAATGCATTGGCTTAACACATTAAAAATTATAAAATTGTTAAATAATGTAAGAAAAAATGGTAATAAGTGTTAAAAAAGATTTTTTTTAGGCCAATGCATTCTCTTATATATGCGAGGCGACCTATGGTCGACTCGCATATATAAGAGAATGCATTGGCACAGGGCATAACTATAACCATCACAATGTGGTCAATGAGCCGGTTCCAATGATATCCATATTTGTATGGTTTTATTGAGACAGACCCAAGATATTTTAGGCTGTTGAAGCTTTATTTGGCCGGTTTTGGCCGGTTTGTTGGGTAAAGGGTTAATGGAAAATCCCACTTTTAATCTACATTACCAAATTATAACTTACACCACCCAGCTGTACGACCTACATAACCAACTGTTTTTTATACTGAAACTTGTACATATCAGCCCTAATGATACTCTACATGTACATAGATATCTTAAAACAATAAACCCTCTTATAACAAACCTTTAATGCTACAGTATTTTACATAGAGCTCGAAGTATTTCAGGTTTTATATTTATTTTTAACCTGCTATGTGTGGGGTGCTCCAAACTAAAGGAGGGATCTCCTACAGTAATGCCCTAAATAATGGACTCCTTAACCAGAGCAGAATTATGGGTAATTTTTCAGGATTTAGTCGGAAATATGGCTTCTTGCCATTCATCAGAAAGCTCTCACTGAGAGCTTTCTGATGAATGGCAACAAGCCATATTTCCGACTAAATCCTGAACAAAAATTCCCATAATTCTGATGTGGTTAAAGGGTCATATACTTAGGGCATTACTGTATCTATATATCTATCTATCTATTCATCACTAGTGCTTCTCTAGTTATACATTTCTTAATGACAAACAGAAGTATTACCTGATGGTAGAAAAATAAAACATCATGTGATATCTATATCTCCCCTAACATCTTATGTGAAACAATGGTTTCACCTATAAACTATAGGCCAGCAAGAGGAGGAAAATATGAACCATCAAAATAAACACTCTATACAGGTTGGTGTACCAGACACATGCTGTAACAAAAGATCTGTCAGCAACTACAGGTAACATAGAAGGAAACAAACAGTCAGCAGTGATTAAATGTGGATCAGACAGGTATTCAAAACACCATGGTGCAATGCCAGAATACTATAGTAATGCCCTAAATAATCGACTCCTTAACCCTTTACCCAACAAACCGGCCAAAACCGGCCAAATAAAGCTTCAACAGCCTAAAATATCTTCGGTCTGTCTCAATAGAACCATACAAATATGGATATCATTGGAACCGGCTCCTTGACCACATTGTGATGGTTACAGTTATGCCCTGTGCCAATGCATTCTCTTATATATGCGAGTCGACCATAGGTCGCCTCGCATATATAAGAGAATGCATTGGCACAGGGCCGTTCTGTTTGGTAAAGGGTTAACCACAGTAGAATTATGGGTAATTTTTCAGGATTTAGTTGGAAATATGGCTTGTTGCCATTAATCGAAAAGTTCTCACTGAGAGCTTTCCGATGAATGGCAACAAGCCATATTTCCGACTAAATCCTAAAAAATAACCCATCACTGCTGTGGTTAAGGAGTCGATTATTTAGGGCATTACAGGTATTCAAAACACTGTCAGAATACCAAGCTTCCAGCCAGGTGGGAATTACATCCAGTGCCTCTGTTTATATGAGACCCCTGTGATATTGTGTTGGAATTCTGTGAGAAAAGAATTCAAATCATAATCAAACCCTGCAAATAATGTGTCTGTCATTTGCAGAATGAGGTCCCCAGAGGGAGAATTAATTTAGTGATGCAATCCTGCACAGCAGATGACACAAACAGTACATAATCGAGGTCCCCAATGGGTGCACATCACCATCTTCACCATCTAGGAACTTCAATCTGATCCCAGGTCTACCATAGCAGTTGTGGCCTTAAGCAGAATGAGGTTCCCTGAGGGTGAATTTGGTGATGCTCACCCTCTGGGGACCTCATTCTGTAAATGACAGACATGCTATTTGCAGGGTTGATCATAATAAAGATAGTAATGGAAATATCAGAGATTCTGGTTCGGCTTGATTGAAATGGTGAATTATAATGGTGGCGTGTAATCAGAATAACAGAGGTATTACTGAGACTGGGTACTATTATACAATCATAATGGTGGGAATATCATGAACATGGGTGCCATGGTACCTGATAATATTCAAGCCTGAGTTAATGTGCCTGTCATTTGCAGAATGAGGTCCCAAGAGGGTGAATTTAGAGACACTATCGCCCATAGTGGGCCTCATCTTCTCTGGAAAGTTTCTTTATTATCAAATTTCTATAGAAACTTCTTCAACTAGATTCCATTTCTTTTTTAGTTATAGTTTCTCTATATCCCTAAATTGGCAGATGACACATTGCATAATCGAGGTTCCCAATGGGTGTACATCACAATATTCACCATTTGGGAATTTCAATCTGAGTCTATGTCTCCCATAGCAGATGAAGCCATGCAGAATAAGGTCTCCAGAGGGTGAATTTAGTGATGCTAGCCCTCTGGGGGACCTCATTCTGAAAATGACAGACACACTAAACTCCGACTTGATGATATTATGTGCACAGATTGTATTACTATTAATTTTAACATGAAACATTTGGATACTACATTTGGGTGTGATCCAGTTCATACAGAAAGCAACCAATTTTAATATAAGTTGTAAACACTTTATCTATAGACAAAATTCCTAGAATTATATAATATTTCATATTGTTGGGTGGTATACATTGGGTTTAACACTATGTTTACCATATTATGGTATGCGTAAACATAAAAATGTAGGAATAAAAGCTGGGACAAAATTGCGTCCATGGATGCATGATGCATCCATGGACGGCTAGCAGACAAGCTGATACCAGTATACCCCCACACAACTCGTTTCCGGGCGGTATAATGAACAAATTTATTTGTTTATAGTCAGTTAACCCTTTACCCAACAAACGGGCCAAAACCGGCCAAATAAAGCTTCAATAGCCTAAAATATCTTCGGTCGCCTCGCATATATAAGAGAATGCATTGGCCTAAAACAAATCTGTTTTTAACACTTTTTACCATTTTTTCTTACATTCTTTAACAATTTTATAATTTTTAATGTGTTAAGCCAATGCATTCTCTTATATATGCGAGGCGACCTATGGTCGACTCGCATATATAAGAGAATGCATTGGCACAGGGCCGTTCTGTTGGGTAAAGGGTTAAACTCGTAGTCTAGACTTTGATGACAACTTGCATTTGTTTTATGTCAGAAAACAAAACTTCAGGGAGACAGTTTTATTTTTCATAATTGGGAATGCGAGAGAGAGAGACGAAATGAAAATTACAACCACGTGGGGGGGGGGGGGATATTTTTTATTTTTGTACTGCATTGAGTGGCTTATAATACAATCTACGTTCTGTCTTTTTAATACACTCAGATTCATACGGATACTGAGTCTATCAAATTCCTGTCTGGAAATAGTCTGTCTCACATTTGCAGAATGAGGTCACCCGAGGGTGAATTTCGCGATGCTATCCTGCACATTGTTTTTTCCCTTCTGTTCAGTTTCTATATATCCCCTAATTTGCAGAAGATAAACAAATTGCATAATTGAGGTGACTAATGTGTGAACATTACCCACTTGAACAGCGGAACTTCAATCTGATCCTAGGTCTCCCATAGCAGTTGAAGAAGCCTAAAGCAGAATGAGGTTCCCAGAGGGTGAATTTAGAGATGTTAGCCCGCTTGCCAGACGCACTACAGTAATGCCCTAATTAATCGACTCCTTAACCACAGCAAAATTATGGGTAACTTTTCAGGATTTAGACAGAAATATGGCTTGTTGCCATTCATCGGAAAGCTCTCTCCGACTAAATCCTGAAAAGTTACCCATAATTCTTCTGTGATTAAGGAGACGACTATTTAGGGCATTACTGTATATCCAGGCTTGCCCAGATTGGGTCTAAGCATGGTTTAAGATCCCTTTAAATTTAGCATGATGAGAACTGGTATCTATACAACGTGCAACAAAGGATACTCAGTATTATCTGGCTTTGAGGTACAAATCTGTTTCCTTTTTTCTTATAATGCGCAAGTATTGCATACAGAAGGAGAATTGAGTCAAAGAGCTATGTTTTTTTTTTATCTTGATGACGGATGATTGCAGTTATTACCTGTAATTAGATGAATGATAAGGAACTTCCTGATGATAAAGAAGTCACAGTGATAGGAACAGCCTTCTAGAGCTGTTACCGCTTTACAAATCGAACGGACAGTACATCAGTGTTTAAGTTTGGTTCAACGTCTGCCAGAGAGTAAAATAACATAGCAAAATGCTACCTGTGTACATCATCAGAAAACTCAATAGTAACTCTGTAATTCTGAAGAGTTGTTTTATTTCACAAGAGAATCATTTTCTGAAACAACTCAATGCTATTAGCAACAACAATGTTACAATGATGCTGTTCTGAATTGCTAGCTTTCTGGGAGTTTCTTATAAAAGTCAAGAGGGTTGGTTGAATAGTCATCAGCCTCATGTAAACAATCAGTAATGCATAAGTGGAATACAGGGAAAGACATGCAAATTACTGTATATGTAGGCCAACACCTCAAAGCTTATCGAAAACAAATCCATGTATTTAGCCAGCAAAAACAATATACTGTTGTGGAAATATGGTTATTTCAAGGAAAATTCCAAATATAACATATCTATGTATACCCATCCCCACCCCTCCAGATGAATACACACCTACACACTCATGAGGCAGGATTGCTTGAACATATTTTATTGGTCATCCCAAAAATACAATCTTTAATGCTGCACCAGCACAAGGGTTAAAGGGAAAACAAATAACATGATCTCAAGGTTTAGGTAGAAAAATGTAACATTCTGGGTCAGATAATTGTGCCATATACAAATATTTGCCAACTAAAGTTAGGCCATAGAAAAAAATGTGTTATTTGGGTTTCCCTACCTACTCTATTTTAAACCCCCTACCATAAATTTTATTTAAATGTTTTGCAAGGTTTTCAAGAAATATATCTGAAAAAGTTTATACAAAAAAAAAAAAATTAATGTTATCAAAATCTTGCAGAAGACACAAAAATCCTTAAGTATATGTCAAAATAAAACAAAAATAAAAAATAAAAACATTTTAAGCCTATCTACACAGATCCTAATTTATGTAACCTGAACCAGACGTTTATTTTTATTTTACCCCAAGATTTTTTTATTTCACATCACAAGTCATGATGGATCAAAGTCAGGGGCGCCGGAAGAAGGGGGGGCAGAGGGGGCAGCTGCCCCCCCTGCCCTTGACCAAGGGGGCGAGCGGGGGTAGGACTTGCCCTTTTTCTGGAGACAGAAAATGCTTTTTGTGTGTTTAATCTCGTGTTTTTATAGCAAAATGTGACTTTTTTGGTCCAAATACCACCAATTTCACAATGAATATTAATTTTTTGTCAATTTTATCACAAAACGGCCATAAAAACAAACAAATACCATTAAAATAGGGATTTTTGCCACAATTAATTTATGGTTATTTTCCTGAGTTTGCGGAGAAAATGACCTTTTTTGCGGAAAAGTGCCCTTTTTGTAGGCTCTGCCCCCCCCTGCCCTTGGATGCTTCCGGCGCCCCTGATCAAAGTAATGTCACATACCTACATGTACTATAGGATTGCCATAGTATTTCTTACCTGTGTAATTTAAATCCTCAAGTTAATCCAGTTAAATTGTACACACAGCCCTCTAAAGTCAGTAATTCCAGCAGTAGAAGGTTTGGATATATATATGAATATGTTAGGCACAGGCACAGTATGAGGTAATCATTGCTTCATGTGCATGAACAAATTCTCATTTAATGTACATGAGATCATGATCCCACAGGAAGATACTGCTATCTGCGGCTGCCATAAATCACCTGGGTACAGGTCTAACGAGCTAATTAAAACACAGCAGTCAACCTTGTGTGAATTTATAAGGCACCTGTAATTTATCAAACTTTAATTGGCCTGCAGATATGCCTGATGGCCATCTAGGAGAAATGAGTTCATATCTGATAGCACTGCAGTACAGGGCAATAAATGGCTGAGTTATAGAAAATGAACTTTAATAATTCTATGAAATAACTCATTCAAGGTTCCAGGGAATTTGGAGGAAGGTTGTTTCAATGGGATGTCAGTAGTTAACCCTTTCTTAACTGGAGCTTCCTGAATTTTTTTTAAAACCCTGTGCCAATGTATTCTCTTATATATGCAAGTCTCCTATAGGGAGCCTCGCATATATAAGAGAATACATTGCCCCAACAATATTTACCTTGACCTTGTAAGTCACTGTATTCTCAAATATGCGAGGCTCCCTATGGAAGACTCACATATATAAGAGAATGCACTGGCACAGGATCTTTAATGCTGCACCAGCACAGCTCCCAGCATGAAAGTGTTAAACATAATCTCCATCAGTCACTATCGTTCCACTTGAGTAGAACTGGCCCCTTCTACAATTCTTTACAATTGGCATTTAAATACCAAATACTCAAAACAATTATGGGATCACCTCTTGGCATTAATTGAGACAATCCATTATAATATAGTTGAACGTTCAAATATGTCCTAAAACTGTCAGTCGATGGTGTCCAGAACAATATATATAGCATATTTCATAAACAAATATAAACATGTTGACAGAAGTAAAATGAAATTCATGGCTTCACATAACACACATGCCAGGTTAATAAGCTTAACCCTTTACCCAACAGAAGGGCCCTGTGCCAATGCATTCTCTTATATATGCGAGTCGACCATAGGTCGCCTCGCATATATAAGAGAATGCATTGGCTTAACACATTAAAAATTATAAAATTGTTAAAGAATGTAAGAAAAAATGGTAAAAAGTGTTAAAAAAAGATTTTGTTTAGGCCAATGCATTCTCTTATATATGCAAGGCGACCTATGGTCGACTCGCATATATAAGAGAATGCATTGGCACAGGGCTAACTGTAACTATCACAATGTGGTCAATGAGCCGGTTCCAATGATATCCATATTTGTATGGTTCTATTGAGACAGACCGAAGATATTTTAGGCTGTTGAAGCTTTATTTGGCCGGTTTTGGCCGGTTTGTTGGGTAAAGGGTTAAGAGATCACCCATGCGCTTTCCGTTTGACTAAATCACCCTTCACTATTAGGACACATTCAACGCACGACTGCCAATGTGAAATTGGGGAATTCCCAGGTTGTTCAAAGCGATATATAGGATTTTACAAATTTTGTGTAAACAAGTGCATGTGTTGGGATGTAAATGTAGACACAACATCAGGTAAGAAGATGTATGATTATATCTTCATTCAAATATTAATTATCCATCACTTAGTTTCCAAGTGCTTTTAATCCCATTAAATTAAACAGAAAGATATATTTCTCACAACATACCTGCATGACTGGCATAATTTGTGTGATTTTCTTAGTGTATATGAAAATGGAAGGCCAATGTAATTGGAGCCAGAAACATATTTCACTGCACATTAGATCTTGCCATGAATGTTTACTCTGGCCCATAGAGATCATATTCCACAAGTACAAAATATGGGAACTTTTTGAAGTATTGCCAAGGAACCTTATAAAGTCGAAAGATTATAGTCGAAAGATTATAGTCGAATGATTAACGCGGAGAATATATTTTTTAGTTAGTATCTGTTCCTTAATACCGTACTTCGCTGTAGGTGAAGGTCCCAACTCAAAATTTCATGATGTTCCCTGTCAAAACTTCAAAAGTTCCCAGCTTTTGTATGGCGTTAGCCAGAAAAGAGATTCATGGCATGATCTAACTGCACATTATCCTAGATATATGCGAACAGAATTGTGGGTATTTCTTCCTGCAACAGCTGGATCCATTACAAAATGTTCTATTTATAATAGCTGCTGACAGAAAACCTATAACATTGTCTAAATCCAAAGTTTCGAAGCTACCAGAACATTTCCAAAAAGGATTTATTTGCATTAGGATAACTCACAATATTTTAGTCTCATTAAATTTTACAAAGAAAGTTTATAAACGAAGGAGGTTTCATATATAGATTTGAGAGTACAAAAATAGTGAGTCTGAGTCATTAGCAGTGGTCTAAATATGTAATTTTTTTAACCCTTTCTATACTAAATACTCAGTGATGAGTAATTGTCCCTTAGGAAATGTTCAGATGATAAGTTCATCAAACGACCATAGGTCGTTTGTTGAACTTATAATCTAAACATTTCCCACCAATAAATATGAATTCTTCTGCACTTGTATTATCCTTTCATCTGGCTGTTTTCTGCTCATATGTCATTAACATCCCTTAAAATGAATAATAGACCATATTCCAATGTACACTTTTAAAACTGAGTAGGAGAATCCATTTAGTATTGAAAGGGTTAAATCATCACTTTTCTGTCTATTTCGCCAAATTTTGCAGACTTCAATACAGAGTTAACAAACAAAAAAGGGGTAAAATCAATTTTATATTTATAATCTGATTTTTACGATTTAAGGTAAAGTTAAAGCAATTATTTTCTGAGAGAAAAGATAAGAATTTAAAAATTCCCCATGTCAATTTAAGTACGGTGTTGAGTGTTTTGCTATTTACACACTCTTTACGTACTGTACTGTAACATAATATGGCTTTTGTTTACAAACATGGTGTATGATCTTAACAATAACATGTTATTTATGTGATCTTTATAATTCGTATCAGAAAAAATCTGTCTATATTTTAATATTCTTTCTGTTTATGGTGGTTTTAACAGATGTGACTATTTTAACAGCAATACACATTATGAATGCCATTTGTATCTTTAACTCTCTCATGACTGGAGCTTACTGAAATTAAGGCAAAAACCTGCGCCAAAGCATTCTCTTATATATGCGATTCTCCGACAGGGAGCCTCTAATATAATTACACAGATGATCTGGTTTTAATGACATCTTGGTCAGCATCTTTGACACCTATCTGGACCGAGAGTGGTCCCTCATTATCAAGCGCATATTGAGAATGCATGACACTGATTTTTTTAATTCTTTTCAATCATATGCTTCATTGACAGATTCAACTATATACTGGCATTTGTTTTGGCAGCGTGGAAGGACATGAACTAGCTATACTAGTGGATGGATGTTCTGGAAAATTTGAGTGGGCAAAAGCAAAAACACTAATGAAAAAATTATGAAATTATTTGATCTGGGAGAAGTGACTAACAGTGGTTGGATTCTCATAAATACCCCTGCTTCATGTGGATGTAAACATACATTGTTCGATGTCTGTTTTACAATGAGAAACAAACATATTCCCATATCATATACGTGAAAATGATTTTCCCATTCACTCTGGTTTGGCCATACCTTCCGGTTTGGTGATACCATGTACACGGGGGTGTATAAGCCCAGCTCATGAATGAAACAGATCGTACTGAGGGCTCAGAAGCGATCTGGCAAGACATTCTGGCATAAAGTATCAATATTCTTCTTATGTAATGACTATACTGTAGAAGTCGGGTAAATCCGGTATTACCATTTGTATAGAAGGATTTCCACAGGATTGTCCTATTGTGTAATTGTCAGGATCTCAGTCAGTAGCAGTAGTATTGCAGGAGTCATACAAATCCCCTATTAACATTTACTCTGTACAAAGATTGCTGTGCAAAAGATTGTTATGCAATCTTTAGGCTTAACCAGGTTTAACTAGGGAATATCCATTACTTTGAAGCTTCCTTTCTAAGCTTCTGAAAGACAGAGATTGTTACCATTTTTGCCCAAAGTCGTTAAGATAAACTTCAGTATAATAATACACCTACTGGTATCTGCATCAGTGCAGATAAACTTCTTGTATAAAAATATGTCCAGCAATGCCCTAAATAATCGACTCCTTAACCACAGCAGAATTATGGGTAACTTTTCAGGATTTAGTTGGAAATATGGCTTGTTGCCATTCATCGGAAAACTCTCACTGAGAACTTTCCGATGAATGGAAACAAGCCATATTTATTTAGGGCATTACTTTACCTTCCGCTTATTAACACAAATTTTAACGAGAGGCCGATCACGATCGGCAGATGTTAACCCATCCCTTGGCGATAAAAATTTAATATGATCGGATAAATGAGAGTTTTGGTGTTGAATTATAGAGTATACTGTTATGTACTATTATAGACAAATGTACATAACACAAATTATTGGAATTTATGGGTCACTGGCATTTATATAAGAGAATGCACTGGTACAGGATCTGTAATGCTAAACCGCCACAGCCAGCAAGTCCGTGGGTTAAATGTGTAGGTGTGCCCTGGACATGGAATACTTGGGTTAAGAGAGTCCAATTTAAGTTTACAAATAAATAATGTGTCCTAGTATACAGATAAGCAACCTCACCACTGACCCATTAATATCAATTATATAGCACAGCTGTCAAAAAATCACAGGAATTGTTTATGTTGAACACTGACCTCTATTAAACCAATAACAATTATAATGATATCAGACCATCTGAAGATATAACTCTGCAGCACAGATGTCTAAGTCTACTGTTAATATCATGTGATGTTTATTGTTGAATCTTTATTTTAAATTAGATACCACAGGCTTCTTTATCAGATTATTTGCACATTGGCATAAGAGACATCAGAAAATAATATAGCTTTACCAATAGCTAAGTAGTCCAAATGCAATTGGTGAATTGGATTTAATGTTGCTCCAAACAGATTTACCAGTACACAACACAAGATTTTGGACCGATTTAATCAAATTTGGTGTGGTGATTCGGGGTACCCTTGGCTGAGTTATAATGGTTATAATTGTTTTTAATTATTTTAAAAAATTAAAGGGACACATTGGAAATCTTTTTATCAACTTGTATCATAATCATCAATATCTAAATGAAAACAAATGACAATGTCAATGACATTTTTTTTATTATTATTATAAAAGTTAAAAATATATTTTTTTTTAGATCAATTTTTTTTTCAATTTTTTTCTTCGAAAAAGGGTTATAACTCCTTTAAAATAAATCGGATCAAACCCATATTCGAACTAGATCTGTATTTTGGGCTGTGAAACTCACATAAAAAATGTTTGAGTTATGGCAGAATGTGTGAATTCTAAGTAGAAAAAGGGCCATAACTCTGTAACAAAAACTCGGATCAAACCCAAATTCGAACTCGATCTGTATTTTGGGCTGATATACCCATATACAAAATTTGCTTCTGATTGGATAGAAAATGTTTGAGTTATCGCATTACACGTGAAGTGTCTACGGACGGACAGACGAACGACGAGTGGTCAATCCGGACAACGACACTATGTTTACCATACATGGTATGGGTAAACATAAAAACTCATATTTCAGTTCATAATTCAGTACCCAAGTAATATATCCACATGAAGAATGTATCATTGCAACATTTCTCTTACTGTTGATGTAAATACCTACCCCATAGCTAGCTGTGCCCCTGCAGTCTGATCTACATAGAAAGATATATATTTGCTACTTCATTCAGGCAAAATAGCGCAGTTCGGTCTACCGAAATAATATATATAGAACAGCGAGAGTGCTTGGACACCCTTTCTCAATAAAAAAAAACAGAAAAAAAAACTTATGGATAAGTTACTGCCTAAAATTTACATTATAAAATGGACAACCGGGCATTGTTTCTATATAGAGATATGAATACTGGCACCAATGAATGTCCGACCCTGTTTACATTCTGATGCTAAATTAGTGTCGGTGTCTATCGTGAAAAGCGCTATTATAATTCACCCAATTCCCTCCACCCCAATATGCAAATAGGAATACCGATTATGAAATAAAAGATGACGTTTGCATGTATGATGTATGTGTGGTCCATTGTTAAGAACATAAATGTATATCGTCACTTTGAAACAATGACTATATTAAAACAGATATTTCCCCCTGATGTGTAGAATATGGACAAATTTATAGTTCCCTTATTTTTGCCCTCCCCACGATAATCGGTATAAATAAGTTATTTGGCCTCTGATTGATGGAATACCAACCTAGTGACGCATGTATTAGGCCCTGACTGTAGCTATTATTTAATCAGAAAATTCGCCCCTGATAGGTGCAACACCAACATAATGATATATTTCTTTTGGCCCTGACAGTAGATCATAAAAATTAGTAATTTTGACACTGATAGGTGGAGTACTGCCAGACTATACTGATGTATTGGTACCCTTATTTTGGCCCTGACTGTAGCTCATATAAATCAGTAATTTGGCCCCTGATGGGTGGAATATAGACATGGCCCTGATTAATTAATGAGCCTGTATTAGCCCAGCAGGAATCCCTACTATCCACACCATCTCAAGCCTATAATTACCGACAGTGATGGATGAACGAACTGAGGAAGAAATCCCCAAGTCAAGTGAGGTCAGCACTGTAATATATATGTTGTATATCAATATCTGACCACAATACAGTCATTACGCAAGATGTACCAAGGCACATGGCCCTGCTATAATGTTCTTATTTTTCAATTAATAATCCATTTGACTTAAGAGTTGCTCTTAGATGTGAATGCTAACTAATGACTTGGAACGAGTCTGATATATGACACATGCTCCATATCTCACCATTATTCAGTGAATCTTGCATTTCTTTTGGATCAGAAGAGCGATTTGGGAAGATATCTTCTCCCTGAAATGTGTCACTTCTACGAACTTTTGTCCAAGGGAGAAGTGATTTCTCTCTTATATAATGATACAGTATGTATGTATAGGAATATTCAAAGTGTATTTACTGATTTTAATGGTGTACTTATTCAATGTAATGGTTTCATAAATGAGCACTTGTATTGCACAATACTTATTGAACCAAAGACGGTTGATGTAGGGTGTAAATTGAACTTCGGCTATCACTACTTCTTCCTGATTACAGTCCACTTCTCCTTAATTTTTAAATAGGGAGAAGTGACTTCACACAATTTGAAACCTCTAGACTGGTCCCTGTTTCGGAATTCGGATGTACATGTACCAGGAAACATTCTCGTGCACTCGACATTCAAGGGATCTTGCAATTCACTATAACTTAGGGAAGCAATACACGTGGAGCATCAAATGATTCGGAATGGGCCTGGTATTTAACCCTTTAAATACTAAATGGATTCTCCCACCCAGTTATAGAATTATATATTGGAACGGTCTATTATTTATCTTGAGTGGTTTCAGGAAAAATAAGCATACAACAGATAATACAAGTACAATAGGAGTCCTATTTATTGGAGGGAAATGTTAAAGCGGTATTGTACACTAAAATCCGGCCATTTATGGGACCATCTCCTTTTATACTCAACAGAATATATGCCGGACTGGAGTCATGAATTAATTTTCATTTTAATTACCATGTTGTTTGCATCGTTCATAGAGCATAGAAGTGTATTTTACACTAATCCATGGCTCAAATTCATTCATTTGTTGCATATATTCTGCTGTTACAAAGTATAAAAGAAGATGGTCTCATAAATGTCCGGATTTTAATATAGTGTACAGTACCCTTTAAGATAATAAGAGTATTTTATTGATTTTATCACTGACAACTTGACAAGAATATTCAATTTCATTCTGATATCAGATCTGCATTATGAAGTAATGAAACAGCTCAATTTCAACTAAATTTTAACAACTACATAATCATCAACAAAATACATTGTTATGACTGATAGTATTTTATGGTTTCTGGCATTCTTGTAGAATTCTCACATCAGTGAGAAGCCACTGTTCAAACTAATATTGTATCCTTGAACACATAGAGAGTGTTTATTAATCACATGAAACCCCTATAATATCATTGAAAAATCCATTAGATATTTTCTTATCTCTCACTAGTGAGTAATAGCTGAATGTCCAACAGCGGTAATCGCAAACAAGCGCATGCTTCCTGCCAATGTGGCATCGCACCAATAAAATTACTTCACATTGATAATGCGGATTAATACTATCTTGAAAACCGCACATGACACCAAAACCAGACAGTACAAAATGATTGATTTGTTCATCAAAGTAAAATTCTTGTCCAACTTAGTTGCACTAAACAAAAATAGAGAAAAACAACAAAGATGCAAATTGGGGGACAACATTTTTCGTTGCAATCCTGAGTGAGCAATAATGTCACCCACTGGGGACCTCATTCTGCAAATATCCAGCACCATATTTTGAGGCCTGCATGTGGTTTTTGACATATGACATATGAGAAGCAAGATGAAAAGTGATGTTAAAGAAGAATCTGTATGTTATTGTGGTTGTAACTGGAGGTCTGGAACATTGAATACATCTTTAAAAGACGATTAGAGAATCGTAGCAACTCGACAACAGCAAACAATGTAAAATCATGTGGTTAATAAGTCTGTGAGATACCGACAGAAGATGACATGACAAAATGCCAATAAGATAGGTCGATGGACGGACTTATCGGTGGATTTTAATACGGCTGATCATGGCTACGAGCACGGAAAACCGACAACTCATTACTTTGAATGGCCAATATAACATCATATCATGGAGCACAAAGACATTCAGACAATCACCGTGCCAAACTGTTGCTATGGTGTGATGATTGGGGGATGTTTACGCCCCACAAATGGGTCCTACTCATTACATAGATGGACATTAGGTGTCGGGAAACAAATCCGCAGCATTAGCGCTATGGGACATTTTTATAGTGGAATTACTCGGGCCATCATATGAGTCTGTCTACGGCTCAGGAGGCTCAGTCAGCAGAATACTCCTGCATTTATAGGCTATCATGGTAAAGCTGTTGCGGAGTAGCAGGATAGAACAAATCCTGTTTGTCATGGAGTGATATTTTTGTTTCAAGTGGAATAATATTCTATAACCTTGACAAGCCTTCAAATAGTGTCTGTCATTTGCAGAATGAGGTCCCCAGAGGGTGAATTTAGCGACGCTATCTCGCATGGCAGGCTAGCATCACCAAATTCACCCTCTCAGGACCTCATTCTGTTTAGGCCTCGACTGCTATTGGAGATCTAAGATCAGATTGAAGTTCCCCAGTTGAAGTTGGTGATGTTCATTTATTAGTCACCCTGATTTATGCATTTTATCTTATGCAAATTATGGGATATAGAAATTTCCCAGAAGGAGGGAAACAGTAACTAAAAACAATGTTAATTTGAGACTATATAAACTTCCCAGAAGATGAGTCCTAAGCAGAATGAGGTCACCAGAGGATAAATTTTGTGACAGCATTACTAAATTCACATTCTGGGGAGCTCAATTTGCAAATGACAGACACACTATTGGTAGGCTGGAACATAGAACTGTTGCAGCCCACAATATATAACTCTAATAATTAAATTTTCTCCAATAAGGATGAAAGTGTAATTCAAATATGCCCTGAGAAAATTTCCAGAAAATGTAATAACTATTCCATTTGTAGCATTTATCCATGTTAAATTGGTTTCCTGTTTCAATGTAGTTTGGTTTATTGGGATCTTAACAAGCCGAAGAAATAATTTTGAAATCCTGAGCTACATGTGACAGGCTCATTACAGTTTCAGCCTGTCAGATCATACCTGCTACCTGTCAACAAAATGTCACAGTTAATACCTAATATGCAATTGAAATATTTTACATATTATACTCTCAAAACTTGTTAAAAAGTAAAGTAAATATCCTCACAGTTGGTCTGGAGCACTGGTTAAATCTTTTAAATTCATAAAGGTGGTGCGACCTATGATGAGAGTTTACGTTTCACAGTTGTTCAAATACAAACTCACCATGAGTTTATCACCATGAGTTTATTCCCCACAAAAGCAACCAGACACAATTACTCACTAATATCTCCATGGGGTGGAGGTCCAACAATAACATGTCAATACCCCAGCTATTTTCTATATAATAGAGGTGCCGTCTTCAATGTGGACACAATAAAGAAGGAGGCAATGTCACTGCATAAATGTAATCACTGCATTAAAGACATAAATGTTCCAGTAGAAATTTAAATAATGCAGTAGATGCATCAAGGGTTCGTGCATCTGGCTTCAGTAAAATAAAAGTTCCAAAAAAATTACCAATAATTTGGAAACTATTTCTATGATTTTTGAAAATCTTTCAAACAAAAAAACAAAACAAATCTATGGTGTGGTAAATAAAGTATGTCATTTTCTTTGACCTTTTTCCTATAAGTACCAGACTATATATCTTGCATAGAACTATTCACATATTTCATATATGTTCCTTTCTGGAAGTTTTGACCATGCACCCTCCTACAGTAATGCTCTAAGTAATCGCATTCGACTTCTTAACCACAGCACCTTGAGAGCTTTCCGATGAATGGCGACAAGCCATATTTCCGACTAAATCCTGAAAAGTTACCCATAATTCTGCTGTGGTTAAGAAGTCGATTACTTAGAGCATTACTGTACTTCCAGCGCACTGCTAATATTGGATATGAATGAACAATGCTCTGTCTCATTGCCAAAGTCAAGCCTAAGAATGCAGTAGATACCTGTTACTAAATGAATCACAGTAAATCAGTAAGCATAAACCTTACGATGAGAGTTTACATTTCACAGTTGTTCGATTAGAAACTCACCGTGAGTTTATTCCCCACTACAGCATCCAGACACAATTACTCAGTAATATTTCCACAGCATGGAGGTCCAACAATAACATGCTTTACTCCAGCATATAATTTTCCCTTGAGTAATTGTGAACAGACTGTAGGCAGTCTGGTTTTGTAGTCGCAATTAAAGCACGCCACTGATCAATAGTAAATACCAGAGGATGACAACGGAGAACAATACACAAGCATTTGTTGGTTTTTAGCCATGCTCTCTCAGTGTTGCTCACAGGCCCCTGGGGGAAAAATACCAGATCTACCAATATATACTATACAAGTGATAAAGGATAACTTGAGGTGTGACTATCCCAATGGGAATAAGGATACCCCCCCCCCATCTTTTTAAAGCACTAAGATGTTTCACATGTCATTAAACATTTAGTTAAAATAATAAAATAACAGACTCCCATTGCAGGTGCACAACCCTAAGCCCTAACCCTAATCCTAAACCTATTGACTGAAAAATGTAGGAATAAAAGGACAGACAAAATTATGCATGTTGCAAATATGTTCTAAGTCGAAAAAGGGGGAATAACTCCATAAAAAAAGTCGGACAAACATCATAATCACAGGTGCACTCAAAAAAGGGGGATAAGTCCACCAAAAAAGGTGGGACAGATGTCATAATTGCAGGTGCAAATGTTCCCATGGTACTAAATATCTGTGCCAAGTTTAAAAAAAATAGACCTAAAAATGTAGGAATAAAAGCTCGGACAAAATTATACATGTTGCGAAAATTGAAAATATTCTAAGTCGAAAAAGGGGGATAATATCACAAAACAAAGTCTGACAAACGTCATAATCGCAGGCTTGCAGATTCCCATGGTGGCCAATGTCTGTGCCAAGTTTCATGGAAAATGATGACAAAACGACTGAGAAAAACTCCGGACAAATTTGTGTCCACGGACGACGGACAGACGATGGACGGACGGACGTCACGATGAACAAATGGGTAGATATGTGGCTCCGACATATGTGGCTAGAAAATGGTAATGTGGCTTTAGTTTTTATGTGGCTTCTCAAGTAGCCATAAAATTTTATGTGGCTATCAAGTAGTAGATAGTGATAAAACTCCAGATTATGGATTCATAACATGTTGGAATTATTGCAGAAGAAGCTGATTAAAACTCAAAAACTTGCACACAGCAACTGGGACAGTGGAATAGGAGAAACTGACAGGTCCGTGATTGGGTGGCTAGCCACTAATGTTGAAACGATTAATCGACTAATCGAAATCGACACGATTATTAAATTAGTCGATTCCAAAATCGGCTAGTCGAAACACACCCACCACCATTATGCCATCGCGAAAGCAGTGCCGTTGCTGCCGTTGCCTTCTTTGTTGTCCCTTTGATGCGATAACTGCTTTCAGTACTTGGTGGTCATGCATGAGCGCGAAACCCAATGACCACAACTCAATGTATTTGTCGGCGCCGCGGCGGCTTATTCTTTGAAGTTGAGACGGCCGGCTTTGATAATCAACTTCAAAGAATCAGCGACTATCGCAACCGTGTCTATTTCGGCGTGACGGAATTGATCTGAGTGATAACTGGTCAACGTGTTTGCAGGTGTGCAGAACTCAACTTCAATCAAATTAGTTGCGAGGTGACATTATTAAGTTTTAAGTTTAATAACAAGTCCAATATATTATAGTTTATTGAAGCACTATGTCAGTATACCTTTAAAGTTTATTTGTAAAATTGTGTGATATTTTTACAACCACCACATGCATCAACTGACGCATGGGTGAGCGTATACCATCGCACGTTCTAGATATATTGTATTATAGATATAAATATAAAGCCAACACGCGGTCGGCCATGCTATGCATCGAATAGCGTCGCGTATTTCGAAATAAACTGGCGAGTCACTTCGGAAATCCCACGTCGTTTATGGGCTGTGTTTGTGAAAAATTACAATGTATTTTAGCACCTCAAACTTAAATCCTTCGCGGAATTGGGCGGTGACAAAGCTGTTCCCAGAAACGTAATCTGGATGACGCAAATTCCTGGAATCGGGCTAAATATAGAACTTACGACATCAAATTGAACATCGCCGGTCTGCGCAGTTTTATTACTGAAACTGACACGATCGATTGTGTATTCGGGGACTCACGAGTAAAATTGTATATATTGTATATATATTTACAATGTATACCATGCACGAGAGACAATTATGTACGCGATCAAATCAAACAGTGAAAACACGTGCGTTTTGGTGGAAAATGACTGTCCGTGATTAAGCTATGTCATATCGCGACCTTGCAATGAATACAAGGAACAACATTATGTACGCAATGCATGGCCCATTTTTAATATATGCGGACTCTATATATACAGGGAACTTCACCACATTCCGTGTCCGATATATGTACATGACATCTGCGAGCATAAAAGGCTTGTACGCACTACAGCTGTTATAACATTTATTTTGTAACTTTTTTTTTACTCTGTCGGAGATGAAGTTCGTTTCTCAAAATATCTTGCATTTCTTAATGTATGCCCGTTTGTGAAGTCAATCGGTGACAAGCACACTGGGCAAGTTCGAAAACAACGATGTTCGATTGCATGTAAGAACCGGTATGGCCCGGTAGACCATACCATATCAATTTTAAAGGAACATTTTTACACAAAACATATAGAATAATGCACCGGTTTCTAATTGTTGCACGCGCTTCCACTCCATAATCCATAGCGTTTCCACGATCGATCAGGTGTTTGTCACCACCGTTTAGATACATCAACTGGATGGTAATTTGATTGTCATAAAACATCATATACCTGGGACAAATTAATAACCTATTAACCTTCAGTGATATTAAACCAAATAATCACGGCAAATAGTGTTAAATCACGTCTTGCTTTGCGTTCGAAAATGCAAAGTTGGTTACTGGTACTCAAAACAAACGGCAAATTATATACGTATATGAGCACAAAACGGTAAGTTTCGGAAGGGGTCCGACTAGTCGACTAGTAGTCGATTCCCTCTGGCGACTAGTCGATTCCTCAAAACCACTAATCGTTTCAACACTACTAGCCACATAAATGTCTGTCAGTGTCCGACATCTCCTATTGGCAGGTCATGGATGTCTAAATCTATGGACTTTTCGTTTCCAAATTTTGAGTGACTACAAAATTAAATAAGCTGATTAGGCCAAATAGATCATTTTTGAACGTCCATCTGAAAGCTGTTACGTGGAAGTTATGCACATAAATATCCATTTTACACAATCTTAGCCACATAAGTAGTCATTAGTAAACACGGACAAGCTGATTCCAGTTCCCCCCCCCCCCCCCCCCCAACAACTTCATTGCAGGGGTATATAAATAAGTCCGATTTTGGGGAAAGCACACCATCTATGATATTCCCCATAGATTCTCGAAATTGTTCATCTCAGTCACAATATATTTCATTGTGTCTTATTGATCATGAAATTCCTTTCTTTTGATGTATAATTCAATAGTATCAAATGAAGGGAATTAAGTCCATATATATATATATATATATAAAAAGCAGTCGTCAGTTTCCCTGTCTGGTAAGTAGTGATTACAGACAGATACCAATTCAATTATTACGATCATAATTGCCGAACTTGCAAAGTCCCTGTATGATATTATAAAGTCGACTTCGCTTCATTTGATTCTGTCAAGTTACTATATCAATCGAAAGGAATTGTTATATATACTTCCCAAAAGATGAGGCCTAAGCAGAATGAGGTCGCCAGAGGGTGTATTTGGTGATGCTAGCCTGCCATGCAATATATTGTCACTAAATTCACCCTCTGGGGACCTCATTTTGCAAATGTCAGTCACAGAAAATTCAGCCTTGAATCATGATAGAATATATCAAGGCTTTAATATTCGTCACACTCCTGCATTTCTGAACTACCTTGTCTGTTCAATATTAGCAAACTTTCATTGTCCTCGTAAAGATCTAAAAACTGCAAGCCACTGCAGACTGAAGCCTGTGTCTGCAGTAAAATCACGCCCACTCCACATTCTGAAAAAAAGCTATACTTTTTATTGTCCAGAGACCCATATTCTCGATTGTCTCCTAAAAGCCATTATCAAAGAGCAACTAATGCATCGCAGAACAATAATACACTGGTATTTTAATTGCACTAGGCAGCTGTCCACTATCGAGCCATCAATTTTCCACAAAAAAACATGCAGACCAAACAAAATAAACATAATACAGGGTGGATTTCTGTTCGTAAATTTACTAAACAACATACAGCTATTTTAAATTTGGCTCAAGATAGTGAATATTTTGAGATAGCCGAAAATTTGACAGGAAAAAGAGGAGACTCCAGCATTTTATATTCACATTGACATCAATTTAGCAAACAGAATATGGGTATTGAGACAGACGTTTAGATCGGCCCTACCCTTTTAAACTAGTCACTCACAGTAATGCCCTAAATAATCGACTCCTTATATCCTGTTTCTATAGTAAATCAATTTATTTCTAGTTCAGACAAATATTTCAGTCATATACAGTAATGCCCTAATTAATCGACTGCTTAACCACAGCAGAATTATGGGTAACTTTTCAAGATTTAGTCGGAAATATGGCTTGTTGCCATTCATCGGAAAGCTCTCAGTAAGAGCTTTCCAATGATGGCAGTAAGCCATATTTCCGACTAAATCCTGAAAAATGACCCATAATTCTGCTGTGGTTAAGGAGTCAATTAGTCAATTATTGACAGCCACACTAAACTCATGCTTGATATGTGCATATTAGATTTTCACTCAAAGTGTACATACAGGGTGACCTTTATTTTTATCTCCACAAGGTACATGTATGATGTATGATGTAGTGAATTGATATTAGCATATCCGCATTTCCCCCCACTACCCACTACCGACCGATAACTCCCCAACCGAGACAGCCTCATATAGACATACAGGGCTGGCGATCTAGAAAATCCAGGAGGGCTATTAATAGCCCTCCTAGATATTCCTAGGAGGGCTATAGCCCTCCTCAACTTTTAAAGTTATGATTTATTTTATCTGAGTTATTAATGCCGTTAGTTTGTCTATTTTTGATGTTGTATAACTCCATCTAAATTAATTTTGTTTATGTGGAAACAAAGTGTCCACAGAGTTGTGAATGTCAAAATCCCCCACAGTAATTATGGTATGGTGAATATTTAACTATGTTTTATATGTTATGATAATTTATATGAACAAGAAACAAAATGTAAGAGTGTTTGTACTCAACAATTTGTCAGTCGGTGTCCAACCCATGCAACGGAATTGGGTGAGTTTGTCCACGTTAAAAGCATTCTCCATGAAAGTGTAATTTTACATAAAATACACAATCAAGAACAATATTAAATCCAGTATATTTGCACTTGAATATTGACTGCTTTTTCTCTCAATGTAATCCATATTCCATTGCCGATCGCAGACTGCTGCTTGCAGCAGTCAAGTCGCTATCTATAGATTTACTGGGTGTTTGCAATTGGGGACATAGAAAATAGTTTCTGAACTTTAATAATTGAATAACAGTGTAAACTAGAATACGTGGATATATTTAGCTAATTATATTAAAATATTGTCAATCGAAGCGATAAAAGACGGCTGCAAGCTAAATACAATTTTCACTGATAGGAACCGGAAACGGAACGAAAGGTTGAACTTAATTGGGACAGTGACATTTGGTTCTCACTATCCACAAACATGTGTTCATTTTATCCAGTGAAATATATTGTAAGCTCAATCTTATGAAGAGAAATAATTTATTTTGGTCATAAAATGTGTGAGAATCGATCAAAAGATCAGATTTACGAAACAGTTCGTTCCGGAATTTACTGATTCCGCTATAATTCCCATTTTACATTACCGTCAGGTCACGCATGCGCACAGTCCCCACACTGTACAATATAATTACGATTTCGATGCAGTATTTTACTCATTAAACACAATAAAATAACTAAATAATAAATGTCCTATCGTAGACGAGGCGGGCTATAAAAAGCCTGCCTTGGAAAATTCTAGGCGGGCTGAAGGCGGGCAGCCCGCCAGCCCGCCTTGAGATTTCCAGGCCTGGACATACTAGCCTTAATGGTAACATATTGGGTTCATATGAGATATCAAACATTAGAACTTTATGACAGATGTTTGGGTAGATTTCAGAAGTACAGTAATGCCCTAAATAATCGACTCCTTAACCACAGCAGAATTATGGGTAATTTTTCAGGATTTAGTCGGAAATATGGCTTGTTGTCATTCATCGGAGAGCTCTCACTGAGAGCTTTCCGATGAATGGCAACAAGCCATATTTCCGACTAAATCCTGAAAAATGACCCATAATTCTGCTGTGGTTAAGGAGTCAATTAGTCAATTATTTAGGGCATTACTGTAGGTGAGTGATAACACTGAAAGAGTTATTGTCTTCAGGAACAATTATTTGGATTAACACAATCCTATTAGAAACATGACTTTATATTTCATACAATACTGCATTTCTAAAACGTAGCCTCTGTTCAATATTTGTGCACTTGCATTGTCCTCATAAAAGATCATAAAACTGCAAACCACAGCAGAAATTACAGAATAAAGCCTGCCAATATCGGGTTGGCATTAGTGACCGCAGGTAAAAACACACCCACTCCACATTCTGACACATACAAAAGCTATATTTTTATTGTCCAGAGACCCATATCATCTCTCTATTGTGTCGTAAAAGCTATTATTATCAAAGAACAACTAATGCATCGCGGAACAATAATATACTCTAACACAGGCCCATTAATCCACAAAGCTCCATTCCATATATAGCAGCATATTTCCATTTATGCGCGGACAATTTTAATGACATTCATTTTTACTGGAACATTTTGCCAAGCTCGATTATAGTTACTAGCAGTGAAAGTCTTTTTTAAACGAAAGCGTATCTAGATAATGGCGCAACATTGATTATTTAAGTAATATCATTTGTCAACATTAACGTACCTTTTAGCTCTGGGCAAAACTTAATGTGAAGTAATTTTCCCCAACTATGACAGCCCATATAAATACAGGAATTAAATACACTACTTAGGGTAACTGTGGCCTGGTCAGGATGTTAACTTTATCACCCGGATATATGGGTCATGGGCTAAAGGCTACATCCACTGTTATACACTACAGGGTCCACAGTACATTCTGTGCAACAAGCTATGGTTTTATTGATGGGGCCTATTAGATTCCAGTTTGAAGAGTGCAGGTGGAACAGCAACAACCAGTGACAACTATTTCAGAAGTTATTCAGTGAAACGAGAGCTTTCCGATCAATGGCAACAAGCCATATTTCCAACTAAATCCTGAAAAGTTACCCATAATTCTGCTGTGGTTAAGAGGTCGATTAATTAGAGCATTACTGCAGATACATGTGTAAGTATTAGAGCAAGGGCGGAGGAGCAGGACAGCACTTGGACAATTGATAATGTGCATTTCAAGGCATGGATGGCCTTGGTTGCAGGTTATAATTTAGAAATAACAGATACCAACTTACGAGAATGTCCTCAAGAATATACTAATAATATAGTATAATGATAGTATGAATACGATATTATCCACAAAACACACTTGTGCGAGCTGAGCGTTTGCTTATGTACAGCACATAAAACACTAAATACTATGGTGATTTTTTTGGAGATTGATTCACTGTGACCCATTCAACACCAAAATATAGAGTGGATATGATTTAATAGCGAGCACTATAACGGTCAGTTTTAACCAAAGTTTATTAGTGGGATATCCCAAGTTTTGAGTGTTTTGCTTATCGCACACTCTTTATGTACTTACTTAACATAACATGGCTTTTGTTTACTAACACGGCATACAATCTTGACAATAACATGCTATTAATCCGATATTTTTGATTGGTATAAGAACAAATCAGTCTATATTTTAATCAGTCTGATAAATATCAAGAATCCGTCTCATTACATTCATCTACGTCTGACGACACCGGGATTCTATCTGATTTCAGAGATGAAGGAGGAATTCCTTTTTTGTGAAAACTCATTAATATTCATAAGGCAGTGTTTATCATTGCGATACACACATAGATCTACACACATGAGCTTGAGGTCATGTAAACATTTATGATTAATCACTTTTCCTCTAACCAATTTCCATGAAATAAAATTGCTCTCAAGGTTAATTGCTTCACTATACATGCATATTACAAGTTTCGCCATTCAGATGCTATATAATAAAGTAAAATTTAATGAAAATATAGTGATAAGCATGCTATAATAAATCTTATTGAGCTGTACCGCAGTCATGTTGCTTGCGTCATCTCATTATTTATAATACGTGCTTGGAATTTACTGCAAAGTTGTAATGATCCTTATTTGGCGTGTGACATAATTAATGTCCATCGGTTAATTAGAAGAAAATATTATTTTTTTAAATATCTTTGCAAATACAATTCAATTATGTATACTTGTTCTGTCTGATCATTCCCCCAATTATAAATATTCTCGTTATATTGTCAACAGTAAGACATAAAATGTTATAAATGTGTTTGTAGATACTGGGCAGTCTGTGTAAACATACTGATATAATGTTGTTTATTGTCATTTCTCAGGGAGCGCCTGTGGGCATCCTCCAAATTACGACACCCTGTGTAATGTTGAAACCTATAGCCAGGATGTATTAATCTTAAATAAATAGAAAATTACGTTTTGATTAGCAGTAATGACTCGGAATCCCCGGGGTTTGGAAATAGAAACTCTATGGCATACCATCAGACCCACCAATACATATGTGGGTCTTAAGTTTACTGAGACTGGACACTAAGTTCTCTTTATTTTGGGTCAATTATGGTAATCTACTTATAGTCTAGGCTGTGCTGGGGGGTGATCGTCGCACATCGGGGGAATTTATGCGACCATCATTTTCTTATGGGAAAATTACTCTAGTTTTCGAATTCAGAGGGCGCCGAGCCGAGATAGGTGACAAAATATAACTTTTCACTATGTTTCATAGGGTACCCTACCTAAAAAATGACATATTTTCAGAGGTTAACAGACATTAGCCAACTGGTTAACAGGGCATCAACATCGGAAAGATTGTAAACATATTTGCAAATTATGGAACGAATATAGACACTTCATCAGATTCAACATCGTTTTCATGCTTTCGTTCTGATTTCGTGACGTCATGGTAAAATATGTAGCGTGACGCATCAAACATTCATGGCGATTCAGACAAAGTGTTGTGCGTAAACTCTGTGCAAAGATAGCATATCTGTCGAATTCTTCCAAGTTATATATTTTTGGAAATGGAAGGGTACCCCCTATATAATGATGTTCATACTTACATTATATCTTTCCAAGTATTGACATAATAGACAAAAACTTAACCCTCCCCCCAATTTCACAAATAACCACATATATGTGCCCATGCAGTTTGTGTCCACCAAATAAATTGACAATGCACAGTTTACATTTTCATGTTGTGTAGAATAGTACGGCGACACTGATAATGTAAAACATCGTTAAAATCCTAGATTAGGAAGGTAATAAAATCCAAGATGGCGTCCAAGATGGCCGCCAATTTTTATATTGACACTCTATACACCAGATGTATGGTAACCGGACTAGATCATCGCGAGTGCTTTATGTAATATGGCCTTGTCTTGGATGGAGTCTGTATCTTAATATGTATAAGGCAATTGGCGACGTAAAACCGATGATGAAGACCAAAATGGCCGCCAAAATAAACAGAACTGTTCCGATAAAACGACCAACTTCTGAGTTGCAATAAAATCACATGGTATGACTGTTGTAGCTTTTTTGTTCGTACATATATGTCATTGTGTCCAACATGATCCGTATCTGAAGAAACTAGGGACATTAAGATAGTAACTGTTCATTAATTTCTCGAAATAACGACATCATATAATGTCAAATTGCCTAAATAGGACCGAATTTCAAACTGACATCCAATCATTTGATGGTATATATGTCAATGTTCTGCTACACGATGCTACAACTGCAAACATCCACATTAGTATAGCAATAATTGAAGCCACAATGCCGATTAAAACATGCCTATGCAGTGTATGCACTAATAGTTATATATTCAATTATCAATAAATAAAGGGGTTTTTCCATGCTAGTAGCACATTAGACCCGCAATCGTAAACCGTCTGTAGATAACGGACCTACAGTAATTGCGGATATTTTGTTTATACGAAAATGTTGGCCAACTGTGTTCACATTACCCCGCTAATGTCGTCAAATGCTTACCATGGTAGTTGGTTTCTACGTTCAAAGAAGCGATGTTCCAATGTAATAACGGACAATAATCACCAGCAATTTAGACCGAACTAAAACTGTTTTCTCTACATTTCCTCGGGATGCCACCCCGCACGGAAATGGGTGTTTACATAAGCAGTTCTAATTCGTATTTGTTTAGTACTTCTCAACTCTGAAGATTTAGATAACAATAAACGGTTACATGTTCGTTGCAAATACTCATTTTATGAACTATTCGTAGTTGCAACCGATAGTTTAAATCAATTTCCCACCAACGTACTATAGTCATGGGTGGTTGACGAGTTAATTCACAGGTTTATGCCCTCACTTCCATATCATTTTATTTCACACCTGCAGTTCAGGTTTCACGTCGCTGTCGCAATATATTAATACATCTATTGAGCGTTTTGTTATGATGATCATCCATTTCGTCAAGAGACGAAGAAATAATAAGTTTCTGCCATATTTTATATTGGATAAGGCCTATCCACTCGTAGACAATTTCGTTAAACATTTAACCACCGATAACATGACTTCAACATGCTGGTACTTATCAGCAATGAGTAACATACATCTATCGGATCTACACAGCCGGTGACACGATTAAGTTGATGTTCTGGTCTTATGTGAACCTACTTTAATCATTAGCTGTCAACTCGGGGAACACTATAAAAAAAGTTGGTTGGCACATGTGCGCGGGCATTTCTGCCAAGTACGATAAGCCGAGAAGTTGCAATAGTTAATTCACTGTGACAGTATTGTTGGATTAAATTGACCTGACCAATCATATGATGCAATCCAATTACTCTTCAGCTGGATACGTGATTGTTCCCAGCAAGTAATTGTTTATCATAAGTAATTCATAAAAATGGCACTGAATGGCATGGGTATGTATAATAGAAAAATGGACGAATTTTATTAATATTGGGACTAAATTCAAATTATAAGAAATATTTCTTTTTTCGATTTAATAAGGTGGCGAGTTAGAATCGACAATTTTGAAGACAAATTAACTTCAATCGCATAACCTTAGTCGAGACTAGATCCATTTATTAAATGTAACTGGTTTTCAAAGGGCAAATATGTTTGCATTATTTGTGTGCAATTTTACACGTACATTACCATAACTCAAAGCATGAAGTATCTCGATCTAAATTCCTACCAGGTGTACACATAAGAAAGTAGAGAGATTACTAATTTAATATGCTGGAAGCAAAGGGTGTTGCTACTTTCGAAGTTTCATATGTGTGGGATACTATGTGTATGTTTACTATATGCCTTGCCCCATGTCGCAGAAGAATCCATATTATGAGCAAATAGGTCAAACAGCCATCAAATGTTCGACTGCGATTGTCTATATATGTCATACATTCAATCCAACATTCAAACAAGAACGTGTGTCATTGTCGAATATAGGACCGTCGCCACATGCAACGATGGAACCTGGTTTGATTGTATGGTGCTCACAAGGTAAACTTACTCAAAATATACCGACCCATTACGGCTTCAAATTCCTCAATATTAAGCTAAAATAAGGATTTAAATCAATTGTTTTCTGGGACGTCTACTTAGATGAATGCACGCAATAACTACCACACCTATGTACATTATCTGATATTTGTGATAATCGCATGCTTGCATATATGCTTTCGGTCAGATACATATAACTGGTTCACGCATATCGTAAAATGTATCCTGGGGACAATTACCACAATCATGAATATTTGACATATATCAGATACGTATAGGTTGTTCCATTGCAGAAAATTGGCGATCGTGCAAAGGAGCTGCTAATTATTGTTTGTGTTAAAAGTACTCCACGGCTACTATATTTCTTGAGAATGTCCTACCTGTAGCGGTTATACTCTATTTTGATTAAAAACTAATTCCGCGGCTATGGCTGATAACATGTGACCAACGAGTTGTCATCCCGTTGCTTGAAATTGATCAGCATCAGTGAAAGGGACACATTTAGTATGACAATCACCATTCTAATGCTGAGCAACTGAGTATATGACATTTTGAGCACGTCTTCTAACTGTGTGGCTTTCTAATCCTTGTACTTTTCATCTTTGGTTAATTGCCGAGATTGCTCCATACTGATATATAAATTGGATGATATAGTTTTATCCCATTCGAGTACTGTACGTGATTATCATAGTTGGGTACGTGTGACGGAGAGTCGTGTGATACCTACAGTGTGAGACCAACTTTCATGGATCCAAATTTCATGGGACTTAGCACAATCAATACCACGGCCTCACACTTACCGTTATCATTTAAAGCATTAGTATTTACAAATGAGGGGTCAGTTTTGATAATATTCTACCTGTTCCAACCAAACGTGAAAGTGGTTCTGTGCAACATTCTTGGGGTAAGCTCCAAGTAACTTGATATTATTTAAAATGACCAATGCCTTGTATGAAGTTAAATACTGAATGCATATAATGTGTATAAATATATTGTGATAGCAACGCGAATTCTGGACAGCCGGGAAGATATAAAATAATATGGAAGCGAATGCATATATATAACTCGCCGAAGGCATCAGCCACTACTCGGACATACAATATCTATAGTACATTAGCAGGACAATAATTATACTATTGGTCGTCAATGTGTATTCAATAAAATAATTAATACACCCGCAACCACGCATATCAAGCGGCATAGCATTAAGTACAGATAAGCAAATACTCAAATGAACTGCTTAAGTAAATAAGCATAAATCCACGTCTGATGGGACCATAGCGAGAATAAAACGACACAGATACGTATTTTGTCAGATTTGTTTGAGATTTGTTTCGGTTATTTCAATAGAACATCACTCCAATGAACGTGAAAATCAATTACCCCAGTACGCATTGACAACATTGATGAGATATATAAAATAAATTGTCCATTCTTTGCATACCCGCACTTATCAGGATTCTAAATTGGTTGTTATTGCTTGACGGTTTGTGTAAGCGGGTCTAATGAGTCATTACCGTGGACACCTACATTGGTTATTGAGGATTGAATATGTATATGTAGTCGGCATTGTAGCTTCAATTCTTATTGTACTAATATAAAAGTCAGCAGTTTCATCACCAAGCAGAACGTTGACTTGTATACCACAAAATGGATGTCAGGTTGAAACACTAATCCCATTGTGGCAATTTGGCATTGCATGTCGATTTTGAGAAATAAAATGAGCATTTAATTTCTCAATGCCAACAGTTTTATTGGATTCTGATCACATTATCAACAGACATATATGCACGAACGAATAAGCTACAAAACTCATAACATGCCGATGAAATAACATTGCAACTCGGAAGCAGGTAATTTTATCGGAACATTTTTTAGTTTTATGGCGGCCATTTTGGTCTCCATCATTGGTTTTACGTAACCAGTTGACTTATACATATTACAATACAGCCTCTATGAAATAAAGATCAGTTACAACCGGTGCGCACACTCAGTGTGCACAGAGTGCCGCTATTAAACTTGGCAGACATCTTGGACGCCATCTTGGATTTTTCATTATCCATGTCCCCGGATGGTTCTGCCCTATATGACACTACAAAATGTGCATTGTCGATGTTTTATTGGAAACAACCTGCATGGGTGCATTTAAGTGGATATTTGTGAAATTGGGGTGAGGGTTAAGCTTTTCTCGATTAGTTTACCATTTGGAGATATATAATAAAGATAGGAACATCATTTTGTAGGCAATACCCTTCCATTTGCAAAAATATTTAACTTGGAAGAATTCGACAGATATGCTATATTTGCACAGAGTTGATGATCTAGTCCGGTTACCATACATCTGGTGTATAGAGTGTCAATATAAAAATTGGCGGCCATCTTGGACGCCATCTTGGATTTTATATTACCTTCCTAATCTAGGATTTGAACGATGTTTTACATTATCAGTGTCGCCGTACGATTCTATCCAATATGAAAAGGTAAACTGTGCATTTTTTGTCAATTTATTTGGTGGACACAAACTGCATAGACACATATATGTGGTTATTTGTGAAATTGGGGGGAGGGTTAAGTTTTTGTCTATTATGTCAATACTAGGAAAGATATAATGTAAGTATGAACATCATTATATAGGGGGTACCCTTCCATTTCCAAAAATATATAACTTGGAAGAATTCGACAGATATGCTATCTTTGCACAGAGTTGACGCACACCACTTTGTCTGAATCGCCATGAGTTTTTGACGCGTCACGCTACATATTTTACCATGACGTCACGAAATCAGAACGAAAGCAGGAAAACGATGTTGAATCTGATTAAGTGTCTATATTCGTTCCATATTTTGCAAATATGTTTACAATCTTTCCGATGTTGCTGCCCTCTTAACCAGTTGGCTAATGCCTGTTAACCTTTGAAAATATGTCATTTTTTAGGTAGGGTACCCTATGAAACATAGTGAAAAGTTATATTTTGTCACCTATCTCGGCTCGGCGCCCTCTGAATTCGAAAACTAGAGTAATTTTCCCATAAGAAAATGATGGTCGCATAAATTCCCCCGATGTGCGACGATCGCCCCCCAGCACAGCCTAGACTATTATACTTAATTGATTTTCCAAGTGAGAATGTGTTCAGCATTTTGAGTAATTAGGTTTAGTGTTAAATGTAAACAATTATACAAGAGTCCAACCCTATAAACACAGATATCCAACTTAGGAGTCATTCCTTTATCAGCAGTTAGCACTAAATATATAATTGACTCCTTAACAGCAGCAGAATTATGGGTAATTTTTCAGGATTTAGTCAGTGAGAGCTTTCCGATGAATGGCAACAAACCATATTTATGACTAAATCCTGAAAAATTACCCATAATTCTGCTGTGGTTAAGGAGTCGATTATTTAGGGCAATTACTGTAAACAGCCAGAAGTGGTCCTATAGTAAGATTGTAATCCTTGGCCCTGTGGATCAAGTGACATTATTTTAGGGGGGGGCTGTTCTAGTTTGCCCAGGCATTAAAATGGAAACCAGTTAATGGAGCTTATAGTTTTCTAGGTTCAGTGTTTGTGTCTGTAATCCAAGAATGTTAATTGTTGATTTACTCCAATGAATGTAAAATTTCACACTAAAAACATTACACAACTACAGCTTTTCAAAACGCAAGGTCCACATTAAATAATCTTGCAAGTGGCAACAAACAATGTCATTAGTATACATGGACTATATAAATTTACAAACACACAAACAATTAGTAAACATGAACTACCTGTACATGCAGTGACTCTTGCTGGCAGATAAATTCGCATATTTATACATGACTAATTAAGTTCGATTGTAGAACAAGATAGTTCACTTTTTGCATTATTGTAGTTTCTGAAATCTCGATAATCTTTATTCCGGGAATGAGACCGTTAAGTTATCTCTTGGTTCCAGTTAACTATATTATGTATTTTAACACTTTCACTTTAACCCTTTCATTATTAAATATTCATTGATGATTAGTCCCCTTTGGAATTGTTCAGATAATAAGTTCAACAAAGGACCACATGAACATTTCCCACCAATGAATGTGAATACTTCTGCACTTATAATTTATATATTGATTCATTTGGAGTCTGCTTTTATCACCTGAATATTCCTCCAAATGAATACCAGTGATAGACCATTCCAAAGTACAGTAACGCCCTAAGTAATCGACCCTTTAACAACAGCAGAATTATGGGTAACTTTTCAGGATTTAGTCGGAAATATGGCTTGTTGCCATTCATCGGAAAGCTCTCGGGGAGAGCTTTCCGATGAATGGCAACAAGCCATATTTCCGACTAAATCCTGAAAAGTTACCCATAATTCTGCTGTGGTTAATGGGTCAATTACTTAGGGCGTTACTGTATACTGTTGTAGTTGAATGGGAGAATATATTCAGTATAGTAAGGATTAATATGTTAAAATGTTTAATATGTTGGTGTGCATGTGGTTGGATTTTTCGGTAATAAGAGAGTTCACATTCCCCTGGGGGCATTACTAGTATGCCAGGGTACTGAAATATCATTTTGAGACACTGAAATAGGCACACATTATCCATTTAAAGATGCATAATCCGAATTAACGCTCCCAAATTACTATTTCTTTGGCTTGGGGGCGGGGGGGGGCAAAAAATATTTGATTAGAGTCGAGGAACCCACCCTTCAAAGCTCAGAACGATCAGATATCAATTTTTTTAATTTGTTATTTCTTGAGATGTGTACTTATTTGTGGCCTGGAAAAAGGTCATCAACGCGACGGTCTTGGACAAAATTGAGGATGAAGATGGATAACACTAAAATCAACTGGTAATACTGCCAAATTTCGTGATAATCAAGTAATAATACGGCCATATTTCGTTAAACAACATGTTGATAAATAACACCTTTTGGGAAATTTGATACCATATTCGACAATGGTTAGCATTATTTTGTTGTAATTAATCGATTCTGATAACTAATGTATATCTTGAAGAAATGTTGTTGTTGTTGTTGTAACTTGATGATATGGGGACAGTCTGATCGGATTGAGTACCTTTAATATCTGAAGATTATTTAAATGCATGCATTCAAGTGTATGAGACAGTTGAAAATGAGAAGTAAGGACCAAAGCAACTTTAGATCCAACATCCAAGAATTAATCCAGTTTTTAGTAGCCTCTGCCAATTGGAAAACCAAGAAATATGACACAATTAAGAATCAGTTATTCAATCCTTCATATTGAATATTGAATCCATTACAAACCAAAAAAATAGTTTAGAAATGATTCTTAACGAAGAGATTAAGCAATTAAAATTCACATACACTCAGCAAACAGCTGAAGTCACGATAAAACCCCTGGCAGCTAAATGTCAGTGAAATCGATGACATCAATGCAATAGGTCTATTGATTAATTGCTGTGGACTGATTGAGTAGGAGAGTCAACAAGAGACCAGAGGAGACCGATAATTTAACCTCCCCAATCTTGATCGGGACAACAAAAGATTTGCAGCCTCGCGATGTATTGGTTTCCTTTGAGATGTGTGATGCCGTTATACGAGCCGGCGATTTCCATTGACGCAGAACAGAATGGATTTGGTGTAGTAATTTTTTTACACACACAGCAGGATATCCGGAGAAAACTGGCTCCACACAATTATAAAATCATACGGAGCGAAATGACTAACATTGGAAAGAGCTCAAGATTTTGATCACATCAATATGGTCGTTTGTTGAACTTATTATCTATAAATTTCATAAGGGAACAGAAAGGGTTAACTTTTTAGAAGCATGTTCAGAGAAAAATGAATAATTATTTGATAAAATTATCAAGTGTCTCAGTTATGACAGGGCAGATCTTCCAATGGCAAAAGAATATTCTCCGAAATAATATTTATTTATTTTTTCCCCAAGACTCCGAATTTAATACTATAAAAATCATATTAGAATCTATTACGAGTGCAACAAGTGGTGCAAGTATTGCTGAAATTCAAGTAGCGTTTTGATGAATTCGTTGAATCCAATGAATTGGTTCGTATAATGCGTTGACACGATCCGTTGTCTGAGTTAAACCGTTCACATGAATGCATACATTGCATATAATGCAGAGCCTCTGATTAATAATTGCAGCTAATAAGTTTGTTAGGTGGTTGGTGTGTCGTTAATCTTTACTTCGTAGTAAATTAATTCTACGATAATGTCAAACCTGTCAAATGTCAAAACTAACACTTTATTGACATAAATACAAGTCGATTCTTTGTCGCTTCGAAAAGAAGAAATGTCATGATGCACGCCATATAAGACATGCATTGCACCTAACACTGCATTGAAACAAGAACGTTTCCTTTGTGTGCGTTAACAAATACAAAGTAATGGACGCATCGCAGCAGTCAAAATGCCTCAGTATTATTGCCTATAATCTAAATTTAACGCAACCCTTCATGGCAATTCAAGCCCTCTCCAGGCTTTGAATAGGTTGAATCATTGCAAAGATATGGTTGCTCTAATCAGTTTTTGGAACATCATCTATTTACATACCTGTTTGAAACATTTAAATGGCATCCCAAATTTATGTCTGTGATATATTTAAGTTCCCAAATTTCTATTTTGCCAGCAAAATTATTCCCCAGTTCAAATGGTCTTGGCATCTTTAACAAAATGACATTCTCAATTTATCTCCATGATATATTTAAGTTCCCAAATTTCTAATTTGCCAGCACAATTGGGCCCCTTTCATAATTAAAGGTAGTAAATTGCATGATATCAATATCATTGTTACGAGTTGAACATTCTTCATAATATGCTTGATATTGATTTTATTGAAATAGCATTGAATATGTCGCATCAGCTTTCCTTCAATGACCTTCATCCAATATATATTGTAACTAATCTAACAGGTTTTCACACCCACTGGCCACACACAGCAACTCTGTTAAAAATGCCCAATCGGGCAATTTATCACCAATATACATCAAGGGAGATGATTTATCGCTGTCTGTTGTTCGCGGAGACAATTTATCGCTATCCAACACATTGTGAGACAATGAAATCTGGTCTATTATACCAGGTTAGAAGAGAAAAGGTGTCTATTCTTCTATGAAAGCCTCCTGATAGCCAACATCCTTACCATTCTCTTTGAAAAGCCGACTTTTATTTCTAATGGATGTATGTCTCTGGATGTGTCCATTATATTTAATTTCTACAATGACGTGGCATTCCCAACATGACGTAATAAACCATTTCCAAATATGGAGTGCATTCCTGGCATAGTAAATGTTTATGAGAATCGTAGTATTTAGAAATAGTTATATTAAAATACAATAATATGCGAAAGAATAATCAGTCACGAATATTGTTGACTGATAAAAATTTGAAGATGATGTCTCCTATATTGCGATGAGTAAAATGAGTTAAGGATGAATTGCCTGTATTCAGTTTTCCAACAATAGTTGACTGAAGCTTGTCAACACGTCATTGATCTCTGATCTGTGAAGTCTGCAGGGGCCTTTATGGCTGAGATATCAGCTTGGACAGGCAAAAAGTCAATATTTCCAGATGAACAAAGAGCAGTAACTCTAGAATGGAAAATAGGATGGATATGCCTCAGAAAGCCCTGCTGATGACCAATATTGTTACCAAATTTCATTGAGACCTGATAAACTATGGCTGAAACATCTGCTCAGGCGGACGGACATATATGGGTGGACTATGATACACTAAAGTTCCCCCAACTCAGCAGCAAAATTACTCCCCACTTGCCTCCTTTCACAATTAATGTTACTGAATTGCTTGATATCAAGATCATTGTTACGAGCTGAAATTAAAATTCTTCAATTTATTCTTGATATTGATCTTATTCAAATGGCATTGAATATGTCGCATCACGTTTCCTTTATCCAATATATATTGTAACTAATCTAACGGGTTTTCACACCCACACACAGTAACTCTGTTAAAAATGTCCAATCGGGCAATTTATCACTAACATACATCAAGGGAGACGATTTATTGCTGTCTGATGTTCACCGAGACAATTTATTGCTATCCAACACATCATTTGACAATTAAATCTGGTCTATTATCCCAGGTGAGAAAATGTGTCTGGACAACTTACCTGACTGCGTGGTATCGACCATCGCTGCGTGCTATCTGTCCACGCGCTCTGCATTGACAATTATAGAATTAAGAGAGAGATAGACTGTTATATCAAGAGGCTTGAGTAACAGCTTGATTACCAACTAAACCTTTTCATCACTGTTAATTATACAATCTAAGGAGATCAGGCCTGTCATTTGCAGAAAGAGGTCCCATGAGGGTGAATTTAGTGACGCATAGAAGGCTAGCATCACCAAATTCACCCTCTGGTGACCTCAGTCTGCCTGGCCTCATCTGCTATGGGAGATATAGACTCAGATTGAAGTTCCCAAATGGTGAATATTGTGCTGTACACCAACTGCAGAACATCGATTATGCAATTTTCGTCAGCCAATTTGGGGGATATAGGCCTCATCTTCTCTGGAAAGTTTCTTTATTATCAAATTTCTATAGAAACTTCTTCACATAGAATCTATGTCTTTTTTAGTTTAGTTTCTCTATATCCCAAAATTGGCAGACGACACATTGCATAATCGAGGTTCCCAATCACGCTATTCACCATTTGGGAACTTCAATCTGAGTCTATATGTCCCATAGCAGATGAGGCCATGCAGAATGAGATCACCAGAGGTGAATTTAGTGATGCTAGCCTGCTATGCAGGATAGCGTCACTAAATTCACCCTCTGTGGACCTCATTCTGCAAATGACAGGCACACTAAACTCAGACTTGAACGAGATGAGTTTGTTAGTCAATAAAGGCGTGATTTCTTCATTCTGTGAAATTCACTGACAATGCTATAGTATACTGGTATACAAGATATATGATGGTATAAAATGTTTGTTTTCTAAGTTCTTGCTTATTCCGGCCAGGACAGAGAATGTGTGACAACAAATACCTGTAGTTGTCTTTTCTATTCATCTCAAAATGAATTTATTACATGATCCTACCCTTATTCCATTCAATAAACCCATTCTATAAATTGTGATATTAAACGTTCGTTTAATAACAGGAAATAGTCCCAGGTGACCTTTGACTTCCGGTTTGTCGACCTGTTAACATTCCGTACGCCACGTCTCAAAATACTATGGCTTCCAATATTTTTCCAAGAAACTATTACGAATGAAGAGTTTGAAAAGTTATGTCATTAAATATACGCCATTAAATGCGCTAAAAAGTCTGTATTTATCTTGGACTATTTCGTTACGCGGGAAAATGATGAATAGTTACGTGAAACGTCATCGCATGCCTTATAGAAGCCGACGTTAATTTCGCGTCACATTTGTCGATTTAAGTATGTTTTGTCGATGTTTTGGATCATGTAATAAATAGAATCTACAACTCGTCCCCAGTTTATAGCGGAAATTACAAAACTCGTCCAGTAAATTAGGTCTGGACCTCGCCAAAGGCTCGGTCCAGACCTAATTTAATTGGACTCGTTTTGTAAATTCCGCTATAAACTGGGGACTCGTTGTAGATCCTCTATATCTGTTTTTATTGTATTTTAATACTATTTTGAGATATGTTATTAACACCCTGTGTTTTATTATATTTTAATACTATTTTGAGATATGATATTATAACACTCTGTGTTTTATTATATTTTAATACTATTTTGAGATATGTTATTAACACTCTGTGTTTTATTATATTTTAATATTATTTTGAGATATGTTATTAACACCCTGTGTTTTATTATATTTTAATACTATTTTGAGATATGTTATTAACACCCTGTGTTTTATTATATTTTAATACTATTTTGAGATATGTTATTAACACCCTGTGTTTTATTATATTTTAATACTATTTTGAGATATGTTATTAACACCCTGTGTTTTATTATATTTTAATACTATTTTGAGATATGTTATTAACACCCTGTGTTTTATTATATTTTAATACTATTTTGAGATATGTTATTAACACCCTGTGTTTTATTATATTTTAATACTATTGAGATATGTTATTAACACCCTGTGTTTTATTATATTTTAATACTATTGAGATATGTTATTAACACCCTGTGTTTTATTATATTTTAATACTATTGAGATATGTTATTAACACCCTGTGTTTTATTATATTTTAATACTATTGAGATATGTTATTAACACCCTGTGTTTTATTATATTTTAATACTATTGAGATATGTTATTATTACCACTTTAGAGGGCATTCTCTAGTAGATTAACAGTATTTTACCCGAACGGTAAAAAGCCATAACGCCCGGCATCAAACCGGATGCGGGCCGTTAACGATATTAACGGCCCGCATCCGGTTTGCGATTTGCTAGAAATCCAATCGAACGCAACCTTATTTCGGATTTCGGAATTTCTGTTAAAACAAGTTTATAGTATATTATTACGAATAAAACTGAAATTTTACAGTAGTAGATGTAAATGATGTAATAACAGACCAACAACAAGTAAGTGTTGCCTAACAAATGGAATAAATTAGATTTCTGACTGAATTTTCGTTAGATATGTCCCTATTTTCGTGGTAAATAATATAATTAGTCACGTGACAATTTGTTTGACAACGAACAGACGACACATGGTTTGAATTGTGATCGTTTTGAAAAAAAGAGTTATTACATGTATTTCATTTGACATATTGTTGCCTACTCACTCATCTATGTTCTAGTTGGGTTTCATTTCAGAAAGTGGTAATAATAGTAATAACTTGATTTTGTCGGGCGTTATGGTTTATTAACGGCCCTCCAGAAATGATTAACAGCCCTCGGGCCATTAAAGGCCCTCGACTTCGTCTCGGGCCTTTAATGAACCCTCGGGCTGTTAATCATTTCTGGAGGGCCGTTAATAAACCATAACGCCCTCCAAAATCAAGTTATTGGTATATTAACACCCTGTGTTTTATTATATTTTAATACTATTGAGATATGTTATTAACACCCTGTGTTTTATTATATTTTAATACTATTGAGATATGTTATTAACACCCTGTGTTTTATTATATTTTAATACTATTTTGAGATATGTTATTAACACCCTGTGTTTTATTATATTTTAATACTATTTTGAGATATGTTATTAACACCCTGTGTTTTATTATATTTTAATACTATTGAGATATGTTATTAACACCCTGTGTTTTATTATATTTTAATACTATTGAGATATGTTATTAACACCCTGTGGTTGTCTTAATCCTATTTTTCATTTTATTTTGAATATTGGATGACATATTTTTTCAATAGTTTTATATTCTGTCAGAAGTAGAAATCATCTAAAATTGAGGCATGGCGACAAACAATCACAAGGTAGATTTTAAGTTAAATAATTGTAATGTACCCAGTATTGGACGGTGAAATATTCTTTCATTATTGCTTATATCATATCAGTTTTTAACCCTTTTGTGACGGGAGCTGCACTGGTGCAGCATTAAAGATCCTGTGCCAGTGTATTATCTTATATATGCGAGTCTACCATAGGGAGCCTCGCATATATAAGAGAATGCATTGGCTTACAAGGTCAAGGTAAATATTGTTAGGCCAATGTATTCTCTTATATATATATGAGGCTCCCTATGGGAGTTTCACATATATAAGAGAATACACTGGCACAGGGTTTTCGCAAAATTTCATGAAACTCCAGTCATGGAAGAGTCAATAAAACAAGTTTTCTACCTTGGAAGAAATATTGCCTGGGCATTTTATTTATGATTTCCAAGGGCTGTGAAGATACTGCTCAGTTGACCAGCATTGAGGTGGGCAACAAATTGACGTTTTGCAAAAGGAAAACGGACACACCCAGCGCTACCTGTACTTTACTTGCACCTCCCTCATAATTTAATGATAAGCTTGTTGAATGACTGACACATCCAGCTTAACACCAGTATTTACACCGATTGGTCCAATCAATTTGATTCATAGAACATCGCGAGGCTGTTGACAAATCTCGTTATAATGAGATTAGTTCTTCTTGAGATTCTATGGAATCTTATTGATTTTCCACGTTAGTGTCCTGAGATTCACGACAGTAAAATTTCATTAGAGATTCAAACAAGATGCGATTGAGAGAAATTGTATATGTGAACACAAGGACATCTGACATTCAACATCATTAGAATGGTTTTAATAGGAACCACTTTCTAGGATGTACATGTTTACATGCTTCCCACATCTGACCTAGTGAAATTCAAGGTTATTCAAGGTTATTTTTGATGATTTCAAGGGTTTTTTTTAAGGTCCACTGCCCAAAAAAATTCAAAGACATTCAAGGCAATTTATTGACTGTGAATTGCTGTGGCATAGAACATTCTATCAAACGCCTGGACTGAGGGATTGACTACACTGGCCAAAGCGATAAAACACCATAGTAATACCCTCTTGGAGGTAAACATTGCTACTTCCGACAGAAAACATTGAAATATTCTAACAATTTGCAGTGAACTGTAGAACAAATCTAGCAGTTTTGGGTAATTTTTTTATTTAACGCATACATTTTGGTTGAATACCAGTCTTTAACAGCTGACTTAATTTACGAACCCCCAGATAATTTTATATAAAACATATGCCATATTATATACCATTTGAAAGAGGAAGCTCCAAAACATTGAATTATCAACTTATTCGGTGTAATAAGCTGTGAACATGTTTTTTTGACATGCCGACTTGGTGTTCTGTGCTCATGTTTCATTATTTTCAATGGAAGGAGAACAACTCTATATCTTAATATATAGAGTTATTCCCCTTCCACTGAAAATATATTTTTGGTTTGAATTGTTGCATTCTGGGAGCCATAACGGGGGAAATTTTTCTATGATTTCAGCTGTTTTCTATTTCTCTATGGTCATCTTCTGAGACACAGACTTTCAAATGGTGATGAATTATAGTATTTTAATCATATTTTATAGCATTGATTGTTATTAAAACCGTATATCAATGAACTATAACAAAATAATAATCGGTGACTCGAAAATTAAATGGGCCTTTAAATAACTCATTCGTGGTTATAAGAAATTACACTCGCAACTAATCTGATTATGTAGTTTTCTAGTCATTGTGATTTATTTTTGCAGTAACCCCTGGCAACACTGTGGAATTTGATACAGAATACACCCCCATAATCAATTGCCATTCATACAACATTTATATCCATATATGACCAGAGACGGAAGACTTAGTAACTCAAACTGTTTGTATTAGGTTGCCCACATCATATTATGTATATTAAAGTGCAGAGCACCGGATAGCATATCAAGCATATTAACGTCAATGAGTGCATATTCCCAACACAGATGACAATGGATCAATCAATTTTTAACATAGCTATTTTTATTAACTATTGTATCCATAGTGGACTATCATAAAACAAACACCAATCAGCTAACAGCTAGTACACCATTTCAGACGATCGCAATCACGATAAATTATACCTACAGCTTTCCGATGAATGGCAACAAGCCATATTTCAGACTAAATCCTGAAAAGTTACCCATAATTCTGCTGTGGTTAAGGAGTCGATTACTTAGGGCATTACTGTATATATATTTATGTGAAGAAAGGACATCACTCAATATACCAATAGAATCACCAATACACTGGTATATAAAATTGACTTTCTAGATTTATCTGTTGAACAATTATTGAAAAATGTACATTTTAGTCCAAGATTATTATTAACATAAATGTTATATTGGTTGCTTTCACTTCATACGTAGCTTTTACAGACAGTCAAAATTATCCGGTTTCTGATTCCAGAAGTTCAATGAACACAAATGGCGCACAAATTGCTCAGGGTACCATTTTTGTGTTCAAATTTGTATTGTTTACGACTTCAATGTACCAGGTATCTTTCTGGGACAATTAAATTATGATGCTTGTAGATGGTAGTTCAGGTATTTATCGACCTATTTCAATACCGGGAAAAAATCAAATATGAATATTATTATGTGTATTTTGGAGCGCAAACTGCTATGTTGCTTTAAACTTGAAGTCCCGCTGGACAATATTCACAAGTATATTTTGCATATTGTTCAACTTTTCATTCCTTACTTTAGGTCCAATCTGGTCTGTCCCTGTCACCATGAGAGTTGAGTTTGTGACTGTTTGTCAATCTATATTAACTCTTCAATAATAACTCTGCAATTTCAAAACTTCCTCTTGTGGGGGGATGTTGACAATATGATCAAATTCCCTTGGGTAACAATTATTCATAAGACACAAGATTTTTGTCTACGATACTTCCTACAAAAGATTTGTTAACCTGCGTGAACAGGAAACCTCCACTCATCATAACCCCGAGAGAAGTCGAGATCAAGCCTTGAAATAGTGTGTCTGTCATTTGCAGAATGAGGTTCCCAGAGGGTGAATTTAGTGATGCTACCCCGCATAGCGGGCTAGCATCACCAAATTCACCCTCTGAGAACCTCATTATGCTGAGGTGTATGCAGAATGAGGTCCCCAGAGGGTGAATTTGGTGATGCTAACCCGCTATGCGGGGTAGCATCACTAAATTCACCCTCTGGGGACCTCATTCTGCAAATGACAGGCACACTATTTCAAGGCTTGGTCGAGATGACTGAAATCATCGTGACTAAGACACATGTGATTCACACCTATCAGCCATTTCCTATCCATCTTCCTGAACGGTTCACCCTTGGAGTCTTTGATGTGATTGTCACCTATCATCAGTGTTAACTCTGTTAATGTGGTGTAAAGGTGAGTTTTAAAGTAATTACATGTGGATACACATATAGGCGCTATGTTTAAGAAAACCGCATCACAAATTTCCCAATTAAGGAAACTTAAATTCCTCGGAACTCATTGGAAATTTTATATTTATCTTTCATCAGACCACTGCTTGAATATGCAAGTCCTGTTTGGGGGTGCGCCCCCCTAATATTGCTTTCAAAACTTGATGATATACAATATGATGCCACTAGAATTGTCTCTGGTTGTACCTGATCGACATCCAGCATTCTTATTAAATGAGTTGGGTTGGCAAACACTGGCTGAACGAAGACATAAAAAAACAAATGAAAATTTTTCCAAAGAATAGTACTTCACGATTCCCCAAAGTACCTCATTGATCTGCTCCTTTAAAAAGTCAACAATAAGACTAAGCATCTCAGATATGGCTTGAACTTTGTAATTTTTCACGGAAGTCCAACTTTCAGAAAAACCTGCTTCCCGTCTTCGTTATTGGAATGGAACAAACTGGATGTCGCAGTGCGAGCTACATGTAAGTCAGCTACCGACTTAAAGAAACATATAGCAGCTAAGTCAATGAGACTCCCCCCCCCCCAAGTATTTCAATTATGGCAAACGATTGTTGAAATGATACCATGTAAAATCCGTTGTGGATGTAGTGATTCGAACTGGGATAAATTGAGAAATCATATATCCCTACGCACGCAATATGTGCATGTGGCTACGAAACTGTATACTAGTATGCGCGTCTCTTTTTTTTTCATTTATGATTGGTATAAGAACAACATCTGTCTATTATATAATATTCTTTCTGTTTATGGAGGTTTTATCTGATGTGACTATTTTAACAGCTATACCCACCGTGAAGGCCGCCCGTATCTTTAAGGGAAAATAACGGGACTTTTTCTTAACAGCATCGTCTTGTATAAGGGTGATTTCCCAGAATATTCAAGAACCTTGCAGAAAAATGTTCATTGAATGGCATCATAGAAATTCGTGAGTGTTAATATTGCAGTTTTGGGAGAACTTGAATGCATTACTGAATTCCCAAAATCCCTTAACATGTTGTTGCCTCCATCCTGATGGCGTTAGGTCAGTCATTATTCACAACAAACATGATAATAGCCACAATTAGCTTCCAGATAAAAGGAAACAGCGTGATCATGGTCGCCATTACTGATAGTCAGCAGAAACATTAGCACTGTTTGATGGACCCAGTCGGAGCATTAAAGCAGACTCATTTATATCACGACTCACATGGGTCGGATCTCTGTTAAACTAATACATTAAGGTTTAGACACCTAGCGGTTCGAATGTCATATTTAGAAGTGATACGCCCGTCAAACTATTACTTTCTGGAGTGATACGCCCATCAAACTATTACTTTCTGGAGTGATAAGCCCGTCAAACTATTACTTTCTGGAGTGATACGCCCGTCAACCTATTACTTTCTGGAGTTACACAGATGTATTTTTGGGGTTTCAGGCTAAATTTTAAAATACTAGTACTTTTTTTCCCTTTTGAATTAAATTCTAGAGTAAATATAAAATATTTGATCCAAGAAGAGCCAACTTGTACTTGAAGAGACCTTCTTTTTATATATTTCCAATGATTTTGAGTGATACTAATAATAATAGCATAAATTTTACTATAAACACAGTGATAAAGTCTACATATAAAAAAAATGCTAGATTTGCATCCCCTCCGGACACTATTTCTAGTCCCCATCTTAAATATTTTTTAAATTTTATAGGATAATTTTGTTCTCATGCCTCAACTGTCAAAGTATGTTTCAAAGGCCCATTAATCAGTCTATTTTCATCATATTTGGTAATTGAAATCACTTTATTTTATCAGATAGAACTGCTTCAATATCTAAAACTGACCATCACCATGTATGTTAAGAAGAACAAAATATAAAAAATTTAATTCACCGGCCGGCACGGCCCATTTTTCTGAAAACGTTTGATTTAATTCAAGCAATTTATTTATATTGGCCGAAACATGACATTTTGTTTTGTTTTGGTATTTAGATAAAGATGTTGAAACTGAACAGAATATCTAGAGTCAGGATCCCCAAACATATCTTTAAACTTCAAAACTTCAATTAATATATCCTCTCAACAATGTGGCAAACTTTGTGTGGGTTTTAAAGGTACTGAATCCGATTAAACACCCCTAAATTACTATTTCTTTGGTTTCGGGGAGGGGGGGGGGTAAAAATATTTGATTTGACACGTGGAACCTACCCATCAATGCTCAGAGTGATCAGATATCGATTTTTGAATTTTGTTAATTCAATTGTTTGTGCCCCAGAGACACGCCATCAAAAGGATGTTCTCGGTCAAAATTGTGGGTGAAGATGGATAACTCTAAAAACAAACTTCGTGAATACTCGAGTGATAATACGGCGATATTTCGTTGAACAAAATGTTGATAAATAACACGTTTTGGGAAATTTGATACCATAATTGACAGTGGTTAGCATTATTTTGTTGCAATTAATCAACTCTGATAACTAAGCGTATTTTGAAGAAATGTTGTTGTTGTTGTATCTTCATGATATGGGAACCCTCTGATCAAATTGAGTGCCTTTAACTATTTTAGTGCCAGGACCAAATCTGACAATAAAATAGATTAAAATTCTATTTAATCTTGTTTAGTCCTAATCTCTTTGACAATTTCACAATATCCTCCCTCAAACCCTAATAAGAGGATCTGATGGTAAGCTAGGGAAGAATCCAGAGATAATTTGGGGACACCTATTTCCAGCATAGGATACATGTATTCCCATGTAACTTAATAAGGCTTCTACACCGAACCAACAGATACATATATTATAAATATTACATAATATTTCTGATTTCAAAATTGAACATGCAAATAAAGGTTCTATTGCAACTGCAGATTTTTTTTTATTTACATAGCGTACATGTATTGTTGAATTGCCTTGAAAAAGTGGAAAATAATTCAGGTTGACTTAAAACTATCCACTCGGAATTTGGGGGAATTTGGGTTTCTCAAGTTTGGGTGCCGATACATTGTACCTGTAACATGTATCGAAACAGTCCTGGATATTTGACTGGGTAAGCCAACAGAATGGTAATATGACTCGTACGTGACACATAGTGGAGCAACCACACATGATGTGCCTCAAATTTGCATTTTTTCGGCGACATAACGCTAAGAATAATTTACGTAACATCATGCAGTGGTCACGACGGAGACGACATGCCAAATTGACAAGACGACAAGACGTCGTGGATTGTAAAATCTTGTCTGGATTATTGTCATGACTTCTTCATTTTTCGTTTTCATTAAGCTGACCAACGAAATTGGTCTAAATGAAATTAATAGATTTAAATCACAGGTGAATTCTTCGTAAATTGTGAAGTAGTTACTTTCATTTCTATCGCGATGCTTCATTTCCAATTCCACGTTTTTGCAATCTCAACACGGTTGCTAACCAGAAGTCACGTGACAATTTCTCCAGAATCTATACCCGCGATCTTGAAAATCACTGATGGATATAGAAACAATAACATTGTATATGATGTCATTCACCTGCCTTTAGGTATAAGCACCCTTGGTGGTTGCTATGAGGATATGACAAGACACTTCAACAGGAGTAAGAACTCTGCTCTTTCAGTCTTCATGTTAATGCTGAAGGCTCTTCCACCAAGAGATAGTAAAACATGAAACCAACACCCAATTTAATACTATCCATTTGATGGAAGCCAAGCCACAAAACAGACTCATTTGCTTAAAACCCCATCTCACTTCCTAACAAATCCCCGGGGTACAGATGACAGACAGACAGACATTATAATGGCTTACCTTGAATTTGTAAGTATGCGGTTGGTATATAAGAAGGCTACAAACAGTTAAATATTCATACAATTTACGTCATGATAAAGCCTGGATTATTAAGTGGACTGACATAACATCACACAGAACACTTACGATCTAATCCTCAATAAATCTTCCATATCTCTAAAGGCAATCATAAAATGACATTTGTTTAAGCAAATAACCGGTTGTTGTCAATAAAAAGTATATTTCTGTTCTATAATGTTAACAGGGAAGTATAGGGAACAAGAGATGGACTGTCGTTCGGTGCATACCACCTGGTTGTGGGCATACCTATAACTTATCACTGAGATACTCAAGATAGGCAGACCCTACAACTATAGAACAAACTAGAGATGGGCCTGTCCCAGGTGGGACTAACATACCCCATCACTCACCCCCTCCCCCCCCATATTTAAAATTTTCTAAGAACAAAAAAGTGGGATAACTCCACACAAAAGAGTTGGAGAGATCTCATATTCGCATAAATGCACAGGGTACTAAATATCTGTGTCGAAATTTTTTAAATTGACAAAAAAATGTAGGAATAAAAGCTCAGACAAAGGTATACCCCTGTATTGAACAGTTTCTAAGTCAAAAAGGGGGGGGATAACTCCACAAAAAAGCCAGACAGAGCTCATAATCGCAGGTGCATAGGTTCCCACAGTACTAAATATCTGTGCCAAGTTTAAAGACATATTATGAACTTGTTAGGGTGTGTAAAACTGATCAGTCAGTACTCAGGAGCTATGCCAACTGGAGGAATGTAGCATTCTGCTAACATCGTCGAAAATATCAAGCAAATCGACCATACCATTCCATAGAAAACAGCGTCTGGACTACGCTCAAATGTAAATATTTACTTCTCGATTCGGAACGCAACTATTGGTGATAAACTACCGAAAACGATTTCGCCACCAAGAGTCACTGCATTTAATTAATATATAAGAATGACAGTGTGTGTTGCGATGATAATTGTAAAAATAACTACTTTGAGCAAGATACTCTCCATTTCTATTTGATCACCACACTGGAGTGTTTCACATCACTTTAAACAAAAATTGACCAAAAAAATGTAGGAATAAAAGCTTGGACAAAATTGCATTGACGGACGGACGGATGGCAAGACGGACGCACGGACAGCTAGACAGACAGACAGACGCATGTAATCCAGTATACCCCCCATCTTTTGGGATGGGGTTTAAGATTAGCACTGAATTACAAGACTATATTCCACAAAAATCTTTCTTTTGATTACGTTACTTCAGCCTGTGTGGTAATTTCTCACAAATGCACCAGAACAATACCGATAGCGTGCATGACGTAAAATGGCGAAAACTTGCCTGCATATAATATGAATAAGGTTACAGTAATGCCCTAATTAATCGACTGCTTAACCACAGCAGAATTATGGGTAACTTTTCAGGATTTAGTCGGAAATATGGCTTGTTGCAACAAGCAACAAGCCATATTTCCGACTAAATCCTGCAACAAGCAACAAGCCATATTTCCGACTGAATCATGAAAAGTTACCCATAATTCTGCTGTGGTTAAGCAGTCGATTAATTAGGGCATTACTGTACATTCTCTTGGTGTTGATCACAAATTAGCATCTATTGGGAATCAAACCCACATCACAAGATCTGGATGGCTTATGATGGCCTAATGTGCTAGGTACCTAACCAACTGAGCCACCACAAGCCCCACTGCGCATATGCAGTCAGCAGTAAACGGAGATTCCCTCTTCGTTGAAAATGCTCCCCCTGGTGTCGAGAGAATGCTAAATGACCACCATTACATCACTAATTCCATAATTTAGAATCGGAATTGCTTGGAGGCACCTCATAACGAATGCAAGAGACATTCGAAAGTAATTGAACACGGAAATTACGGAAGCCACGATAAAACACAGCCAGGGCCGCAAGATATTTTTTCCATTATTTTGTCCGCGAGCGCAAGGTAATGATTTATTTATTAAACACCCTTTGGGAATTCCTGACTTAATTGAATGGGAGATCGGAATGAAATCGAACTCGACGTATTACGAATGCTCCAAATCGCCTCAATTCGAATACGAATTAACCTCATAGTAATTACGACAAATCTCGCGTTGAAACGGAGCCTTCATGAATTTTTTATACATTGGATAGGATACAAATGGCAGACGTACAAATAGATACAAATGGCAGACGTACATAATTGTGTGGTATAATACCAGACAGAACTCATTGTATATTTTTGTTCTAACTGACTTTAGTTTCAGTTAGGTGAAATAGAGACGATAGACAAGAGAGAAAATCGCGATAATTCCCATGAGGGAATATTGGGAATACATCAGTACGAGTGTAATGTAACGTAATTATCCATTTAAGTGCCGCCTTTGATACAGAACTAGAGCCACCAGACTTACTGGGCCGCTCAGCTGATATATATACAGTAATGCTCTAATTAATCGACTCCTTAACCACAGCAGAATTATGGGTAACTTTTCAGGATTATGGAGTCGATTACTTAGGGTATTTCTGTATATAGAATACACCAATAGTATCTGAGAATATAAAATTTTCACCATGAGTGTAATTGTGGTTTTAAAACCACAATACCACAAGTGGGTTTATTTTTTGTACTCTCGGCTACTATGTGTGTATTTTGTTTATGCCACAATTATTATTTTCATTTTTGTTTGTTCCGCGAATTCAACTACTCCACTGTTTACTTTTAATGTCTATCCTCATGAGACACAAACACCACACTATAAGGAATGTGTCACACCTAGTGATGTAAACTGTTAAAGGTACTCAATCCGATTCGATGGTCCCCATATCAGATTCCAACAACAACAAAAATATATGCCATATTATATACCATTTGAAAGAGAAAGCTCCAAAACATTGTATTTCCACTTATCCGGTGTAATAAACTGAGGACATGTTGCTTTTGTTGAGTTGCCAACGCAGTTTTGTCATCTAGATGGCAGTAAAAAGCAGTATTATTTTCAATGCAGGGGGAATAACTCTATATATTAAAGATAGAGTTCTTCCCCTTCCATTGAAAAAGTTTGATTTCTATTGCATTCTGGGATCAAAAGGGGGGGGGGGGGGGAAGTCATTCTATGATTTCAGCAGTTTTCTATTACTCTGTGAGCATCTTCTGAGACACAGATGTTTCAAATAGTGATGAATTATAGTATTTTAATCATATTTTTTGGCATAGATTGTTATTAAAACCGTATATCAAGGCACTATAAAAAATATAATCGGTGCCTCGAAAATTAAGTGGGCCTTTAAGCCACATAATACATTGACACTTGATTTGCAGCAACGCAAGTAGCATTTCATGAAAACCATTTTTGAAGCCATGTAAAAACAAGTAGTCACATAGGTCACTCGCCACTTAATTGTGTAAACACACAAGCAGCAATTCATTGGTACGGACGGACAGACCAATCACATAATACGGCGGTTAACTGCTAATAAATGAGTATTTAGTATAGAAAGGGTTAAAATGAGCCAGAAATGAAACACATAGACCAGATATCATTTGCGGAGATAAGATGAACACACCAGGAATATGAAACATTGGACAAAAGGCAGCATGCTGGCATGATGGATCTCCTATAAATATAATCTGGGGAGCTGAACAGATAAGGTGAATGCAGTCTGTGTAAACATAGGCTCAGAGTCATTATCAGTCAAACTGACATACTGAGTCTATCCTAGTCTCCTCGAAAACTTAATTTCTAGAAACTTGCAGGCTTCCCCCAAATTACACACATCCCTTTATGTTATCGCTTCGATTGGACACTCTTAGCTTGGGGTTACTAATAGTGAGTTTTGATTGGTGCTACTGACATGGAATCCCCCATCAGGTAAATAGAAAGACAACAACAAGTTCAGTAATGCCCTAAATAATCGACTCCTTAACCACAGCATAATTATGGGTAATTTTTCAGGATTTAGTCGGAAATATGGCTTGTTGCCATTCATCGGAAAGCTCTCACTGAGAACTTTCCGATGAATGGCAACAAGCCATATTGCCCATAATTCTGCTGTGGTTAAGGAGTCCATTATTTAGGGCATTACTGTAATCAGACTCACTATTTACATGTGGTTCTGTAGTTAACTTAGACTGAGGTGTATGAGGTTAGCAGATACTAGTGACAGGGTCTCAGTTTCAGACAGGAGTGGAAGAAGCACTTAGGGGCAAGAGGGTAGGGGGGGGCTCACCTTCAGAGAGGCACTTTTGCCAATGTAAATTATGCATATGTGCAGGAGTCCCACAAGGGGGGGGCTGGAGCCTGGGCATCAAGCCTTGAAATAGTGTGTCTGTCATTTGCAGAATGAGGTCCCCAGAGAGTGAATTTAGTGATGCTACCCGCATAGCGGGCTAGCATCACCAAATTCACCCTCTGGGGACCTCATTCTGCTTACACCTCAGCAGAATGAGGTTCCCAGAGGGTGAATTTGGTGATGCTAGCTCGCTATGCGGGGTAGCATCACTAAATTCACCCACTGGGAACCTCATTCTGCAAATGACAGACACACTATTTCAAGGCTTGCCCAACTCCATAAACAAAAATTGACCAAGTATAATGAAATATAATATTAATATCAATATGACACTATAGCATGGCTGAATATGACGCCACAAGAATATCCCAAGAAGAAAATCAATTTCTGTCCACTTCTTCCTCTTATCATAGGACATATCTGGTTTCCGAGACAACACATGAAGATATGTCATCTCTGATTCCGAGGCAATCATGTATCGCGATGACAAATGGCACGTACAGTCTGGGGGAGCTTCCGCAACTTATTAGTACTGTCAGGGTACTGTCGGAAAAGCTTAACTTTATACTCGCATGATTTCACTCAATACCAAAATGTCAAGGCAGTCCCTGGGGATGAAGATGGGAGGTTTCTCCACTGAAAGTATTTGGGCAGGGACCAGCCCAGAGGTATACTTCTCGCTATATGTTTACAGCCATATAATTGGCTACAGCAATCAGCAATGCCGAAGCCATTTGCTGAAGCAAACTGGACCCATGGCAATGGTTGCCATAGCGGATTGACGAAGCCAAAAAATCTGAATTGAGACGACTGTGTTTATTAGGGAGAAGTGGATTGTTATTTACCCTTTCAGTGCCAAGTCCGATTTTTCTATCAACCCATATTTCCTTGATCACTTTTCAAATTTATTGATTATAATAATGTCATACATTGATGGAATGAGCTCTAAGAGCTCTTTCCATCAATATATCACATTATTATAATCAATAAAGTTGAAAAATGATCAAGGAAATATGGGTTGATACAAAAATCGGACTTGGCACTGAAAGTGTTAAGGAGAAGCATGAAGGCTGAGTTCAGTTAAACACCTCAACATCATGAACACCTCCCACCCTCACTCACCCCTCAATTACCTACAGTAATGCCCTAAATAATCTACTCCTTAGCCACAGAAGAATTATGGGTAATTTTTCAGGATTTAGTCAGAAATATGGCTTGTTGCCATTCATTAGAAAGTTTTCAGTGATAGCTTTCCGATGAATATTTGGTAACAAGCCATATATCCAACTAAATCCTGAAAAATTACCCATAATTCTGCTGTGGTTAAGGAGTTGATTATTTAGGGCATTACTATAGAGTCTCAGTTTCCAACCTGAGAGGCAGAGATTTCAATAGTCAAAATTAATCACAACTGAGAAAAATGCCAAGCTGGCTCGTTTAAAGACTATTATCGTCCTCAAATCCCCAAATGTCTTGACTCAAAGAATGTATTTATCTCCTAAATATTACCGATACCAAGCCAGATCATGTCATGAATTTCTAATCTGGCTCATACAACAAGAGATCATATTCAACAATTTCAAAATATGAGAACTTATGATGTTCCGATGGGGAACTTTATAACATTGAACAGATAAAGCATAGAATATATTTCTTTGTTAATACTTGTTCATAGGCAATATATTTCAAAGTAGGGGGGTTGTCCCAGCTCGAGATTGCATGATTTTTGTGAGTCGATATTGGATTAAACATTGAATTATTTCCCTGGAGAAATTACATGATGCTGAGCGATGTATATAAAAATCGGCCCAATCCAGGGTTGGCACTGGACGAAAATTTTCTCTTGCCAATATTTTTGCCAACAGAAATTATTTTTTGCCAAATGAAAATATTTTTTGCCATTGGCAAATTTGGCAATCGGCAGTGCGAACCCTGGCCCAATCAAGTCACTTAAATCAAGCAATCTTGAGCTGGGACCTTCACCCACTGTGAAATACATTATCAAGGAGGAGGTATATTAACTAAGAAATATTTTACCTGCACTGTTTTTTCAATGTTATAAACTTCCCTGTCAGAACATCAAAAAAGTTCCCATGTTTTCCACTGGATGAGCATGATCTCTCTACAGGTGTAGCCAGAGTAGAGATTCATGGCATGATCAGATACTAACCCTGAATAGGAAACTAGAAACCATATTAACTGCAAGCTGATGCAATTGATATTATATAAATTTCTCTTAGTACATGGGGACTGGAATACACACTGTGTGTCCTGTACCGATGACGCCATCAATCTGTGAATATCAGGACTGTTGACAGATCATGCCATGAATCTCTACTCTGGCTAACATATTATAGGTATACCCTATTTTAATTGAAGCAAACATGTTAAAATGTGTGTGTCAACAGTCTAGAACATGCCATGACTATCTACTCTGGCTAACAACGCCCATAGAGATCATATTCCACCAGTACAAAACCTTGGAACTTTTTGAAGTTTTGACTTATAAAGTCGAAAAACTAATGCAGGGAATATATTTCTTAGTTATTTTATATTCCTTAATAATGTACTTCACTGTAGGTGAAGGTCCTAACTAGAAATTTCACAACTTAAGTGAATTTGTGAGCGATTTTGCTTTGCGTCGCTTACAATTGTGGAATTTATCCTGGGTAATTAATTAAATATTTATTGCGATATCAGCTCAGAAAAGTCACAAAGCATGAAACATGAGTTAAAAAAAATATACAGATTTTATTTTTTATTTTTTTTACTCCCACATCCCCTACCTTTGAGCCAAATAAATCCGTAAACCAAGTAATAAAAAATGAAATGCCTAATAATACTAATATGTAGTGCTTTGAGGTGCTGATTCACACTTTCACACAATTGGGTGAATAGTGTTGCAAATTGCAAAAAATAAAGTAATAAAGTAAAAACCCCGAATTTTACACCTATACAATTTTTGTAAGCTGATTTCCATAACAAAACACAAGTTTTTTTGTGTGTTATGGATATTATTGGGCATAATGAATATTTTAAGAGTACGTAGGCAGAGATTTAGGTCAATTTATATGAAAAGCTGAAAGTCAGTATTCACCTTGACAGTTATAATCAGCAATAGACATCAATAGACATTAACAGTGTTTTGTGCGAGACCCCGCTTAGTATTAAATTTAAAGTAACTGAATAGGTTATATAACTTCATACCGTAGATATACATCGAACACAAATTCTAGAGTGGTAAAGTTTAAAATAACCTATCGACTAAATCTCCCGAAGTTGACTGCATTAAAAAGCTATTGTTTGCAACTCAATAGACAAATAATAGTCATGCAATATTTAGCCAAACTGAGTGAGCGTACTGAGTGATATTACATAAACAATTAACATTCAGGATTCATAGAGTGCCTGTTTTCTTATGATTCTATCAATATTGCTATCATCGAATAGAGAAAGGTACATGAGAATATTTTGTCTTCTACAACTTTACAAATTGTTATCTTATGGAATTTTGTGAAGTGTTGACATAAAAAAAGTAGACAAAACATTGAGTTCAAATGCATAAGAAAACTGCTATGTAAACACGAGTATGTGTTGCAGTAAATGTCAACATGGCACTTGACAAAAATGTTTTTCTGATAGAAAGATCTCAAATTCAAATACTAGAGTGATCGAGTCACCAGAATTTGGTGGGGTACGTGTTGACATACAAAGGCAGAAAATACATTGGAGTTCTAATGCAATTGAGAACTGCCTCAGAACTTAAGACAGATTAGCAGAAAATATCAATCAGTTACTTGTTGGAACTGTGAATAAACTATAGAATTCTTTAGTTACCAATCAACGCCAAATTCAATAACTGTCAATGCTCTCCTATTCACAGTAGCAATCAATGCAAAAAATTATTAACAGGGCTGAATTGTGAACAACACTAGCACTGTCTCTGGTTGTTTTGCAATACACATTGTCTGTGATAGCACTAGTGAATACACCATGTTTATTGCCATAAAAACATATTTTTGCAACTAAATAATTAGTTATGCAATATCCAACATAACAAATTTAGTGATAGTAATTTAACATTGCATATTTAATATCAACATCCAGAATCTATGAAGAGTGTTTAGTTATAATCTCAACAATCCAATAGAGAAAAATAGACAATTTGTATTCTACAAAATCTACAACTTTACAAATTGGTAACTAATTCATGGAATTTAGTACCTAGGGTGTTGACATTCAAAAGCAGAAAATCACTAAAGTTCAAATGCATAAAAACTGCTTCAAAACAAGTGAAAAAGTTGCAGAGTATAATATCAACCAGTCACGAGGTGGCACTGTGAATAAACGATAGAATTCTTTAGTAACCAATCAACGCCCAAATTCAATATCAGTCAATGCGCTCCTATTCTCGTTATTAAGCAATCCATGCAAAAGAGTATTAACATGACAAAAACATTGTTTTTCTGACATGAAGATATCAATCTACAGCAATACCAGCGTGAGTCACCAGAGTTCAGGGCTGAATAATGAATACACCAGCACGTAGTATTGCAATACATGGTTTTCTGTGATTTAATTACAAATGTAGCGATTTGTAAACATAGCGATATACATACCAAGGTAGAATTACAGTAGCATAATCCGATGGGAGCAGTAGTGACAGATCGCTTGTCAAGTATGCTTTGAAATGTGTGGGATTAACTTTTTCCTAGTGTTTTTAGTGCACAGATAGAAGTTCAGCCCAGTCTGTAGCCAATCATGCCCAGTTTAATAATGCTTTCTATCTGCAATAGATAAGAAAATGTGTTGGAGACTTGTAGCACAAGACTAAAAAACAACTGAATTATTAAAGGAAATGAGCAACAATCATAAGTTTATGACAAAGAGTACATTTTGTGTATATATAGTGTCAGGCAATTATAAATTGGAATTGACTTATGATTAATTTCCGATGTGAGACACACTGATGTGTTTTTTTTTTTTAGAAGCATCCAGTCATATAACAATAAATTCAACTCTTATTCCATTTTCAACTCCAAATTTTAAATAAATTATCTCGGTTATCATCAAATTATCATGAACAAATTTATTTTTTTAAATTACCCTCACATAAAAAATACATGTTTAACACTTTCACGACTCGAGCTTCCTGTGTCAATGCATTCTCTTATATATGCGAGTCTCCCATAGGGAACCTTGCATATATAAGAGAACACATATATTGGCCTAACAATATTTACCTGCACCTTGTAAAACAGTGCATTCTCTTATTTATGCGAGGATCCCTATGGCAGACTCGCATATAAAATAGAATGTATGACACAAGATCTTTAATGCTGCACCAGCGCAGCTACCATCATGAAAGGGTTTTAGACCGAGGACGCAATCTGAGCTGCAACAAATTTATATGCATTTATAGGATTAACATACTGACAATTTGCATTGGCTCCAAACTGGGTACTCATTTAACACATACTATACTTGTATGATGTAGATAATATGCAGAAATGGTCTCTTATTCAGGGAAACATATACCAGTAGCACATGTTATGCGAACAAAGCCACCACTAGCTGTTACAGTTTGGTCAATCTCCATATAGCCGTTTGTTGAACTTATTATGATCGGAACTACAGTAATTCCCTAAATAATCGACTCCTTAAGGAGTTGATTATTTAGGGCATTACTATACTCGCCAACGATTACTTAGTATAGAATGGGTAAAACTGTTTAGAGGCAGCATACAGCAAAATAGACAGTAATAAGACAACGGTTCATGTAGGGCTCAAGTCACTACCATCACGTAAGTTTCAGTGACCCCCAGGTGACTTTGTGCAGGTATATTACCAAGACACATAGATGTTAAGAACTTGTACATGTAGTGTCAGAGAACTTCTTCTGCTATAATATTTCTCAAATCATCGGCTTTCACTTGTTGTCGATTCCTAATACTCTGGAAAAGTGGTCAAAAGCTTATATTAAAGGTGCAGTCTATCTTCTTGGCAAAATTATACTAAGTAATTATTCTTAAAAGTTATTTACTATTTTCCTATATAGATTCTGGTGAACATTAGCAATCATTCGAAAATGCAAATTTTGTTAAACAGTTTTCTTTTTCTATATAAAAATTTCTTAGGTCAATTGAGGTCAATATCTAATTTTTGCCGAATTACATTTCATGTCCATGTAGTGTATATCCTATCATAAAGTAATGCCCTAAATAATTGACTCCTTAACCAAAGCAGAATTATGGGTAAAAATCCTGAAAAATTACCCATAATTCTGCTGTGGTTAAGGAGTTGATTATTTAGGGCATTGCTGTATATTGTAATGGAACAAGTCAAATGGACTCTTAATTAGGATTGGTGCTTACAAGAACATATACAATCGGGATACAATATAGGTTGCATGTTCATGCGATGTATGTTTTTTTTTTCAGACATAAGGCCAAACTTTTTTATTTTACTGCTTTACGGATCTGCCGACTCTGTTTTCTGTGGCCTGACAAGGAAATAAAAATCAAATATAATTTTTATTTTTATTTTCACAGCCGACCATAGCTGTTTCTGCTTATCAGTAACAAATTATCTAACCACATTTCACTGGTGATTAAAGATGCCTAGGACACCCCCAACTATAGACATCTCTGGCTTTAATTACTTTTAACTACATCCAAGTTGAAAACTGAGAAGTCAGCTTGAGTTTATATATGCTTCTGCCACCAAGATACATGTATGCTTTCTATGAATCTTGACATCTCTTTAAAACATTAAATGGCCTTTAGAATACATCAGTTTTGTATTCCTGGGAATTTATGGTGATCTTTATGACTGAAGACCAATAACAGTCCACAAGGTTTCTCAGATAGGAATGACAAGCTAATGAGTATGTGGGTTTACTCAAGTTAACTACACATTCACTTTTTATCACTACCACTAATCTCAGCATTCCCATGTGTGTATTAACCCTCTCTATACTAAATACTCATTGACCAGACAAGTAGATTCCTTAGGAAATGTTCAGATAATAAGTTCAACAAGTTCTAAACAAATTTATTATTATGTGAACATTTCCCACCAACTAATAGGAATCCTTCTGCAAATATGTTATCTGTCGGCTACTTATTTTTCCATGACATCCATCCAGATGAATAATAGACTTTTTCAATGTATATATTATAACTGAAAGTGGGAGTCCATTTATTCAATAATTAAAATGTTGAACAAAAACAAACTCATTACTTCTGCAGTTTTTCAATATTATTCAATAATCTGAGCTATGTTTCAAATAATAGTACTGGATTTGAATTTTGTGATATACGTCCGAAAACTGTTCTCTATAAATGACTGACAGAGAATTACAAAGACACAATTACCACCTTAGCGAATGTCCAAAAAAAATAAAATGGTTCAAGCATTTTTATTTTTATTTTTTTTCCGACCGACCCTACCAAAACAAGGTTAAAAAAATCCGTAAAGCAGAAAAATAAAAAAGTTTGGCCTAAGTCAACAGTGGTGTGACGTACCATGTGAGTACTGATTCTATAAAGACAAAATGCATTTGATGTAATAACTGATATCCATCAACAGATTACATCATCACGCAGGCTTGGGGTAAATTATTTTTATTATAAAACATACCAGATTTGTTCACATAGAACAGCAACTTACAAGCATGAGGGTAGCCAGCGACAAGTGAACTGTCTGTTCAATCAGTGAACACTGGCCCATTCAGTCAATATCCACCTTCAGCCCAATTTTGAGTTCCCAATGGTTTCATCAACCAGTGGTGTTAACAAACATCTTGTGCAACTAAACTCCCACCCAACACTAAAGCCAGCCCATTTATTCTCCAGCAAACAAGGTGTTTGTATTCAATGTGCATGGCATTGTGATTAGCCTTACATAAGTATTGGTGTTTCTCAAGCATGTGAAGGCTCCAGTGACCCGGAAAAAGTATCACACAGGCCCAATTATAAGCATAGGGCTTTGGTGCATGCACTCATGTGGAATTATTGCTTCAACAAACAGGGCCTTTGATACAACCCATTAGCAGGCCACTGAAAGAATACAAGGTGATCATGTTCTGAAGGTCCTAATGTTTGCAACACAAATTATTTCTGCAAATATGATATAATGATTTAAAATAGAGAGGTTGAGCTTCCACTCTTACGTGTACAGGCCTGCAGGTTTCAAAATTATGTGTAACCTGTTTTTCGTTCACCTGGTTTGTGCTTAGGTAACCCATACCATAGGTTAGCAGAAGAGTTACACAAACTGTTAAAATCACTGCAACTGGTATTATTAACTACAGATGGGCAACTCATTGAACTAACGTTATAAATTTGAATGTCTCATTTTGGGACTTGATCGAGCAAAAAAAGTTCGAATTAGTTATCGCGAGATCTGTTTTTCGTTTGCGGCATTTTCATTTTAGATAACATCCAGGCGAACTGAACGGTCATTCGCCTCAAATTTGCAGGCCTGTGTGTAAATGCCTGCATCATGATGTCAGTCTCGTCCAACCAAAATGCGTGCATAACTACATTTGATTTAAGGATCATGAGACCTCTAATATTATTAGTCACTCAGCTAGCCATGTTTCCAAACCTAATGTGGTGTTTATTAATTACCCTGTGTTAATTAAGTAGAGGGAAGACATGGAATTATAGCCTCTACACACAGGGGCACAACCCATTAGCAGATCACTGAAAGAATACAAGGTGATCATGTTCTTTAGGTTTGCAACAGGATTTACCTGTAATTCAGCAAATATGTAATTGTTTAAATAGATGGGTTGAGTTTCTACAGTTAAGTGTACACGTGTCATGCTGTTAAGTATGGAAATGTTCCCAAGAGCTGTTTAAAGCTAGATATCTATAATTCCCTGGCCAGTATACAAATAACAGATTTACTTTGAGATCCATTTTTCTTCTGTTCAAAGCAAATATTGGTTGTTCGGTAATAATAATTCCATCAAGTACTGTGCACAAGATCTGTATGCATGATGACCTGAAAAATCATTATTAAATTTCCCGACGGAGATTCATCTATATCATTGCATAAATGGGTAATTCACTTATTAAAAATGGTTGTTGCTGTTTTTGTTGGGGTCTTAGATATTTATTGTATGGTGGTTGAGGGGTGAGCATGTTGATTGTGGTTTGCTGGGTCCCTTGATTAGAGGAAAATTAAGAGTAGCCTAATACATGTAGCTTAATAATTTTGCAATAAAATTTGTGTTTGTAACCAACCTGATATGTCCTATGTGGGTCGTTGTGATAGCAAATCTCCTTACCAAATTTCATTAAGATCTTATAAACTATCACTAAGATACGGTAATGCTCTAATTAATCGACTCCTTAACCACAGCAGAATTATGGGTAACTTTTCAGGATTTAGTCGGAAATATGGCTTGTTGCCATTCATCGGAAAGCCATATTTCCGACTAAATCCTGAAAAGTTACCCATAATTCTGCTGCGGTTAAGGAGTCGATTATTTAGGGAATTACAGTAGTTCCCATGATAATAAGTTCAACAAACAGCCATATAGAGATTGACCAAACTCTTTACAGCTAATGGTGGCTTCGTTCACATAACATGTGCTACTGGTATATGTTTCCCTGAACACGAGACCATAGTTGCATATTATCTAGCATCATACAAGTATAGTATGTGTTAAATGAGTACCCAGTTGGGAGCCGATGCAAATTGTCAATATGTTAATCCTAATGCACATTAATTTGTTGTAGCTCAGAAAAGTTACCCATAATTCTGCTGTGTTAAGGAGTCGATTAATTAGAGCATTACTGTACTCAGGTACTGAGGTAGACACATGAAAACAACTATTGGCCTATTTTAAAGACAGTCCTGATGGCGAACATCCATACCAAATTTAATCCATATTTGATAACCATGACTGAGATATATGCCCGGACAGGTGGACAGACAGACAGGTCAATCTTTAAAAAAATGAGGTATACAAACAATGTTTTTTAAAAACAGGAGGTATGAAACCATGAATACATAGAGAATACCTACAGTTTTTCTTTGAATACCGAAATATCTCAATCGTGTATAAGAAATATCAAATACGGAGCCGTGGACGAAGGTACTTCAATACAATACTTACAAGGATAATTTCTTAATTCGATGAATTTTCCAAACTGGCAGCAGAGAGGTGAACTTTTCAAAAACTATTTGTATTCCATGAGGTAAAAAATGTATTTTCCCCATAACTTTTGCAGGCCAGGAGACGGTTTAAAAAAAAAATCCACAACATTCCAGATTAGCGTATGAATCATGATATTTAATATAATAACAGGAACATGCACAATACAAGTTCACATCTACTTTAGCTTGTGTTAGTAATTATGATTTAGTGGGCACACATGGATTGTTTCGAACACACAAACATATTGAGCATGTTAAAACAATTCTGACATAACAAACAGAGTGTTCTTAGAACTCTGCCAAAATGCACCCTCTATGAAAATACCTGGTTTCTTAATGGAAAGACACAAACCTCGATTAATGGTGATAACTACCTATAGAGTTTGGCAAATTTACATCATGAAGTATGGAGATGTTATTTACGAAGCTCCTAAAAGTGTCATCACTAATTCACTTTCTAAATCTGTTTGCCAGATTTTCCCACAATCCTGTACAGTTCCGGGATCGAAATTCTCAAAATAGAATCTGTTTCAACCTCTTTTTTTAAGCAGTGGTATACAAGCCTGAGTTTAGTGTGCCTGTCATTTGCAGAATGATGTACCCAGAGGATTAATTTAGTGATGCCATCCCGCATTGTGGGCTAGCTTCTCTAATTTCACCCTCTGGGGACCTCATTCTGCTTAGGCCTCATCTTCTCTGGAAAGATTCTTTATTTCTTTTTTAGTTTAGTTTCTCTATATCCCCAAATTGGCAGATGACACATTGCATAATCGAGGTTCCCAATGGGTGTACATCATAATATTCACCATTTGGGAACTTCAATCTGAGTCAATGTCTCCCATAGCAGAAAAGGCCATGCAAAAAGAGCTCCCCAGAGGGTGAATTTAGTGATGCTTGCACCCTATGCGGGATAGCGTCACTAAATTTAACCTCTGGCGACCTCATTCTGTAAATGACAGGCACACTAAACTCAAGCTTGGTGGTATAGCCATGGGTGGGACAATCAATGATATTTAGGAGTTCATAAATTCAGTTTTCATCCCTGAGTGAATTTTGGCCAGGAGGCGCACGCAACAGGCAAACCTTGAAATAGTGTGTCTGACATCTGCAGTATGAGGTTCCCAGTGGGATAATTTAGTGATGCTATCCCACACGGCGGGCTAGCACCACCAAACTCACCTGCTGGGACATCATTCTGCTTAGGCCTTGACTGCTATGGAAGACCTAGGATCAGATTGAAGTTCCCCAGTTGAAGTTGCTGATGTTCACACGTTAGTCACCTCGGTTATGCATTTTATCTTCTGCAAATTAGGGCATATAGAAAGTGAGCAGAATGGAAAAGATACTAAAACAATGTTAATTTTAGACTATAGATACTTTCCAGAAGATGATGCCTAAGCAGAATGAGGTACCCTTAAGAGTATCTTTAATGCTGCAACAGCACAGCTCCCATCACAAAAGGATTAAGATATCTATCAATCAACTAAATCATCACTTTTAAAGTTATCTCCAGCGAGCCCCCCTAATTCCCCATATGACAGCTGTAGATCATACATGGCCATAGTGACTATCACATAGCCATGATAAAAAAGTACAGAGTGTGAAACAGCATATATATATACCCCTAAACTTAGTCGTTTATAAAGAGTTTACATATCAAAGTGTGATAATCAAAAGCTTTCAGTGTTAAAATACCTATCAAAAACAAATGCACCAAAAGTTGGACAGAAATCAGGTATAAAAGGTATACATCGGAATGGTCTATTATTCATCTAGAAGGATGTTCAGACAAACATTTTTTTTCTCACAATTTGGTTTTCGACATGCCCATGCATATTTCAGTTTCACCATGGGGGAATCCCAACACCCGTGGTGCAACCTCTTGTTAACAGTGTTCGCGCTGGACCGAAAAAAACTTTAGCCAAATGAAAATTTTATTAGCCAAATGAAAAAAACTTTAGCCAAATGTTTTTTAGCCAAATTAAAAAAAACTATGGCCAAATTAAATCATCGTTTTCTGGTCGGTTCACAATTAATGACTAAAACGTCAAATCTAACAGACACAGGTAAAATAAACAATAATTTAACTAATTTTGATGAACTAGAAATATTTTGATATATATCATTTATTAAAAATTTATTAATTAATCTTTATGTGGAAGAGTGATTTGGGGGGGGGGGGGGGGGGGGGTAACCCGGGATTGTCCTCCTTAATGTCATTAATTTTTTGTTTTATATCAATATCTTTTAAAAAATCATTAAATATTAATTATCCTTGCGAAAATATTTAAGTGACATCTGGAAACTAATAACTTAATATTGTTACGCCATTATCAAATTGCAATCTGTCATAAAAGCATGCATATTATTTTGAATGTATCGGTATTGATGACAAATAGCCATAAAATATCTGTCGTGATTCACATTTGGCTGATTAAGCTATTGTCTTACACTTGGTGCTCATAAACCTTGACCGTCATAAATACAATGTCATCATAAACATGCATTGTGCAGGAGTCCCGTGAGTGACCAGACAGACAATGGGGGATTAGCGGATTAAATGTAAAATAATGATATTTTGCTGTTTCGTGCAGAGTGACGGGTTTCCCTTTGTACTGTCCGCGATCGGGTTTCCTTTTGTACAGTCGGCGATATATTCCCACTTACAATGTTTTCGGACTAGATCGTTCACATCACAGAATTGAAAACCCACTTGCCAAAAATTCATGCTTTCAGTCTCCATTTGGGGTCAAAAAAAGTTTAGCCAAAAGTTTAGCCAAATGAAATTTTTATTAGCCAAATTCGAAAAAGATTAGCCATTGGCTAATTTGGCTACCGACAGCGCGAACACTGCTTGTTAAATAGTTAATCCGATTGCATCTGACTGGGCGAGTGTTCCATCAAATTAAGACAGGATTATTAGTGATTAACTGCCTTCTCATTTTGATATTACATGTACATACCCATAGCCTGAAGTCAACACATGTATCTACCAAGGGATTCCTATTCATTGGTGAGAAATGTTCAGATAATAAGTTCAACTAAAAGGCCTTTTGTTGAACTTATTATCCAAACATTTCCTAAGGGAACAACTCATCAGTGAGTATTTAGTAAAGAAAAGGTTTGGTCTTTTATAAAGAGTCTATACAGATCAAAGTGTGATAATCAAAGCCTTCCGCGTGAAGATAACTTCAGTGTTAAAATACCTATCAAACACAAATGCACCAAAAGCTGGACAGAAATAAACCTCACAAAGGAATTTGGTTTCTAAGACTTCAAACTAACGTTTCTGGTGAAGTGCAATAGAGGTGCAATTTGTACCTTAATGAAGGACGTACCTATCTGTACCTCTCGATTGATTCTCAGTGGGGTTACTGACTCACAAACCAGGTGCAAGGTACTTAGTTCCATCTCATGTTTATGAATGAACTCACAATTTCACTGCTATTTCACCATTTCACCTTTTTTAGATTTAAACTGGCTGAAATAGTTCCTCCTTCTATGCAAAATGAAAACTGAAAATAAAGTTATGTCCCAGGTATTTCGTATGAAAACGAAATTGCAAAAACAGATGCTAAAATTTAATAGATTTTTATGCTATCAACATTTGCCTATAATTTTTATCCCCAATCAACATGCTTGTAATGAAAGGAATTAACGAGAGCATGAACGATTACCAACACCTATGATCCAATCCCTGTGGAAGTAAGGAGTTTCTACTTAAGTGAGATTGTCACATCTTTTTTCATCTCTTGAAATTTATGTGGGAATTATTAGCTTCTCAAAGACTGCAGCTAAATGGATGCTTCAGTCATAACATGGGTGGTACCCACAGAATTCTTGCAATGAAGAGGGCTACCGGAGGAGAATTTGTATATTGACATGTTAACCTCTTCACTGCTGAATAACGTCATGTTTAACACATTCATCACTGGACAGTCCTTCCCAGGAGATGGGAACAATTTTTCTCGCACCTGTATGCAATCGCAATTTTTAAATCAAGGGTGCTAAATTTTGCACTCGATTCTCATGTCAAAATGTCTATAGTCACCGTAACCGTTGATTCAATATTGAACTATTTGAAGGTACAGTAATGCTCTAATTAATCGACCTCTTAACCAAAGCAGAATTATGGGTAACTTTTCAGGATTTAGTCGGAAATATGGCTTGTTGCCATTCATCGGAAAGCTCTCGGGGAGATATTTAGAACCTTTCTCATCTCAGTTATAATATGGGCATGTGGAAGTGTAACTGGAAATAGGCCTATCCCACAATGACATTTATTTTATAAAAACCCAACTTACGATTATATTACGGGGGCAATTACACCATCTTCTGAATTGGAAGGGCAAATACGTGCTCTCGCTGTGTTTCCTCGTGGGAAGGACTGACTTCTGAAATTTTGCGAAAACCCTTTGCCAATGCATTCTCTAATATATATGAGTCTCCCATAGGGACATTCGTTTTAAAAAAAAATTCAAAGCTATTCGGTTCGAAATTTGATTCAATCAAAAACCTACTATTCGCAGGGGCCTACCAAATGTGTTCTAAGCTGGTCTCCACACACATGTAGGGCAACTTTCAAGTCAGCACAACATTTCAGCATGTTACATTTTTTCTAGATCATGCCATGAATCTCTACTCTGGCTAACGCCCGTAGAGATTATATTCCACCAGTGCAAAACCTGGGAACTTTTTGAAGGTTTGACAGGGAACCTTATAAAGTCAAAAAATAACACAGGGAATATATTTCTTAGTTATTATCTGTTCCTTAATAATGTAATTTACTGTAGGTAAAGGTCCAAACTAGAAATTTCACCACTTAAGTGACTTTGTGAGCTATTTTGCTTTGCGTCACTTACAATTGTGGAGTTTATCCTGGGTAATTAATTCAATGTTTATTGCCATATCGGCTCAGAAAAGTCATAGTGAAGCATGCAATTTGAAAACAAAAAATATATATGTTTTTTTTTTTCGGTGCCTAGAGTGTGGGCGCCCATACCGGTATGAAAACCGGCCTGGATATGTCCCTGCCACCCTAGAGGTATCAAAATAAGAATGAATTCACTTCTCACAATTCATTTTCAAGAGTCTGTTGTTAGTGTCAAACACCTCACGTTTTGCACAGTTATCTATCCTGCGTATTCTCAGTTACAATATAACCTTCAGTTCCTTTTCACACCAAATTTATTTTCTAGTTTGCATGGATGGATACAATCATTAATATGGAATTTTATCATTTATTGCCCTATAAATATCACTGGGAATAAAGACATTGAGTCAGTCAAATCTCTTAGTTATTCACTGTTGTTGCTTGCCAACTTTGAACAGTCAATTTAATATTAAAATCTTTGCAACATGTTGCAGAGAAAACCAATTTGCTTTGATCATTGCCTACTGAGATTCTGGAAAATCAATCAGACTCGCTCTATGAAGTCCGAAATGTGAGAGTGAAGCTTGAAAAAATGTAGCATGGTGGTGCTGACTTGAAAGTTGCCCTACATGCATTTGGAGGCCAGCTTAGAACACATTGGGTAGACTCTAGATAATGCCATGAATCTCTACTCTGTCTATCGCCCGTAGAGATCATATTCCACCAGTACAAAACCTTGGAACTTTTTGAAGTTTTGACCGGGAACCAGGGACCAGCCTAGGGTCAAAATATAGGGAGAAGTGACTTCTCCCTCTTGGAAAAATAAGGAGAAGTGAGGGCTTAAATTACCAGGGAGAAATGGAGCGTTAGTGCGACTATTTGTCGCTAGTAACTATTCATTAGAACTGATTGTTTTAGCTGTTATTATTGTCCACAATAGATTTTCTACATGGGTGAGGATAAACTGGAAGTGTTAAGCTGAGCAGTAGATCATCCAGTCACCAATTCTTCAGGGAGATTAAAAATTTAACTAAAAATGTGTGTTTTTTTTTTTTTTTTTTTAGGGAGACATCCACTTCTCCCTGACGTCATTTCAGGGAGACTTGCGGCCACACAGGGCGACTATTTCGCCCACGTCGCCCCCTAGGCTGGTCCCTGCCGGGAACCTTATAAAGTCTAAAAACTAACACTTGCAATATATTTCTTGGTTATTATCTGTTCCTTAATAATGTACTTCACTGTAGGTACTTCAAAATATCCCTGGATCCTTCACTGTCTGGTCCCGGCATTTTGGCCTAATTTTTGCACCTGCATCACTGCACTAAATCTGTGCAGTGTTCTGTTCATGCATTTTTCAAAGCTTCACATGCTGTATTTTTTAATGACACTCTTTTATTTCAAAATTCATTGAGCTAGTTAGATTGATTTTCTCCAAATCTCAGTGAGCACTGATCAACACAAATTGGTTTTCCCTGCAACATGTTGTGAAGGTTTTCCTATTAAATTTCATGTTCAACATGCGTAACAAATTGTCTGTTCAGAATCGGCAAGCAACAACAATGGATTTCTCAAAGATTTGTCTGACTCAGTGCCTCTGTTCACAGCAACGCCAGCGAGCAGACTTCACAAAACACGAACTACATCCGCAGAGGGCTGACGAAGATACAGAGAGTAGAAGCAATCATGGGTGATTCTATAGAAATGCTGCAATTCCGTTAGATTCAACAGTTCTTATTGCTTTCAGACACAGAGTGAATAGCATGGAGACAGAAACCAAATAATTGGACAGTTTTAAGTGGTGGTGAGTCGTGTGTAATCCGGGGCCAGTGGTTATAACGGCTCTCTTCACATTAGATTCCACGACACCCAGACAAATCCATCTTGCAGAAATTAGATTTGAATTCTCTGTGATTTCTCATACTTCTGTAAATTACAAAGCTGACGCGCATCTCTTTCTTCTTATTTAAGGCTAAATTCCTTCCACACTTATTTATTTTTTGTAAACGATGTTGCATCTACTCCCTGAATGTCCTGTATCAATGCTGAGTTAGGCCCCAAAAAAAAAAAGTATAGACTCAGTGGTTCAAAATATGGTCGATCGGGTTTAACGCAAATAAAGGTCTTTTTTTTTTAGCCCTTATGACTGAGACCAGTTAACATGACATTCTGTCACTAGAAAATACTTTTGTTTCTCACAAACTGCATGGGACATAAATTGCAGCTAATTTTATAACATTTAGTATACTGTTCAGGTGTAATGTATGTTTTAAAAACACTTTTAAGTGAAATATGTTTATCATCAGATGTTTCTCTTTGTATTTTTATAGTAATTTATACCAGAGGGGTTGTGCTTGTAGCTTGTATTTTTAGGTAACTGACAGTGTCAGCGAGAAAACATCATGAAACATGAACTGTATCAGCCGAAGGGCTGACAAAGACAGAGATCGTAGAAGCAATAGTGGGCGATTCTATAGAAACGCTCAACAGTTTTTATTGCTTTCAGACACAGAGCGAATAGCATGGAGACAGAACCAAATAATTGGACAGTTTTAAGTGGTGGTGATTCGTGTGTAATCCGGGGCCACGGTGGTTATAACGGCTCTCTTCACATTAAGATTCCACGACATGCAGACAAATCCATCTTGCAGAAATTAGATTTGAGTTCGCGGTGATTCCTCATTCTTCTGTAAATTACAAATCTGGCACTCTTCTTATTTAGACTCTTTACACTTAAGTTTCTTTTATTTCCCGTTCATTCATATTTTTTGGCATCAAAAACCAATACTAACCAAATATATAAGAAGTTATTTTCTCCTTGAGACAAAGTAAAACATACTATTATTGTAGTCATGTTGTGGTTTTAAAGTGATGTGATACACTCTGGTAGGGTGCATGATCAAATAGAAATTGAGAATAATCTTGCACCACATAGTTAGTTTTACGAAAAGTAATTCAAATTGACAACATGCACCGTCATTGACTCTCATTTGTTCAAGTTTATGGCCGATTGCTGCATCCCGAATCGAGATGTAAATATTTACAATTGAACATAGTTCAGACGATGTTTTCTATGGAGTTGCACGGTCGATTTCTTTGAATTTTTCGGCAATTTTAGTATAATGCTCCATTCCCCAGGTTGGAATAGCACCTGAGTACTAATTTATCAATTTCACACACACGAACAAGTCCATAATATGTCTTCAACACGTTGAGTGCAGGGTTCGCGCTACCGCTTGCCAAATTTGCCAATGGCAAAAAATATTTTCATTTGGCAAAAAATATTTTCATTTGGCAAAAATTTTGGCAAGTGAGTTTTTAATTATGGGATGTGAACTATCTAGTCAAAACACATCATCGAACATGGGTTATTCGTTTTACATGTGCCGATTTACAGACAATAATATGGGAAACCAAAACAAGAAATATATCAATTAATTTATATGTAGCGCAGTCAGCAGTGTTATGTCAACAGTTTATATATGTAATCTTCTTTAGTTTTCACAAAACGGTAATCCCATCTTTCTGTTATAATCCAACTTTCATCAAACACCTAATCGACCATGGTTAAATTGTGAGTCGGAAAAAAGCAATGTTCTTTAAATTTTTCATTGAGGCTGTTGTAAGTACTATCTAATATGATCTCATTGCAGATAACCCAAAAGGTAATTATTAGTTTGTTTTAACAGTTAATCCTCCCTTTGGATTATGGATGCATGTAGTCATTGTAACAATACAAAGTAATGGCGACATTATATAGCACGTATTTATGATGTCAGCATTATATTACCATCGAGTATAAGACAATAGTTTCAGCCAAATGCGAATGACAACGGATTAATTTATGGCTCATTGATTTCAGTAGTAATAGAAGGCGAAATAATATGTATGCTTGATGACTGTGTAGGCAGGTGTCGCTTAGATATTTATTGCTATTTTTTATATTCATTAATATCACTAACTTGCTTTTCAAGTAGCTCATTTTACCTGTGTATGTGGTTAGTTTTTACAGTATATAACAAAGATAAAAACACGATAATTTTGCCAATTATACGTGCAATTAAATTTGGGGCAAATATTTTTTTTAATTTGGCAAAAAATAATTTTATTTGGCAAAAATTTTGGCAAGAGAAAATTCTCGTCCAGCGCCAACCCTGGTTGAGTGCCGGCTCCCATCCAATTGAAAAATTCCGAGATAACTCGTAGTTGGCACTCAACATGTAAAGCAATTTCATTACTTTATTTTTTTAAAGAAGATTATATGCTTCACCCATTTGAAGAAAGTTTATTTGATCTAGTCTATTAACCCTTTCTATAGTAAATACTCATTGACGAGTAGTTATCCCTCAGGGAATGTTCAGGTCACTTGTTGAACTTATTATCTGAACATTTCCCCCAATAAATAGGACTCTTTCTGCACTTTTATTATCTGTTGTCTGCATATTTTTCCTGAACACCCCTAGACAGATGAATAATAGACCATTGCAATGTATAGTTTTTAGCTGAATGGGAGTGTCTCGTCCAACATGACTTTTCACCACAACCTGGACGAGTACAAGAAAAACACATACTGTACACAACATTGTATAATAGCAATTTTATTATCCATCTGTAAGTTTATCAAAATTTTGGGAATAAAACTTTTGTGCATAGTTGTTTCTGGTATTTGTCAGCACTTGGTTCTCTATAAAAGCCTGTATTTGATCATCAGAAAGCATGATTTGGAACAGTACACACAGAAGTAACAAAAAAACTCAATGCGAAAGTGAAATATCTGCTAAATTCACCAGAGTATTGTGCGTGAATCAAAATTTCACCGATTCATTTGGCAATAGAGTTAATTCTTGATGTCATGGAGTCACGGTAAAAAAGTCATATTGGACTAAATCGAGTCCAATATGACTTTTTTATCGGGACTACATGACGTCACAAAGTAACTCTATTGCCAAATGAATCAGTGAAATTTTCGAGAGTCCAATATTTTATATCTGAAACCCTGAATACATTTTTATAGTCTCTCAAAGTTCTTACCTCATATTCCTATCAGAATTGATATATTTTGCTCTCAGGACTGAATATAAGCCTGAGTATTGTGTGCCTTTTATTAACCCTTTACCCAACAGAAGGGCCCTGTGCCAATGCATTCTCTTATATATGCGAGTCGACCATAGGTCGCCTCGCATATATAAGAGAATGCATTGGCTTAACACATTAAAAATTATAAAATTGTTAATGAATGTAAGAAAAAATGGTAAAAAGTGTTAAAAAAAGATTTTTTTTAGGCCAATGCATTCTCTTATATATGCGAGGCGACCTATGGTCGACTCGCATATATAAGAGAATGCATTGGCACAGGGCATAACTGTAACTATCATAATGTGGTCAAGGAGCCGGTTCCAATGATATCCATATTTGTATGGTTCTATTGAGACAGACCGAAGATATTTTAGGCTGTTGAAGCTTTATTTGGCCGGTTTTGGCCGGTTTGTTGGGTAAAGGGTTAAGGGGCAGCTGTCCCTCCCCCAAACCATCGATCTATATTTAATATATAATATACGTTGATGACCAAACCCCACCCTATCCCGACACCTCTGCTTTCCAGTTAACAATGGTGCCAATCTTGTTCTGAGCATTACTACCCATGTTTTTCCAGACAATTACACTGAACACTTGGTACCTTGTGTAAGAAATGGGAACTCAGCTGATTATATCTTCATGGCTGTTTGGTATGCAATTAATTAGCACTTATAATTTCTGGAACTCTATTCATAATAGACCACACAAGCACACATGCTATCCTCTTGAAGAAAGTATTTTAGGAATTTTTTTTCCCCTTCTTGAACTGTTATTAATTTTGATGCTTACTATAATCAAGGCTCCAAATAAGTGGTCTGACATGGACAATTGTCAGACAACACCATCGAATTTGTATAGGTTGTCCGACAAGGCTCTGCTTTGAAACTCTCTGACATAATGTCAGGTTGAAATATATATATATATTTTTAAGGAAAATATCACTGGTAATATTTTGCAAAATAAATTGATATTGTGTGCTGTTAAATGAAATTTATTCTATTGGAGAGTATTTATTTTTAATTTGTTTTGACAACATATGGGTTTTTCAGATGAATGATTATTAGAACTGAGATGTCTACAAAATAATGGAATTGGAAAATTTATGGAACAAGTTTTTCCTCCCAATACTCCATCACCACATGCCTGAGTTTAGTGTGTCTGTCATTTGCAGAATGAGGTCTCCAGAAGGTGAATTTAGTGACGCCATCCCGCATACCGGCTAGCATCAGCAAATTCACCCTCTGTGGGACCTCATTCTGCATGGCATCATCTGCAAAGGGAGATGTAGACTCAGATTGAAGTTACCGAATAATAAAAAATAATAATGACCAGTTCTATATAGCGAATAACCAATTACTTGCTCTAACATGCTTGGTACCATATTACCCCAGTCATATGCACAACCAACCAATGAACCGGCTGCAGCCATTGCAGGTGCTGCTCTAGTTTGATCAGAACATGCTCTGATACTCATCTGTATGACAAGCTGACTGGTACTCTCTTAACGCATGAGTGATGCGAAGCAGACACAGTACGAGCGACCTTGCTCAAGGGTCACAACTTGGCGCGGAATTTGAGAAACAGCAAGCAATCTGACAATTGCATGTTGCTCCTATTGGCCAAGCCACTGTTGTGTGGAGACTCAATGACCGGCGACGCGCTGCGAACCCATATTGTTGTGTTTACAGCGAATACAAGTCCCACACGCTATTAAACCACCGGACCACGAAATGGTGAATAATGTAATGTACACGCATTGGGAACCTCGATTATGCAATGTGTCTTCTGTCAATTTGGGAATATAGAGAAACTAAACTATAAAAAAGAAATAAAATCTATGCGAAGAAGTCTCTATAGAAATTTTATGATAAAGAAACTTTCTAGAGAAGATGAGGCCTGAGCAGAATGAGGTCCCAAGAGGGTGAATTTAGTGATGATAGCCCGCTCTGCAAATCAAGCACACTAAACTCAGGCTTGTCCATCACCACATGCCATGAATCTCTACTCTGGCTACACATGTAGAGATCATACTGCACCAGTACAAAACCTGGGAACTTTTTGATGTTATGACAGAGAAGTTTATAAGATTGAAAAAAAAAACAGTGCAGGTAAAATATTTCTTTGATAGTATGCTCTTTTACCCAACAGAAGGGCCCTGTGCCAATGCATTCTCTTAAATATGCGAGTCGACCATAGGTCGCCTCGCATATATAAGAGAATGCATTGGCTTAACACATTAAAAATTATAAAATTGTTAAAGAATGTAAGAAAAAATGATAAAAAGTGTTAAAAAAAGATTTTTTTTAGGCCAATGCATTCTCTTATATATGCGAGGCGACCTATGGTCGACTCGCATATATAAGAGAATGCATTGGCACAGGGCATAACTGTAACATCACAATGTGGTCAATGAGCCGGTTCCAATGATATCCATATTTGTATGGTTTTATTGAGACAGACCGAAGATATTTTAGGCTGTTGAAGCTTTATTTGGCCGGTTTGTTGGGTAAAGGGTTAATGTATTTCATTGTAGGTGAAGGTCCCAGCTCAAGATTGCATGATTTAGGTGACTTTGTTTAACCAGTTTTTATTTACATCGCTCAGCATCATGGAATTTTCCTGGGAAATAATTCAATGTTTTGTGTGATATCGACTCACAAAGAAATATATTCCCTGCGTTGTTTGTTCAATTTTATAAAGTTTCCCACCAGAACAGGTCAGAACAGGTGGAATATGAGCAACATGCTTAGCCAGAGTAGAGATTCATAACATGATCAGTGCACGCTTGGTCCTTGACCATTTTTGTCTTGAATTCCAATAGAAAGGGCCAGCATAACCTTACTAATTAAGCAGATTGTCAGACCATGATATCCATCGCCAACAAGTTCATAATCGACATAACCCAATAAGTGGATGATTTTGCCCAGAGCTATATTTACAAAGGGCCGGCACCATGGCGAGACGAGACAATTTTCCATTCTAATGACCACGGAAAATGGTGTTTTGAGTATGACCGAGCCCTTAGGGGCGGAGTTACAGCAGCGTAATGATGTGAGGGCAGCATGATATCAGACACTGATTACTTTCTCTAGATGCTCATATATCGGAACAAGGCCTTAAGGGGACATAATTAGACCTAATAAAGCCGACGGACATCGACACAATCATCGTTTCATATCCGGCAAAATTAAAAGTCTCAACAGGCTTTCCGGCCTCACCATGAGGGACCATCAGACAGACTGGACAAGTCGTGACTGTGATTGGTACAGTGTGAGCGAATGAGATCCAGTTTAAACCTTTCATGACGGGAGCTGCGTCAATGCAGCATTAAAGATCCTGTGCCAGTGCATTCTCTTATATATGTTCAAGGTATTTAAAATATTGTTAAGCAAATGTATTCTCATATATATACAAGAGAATGCATTGGCACAGGGTTTTCGCAAAATTTCAGGAAGTTCCTGTCATGGAAGAGTTAAGATGGCAAAGATACAGTAATGCCCTAAATAATCAACTCCTTAACCACAGCATAATTATGGGTAATTTTTCAGGAATTAGTCGGAAATATGGCTTGTTGCCATTCATCGGAAAGCTCTCACTGAGAGCTTTCCGATGAATGGCAATAAGCCATATTTGCGACTAAATCCTGAAAAATTACCCATAATTCTGCTGTGGTTAAGGAGTCGATTGTTTAGAGCATTACTGTATAGCTTGTTTCAAAGCCTGATTATAATCCTTAGGTTATATTCATTTTTTAAGGCACAAGAATTCATATATTCATGAAAAATTCATTGGATTTTGACCATTTAAAACCAATTAGTCAAAAATTCAAGTTGAAATGAAAACCTGAGATTGGTTGTGGCTAATAAATAAACCCAGCAAACATACACAGGAGAATAATTGTCGGCTGTCTGAACTTCCAGAATACTTTACTCATGAGGCATCACAAATACATGAATAAGAAGATGTGAAACAATCTTTCCTCACACCAATGATAACCGCATTTAATGATACCTAAAGTAATGAGGTATCCAGATGTCAAAGGCAATGAATCACACTTTGCTTCCAACTATCTATTTTGTTAATGTTGATTCGACACCGATATAACAAGTCGCATAACTCTGGCAATATTCATCGGATCAAACTTGACCTGTATTTTCATATGAGAAATTGCTATCCCAAAGTTAAAAACAATTGGATAACTGAAACTAAAGTTATCATCCTAAAACCAACATAATCTGCAAATTATAACTCAACAAGTGTCATATTAACCCTTTGAGTGCCAGGTCGATTTTTGTATCAACCCATATACCCTGTGCCAATGCATTCTCTTATATATGCGAGTCGACCATAGGTCGCCTCGCATATATAAGAGAATGCATTGGCCTAATTTTTATTTATTTTTTATTTTTTACAATTTTAATAATTTATTCTTATATTCTTTAACAGACTTATTTTGTAGGTTTAGGGCCGATGAGATCGGCCCCTGGCACTCAAAGGATTAAACTCTGGTTAAAATATGGTGACCAAATCCAAAGTCAAACTTGACCTGTATTTTCATGGGAGCAATTGATATACTAAATTTTAAAACAATTGGATTACTACAACTAAAATTATCATCTGGAACCAAAATAATCTGAAAATTCTGAGTCAACAAGGGTCATAACTCTGATAAAAATTGCAGACCGAACCCAAATTTGAACTTGACCTTTGTCCCTTACCAATAAGCTCACATACCAAATATTATTTAATTTCATTAATTATTACTGTCGATATCATCTGGGACAGAGGGACACCCCAACAATTGGATGCACACCGATGATTTCTATAGTTCACCATTTTTGGAAAATTATAATTCACAAACTAAAATTCTTTTAAAAATATTGAGAAAAATTGGATGAAATATTATGATTATGATATGTTTTGATGTGGTTTCTACCCATTTAATTACCTACACAAAAGCATCAACTGAGCCATGAATTTCTAAAGTAAAACTCAATGAAAAATTAACTGCAACAGCCCCTTAGTAAAGAGTTGCAAAAATTGCATGTTTCACACAAGATTACTGACATTGCCAAGATAGCTGTAGTAGGATACCTGGCTGATCAAGCCTTAAAATAGTGTGTCTGTCATTTGCAGAATGAGGTCCCCAGAAATGTTCAAAGTCGAAAGGGTTAATAATTCCGTAAAAAAAAAAAAAAATCCGTCATTTATATACATGCTGCACATCTCCAATATGTGGGTAACAATACTCTGAAGTTTCAAATATCTACGATCAAAACTGTAGGAGGAGTTGATTACACCATGAAGGTACCCTCATACAGAAAATTATAAAAAATGTTGAAATTTTCTAAGTCGAAAAGGGTTAATAACTCTGTCAAAAAATAATTTTTCCATCATCTATATACATGTTGCACATCTTCAATATATGGGCAACAATATTCTGATATGGGCAACAATATTCTGAAGTTTCAAATCTCTGGGATGAAATCTGTAGGAGATGGTTACACCATGAAGGTACTCAAAAGTGTGACAGACGGATGGACGAATGGACAGAACCCGTTTCTATAGTCCCCCTTTTCTTTCAGAAAGTCGGGGGACAATAAGCAACAAAAAATAATGTTAATTTGAAACCATAGATACTTCCCAGAAGATGAGGCCTAAGTAAACGGGGTCCCCAGAGGGTAAATTTGGTGATGCTAACCCACTGTGCAGGATAGCATCACTAAATTCACACTCTGGGGACCTCTTCAGCAAATAACAGACACACTATTTCAAGGCATGGATGCCAGGACCTCATTACTGGAAGCTTGTCATGATCTGAGTTACCACACATATGTACTACTATACTGTACTTTATTCGTCATTTACCAAGGTTGGTTGTTGGGTACTTTTAATCATAACTAAGCACAAACTAATCAGAAGCCATGCTGTGCAAATTAAGTTGTGTTATTATGTTATTAGAACAACATCAAGAATCCTTGAGACTAACACAGGAATTATGACATGATGGCAATACAGACATACAGAATTACAGCATGATGGCGTTTAAAGAATTGGCCGCATCCGACTTGTAAGTATCCATTACTTTCGCGCACGCGATTGCTAGGATTATCTCATTATAAGGGGGACGCACCATGTTCTTCCAGAATACACATTTTCCCTCCCCGCATGCCTTTAAAAATTGACCCATCGGTTTCTGATTAAGCCGTGTATCCATGACATTTGCGCACGTTTTCGTCAGGATTATCTCATTATTATAGGGGGCGCACCGCATGCTTACAGGAATACACATCTTTTACTGTGCCAGTGTGGGGTTCCTTTTAGGCACAAGATATTTTCGTTTTAATTATCTCAACCAAACACTCAATACTGCCATAATCCAACAATTTTATTTTAGAGGATTTATAAAATATATGGATCATTGAAAGTGTAATAAAATGTTACTTTATAGTTGGGAAGCTCCCCACCCGGACATTTACCCACCGGAAATTTCCCCACCCTGCTAATAAAATGCAGACATCAAAGAATGTTTTGACTGATCAGTGAAGCCTGGTCAGTGAGGCCATCTCAAGCGATGTCAACTCAGTCGATGTAATGTTTTGACAGACATGAAAGCATGTTCTCGCAAACATGAAAGAGTGTTTTGACGATAGTTTGGGACATCAACACAGTTGAAACAATGTTGTGACAATTATGATCACAGTATGAATTCTAGTGAGTGAACTCTAGACAGCTATATAACCTTAGCAAAGTTATCATGGAATCATATCTTCAATCATGGAACTGATTATAAAGAAGAATCGTGGTGGTGACAAATTATGTTTCGAAGGTCATGCTTATACCAATGAAAGTGTCAATGACACTAGCTCAACTTGGAAAGGGAATAATTTATTGTATTACAGTCAATGGAGCGATTAGAAATGTGGAAAGTTGATTGTCTAATACTAGTTTATAGACATGAAGAGAAAAGTAAAATCCAAGATGGCTGCTGGCGGCCATGTTTTCGGCCGAATGACCCCAAAATGACTTGTTCCCATCTACATGTCATCGTTAACATCCATGACAAATTTTATGATGATCAAACTAAAGGTACGACCTGTAGCCCGTGCTAAAGGATTTAGTCATACAAAGAGTAAAATTCAAGATGGCCTGCTGGCGGCCATGTTTTTTGGCTGAATGACCCCAAAATGACTCGTTCCCATCTACATGTCATTATTAACATTCATGACAAATTTTATGATGATCAGACTAAAGGTACGACCTGTAGCCCATGCTAAAGAATTTAGTCATACAAAGAGTAAAATCCAAGATGGCTGCTGGCTGCCATGTTTTTTGGCCGAATGACCCAGAAATTACTCGTTCCCATCTACATGTCAATATTAACATCTATGACCAATTTTATGATGATCAGACGAACAGTACGACCTGTGGCCCGTGCTAATGGATTAAATTTTGAAATCCAAGATGCCCGCTGGCGGCCATGTTTTTTGTCCGAATGACCCCAAAATGACTCGTTCCCATTTACATTCCAATTTCAACTGCCATGACAAAGTTTATGATGATCAGACTAAAGGTACGACCTGTTGCCCGTGCTAAAGGATTTAGTCATACAAAGAGTAAAATCCAAGATGGCGGCCATGTTTTTTGGCCGAATGACCCCAAAATGACTTGTTCCCATCTACATGTCATTGTTAACATCCATGACAAATTTCATGATGATCAGACGAACAGTACGACTTGTGGCCCGTGCTAATGGATTAAATTTTGAAATCCAAGATGGCCACTGACAGCCATGTTTTTTGTCCGAATGACCCCAAAATAACTCGTTTCCCATCTACATTCCAATTTCAACAGCCATGACAAATTTTATGATGATCAGACTAAAGGTACGACCAATGATCAGATTGAAGTTCCCTAGTTGAAGATGGTGATGTTCACCCATTAGTCACCTCAATTATGCATTTTATCTTCTGCAAATTAGGGGATATAGAAACTGAACAGAAGGGAAAAAGTAACTAAAAATAATGTTAATTTCAGACTAGAGATATTTCCCAGAAGATGAGGCCTAAGCAGAATGGGGTCCCCATAGGGTGAATTTGGTGTTGCTAACCCACTGTGCCGGATAGCATCACTACATTCACACTCCGGGGACCTCATTCAGCAAATAACACACACACTCTTTCAAGACTTGAATGCCAGGAGCTCATTACTGAAAGCTTGTCATGATCTGAGTTACCACACATATGTACTACTATACTGTACTTTATTCCTCATTTACCAAGGTTGGTTGTTGGGTACTTTTAATCATAACTAAGCACAAACTAATCAGAAGCCATGCTGTGCAAATTAAGTTGTGTTATTATGTTATTAGAACAACATCAAGAATCCTTGAGACTAACACAGGAATTATGACATGATGGCAATACAGACATACAGAATTACAGCATGATGGCGTTTAAAGAACTAGTTAATGTTAGTTTTAATTATGTATCTGACATGACAAGTATGATAGAGTCAAAAACCTCATGCACACACATGAAGATTTGATGATCTGGGTGAAGAGATACTGACAGAATAAGATAAATCGCACACACGGCATCTTTAAAATAAAAGCAAATATAACCTTACTTAACCCTTTACCCAACAAACCGGCCAAAACCGGCCAAATAAAGCTTCAACAGCCTAAAATATCTTCGGTCTGTCTCAATAAAACCATACAAATATGGATATCATTGGAACCGGATCCTTGACCACATTGTGATAGTTACAGTTATGCCCTTTGCCAATGCATTCTCTTATATATGCGAGTCGACCATAGGTCGCCTCGCATATATAAGAGAATGCATTGGCCTAAAACAAATCTTTTTTTAACACTTTTTACCATTTTTTCTTACATTCTTTAACAATTTTATAATTTTTAATGTGTTAAGCCAATGCATTCTCTTATATATGCGAGGCGACCTATGGTCGACTCGCATATATAAGAGAATGCATTGGCACAGGGCCGTTCTGTTGGGTAAAGGGTTTACCCTTTCATGATGGGAGCTGCGCTTGTGCAGCATTAAATATAATGTGCCAGTGCATTCTCTTATATATGTGTGTCTCCCATAGGGAACATCTGACATTTAAGGTAAATATTGTTAGGACAACGCTGTCAACGCATTCTCTTATTAGCAAGGCTCCCTATGGGAGACTTGCATATATAAGAGAATGCATTGGCACCAGGTTTTCACAAAATTTCAGGATGCTCCAGTTGACTAGTTGACGTTAGTTTTGATGATGTATCCCAGACAAGACAAGTAAGATAGAGTACAAAATTTCACGCATACGAATATTTGATGATTTGGGTGAAGAGATATTGATAAGGAGTTCAAATTACATGTGTATGAAGTAAAAATATTCAGAAGTAGATGAACTTCAATTTAATATGTAGTAGTAAACTTGCAATGCAGCAATTCTCCTTAACCAGCTAGCAGAGACCTACCACACACAAATTATGGTGTTGTTATTAATTTGTTAATTTGCATACTCTTGAGTGGCAAATAACAGCAGAATAACAGTACAAGGTAGGAAATTTTACAAAACTAAACAGCATCACAGGGCGGAATAACAGTGAAGGGTGGAACAGCTTTGGAATTTTCATTCCTGACATCGTCAAAGTTATATACCAGTATTAATTTTACAATCTGATTCACTCTGTATGGTACTATTATTCATATGGATATAAAAGCACAGTCTTTTAGTTATTTAGTTATGATGTACATGTAATTAATTCTGTTTCTCCAATCTCGACCAGAAATTAACAAGAGGTACGCTGTCGCGTGGCATTTGCCCCCGACCGTAGCAATTCGGATTAAGCATGGACAGTATCACCATACCAAATATCAGCGGTTGCTGAACAATAATGCAAAATGTTTGTACAGACGGACAAAATTGAATTTTCTAAGTAAAAAAAAGGCAATAACTCTGGTGAAAATGGGTGGACAAAACCCGCGCTATGCATGTAGCTGTTCCCCCATGCTGCTCTATCACCATACCAAATAACAGCTAAATCTGCCAAGCGGTTGCTGAACAATAATGCAAAATGTTTGTATGGACGGACGTACGGACGGATTTCTAAGTTGAAAAAAGGGCCATAACTCTGGCAAAAATCATCAGATCATACCCAATTTTCTAAGTCAAAAAAAGGCAATAACTCTGGTGAAAATGGGTGGACAAAACCCGCGCTATGCATGTAGCTGTTCCCCCATGCTGCTCTATCACCATACCAAATAACAGCTAAATCTGCCAAGCGGTTGCTGAACAATAATGCAAAATGTTTGTATGGACGGACGTACGGACGGATTTCTAAGTTGAAAAAAGGGCCATAACTCTGGCAAAAATCATCAGATCATACCCAAATGTATTTTCATATAACTGATCCACAAAAATACGGGATTTGCAATCGTACCACCAAAGCTCACGCTATCATCTGGAAACCCAAAAAACAAGTGAAAAATTGAATTTTCTAAGTAAAAAAAGGGCCATAACTCTGGTGAAAATGGGTGGACGAAACCCGCGCTATGCATGTAGCTGTTCCCCCATCCTGCTCTATCACCATACCAAATATCAGCTAAATCTGCCCAGCGGTTGCTGAACAATAATGCAAAATGTTTGTACGGACGGACGGACGTACGTACGTACGGACGGAGACGTCGACTATATACCCGCCGACTTCAAGTCGGGGGCATAATAAGCGTACATATGTATGTTTATTTGGTATTTGAGTAACTATTTAATAAATTTGCAACTGAATAATTTATTATTAAAGCTGATTAAAGTCTAGGAAAGCTGTTGCTATCATCCAAGTTACACCTGTCTTTGGGACCGTGTCAAAATGCAAAAACCGATACCGACCGATAGCCGATACCGACCGATAACCGATTGTAATAAATCCATCGGTCATTCTATCGGTTATTCTCTGTTCCATCGGTCATCCTATCGGTTCCATCGGTCGTTTCATCGGTCATTCTATCGGTTCCATCGGTTATTCATCGGCGACTGATACGACGTCGCCAAGAAACTACAACGTCGCGACTGATACTACGACGTCGCCAAAAAAACTACGACGTCGCCAAAAAAAAAAAAAAAAGGTGTCAGTCGTGCATATAATCGCATACGTAGGCCTACCTTGAAATCTATATATGTTTATAAAGTCAATTAGAATGACTATCGTGCTGAGCATAATATATATAATGGGGAAAAAGGCACCTTTATTCCCAATTTTCAACCAATAAATTCCCAATTGCAGGCAGGTATATACATGTAACACCATCGGGTTTATTGAATAATTATTAAAGTTTGACAGTTATTATAGTAAATACGTCACTCGCTTTGAGAGGAAATTTCCAAAAATTAAAATAGCAGGACGAGCCAGGTGTTTACCTCCCCGCATTCATTTGAAATTGGCCGCATCCGACTTGTAAGTATCCATTAAGTATCCATTACTTTCGCGCACGCGATTGCTAGAATTATCTCATTATAAGGGGGACGCACTAGACCCCGAAGCCACGACAAATAGTTTTCATGGCTGGCTCAACCGATTTTCGTGGCTGGTTAGCTAGCTAAGCCGGCTCAGTCACGACGTTCGTGGCTGACGAAATATGGCGGCTGAGATGTTGTCATTCAGTGTATTCTCGTTTCCGAAATGTTCCTAATCCCCTGTTACCGGTTATAGACGCCGTTTTTTTTTAGCATTTGTGGTGAACCCGTAGAATTCCAGACCACACGTAATCTTTTGATGTTGGGCTTTTCCATTATGGCGAAAATTCACGAAGGACTGGTATGGATATACTATGTAGTTTCCCATCTAATCGGTATAAGTAGTTACATTTGGGACTTCTGTCGACTTCAGACTGCTACCATCACTGCCATCTTGCGATATATGCATGCACCATTGAATGATGAACCCGATAGTAATGATATATAATATTTTCTATTCTTATGTGTAATATATATTGACAAATGCCAGCAATGTCCGAGACTGGGTGTTGTCGATATAAACAATTTATATTTTAACCCTTTCAATACCGAATGGATGCGCCCATTCAGTTATATGAAAGCATGCATTTGGGGTAGTCTATTCCACAGTAAGGGGCCCGGTGTTCTGATAATATAACAACCATGCCGTGTCCATGCGAGTATATGCCAATATTAGGAAATGCGGTTTAGTTCTTTGCGATTCACAGTACAGTTGTGCTTGACATATAAGCCCATGCACATGGCTCAGCCATTTTACAATTCTGGTGGCGGAGATTTTTAAATGTGGCTGGCATTAGAGATAATATGGCTGGCGACGGCTTGTGGCCAATATGGCTGGCGGCGGCGTGCGATGGCGGCTTCGGGCTCTAGGACGCACCATGTTCTTCCAGAATACACATTTTCCCTCCCCGCATGCCTTTAAAAATTGACCCATCGGTTTCTGATTAAGCCGTGTATCCATGACATTTGCGCACGTTTTCGTCAGGATTATCTCATTATTATAGGGGGCGCACCGCATGCTTACAGGAATACACATCTTTTACTGTGCCAGTGTGGGGTTCCTTTTAGGCACAAGATATTTTCGTTTTAATTATCTCAATCAAACACTCAATACTGCCATAATCCAACAATTTTATTTTAGAGGTTTTATAAAATATATGGATCATTGAAAGAAGCTCCCCACACGGACATTTACCCACCGGAAATTTCCCCACCCTGCTAATAAAATGCAGACATCAAAGAATGTTTTGACTGATCAGTGAAGCCTGGTCAGTGAGGCCATCTCAAGCGATGTCAACTCAGTGGATGTAATGTTTTGACAGACACGAAAGCGTGTTCTGGCAAACATGAAAGAGTGTTTTGACGATAGTTTGGGACATCAACACAGTTGAAACAATGTTGTGACAATTATGATCACAGTATGAATTCTAGTGAGTGAACTCTAGACAGCTATATAACCTTAGCAAAGTTATCATGGAATCATATCTTCAATCATGGAACTGCATGATTAAGAAGAATCGTGGTGGTGACAAATTATGTTTCGAAGGTCATGCTTATACCAATGAAAGTGTCAATGACACTGTAGCTCAACTTGGAAAGGGAATAATTTAATGTATTACAGTCAATGGAGCGATTAGAAATGTGGAAAGTTGATTGTCTAATACTAGTTTATAGACATGAAGAGAAAAGTAAAATCCAAGATGGCTGCTGGCGGCCATGTTTTTTGGCCGAATGACCCCAAAATGACTGGTTCCCATCTACATGTCATTGTTAACATCCATGACAAATTTTATGATGATCAGACTAAAGGTACGACCTGTAGCCCGTGCTAAAGGATTTAGTCATACAAAGAGTAAAATCCAAGATGGCTGCTGGCGGCCATGTTTTTTGGCCGAATGACCCCAAAATGACTGGTTCCCATCTACATGTCATTGTTAACATCCATGACAAATTTTATGATGATCAGACTAAAGGTACGACCTGTAGCCCGTGCTAAAGGATTTAGTCATACAAAGAGTAAAATCCAAGATGGCTGCTGGCGGCCATGTTTTTTGCCGAATGACCCCAAAATTATTTGTTCCCATCTACATGTCAATATTATCATCCATGACAAATTTCATGATGATCAGACGAACAGTACGACTTGTGGCCCGTGCTAATGGATTAAATTTTGAAATCCAAGATGGCCACTGACGGCCATGTTTTTTGTCCGAATGACCCCAAAATAACTCGTTCCCATCTACATTCCAATTTCAACAGCCATGACAAATTTTATAATGATCAGACTAAAGGTACGACCAATGATCAGATTGAAGTTCCTAGTTGAAGATGGTGATGTTCACCCATTAGTCACCACAATTATGCATTTTATCTTCTGCAAATTAGGGGATATAGAAACTGAACAGAAGGGAAAAAGTAACTAAAAATAATGTTAATTTCAGACTAGAGATATTTCCCAGAAGATGAGGCCTAAGCAGAATGGGGTCCCCATAGGGTGAATTTGGTGTTGCTAACCCACTGTGCCGGATAGCATCACTACATTCACACTCCGGGGACCTCATTCAGCAAATAACACACACACTCTTTCAAGACTTGAATGCCAGGAGCTCATTACTGAAAGCTTGTCATGATCTGAGTTACCACACATATGTACTACTATACTGTACTTTATTCGTCATTTACCAAGGTTGGTTGTTGGGTACTTTTAATCATAACTAAGCACAAACTAATCAGAAGCCATGCTGTGCAAATTAAGTTGTGTTATTATGTTATTAGAACAACATCAAGAATCCTTGAGACTAACACAGGAATTATGACATGATGGCAATACACATACAGAATTACAGCATGATGGCGTTTAAAGAACTAGTTGATGTTAGTTTTAATTATGTATCTGACATGACAAGTATGATAGAGTCAAAAACCTCATGCACACACATGAAGATTTGATGATCTGGGTGAAGAGATACTGACAGAATAAGATAAATCGCACACAGCATCTTTAAAATAAAAGCAAATTATAACCTTACTTAACCCTTTACCCAACAAACCGGCCAAATAAAGCTTCAACAGCCTAAAATATCTTCGGTCTGTCTCAATAGAACCATACAAATATGGATATCATTGGAACCGGATCCTTGACCACATTGTGATAGTTACAGTTATGCCCTTTGCCAATGCATTCTCTTATATATGCGAGTCGACCATAGGTCGCCTCGCGCATATATAAGAGAATGCATTGGCCTAAAACAAATCTTTTTTTAACACTTTTTACCATTTTTTCTTACATTCTTTAACAATTTTATAATTTTTAATGTGTTAAGCCAATGCATTCTCTTATATATGCGAGGCGACCTATGGTCGACTCGCATATATAAGAGAATGCATTGGCACAGGGCCGTTCTGTTGGGTAAAGGGTTAATCCTTCCATGATGGGAGCTGCGCTTGTGCAGCATTAAAGATAATGTGCCAGTGCATTCTCTTATATATGTGCGTCTCCCATAGGGAACATCTGACATTTAAGGTAAATATTGTTAGGACAACGCTGTCAACGCATTCTCTTATTAGCAAGGCTCCCTATGGGAGACTTGCATATATAAGAGAATGCATTGGCACCAGGTTTTCAAAAAATTTCACGATGCTCCAGTTGACTAGTTGACGTTAGTTTTGATGATGTATCCCAGACAAGACAAGTATGATAGAGTCCAAAACTTCACGCATACGAATATTTGATGATTTGGGTGAAGAGATATTGATAAGGAGTTCAAATTGCATTCTTCAATGCTGTGTATGAAGTAAAAATATTCAGAAGTAGATGTACTTCAATTACGTAGTAGTAAACTTGCAATGCAGCAATTCTCCTTAACCAGCTAGCAGAGACCTACCACACACACATTATGGGTGTTATTATTAATTTGCATACTCTTGAGTGCCAAATAACAGCAGAATAACAGTACAGGGTGGGAATTTTTCCTTTGGAATTTTCATTCCTGACATCGTCAAAGTTACATACCAGTATTAATTTTACAATCTGATTCACTCTGTGCGCTATTAATCCTATGGATATAAAAGCACAGTGTTTTAGTTATTTAATTATGATGTACATGTAATTAATTATGTTTCTCCAATCTCGACCAGAAATTAATAAGAGTACATGTATGTTTATTTGGCATTTGAGTAACTATTTAATTAATTTGCAACTGAATAATTTATTATTAAAGCTGATTCAAGTCCAGGAAAGCTGTTGTTATCATCCAAGTTTACACTTGTCTTACTATCGGACAAAACATTCAAACAGGTGGGAAGCTTTATCACTCAAATATTGTAGACAAACTTAAAGCTTCCTTGAAATGTAAACATGAGAAAGAATTCAAACGTTCGATATTCGACGATGCTCGGAAAAACGGTGATAATAAACTAAGAACATATCGACTATATAAACCTGAATATGTCATAGAACCATACCTTTATGGTACTCATAACGCGGAAGACAGAATGCATTTCACAAAACTTAGAATTAGTGACCACCAACTGTCCATTGAGAAAGGCCGCCACCATCAACCGAAAATAGATGTAAATGATAGGAAATGCATATTATTGCCCTCCACTCCCAATAAAGGTTGAAAATGAACTACATGTAATTATGGAATGTCCATTATACTCAGATTTAAGGGATAAATTATTTTTGCTAATGAAACAATATTGTGACAACTTCGATTCATTGGATGAAAACGGTAAATTCATTAAAATTATGACAAACGAGAACGAAAACTGTGGAAAGATCTGCAACGTGATCTGTCAATACTTCGACAAGCGAACAATATTTTTACAAAATAAAAGTTCGTGATAATTCATATATACATTTCATGTTTTATACTCTTTTTGTACCATTAGTCTTCATTTATATCATATAATCATTGTATGCATACTGCCTATGTTACAGGTGTTTCATGCATTAAAATTATCTTATCTTATCTTATCTACGAAATGTGAATGTGAGCTCAGTTTGTTGGCTTATCTTTAATATGAATAATAATCTTAATTGGAATCAGCTCTCTGTCTAAGTCTGGTAATTCAAGATAAAATATTTTGGGTACTATTGCTTACAAGGCCCGCTAGAGCTCAAATTGACAACGGATTAATTTGGTCATAATAGCCAGTTATGGTGGATAAACTGAAAATCTGAAATTTGCAAATTCACTACAGGGATATATCAGTATGAATAATCTAACAAGGCACTTGATGAATTTTATTAAAATATTTTAATTGGCCTGAAATTTAAGGCCTTGCGACTCGAGGTTTACAGTCCAATATAATCTCAAATTGAATCAGAAGTGGGATTCGCGAATCGAATCCCAAATCAAATATATACATGAGCCAAAAATACCAGTTTCAGCGAACCTGGGTAACATAATGCTAGTTTTGTGAACCTGGGACAAATAGTACACAAAACCATGGGAGGCCAATTCAGCAGTATAACTATGTGTACTGGTGCAAAATGGAGTATGCAATTGCAAGGGCATCGGATGGGTGAGGGTGCGTGGTACACCGTATAAGACCCACCGCCACCGGCCAACTGATGGAAGTTTCAGTAGCAAAACAATCTTCTCATCTTCATAATATAAAAGTTGGTGCAGTTTGTGTTTCAAAAATCATGAACATTATTCTAGGAAGTCCACAAGTATATTTCAAGACTGCCTAGCCGAACATCATCTCTGTAAAAAATTTCAACATATCAAATGACTCCCTACATCTGTGTGATTAGATGAGAAATAAATTGTATAAACTATAACTGTCATGTTGTATTGTACAATCAATGCAGTAAGCCACATGACAAAAGGCTATATTCCAGGCGTTATTGTAATAGACCCATAGTAAAATTGGGGGGGGGGGGGGGTGGATGATATTTAGATTAAGGCATCTTCAACCTTGTGTTCTTTTTCACCCAAAAAATGCCAAGAAGAGGGATTTGAAAATTATTTGAATCCTATGATCGAAACAAATCAAATCGGCTGGCCGTTTCACGAATAGAATCAAATCTCGAAGCTTCACAGGTCCCTACTGAATATATGGTCTGCCCCCATTACACTTTTCATCAGTGACGCTCTACGACATGTTATTCTATGAATCAGTATAAAACACCTGTAGGCTACAGGGTGTTACAGGAATACAATTCTATGAATTAGTATAAAACACCTGTGGGCTATACAGAAACAGTCCATTAGTCCCAGCCAGAAAAAAATACTCCTTGGAGATGACGGCAAACGATTTCACTCACCGATAAATCAACATTACCAATTAGGGGGATGGATCGAGCAATTTATCAGAGATGGCCGTCATCGTGTTATTGAATAGATGACCTTCTGGCCAGACACGATATCAAAGCATCTGCTCGGCCTATACTGATCGGTACCTACCTCCCAGCTATTATAGCTGTCCCACAAAATGGCTTTAGTGGTTCCCATATCACCCCCTCATGTCTGACATGCTAAATGTTTTCTAATGGCTGCTGGGTGTTTTAGTGTTTGTCACCGAGACACACTGTTGAAATGACTCACCATTTTTTAACCCTTTCATGACAGCGCTGGTGCAGCATTAAACAGGCTTGCAGGTTTCAAAATTATGTGTAACCTATTTTTCGTTCGCCTGAGTTGTGCTCAGGTAACCCATACCATAGGATAGCAGAAAAGTTACACAAACTTTATATATAATCACTAGAACTGGTATTATTAACTACAGATGGGCAACTCATTGAAATGCCATAATAATTTTGAATGTCTCAAATTAAGTTGAGAATCACTTATCACGAGACCTACATAAAACTTTGGCACGACCTGTTTTTCGTTCGCGGCATTTTCATTTTAGATAACCTCCAGGCGAAATGAAGGGTTGTTCGCCTCAAATTTGCAGGCCTAATTAAAGATACTGCGCCAGTGCATTATAATATATATGCAAGTCTCCCATTGGGAGCATTCTATTATATATGCAAGTCCCCCATAGGGAGCATTCTATTATATATGCGAGTCTCCCATAGGAAGCCTCACATATATAATAGAATGCACTCAGGATTCAGGTGATTTCTAAGTGGTACATGTATGTAGGATTCATACCCCCTTGTTATATATAAACTAGTATTTGGGATTCCTATGACTGATTTAACCGCTTATCCAGTATTCAGCCAATTGGACACTTTGGTACTTTCTGTTGATTCCGCTGAATGTACCCTCGGAAGCACACAGTGATATGATATTGAAGAATGTCCTTGCTCTTCTGAATATTCATATACAGTAATGCTCTTAATAATCGACTCCTTAACCACAGCAGAATTATGGGTAACTTTTTAGGATTTAGTCGGAAATATGGCTTGTTGCCATTCATCAGAAAGCTCTCACTGCTTGTTTTTTTAAATAAAGAAAGTATACAGTATAATGCCCGATGTATATGACCCTTGAACCACAGAAGAATTATGGGAAATTTTTCAGGATTTAGTTGGAAATATGGCTTGTTGCCATTCATAGGAAAGCTCTCAGTGAGAGCTTTTCGATGAATGGCAACAAGCCATATTTCCAACTAAATCCTGAAAAATTACCCATAATTCTGCTGTGGTTAAGGAGTCAATTATTTAGAGCATTACTGTATTACTGAGCAATCATCTTCGATTGTGTGGTGGCGGTACAACAATAAGTCTGTTCGCCTATATGCACGTCTTGCATTACAAACAATTACATTTGGACACAAATTGTTGCTACAAACATACAGTTCCAACCAATGAGGTCAGGTTGAGATAAATTCCAAAGTAATGACCAATGTATATCAAGACATGCAACCTATTTTCGAGGCATTCACAAATTCGTTTACAAATACCGGATGTCAAATTCCTAAGCACCCAAATCAATGGCCAAGCCTTGAAATAGTGTCTGTCATTTGCAGAATGAAGTCCCCAGAGGTGGGCTAGCATCACCAAATTCATCCTCTGATACCTTATTCTGCCTAAGTCTCATCTTCTGGGAAGTATCTATAACCTCATATTTTATTAACTTTGTTTTTAGTTACTTTTTCCCTTCTGCTCAGTTTCTATATCCCTTAATTTGCAGAAGACAAAATGAATGACCAGAGTTGACTAATGGGTGAACATCACCAACTTCAACTGGGGAACTTCAATTTGATCCTTGGTCTCCTATAGCAGTTGAGGCCTAAGCAGAATGAGGTTCCCAAGAGGATGATGCTGATGTGCAGGATAGCGTCACTAATTCACCCACTGGGGACCTCATTCTGCAAATAACAGACAAATTACTTCAAGGCTTGTCAACAGCCATTGCGGCTCTATTTCTGTTTCGGAAATAATTCCCCAGATCCCTCAAAAATAACACAGACAGATCAGTAATATATTATTAATAGCATGCACTTATACTATGTCCCACTAGGGTGAAGTAGTATTTGTATCACAAACATCGGGAAACATATTCCCATTGAATCAGCTGATTGAATGAGGGGTAATTTTGTAAATGCTAAACTGTGTGCTAGATGCACTCACTATACCATATTTGTAACTATATTAAAACCAGTGGACTGTACTGGAATTAATACCATATTTCTGTGACACATGCAGCCTGGCAATTAATATAAATTTATTATACAATGTTGTGTACAGTATGTGTTTTTCTTGTACGAGCAGGTACGAGTCCAGGTTGTGGTGAAAAGTCATATTGGATGAGACATGCAGTGTCAAGTCTAATATGACTTTTCATCACAACCTGGACGAGTACAAGAAAAACACATACTGTACAAAACATTGTATAATGACACTTTTATTATCCATCTGTTTGTTTATCCAAATTTTGGGTATAAAACTTTTGTGGTTATTTTTGGTATTTGTTGGCACTTTATTCTCTATAAAAGCCTCTATTTGATCATCATAAAGCATGATTTTGAACAGTAAACACGCAAGTGAAAAAAAAAATAACTCAATGCGGAAGTGAAACATCTGCTAAATCCACCAGTGTTGTAAGCGTGCGCATCACAATTTCACCGATTCATTTCGCAATAGAGTTAATTCGTGGTGTCACAGAGTCCCGATAAAAAAGTCAATGAACACTCGGGAGTCCAATGTGACTTTCGGGAGTCCAATACGACTTTTCCCCAGATTATCACATGACGGCTTTTGCCCAATCAGAAACAGTATTAGTTAAGGGATGGATAATAGATAAAATTATAGATTGTGTATTCAATAAACAAAGTGTGAAAAATTACAGGTTGAATATAGGAACTGTATGTATTTAATACAGTGTATCAATTCTTGGATAAATGAACACACACCCCCAACCCCCTCCCTATACATCCTCATCCCTTTGCCCCTTCATATGAGAAAATTCAATATAATGTCAGACAACATGCAGTGGTTAAGGAGTCGATTACTTAGGGCATTACTGTACCTTTACTAAAGTAGACATCAAAGGGACACAAGGCATTCCCATATATGCAAAAAATATAAAAGTCTGTAAACATCACCACTAAAAAGAACATGGAGAAATAGATAAACTTTGGTATCTTATTGGACTAATTGGAATTTTATTGGTATTTCCACTATAACAGTAATGTTTACATGACAATGATTTTGACATTGAGAGCTTTACGATGAATGGCAACAAGCCATACTTCCGACTAAATCCTGAAAAATTACCCATAATTCTGCTGTGGTTAAGGAGTCGATTATTTAGGGCATTACTGTAGATACTGAGACACCCTGATGAGAAATGAAAGCAGCCCTCAAAGATTCAGGAATAACACAACCCCAGCTGGAATCAGTTTGCTTATCAGAATGTTAATGAAGAGAAAACTTATCATCACTGTCAGAAAATAAGATGTTTTCTTCTTTAATTTGATAAAATGACCTCAATCAAAGGTCAAAATGGGAGATATGCTTTCTGAGGAACAAGCCTTGAAATAGTGAGCCTGTCATTTGCAGAATGAGGTCCCCAGAGGGGTGAATTTAGTGATGCTACCCCGCATAGTGGGCTAGCATCACCAAATTCACCCTCCGTGGACCTCATTCTGCTTACACCTCAGCAGAATGAGATTCCCAGAGGGTGAATTTGGTGATGCTAGCCCGCTATGCGGGGTAGCATCACTAAAATCACCCTCTGGGAACCTCATTCTGCAAATGACAGACTCACTATTTCAAGGCTTTCTGAGGAAATTTGTTGAAAGGTTGCAAGTCTGAGTTTAGTGTGCTTGTCATTTGAAGAATGAGGTCCCAAGAGGGTGAATTTAGTGATTTAATAAAAATCATATATGTCCACATTAAATAGCCTTGTCATATTATTTACTTATACCTTATGTTTCTCCTCTCCTTACCCATAATTTTTATCTGCGTAGGCATGCAGGTAGGTAAATTATGTTCTTAATAGAATGATAAAATTTTAAAAACCAAATGGGAGAATTTATTCAGCAGTGAATGGTTAACACTTCCATGACTGCAGCTTCCTGAAATTTTGTGAAAACCCTGTAGGGAGCCTCACATATACAAGAGAACACATTAGCCTATTAACAATATTTACCTTGAACTTATAAGCCAGTGCATTCTCTTGGGAGACTCGCATATATAAGAGAATGCACTGGCACATGATCTTTAAGGCTGCACCATGCAGCTCCCATCATGAAAGGGTTATGATGAAAACAAGAATGGGTCTAATACAATAGCTTGTTTATGTCACTCCATTTTTTCAAAACAGATTTATGACATTAGCTATACATCCAGGTTAATATAGACACAGATTGGTGTTGGGGAAGATAATTTACCTGCTATAAACTCATTTTAGAATGACATAAAGAGTACAGAAACTACCTTGGTGTTAATTATGAAGCTAATTAACTTTCCCACAAATGTTCTTCTTTTTGTAATTTATCACTTCACCAACTGCAAGATATCTTCAGAAAGTAATATCTATATGTTGGTGTGTGGTATAAAAACCAAGGAGAAACTCATGTTTTGAGTTTTTAGAAAGAAATTTTCACACAATATTTTTGAGATAGCATATTCTACAATACTTGTAGTTAAGTTACCACTTGGTAGAATTCTGCTATACTCTTACCCACCAAAATAATGGTGAAAGCATAGCCACTATTTGGCTGTTTGTTAAATAAATACAAGAGCATCGCTGGGGCGTGGCAAAATACGCCAGTAGTTATTTCAATAAAGGGCCATAACTCTGGGGAAAATTGGCGGGCAGAACCCAAATTTGAACTTGAGCTGTATTTTGGCCTAGTAAACCCACATACCAAATTTTGTTCCATTCAGTTCATACTTTTCTAAAGTTAGCATCCGGAAACAAAAAAATCAAACGGACAGACAGACACCCATACATTTGGTCTTTCTTTTGTTGTTTTTGACAGGTTTGACCACTTAAGACTACCACTTAACTCGATTTTACGGAAAAATGGACATTAGGTAGTAGTTAGACATTAGGTTGTCCATCATCTCAAATGTTTGTCTTTGGCTCCAAGTCCCTGACAACCTGAGGCTCAAATGTGCACCCAGACCGATGGACAAATGTGCATACTCATGAAATCCAGTATACCCCCATGATACCCTCATGGTTGTATTTTATAGAAACCATTGATGACTGCCAGCGGGAACAATTGTTTTTTTTATCACAGTGGCAATGATGGGAGATGAGTACAATTTATTATTAAACTGGTTTGGCAGAAGGATTATTCAACATTGGCAGGTGTATGTGTACTTGTAGAACAGTCATCCCCCCCAAGATCACGCCTTTAAACCCTTTCATGATAGGAGTTGCACTGGTGCAGCATTAAAGATCCTGTGCCAGTGAATTCTCTTATATATGATAGTCTCCCTATAAGACGATGCACTGGCTTACAAGGTCAAGGTAAATATTGTTAGGTGAGCCTCGCAATATATAAGAGAATACATTGGCACTGAGTTTTCGCAAGGAAGTTACAGTCCTGGAAGGGTTAATTGCCCTGTATGCCCCATTTTAATGCTGTGGTTCAATACAAATTCTATACATCTTTGAAAGGCTTATACACTTGAAATTAATTCCATACAGTCAAGTCCTCAGCCTAAGATGTGACTAGTTGTTCTGCAAACATACTTTTTGATATCTTAAAAGTTTTTCAGTACAATAACATCTCTTCCACAAAATTAACTCTGCCAGCTTGCACCAAAGTTTTAATGTATTGACCCTATCTACCGTAAATTCCTAAATAATCGACCCCTAAACAACAGCAGAATTATGGGAAATTTTTCAGGATTTAGTCAGAAATATGTCTAATGCTGCCATTCATTGGAAAGCTCTCCCATAATTCTGCTGTGGTTTAGGGGTCGATTATTTAGAACATTTACTGTAGTTCTCTTAGGAAATGTTCAGATTATACGTTTATTATTATCTGAACATTTTATTATCTGAGCCAATATCTCAGCACCAGTTAAAATTATCTAAACATTGCCCACCAATTGATAGAAATTCATCGGAACTTGTATTATCTTTTCGTCTCACAGATGTCTGCTTTTATTACCTGAACATCCCTCCAATAAACAATAGACCAATCCAATGAATACTTTTATGAGTGAATGGGAGAATCCATTCAGTACGGAAAGGTTTAAACTAGATCATGCCATGAATCTACTAAAGCTATGTAATGTTCTAAATAATCGACTCCTTAACCACAGCAGAATTATGGGTAACTTTTCAGGTTTTAGTCGGAAATATGGCTTATTGCCATTCATCGGAAAGCTCTATGAGAGCTTTCCGATGAACTAATTTGATCTCTACAGGCATAGTTGCAGTAGAGATTCATGGCATAATCTAGGGTTAAATCTGATATTTTACTGAGGCAGAAATATCTGATTGCTTTCCATCTATGTACTAGTATTTGATGACTGAATGGCAGAAGAACATAGCAGACATCACTTAAATGACATTTTCTCTACCCAGGACCCATAGCAGATCTGTCAGCATGTTGATAACTCAAAAAATATGAGCTAATTCAACTGAGCAAATTTCTCAGCACCACGGAACAACTGAAGGTGTTGGAATGAATGCAATTCCATGATCCTAAAGAAACATAGAAGACTGCCAGACGGAACAATTGTTTTTATCACATCATCACAGTGCCAGTGGGCCCCGATGCAGATGTGCACAATTGCTTATTAAACTGGTTTGGCAGAAGAATAACATTGGCAGTAATACATGACAGAGAAAGATAGCTGTCAAAGATGTAGCCAAGATCCCAGGGCTTCAGGCCATGTTAATTAATGGATACAAATGGGTTCTTATCACGCTGCATGCTGGGAGTACATTCTACTAGATTGAGTAGATTCATCATTAAAGGCCATCAAGGCATTCAGCCTTCATAATTCGCTACTGCAGTCAGCAATGCCAGGTTGCCGTCGCGGATTGCTGAACCCAAAAAATCTGAATTAAGATGACTGAGGCATTGCAATGTCAAAATAAATTTATTGAAATTTAGCCGATCAAATGACAACTGCTGCGAATAATACGAATAATACCGCATCTGTATACCTAAAAACATATCTCCTTCTCGAGGTGTCCTAAGCAGAATGAGTACCCAAGAGGGTGAATTTAGTGATGCTAGCAAGCCTTGAAATAGTGTGTCTGTCATTTGCAGAATGAGGTTCCCAGAGGGTGAATTTAGTGATGCTACCCCGCATAGCGGGCTAGCATCACCAAATTCAGCCTCTGGGAACCTCATTCTGCCGAGGTGTAAGCAGAATGAGGTCCCCAGAGGGTGAATTTGGTGATGCTAGCCCACTATGCGGGGTAGCATCACTAAATTCACCCTCTGGGGACCTCATTCTGCAAATGACAGGCTCACTATTTCAAGGCTTGGATGCTAGCCTGCTATGTGGGATAACATCACTAAATTCATCCCTCTGGGGACCTCATTCTGCAAATTTGACAGGCACACTAAACTGAGGCTTGGACCTATGGTTGTTTGTGGAACTTATTTTCTGAACATTTCCTTAGGGATAACTACTCATCATTGAGTATTTTTAGTAAATAAAGGGTTAATATACAGAACTGTGAATGAATGAGAATCAAGTAATGTCAGAAAATTGTACCATGTATGATGTCATACGGGTATATATACAGTAATGCCCTAAACAATCGACTCCTTAACCACAGCAGAATTATGGGTTATTTTTTTAGGATTTAGTCGGAAATATGGCTTGTTGCCATTCATCGGAAAGCTCTCACTGAGAGCTTTCCGATGAATGGCAACAAGCTATATTTCCGACTAAATCCTGAAAAATTACCCATAATTCTGCTGTGGTTAAGGAGTCGATTATTTAGGGCATTACTGTAGTCATGTCTTGGGATCTTATTTATCCGTTTGAATAACCACATATAGTTTGGGTTTCAGTTTGTTCAAATATGAGATCTGAGTATTAAAAAAAAACAAAGAGAGAGACATTGTTTTTCATTATATTATTTAGAACCTGTTAAAATATTTTAGGCTTATAATACTCTTACACTCCCCGAAAATGCCTGTATGTGATATCTTTAACCCTTTCTATACCAGATGGATTATTCCATGAGTTATAAAATTATACATTTGAATGGTCTATTATTTATTTGGAGGGGTGTTCAGGTGATAAAAGCAGATGGCAGACAGAAACAAAACAGATAATAAAGATTCAAATACAATGGTGGGAAATGTTCAGGTAATAAGTTCAACAAACAACCGAATTTGTTGAACTTATTATCTGAACATTTCCTTAGGGATAACTACTCATCAATGAGAATTTAGTACAGAAATGGTTGAACAAGTTAGTTCATTGGAATACTTGATTCTCATGCATGTATCTCATATTGTACATTCTAATCCATCATAACTCATTATTTCATGGAATAGTTACGATTTTTAGGGCAAGCACATGGTTAAAGCGGGATATGGGACCCAGACCTCTTGGGACCTCATTCTGCAAATGACAGGCAATTAACTCAGGCTTGGACCTATGGTTGTTTGCTGAAATTATTTTCTGAACATTTCCTTAGGGATAACCACTCATCAATGAGTATTTAGTAAACAAAGGGTTAATTTACAGAACTGAAATTTATGAATAATTCTCAAAATTCAATACTCACCTCGGGGTCTGAGAACTCCAAATAACGATCAATAATTGATAGAAGAAGGAAATTAACTCCCAGGAATTCCAAATTCTGTCAGACTTATTCCACAGAAGAATGAGGTCCCAAGAGGGTGAATTTGGTGATGCTAGCCCACTATGCAGGATAGCGTCACTAAATTCACCCTCTGGGGACCTCATTCTGAAAATGACAGGCAAGCTAAACTGAGGCTTGGACATATGGTTGAACATATTTTTATGAACATTTCCTTAGGGATAAAGTAATGCCCGGAGTATATGACCCTTTAACCACAGCAGAATTGTGGGTGAGAGCTTTCCGATGAATGGCAACAAGCCATATTTCCGACTAAATCCTGAAATATATCCCATAATTTTGCTGTGGTTTAGGGGTTGATTATTTAGACATTACTGTAACTACTCATCAATGAGTATTTAGTAAATAAAAGGTTAATTTACAGAACTGAAATTTATGAATATTCTCAAAATTCAATACTCACCTCAGGGTCTGAGAACTCCAAATAACGATCAATAATTGATAGAAGAAGGAAATCAGCTCCCAGGAATTCCGAATTCCGTCAGACTTATTCGACAGGTCGGATCCGTGTCTTCCTGCGGAATGATTTACTGAGATTAAATCTGGAAGGAAAGTAGGCTGGGGATATAAATTATTCAACTTAATGAACCCAGCAGATTTATCACCACTGATACCAGCGCTCCATGCCGGGATTATTGTTTCACACTCGCAAACTTTACATAACATTGCTAGTCGGAACTCGTAATTACAAACCTCACAGAGCTCTGAATGTCAACGCAATGTTCAATACGTTTGTGTTGATTGCAGAATTATTCATTTATCGCACGTTCGGATTAGCTACGCTCTAGACAAAAGGGGATTAATCATTTCAATAAGTCAACCTCTTGAATAGTTTTCAAGTGATTTTTATCAAATTTCATTTAAATTTTCAGCCGGAATTAACAGATTAATCTTAAAGCTGGCGTTTAGATTTAATCACATTTAAAATTGTATTTTTCCCCTTATTTCAGTCTGCTCCCAAGACACTAATACGGGTCACAGTATGCTGCCAAACATGACGAATGGTAGCCGAACAGTCAGCACCGAATACAGATTGCTTTATTTAGCCAGCCAGGGATTTACCAACAGGGAGGGGCAGGGCATTGTCCCTTCAGAAACCCCTAATTGCAACTCAAAATTTCAAAAGTTGGAAATTTGTGGGTTTAACCCATGAAATCTGTATCTGTATACCAGAAATTTGTCTTGAAATAGTTACTATTTGATTAAAATTTATTACAAATTCAGACTTTTCAAAGTCAGAAGTATAAAAATTACGAATTGTTTTAAAAAATTTGAATACCTAACTTGGGATAAATATTAGCCAGGTGCTTGGAAAAATGAAAACCTTCTGAGCAGTTTTCAAGCAATTTGATAAATTTTCATTTAAATTTCAGCTGGAATTTATAATTTATTTCTTAAATCTGGAATTTTAAATTTAATCACAGTTATAAACTAGTATTTTTTTATTCATTTTGACTTATGAAACTTAAAAATTTCAAGCATCAAGATATTAGAAATTTCCACAGGCCCCTGGGGAAAAATGTATACTATACCAGTGACAAGGTTTTCACATGTCCGATTTTGGGGAAAACACACAATCTATCCTATTGCTCATAGATTCTCAAAATCTTTCAAATCAGTCACAATATATTTCAATGTGTCTTATTGGCCATGAAATTTCCTTCTTTTGATGAATAATTCAATAGTATCAAACAAAAGGAAGTCTACACATCTTATCGAAAACTAGCGAAACCTACCAACAAAAATATTATGATCATAATTGCTGAACTTGCAAAGTCCCCATACAATATGTCGACTTCACTTCAATTGACTCCGTCAAGTTATATATCAATCGAAAGGAAAGTCATGCCCTATTAAAAACATGCACTGCATGGGGCATATTTTGGCTCAGTCGACAATTCTTTAGAATTATTGAGGCAGACAGGGAAACTGAGACCCGTTTTACTCCTGAATTTTCAGTAGATTTTGCAAGTTTGCGGTACGATAATTTGATTTTCCTTCGTTTGATACCATCGAATTATACATCAAATGAAAGGAACTTTCATGGCCTATATTTAAAGATACATTGAAATATATTGTGACTGAGATGAACAATTTTGAGAATCTATGAGGAATATGAGATATCATGTGTATTTTTTTAACAAAATCAGACTTGTGAATCTTGTCACTGGTATAGTATATATTGGTATATCTGTTATTTTACACAGGGGCCTGTGAAAATTTCCGATTTTATTAGAATTTACTATAAATTTAGTGATTTCTAAGTCATAGGTATAAAATGTCCTTTTTAGCTGTTTTTAGTTTGGATTTCTAACAATACACAAAAGTTTTTTTGTTTTTTTTACCAAATTGACTGAGATTTAATTTTTTCTAAAAATTGAAAGAACCAGTTGGAAATTTATTCTTTGAGAAACATTGAAATTGACATATACCTATATTTTGATATAAAACATAATATACATGCCCACCCTTATTTATTATGCAATGTATCACATTATTATAATCAATAAATTTGAAAAATGATCAAGGAAATATGGGTTGATACAAAAATAAGACTTGGCACTGAAAGGGTTAACATCAGACATTCCTGCAAAAGCAGGGAAGGCTCTATTTGCAGGAACCAAATATTATTTAGCTCCTGGCGTCATGGCATGATTCAGAATAATGGCATGTCATCAATAAGCCAGAATGCAAACACACTGTAAACATGTGTAAACACAGTCCATTGTACCCCTCTGTATTAATCAAACATTCACTTTCGTGTTATTGTTCCATATCCAGGCAGAATCTGATTGAGGTTTTTCTGATTGGCTATTATGATTTCAGATATTCTAGCCTGCAAATAGTGTGTCTGACATTTGCAGAATGAGGTCCCCAGAGGGTGAATTTAGTGATGCTCCCACATGGCAGGCTAGCATCACCAAATTCACCCTTTGGGGACCTCACTCTGCTTAGGCCTCATCCTCTGGGAAGCATCACTAGTCTCAAAGTAAAATTGTTTTTAGTTAGTTTTTCCCTTCTGGGAAGTTTCTATATCCCCTAATTTTCAGAAAATAAAATGCATAATCGAGGTGAATAATGGGTGAACATTACCAACGTCACATGGGAAAATTCAATCTGATCCTAGGTCTCCCTTAGCAGTTGAGGCCTAAGCAGAATGAGGTTACTGGTGGGTAAATTTGATGATGCTAGCCCACCATGCAGGATAGCATCACTGAATTCACCCTCTGGGGACCTCATTTTGCAAATGACAGACACACTATTTGCAGGCTTGCGATATATTGGAAAGCAGAAGAAGGTAGCATCATATTTGCTTATGTCTTAAACCTCCGAATATTGAGAAGTAACCCTAGGAGACAAGCAGAAAACAAATGAACAGGTATATTTTGCCAGTCTAAATAAATATAAATATTAGACTGTTAAATGTTGAGCATATTGTCTGCATTTTATATATTCAGACTCTATTTTTGCATTGTGTCAGACTTTTACAAATAGTGGAGATATAACAGATATTCTACTAACCCTTTCAAGACTGGAGATTCATGAAAATTTGAGGTCTATTACAGTAATGCCCTAAATAATTGACTCCTTAACCACAACAGAATTATGGGTAATTTTTCAGGATTTAGTCGGAAATATGGCTCAACAAGCGACCTATGGTCATTTGTTGAACGTATTATCTGATCACTTCCTAAGGGATAACTACTCGTCAATGAGTATTTAGTATACAGTAATGCTCTAAGTAATCGACTCCTTAACGACAGCAGAATTATGGGAAACTTTTCAGGATTTAGTCGGAAATATGGCTTGTTGCCATTCATCGGAAAGCTCTCACTGAGAGCTTTCTGATGAATGGCAACAAGCTATATTTCCGACTAAATCCTGAAAAGTTACCCATAATTCTGCTGTGGTTAAGGAGTCGATTATTTAGGGCATCTCAGGCTGGAAGGTGACAGGTTAAACATTACCCAGTCCAAGGTACAAATGGTAGCATATATGTTATTTTCTACAAATAGCTACCTCAGATTAGAGACTTAGTTTTAAAAAACTGCATTTAAACCATTGAAATGGCATACATTAATGCCCTAAATAATCAACTCCTAAATATGGCAACAAGCCATATTTCCGACTAAATCCTGAAAAGTTTCCCATAATTCTGCTGTCGTTAAAGAGTCGATTACTTAGAGCATTACTGTAGAAAGGGTTAAATTGTCACATTAAATTGACTGAATTTCCACAAAAAAGACAATGCCACTTTAATCCTTAGTCTGGGAGCTCACAGCGTGTGATTGTATTAGGACTGAATTATCCACTGCATAACACGAGCTATTCTCCATCATAACCTAATAAGGAATAGCTGAGTTAATAACAGAGGAGGAAATTGACACGGCTACCCTAATATGAATAATATGCTATTCTCGCGGCCGAGACAATTCCTCCAAATAGCTCCGTCTTCACCAGGTTTCTCGCCTTATGACAAATCAATGATAGGTCAGAATTCAGACATGGATCACGGGTTACATGACTTGTGGCTCCGGTTCCGATTATATGGGCCGTTCTCGGTCTACAGCAGCAAGATATATTATCACTCTACCCCCCCCCCCCTATCACATACTGATTTAGTGTATGAGATTCCATAATTAGCACACAATGCCTACTAATTAGTGCAGACACTAATATATGGATAATATTCTGCCTGTCCCCCACTGTCGTTCTTGTCAAATCCAATCAAATCTCAGATACATGTGATCATTAGTCAGAGTTTTTAGGCTGATATTATGCTATAAAAGCACATGTACCACATATCGTTGGATAAAAATAGTCCAATAAATATATCATTTAACACTTTGAGTGCCGGCTCCCATTCAATTAGATACAAAATGTACGAGATAATTCGTAGTTGGCACTCAATGTGTTAAAGGGACACCCAAGGCACTCACAGTGGGTAAATGTGCAAAACAGAAAAGACTATATAAAAGTATTACCACTATTAAAGATGAACATGGAGAAATAGAAACAATTTGTTCCTATAATCATTATTGATAGTTCTCCAATAAAAAAAAATTTGAGTGTTGAAACCATTGTTATATCAACAAAACTGTCACAGTGATTTGTCAATAAATATTGCTAATCGTGTAGTTAGTACAAACATTTTATTCTGAATATTATTTTCAGAATATTTTTCAATCCTTTGACCTTTTCCAATGTTAACAGTGAAGTTTTAATAAACTTTGGTATCTTATTGGACTAATGGGACTTTTATCAGAAATTCCATTGTAACAGTATTGTTTATATAACAATGGGTTTGATATGTGAAATCTCATTATTGGAGAGTTGTTAACCCTTCCGTCCATAGTGGCTGTGTAAATCTAGCATTCAACATTAGAAAATAGTGTCCAACTAAAACTAAAGGACAATTCAATTGTTTCAGTCGACCATTCGTCACTGTGGATTAAAATTTCAATAGTTTTTAAGTCTAAAGTTAATCACGATATGCTTATCGTATCGTGAGCAAAAAGTGTGATATGTATCATATCATAGCAGGGGTGTATTGTTACAGCCCTACTTTAAATAATATATATGAACATTATATTATTAGCCAAAGCAAATCTTGGCTCCAGTTGCAATTATATAGTCCGTTCTCAGACCTCGACGGCAGGATATATGATTATTTTGCCCCCACTATCTAACTAATAATACAGTAATGCTCTAAGTAATCGACTTCTTAACTTCGGAAATTTCCGACTAAATCCTGAAAAGTTACCCATAATTCTGCTGGGGTTAAGGAGTTGATTACTTAGGGCATTACTTTATAGGAATATAAGCAGACGACAGACAACATGAAAGTGCAGAAGAAATCCTATTTGTGGATGGGAAATGCTCAGGTAATAAGTTCAACAAGTAACCTATGGTCGTTTGTTGAACTTATTATCTGATCACTTCCTAAGGGATAACTACTCGTCAATGAGTATTTAGTATACAGTAATGCTCTGAGTAATCGACTCCTTAACGACAGCAGAATTATGGGTAACTTTTCAGGATTTAGTCGGAAATATGGCTTGTTGCCATTCATCGGAAAGCTGAAAAGTTACCCATAATTCTGCTGTGGTTAAGAAGTCGATTACTTAGAGCATTACTATACATTGGATTCCGTAATTAGCTATCACTGTCTTACTATACCTAGAGGTGGGCTGTCCCAATGGGACTATTAAAGGATTTACAAAGGCAAATCGAAATGAAACTAAAACATTACTCTGAAATTTGTTTGCACAGGAATGACGTCAACTTGTGAAGTGGCAACATTCGGTTGGAATTCACCTTGTTTACAGTTTTGGGTTTTTGTGCATTCAAAACAAAACCTAAATACTGCGCGTCTGCTCATATCGTTTTATTGAACTAGGTTTCAACACATTCTTGCGAAGATTATGTTTCACTTAAAGGGGTACTGTACACTAAACCCGGCCATTTATGGAACCATCTCCTTTTATACTCAACAGAATGTATGCAACAAATGAATGAATTTAAGCAACGGATTAGGGCAAAATACACTTGTGGGCTCTATGAATGATGTAAACAACATGGTAATTATAATGAAAATGAATAAATGGCTGGAGTCATAAATTCATTTTCATTATAATTACCATGTTGTTTGCATCGTTAATAGGGCACATGACTTTATTTTGCACTAAATTCTAATCCATCCATCAAATTCATTCATTTGTTGCATGTATTCTGCTGAGTATAAAAGGAGATGGTTACATACAGTAATGCCTTAAATAATCGACTCCTCAACCACAGCAGAATTATGGGTAATTTTTCAGGATTTAATCGGAAATATGGCTTGTTGCCATTCAGTAGAAAGCTCTCACTTGATATCAAGTATAAACAACTAGACTAATCATGTTTGTCATGGGAAATGTCCATATCGGTACCATTAGAAAAGGAAACATGTGTATATGTGACAGACAAATGTTAGACGATTTATTGCAATGATGACAACTGTTCGAATGTGGAACTATTTCGTTCGTCATTTGTGAAGCGGCTATCTGCAGGTGAGGTTATGTTGATGGTTCTTCATGATTAACATGTTTGAGGCTTATCTCCATTTGTATTAAGTCTACAAATTCGTCCGTATTTATTTTAGTTCACACAAATCATGATGCCGGATTGTTGAATTAGTTCCGGCTCTTCATTAAATAGGTAAAGCAGTCACGTGGGTGGGGTGAGACAGCTGGTCACGTGTTGGATGAGACAGGGAAATCTCACCCAGCTATCCCACACGGCTGGGCTGCCTGTGGTAAAATATGTAGGGGGTGGGAGAAACCAGTATCTGACCATAAATATTGTTTGGAAAATTTAAATATTACAACAATCTCATTCTTTTTACCAGTCTGAAATGTATTTTGTTTCGCAAGATCACACCTAGATCACACCATAGATCTGTACTCTGGCTATGCCAGTAGAGGTCATACTCCACCAGTTTAAATCCTGAGAACTTTTTGCATATCTGACCATAAACATAAAAGCCTTGAAAAAGTAAAGCAAGTAATATATTTCTTAGTCAACACCTGTTCCTTAATAATGCATTTTACTGGAGGCGAAGGTCCCAGCTCCAGATTGCATGATTTATTTAAGCAACTTTTGGTAGGAGATTTCATGACAAAAATTGTCTGAATTGATTAATATACCCAGGGAAATATCATGAATATAAGCGACTCAGAGCAATATCAGCTCACGAAAGTTTCATAAATCATGCAAGGTATTAACTTAGAAATATATTAATACCTACATTAATCTTTCAATGTTATAAAGATTGCCTTCAGAACAGGTCTAAATATAAACAAATTCCCAGGTTTTGAAAGGGTGGAATAAGATCTCTATGGCATAGCCAGAGTAGAGATCCACAACATGATCTCAGTAATGCTCAAAGTAATCGACTTCTTAACCACAGCAGAATTATGGGTAACTGAAAACCACTGAATTATGGGTACTGTAGATCACACACATACTACCCCCCCCCTTCTTCAGATGCCTGTGGCTATACCAGACCTGAATGTTATTACGGCACTTTGTAGCCTTCAGATACTATCACCCATGTAAATGTTGAGAAGTATCTAATGATCCGGACAAGTTTTGGCAGTCTGACTGACAACCGTCTTACAATTCATTAACGGCCTCTCAAAATACACACCAAACTTGTCACGTCCAATCAGGAAGGATCAATCCACTGATGAAGCTTCTCTCTCTGGGACTAACATCTGTTCTCAACTCTGATGTGTTTAATGTTCAGTGGAAGAGACTGAAAACCACTTTCACCTGTCGCTTTGAACACCTGACGGCCAGGTATCTACCTGTATAGGAGATTGCTTTGAAGTACGGCTCATTTAAATGGGTATCTAACGTCCCTCCTAATGATGAGAGCAGTAGCAAAGCAGAAATTTGACAGGTTGTTTTGTCAGGGAGTTAAGCTTGTAGTATGATACGTGTCACTGGTGGATCAGGTTGTGCAAATAAACAAGGTTCACACAGTGAGACAAAATATAATTCAAGGTCATTCAAGCTAATTCTGCTCAAATTTAGAATTTCTTCTTCTTTTTTTTTGCAGCCCACTATAACTATAAAGTTAGAGGATATTTAAGACCATTTCTTGGCAATTTTCAAATATCTACAGTAATGCCCCAAGTAATCGACTCTTTAACCACAGCAGAATTATGGGTAACTTTTCAGGATTTAGTAGGAAATATGGCTTGTTGCCATTCATCGGAAAGCTTTCCGATGAATGGCAACAAGCCATATTTCCGACTAAATCCTGAAAAGTTACCCATAATTCTGCTGTGGTTAAAGAGTCGATTACTTAGGGCATTACTGTACAATTACACTATTCAAATTCATTCAAGGCCCATTATGGCAATTGTAGCACACTCCGGACATTGAATGGCCAGATGCAAAATTATTCCAGGCTTTCAGGACGCCATGATAAATAAGAATTGTATCCAGGGAATAGTACTTAACCCTCCCATTGCTGGAGCTTATATAAGAGAATGCATTGGCACAGGACCTTTAATGCTTCACCAGCAAAGCTCCCATCATGGAAGGGTTAAAACTGTTATGATGAATCTTTATTAAAAGTTCACAGAAGAAACCACATCAGTATAACAGCCCTCGAAATTAATAAAAATGTCCCAAGGCAAATTTGGTGCTGTGGCATTATAGGTTGTACATGTTACCACAGCATTAAATTTCCCACAGCATTAATTTGCTTATTGCTGTGGCCAATTTGAGGACTGGTATAATAGAGAGATTCCGCTTGTAGATTATGGTGTGTAATGTGTATACCCATTAAAGTACCATGTTTGGAAAATGTCCAATCATAAACAATGGTTTATTTTGTTTGAAAGATATCTCAGGGTTGGTTATAATAGATTGTAATTCAATTGAGTATTTGTCACTAAAAACAAACATTCTGATTGGCCGAGAGCGCCTAACTTTAGTTTTCGATTCACCGACATCGGCCGCTTCAGCGTGCATCAAATCTGAATGTAGCACAGTAAAATTTCATCGGCACAGAACAGAGTACCGAGACGAGCACACCCGCGCATGTTTGTCTATAGATACCGTTCATTGGCTGCTTCAGCGTGCATCAAATCTGAATGCAGCACGGTAAAATTTCATCGGCGCAGAACGGAGTAGCGAAATGAGCCAACCTGCCCCACAGGAAATTGTTACGGAGCAGTGTTCCGAGTAACGCAATGAACAAACCCAACGATTTGGGCACGTTGACAATGGCAAAATGAAAGTCTCGATTCGTGTCATGAAAATGACTACCGGTAAATGATACTTTTTATACTGTTTTTTTTTGCAAATTCCTTGCTAGATTGAATTACAATGGAGATAAACGTACCCTGTTTCGTTGTACATTCTGGGATTCGAGCATGAAAACAGTTTGTGAACTCACCGGCAAGTTCACAAACTGTTTTCATGCTCGATTCCCAGAATGTACAACGAAACAGGGTACGTTTATCTCCTAAATATACTGTGGTGATTGATCCCTTGAATTTATAATCCATTATAATTCAGCCGATTAATTGCCACAAGCTCTTTTGACTTCAACTTCTACAGAGTTATGCCTTTTGTAATGACATTTATTAATATACTGCCAAAGTCTTGTTAAAATTTGATGTAACGAGATGTTCCCTAATTGCATATATTCAATTGAGTTGTTTCGTATTAATTGTCGCTGTCCATGCTGCATTTACCTTATAAGCTACATGTCAGAAGTTACAAGTGGAATCTCTCTAATGAATTCAACAACTTTGCTCTTTTCTAAAATATCTTTATATATCTTCACAGACGTAAGAATGAAGATGTGTAGGAAAGCGATTTTCTACCAAAAATATCAAAGCAGAAAAGCAATCAAGGTAAATTTGAGGTAGGTAGGTATTTACCTGTTGGAACTTCTCAGGATCAAAACGAACAGCGAGAAAAATTGAAGCCTAGCTGTTTCAAGTTACATGATATATTACATGCGTAATTCATCAAAAATGATGCATCACGTAGCCATGTCATAGAAGCATTTTATCAAATTTACCACATGTGGCACATCAGGTAAACAATTAATTAGATTTACCTGGATAAATTAATGGTGGATCTCACAGCATGCATTCTTAGAAGAAATCATTAGATGAGGCATAAATTTCAACTCATCCTGATACAAAACAGAGGAAATGCACCTGGTTTAGATATTATTCTCCTAAAACTTTCATTCGCATGAATATTTATAACACTAATAAAAGTGATGCAGGACTTTTTATATCTGAGATAAGTACTTCGATTCAGTGCAAATCTTTCTTCGTACCTGCAAATGATATTATTTCTAAGATAAGTTGTTTTCTTATGCACTCTATACTGCAACACTTTCTATCACTTTTATCACAATATGTATAAATAGTTCTGCAACTATTAAGGTGAATGATATTCCACCAGATGACCTGGTACTCAAGAAAAAAAAAACTGATAGAATGGCTTTTGCCAGGGGTGCCTGAGCAGAGAGGACTTGTAGCTACAGGGTGGGGGGGCCTCAAAATATACCATATACCTAAATAATCTATCCCTAAACCATGCACAGCAGAATTATGGGAAATTTTTCAGGATTTAGTCGGAAATATGGCTTGTTGCCATTCATCGGAAAGCTCTCAGAAAAGTATATGACCCTTTAACAGCCCTCTTAATTCAGATTGTTTGGCTTCGGCAATCTGCTACGGCAACAGCATGCCGTGGCCCAGTTTGCTTCAGCAAATTGCTTCGGCAATGCTGATTGCCGTAGCCAATTATGAAGGCTGCTTTAATGACAGCAGAATTATGGAAAAAAATTCAGGATTTAGTCGGAAATATGGCTTGCTGCCATTCATCGGAAAGCTCTCACAGAGCTTTCCTATGAATGGCAACAAGCCATATTTCCCACTAAATCCTGAATTATTTTCCATAAACTTTGGGCATTACTGTACTTACATCATCTTAACCCTTTCTTTCAAGTGGTTCCTTTAAGAAATATTGAGACAATAAGTTCAACAAACGCATAGGACATTTCCCACTAGTTAACCCTTTACCCAATAGAAGGGCCCTGTGCCAATGCATTCTCTTATATATGCGAGTCGACCATAGGTCGCCTCGCATATATAAGAGAATGCATTGGCTTAACACATTAAAAATTATAAAATTGTTAAAGAATGTAAGAAAAAATGGTAAAAAGTGTTAAAAAAAGATTTTTTTTTAGGCCAATGCATTCTCTTATATATGCGAGGCGACCTATGGTCGACTCGCATATATAAGAGAATGCATTGGCACAGGGCATAACTGTAACTATCACAATGTGGTCAAGGAGCCGGTTCCAATGATATCCATATTTGTATGGTTCTATTGAGACAGTCCGAAGATATTTTAGGCTGTTGAAGCTTTATTTGGCCGGTTTTGGCCGGTTTGTTGGGTAAAGGGTTAATAGTACATGTAATCCAACTGCACTTGTATTATATGTTGTCTGCTCATATTTCGAGAACATACCTCCAAATGAATAATCGACCATTAATCCAATGTATACTTTTATAACTGATGGGAATTTCCATTTAGTTAAAAGGTTGATGTCCCGCAAAATGACGGATAGACCAGACTTGAAATAGTGTGTCATTTGCAGAATGAGGTCCCAAGAGGGTGAATTTAGTGATTCTACCCTGCACAGCAAGCTAGCATCACCAAATTCACCCTCTGTGGACCTCATTCTGCTGAGGCTGCATCAGATAAAATGCATAATCGAGGTGACTAATGAGTGAACATCACCAACTTCAACTTCAATCTAACCCTAGGTCTCCCATAGCAGTTGAGGCCCAAGTAGAATAAGATCCTCAGAGGCCGAATTAGTGACGCTATCCTCTATGCAGGATAGCGTCACTAAATTCAATCTCCAGGGACCTCATTCTGCAAATGTTCACATACACTATTTTAAGGCTTGCAGATAGAACGGCCCTGTGCCAATGCATTCTCTTATATATGTGAGTCGACCATAGGTCGCCTCGCATATATAAGATAATGCATTGGCTTAACACATTAAAAATTATAAAATTGTTAAAGAATGTAAGAAAAAATGGTAAACTGTTATTTTATTATTATAACTAAATGTTTACTGACATGTGAAACATCTTTTTAAAAACAGGGGGGTATCCATAGTCCCAATGCATTCTCTTATATATGCGAGGTGACCTATACTCGCATATATAAGAGAATGCATTGGCACAGGGCATAACTGTAACTATCACAATGTGGTCAAGGAGCCGGTTCCAATGATATCCATATTTGTATGGTTCTATTGAGACAGACCGAAGATATTTTAGGCTGTTGAAGCTTTATTTGGCCGGTTTGTTGGGTAAAGGGTTAAGGCTTGCAGATAGACCACCCCAATGAATTTTGAGCACAGAACTGTCTTACTCTCGGGCTCAAATAAAAGTGCAGGGGGAAATTCCATTGAAAGATAACAAAAGTGCAGACCCAAATAATAGTGCAGGGAAACATCAACATAACTGTGGTTAAACAAATTATTTTTATAGTTGGTCAATTTAAGTATAAAAATCAACATAGTACAGTAATGCCCTAATTAATCGACTCCATAACCACAGCAGAATTATGGGTAACTTTTCAGGATTTAGTCGGAAATATGGCTTGTTGCCATTCATCGGAAAGCTCTCGGTCGGAAATATGGCTTGTTGCCATTCATCAGAAAGCTCGCAGGGAGAGCTTTTGGATGAATGGCAACAAGCCATATTTCCGACTAAATCCTGAAAAGTTACCCATAATTCTGCTGTGGTTATGGAGTCGCTTAATTAGGGCATTACTGTATGTGTCATGTGGTGTTTTATTTAACATTTAAATGTTCACATGTATTCCATACTTGAATATGTACATATATGCATGAAGTTATAAGCTCATAACTTTGATATCAGAATCATATAGAAGTCTTGAGTTTGTGCTGATTTCAATTCTCATAGACTCAAAATTAACTAGAGGTGTGACTGTCCCAATGGGACTACGGATACCCCCCTGTTTTTAAAAAGATGTTTCACATGTCAGTAAACATTTAGTTATAATAATAAGATAACAGTTCCCATTGCAGGTGTACAACCATAACCCTAATCTTAAACCTATTGACCGAAAAATGTAGGAATAAAATCTTGGACAAAATTATGCATGTTGCGAAAAAGATTCTATGTCGAAAAAGGGGAATAACTCCACACAAAAAATGTCGGACAGACGTCATAATCGCAGGTGCATAGGTTCCCATGGTACTAAATATCAGTGCCAAGGTTAAAAAACATTGACCAAAAATGTAGAAATAAAAGCTCGGACAAAATTATGCATGTTGCAAAAAAAATTCTAAGTCGAAAAATGGGGATAACTCCACCAAACAATGTCGGACAGACATCATAATCGCAGGTGCACAAGTTCCCATGGTACTAAATATCTGTGCCACGTTTTAAAACAATTGACCAAAAAATGTAGGAATAAAAGCTCGGACAAAAGTATACATGTTGCGAAAATTTTCTAAGTCGAAAAAGGGGGATAACTCGACCAAAAAAGGTCTGACAGACGTCATAATCACAAGTGCACAGGTTCCCATGGTGGTTGATGTCTATGCCAAGTTTCAAGGAAATTGATACAAAAAACGACTGAGAAAAACTCCGGACAAATTTGTGTCCACGGATGGATGGACGACGGACGGACGACGGACGGACGAGCTGACTCCAGTATACCCCCCCTAACTTCGTTGCGGGGGGGGGGGGGGTATAATAAATGTGCAGACCCAAATAAGCACTGTGCAAGGGAGAAATTTTGCAAGAAAATAATAAAACGTGCATTATTTGGAGCCCAAGAGTAGGAAGAAACCATTCTGGAGTTGTCTGTGAATCGGTTAAACATATAAACCTCCAGGCAAGGGCAGACAAGAACAGGCAAGGACAGGCAAGGACATGTGAACTTTATAGGACACATGCAACATGTATGGCACATTGTTTTGCATGTCGCTGAGACATATGACCGAGAAATCAGCCAAATAATTATCACATGCAACGTCAACATGTCAAAATTACATTCCGGCAACATGTGGATCATAGTTGGGTGGGGGGGATGTCCAATTGGCAATCCAAAAATTATATATAAGTCAGTATAAGTTGGAAATTCAAGGGCCTCACTCACAAAAGTTGATAATTTCAGTCATGAAGAGAGTGAGGATAGTTTAAATTATACATGTAGCAGGAATCAGTGTCATGTTGTTCGAACATTAATAATAATGCAAATCTAGTAATCCAAGACATTAGCTTAGAAAGTGAAAGTAGAGTTAACCCTTTCATGACCAAGTCTGCAAATAGCGTGTCTGTCATTTGCAGAATGAGGTCCCCAGAGGGTGAATTTAGTGACGCTATCCCGCAAAGTGGGCTAGCATCACTAAATTCACCCTCTGGGGACCTCATTCTGCTTAGGCCAGCAACTGCTATGGGAGAGCTAGGATCAAAATGAAGTTCCCAGTTGAAGTTGGTGATGTTCACCCATTGGGCACCTCGATTTTGAATTTTATCTTCTGAAAATTAGGGGATATAGAAACTTCCCAGAAGGGAAAAAGTAACTAAAACCAATGTTAGTTTGATACAATAGATACTTCCCAGAAGATGAGGCCTAAGCAGAATGAGGTTTCCAGAGGGTAAATTTGGTGATGCGGGATAGCATCACTAAATTCATCCTCTGGGGATCTCATTCTGCAAATGACAGGCACGCTATTTGCAGGCTTGTTCATGACGAGCTGCGCTGGAGCAACACCAGTCTGGAGTAAACTACATACCCACATATAAAAAATAGTAATACAGTATCAGTATGGATCTGAGTGTATGTTTACAAAGACTGGAGCAACACTAAAGACCCTGTGCCAATGCATTTTCTTATATATGTGAGTTGACCATATGTAAGAGAATGCATTGGCCTAACAATTTTTTATCAACTTTTCTTACATTCTTTAACAATTTTTATCATTTTGTTTTCTTACATTCTTTAATAATTTTTTCTTATATTCTGCAACAATTTTTATCATTTTTTCTTATATTCTTTAATTTTTTTTATAATTCTTACATTCTTTATAATTTATTATCATTATTTCTTACGTTCTTTAACAATTTTTAATTCTTTTTTTTCATTTTTTTCTTACGTACTTTAACAATTATAAATGAAAGTGTCAATGACACTGTAACTCAACTTGGGAAGGAGTTAATTTTTTTCTGAGCAATGAATAGAATAATAAAGAAGAAGGAAGAGGTCACCCCGAAGATCCATATGAAGTTTGGCGATGATCAGATAAGGGATGTGATCTATAGGGTGTGCCAAGGTATTTAGTCTACAAAGAGTAAATTCCAAGATGGCCACTGGCGGCCATGTTTTTCAATGAATTTCGATCAAAATAGGAGGCTCCCATCTGGAGGTCACCCCGATGATCCGCATGGAGTTTGGTGATCATCAGTTGAGGGATGTGATCTGTAGGGTGTGTCAAAGGATTTAGACTTGCAAAGAGTAAAATCCAAGATGGCTGCCGGCGGCCATGGTTTTCATCCAAATTTTTTTTAATTTGATGGCTCCCATCTAGAAGTGATTCTACACATGCCTGTAAATATTCAAATCAATTCTCCAATAAATATGGGCAGAGGGGTGTGCCGGCAGATACAAATTTGAAATCAAAGATGGCTGCTGGTGGCCATGTTTTAAAAAAGAATTTCAGTCAAAATAAGGAGGCTCCCATCTAGAGGTCACCGTGAAAATCTATATGAATATTGGTGACAATCAAATGAGAGGTGTGGATTATAGGGTGTGCCGAAGGATTTAGTCATACAAACAATAAATTACAAGATGGCCACTGGCAGCCATGTTTTTCGCGATTTTCGGTAAACATAGGAGGCTCCCATCTAGAGGTCACCCTGACAATCCATGTGAAGTTTGGTGATGTTCGGATGAGGGATGTGGTCTGTAGGGTGTGCCAAAGTATTTAGTCATGCAAAGAGTAAAATCTAAAGATGGCTGCTGGTGGCCATGTTTTTCATAGAAAATTGTTCAAATTTGATAGCTCCCATCTACAGAAAATTTTGATGCACGGACGCATGCACCCACAGACGATGGATGCCAACCCATGGCAATAGCTCAAACTTTACAATGTAAAGTTGAGCTAAAGGCCCATCATAAGGGCGCCTCGCATATATAAGAGAATGCATTGGCCTAACAATATTTACCTTGATCTTGTAAACCAGTGCATTCTCTTATATATATGTGAGGCTCCCTATGGGAGACTCGCATATATAAGAATGCACTGGCACAGGGTCTTTAATGCTGCACCAGCGCAGCTCCCACCACAAAAGGGTTAATATTGAAAATAAGAACAAAGTCAATCAATTTTTTTCATGCACTTGTTGATGATTGATGATTGTTTTACAGAATTTTTTTTTATTTTGGATGAACCCACTTCAAATGACTTGAGTCCCATCAAAGGAAACAAGTCTAGAAAGCGTATCACTGTCAGTCCTTCGATTTTGAGGAGCACAATTGCTCTTGCGCGCCACAGCGCACCTGGAATTGAAAAATATCACGCAAAAAATTGCGCGCCCCACGATCTTCATGGTTATGTTTACTTAATGATGTAATAAAATACATGTACAAAACAGTAAAGGTTGGGATAACAACGATCGTCGTAGAAGTCTTGGCATCAAATTGTTATACACTGGAGTGTTTTAACCCGTAATGGTCTGAGCATACTGTTCAATACCAGTGTGTCACAGACAATCAAAGAGATAATCAATAGATCAAAGAGACAACAATGTCAAAACAATCAAATATATTACGTCATTGGATTACCAAAATCGCCATCGGCCAGGGAATATATTCCCTTAAGTCAGCGGTGTACAAAATTTTCCCAGGAAGGAACTTTTTGTTGAAGTATAAACCAACAATAAACATTTTGTTTGAAGATCTATTTTATTATAATAGCTTAAAGCAATGTTATTTGAGAGTAGTAAACTATTATATACATGTTTATATGCGCATGCATCGGTTATAACTTATATTTCCTGTTAGGTGCAACAAAGCAAAATTTTGTACCTGGATCCAAAATCAGGCGCATAATAAACTGAGCACCAGCGTTTTTCAAAATTGAAGGACTGCACTGTGATCTTTTAGAATTTTATATTATGAGAAAATCCATTACGAAAGGGTTAAAGATGATAAGAAAATCAGAGATGTAGCATCACATTGATTGACCCGAGATCTAGTTAGTCAATTTTAAAAACAGACCCACCACTGAAGACTCAGATAACTCTATTGTCATGGATGGTACTCCTACGAGACTCAAGTACCCTCGATCTCCCCATGAAAGCAAGCGGCTATCCAATATACTATTCACAGGCTAAACCTAAACACTTCACCTCCAACCCAATACAAGATTGAATCAATTTCTCCTATTGAAGGCGTGCTGTGGAGTGTTAGTGGAATCAGGAACCAAGCAAGAGTTGATTTTCAGGGCGAAGTGACTTCTCCCTGCTACAAAAATAAGGCAAACTGATTTTACCTAGGCAATATAGTGCAACAATACTGCTTACCTTACAACTGAGGTACATGTACGCTATTTTAGTATGATTAGCATTAGGATAATTATCGATTCCTTAACTACAGCAGAATTACAGGTAACTTTTCAGGATTTATTCAGAAATATGGCTTGTTGCCATTCATCGGAAAGCTCTCACTGAGAAAGTTTCCGATGAATGGCAACAAGCCATATTTCCGACAAAATCCTGAAAAGTTATCCATAATTTTGCTGTAGTTAAGGAGTCGATTATTTAGGGCATTATTATAGGTTATTAGCCCCATGGTTATTGACCAAATCAGAACAGGAGAAAATAGCAATAAAACTTTATCAATTCATCATGGAATCTTACATTTACATCATCAAAGGTTTTAAGGTTTGGTAAGATTCCAATTCCTTCAGTAAACATGAAACATCTGATGGCAGCAGATAACACATTAAAGTGATGTGAAACACTCTGATAGGGTGATAACATAGAAATTGACAATAATCTTGCTCAAAGCAGCTCAAAGTAGATATTTTTTACAAATATTATATCCAAATTGCCAACACACACGGTCATTGTTATCTATTAATTAATTTCAATGACTCTGGATGCCGAAATCATTTTAATTTGTTTATCTCCAATAGTTGCGTCCCGAATCGAGAAGTAAATAATTACAATTGAGCGTATAGTTCAGACAATGTTTCTATGGAGTGTTATGGGTCGATTTGCTTGAGATTTTCGGCAATGTTAGTAGAATGCTACATTCCTCCAGTTGGCATAGCACCTGACCACTGACTTATCAGTTTCACGCACCCGAACAAGTGCATAATATGTCTTTAACAGGAAGGCAATTTTGCAACAATACCTTACAACCTTACCTTACAACCCAGGTACATGTATGCTATTTTAGTATGATTAGCCGAGGATAATTCCCAGATCAACATCTAGTTCATTAACCCCACGGTCATCGACAAAATCAGAACAGGAGAGAATAGCAATAAAACTTTATCAATTCATCATGGAATCTTACATTTACTTCATCAAAGGTTTTAAGGTTTGGTAAGATTCCAATTCCTTCAGTAAACATGAAACATCTGATGGCAACAGACAACACATTAACAGAGAGCTATGTCTTCATACTGCGGACTGATGTGCAATGATAAGACCATTCGTTTCACATTAGTTAAAACTATTTAGATAAGGATCTAAAGTCAGCCTTTTTGCAAGCCTTTGATGTCTTTGTTGCTAACGAGATCTCAGGTAGGTCTCTGACATGGGGTTTACCATGTAATATCAGTCTGTAGTCTGAGAATGATAGATAACAGGTTAAACATTTATACACAGTCCAAGGTACAAATCATAGCATATGTTATTATCTACAAATAGCTACCTCAGATTAGAGACTTAGTTTTAAACCATTGAAATGGCATATCTCAGACTGGAAGGTGACAGGTTAAACATTACCCAGTCCAAGGTACAAATCATAGCATATGTTATTATCTACAAATAGCTACCTCAGATTAGAGACTTAGTTTTAAACCTTTGAAATGGCCAGGGGCGCCGGAAGCATCCAAGGGCAGGGGGGCAGAGCCTACAAAAAGGGCACTTTTCCGCAAAAAAGGGCATTTTCTCCGCAAACTCGGGAAAATAACCATAAATTCATTGTGGCAAAAATCCCTATTTTAATGGTATTTGTCGGTTTTTATGGCCGTTTTGTGATAAAATTGACAAAAAATTAATATTCCTTGTGAAATTGGTGGTATTTGGACCAAAAAAGTCACATTTTGCTATAAAAACACGAGATTAAACACACAAAAAGCTGCCCCCTCTGCCCCCCTCTTCCGGCGCCCCTGGAAATGGCATATCTCAGACTGGAAGGTGACAGGTTAAACATTATCCAGTCCAAGGTACAAATGGTAGCATATATGTTATTTTCTACAAATAGCTACCTCAGATTAGAGACTTAGTTTTAAAAAACTGCATTTAAACCATTGAAATGGCATACAGTAATGCCCTAAATAATCAACTCCTTAATATGGCAACACGCCATACTTAATATGGCAACACGCCATATTTCCGACTAAATCCTGAAAAGTTACCCATAATTCTACTGTGGTTAAGGAGTCGATTATTTAGGGCATTACTGTACCTCAGACTGGAAGGTGACAGGTTAAACATTACCCAATCCAAGGTACAAATGGTAGCATATGTTATTATCTACAAATAACTACCTCAGATTAGAGACTTAGTTTTAGAAAACTGCATTTAAACCATTTAAATGGCATATCTCAGACTGGAAGGTAACTGATTGCATGGCAAATTTACAATTTGATCAAAGGTATGGTATCTCCAGAGTCTCCTGTGTTTGTGTAGAAATTCATGAAATAACTTCAGTTATGCAGAGATTGACATGACTCCAGGTGGTCACAGTTCCTATTTTCATGATATGTTTATAGTGTTGGGTATTAAAGGCATGGATGGCCTTGGCTGTAGGCTGTAATTTAGAAATAAAAGTTAGCAAATATACTAATTTTATAGTATAATGATAGTATGAATGCGATATTATCAACAAAACACACTTTGGGTGAACCAAGTATTTGTTTACATATACAGCACATAAAAAGCGTATGATAATCAAAATACTCAACACCGTGGCAATGTTTTTTGGGAGAGTGATTCACGATGACCCATTCAACACTGAAACCTTGAGTGGCGAGGGTTTGCGAGCGCTATATCGGTATGTTGTAAAAAAAAAATTGAGGCAATTTTAACGAAAGTTCACTTACTGGGGTCTCCCAGTGTTGAGTGTTTTTCATATCGCACACTATTTACGTACTGTACTGTATCATAACATGGCTTTTGTTTACTAACAAGGCATACGATCTTGACAATAATATGTTATTTATGTGATATTTATGATCGGTATAAGAACAAAATCTTTCTATATTTAAATTTTTTTAAATATTCTTTCTGTTTATGGTAGTTTTAATGGATGTCATGTCATCAACAGGGATGTCACCCCAATACATTTGACAAACGCAGCAAAGAAAAGTCAATGCGGCCTTGTCTGAGAATCAAATACTGTTTTGGCCTAAACTTTGCCAATTTGGATATAAATTATTTTAAAAAACTGCTGAACCAGCTGAACAAGATTATTTGCCCTATGCATCTGATCATACCAGCAGACTGTTTCATAATTTGAGCCATGAATTGGTGCAAAATAAACTTATCTGCTCTATGAGCGATACAAACAACATGGTAATTATAATGAAAATGAGTTTATGACTCCAGTCATAAACTCATTTTCATTATAATTAACATGTTGTTTGCAACATTTTCATTATAATTACCATGTTGTTTACATCTTTCATAGAACACATTTTAAATAGAAGACTATTTTGCACCAATTCATGGCTCAAATTCATTCATTTGTTGTATATATTCTGTTGAGTATAAAAGGAGATGGTCTCATAAATGGCCGGATTTAGTGTACAATACCCCTTTAAGAAAATAAAAGCAGACGGCAGATAATAAAAGTGCAGAAGGAATCCTACATAATGGAAGGAAATGTGCAGATAATTGTATAGATCGAACTTATAATATGAACATATCATATAGGATAACTACTCATCAATGAGTATATTTAGTATAGAAAGGGCTAACAGATCCATGCTACAGTAATGTCCTAAATAATCGACCCCAAAACCACAGTAGAATTATGGGACATTTTTCAGGATTTAGTCGGAAATATGGCTTGTTGCCATTCATCGGAAAGCTCTCAGTGAGAACTTTCCGATGAATGGCAACAGACAATATTTCCGAATAAATCTTGAAAAAATTTCCATAATTCTGCTGTGGTTAAAGGGTCATATACTTCGGGCATTACTGTACCATATGATTATTTCTTGTAGTCAATACACCAAAGGAGCGTCTGTAGGCTGAACCACTACTCAAATTAAGTCTACAATATGAGCATCCAAGCCTTATGTTTTCCGACTTAGTCCAGAGATAACAGCGCGTTTCCGAATAAATTCTCTGAACATTTCATTTCACTTTATCTTTATTTACTCAGCTTTCGGAAACTAATACTCCCTCGTCAGTCCATTTTCTTAAACAAACCGACAAGGCTTTTACTAAGAGACGGTGGAGTTTATCTAGCGTCCACGTTCATTTAGGATGTTAATTTCAGAAGATGTATTGGAGGAAGTAAAATAATGGACATATGGTTCCAGTCGCATTAATGAGAAATAAGACCTGATCATCTCGCGGGTTGCGTGAAGGAAATAATATTTGTCTTCTATTATTGGGAATGTTGGCTAGGCAAACAAAAGGCTAGTGAAGTCGATAAAAGCTCCCAATCTGATGAAAAGTATTATGGTACTTCAGCATAGTGTAGCTCAGTCCTGACCAAAGAACGAGCGCAGATGTACCAACATTTAACCCTTTGAGTGCCAGGTCGATTTATGTATCAACCCATACACCCTGTGCCAATGCATTCTCTTATATATGCGAGTCGACCATAGGTCGCCTCGCATATATAAGAGAATGCATTGGCCTAACTTTTTTTTATATTTTTTTTTACAATTTTTTACAATTTTAAATAAATTTATTCTTATATTCTTTAACAGACTTATTTTGTAAGTTTAGGGCCGATGAGATCGGCCCCTGGCACTCAAAGGGTTAAAGGAACACAAGTGGCCAAATGTGGCTAAATGTGCCAAAATGGCTAAATGTGCCAAAAAACTAGAAGTCTTTAAAAACATCACCAATAAAAAGTACATGGAGAAATAGATCAACTTTGTTCTTATATTCATTATTGATAGCTTTCCAATAATGAAAATTTTAGAGTTGAAATCATTGTTATGTAAACAAAACAGTTACATTGATTTGTCAACATACATTGCAAAGCATGTAGAAAGCTTAAATATTTTAGTCTGAATATCATTTTCAGAATATTTTTCAATGCTTTGTCCTTTTCCAATGTTTAGCGTCAAGTTTTTATTAAACTTTGGTATCTTAATGAGGCTAAGGACTTTTATCAGTAATTCCACTGTAACAGTAATGTTTATATATCTATGGTTTGGCATGTGAAATCTCATTATTGGAGAGTTATTAATAATGAAAATAAGAACAAAGTCACTCTATATTATACTCGTTGATGATAGACTTAATACAGTAATGCCCTAAGTAATCAACTCCTTAACCACAGCAGAATTATGGGTAACTTTTCACGATTTAGTCGGAAATATGGCTTGGTGCCATTCATCGGAAAGCTCTCCCGAGAGCTTTCCGATGAATGGCAACAAGCCATATTTCCGACTAAATCCTGAAAATTTACCCATAATTCTGCTGTGGTTAAGGAGTCGATTACTTAGGGCATTACTGTACATAAAATTTATCTTACTTTGAAGGTATTGTATGGGGCTCTCCATATTGACCCTCCAATAACAACAATTAGACCAAGAATTCCAAATCGACAAGTCTGTTGAAGCAATATTTTTTTAACGAACTAAAACAGCACTCGTAACAACTGTTTCAGAATGTTTGAAAATTTGCAAAAAAGGGAGCCTCGCATATACGAGAGAATGCACTGGCTTACAAAGTCAAGGTAAATATTTTTAGGTCAATGTATTCTCTTATATATGGCACCCTATGAGCAACTCGCATATATAAGAGAATGCATTGGCGCAGTGTTTCTCAAAATTTCAGGAAGCGAAGGGAATGGTTTATACATATAATGAATTCCTTCAAACATAAAATGTAGGAGGAGTTAATTACACCATGAAGTCAACCAAAAGCAGGCAGCTCAACAAATACAGATTATTTCAATTGGGTCTCACCCCCCAACTCACAATACCAGTCAAACATTTTGAAAAAATAGTTGTAAATTACAGAGTGGCCGGAATACAAAGTTTATTTTCATAGTATAAGTTCCAACAAGTATACGGTGTAAATTAAGTTTTTTGTAGACCAAAATATCTTGTTTTTAGATTAGGAGTTTGATATGTTTCTAGGGGCCTCGGTGGCTCAATCGGTTAGGGGTACCATGCACTCCAAGCCGTTTCGCCCTCCAGCGCTGGCGATAAGGGTTCAAATCCACATGTTTCCATCGTGGACTTTGTAACTCGAAATCGTTATCTGGTGGAGTTGCCAGTTACTCGCCGATGGTCGGTGGTTTGCCGCACATGGTTGACGAGTTTATCAGCCATTGAAATCACTGTTAGATTAGTCGCAAGTGTGCGGATTTCCTCCACCACTAAAACTGGCAATGTCGTGATATGGCCTTAGTGGCTAAAGCGACAATAAACCCCAATCAATCATTTGATATGTTTCTACTTTCAGTATTAGATATCTCTTTATATAGTTACACTTAACCACAGCAGAATTATGGGTAATTTTTCAGGATTTAGTCGGAAATATGGCTTGTTGCCATTCATCGGAAAGCTCTCACTGAGAGCTTTCCGATGTATGGCAACAAGCCATATTTCTGACTAAATCCTGCAAAATTACCCATAATTCTCGCTGTGGTTAAGGAGTCGATTATTTAGGGCATTGTAGAAAATATCCAAGCATAGGTGGGTGTGACTGTTAAGTGGAATTTTCCCAACTGTTGGAAAGTTGAGGTACCAATTGGAATGGGATGAAATTTACCCAAGTTGAGAATTTGGTGTGATTCAGGAAATCAAATATTCTAGCCAAGTCCCTGGAACTTGGGAGGCAAACCTATTGACAAAGTTTAAACATCAAAAGAGAATGTATATTAATGAATCCTTTCCTGTATAGATTAATCGGCTGATATTGAATGATACCGGGAGCAATTTCTGATTTACAGCAAACACAGTGAACACGTACAGATATCAAAGCCAGCATTATAGCTGATATGCAAACAAATTTAGCATCGGGCCAAACAAAAGGAGTAATATCGCGAAACATTAATCACCAACATCATCAAAGATCACGAAGAAAATTACCACAGACAGACAATATGTGACAAACAACAGGAGCAATAACTACTCCACCAAATAAATATTTATCGATAAAAAGTAATACCCATGGTAAAAGATGACTGCCGAGATTCGCTGTGATTGTGACGGCCGTGCTAATGGCCAGGGGTCGGACTTACCTCCTGTGATAGGCCAATCAATAACTGGACAGATTCGGAATAAATGATAGCCATGGATATACAAAGTCTTAGAATAAATGAGCGGAAGTGGATTGGAATATTCAAATGCTGGTTAATTACTCCCTGTCATCAGGTGTGAACCCTCTCCCTGCTGTACTCAGGTGGCAGTTAACAATATTCGGCCATTATAGATACATTAGATAACTTGGAAGGGAATATGCTGAGCTATTGTCCTTTATAGAGGCCCCATGTATCGTTTTTTAGTTATTTCAGATTCCAAACTTATGGATCGAGCCTTGAGAATATGAAGTGGTGGCCATGAGAATATGAAGTCGTGGCCACGAGACTATGAAGTCGTGGCCACAACAGTGGCACAACTTAATTCTCGTGGCCACGACTTCATATTCTCGTGGCCACGACTTTATAAAAAAAAATCAGATGTCACCTCCGGGGCTCCATAGAAACTAATAACTCCTTCACCAAATAAATAATGTTCTTCAAATCTATGCTGAACTATATTGTCGATTGTATAAACCTCATCACTCATTTTTTTATTTTAGATTAGAATAGTTGGAGGAAAAACTGTTTAAGACTTTGGTTTGATTGTACTATTATTAGTCACCGAGTTATGCCCCTTGATTTGACAACACAAAGCACCAAATTAAATGCTACACCATTGTCCTTTATTATTAGAGACCCATGTATTATTTTTTAATTATTTAAGATCGGAATGGTTGGAGGAAACAACTAATATACGTTGGTTTGTTCATACTATTAGTCACTGAGTTATGCCCCTTGGTTTCAATTCACAAAACACCAGATTTTAACCAATGTTTTCCTAATATTTGGCCGTTTTCAACCTCAAAGCACACCATGACAGACTGATTATCAGAAATCCATTATTCCCAGATATAAAAATAAGGATAACTGTAGAAAGGAAAAAGCAAACTTTATAAAACTAATAACTCCTTCACCAAATAAATAATGTTCCTCAAATCTATGCTGAGCTATTGTCGATTGTATAGACCTCATTACTCATTTTTTTACTTTAGATTGGGATAGTTGGGAGGAAAAAACTGTTTACACTTTGGTTTGTTTGCACTATAGCCACTGAGTTATGCCCCTTGATTTGACTACACAAAGCAACAAATTAAATGCTAAACCATTGTCCTTTATAGAGACCCCATGTATTATTTTTTAATTATTTAAGATCGGAATGGTCGGAGGAAACAACTAATATACGTTGGTTTGTTCGTACTATTAGTCACTAAGTTAGGCCCCTTTGTTTCAATTCACAAAATACCAGATTTTAACCAATATTTCCCATTATCAACCTCAATTTCAGGAACGATTGTCAATAATCCATTATTCCCAGATATACAAAGAAGGATAACTCGAGAAAGAAAACAGCAAACTTTATAAAACTAGTAACTCCTTCACCAAATAAATATTTAATGATAACAAGAGCATCGGTAGGGTGTGGCAAAATACACCCGTGGTAGTTTCAACAACGGGTCATAATGAGTAATCCATATGCCAAATTTGAAAAGAAATAGATAACTATAATTAAAGCTAGCTATCACCCGAAAACTAAAATAATCGTCAAATTATAAGTCAACAAGGACCAATACTCCAGTTAAAATAGACGGACTGAACCCAAATTTGAACTTGACCTGTAGTTCCATATGAATAATCCATATACCAAATTTGAATCCAGGAAGACAACTAAAACTAAAGTTATCATCTGGAAACCAACAAAAATTGGCAAATTCTAAGTCAACAAGGACCAGAACTCTGGAAAAAATTGGCGGGCAGAACCCAAATTCGAACTTGACTTGTATTTTGGGCTAGTAAACTCACATACCAAATTACATTCCATTCAGTTCAGATTTACTAAAGTTATCATCCGGAAAGCTTACTGACAGATGGACGGACATTTGGATGGAAGAACCAATAACATAATATGTTTCATTTTTTACAAAAGGGCATATAAAAAGTAATGCATGTACCCATGATACAAGATGACTACCAAGATTTACTGTGATTGTGAATGCCAGCGGTGTGGACTTACCTCCCGTGATTGGCCAATCAATAAATAACCAGGCGGATTCAGAATAAATGATTGCCACGGATATATACAGTCTCACAATAAATGAACGGAAGTGGATTGGAATATTCAAATGCTGGTTAATTACTCCCTGTCATCTGGTGTCAACCCTCTCCCTGTTGTAATCAGTTGGAAGTTAACAATACTCAGCCGTAATAGATAACTTGGAAGGGGATACTGTGCTTCAAATTTATGCTGAACTATTGTCATGTGTAGGCCTCATGTATCATTTTTTTAAATTAATTTTAGATTGGAATAGTTGGAGGAAACAACTGATTACACTTTGGTTTGTTTGTACTGGTAGTATTAGCCACTGAGTTATGCCCCTTAGTTTGAATACACAAAGCACCAAATTTAAATAATTTTTGACAAAAAATTACCATTCTCAACCAAATTCAGACCGGATGTCATTAAACTAGTATCCTCTAACATAATAGAGCTATGACAAATCTGAGAAATTGTTAGGCCTAAAAAAAATACCTTTGTTTCTGCTAATAGACTGAAAAAAAAAGGTTGGTAGGTAGGTTAAACTTCAATTTTTTCTCTCTCCAATATCTTCCAATTATTTCCGCAATATAATAACCACCCCTAATAATTACCCCCCCCCCCAAGCACCAACAGGCTGGTAAATACACAGTCTGATAAATATGAAGACTCTGTCTCATTACTTTCAACTGAGTCTGATGACACTGGCATTCTAACTGATTTCAGAGATGAAGTGGGGATCCCTGTTTTGTGAAAACTCAATATTCATGAATTCCAATAAGCCAATGTTTGTAATTGCGATTCACACATAGATCAACACACGTGCGCCTGAGGTCATGTAAACATGCAAGAGTAGTCACTCTTCCTCTATCAAATTTTCGTGCAATAAAATGTGCATTTCAAGGTTTGCTTCAATATGCCTGCAGAATACAAGTTTCGGCATTCAGATGCTATATAATACAGAACAATACAATGAAGATATAGTGATAAGCCTGCTAAAATAAATATTATTGAGCTGTACCGCGGCCATGTATACCTCATCTCCTTAGTTAGAATACGCGCGTGACAATTTACTATATGATTACTCTAAGTTGTAACGATCCTTATTTGACACGTGATGTAATATCCATAGGTTAGCTGAGGTTAAGAGAAAATACTAAGTAGAATAAACAAATATTGAATATAAATGCAAATACAATTCTATTATGTATACTTGTTTTGTCTGACCATTTCTCAATTACGATGAAACGTACTTTAGTTTTGATTTTGATCATACAACGTTTGATCAGTTAAGATAAACGACACTAACATGCAGTTTATTCGATAACTTCACGAGACTGCAGTCAAATACGGTGATTGTGGCTTGCATGATAGTGAATATTAATTGAATTTGCAGGAAGCTATTGATTGGACAAGCTATGAATCTTTCGCTGCACAATTTCATTGGCTGGATTTCTCCTGTTTGAAATAATATGAACCATGAGAGTCCTTAGACCGTAAGTTGATTGAAATGAAACACTGTCTATTTAACTAGACTGGTAAATACAATGTATAAAAAAAAAATCAATTCTTTCACAAACCATTTTGTCTTTATTTGGAATAATCCAGTTGTAAGATGAAGTAGGGACATAGTCACATGGGAAAATTGAAGTCATATCATACACATTATGTCGTTTTTTTGGACTTGTTTTTTCAAACAAGATCAAGGTCATTTAATTTTTTTAAGCGTTAAATAATTCTATATGTATAGACAAAACAATTCATGTTCCAAGTTTAACTTCAATCAGCCCTCGAAATTAGGAAAAATGTCCTACTGCAAAATTAATATGCTGTGGAATATTAGATTAGTTGCCACGGCATTTTGAATGGAATTGCTTATTGCCAAGGCCAATTTCGAGGATTGTTCAATTACAATGAGTTATATTAATTAAACTACATGGCCAAGTTTAAAAACATTTAAAGAGTTTATATATGATTATAACACTTCACAAAAGACGTTTGTGATAGCAGTCCTTCCCACGAGGAAAACACAGCGAGAGCACTTATTTGCTCTTGCAATTCAGAAGACGGGTGTAATTGCACCCGTAATATAATCGTAAGTTGGGTTTTTCTCAAACAAAATGTCATTGTGGGATAGACCTATGTCCAGTTACACTTTCACATGCCCATAATTTAACTGGGATGGGAAAGGTTCTAAATATACCTTCAAATAGTTCAATATAGAATCAATGATGACAGTGACCATGAACATATTGACAAGAGAGTGCAAATTTTAGCACCCTCGAATTTAAAATTGCGATTGCATACGGGTGCGAGAACAATCGCTCCTGTCTCCTGGAAGGATTGTGATAAAGAGTTAATACTCAGTTATTTCCAGGCTTGCATGTTGTGGCTATCCTATTCCCCAAGCTGGTCTATCACCATACCAAAGGGGAACGAAATCTAGGAAGTCACCCCCGCGGCCCTGAGTTATAAAGTGATTTGTTCGGACACTCGGACAGACAGATGGATCCCTCAACTATCTTTCTGGAACCTCATCTGGGATTGGGGCCATTTAGCACCTGTGGTCATTAAATTAAACTTGCAGCCTGCTAGGCGCTAAGACATAAGCTTGTAAGGTAACTACATGTGGTCATCCAAAGATTTATTCTCCATTTTAATGCAAAGAGTTCGATGTCAGCAAAGTTCTTGAGGAATTTAAGAACATAGATGTAATAATTAATTTCCAGTCAGATACAACCCAGGCTAACACAATTTGATATATCGATGGTAACAATTTGATTGTATTATAGTTGACTCTGCGAAACAACCGAAAACTCGTCGCGGATCCTGCAGGTTGATTACACTGAACACACAATGCATCCTCAATAAGGTCGTAGAAGACTCATCTCTTCAAATTATGTTTTGATGTATAGCCAGTTTTATGTGGTGTGTTGATAATCATAGACTTTAACTGTTGTATTATATATGTTTTTCTGTAGGATTTTTCTATTTTGTACATACTACAATTTTGTTACGGCTTAGCACCTAGCAGGCTGCAAGGACAAAGTGATATTTTGTGTTTTGTGCAGGATGTTTCTATTTTGTACACGCATTGGAACTAATTGACTGTGGAATGCGTTTGAAATGTATTTTATAATAATAATAATAATAATAATAATACTTTAAACTGAATTTGGCCACTTATGAACAGTCCCCTTTAAATTGTGCTTCAAACAGGTGAAAGGGCAATTGAACCATGCAATCTTCTGGGAAGGAGTAATACTTGATATATAAAGAAATACTAAAGTTAAGGTACTCACCAAAATTATGTCTCAATTAGTTGGTGAGTCTGTTGACGGAAACTTCAATTATGCTGTCTTATTCTGTATATGTGCTATGTTTGCTTCTGCCTTTAGCATCAAGAGCTCAGGTATTTTTGGAATAAAACAAGAGCAACTGTCATTTCCGTCTGGTAAACATAGAGCCCTGGTTATCATCCCAGTCATTAAATTCTACAAGAAAACAATAAAATATTATGAGCTGCTCGGAGTTCCATAATTTACTCCCCCCTCATTACACTAACATTCCCAGGTAACGATTGCAGCAGAGAGAAAATAAGAGAAAACAGAGCAATTGCCAGGACTGAGCATTTATGCCAGATAATTCGGAGATTAGGATAGCTTTACTGGGTCTTTATGTAATTGGACTGGGTATGCTCTCATATCAATGGGAATTTTATTGCTTTTGTGATAACACTTGTTGAGAGGCAGATGAAACACCTTTTTCTTTTGAGGATATTTATGAAGTCTTCGCTATGATCTCCCAGTATGTTCCCAATTACATTGACAAAAAAAACACTCAAACACATTGATTTGTTTTAGTGCGATGCTAGACCACACGGCCTGATCACATTTTTAATTTAATATCATTTATTAAATTGTAGTATCATGCGTCATATTAATATGATATGCATAATAGCATATAAGTGTATCAATCAATATAAACTACATGTATGTATATCTATGCATTCTGACGATAATATCTATTAGGAAAGTGTCAATGACACTGTAGTTCAACTTGAAAATTTAATCATGCCATATATTACAGTCGATAGAGCGATAGGGAACTCGGACAGTTTATATGCTTAAGTAACTAGAGGTTACCCTGAAATTGCATAACCATGCAGTTTGGGATTAATCGGATGAAAAGGTTTGGCAGTAGGGAGTGCCAAAGGATGCAGTAATACTAATAGAAAGAGTAAAATTCGAGATGGCTCCCATCTAGAGGTCGCCCCAGAGAGCCATATGAAGTTCGGTGATGATCGGATGAGAGAGTTGGCCTCTTGGGTGCACCGAAGGATTTAGTCAATCATAGAGTAAAATCCAAGATGGTCGTTGGCAGCCACATTTTTCAATGAAATACGGACAAATTTTATGGCTCCCATCTAATGGTCACCCAAAAGATCCATATGACGACCAGATGAGCAGGGCTGCAAATTTCAAAATTGTGCGCAACATGTTTCGTTCACCTGGTTTGTGCTAGGTAAAACATACAGTAATGCCCTAAGTAATCGACTCCTTAACCACAGCAGAATTATGGGTAACTTTTCAGGATTTAGTCGGAAATATGGCTTGTTGCCATTCATCGGAAAGCTCTCCCCAGATGAATGGCAACAAGCCATATTTCCGACTAAATCCTGAAAAGTTACCCATAATTCTGCTGTGGTTAAGGAGTCGATTACTTAGGTCATTACTGTATGTTACCAGAAGAGTTATACAAACTGTGCTAATCACTACAACAGGTATTATTAACTACTAATGGGCAACACATTGAACTAAATTTGAATCATCATTTTGGGATTCGATTGAACAAAAATTAAGGTGAGAATCAGTGATAGCAAGACCTACAGAAAACTACAGAAAACTAGAGATGGGCGGTTTTTATTTTTTACTTTCGGTTTCGTTTTTTTTGGGAGAAAAAAACCTCGGTTTCGGTTCGGTTTTCAGTTTTTTAGTGAAATTATACTGAAATACATACAATTTGAGTATATACTTTCAAAGTAACCGTAATTAGAGTCAATAATGTCCCAATAACGTTGAATATTTGAGGAAGGAACTGCGATCACCGGTAAACAACGGGACAAAATGCCAACGCAAAATGAATCCAATGCGATAAGATCATAAAGATGATACAATTTGGTATTTAATAAAATAAACACCCCCATCTTCACTGTTCAATGTTCATCCCTTTCTGACATGTCCCTTTCTGACATGTTTAAAACATATTTATCATATTATATGCATTATAGTATCTGAGAATTCAACCGCAAACAGCAAATTCACAAATAGTGGGCGTCCTTGACCTGACTGTGTAACAATTCTTGACACGTGCATGATTGACCCACATTCAATGACTGCGGTGTGATTGCTTTGATGTCTGTGATTGATGTTGCGACATAGTTTACAAGCTGCACATGGTTTGCCCAGATTACGTCACATCGGAATGTCCAGACGCTCAAAGTGTTCATACCATTTACGTGGTTTAGTTTTCGACTGTCGGGCCAGGTTGCTGGTATTTGCATGCTCTGATACGACGTTTTTATGACATTAAGCAGCGACATTTTTTGGAGTCGTCTCCAGTTAGACGCGTAAAATAACTCCAAACAGGGCTTTTTGTTGAACCCTGTTCGTTATTTTGTTCGGCCATGTTTTGAAAAAGAACAAAAACAGTCGCCTACGATATTATAACAACACATATCTGAGACGAAATGGATACATTCCGATATAATATTGATCAGAGAGGACGATAATTTAATAACAATATCAACTAATAAGTACCTGGGGAGGTATAATAAGTCGATTTAAGTGAAAAATAAACATATAAAAAAAAACGTAATATCGGTTTGAGCAGAATCGCGTCGGTCGGTTTTCGGTTTATTGTCAAAAACCGAAACCGAGTTGTTTTCTCGGTTAACCGCCCATCACTACAGAAAACCTTCTTTTTTTCGTGGCATTTTCATTTTAGGTAACCTCCAGGTAAACTGAACGGTTGTTCACCTCAAATTTGCAGGCCTGGATAAGGGATGTGTTCTGTAGAGTGTGCCAAATTATTTAGATGGCTGCCGGCGGTCATAATTTTATTCAAAAATCGTACAAATTTGATAACCAAAGATGGTTTATGGCGGAGACAAAAATCCTATTGTTGAGTTTATAGTTTCTTTGTAGACAGGATAGTGGTACAGGGCTAATGAAATTCAATTCTATATTGCGCTTTTTAGTGATATGATCAAAATCATTAGAGATGTGTAAATAACATTAAAATGTAGCCGATCGTGCTGTGACAGACAAAAAGCTATGTAGCCCATTTATTATGTGTTCAAACAACAAAAATTTGCAGAAGGGGCGAGTGGTGGTCAGATAACGAAAAACAAATATTCCAAACTTGTGTCTGTAAATTTGTTCAAGATCCCCCTCCACGTAGCTTTACCATTGACCCTTTCTATACTAAATACTCTTTGATGAATAGTTATCCCTTACGAAATGTTCAGATAATAAGTTCAACAAATGGCTATTGTTGAACTTATTATCTGAACAATTCCCTCGAATAAATAGGACTTATTAATTCTTCTGTATTTGTATTATATGTCATCTACTTAGTTTTCCTGATAATTAATCCCTCCAAACAAATAATAGACAATTCCAATATATACATGTACTTTTATAACCGAGTGTGAGAATCCATTTAGTAAAGAAAAGGTTAACTCTTTCATGAAGGGAGCTGCGCTGGTGAAGCATTAAAAGATCCTGTGCCAGTGCATTCTCTTAAATATGTGAGTTTCCCATAGAAAGCCTCACATATATAAGAGAATGCACTGGCTTACAAGGTAAAGGTAAATACTAGCTGTTATGCCAAAGTATTGGTGAATCGCATATATATATATAAGAGAATGCATTGGCACAGGGTTTTCTCAAATTTCAGGAAGCTCTAGTAATGGAAGGGTTAAATTATGAATAGATGATAATTACGAGGATGCCCTACATGTACAAGCTGTGAGTTATATTCGAATCCAGAGTGCCCTTGGTTGTGATAATGCAGTATGCAGTGCAGTGACTGAATGTTAGATTACGAGAGACAGACCTAATGAGCTGATCAGAATGAGCTGATTAAGTTGGTGACAGGATTCTATTACCGATGACAGATGACTGTCCTCCGAACAAATTAGAATGTACAGCCGTGTTCGCAAATTGTTTGGCAAAGAACCAAGTCTCCCCATATAAGACTCAATGAGCTGCAATGTAATTCAATTTTTGCTGGAAATTAATGTTTGTATTGAGAATATATCACAAAATTTCAATAAAAGACAAGGCAGACATGTAAAAATGGCCTCATTTGGATTTCAAAATAGTATACATGTATTTACTGTAATGCCCTAAATAATCCCGACTCCTTAACCACAGCAGAATAATGGGTAACATTTCAGGATTTAGTCGGAAATATGGCTTGTTGCCATTCATCGGAAAGATCTCACTGAAACCTTCCGATGAATGGCAACAAGCCATATTTCTGACTAAATCCTGAAAAGTTACCCATAATTCTGCTATGGTTAAGGAGTCAATTATCCAGGGCATTACTGTCTGGCTGGTCTATTTCATTGACAACTGGCTCTTAACTCTGACCAAGTTTGTTGAATGAAGCAGATTTTCAAACTTACTTTAAAATCCTTTTAATTTGTGAGGGCCAGACCATGAAATTAACATGATTCCAACGAAATAATTTACTCTATGTTGGTGGAATAAATATCAAGATTCACTGAAAACGAATATCAGGCATTGTATACCAGGGGTATGTATGTCTGTTTTCAGAGATGAAAATCAATTTATTAAAAATACAAGTATGAGTCATTTGTCAGTGGTTTTTTTGAGTTGATTACAGCCAAAGGCTGGGCAGGATGGTGATCTATTTGTTATTGTTTATATACTACCACATCTGATCCCTTCTATAATAGATTGTATAAACAATGGCCAATGCATTGATCTCTTGATAAATGCTAATGGTTTCACCAAGCGCGGGTTACATAAAACAACAAGTATACTGCCCAGAGTATCCCCACCCCCCCCCCCCCCTCCCGCAAAGGTAGCTTACTGCTGAGGTTTATTAATTTTTTTTAATTTTTATTAATTTCAAAAAAGATGTCTTAGTTTGGCCTGTGATGATTGAATAAAACGTGCATGAATTAAAAAATTATTGAAATCGGTTCATATCTGTTCAGTTATCAAGCTGGACAAACTAAAATCATGAAAAATTGACAAACTATATGGTTGATAATTCAGACAAAATGATAATGCGAAAATCATTGGGGTAGTGTTTTGAAAGCATTCGTGATGACAAACCTCCACACCAAATTTCATTCAGATCTGATAACCCATGGCTGAGATATCAGCATGAATGGACAAAAAATAATTTCCAGATAAAGAAAGAAGGATAACTCTAAAATGGAAAATGTGAACGTCATTTGCCCCTCTTTTGAAAGCATTCATGATGGTTAACCTCCATACAAAATTCATTTAGATCCTACATTAAACCATTGGTCAAGATCATATATGCACAGAAGGACAAAAAAATCCTCAATTTCCAGATAAACAAGATGGCTGCTGGCAAGTTTGCTCGTACGTAAACTGGCTAAGATATTTGGATAGCGAGATGCTGTTTTACGTACGAGAACGTCCCGATACCATTTATATTTTTATGTGCTAGTAAACAGCTCACATAAAACCACAAATAAATGTAATCAAATGTCACAATTGCGATAATAAACATGTTTATTCCATAGAAGACATGCTATTGTTCTGAATACCACATCATTTGTCAATTGAAATGTGAAAAAACACATTTGCTGCAGTTTACATATTTTAAAGTATGCAAACTCAATTGACGTCAAAAAGTGATGTCGTCATATTCTGGTGAATATATTCTAGCACTCGTAAGGTAAACATAAACATAACATGGTCATAAATTGAATTAATTCTAATTTTTAAGTTCCATTACTCAATAAGGGCCGTAACGCCGAAAAAAATCAATGGACGAAACCCGCCGTTTGTTGATTACTCTCCCCCCCCCCATGTTGGTTCATCAGCATACCGAAGATCAAATAAATCCGACTGATAATGACCAAGATATAAAGCTTCAAAGTTGTTGCGGATGGATGGACGGACTCTAGGATGGACTCTAGGACAGATGGACAGAGCCCATTCCTATATCCCCCGCCAAACATTGTATGCGGGGGATAATAAATAACTAAATCACCAGCGTGTGAATTAAGCCAGTGCACTGATCGCGTGATGCCCTTTCGGCACTGAAATATATGGAAGTCCACTTTCACAATACTGTAGTGACTTATCACACGGTGGGGAATCACGTGGTTTCGAGGTTGGTGAGTACCACGCATTCAAAATGTGCAAACGCGCAAAATCATAATATACGAGGAACTGACACAAAACATAGCAGTTTGTCTGTTACGAGCATATGCTGGTTTATTTTTGAAACAAGTTGATACCTTATTTGTTCGGAAATACTTACTGTATACACCCGTCAGTAAGCCTGGGGGGGCTCGTGCACATTTTTGCTCAAAAAGTGGGTACTGGGCTTAATCACGAGGACCCCCCTGAGCAAAAATTCTGTTAGCCTTGAGGTGCCGACCTAACATCATATTTTATACCAATACCATATTTTTGTATTGAATAAAGATAATAATGTGTTTTATTTATATTATTAAGATAAAATCATATGATAATAACCAAAAACAGTGACAGAGAGTTCTATGCATTTGGAATCATTTTGAATAAGGTTGTACATTTTGGGATTAATTTGTAAACACAATAGGGTTGTATGATGAGTTCACAAGTTAATGTAGTTACACTATAAATGATTATTAATCAAGCTAATTCTTATAAAAACACAACTGTGTGATGCAGGTCACTCTTCTGCATTATCAAAGGATCCTACAAAAACACCACTTTTATTCCACATCCCATTGGATTTAATCTGATAGAGGTGTGAACAATAAGTGACATCTTTGATTTTATTGAATTGATACCTCTTTGATTGATCCAACAACTAATAGAATAAGATGTGTATAATTCACAAAAATATTAACATAAGTGTGTACTAATAAACATCTTTATTATTTAAGAAAAACAACTGGAAAAAATAATAAAAGATGAGCTTGAGTATCTTCTCCTATTCTACAGGATAGAGACATGATTGTATTCACCATCCAAATGCTCAAAAATGGGGGTGGGCTTATCTACGAGGACCACCCCATGTTTTGTTTAGGGTAAAAAACCCAGACTGGGCTTATCTTCGAGGATGGGATTACTGATGGGTGTATACAGTAGTGGTTTTCTATCACATTCTGACCAAAGTTGCCAGTCGGAGGTGCGTGGAATACACCAGTCCATACATCTTGGAAAATCCTTCGACTGACAACTTTGGTCAGAATGTTAGAGCAAACAAATATGAATTTGGACATAAATGAGGTATAAGCTTGTTTGAAAAATAGTATAGCATCTGCTTGTAGCTGTCAACATACTATGTACAGTAATGCTCTAATTAATCGACCTCTTAACCACAGCAGAATTATGGGTAACTTTTTCAGGATTTAGTCGGAAATGTGGCTTGTTGCCATTCATCGGAAGCTCTCGTCGAGGTCGATTAATTAGAGCATTACTGTAAATGTCATATCTTAGTTTATTACCTTTTTTCCTCGCTTCTGGTCGCGTTTTAGATCGCCTCGGCCATTTTGAATCCGTGATACTCATCAACTCGAAACCACGTGATTCCCCACCGTGTATCAGAGATGTCATGAACCGGCTGTTGGAAATAATGATGTGGATAATATGATTCACGTCCCAACGACATGGCCTTTTTTATAAGGCCGTGGCTAGAGTACCGTATAGCTGAACTGCTAGAGTACCTTATACGGCACTCTAGCCAAACTGCTAAAGTGCGACTTGAGTACCATATATACGGCACATTAGCCGGGCTGCTAAAGTACCGTATACGGCACTCTAGCCGAACTGCTAAAGTACCGTATATGGCACTCTGGCCAAACTGCTAAAGTACCATATACGGCACTTTAGCCGAACTGCTAAAGTGCCGGGGCCTTAATATGCATACGACACTTTACCCAGCAAACTGCTAAGTACCGTGTTTGATCTGAGTATTTGGTTGGCGGCATGTCAATATGCAGATAATTGCGCCATATTGGTGACGAATCCGCACAGTTGACGTCATTCTACGTACGTGCGTGCCAAGCAACGAAATAATCTACGGTACCTACTCTAGCAGTTCGGCTAGAGTAGTATACTACACTCTAGCAGTTCGGCTAGAGTACCATATACTACACTCTAGCAGTTCGGCTAGAGTACCATATAATACAGCACTCTAGCCAGTCCGTTTTTATGAGAAACCAAGACAATTTATGCGGATGAAATCAAAGGCATTCACAGGATTTGTATTTTGATCTTTTATTAAGAGTAAACAAAATTTGAAATTTTGACCCAGTGTCGAACTATTAAAGTTACTCCAATTGGTAGTCAGAACAGGCAGGGCAGGCAATGCTAAAATTTGAAATGTTCATACAGCCAAATTTTAGATACATGCACCGGGTGCGTGATAGGATTACCAATGCAGTATGCGAAGAACCAAGTCTGCATGCAACATAATAGAATACAACTGTTCTCGGTATGCTCACACGACACAATCATTTTGACGATTCTGCAACCAATTTCATGATTCTGCGGCTTGACAACCACGGTGATATGGCAGTTTAACGATTCTGCGACCTTATTATACATGATATTTTATGACAAACTTAGATACAGGAGCTTTTTACTGAATTGGGACAACAAAAGTGTGCTTCTTCTTGTTTTGATTGTATAGAGTAGAATTTGCATGTCCACCAGATTGACTCACGGAATACATACAGGGATGAGATCTATACATAAAATGAGTCACAATCGGCTCGGTCAAATGGGGACCATATCAGATCAAACCACGAACCGATCGCTAAAAGTCATTTCTTGGGCTACAAGGGGACATTAGCAGTGTGAAAATTAACATCCAACGTAATCTTTGATAAGCATAAATGTAGGATTTGTCAAATTCATACCTCAATTGACGCAATATTCGATTAAACTCGACACAGAATGCAGTAACAATGTCAATTATTTGGCAACGCCCCGGGTTCGAACATGACAACGATGATTGTGCGACTCATTGAATGATAATTTTCATTTGTATACAACGTATCTGACCCTGATCGGGCAGCTTAGTTCTGCAAGTAAGCTCATGTATGCTGCATCAGTGATGTTAGTCACCATGCCTTCGTTGCAATGAACAGATCATGGATTCAATACAGTACTGTGTTTATACTGATCCCCACATGTGATGCCATAGAGACCAAGTCACATAAGAGATATCCACCAGTCACTAATTGAGCATTCTGACATATGTATAAATCTCATCCCCGTATACATGTATTCCGTGAGTCAATCTGGTGGACCTGCAAAGTCTACTCTATACAATCAAAACAAGAAGAAGCCCACTTTTGTTGTCTCAATTCAGTAAAAGCTCCTGTATCTAAGTTTGTCATAAAATATCTCGTCTAATATGGTCGCAGAATCGTTAAACTGCCGTAGCACCGTGGTTGTCAAGCCGCAGAATCGTGAAATTGGTTGCAGAATTGTCAAAATGATTGTCTCGTGTGATGCTTGACGAGGTCAGGCCTTTAACCCTTTCATGACGGGGAGCTACGCTGGTGCAGGCCTGCAAATTTTACAATTTTGCATAACCTGTTTTTCTTTCTCTTAGTTTTTGTCTTGGTAAACCATAAGTTACAAGTGTTACACAAACTATTATATCATTACTACTGGTATTATTGCCTAGCAATGTGTAACTGATTGAAGTAATAATTTGACATATGGTCTTTGACTGTGGTGCCACAATTTTCGAACTGAATCAATGTTATTTCCATCACAAAACCATTGAGTTGGAAACATTTGGAGAATTGAAGATGATAAAATTATAACATTGGATTCTGATACTGATAAGAACATTACAGCTGCAGATCCAGCAAATCATGACGGTTATCTTTCTCATTCCATAAAGTTTCCTGAGTTTGAGCGAAATTATTCTGCCTGAGCACACGGGATAACAGTGTACGATGGAGCCTAATTTTCACTATGCCTCTGTGGTGCCATTATGATATGGCCATAGATCCAGTTTTTATTGTTTAATTTTTTACCATGCAGTATTTTGGGTGGAATTTGTAAATTTTGCAAATATTTTCATACTTTTAATCATTAAAAGCTTGGATTTAAATACTTAATAGCCATTAGTTGGAAACTTGGTAACGTTGGTCTGGGAGTGCAGATGGATATTTTTGCTAACTAACTTGTGCACCTCCCAACCCCCAACGAAGATCCTTTAGTAGTGTTGAAACGACTAGGGTATTTCATAGTCGAATTATCAATAGTCAAAAATTGAGTCGAAGTCGACTATTAATCGATAACCTCCATTCCCATGGAAAACTTCCATTTTACTATGTGGCTATTGAGTACTATAAAATCACTGCAAGACAACTGCTGCTAACGAGTTCCCATGCATTTTCATGGGTGTTACGATCGGAAGACGGAAACCAGTGCTACTAAATTTTTATCCATCCAGCTAATTAATACTGGGTGTCTTAGCTAAGTTGGCCTGTGCTTCATTGTCTATAGTTTTCTGGTTTAGAATGTATTATGACACATTCATCATACCATATCCGGACACATTAGTCCATACTCATAACGAATTAATTACACACACAGTGACACAATAAAAGTATTGGTATAATTATCAAAGGCATCAAAACCCAAATTCCTAGTGGAAAGTATTTATTAAATCATAATTTTCTTCACTATCATGGCAATTTTCCATAAGGCCAGCAAAAAAAGATTGTCTGTTCGCGCTAACGGGGATAAAATTATGGTAGGTATGTAGGGAATATTTTTGTTTAATTTTTAATTTCCAGCTGCAGAAATATTCAACTGTCTCGACCAAAGTGACCTAAAAATAACGTTGGAGACTCAGTACTGATAAAAACATTACAGCTGCAGATCCAGAAAATCATGACGGTTATCTTTCTCATCATTTTGGGTGGAATTTGTAAATTTTTCAAATATTTTCATACTTTTAATCATTAAAATCTTGGATTTAAATAGTTAATAGCCATTAGTTGGAAACTTGGGAACCTTAGTCTGGGAGTGCAGATGGACATTTTTGCTAACTTAATCTAACTTGGACAACCCCCCCCCCCCCAGATCCTCTGGTAGTGTTGAAACAACCAGGGTATTTCGTAGATGACTTATCAAAATTCAAAAATAGAGTCAAAGTCGACTAATCGATTACCCCAATTCCCATTTAACTACTATAAGTATGTGGCTATTGTAAAATTGAATACCGTACTATAAAATCACTGTGTGATAACTGCAGTGCTGATAACGAGTTCCCATTTTTGCGGATGCTACGATCCGAAGACAGAAACAGCATGGTGCTACTAAATTTGTATCCATCCAGTTAATTAATACCGGGTGTCTTAGCTAAGTTCGCTTGCGTTTCATTGTGTAGAGGTTTCTCGTTTAGCATTGTATTATGACACATTCATCATAACATATCTGGTATTGTTGAAATGACTAGGGTATTATGGGAGGCCGTATTCACATTTATTCCTTATTTGAGCTTAAGCGCAAATAACTTCTGACATTTGTAATTAAGCGCAAATATTTATGCTTTAGCACTATGGGAGGCCCTTTTCACATTTATTTTTTATTTGCGCTTAATATTTTTGCTTAAGTGTAAATCATTTGCGCTTAAGCGTAAATCACTTGCGCTTAAGCGCAAATCATTTGCGCTTAAGTGCAAATCATTTGGGGTTAAGCGCAAATATGTGTCTATCAATTTATTTACGCTTAAGCGTAAATCATTTGCGCTTAAGCGGAAATACATAACACTCAATTACTTCCCTCTGATTGTGAATGATTGAGTCCATATCTCATAGTATATTATTATGGGCCCATAGTAGTAGCCCCATACAGACTCGAAAATTGATGAAAAATTATATTTCCATATGCATATCAGCATCTCTGTCCCTGGTGTCCCAGGAATTGGTGCCTCACTCCCAGATCTCTAGAATATTTTATTAAAGGGACATCTCCTGCACAGATATACCATTTCCATGGCCATAAAAAGGGAATTAGGGCTTACTGGTGGGCTTGCTTCCTTCATATGGTGTACTTATTGACTTGAAATAGGGGGAAAAAAACCTATTTTCATATTATCATCACCCCTGCCCCCAAGAATTTGTGTCTCCATCCCAGAGATCTAGTATATTTTTTACAAAAGAGACATATCCTGCACAGATCTATACCATTTCCATGGTCATAAAAGGGATCTGGGGTTACTGGGGGATTGCTTCCCTCTTATGGTGGGCCTATATTAGGTCAACATGACCGCTTTCGCAGATTGACTGAACTAGGCCTATATATAGACTTTAGTATATATCTGTGCAGGAGATGTCCCTTTAATAAAATATACTAGAGCTCTGGGAGGCACCAATTCATGGGACACCAGGGACAGAGATGCTGATATGCATATGGAACTTTCGAGTCTGTATGGGGCTACTATTATGGGCCCATGATAATATACTATGAGATTGACTCAATCAGAGGGAAGTAATGGAGTGTTAGGTATTTGCGCATAAGCCCAAATGATTTGCACTTAATCGCAAATAAATTGATAGACACATATTTGTGCTTAAGCACAAATGATTTGCACTTAAGCGCAAATAAATAATAAATGTGAAAAGGGCCTCCCATATGTTTAGGCCTGTGCCATTTAAAATTAATTCAGAGGGATCAATGCATATTAATTTTTATTTGCGCTTAAGTTAAGTGCAAATGATAGAGGTTATTTGTGTATATATGCGCTTAATCGCAAATATTTGGGCTTAACTTCATAAAAGCAAATATTTGACCTTAACCATAAATAAATAACAAATGTGAAAAGGGCCTCCCATAGGCGAGCGCAAATAAGTAAAGTAAAATAAATGTGAAAACAGAAAAGGGCCCACCGATCACAGGTTTTGGTAGTTTTATATACCTTTTTCATGAGAATGATGTGACCGTTGTTGTAAATAAATGACTTTATTCTTACTTATAGTCCTTTTTTTTTTTTATAAAACTACCACTGCCTGTGCACCGATGCACCATATTGATTATGGTATTTCATAGCCGACGGACTCTTGTTAATTCCAACAACATTCTCTTCACTTTGACAATTGATAGTTCTACTGTCTCAATGCATCATGTTGCAGTTTAGAGATTAACTGATAGTGAGTGACAGCTTGAGTTTGTAAGTTCTGTAATTTCGCGGCAAAATTTTCGGCGGGAGTAACGTAATTTATTCTGTAGGCCTACCAGGGGCCTACTGTGAAATTCCGTTCACTTTTGCAGCCGGTACGGTCACATGATAATTTTAACGTCTAAATGTAACTCGTGGGTGTTAAGTTGTTAACTATAACATAACTGGGTGTTTACCAGTCAAAAAAGACGGTTGAAATTATTAGATAATTAATAGTGTGCACGCGCCTATTCTATAAAAAAAAAACCAATAGGGCCTTCATTGAAGTTGTGTACCAAACACTCGACCCATAGGTCAAACTTCAAAGGCCTATATCGATATCTGTCATAGGCCTAGCTATATCTAGACCCTCTATAGCCACGTCCCTGTGTCGGGACTACCCGCCCCTGAGTCAACTCGCGCGGGTTGTCTCGAAATTGTTAACAGTAATTATGTTCTTTTATCTTCTTTGATGATATATTATTAAATATTTGACCAATAACACATGTGTTTATTCATTAATTATGCCAATGTGTGGACTGGAGTAAAGAATGACACGATATTTTGACAACTTCAGTTAAGTTAACTGCACTTATAAGGTAAGTGATGACTAATTAAAAGGGGTGCTTTCAACACAAACACTTGATGCAACTGGTTCATTATCATTTCGGCCAATTTGGCCGGTTACTTCATGTGACTTTTTCATCTGACGTGTGTGTCGGATAATTGATCTGGAGGATTTATGTAAATGTTAGCCCAAACTACATTTCCAAGTAACGATGGTTTTGTTGTTTATTTTGAGGAATAATACCGCGTCAGATGAATTCAGCCCAAATATGTTAACAGTTGTCGTGTCAAACATTCGGCAGTAGGTTAGCGTTATTTAGTATTTGTGGATGTCCTTTAACATGGGGAAAATAGACTACTGCGCTTGAACGAGCATGTGAATTTGTCGTTTTTAATGAACAGCAACTTGATAATCAATAACAGAGGCATTCTCTGTCAAATAAGGTCGCTCTATTTACGGTATTAATTGCGGAACTTTCTAAAGTAAACTACGCGTAAACGGATACATACGGTAAATTATAGAATGTGCCGGAATCGGCCTAATCGCCCCATGGCCAACTCGCCCAGTCGACGTGTGTCAATTCGGTACCTACTATAACATGTACCCGAGTCCGATTCGGAATAAAAGATGTATACGGGTGTTATATAGCGTTTGGTCCGTTGTTTCTCAATGAATATTATTGAAATTTGGTGTATATGTCCGGGCTGGGACATGGAATACAACAACGTTTGAATTGTTTTTAAATATACAAATTTGTTGATTTTATTCAATTTTTTTTCGTTCTGAAAACACACTATAAAGTGTATATAATATAATAACGAACACGAGACATACATAATTTATAAACTGTTAACAAAAGATATCAAATTCAATACTTGACAAAGATGACTCAGTGGAGTTTATAAAGTGAACATAAAAACATTGAGGTAAGAATCTTTTTAAGGAATGCAACTTTATTTAATGATAATAAACACATAAATTAAAATAACAAACATGAGACATACATGATTTATAAACTGTTAACAAAAGATATCAAACTCAATACATGACAAAGATGACTCAGTGAAGTTTATAAAGTGAACATAAAAATATTAAGGTAAGAATCTTTTTAAGCATTACTAAACCGTTTAGCACATACCACGGTCCACTTCACTCATCCGATCATCACCAAACTTCATATTTATCTTGATATTGATCTATCAGATGAGAGCTATCAAATATTTTTTTAATTTCATAGGAAAAAATGGTCGCCAGCGGCCATATTGCATTTACGTTATATTTTATCGCGTCATGTCGATATCTAGTATTACTTAGAAATTTCACCTTTCCAGATTCATAATTGCTCCATTGACTGTAACAGATGAAAATATTCCCCTCTTCGGATAGAGTGTCACTGAAACTTTATTTTGTCAGACTGTCTGTATAATCACTGATTATATATGGCAATAATCTGTAATAAGATGTAGCACTATTTTATTTTATATTTACACGCAGTGCTGTTTTTATACATCAATTCTAATCCCCCTAGATCATCATGTGATCGATCATACATCGCGCGAGGACCTGGTTGAATTAAGGGGGGTTTTATGGATCACTTCTGTCCTCAAGCTAGATTATACTTATGACATTTAATGGCATGTTTCTAACGTGGAGGGTTAGATATGCTTGAGAAACCACCACTCTTTAATTCACACCAAGTTCTCAGCTGTCATGTTCGGATATTAGAACCCATAGCCATGATATATGGTTTATTTTGTGTATACTAGTAATATAGTTATTTTCAGTACCTTTATATACCAGTACTGTGTATAACAATGCATATAAATTAATCCATGTATACATGTATATTGATTCAACGGATTCAGTGGTTTTGTCCATCAGTCTATCAAATTTGCGGGGAAAACATGGCCACAAGCAGTACACCCTGCTAAATTTCGAATTTGAATCAATTGGCGCACCCTGCAGCCAGCTTTTATTGGAGAACTTTTTCTTATGTGGATATTTTGGGTCACCGCTAGATGTGAGCCATATTTTGTTCTCAAACTGTCCTTGTGAAGACATCACTGCCAGCGGTGATCTTCAATTTTACTATTTTTATGGCTAAATAATTTGGTTGATCCTACAGACGACACCCTTGTCCGATCGTCATCAGATTCCACAATTATCTTCTGGATAACCAGGGTGAGAGTAATCTAATTTTCCCGAATTTCGTTAAAAAACATTACCACAGGCAGCAATTTGGTATCTTACTCTTTGATCCTCTTTTGCATGACTGAATTGTTTAGCAACTGTACAGACATATCCCTCATCTGGTTTTTATATACATGTATATCTCTTCATGCGGATAGCCAGTATTACGTAGGTACTTCAACTTTCTGCATTCCTGTCATCATTTGAAATATAAAAATTTACCTGATACATGCACCCTTCAAAATTTGTTTCGTCGTATCTATTTTAATGACCCGTATGGTAATATTGATACAGATATATTTGTCAAACATTTCTTTGTACAATATACAGGTATTTAGTTTGTAACTAAATCTAGAAATATATAATAGTAGCTCGTGGACCCCACTTCGTCCGGGATGTTCCCCTCTGATTTTCGGAGAAATGCGCGATTTAACCTTGAATTGACTATTTTAAAGGTGAAGGTCATGTCGGGGTCACGATTTGACCCGTCCAAAACACTCCCCGGACAAAAGTCACGACAAAAGTACCCGTCGAAATCCGCCCGGCTTTATACCCGATTTGACCTTGAATTGACAATTTTGAATGTCAAGATCAGGTCAGGGTCATGATTTGACCCACCCGAAACACTCCTGGGACAAAAGTAACAGTAGGTATCAAATTTCGTTGAAATACTTCCGTTTTACCAGATTTGACCTTGAATTGATCTTTTTGAATGTCAAAGTCAGGTCGGGATCAAGATTTGACCCGTCCAAAATACTCCCTGGAAATAATTTCCCCTAGGTATCAAATTTCGTCAAATCTGTCCGGCAGTTTTCCCGGCCATAGCTAACAGACAAACAGACAGACAAATGTCCAAAATATATATTAAACTAGCTGATGTACTCGACTTCGTTCGGGCTAGTTAGGGATTTATTTTGTGATCGCCTCCATCTGGACAGTACCCAGTATATACAGCGTCTGGCCAAACTATTGTTCAATTGGTCCAGAAACATGCCTATATCAGCACGTTCGAGAACATGGTCCCACGTGAAATTGGACCCGTCCATATTGCTCCCGGGATCGAAGTAGTCCTACACACAAATTTTTAGTCGGATCGGTCAAGGTCCAGAAACATGCCTATGAGCGAGGTCAAGTTGACACGTTAAATACCAAATTCGAGTAGTGTTAGAGTCTATAACACATACACACATGCATTCACGCATACACACATACATACATACATACAGACAGGTGTTTCAAAATGTATAATCGATAGCTACAACAATTCTATGGTAGATAGTTCACGGCCGACCTGATGCATGCATCTTAGTTTTCTTGTATAGTCTGTTATCACAACACTTGGTTATCGGGATTCATCTCGATGAATACAATGCAGGGAACCAAAGTTAAAGATTATATTTCTATACCGTACCATGGTTCCCTTCTACAGAAAGAGCAAGCTGCAAAACATCGTTCAGTCCCCTCGCTACACGATGTCTGAACGCTGCCGGCACGTGTATTTTCTTAATTAAATCTAACATTTTTATGTGTACCCATACCATGTATGGTACACATAATGCCGACATCCGGATCAACCATCCGTCGTTCGTCCGCCCCGCTGTCATACCGTATGTCCGTCCGTCTGTCCGTAGACACTTGCTATCCGATTCGATTACTCAAATATGTTTTATCGGATCGTGTTCAAATGGTATGTGCATGTTTATGATCACACACTCCTCACCTGTATAGTTTTTGGTATCGATCGGTTGGTCAGTTTAGAAATTATTAACACTTTGCATCCGCACATAGGCATGAGCTATCCGATGCTGTAACCAACGTATTTTTTGTCCGATTGTGTTCACATTTGATATGTAGGTTTATGATGACACACACCTCACCTGTATAGTTTTTGGTATCGATTGGTTGATTGGTTTAGAAAATAATTAACCCTGCACACAAATATGCTATCCGATGCATCTAAGTCAAAAATAATTCTTCTGATATGCCTCATATTTCTTACCTAGGGTTTTCTTAGCATGTTTTTCATCTGTATGGTTATTGGTATCGTTTAGTTAATCCTTTCTTCTCTTGTTTTTAAATATAATTCACCCAAGCTGTGTTGACTTAACTATTTTTCATCTGATCAGCACCAAATTTGGTACATATGGTCCTCACCCCAAATTACAGATCAGGTTCAAATTTGAGTTTGATCCGGTTTATTTTAACAGAGTTATATGGCCATTTAAAATTCAAGTAACTGATAATGTAATTAATGCCTGCACTGTGAGCTTAGAATAAAAGTTCTTATTACACAGAGAGTGTATTATTGGCAATGAGTTATGTTTAGCTGGACACTAGATACTAGTAGATAGCATGGCTCACAGAGTCTGTTGGTAAAATCTGTCAAAACTGTGATTGATGACTCTCTGGTCCATTCTGTGTTCTGTGCAATATTAAGTTAACCCCTTTGTTGAAACAGGTTCATGACATTAGAGACTGACTTATTGTATGGGTTTATAAATCCAATGACATGCTTTTTATAGACTTTTTGTGTTGATCATTTCATTAGTTTGGGTAAGATTAACCCCATTCTATCTGATTTCATAACTCAAATATTTCCATTGATTATGTTTATAGTTCTTGGCATAGTTTATGATAATACACACCCTAACCTGCATAGTGAGGGTAATTTGGTTTATTTGCTTAAAAGTATTAACATCCTCCACCAATCCTGTTGACACAATGTGATAACTAAATATTTTTCACAGGATCACTATATAAATAATTGCATCCATGTTAATGATGACACATTCTTCACCTGTATAGATTTTGGTATCGATTGAATCGTTTTGATAATATTAACCATAACTTTAATTATATTTCCGCTGTTTACATACATTATATCTTTCCAACGATCAGCTTTGAAGAAAATTAACCCACCTCATTCCATACAGTATGCTATCCAATGTAATGAATCTAATATTTTCAATCTAACCAATCTCATATCCTACCTCTAGCTATCTGAAAATTCTGCATTAAAACATTTTATATCCAATCATTATCAATCATTTTATATCCAGGTCTATACATCCCTCACTTGTAGTTGTTCAGGTATTGATTGGTTTTTGAATCAGAAATATTAACCCTTTTCTCCCATCTAAATGATCCCAAGAATTTTTAATATGCAGCTAACACAAAACATTATAAAAAAAATAACAATATAAAAAAAAAACATAAAATGTTATGTCTCACATTCCAATGTAATAAGCAAATAAATGGAGTTGCTATGATGTTTATCTACTTAATGTCTTAACAATTTTGTCTTTAACTTCTATGGTGCTTCTCTCTGACTATGGATTGAGCTTAATTAGCTTTATCACTCTATAAGACATATCTGTGTTGGAGTGACCTAATAGGTTGAAATCGAATGCCTCATCCGTGTTCCTATTGTGTTTATGTGAGCAAGGTGCCCAATAAGTCTGATTCCACTTGTGACCTTAATAGTAAGGTGTGAATTATTGAAACTTTTTCACTCATGAAAAGGTTGGTGTAAGGATTTATTAAAATAGCTAATCGGTATCGCCAAGGTATGGGTTAAACATCTGCCGATCGTGATCGGCCTCTCGTTTATTGAAGTATTTTGCCAGTTACAATTCATTCTGGCTTGATCTAGACCACTTTCAAATGCATATGGACAGTTCAGTTTATCCGAATGATGCAGAATGAATTGTAACCTACAAAAGTCTCAAATAAATGCAACATTTCTTTACAAATTCCGTGTAGATGCGGGCAGCGGTAAGTCCTGCGTAGGGGACTGAAATCTGCATGGAGCTTGCAGAAAGAGGCTCAGACAGTATCTGCTAGATTTACATCGGCAGATTTTTACACCGAGTCCAGATCTTGGTACACCATACAGGTCAGGACGATACACGAGTTCTGGGAAGACTACATGTCCACAACGCCATGATTGAAGACTTCCAACTTTCTGAAGAAATGTTCCGACATGTATGCAAAGAAGAAGAGACTACCTCAGTGCAGATGACGATCTACCACTCACAGCAGCCCCATCGATAACTTAAATTAATTGTCAACAATTCGTTAATATCAAACTTCGTTCGTATTATACATCGTTCATTAAACTGCATTCATATTATACTTCATTCATTAAACTTCGTTTTAAATTCTGTTCTTAAACTTCGTTCATTAAACTCGAATAAACATATTATAGTTTGAACATTATTATCACTATTATCGTATAAATTATATTACATGTGTATATTATTATGACATCAAATAAAAATAAATAAAGTACATCTTAGTTTCTTTAAACAAACATAATTCCCTAACACCTCCGGCCTAATTACGATTATAAAGGGTTACACCAGTGTAATTTTCTCAGTCATTATCGATGCCCACTAATCCATTGAGCACGTTATCGAAAAGATTTTGTGTGATATGCCACCCCTAACTGAAGTTGCGACAGTCAATGAATTTCTACTGGGTAATTAATTCAATGTTTATTGCCATATCAGCTCACAAAAAAGCATGCAATCTCGAACTGGGACCACCCGCTACAGTGAAGTAGATTAATGAGGAATATATATTAGCAAAGAAATATATTCCCTGCCTTGTTTGTTCAATATTTTAAAGTTCCCTAAGACGACATCTATTTCAACAGAGTTAATTTCTGTTAGAAAATAGTGTCCAATGACCACATTTTTCATGTATGGTCAATACCCTTGGGGGTGTCTTGATAGTTTAAAAGGACACCTTAGAATTGGTTGAAAAATTCAATATGCAGATGACAGCTGTGGTCAAATAAGCTAATAATTGATTCATCTAACTGCTGATCAAATTTCCTCTGTGAAACATCTCTCATACTGGACCAATTCAGAACTATTAACCCCTTTCTATAGTAAATTGATTCTCCTGCCCAGTTATAAAATTATATATCTTGGAATGGACCCGAATTGTTTATTATTCATTCAGAGGGGTGTTCAGTAAAAATGCGCAGACGACAGATAATACAAGTTCAGCAACATTCCTATTCATAGGTGGGAAATGTTCAGATAATAAGTTCAATGAACATTGAAATGATTATCTGAACATTTCCTAAGGGATAACAACTACTCATCAATGAGTACAGTAATTCCCTAAATAATCGACTCCTTAACCACAGCAGAATTATGGGTAATTTTAAAGGATTTAGTCGAAAATATGGCTTGTTGCCATTCATCGGAAAGTTCTCACTGAGATCCTGAAAAATTACCCTTAATTCTGCTGTGGTTAAGGAGTCGATTATTTAGGGCATTACTGTATTTAGTAAAGACAGGAGTAAGGCAATTCAGATATGAAATTATTTTATTTGTAAAAATAAATCTATTTTTATGGTAAAAAATTACATATCACTCCAAAATAATTGAACAAAATAAATAAATGTGAACATTGATCAATAGTTAGCCAATTAATATAGGTGAAAATACACCCATGGTTGTATGCTATCAGACAGATTCAGCCACATGTACATGTATCTGGCATGGTTTGTTACTATCGCAAACATGACCATTGTGACTACAGTCATTTCTTTCCAGATTTTTTTGCATGAGATGCAGTACAGTTATGCCCTAAGTAATCGACTCCATAACCACAGCAGAATTATGGGTAACTTTTCAGGATTTAGTCGGAAATATGGCTTGTTGCCATTCATCTGGGGAGAGCTTTCCGATGAATGGCAACAAGCCATATTTCCGACTAAATCCTGAAAAGTTACCCATAATTCTGCTGTGGTTATGGAGTCGATTACTTAGGGCATTACTGTACTTGCCAGTCTGGATATAGTGTGTCTGACATTTGCAGAATTAGGTCCCCAGAGGGTGAATTTAGTGACACTATCTGCACAGCGGGCTAGCATCACCAAATTAACACACATGTGTGGTTCTGTCTATTATTACACACTTGTTCCTTGAAGTACAGTGTTTTTGCTGTTCCATATTTATAAATCTGTATGGAACGTCTCTCGTTGACGTCAAATGACGTACATGACGTTCGCCTCAGCCATGAAACCGGAACTATAAAATAAAGCATCATCACTGATGATGCTTTATTTTATAGTTCCGGTTTCATGGCTGAGGCGAACGTCATGTACATCATTTGACGTAAAAAATAAGCCCTGTATGTCCTTAAATAAACCTGTATTTTTTAATGCAGATTCTAGGATAGGTGACATGTTATAAACACAAAAAGTCGGGTGTGTTAATGTGTTTGTTGATATGGCACTTATAGTATCACAGAAGGATAGAAACTAGAGGCTGTGCCTCTTGTTCTATTCTTCCGCACTAACACTTGTGCCGTATCAACAAACAGATAAACACACTCGTGTCATTCTGTGTATTTACTGTGTATTTACGAGCTCTGAAAGGCTTTAATTTGATCAAAGCCAATTGACCGTATAGATTGCCGAAGAGTGGATAGTTTGCCACACTATGCAATTGTTGTTTACATGTTTTGTTGCAGTTGGGTCAATATCTATAAATGTGTAGGCTTTGCGTAACAAAATTAGTGAGACTTTTATGTCAGATATATCTCTATAGCATCACCATAGTAACACTTGTTACAAGTTGCACATACATGTACCTGGACCTGGCTAATGCTGAACATACAAACACAGTTAGCATGATGACAATGGTGAACATACATCCACAGTTAGCATGACAAAGGTGAATATACAACCATGCTTTACATGAAATTGGTGACCATACATCCAAAATTAGCATGACAGTGGTGAACACGCATCCACGGTTAGCATGACAATGCTGAACATACACCCACAGTTAGCATGACAAAAGTGAATATACATCCATGCTTCACATGACCTTGGTGAACATACATCCAAAATTAGCATGACAATGGCAAACATACACCCAGTTTGCATGACAATGGTGAACATATACCCACAATTAGCATGACAAAAGTGAACATACAACCACAGTTAGCATGGCAAAGGTGAATATACAACCATGCTTCACATGACCTTGGTGAACATACATCCAAACATACACCCACAGTTTGCATGACAATGGTGAACATGCACCCAACAAACACAGTTAGCTTGATAAATGTTATTTACATATATAAAATTAACCTGGCAAAATAAATAAAAGTAAATTCAGGATAGCTTACACACAGGGAAATGTTCTGCACACAAAAGAAATTTTACTTTAAGTTTCAATTTATTTGGAGACCATAATGGAAATTGGGGACCATAATGGAAATAAATGCTCGTTAGACCATTTTTTATGCTACCCAAGATGGCTTTTGGTCACCTTATAGTGCCTGAAAAGCCTTTACAGAGCTAATTCTATACAGGATCAAATTTCAGATCATACTGATCACCTTTCGCGCTCTTGAGAACGCGCCCGGCTACAATAAAGAGCTACAGCAATGCCCTAAATAATCGACTCCTTAACCACAGCAGAATTATGGGTAACTTTTCAGGATTTAGTCAGAAATATGGCTTGTTGCTATTCATCGGAAAGCTCTCACTGAGAGCAAGCCATATTTCCGACTAAATTCTGAAAAGTTACTCATAATTCTGCTGTGGTTAAGGAGTCGATTATTTAGGGCATTATTGTAATATGTTGAAAGACTTCCGGTACGATGCAGCAAATATCAGAAGGGAAGAGATTACTAGCACTTCCTAACTCAAATAATCCTACATTAGATGATCTGATGCTAACTCACGATCGTTTGGAATTTCAAAAACTGTTATAAAGACAAATCTTTTTTAAATCGCTTGTGGCTCAATCGAAACTTTTACTGACTGTTATCTGGAGATTTTTTTGTTTTTAGATTCTAATTTCTCCCCGAATGACTTTTAACTATTAATTTATCACTGTGTTTTTTTCTTTAGGATTTACCATCTCTTAAAACTAATTTTATCCACATGTTTTATCTTATTTTTTCCTAGTAATGATGTTCTTTTATTGTATATATATTTTCATCACATAATTGATGTAACAGCGCCTATGAACACAACTCAGTTGTGAAATAGGCGCTCTACAATGTTTATAATAATAATAATAATAATAAAACTCGTGATATTTATACTTCCAATAAATTACCATATGTACATGTATTCTACATGTAACAACTACAGTAGTGCTCTAATTAATCGACTCCTTAACCACAGCAGAATTATGGGTAACTTTTCAGGATTTAGTCGGAAATATGGCTTGTTGCCATTCATCGGAAAGCTCTCGCCGAGAGCTTTCCGGTGAATGGCAACAAGCCATATTTCTGACTAAATCCTGAAAAGTTACCCATAATTCTGCTGTGGCTAAGGAGTCGATTAATTAGAGCATTACTGTATACAGCACATTATTCATGATATATACTATGTTTTCTAAAAGCTATCTCTTGTACTTGTCATTTTATTTGTATTGTTGTTTCTTACTTGTTGTGGTTATTTATAGACCATTGAAACGTATCTTATCTTATCTGAAATCTCTTATAGCCATTAGCCACGGACACACGTGTCCCAGTAGCGATGACATAGTAGGCGTGACAATTTATTATGGTGGAGTTTGTTGACAATTGGTCATCAAAATTAATATGCCATCTCTAGCCATGTCGCCTGCTGCATATTCGCACAATGAGTCTTCCAAAGTTCGTTATAAATCAGCCTTTTTCTGGTTTTGGTCCTTGTATAGTTCGCGTTGTTTATTCCAGATCATATCAATAAAACGTGCATGATACTACGTCCATGACATTTGATTGAATGAGGGATTGCCACGGTCAAACACAATTCTTGACAACCGATCATGCAATTATATATATCGTAGAGAATAAAATGTAGCAAAACGTAATGAGTAGAGATCAACCTTGGTGAAACGCAATTGGTTAATTTGGTCCAGTCGACTCATTGTGCGGAAACTCAGTGGGCAACATGGCTAGCTATGGCATATTAATTATCATGACCAATTGTCACCAAACTCACACCTACTATGCCATAGCTACTGTGGTACGTGTGTGTGCAGCCATTGGCTTTTTTCAGAAACATGAAAACTGAACTTGCAAATAGTATTTGATCAAACTTTTATTCCATCTTGAAATGTATATATTGCTACATGCAGGTGCCTAGTTTTACTTAAAGAGGTACTGAACACTAAATGCGGCCATTTATAGGACCATCTCCTTTTATACTCAACAGAATATATATACACTATATAGATCGCTATATATGCTAGAGTCATAAACTCATTTTCATTATAATTATCATATTGTTTGCATATATTCTGTAGAGTATAAAAGGAGATGGTTCCATAATTGGCTGAATTTAATGTACAGAACCCCTTTAAGCAATCAGTTACACATATTTATCAATTTATCACATAATTAGCCCCTAAACCCGACCTCATATTATTTTAGTAAGACACACAAGTATTATAAGCACAATCAGTGATGCAAGAGCTTAGCATACTGATTTTGATCAATGCTATTATTACGTTAATTAGAATATATTTATGATATTCAATTTGTGTTGGGTTATTTAGTGTTGACTGTGAGATAAACATGGATGATAATACTGATAATGATAGTTGAACAATTCTGTCAACATGAAAAGACATAATTAAAATGGAATTATATTTTTTCTTCAAGGTGTCTTTACTTCCTCTTTGGTTGTGATAAGGAAATCAATATTAATTTGTTTTAATCCCAGCCGTTTTGATATCGGTTTTTCCTTGCTAAAATGTGGTTGTGATAAAAAGGATCATAAATATGTCGCAATTCTATTCGAAATTTATAAATCTCATCTTTTGATTAATAAATTTTGTATAGAATTGTGACTCATTAGAGATCCTCCATAACAAGAACTATATTTATCAATCGGACCCCAGTATAAGCAGCACATTCAAAATCAAACGGGCATAATGCCACTACAAATTATATATTGGAATGGTAGGGACTCTAATATACAGGTCCAAACTATTTAAGCACACACAAACCCCAGTTACTCAATGAATCGTCAGAGCGAACGTGAGCTCAATTGGTCATGTAGTTGTGGAAGAGATGTTACAAACAATAGGTAATTTTATTAACATTGTTATCTGAACATTTCCTACCAATGAATATGAATTCCTCTGCACTTGTGTTGTCCCCTAATCTGTCTGCCGTCTGCTTTTTTTTACTTGAACATCCATCCAAATGACTAAAAGACCATTCCAGTAGATACTTTTATAAACTGGATAGGAGAATCCATTCAGTATAGAAATGGTTCAAGTATAATACAATAGCATCAAGCCTCAGCATGGACTACGGCCCATGCATATCGAGGCTGTCATGAGTGGCGGGTCATCCATGATTTCTGCGTCTGAAGATGACATAGAAAAAAATAATCTGCAAATAGTGTGTCTGTCATTTGCAGAATGAGGTACCCAGGGACTATAGATACTTCCCAGAAGATGAGACCTAAGTAGAATGAGTTACCCAGAGGGTGAATTTGGTGATGCTAGCATGCTGTGCAGGATAGCATCACTAAATACACCCTCTGGGGTCAAGGTAAATATTGTTATATTATATTCTATAATATATGCAAGTTATCTTCCCCCAAAGCCAAGGAAATAGTAATTTGCGAAAGTTAATTCGGATTATGCATCTTTAAATATAAAACCTGCCTGTTTGCTCATTTTGAAAAATAAAAGTTTTCGAGAAACAGATAATAAACTATGTTCTGCCTCCAGTAAGAAACGTCTGTGATTAGTCAGAGAGACGCGCAACATATCTCATTTTTACTTCTCCAGCCATTAACATAATGAATACCAAGACAACCGTTCCATCGCCTCTCGCCAGACTGCTTTTTTCATGACGTCATCTACATCGAACAACGTTATGGAGGCAGATAGGATATTTTCACACTATGTGCAGATAATTCTTTCCGAATAAATGTGAAATTGCTATAAATAACCAGGACTGTCAGCAGAACATAAACGTTATTGTGGTTGATTGACGGTAACATGGTGTGACATTGATAATAATAATAATAATAATAATAATGACCAGTTTTATATAGCGATTAACTAATTACTTGCTCTAGCACGATTGGTACAATATTACCCCAGTCATTTGTACAAGCCAACCAATGAACAGGCTGCAGCCATTGCAGGCGCTGCTCTAGTTTGATCAGAACATGCGCTGATACTCATCAGTACATGTTCCGATACTCATCAGTATGACAAGCTAACTGGTACTCGTTTAACGCATGAGTGATGCAAAGCCGACACAGTATGAGCGACCTTGCTCAAGGGTCACAACTTGGTGCAGGTTTTGAAACAGCCAGCAATCCGAAAATTGCACGTCGCTCAAAGCGGTCCAGCAACTACAGTGTGAAGACTCAATGTCCGGCGACGCACTGCGAACCCATATCGATGTGTTTACAGCGAATACAAGTCTGACACGCTAACCACTGGACCACGGAGCTCCACATTGATGGGTTGGAGCCTATGTTCAACCTCGTCGCCCCAAACCATCAATGTCCCACCATGTCAGTGTCAATCCACCACAATAACTTAACCTTCAAGTCTCAAATTGAACCTAGTAATTACTAACATTTATCATGTTAATGGGGTTGAAATAAGTCAATTAGTACAAACTAAATATTTTTGTCTTGGAAGGATTTATGGAATTGATGGAAATTATCACATTAGAAAGAGAAAACAGGTCTAGTTTCTCTTCAGTATGTAACAAGCCTGAGTTTAGTGAGCCTGTCATTTGCAGAATGAGGTCCCCAGAGGGTGAATTTAGTGAATCTATACCGCATAGTGGGTTAGCATTACTAAATTTGTCCTCTGGGAACCTCATTCTGCATGGCCTCATCTGCTATGGGAGACATAGACTCAAATTGAAGTTTCCAAATGGTGAATATTGTGATGTACACCCATTGGGAACGTCAATTATGCAATGTGTCGTCTGCCAATTTAGGCATATTGAGAAATTAACTAAAAATAAAATAAAATCTATGTGAAGAAGTTTCTATAGAAATTTGATAATAAAGAAACTTTACCGAGAAGATGAGGCCTAAGCAGAATGAGGTCTTCAGAGGGTGAATTTAGTGATGTTAGCTCGATATGCAGGATAGCGTCACTATATTCACCCTCTGGGGACCTCATTCTGCAAATGACAGGCACACAAAACTCAGGCTTTGTATGCAACAATAAATAATTCTATTTGGTTGTTTTTATTTCTGATACCGTAAAATAAAGAACAAATGGAAAATTGAGAGTTCAGGCCAAATTATTCTTCATTTATTATTTAGATTCCAGTTTATCACATAATTAGCCCCTAAATCCGGCCTCATATTTTTTACTAAGACACATGTGTACTATAGGCATGCTCAGTGACATAAGAGCTTAGCACAATGATATTGATGTCAATGCCGAAACTTTATTAATATGTTAATCAGAAAATAATTATGATATTCAATTTGTGTTATTTAGTGTTGACAATGAAGTGCTTCATGTAATTATCAACTCTTAGAGTGCGATGAAAGCAGGCAATTACTAGGTCTAATTTGCAGTTTGAAGATTATATGTGGCTTTAATTGATAGTCATTTCCAACAGTTTTATCACTGATTTGTCGGTCGAATCTGTCAAAGCACATGGTAAGGTCTGTCACCTGTGAATAGAAGAATTTATTTAAAGCATATATTATTATCCATCCCTTAACTAACACTATTTCTGATTTGGTAAAAGCCGTCACATGATTATCTGGAAAAAAGTCATGTTGGACTCCCAAAGGTCATATTGGACTCCCAAAAGTCATATTGAACTCCCAGAAGTCATATTGGACTCGAATCAAGTCCAATATGACTTTTATAAAAAATATCCAGGTGATGTCATTTGGATAAACATACAGATGAGTAATAAAAATGACATTATACAATGTTGTGTATAGTATGTACGGTACGTATTTTCTTGTACTCGTCCAGGTTGTATTTCACTAGTCCACATGTCTCGCCCAATATGACTTTTTACCACAATCTGAACTCATACAAAAAAACCACATACTGTACACAACAATGTATAATAACTTTTAATAATGATGGCATTTACCATGGTATAATATTAAAGATGGATTATCTCTTTAAATAACAAATTTTAGATAATTTCCTGTTTGCCATAAGATCATATGAATAAGGATCCATATGAAGCTTGGTTATGATAGGAAGCCAGCTGTGGCCTGAAGGGTATGCCGAATGATTTAGTCATGCAAAAAGTAAAATCCAAGATGGCTGCCAGCAGCCAGGACTTTGATAGAAAATATTTCAAAATTTGATAGCTCCCATCTAGAGGTGATCCTAAACAAGCCTGTAAATTTTAAAAACATTAAATGCGGGCTGCAGGGTGTGCCAATGGATTCAAATATAAAATGTTGGCTGCAGGGCATGCCGAAGGATTAAGTTATGCAAAGAGTAAATTCCAAGACAGCTATCGGCGTCCCATGTTTTTGATAGAAAATCGTTCAAACTCAATAGCACACATCTAGAGGCGATCTTAATCTTACCTGTAAATTTAAACAACATTTCTCCAATAAACATATTGATAGCTTCAATCTAAATGGATGTTTTTTTATCGAAAATTGTTCAAATCCGATAGCTCCCATCTAGAGGTCACCCCCAAAGATCCATGTGAGGTTTGAGATTAATCGGATGAAAAATGTTGGGTGATGGGAGTTTTTGATCGAAAATCATTCAAATTTGATAGCTCTCATCTGGAGGTGATCCTAAACATGCCTGTAAATTCTTAACACATTTCTCCAATAAATGAGGTCTGCATGGTGTTCAGAGGGGACACTGAAGATCCATATGAAGTTTGGTGACGATCAGATGAAAGATGTGGCCTGAAGGGTGTGCCAAAGGAAACTTTTGACAGGTGGATGCACGGACGGATTCCAACCCATGGCAATGGCTCAAACTTTGTCATGTTGAGCTATAAATGGGTGGCAGAACCCCAAAATAAAATTTGATATCTATTTTGTGCCAGTGAACGTACATACAAAATTTCATTTCATTTAGTTCAGTAGAACTAAAGTTATCATCCGGAATAGAAATATGAGATGGATGGACTGACCAAAAACATAATACATCCTGTTTTTAAAATGGGCGTATAAAATTAGACCATTGCAAAATATAATTTTAAAACGGAGTAGGAAAATCAATTCAGGAGTGTGTAAGTTATGATATTGAGGTGTGAACGGTACAAGTCATGTTATTTTGTGAACAGTACAAGTCATGTTATTTTGAGAATGGTATAAGTCATGTTATCGCGGTGTAAATGCTATAAGTCATGTAATTTTGTGAATGGTATATGTCATGTTATTGAGGTGTGAATGGTATAAGTCATGTTATTTTGTGAATGCTGTAAGTCATGTTATTGAGGTGTGAACGGTATAAGTCATGTTATTTTGTGAATGGTACTTAAGTCATGTTACTGAGGTGTGAAGGGTATAGTCATGTTATTTAGTGAACAGTTTGAAGTCATGTAATTTTGTGAACAGTTACAAGTCATGTTATTTTATGAATGGTATAAGTCATGTTATTTTGTGAATGGTATAAGTCATGTTATTGAGGAGTGAACATATACATCATGTTATTGAGGTGTGAACAGTATAAGTCATGTAATTTTGTGGATGGTATACGTCATGCTATTGAGGTGTGAATGGTACAAGTCATGTTATTTTGTGAATGGTATAAGTCATGTTATTCAGGTGTAAACGGTATAAGTCATGTTATTTTGTGAATGGTATAACACTAAAGCCATGTTATTTTGTAAATGGTGTAACTCATGCCATTTTGTGTAAGGTAAACGTCATGTTATCTTTTGAACAGTTATGTCATGTTATTTTGTGAATGGTGTTCATCATGTTATTTTGTGAACAGTTATAATTCATGTTATTTTGTGAACGGTATAAGTCATGTGTTATTTTGCGAATGGAATATGTCATTTTACTAAGACGTGAATGGTAGAAGTCATGTTATTCATGAGTGAATGGTATAAGTGATGTTATTTAGGTATGAATGGTATAAGTCATGTTATTCAGGGGTGCGTGGTATAAGTCATGTTATTTTGCAATAATTTTAAAGATTATATACACACCTGTTTGATAAAACCTCGTCACAAACAGCTTCTAGCACCGACAGTCCCGTGTTCATTTCCTCCTTAGACAAGCTACTGTTAACTGACACACGAATGCTGCAAATAAACAGTAATGTGAAAGTGAATGACTGCATTGATCAAGAATTTTATAAATTGATCAACACCCCTTGGCCAATAAAACTGCTCCAATCCATGAATAATATGTCTTGTATGAATCTGTATTTCGCTGAGACATTGTATGCCTTCAATGCTCTATACTACAAACAGATGTCAGAAAAAAATGGGGAATGACTTTAAAAACCTTATCATTCATTATTATCCATCCCTTTACTAACACTATTTCTGATTGGGCAAAATCCGTAACATGATAATCAGGGAAAAAAAGTCATACTGGACTCTGAAAGTATCAAGAATAAATTTCCTGACATCACATGAGTCCCGAAAGTCTTATTGGACTCAGTCAGTAAAAATTATTCTCTGCCCGCTAAAGTGGGCTGCATTGGTGAATGTAAATTACATCATGCCTGCTAAAGCGGGCTGTGGTGTTGAAAGAGTTAGGCTGTCAAATCTGTTTGTACATATATGTGGCCATATTTTGCCAAATAGGTGTTCCCCTGTTTGAAGCATACCGGTACATGTCGCCAGAATTGTAACACCCCCCCCCTTAGCATTCTTCAAACTGTATCTTAAGTATTGAAGGTATGTTTTTATTCTGGAAGGAGACACTATTTAATATACCAACCCAGCCATTTTAAGTTGCATCTATGGGTATAATCCAGTATATATGTTATAACGAACATAAACGCATTAACTAACTATTGTAATTATGCTACAATGAGTTATTTGATATTGAATCGTGAGAGACAAGGCAGAATTATCGAGTGAATACCTTGAAGTTGATATAATATTTGTTAATACAAGCCTACATTTTCATACCTCCCGGCTTGCTTATTGTAGCACAGTCAATGATATATTATTAAATTGAAAAATATGTAATGTTACTAATGTAATGAAATGTAATAAAGGGCCCTAATCACTTGTATATCTATAGATTTATCATTCAGTCCTCGAAAGTAGCCACAGCAATAGGCAATGCTGTGGGAAATGCTGTGGGAACATTTGGAATGTAACATGCAGCAGCATTAAATTTGCCATGGGACATTCTTCCTAATTTCGAGGGCTGTGTCATTTTACTGTGTCCTGGGACTGGGTACCTGTGCCATGGAAAATGACCAGAGTCCAATCGCAAGAGAATGTAAAACGTGATGTTTACACAATCTCATATTATTTTGGTCAAATCCAGACGATACATTATAGCAGTGACGATCTCAAAGTTCTCTTGAACTATTTATCAGTACGAGGGTACGCCTGTCGTTGAGACAAGTCAGCCCATTGACCACATTTGAGTAGGCGTTCCGTTGGGAATTTCTTATCTATTTTGGATACTAATACTATTGTTTATCATGGATACAATCCGATGTATCCTGTTTTCGTGTTAGACTACCGTCTTTCACCCAACGTAAATATCATTTGAGATGCTTATTTCTAACATTGAATATTGTTATTAAAGCACTATCTTGAAGTATTCAACTAATATATGAATACAAATGTTGATGATCAATCGACATAAATGACAAGAATTAATTCTAATACATAGCTCAGGACACTCTGTTTATATCCTATTCCATTACTGGAACGGTGAAGCAAGTAGGGAGCTAGCAATCACAAATTATACTCCATTGTATATACATGAAATCAGTACACATAATAGATATCACTTTTGTCAGAATAAATGATTAATTATTCAATTAACTCATTGAATTTCTACTCATCAGAGTCATCATTGAGCTAGAAGTGGGACTGGGCAACAGGGCAATATTTGATTCTTCTAGTTGTCAAGTTAAACTATTTGACAATATCATATAGACATTATAAAGTAACCTAGAGGAAGACACCCCCCTCACAGGTTACAGCAAGAATCAAAATATAACATTTCCACAGCGAATCTTCTGCTTTTTGCTTGAAGTAAACTAAGAATCATGATTCTGACACTTGTCAGATGTTAAGACCTGCCTTAAATAAAATGTCACTACTGATTATGAGTAGTACTAATGTCATATTAATATTAGGCATGAAAAATGTCTGTTCTGAGAAACCGATCAGTGTCTACTTACCAACAGAGTGGTTACAGGTTTTGAGCCTGACAGTATTGACACATAAAACTCAAATTATTATGGGAAAGCACGCTGTTCGGAACAGTTTGTAGATAAACTAGCGATGAAATTATTGAAAGAAACCCGGTCTCTTTATGCCAGAATTGGCGAGTTATAATATTAGCACGTAATTAGGAGACTTCAAGTAGCGGACCATGTGGTGTCCGTGTTCGCACAATCATACAGTATAGGTTCCACAATAATTCAATAGATGTACCTCAAGTAATCTATGTGCGTCTTTATTTATTATCACGATGGCCGTCCATGACCAATATATCAGTCGCTACCGAATTATTTACGCAATTATTTTTTATCGGCTTTTTGAAAATGCAGAAAAATCTCAAACAAATGTGTCTATGAAACGGAACATTCCATGGATTCAAGCCAATAATTGAACGGTGTAGATGACAAAGAAAGCTAATATTTGTATGAAATTAAAATTTGTTAAGAAACTCGAAATTCTGAAATATACTCCCTTAGATAGAACCGCAAGTCACAAGGCGGAAGATAAAACTGACACATTACAATGGAGTACAGCCTGTTATTCACTGGGAGCATTCATGTGTGGCTAATCCGGGCAGGTACAAGCGGCAGTATGAGACAAAAAGTTAGCCCCTTTCCTCCTGTTGTTTTACAAAGAAATATATATCCATATAGTTCAGTTGAGGGCTTCCTTTAGTGGAAAAATGCTGATTCAAAATATTTCCCACAGTGATGGTTCTTGGGTAATATTTCATTCACACATCAAAATGAACGTATAATTGATTTAACAAATGGATAAATAATTCTTTGAATTATTAATTTAACAGAAGTTATGCAGTGCATTATATCTATATATATATCACATGAAACCCCTATTACATCATTAAATGAAAGTGTTTATGACACTGTAGCTCAAGTTAGGTAGGGGAATAATTTAATGGTTGACAGTAAATGGAGGAATTAGGAAAGGTGCTAATTGAAAGGCTGAATGACCCTAAAATGACTCGTTCCCATCTTCATCTCAATGTGAACATCCATGATGATATTTATGAAGATCAGATAAACAGTACGGCCTGTAGCCCGCGTCAACGGATTCAATTTTGAAATCCAATTTTGGCTGAATGACCCCCAAAATGACTCGTTCCCATCTACATGTCAATATCAACATTCATGACAAGTTTCGTAATGATCGGATCGGGGATGTGGTCTGTAGGGTGTACCAAAGGATTTAGTGATGCAAAGAATAAATTCTAAAATGGCCACCGGCGGCCATGTCTTTTTGCCGAATGACCCCAAAATGACTCGTTACCATCTACATGTCAATGTCAACATCCATGACAAATTTCATGAAGATCAAACAAACAGATCGGTTTATAACCCATGCTATAAACTCGGGGAGAGCTTTACGATGAATGGCAACAAGCCATATTTCTGACTAAATCCTGAAAAGTTACCCATAACTCTGCTGTGGTTATGGAGTCGATTAATTAGGGCATTACTGTATACAAACCTTGCTGGTGGTAACTTTCGTTCCTCGTTATCCAGATATCTGGCCTGAGTAAAAGCTACATTCTTCTTTTGAGCCTGAAATTAATGAAAAATAACTATTAAAAAAGTGGTACCCTACCTGTATTTAAATTCTCATAGTACTATTTTTAAAACAGAGCGTAATATAGTACAACTTAATGGGTATCGCCGAACAAACGGGGAAAGTAAAAGAGGTATGTGTATTATTCAGTGTACATGTGAACTACAAAGTGGTATTTTTTAAGTTAGCAGTCTATCAATGGTCATTGTGGTATCTTTACTTACTTTGATTTCATGTCAGTGCATGGTGGCCATAACTATTGATATACCATAATTAGTATCGGACCAGGTGTGGAACATACCTTCTTCACGTCTAAATAATTAACAATATCTTCTACGCGCGATGAACATTTACCTATTGACTAGTGTGCTATCTTCAATTTGATTGGTCGATAGCTACACAAAATAAACCTGTATTGTGTGGTCAACATCAAACCCCATGATATTTATGGGAACCACACAGAAAGTTTTCTGTATCATGTAGTGGCCTTGATTCCGGAATATATTGTCACTTATGTCACAACACGGAAGTAAACCCCATGATATTTCTGGAAACAACACAGAAATTTTTCCGTGTTGTGTATTTGTCAAAACAAAGGAGAGGAATGATTTCAGTTTCAGTCTGAGTCAAGAGTGTGATATCAGTATTTGTTAATACTTGTGACAATTCAATTTGTGTTCAGTTATTTATTGTGAAATCTGTTATGGTAAAAATATCAAACAGTAGATGAATTTTAGTTTATTCTTTATGTAGTTCAAAATGAACAAAAACTTAAATATTAGGTTCAAATTTCCCTATTCATTTCTATGAGGGAAAAGGTGAGATGTTCATTTGAATCAACTGTTATGGTCAATAGATAAAATCGTCACCCCATGTCTTTTCACGTAGTACAGGTTTTTACCTACCCTCAACCAGCCATATCCCATTCGGCCTTCGGCTGGCATTGGGTTGGTAAAAACACGTACTACGTGAACAGACACGGGAAAACCAGTAATATTTTGTGGTGGTCTTCAACCCTTTAATTTGCAGATTGAGGTCCCCAGATGGTGAATTTAGTGACGCTCTCCTGCATAGCAGACTAGCATCACTAAATTCACCCTCTGGGAACCTCATCCTGCTTAGGCCTCATCCTCTTGGAAAGTTTCTTTATTATCTAACTTCTATAGAAACTTCTTCACATAGATTCTATTTTCTTTTAAGTTTAGTTCTCTATATCTCCAAATTGGCAGACGACACATTGAATGTACATCACAATATTCACCATTTGGGTACCTCAATCTGAGTCTATGTCTCCCATAGCAGATGAGGCCATGCAAATGAGGTCCCAAGAGGGTGAATTTATTGATGCTAGCATGCTAGGTGGGATAGCGTCACTAAATTCACCCTCTGGGGACCTCATTCTGCAAATGACAGACACATCTGGAGTTACGTTCAAGGAATATAAACAAACAACAGCAGACAATAGAAAGTGCAGAAGGAAATGTCCAGATATTAAGTTAAAAAAACGACCTAGCGAAAAAATAATAAGGAGCAAATTTAAATACGAGTAAGGTAATTAAAAACATTGTTTCTATATTTTACCAAAGCACAGTTGCATATTATTGAACAAAAACTTCAGAAATAGTGTTCATTTCAATTCAGAAATCTCTCATCTGTTCTTCCATACAGCATTATGGTTATATCGATTATACATGTGAATATTCTGATGTTTCTTACATGGTTTATATGTAACGGTTTGAAGAATTATCTATAACTTTGATGCATGTTATCTTAATATTCTCACCTTATCTATAATGGTTTGCATGATTGCACAATCCTTCGATCTTTGATCACTGGGAAACATCAAGCGGAGATGTTTTATGGAAGATTTCACATCACCAACAACTTTCATATCGTTTATCCTAGAAAATTTAAGAGATTCTCATTTATACAATGGGATAAACAGAAATCATTAAGCTTAAAGATACGGATGGCCTTCATGATGGGTATTGCTGTTAAAATAGTCACATCCATTAAACCACCATAAACAGAAATATTATTAAAATATAGACAGATTTTGTTCTTATACCAATCATAAATATCGCATAAATAGTATCCATGTTATGTTACAGTACAGTATGTAAAGAGTGTGCGATAAGCAAAACACTCAAATACGGGGAGACCCAACTATTTGAATTTTGGTTAAAACTGCTACCATATTGTTTACAACATACAGGATTTGTGCTCGCTAATCCTCGCCACTCAAAATTTCTGTGTTGAAGGGGTCTCTGTGAATCACTCTCCCAAACAAATCACCACTGTGTTGAATGTTTTGCTTATCGCACACTCTTTATGTGCTGTATATAAACAAATTTCGGCTCACACATGTGTGTTTTGTGGATATTGTATTCATAGTAGTACTGATACTATACTATCAGTATATTCTTGATGAAATTTTCATAATTTGGTAACTTTTATTTCTAAATTACAATGTATAACCAAGGCCATCAGTTCATTTAACATGAAAAAGTGTTCTTTCCTTAACTCCGCTAATGCCTCTGCAACCCCTATCTGCTTAATTTGGTTCATTCTCTTGTATATAAGTTTTCATCATTCCATAGAAATAAAGCTACATTATAAACTAATTTCATTGACAGAGAATATTCTACCCATTTATATTATCTGTGCTTGATGTAGAGGGACACAAATCAATTGTAGCATCAGTTTTGCCATAACAAGAAGTTGCACTGTGCCATATATCACATATGACATGTGACATTTGCAGAATGAGGTCCCCAGAGGGTGAATTTCATGACACTACCCCACACAGGGGTTAAAATCACTAAATTCACCCTATGGGGACCTCATTCTGCTTAGGCCTCATCTTCTCTGGAGAGTATTTTATTATCAAATACAAGGAATCAAATGGGTTCATCATCATCTTCACCATCTGGGAACTTAAATCTGAGAAGAGGCCATGCAGAATGAGGTCCCCAGAGGATGAATTTGGTGATCCCAGACTGCTGTGCGGGGGTAACGTCACAAAATTCACCCTCTGGGGAGCTCATTTTGCAAATGTCCAGCACCATATTTTGAGGCCTGAATGTGGTCTTACCTTGACAGTCCTTCATGCATCAATCTGCAGTTATTTCTTAGATTCTCTAGTATTTCTGGAAACAAAATATAGAAATTACAATAAAATGAAGACTCATAAAATCAAAATCTAAGAAAGAGCAAAAGAAATTAGGAAGAAATCACTGTATACGCTGCATTATTTTAATTATTTTTCATAACTTGATTTTATATCTTGGGTGACAAAATAAACACAATATTTTCCTAAATAAGTAAAATATATATCTCCTAGAAGTATCTTACCCACTGAACTATATGGTATATTATCACGTGATTTCTGACACGTAGTGAAGTATTCGCCATATTTTTACTTATTTAGGAAAATATTGTATCTCCGTCAAAGGTATCTTGCCCACTGAACTATATGGTAAAGCATAGAATTTTCTAACAGGTGGAGGCCACGAGGTTCGCATCGGAACTTAGGGCTAATAATGTATCAGCCGAGTACGTGCCGGGAAAGGTACAGGTAACACACCCCCCCCGTTGATTGACAAGAAATCCCCAGCCGGGTATTATAAGCCCCGGGATGGCTGAATACTAATAACTCACCTACAGGCTAACCCAGGCAGCAAAAGCTGCAAGTTATAAAGAAGACCCCCCTTAAAAACAATAGAACCCACCCCCGAACCGATGAAAAAACAGCTGCAAGCTCCCAAAAAGGGGGCCGACACCAACTAATTGGCGACATGCCATTGTCGATAAGGAGGAGGTATCATTGACCAACAGTCTGACCGGGAAGCGAATGGGTATTACACGGACATACGTTGCAAGGCACAGGCAAAGTATGAAGAACAGGGCTCAGAATTGGAGTTTCACAGCACAAAACTTAGTTTGAAGCCTGGAGTTCGAGATATCCCTGACGAAGATGCAAGAAGCCATGGCATTTTACCCCTGATGACGTTCCCAAATGTGGAAATGCCCACCAACACAGTTAAACCTAACTGACCAATCACAGGCTACTGAATCCATGACCGAAAGGCAGCCAGGAACCGAAATTCCAATGTCAATAAGATGGAAATTCACAAAAAACAAAATGCATCAGGATTGTGGCACAAGCCCAAAACCAGCGGAAACCGAAGGCAGGTAGGCAATGAAAAGCAGACCAAAGGCCACCGTGCCCCAACTGTTCTAGCTATGCTGACTGGTCCCCGACGAGTCGATGGCGCAAGGTATCCCTTCTGGGATGGATGGGGTGCCCCTCCAATGGGACCCTGTTCCGGAGACAACCATCGCCCGAAGTGTGAATTGAGAGGGCGGATCATATGATCTGGCATCCGACACCCAATGCTAGTGAATCTCGCACGAGGGGAAGCATCTGGCAAGAATCTTCTTCCGGCGGTATGAAGTCTGCCCATCACGAGTCATATGCTGCCCCTTAGGTGCAACATTAGCCTGCATTGGCCATCCCTGAGGTCAGCAAAAGACCTGGCTTAGTATATGAAATGAGACCACTAGGCGAATCAAGCACTATCAGGGAAAACAAAACCATTATGTACCGACAACCGAGCCCATAAGAAGAATGACGTATTAGAACCAAAGGCCGATATCACAGAAGCCATTTCGTTCTTCTTTTCCACGCTAATACGCCATGTTGCCCATTAAGCCCGAGCGGGGTGGCTGAACTAGACCTCATGTCAACAGCGTTGTGAAATTGAGCATGTCGAACAATGGATAATGGACTCATCTATGTATTACTGGACAACAAAAGTGAAATCCCTGTTGCGTTAGAAGTTCTAACTTAGAACTGAAAGCAACCCGCAGACAAAAAATAAGCAAATGCACCCACCTAAAATATACAACCATATTGAGAGGATAAACCCTATATCTGGTTATTTGGCAACCATACCCGTAGGTGGTTTCCTTATTAAAGTGAGATGAAACACTGCGGTAGGATGAGCAAACAGAAACAAAGAATTAAACCGACTCAGTTAATCCACAATTCCAATGCACCCAATTTCATTCGTATCTATTACTGAAACACAGCGAGGTCGGAGATAAAGCATGTACGATCCCAGGTCGCCAAGTGTGCAGTCCGATGGCATAACCAACCAGCTCTGACGACGTTTGTGCAGGGTACAAATTGACCGGCATCACATGGGCAAGTTGCTACCCAAATGCGAACAAACGCCATGCCACCTGGATCCTATTTCCTCATTTGACTGTCCCTGGGTACGCCAACCATCGTCCCGAGTCTCCGACTTGGAATCCCTGTTGATAGTCCAGGAAGCCCACCAAATGCGGCCAATGGGTTCGATAGGTAGCCCCAACCCGCGACCTGTTTGGTGGGACTATCGTCCTGAGCGCTAATTACGCCAATGAAGGGAACACCATACATCGACAAGTGACAGTGTCCTGGTCGTAAGGTTTCTATCTCTTCCTTGGAACCCTCGAAACAAGGGAAAGCACTCTGATGTTCTGTTAAATTGTAACTGATTGTAGAACAATGCTATCAAATCATGTCAATCTGAGGTTATTTGCTAATCAAAATTCGACTTTAATTTTCTTCCTGCGCTTGGCTGCATCAGAGAACACTGAACAACTAACTGAGCTCCCTCGTAAGCGCATGTAAAGGTGACCCGAAAGGCATGCCGAAAGCCCTTTCACCTCGTGCTGGAGCGACTGCTCGATCTGATCCCGATCTCCATCCGTCGATGGGGTGTTAACAGCACAATACACCACGACAAGCTTCATTCTAATTGCATGTGAGGTCTGGTCATTGGGGACCCCGGAGGAATGTCCAGAGCCTGTACATCTCGGGGATGGAGCAGCAGCTCGACCGATCCAGATATCCAACTGACCGAACTGGCGATGGGAGGTTAGTAGGTACCAGTTCCCAAGCAAGCTTCCTGCTATAATTGCGTCAGGGAATAAGATCTTTTGTTTTCATTTAAAATCAAACCCGAAGTTACTGGCAGCTGTTGGCCAGAATGCGGCCAGTAACCTGTCTGCCAAGCCCCCCGGAAGTGGTGACTTATAATAAGGAGGAAACAAGCCTGTGAACTGTGATCCCATTCCAAGCCCAGCTGGGGCAGAAGGCATGGAGGATAAACTTTCAGGTGCCAAATAATAGCGTAAACGTAATAATTTTTAGAGAAAATGTCTAATTTGAATTGAGACAAAGTAAAATGGCCATTCTACTAGTAATTTTAGCCCAAATTCCCACACACTATTATCATAAGGCACCGGAGAGCATGGTCAGGGACCACTGAGGGTGTATCCCCCAGCCGCGCTGACCCCGAGATGACGACTTGTAGCGATGGACGGCGTGTGTCGAGTGTTGTTAGTAGAGCTCAGTGGTCACAGCCGTCCTGGGCACGTCAACAGCCAAAGGTCGACCCGAGGAAGCAGATTGACGTCCCGTTCGACAAGTCCAGGGAGCGCACCAATGTGACTAATGGGTTCAATGGGTAGCCCCAACCCGCGCCATGTTTGGTGTGACTATCGCCCCGAGTGCTAATTACGCCAATTAGAGGAACACGATATATCGGCAAGTCAGAGAAGGATCCAGGGATGTTTTGATACCTGTTACAGGTTTGGGTGCCCAAACTATAGAGACCCAAATGTCCCCAAATTCCATGTAGATAGTATTTATTCAAGTTGGATCTTCCATATTTTCAAGGAATTTTTCTATAATTCAACAAAATGTACTAGTAATGCAAATCATCAGACCGCAGATGATATATAGTCTATAATATGGAGCCTTTATTTGCACAATCAAGTATCCAGTACTGAATATTTTAACATCCAAATTTATATGGGAACATACTCAAATACAGAACAGGTGTCCCAAAACAAAAATTCTCTGGATCCTTCCCCCGAGTTTGTCCGTGTCCTAGGGGAAGCAACTCGTGTGAGCTACGGGTTCGATGGGTAGCCCCAACCCGCGTCCTGTGTGGTGTGACTATCGCTCCGAGTGCTAATTACGCCAATTAGAGGAACCCTATATATCGACTTTCGTTCTCTATTCTTGGGACCTCGAAACGAGGGAAGCTACGTCAAGGGGAGCTACGGGGAAGGCGATTCATGAACCTGTTCTTACCGCGATTAGCAGTCCTGTGAAAGTAATTAATGTGATTACGAACAATCACAAATACACCTGTTGTGTTATGTTACCATGCCTGTGCCAACCAAGGCAGTAACAGCTCCATTGTTAATCATCCCGGGTTAAAAAGGTTCAAATTGACATTCAAGATTTTACAATCCTATCAGCGTATTTCACAAGCGTTAAAACAGTGCTTTTGTCTTCAGTTTTACACCAGACGATGATTGTCAACGTCTAAATAAAGCCGTAAAACGAAAAAATGAACTCGAAAGTAAATCACCTAATTTCGTGATACCTTTAACCACCGTCAACGCACGTGGTAACTTAAATTATACGTCACCTGTATGCCATAGATTTGTTATAAAGAAAACGATCAGCGTCTTTAGTCATATCCAATGGTGCCTCGAATGTTCTGTCGTTAATAGGCCAGAAACTCTGATATTGTCGGCAGAAACAACGGATATTACTTCATTGACCGATTAAAATTATGGAAGACAAAGTCTGTTAAAACGAAACGAGTCATCCGATTCCGATCTATATATTCGGAACAAAACCACGTAATCTTTATGTGAATTGTACAAAATTTTCAACTGTAAGCAAAGAAATAATGTTGTTTGTATAAAACAAAAACAAAACTGTTTTTGCTATACAAACTGCAACTTAGCTTCGTATTCTTGGAGAGATTGTTTTTGCGCCCGTCCACGTTGAGGAGGGAAAAAAATATGGCGAATACTTCACTACGTGTCAGAAAGCACGTGATTACACGGGTCATGAACATGACAGAGGATATGTACCATAGAATTTCGTACTGTTTTTTCAACTCGGAGAGTTAACCCCTCCTACTTGGGATAATATACCATATAGTTCAGTGGGCAAGATACCTTTGACGGAGATATATTTACTTTGCTTATAAATTTCATTGCTGTAGACTATTCATGCACACTGAAGTTTGCCTTGAGTTCATCTTTACTCTTTTTAAAGTGGTCTTTATGTTTTACAGTATCATATAGTAACAGAATGCTGTCTGGTGTGATCTTGGGACATTTGTCGGTGGGTTTTATGATGGAAAATGCAGTTTTATCAGCGAATGGTAAAACTGGAAAATTCTATTAATAAATGCGAGTTGCACCTAGATATTACACAATTGACAGGCCATTGGCATTGTATTGCATCCAAGCCTTGAAATAGTGTGCCTGTCAATTGCAGAATGAGGTCCCCAGAGGGTGAATTTAGTGATGCTACCCTGCATAGCAGGCTAGCATCACCAAATTCACCCTCTGGGGACCTCATTCTGCTTACACCTCAGCAGAATGAGGTTCCCAGAGGGTGAATTTGGTGACGCTAGCCCGCTATGCGGGGGTAGCATCACTAAATTCACCCTCTGGGAACCTCATTCTGCAAATGACAGACACACTATTTCAAGGCTTGATTGCATCAGTGGTCAAGGATGCATATCAAACTTCATATAGCGAACAACACTTTTTGCATAGTCTTGTCCATGACAATAACGTCATGATTCTGACGTCCTTCGATTTGTTTCGAAAGAGACTAGTTGATCAGGCCTCTAGCTCATATGCATGTGTCAAGCTATGGAAATTGATATGATTTTATGACAGCTACACCTGGGCGACTGACCAATCAGTGCCGGCGAATGTCCCAATTTTGAGACTTTCATATTTCATGTTTCCTCAGATTCAATGTAAACATGTGTCACAAATTGGCCCAAAAAACATCTCATGGATATGTTACAACCATACCAGATGGCAGCAGATCACAACACAGGGATTATCTTGATTAGATTAGTATGTCTGACACAGGCAACTGACCACACCTCTGATTGGAATATGTCACCAGGAAAGCATGCATGTCCACTAGAAGTGATATCTTTATAACAATATGATACACACTTGTGACCATGGCCCTCTGACTGGGCTGACTATTTCAATCACTGTTGAGACATTTGAAAATAGATTCCATAGTCCTTAATAGTAGTCCTTCTGCACTTGTATTATCTTTTAGTCTGCTAATTTATCCTGGACAGCCCACCATATTATTCCGCCCACCAAATGAATAATAGACTATTCCAATGTATAATTTTATAACTGAATGGGTGAATCCATTTAATAAAGAAAAGGTTAAACTAGAGTGAATCATAAAAGTAAAGGCTAAGCATAATGCCCAATGCTCAGACTCAAATATAATGGCCAAATTATCTAGAAGAAAAATTTGTCAATACCTGGCTTAGCTTCAATGATTTTAATGGCTTGCAATGCAGCAGATGCTAACATTGGTGGTAATGATGCCGAAAAACAGTAGCCAAGACCAGATAACCTCTGCAAAAGAAAAACAAAACATTAGAAATTGATGCCGATAAACAGTAGCAAATGCCAAATAACGTCTGTACAAATAGACAGAAAATGTAACAAATTAATATGGACAAACAGTAGCAAAGACCAGATAACCTCTGTGAGAAGAGATGTATAAAATGAGAAGAACTATCTATCTGCAATTCAAAATAAAAAAATATATTCACTATCATACGTTTCCATGATTAACGAGAGGTTGATTATGATCGGCAGATGTTTAACCCATCCCTTAGCGTTATTAAATTACTATGATGGGAATCATAATTTAGAGTTTTATGTTGAATTATAGAGTGTACTGTAACAATCCTGGATATATTCTGTCTGTTATTTGCAAAATGAGGTCACTAAAGGATGAATTTAGTGATGCTATCCCACACAGCGGGCTAGCATCACCAAAATCACCCTCTGGGGACCTCATTCTGCAAATGTCAGACACACTATATCCAGGATTGCTTGAATACATTCTTCAAAAATGTATGTGAGGTTCCAGTGGGTGGTTCTCAATTTGAAGAAGGTCAAAAGAAGATGGTATTAACCCTTCCATGACTGGAGGTTCCTTGAATTTTTCGAAAAACCCTGTGCCCATACATTCTCTTATATATGCGAGTCTCCCATATGGAGCATCGCAATGGGTAATACATTGGCCTAACAATATTTAACTTGACCTTGTAAGCCAGTGAATTCTCTTATATATGCGAGGCTCCCTATACAAGACTCGCATATATAAGAGAATGCACTGGCACAGCACCAGTGCAGCTCCCGTCATGAAAAGGTTAAAGGGATCCAAGGCACGCGCAGTGGGTCAACATGCAAAAAAATATACAAGTCTGTAAAAACATCACCACTGCTCATATATTAATTATTAATAGTTCTCCAATAACAAAATTTTGCATGTTGAAACCATTGCTATGTAAACATAACTGTTACAGTGATTTGCCAACAGACATTACTATTTGCCTCAGGTTCTTGTTACTGATGATGAGTTTACCTTATGTTATACAAATACAGTGTGCTGTAAGCCAACATAATGCAAATTGGATTTGATATAAAGGATTTAGGATGTTTAAAAGGATGTTTATATAGCATTTCTACTTTTCACCCAGAGACAGTGATAGGTATATATTTTGAGCCCAACAACTGTATTTAAAAATTATTGACAAAATAAACCAGTTGTTCAAAACCTTACCTGATGATCAACAATATAGCTCTTCCCACAACAGAATCCGCCGCACGAACCAACAGCATTCTCCAGTGATGCAGCTATTAACGTAATTTCATCTATCTGTAAATATCAGAAATGAGTCCGTTAAAAACTAATTTTATGCATGCTTGGGGTGCCAAGCAACTTGATAGTTGAAATGAAATGAAAATGTCTGATTTTGAAAAATATACAGAAAAACAAGGCAATATTTCTTATAAAAATATAATTTTTAAAATTAAAATTAGTTTTTCCTCAAGGGAAGCCCGAAACTGAACTATATGAATTATTATCCTCGGCCTTGTGTTATCAAGAGGGTTAAAATTTATTATCCGTTTAGTACCTACTCCGGTCAATCAGCGATCGGATTAGCTCACGCATGAATGCGTCCCGTGCAAATCCCGCGCTCTTAACAATTCATCTAGCCAGTTTTATTTCCGACTTTTAATAATAAGATTTGCGAGTCACGGGGTTGGGAATGGCACCGCCATGGGAGGGATCTATGATAGTTCAGTTTCGGGCTTCCATTGAGGAAAAACTAATTTTAATTTTAAAAATTATATTTTTCCGCCAAGGAGAAGCTCTTCAACTGAACTATATGGATTAGAATGCAAGCCCAGGAGGAGGCAACGAGCAATAAATATAATATTCCAGTTTGACGGGAATGTACTCTTCCAAAACAGATGTCATGTAAATGTGATTTAGTCATGAATCAGCCTTGATATGTTATGTGAAAGAGCTCATAAATTCACATTCCAGTATTGCTCAAGCTTGTACCTGCCCCCCCCCCCCCCTGGTTTTAGGAAGAAACGTCCCAGGCAGTGCCACACCATACGCGCCAGCTAGAAACCGAGCAAGTAGAGACTTCTTCTTCTGCTGCTGACTTCACTGCATCTTCTTCTCGTTTTCATGTGATGAGTGTGATTTCTGTAGATATCTTCCAAAATAGAAAGCGCTATGGACAGTATGCAACATCGAGTCGTCCCCACACAGAACAACCTCCAAACGCTCAGGTGCGGTTGTCCTGGAGGATTGGTTGCCCGAATCTCCGAGAACGACACCCCGCCTGCCACGGACTGCTGGTGCAGGACCATGGGGCTCGAACTGGTTCATCCCGAGGTAAAGACTGGTACAGTTGTGCAAGTTTGTGTAAGTCAGTTGACACATATCCTGTGATGAAGTTTTGTACAAGAGATCGACCCATGTCGTTTCCATACGCAAAGCGAGTTCCTTAGGAACGACAGAATCCCGTGATTCTTGCCCATCGTCGTCAAAGCCATCAGACGCCATGAGAAGTATAGGAAGCATGTCAGTATCGACCACAGCAACAGAACACCCTGCATCAGGTTGAGATAAGGTACTATAGGGAAGCCCACTCGGGGAATGGCTCGAATAAATGCTCTCGCAGTTGAAGTTAAGGTGCTTTGGCCCACCCCAATGCCAGAAGGTCAGCAAAAAGATAAAATTAGAAGGATCCATTTGACCAGAGAAAACCCCCCACCGAATCTCCCGAATGCAGGTGGTCCAGACAAGCTGGAATAAACGTCGATGACATACCACTAGGATCCCATGACGGCAGAGGAGCAGGCCTGGACGTATCACGTGGGATGACGTTTCCAGGGGGACAAGATCGACCCTCGTAATGGGGTGGGCCACAGCGCTGTGAGGAAGCGTCAGAATGCCTTTTGGCTGGAGCGCATTGAGCGGCACCGGACATCGAGACTTCCCCACCCAGAACAGCCTCCAAAGGCGAGTGTGCGGGTGTTCTGGAGGATTGGTTGCCCGAATCTCCGAGAACTGCACGCTGCCACCCAAAGTCTGCTGATGCTGATGACCGGGGGGGGGGGGGGGGGGGGGGGGGGGGGGGGGGGGGGGGGGGGGGGACGAACTGGTCCTGCCCGAGGTAAGACTGGTACGTTTGCTCAAATTGTTTAACCAGATCAATAAATACAAAATGACAATACCGCATATTGCCGCGTTTATTTCTTGAGCAACCCGCACTGTGTGTGGCCATCAAAGTCGAATCTCGTCGACTATAAGCAAGACAAGACATTCTGTTAGTTATTAGCAAGCGTAATACACAAAACATTTTGTTAGTTAATGCAAAATAATGTTAATAAGGTAAATTCCGTTCATTATGTGGCCACGTGGTCTTACCTGCTAGAAATTAAACTGCAGGTAAGATACTGTCACTTCTCGGCGAAGAGGACGATGAGAACCGATTTCTCCTGTGCAAGAACAGTTTTCGCGGTGCCCTTGCTTACGGTGAGGAGAATGTTTTATACGCGTACGGAAAGTCCTCCGAAGGTAGAGCAGGCCTGGACATATCCCGAGGGAGAATGATGCCAGGGGGACAAGACCCACTCCCGTAATGGAGTGGGCCATGGACTGTGGGGAAGAGTCAGAAGTCTCAGTCCTTCCCAGATGACAGGAGCAATTGTACTCGCACCCATTTGCACTTGTAATTCTCTAATTCACGAGCATTAAATGTTGCCCTCTCCCTCTTGACAAAATGTGCATGGTTACAGTAACCGTTGATTCAATATTAAACTATTGGAGGTATATTTAAAAACCGGTCCCATCGCAGTTAAAGTATGGGAATGTGAAAGTGCAACGAATCATGCATGTATCGAGGTCTATCCCACAAAGACATTTAATTTGAGAGAAACACAAAGAACGATTATATTACGGAAGCAATTACATCCGTCTTCTGGATTGTGAGAGAAAATGAGAGCTTGAGCTGCATTTTCATCTGGGAAAAACTGAAGGCTGGTTGGCTGGTGCACTGTCAGCGGCACATGACGAGTCTTCCCCACCCTAAGGCTCAGGTGCTGAGTCGTGCGCCCATGAAGATTGGTTTTCCGAATCCACGATAGTAGCACCCCGCCAGTCACTGGTACTGGGCAGTGGTCATACAAGATATAGAGGCTTCTTGCGGAACGGCACTGTATATGTGTGATGATACAAAAGCTGTCATTTGTGTTAGTCATTTAGGTATTCTATTCACCAGATAATCATATGGATATTTAGTAATAGAAGGAGAAGAGATATGTTTTGGACTCTTCTGAAATTCGCACTGGCAGGTCTGCGGAATGCAAAATATGCGCAAGCCATAACATACTAGTATGTGTCGGCTGTCTGGTTGTCCTCAGGTACCCATAAGTTACACAAACAGTTATAATCAGTATCGCGAGAACCTCACACAACCTTGGCGCAACCTAGAGTTCGCAACCGTCATGTGCACCGAACCGTCGTGTGCCTCCAATACGCAGGCCTGCAGTGGTCGTGCGCAATATGAATATAAACGCTGTTCATGTAACTGCACTTTATATGCGTGACAATACAAATGCTGTCCTTTCTGTTATTTGCCCGATAATCAATTGGATATGAGGCAATAGAAGGAAAAGAGCCATGTGTTGGTCTCTGATGGAAATTATAGTGGCAGCAGCCCTGCGCAATATAAATGCATTGCCTGTAACTGTGCTTAATACGTGAGTGAAGGCTATTTGACATTTGATCTTTTCTATATGTGGAAATAGAAGGTAGAGAGCCAAGTGATGGACTCTGTTGGAAAGGCTATTGGCAGTGCATCGGGGCACATGACAATATAAATGCATAGTAGTTCACCTTGACTATTCACGGATTGAAAGCGCAGAAGTATGTCGGTATCAGTGAAAATTGACGCACGCCATATTGATATAGTCAGTTCGTATGTCATTGAGCCTTTGAGGCACTGACACCCTTGTAATAGTATGGAACAATTATGGCTCGCCATACATGTTTTTAAGCTCACCATTTTGTATCATGTTAATTCATAATTTGAATGTATCGAAAACACTAATGTCTGAGGATAACAGTTCAGATGTTGTCTATTTGTTACAGTGAACACATGGAAATGTGAAACATCAAAATCATCAAAAGTATAAACATTGATTGACTGAAAATTTATTGAGACACTGGCTAGCCAATGAATCATTTCAATACTGCGACCATGCTAGGTCACACGGGTATGGCTCTCATCCAAAATATCTCCAAAGAGTTCTGACCACGGACGGAAGTATCCTTGGATATTTAAGCAAACTATAGCTGAAGGTTCAGGCTACTGCACTTGCATATCTGTGTAGTCATGGAAGAGGGAAGCCCATTCAGCAAAATACATTGAGTGATTGCAAAGAAACAGACACAATTGTCGCCGAAATAGCGACAGAGTACCGGTATGAATTGATGGAGATCGCCATTTGACAATGGGAACTCAGGCTTCAAGATTCGACGAGAATCACCGAATCGATTCCCGTAATGATTCTCACAAAACTTTACAATTTGCAGTGCTTTATGACCAGGGACTAATCTAGGTTTTAAGTTTGGGCACCCTGTCAGTCCTAGGACGATATGCCGTAGGCATATCCCGATGGCCGCAGGCCAGAGGTGGGGGTGGGTTTGGGAGGGGGTGTCCCCCTCCAATCAAAGGGGGGTATGGGGGCACTCCCCCAAGAAATTTTTGAAAATCCAATGCCCTGAGAGTGAATCTGGGGCATTCTGAACCTTTATATTGTGCCATTCAGGTTGGTAAATTTAGTCATAATATAGACAATTTTTTTTAATTGTTTGTGATTTTCTACTATCATACTCATTGATCTGATAGCTAAAAGTCATGACCAAACTTAGTTTGTTTCTACTCTTAATCATTGTACAACACGCTGAAATATTCTTTACGTTGTTTCCTGGAGAAGGGGACAGAACTCACTCAACACCAGGTTCCATTTTGGGCATATTTATTGCCAACAAACGTAATAACTGGTTCAACAATAAAATGGTGCACAGACATGATTGCACAAATACATGTACATATATACAAACATGCTAGTAAATATGTAAATAACTCTCAATATATGTAATATATCCGGGCAAAGTGGATGTATACCGCCACAATGCTAGCCCAATGAATATGTCCGATGTTATTCATTGCGATAGCATACAGCCACACCTTTGTTTATTAAAAGATTTGTTTCTCTTTTAATGTTTCAGTTTCACCCTTTTTATACCAATATGTATATTTCCTTGAAATAAAAATATATATTCTACCTACCCTGTGTTAAAATTGTGGATGAGAGTAGAAACTCTTACACCACTGGTTTTTTGGTCGCGGCATCTTGTTTAAATATTCGCGGAAATAAACTTCTGGTTAACCTTTATATCTCTTAGTTTTAATTATAAATTCACGTTATGTTAAAAAACGTACCGCGTAATCACGTACCGCGATATGCTATCGTAAATTTAACTGTTGTGGAAATAACATTTCAAGCACTTTAATTTGGTTTAATTGCACACGTAACGGCAAGCACTCGATGTGGAGTTTTGGTAAGTACCGTAAGATTGATCTATAAATGAAATTGTTTTAGATCTATACGGATCTTTGCGGATTTCAGTAGTTTCGTTTCAGCGCGTTCCGAATTTTAATTTATTTACCCAAACCGGAAGAGGAAGACATATGTTTTGATTCGTTCGCGAAACAACCGACTGACTTAATTTTTTATGATTAAAATGGGTCGTTTTCCCTCGGTAGATCAAATTTGTTGATAAATAGCAATGTTTTCTTTCATTGTATAAGCGTTCAATTAACATTTCCATCGTATTAAAATTAGTTGGCAGTCTCTTTTTATCTAAAAATTCCTGATTGACTGGGAAATGTTGTTTTACAACTCTGAGGCATATTTCGTTTGGGAGCCCAAACTACCGGCGCCCAAACCCGTTTTACGGATCCAAATACGGCCTAGATTAGCCCCTGATGACTAACATGATTCAGCATTTGATTCTCGTAAAATTAAATGTATTTTGAGCCCTGGAACTTAAAATGAAAATCCTTGGTGCCCAATCTTGTGTCAGATAATCCTAGTCCCCAATCAAACCAGTTGCACGATTTGTAGCAACCGGACACTGTCAGTAATACTGGACAGGCATGTAAAGAACGAGACTATTCAAGAGACACAGCATTATTTGAACACAGGCCATAGAATACTATATGTTGTAACAAACATAATCTCATTGTTTCTAACGATCGTTCCGATGATACAATGAGGGAAAGAAAATGGAATCGCAAGAACAGGGTCAAAATTTCAAATAAATATCTTGAAGTGTCGACGTTCCAAGTATCCAAATACGAGCCCTCATGTTAATAGTAATACATTCGGGCTAGCTAAGATTTGCAAATATTAATCTGTAAGCACAATTAATTATAACGACATGTTGTATATGTACAATGATGTTCTGTGATAATCATTATCCAAATGTCGCTCAACTTCAACTTACAATTAGTTGAGGCAAAAGAAATTTCATTGGATGACAAGTTCTATCTTGTTTATGAATACATGTAAATAATCGTCAAAGGAGACATTTCTGTCCTGGCCAACTTTCTGCGCACTAACAGAGCTGTTGCATATACGATGAGGTAGTGTACATGAAATGAACGTATCGAGAAGTCAGCTTCATGAAATATAGTTAGCACGAAATTAGGAGACTTCGCATACCGTACCACGTGGACTCCGAAATCGGACGATTCATGCCACCGTATATGTTTCACAATAATGCAATATAGGTTTGCTACAAGTAAACGATGTGCGTCTGTAGTCATTGTCAAAATGGCGAAGATCTCAACGTGATTTTGTCGATTCCAATCCCAAAATTTTCGAGATAAAATGTGTCGATAAAAACACGGAATTTTTATAAATTGCGTTGCGCATACTATGAAACGAAGAGTTTCTGCGCGTACTTAAAAATATTAAACGACCGGGTAAGCAACGGATAAATTGTAAGTTTGTTAACAACGATAAATATTGAGTTGATAAACTCGCAATAGAGAAATACTTCCTTTAGTTAAAACCACGTCTGATAGGTCCAAGTAGAGAAATAAAACTGGCTAGATGAATTGTTAAGAGCGCGGGATTTGCACGGGACGCATTCATGCGTGAGCTAATCTGATCACTGATTGACCGGAGTAGGTAATAAACGGACAATAAATTTTAACCCTCCTGATAACACAAGGCCGAGGATAATAATCCATATAGTTCAGTTGAAGGGCTTCTCCTTGGCGGAAAAAAAAGCCTATGGATAAATAATATTACAAGCGCATGATTATATATATTCCGTACACAGTGAACACTAACCCATCTGTGCCGAAATGACAGGTTGAAAATTTCCAACCAGTTGGAAAATCGGAGTTCCCAGGGATTCAGGTCTACCACTCAACGGTATGTTAAAATGCTCTTCAGCAACTATTCTTGTAACACTTAACACTCGCCGGTATGTTGAAAGTTCTGTAACACCCTTTCCTGTATCACCTAAGACTCACCGGTATGTTGAAATGTTCTTTAACACCCTTTCCTGCATCACCTAAGACTCACCGGTATGTTGAAATGTTCTTTAACACCCTTTCCTATATCACCTAAAACTCACCGGTATGTTGAAATGTTCTGTAACACCCTTTCCTGTATCACATAAGACTCACTGGTATGTTGAAATGTTCTGTAACACCCTTTCCTATATCACCTAAAACTCACCGGTATGTTGAAATGTTCTGTAACACCCTTTCCTATATCACCTAAAACTCACCGGTATGTTGAAATGTTCTGTAACACCCTTTCCTATATCACCTAAAACTCACCGGTATGTTGAAATGTTCTGTAACACCCTTTCCTATATCACCTAAAACTCACCGGTATGTTGAAATGTTCTGTAACACCCTTTCCTATATCACCTAAAACTCACCGGTATGTTGAAATGTTCTTTAACACCCTTTCCTATATCACCTAAAACTCACCGGTATGTTGAAATGTTCTGTAACACCCTTTCCTGTATCACCTAAGACTCACCGGTATGTTGAAATGTTCTGTAACACCCTTTCCTATATCACCTAAAACTCACCGGTATGTTGAAATGTTCTGTAACACCCTTTCCTGTATCACCTAAGACGCCAAATGAGAAACTCTCCTCAAGAATAATCCTCACTTTGTACTTCCATTTGAACTCAACCTATAAAGCACAAAAATATATCACATTGCTAATTTTCAAAAGTAAAATAATGAATTCTTACATTTTTACAGTGTTAATGAAAAATGAAGTGTTTATATTCCCATAATTTCTATTAAAGATGGTATTAGAAACTATATTTATTATTTATTTATTATATTTATTGTAACATGAGTACCATATATGCCTTCAGATGAGCGGTGTATTATGCCATTTGCATTCAGGAAATAAATTGTTGCGCACAGCTTCCGGTGTTAAAAAAAAATTTTGCACTGAGACTAAGTCTCAAAAAAAAGATTTGTTTTTCATAAGGCTTCATGGCTTTGAGCAATATTAGGCTGGGTGGTATTACAATAGTAATTAGCGTGGCATCCTTGTATCAGTATCTAATAGTAGCACAGCTGATTTTACAAGTCGTGTGCATGAATAAAATTTTATCTAAGGCCAAAACAGAAGAATATGCAAAATTACTAGTCAGTTCTTGATAATTCTAGGACAAACATCAATATCAACTCACCAATTTTGGAAGTGGACATATGTCACCATAGTTCATATACAAGCCTTCTGCCACCAGAAATTTCCTTGTGACTTTGGCTTTTCTAGGATTCTACAAAAAAAAAAAGAGAGTTTGCCATTGAAAGATAATATGACTCCTCTGAGAACCTCACCACAGTGTGAATTCTCATAGTCAACAATTCTTTAGTCATCATTTGAAAACAACATTTATAATGACCGATCTTTTTATTTGCGAATAATATATCAACATTATTTTTGTAGTATTTGCCATTAGGTTCCAAAAAGCTAGAATAAAAAATTGTATCAAGGTGGAAATTAATATTGCCGGTTGAGCATAGGAAATTTGTCAATGCAGCATACAACATAAAAGCAATGTCAATAAGAAAATGCACATGAGTTCATGCAAAGTAAAATTCCTCATTTCTCATGCCCACGAACATGGTCCCGTCCAAATTGGGTAATTGTAAAATTTTTTTTTCTTTTACGAAAATGGGGAAAACAAATTTACTTTGAACAAACTTTTTGGCCAAAAGATTTCAAGGCAATAGTCAACAATCACATCTCTGATTATCATCATATCTCCATGAAACCCTTAATTTGTAAATAGGTAATTTTCATCAACAGTTGCTCGTCTATGTATGGATAACAATTCTACCAAAAGTCACAATGCTTACTGATCATAACAATGATGATAAGCCAATAGAACGGTGTCCAAACAAAATCAGAAATGACTAATTGGGGCCAAAAGATTTTTGTCTCAGCCTGAACCCTGCTTGCTATCAGTTCACAAGTCAGGTCCAAATTTGGCATTATTTTGTGAATGAAAAACAAGCAAAATCTTTGCATAACAATACACAGAAATAAATAAATAGCAGAACTAGCATAGCAAAACTGTGTACTAACCCGTTTCTCTTCATATTCCTGTTCCTTCAGTAACCTCTCGAGGTCATCCATATCATTATGCTTGAAGAACTTTATGTTACTCCGGGAAGCAACAAGGCCTTTTTGTATTGAAAAACATACTCCCTCATCACTGAAAAAGATAGATGTTGATCATTTGGAATGTGAGAAGTTGTATCACACATTTTGATGGAACACTGCAAGTACGACGTTCCGATTGGGCGAAAGGGTGGAGTGTCAGTGGTGAGACTGGTGACAGGGAAAACTCACAAATTTATTGTGTCTTGTTATATGCAATGTAACTGATCACACACAAAAAAAGAACTTTGGAACATACCGTAGGACTAAACACCTTCCTCTCAACAAGCCTCAATCCAATATACATGACAACAACAAACCTGTCATTTGCAGATTGAGGTCCCCAGAGGATGAATTTAGTGACGCTCTCCTGCATAGCGGGCTAGCATCACTAAATTCACCCTCTGGGGACCTCATTCTGCTTATGACTCATCTTCTCTGGAAAGTTTCTTTATTATCAAATTGCTATAGAAACTTCTTCACATAGATTTAATTTCTTTTTTAGTTAAGTTTTTCTTTATCCCCAAATTGGCAGACAACATATTGCATAATCGAGGTTCCCAATGGGCGTACATCACAATATTCACCATTTGAAAACTTCAATCAGTCTTTGTCTCCCATAGCAGATGAGGCCATGCAGAAAGACGTCCCAGAGGGTGAATTTAGTGATGCTATGCGGAACCTGCATAGCGGGATAGCGTCACTAAATTCACCCTCTGAGGACCTCATTCTGCAAATGACAGGCATGCTGTTGTCAGGCTTGGACAACAACAAGAACTACAACTAAGATGGAGATAGCCAGCTCAAACAAACAAAAATTTAACATATTTATTTATATGATGTAATATAATCAGCCTTTGAAATTAGCCACTGCAATCAGCAATGCCGTGGTAATTGCTGTGGGAATCACTTTCTGCTATGGTATTCTATTGCTGTGACAGTTATGCGGCATTGATTGAAAGGCTTATTAATTAATACAGTGATATCATGAAGATAATGCCATGTTTTACAGTTTATAGATATTATAGATTACCCACAACTGTACGTGCTTAAATAAACACGAATGTTTACATTGAACACAATTAATTGTATTACTACTCAGGTGGGTAATATTATGTTGAAGAGGTTTTTTCCGGCCTGCAGGTTTCAAAATTATGAGTAACCTATTTTTAGTTCACCTGGTTTGTGCTAAGGTAACCCATACCGTAGGTTAGCAGGAGAGTTACACAAACTGCTATAATCACTACAACTGGTATTAGTAACTACAGATGGGAAACTCATTGAACTACATAATAAATTGGAACGTCTCATTTTGGGACTTGATTGTGCAAAAATTAAGGTGAGATTTAGTTATCGCGAGACCTGCATTTATAAATCTTTGGCACGACCTGTTTTTCGTTTGCGTCATTTTCATTTTAGATAACCCCCAGGTGAACTGATCGGTTGTTCAACTCAAATCTGCATGCCTATTTTTTTATAGAATCACTTTATGCTGTTCCTACTAATTGGTCTGGTGACCGCCGGGCTGTAAAATTCTGCGTAATTAATTAGTAACTATAATATTTCTGGTTTCTTTTGTTCTCAAAATATGTTTTATTCCCAATGTCATTTGACCAATAGAATAAATTATGCATGTTGCAAAATGTATCTAAGTTAATAAAGGGGAATAACCCCACTAAACAAGGGGTATGCATCTAAGATGCTTTTGTCGAGTTTTTTGGCAGTTGAACCAAACTTCTGCCAATAAGGTGCACAACTCCGGCAAAAAATGTCGGATGGTGGTATATTATTGCAATAGACCTATATAGCAAATATCAATTGAATCCGTTAATATTTCATTGAGTTATCGCACTAACGGTGATAAAAATTGTTATTAAAATAGACAAACTAAGACCCATAACTCCGGAAAAAAAATTCGGACAAACCAGATTTTCGAACTCGTCCGAGATATTGTTGCAAGAGACTCATATACCAAATATTGTTTAAATCGGTTAATATTTCATTGAGTTATTGTGCTAATGGTGATAACATTGCTAAAAATAGACAAACTAAGACCCATAACTCCGCGATTTTTTTTTCGGACAAACCTGGTTTTCGAACTCGTCCGAGATATTGTTGCAGGAGACTCATATACCAAATATTGTTGAAATCGGTTAATATTTCATCGAGTTATCGCGCTAACGGTGATAAAATTGCTAAAAATAGATAAACTAAGACCCATAACTCCGGGAAAAAAATCGGACAAATCTGGTTTTCGAACTTGTGTGAGATATGGTTGCAAGAGACTCATACACCAAATATTGTTGAAGTCTGTTAATATTTCATCGAGTTATCGCGCTAACGGTGATAAAATTGCTAAAAATAGACAAACTAGGTTTTCGAACTCGTCCGAGATATTGTTGCAAGAGTCTCATATACCAAATATTGTTGATATTGGTTAATATTTGCGTGAGTTATTATGTCGGACGGAACTCATAATTGCAGGTGCACAGGTTTCAATGGTACTAAATATCTTCTAAGTTTTAAAAATATTGACAGATAATTACAATGAGCAAAATTGGATTAAAATTAACCTTGTAGATTATAGGTTTCTTTATTGAGAGTGGCTTACCAGAAAATAACATCTCCTTTTTTGGAGTATGATGGAATGGCACTAGCTATAGTGGAGAATCCATAAGAATATAGTGCTGCTTCCTCGGTTTTCATAAACTTAGCAAGTGTCTCCTCCAGTTTCAGGTGAACATCTATAAAGAAATAGAGTTGTCTTTCAATTTAAGTTCAATATATCTCTTGCCAATACATGCATTCTAATTGGTCAAGAAATGCCAATGTCAGTTTTCGATTCACCAGCATCGCCTGTTGCTGAGTCAGTCCTTCGATTTTGGAAAACGTAGGTGCGCCGTATATCACTCGGAGCTTTTGGGATTTGCGCGCGCCTTTTTTGAGGGAGCACAATTAAAATTAAAATTGATGAAATGACTACTGAATAAAGACAAACATGTGTATAATGCACAAGTATCATTCTCCCAGAAACACAAATAAAACATATTTATATCAGTTTTATTATCAGTTTTATCAAACAATAGTCTCTGACTGCCGTAGCTGTCAAATTTTGAAAGTTATCGATGAGCGAAGAACTGCCATTAGTTATCCAGTTAAGATGAAGTTTTTTAGTTTGACCAATGAGAGCTTGGCTAGTATGGCTACTATCGAAGTCTGCGGCGTTTTCGCGGTCTTAGATTAGTAACTATCTAGAGCATGACTGAACATAAACGAGCCAAGGAAATAGTACATATCTGAAGCATGGCTGAGTTAAAGATTCCGGATGGTAATTAAGTATTTTCACTGACCAACGTTTGTCAGCAAGTCAGAATATCACAATTAGTCGACTTCCGGGTCTGAGAGCACATGCTCAGACTCGATTAAAACTTCGAACTCAGAAGTGGAATCATATAACCGCGATCAGATTCACTGTATTCCGACGAATCAACTCTTTCGTTTTGATAATATTTTGAGCATTGTCGCTGTCACTATCAGACATGATATACCGTAATCTGCATAAATTTATATAATAGTATTCGCATTGGTACAATTTGCCAAATGAATCCTCGAAATACTGCAAGGTGAAACATAAACGCTGCCGCCAAAGTCAGTCTGCTTTTTGCAGGAACTCGCACGTGCAGTAGTTGTGACGAGGTGTCACCCCAATCATTGAGTGCGAAAGACGCCGCTTTGATCTTTGCTACCAGGTTCGTAATCAACGTCATCACTGCTGAGAAAGATACATGGTGAATAGTCTTGTTGGCGTTTAACCATTGGTGTGTTGTTTGTTAAAATCTCGTTCACTGGTTGCAAAATTCGATGCGCGCATTTGATATTTTCGGCGTGCGCATTTAATAACTCGCTGGTTTTTAGATCCGCGCGCGCCGCGCAAGCGCAATTGCGCGCCTTAAAATCGAAGGACTGCTGAGTGAACAAATTTGAATGGAGCAAATTGTGATTGACAACACACATCAAATACATCAGCATGTAGAAAGGTGTTGCTTAATGGAGTAAAAACTGCCACAAGTTGTTTACTATAGATACAGCAGTCATCGATTAACCCATTATATACTAAAATACTCAATGACGAATAGTTCCCTTAGGAAATGTTCAGCTAATAAATTCAACAAACGACCACAGGTTGTTTGTTGAACTTATTATCTGAACATTTCCCACGAATGAATATGAACTATTCTGCACTTGTATTATCATTTTGTCTGACTGTCATCAGCTCATATATCCTTAACACCCCTCCAAAGGAAGAATAGACCATCCAAATGTTTACTTTATAACTGAGTGGGAGAACCCTCTAGTATAGAAAGTGTTAACAGAAAATTTGTTCAGGCGCTGTTATGAGTAACAATATGGAATGGACCTAGGGATTTTATACAATGGAAAAGACATGTAATGCAGATAAATGAGTTTCATGCAGTTTCTTTTAAATTATTTATTATTTGGTATCAATTACAATGGAGATAAACATACCTTGTTTTACTCGATACTCAGGAAATCAAGCATCAAAATTGTGAACTCGCTTGGTTTGTTCAAACTTTTTTCATGCTTGAATCCCTGAATATCCATCCAATGAAACAAGTACAGTAATTCCCTAAATAATCGACTCCTTAACCACAGCAGAATTATGGGAAATTTTTCAGGATTTAGTCGGAAATATGGCTTGTTGCCATTAATCGGAAGGCTCTCACTGCGAGCTTCCCGATGAATGGCAACAAGCCATATTTCCGACTAAATCCTGAAAAATTACCTGATTATTTAGGGCATTACTGTAAGTTTATCTCTCAATTAATAAAAGATAGAATTGTCTTTTATTAGAATTAAGTTAGGGTTGTATCAGCTGAGAACTCTCATGCCTGTTTATTGTCAATACAGGGCAAGTCTAGATTTCTGCTTCCCTTCAAAATGGCTGCTATTGGCCCCAATGAAAAAGGACAATTTCATTTTACTCAAAAATGAGAAATACTGGTACATCTTTACGATCATCTACTGATCTAAAAAAGAAATTTTATTCAAACGACTTTTCCAAAATTGAAAAAATAACAGGTTGTTTGCGCCTTTGATGTAAGCTCAATTTAACTTAGGCCATTAAAAATTAATGTCTGGGTTCACGGTCCGCAGCATCAAAACTATTTATCGCAAAATCTAAAAAAAAAATTTATAACACGACAAAATCTATCCGGTTTAACCGTATTTCACCCTGGAAACTATACTCTTAATATAATGCGGGGAGATAATTCCGTTCTTGTTCTGGTCACATGGTGTGTAGTTTATTGCCTATATTCGATGTATGTTAGGAAAAATTTGCGATGCTTATTAACCTACACATTCCGAACAAATCCCTCACCCTATCATGAATAGAACCAGACAAAACTCATGCTATGCCATTCCTCAATAGCCATTTAGAGCCATGCTGTGGGAAGTGGGGCAACAGGTGTCAGAATATCCCCAAGTATTGAGCTATACATGTGATTACACAGAGACAAGTTGTATTACCTGGAATCATGAAAAAAGATTATTCGATTTTGAGGTATGTTTTGAAGAATTTAAAATAAATAATAAATATAAATAGCCTCCCTCCCTCATCACAAAATTTAGACATAATTGCCCGTGAACCCAGACAATAATTTTTAATGGCCTTATATGTGTATCTAATGAGTAAAAATTCAAGAAAGATCATTCACAATGCATCAAAGGATAATGAAGTGCATTTCGAATGACAAGTGCACAACTTTCAGTCAAAAAATGCCCACTATTGAAATTCTATTCTCTTTTAAACTGTGGGATTTTTGCCATTATTCAACAGAAAAATATATTTATAAAAATGAACAACCATAAACCAGAAACCTTTCATTGTGGTTGATTCTGATTGATTTTTACATACAGTGGTATGCGGCTTATACGGACCCTGGCTCTTACGGACCCTGGCTCTTAAGGACCCTGGCTGATATGGACCACCGGCTGATACGGACCTTGGCTTATACGGACCCCTGGCTTATACGGACCCTGGCTCATACGGACCTCAATTTTATTTTTTATGTTTTATGTTTATTTAATTAAATTTAAATTATGATTGTCTTTTCAAACATATATCTGTATTAATTGAGAATTTCGGTTATTATTTTGGTGATTTTCAAACTTTATGAATTTTACCAATTTGTTCGGTGATTTTCGGTGAACTTATATTTATGAAGTTAATATATAATTATGATTGTCTTTTCACACATATATCTGTATTAATTGAGAATTTCGGTGATGTTCTGACTTGAAAAAGCATTTATTGAATCGTGTTAATTAATCTCTTCGCCGGTGTATAAACACGCGTGTGTGATCCCTTTATGTCGTCGTATAAACAGACACACGGTGATAAATGGTCAGTGAATGGTGACAGGATGAATCCACTGAGTTTGATTTGTTACAAAAACATGTTAGTAAAAACACAACTTGCTTCAACTAATTCATTGTCCGTTGTATAAACACTCGTGTGTGATCACTTTCTATTGTTTTATAAACAGACATGCGATGATGAATGGTCAGTGATTGGTGATCAGGATGAATCCACTGAGTTTGATTTGTTACAAAAACATGTTAGTAAAAACACAACTTGCTTCAACTAATTCATTGTCCGTTGTATAAACACTCGTGTGTGATCACTTTCTATTGTTTTATAAACAGACATGCGATGATGAATGGTCAGTGATTGGTGATCAGGATGAATCCACTGAGTTTGATTTGTTATGAAAACATGTTCGTAAAAACAAAACTGGTATATATTCAACTGATTTATTGTTGACTGGCATAATTCCACAATGTCTAACTGTGCTTCATGTGGAGATACTATTTGGCATTGTCAGGAGGTTATTGGCTGCATTGAACCTGAATGTTCCCGTTTGACGCATCGGGTTTGTGACACAGGTGAGTTATAAAACGACTGGAAAGTTAATGACATTGTGGAGAGACTACTCGTCGATGAGGATAAGTGCCAGCAAACTACTAAAAGAAGCCGCCAAGCTGTACGCCCCAGTTTAAATAATGTTCGTCTGATGTAACTTTGTTCCATTTTTGTTATCATCATATTTTTGTTATCTCTGTATGTATGTTGTCATAATGTAAATTGTTTTAAATAAACATGAAACATAAAAAATAAAATTGTATATTTTAATTGAGGTCCGTATGAGCCAGGGTCCGTATAAGCCGGGGGTCCGTATACACACCTTCTCAAAATAAGTGGCCCTTTTAACGCGGTCGTCAGCGTGGTCGTAACGCGGTCGTAACGCCAACGTAACGCGGTTTTTGCGTTGATAACGCGTTGGTGATGCGTTACGACCGACGGACCGCGTTGAAGTTTAACGCAGACTGCGTTGAAGTTTAACGCAGACCGCGTTTACGTTGCGCTAATGATCAACGCACAGTCGCACACACGTTTTCAAATGTATATGTTTTGTTTTTAAATATTTGAGGAGGACACATAAAGAAACTGAATTTCAGTGATTTAATTCTGGTGAGAAAAACAGAATTTAACTGAATTATTAAACTTATATATACTACTAGTACGGTAAAAAGTAAGTTAATATTTACCATACATGTATGCTTGCCAATATAATAGCGGACAATTACTTAAACATGTAACGTTGAGTAAGTTTATTTCATCATCGTGAAAGCGACACGGCCTCATTGAGTGATCATTGTGGCACACGATGTCCGCTAGCCAATCAAAACAGACAAAGTTATGCTTGCACGTGTCCAGTCGAGAATTCTGTGTTTGAATCACAGTCAATCAATACAGAATACAAGCTGGTAGGAGGAGTCATCTTCACAAAGTTGCGACATGGTATAAAAATATCTTGCAGAAATTCCTTTGATCTAAATTTAATAATAACTTCAAATAACGAGACAATGTCACCATTCAGCAGCGTGCGTGGTCCAATAGAGGTTCGCGATGGGGAAGTTATGTTTCCTTGTATTAAAGGGGCACTGATATCTGGATAATATTTTACGAACTACCGACGAGAGGCTAATGAAAGTCTGAATAATCAAGTCATGGTATTCTTCGACATAAATCACAAATCGTGTTTATTTTATAATGATTATTGGATTATTTAATGCTACATGTACATGCACGTGTATAGTGGTATACATAACGAGCGTCGTGAACATTTCTGGAATTTTTCATGGCGTTTGTTTATGGCGTATATAAACGCGCTTTATTGTTTCATACAGTTTCGGCCGACATCGGAACTGACACAATACCCTTGGTCTATACATGAGCGTACAGGTAATCGACATTTAAACGGATATGACGCTGAATATTAAATATTCAAATAACACAGATACATGTACATAGCGACGTGACATCAATATGTTTTGTTTGTTAGCAGTCTCGATTACGTTTCCATTAATTCGTGCATCGCGATCAACGTGATTTACATTACCGTAATTTATTATTTTTTCCCGGAAAAAATCTAAATGTGGGCCAATATGTAAAACATTTTAACACAAATCTATCATGCATTACTCCCATCACGTTAACAACATTGTATTATTTTGGAAACGTTCCATTTCGTTGATGGTTATCTCGACTGCGTTTGTTGCGTGACGGTTTACTCGACCGCGTTGTGATCAACGTGATCTACATTTATTTATTAGTTTTTTTCCCTGAAAAATCTAAATGTGGGCCTATATGTAAACATTTAACACTAATCAGAATGCATTACTCTCGTCACGCAAACAACATTATATTATTTTGGAAACATTCCATTTCGTTGACGGTTATCTCGACTGCGTTAATTTGTTGCGTTGACGGTTAACTTGACCGCGTTTGTTGCGTTGGCGGTCATGCCGATTTTTACATAATGCATGTACACATATCAATCAATTTTCAAATATGGGTGGAGTTACAGAAAATTATCTGGTGGTGGTGTGTGTGTGTGTTTTTTTTTTTTAGCGGGACATTAAATTACTGTATATATTTTGTCCGGCATCGGCGTTTGAAATCAAATGTGTAAGCCATTATGTGTCGACTGTAGACTTGTGATTTGAATTGTTAATATTTTACGATGTACTTGTCAGTAGAAATGATAACGAATTTCGGAGAATACTGTAAATATATGTGCAAAAGAACTTTTTATTATACGAGGTTTTGATGACTAGATATCGGCTTTCAAGAGAATACATTTAACTCACTTGTTGTCAGTCTTGCAAAAAATTCAAATTATCGCTTCTAATAAAGAGCGTCCATGTTTACACCGAAATGTGGTATGTATTAAAGAGTGTTTAAATTATGATAGTTTGTACTCGTTTTCAATGTAAAACCACAAACGTATGTAGATATAGATCGATAATAAAACGGTGGACATTTGTGTGTTTTTTGGCGATTTCTGTGACATAATAATTGATGGTGACTATATTAAAGTTTTCTTTTATAACCCGGAAATCTAGAAAAAAACTATTTTGTCTAATTTGGTATCGTCGGACGGCGCATGGATCTTCAAATGTACATTGTACATTGTTTTCAAATATTTGATGAAGACAAATAAATAATTGAATTGCAGTGATTTAATTCCGGTGAAAAAAAAAACTGAAGTTAACAATATTATTCAACTTATATATCCTACGGTAAAAAGAAAGTTAATATTTATCATATGCTTGCCTACACAATAGCGGATTATACATTGTTGGTCTCTTCGAAGCACCATTGAATACGAATGATGTCGTTATTTCATCATCAATGAATTAAGTAACACCTGAACAAGACTTCATCGAGTGCATGGTCACTAGCCAATCAAAACCGACGAAGTTATGACAGCACGTTTTCAATCGAGAATTCCGTTCGAGTCACATGGACATGGTATCACTCTCCACTTTACCGAAGACACCGCTGTCAATCATTCGCGGCATGCTTTTGATCCGCGGTCTGTTGGTTAAAGTGACAAATCACTGGTAACCAAATCTGAGCGCTGTTTGTTTTACATGTATTTCACAACACATGGATAATTAATATTCTAAATTATTTGCATCACTGTACATGTATATCCATGTGTCAATTACGAACGTGCGTGTAAATGTAGATGTGTGTTTTATCGTACCCTCACGAAGATTTCAAATGACATCGGACCCTTGGCGTACAGGTTATTGACCTTTATTAGGAGGTGACGCTGAATATTAAATATTCAAAGAATACACGTACATGTACATTGAGACGTGAACTCAAAGTTTTTTGTTTGTTAGAAATCTCAATTGCATCTCTATTAATTCGTGTAGCGCGATCGATGTGATCTGCATTTATTATTTGTTTCCAGAAAAATTCTAAATGTAAATGTAAAACATCACCAATAAAGCATGCATCACCCAAGCCAAACACACGGCCACTGTCTCGATTGATTACAACACTTCGTTCTGTTTCCTATCAGAAAATTGTATGAAACTAAAATTGGTGGCCGTCGTTCATTTTCTCTTTTCAATTTAATGTTTTTTTTTAATAAAATGAGTTCATGTCTCAAAGTTCATGTTTACAATGTTATTCAATAATTATTATTACAGTTGATAAGCTATTCTCCCGACCTCGTTTGTTGCGTTGACGGTTATCTCGACCGCGTTTGTTGCGTTGGTGGTCATGCCGACCGCGTTATGTTGCGTTGGCGGTTTCCTCGACCGCGTTTGAGTAACGTTACGACTACGTTGGAGTAACGTTACGACCGCGTTGGATCAACGCGGTCGTAACGTTACTCCAACACGGTCGTAACGCGGTCGGGAGGGCCATTACTTTTGAGAAGGTCTGTAAGCCAGGGTCCGTATCAGCCGGAGGTCCGTATGAGCCAGGGTCCGTATGAGCCAGGGTCCATAAGAGCCAGGGTCCGTATCAGCCGGCATTCCATACAGTAATGCCCTAAATAATCGACTCCTTAACCACAGCGGAATTATTGGTAACTTTTCAGGATTTAGTCGGAAATATGGCTTGTTGCCATTCATCGGAAAGCTCTCACTGATAGCTTTCTGATGAATGGCAACAAGCCATATTTCCAACTAAATCCCGAAAAGTTACCCATAATTCTGCTGTGGTTAAGGAGTCAATTATTTAGGGCATTACTATAAATAGTTGAAAATAAACAGAATTTACCCATGGTTCCGTAGAATCCACGTGGTCCGCAGGAACCAACTCCATATATCCTTAATGTCCTCAGAGCCTCTGCCTACAAATAGATAAAATTATATCGTAGAGTATCAAGATTAAACAACCGGAGCAATACTGGCAAAATATCCACGTGGTAATTCCAAATAAGAGCCATACATTGGTGAAAATTGGCGAATGGAACCCAAATTCGAACTTGACCTGTATTTTGGGTTTGTAAACTCACATACCAAATTTCATTCCATTCAGTTCAAACTTACTAAAGTACTCATCAGGAAACGAAAATTGAGTGCAAATTCCAACAAGATGGGCCATAACTCAGGTGAAAATTGTGGTTGAACCCAAATTCGAACTTGATCTGTATTTTGGGTTAGTAAACTCACATACCAAATTTCGTTCCGTTCAGTTTAGCCTTACTAAAGTTATCATCCGGAAACGAAAAAAGTGAACATACAGATAGACGCCCCCGACAGACGGAGGACAGGCCACTAACATAATATATCCTGTTTTTTAACCCTTTCAGTGCCAAGACCGATTTTTGTATCAACCATCAATGTATCACATTATTATAATCAATAAATTTGAAAAATGATCAAGGAAATATGGGTTGATACAAAAATCGGACTTGGCACTGAAAGGGTTAAAAACACAAACATTAAGCTTTCTGCATTCTCACTCGAATATAGGGATTTACTCTTTATCTAAACATTCCCAAGAAATGAATGGATTGTAACCCTATATCTTCTGCACTTGTATTAACAAAACACCTGTCTCAATGAATAATAGACCATTCCAATGTATAATTATAACTTGTAGCAAAGAGGATTAATCTAATCTTCTAATATCCAAATGAGCGACCAATACTATGCCGCAGTGAGACAATGAGATACAGTAACGCCCTAAGTAATCAACCTCTTAACCACAGCAGAATTATGGGTAACTTTTCAGGATTTAGTCGGAAATATGGCTTGTTGCCATTCATCGGAAAGCTCTCCCCGATTACTTAGGGCTTTACTGTATGCATGAGCAGGAATTATATAATAGTTTATTTGATTGAAGCCTTCACAGCATTCGCCAGCTAGCGGTTGAGCGGATAGGATTCATTGCTTGCAGTGTGTCTTATCGCTGTTCCCGTTGACTGGTCTAGGTCACTTGTGAGTATGTGGCCGTCCTTCGGGACAGCTGCCCGAGCAATCCAGTGAGCTGTTTACTGACTTCTCTCGGGGAGAACTTCCCAATGAATGGCAACTAGCCATATTTCCGACTAAATCCTGAAAAGTTACCCATAATTCTGCTGTGGTTAAGGAGTCGATTAATTAGGGCATTACTGTACATAAAGTTTTCTACATGGGATTCTACAGCTGAAGCAAGAGAATAATAATTGTGAAGGCTGCAGAAAATAATAACAATACCTCAATTGAAGGATCTCCAACCATATTCAGGAAATTGAGAGTTGATAGGTTTAGGCATTTCTGCCCATTTATATCCAGGTACTTTCCAGGACGCCTGTAAAAGATAGCAAGAGTAGATTCAAACAGTGCACTTCAAACATTTGTAGATAATACTATTAGTTACCCCATGTCTGTTTACGTACCCGAAGTCAGCCATATCCCATGAGGCGGAACGCCGAATGGGATACGGCTGAGGGTAGGTAAAAACCTGTACTACGTGAACAGACATGGGGTGACGATTTTATCCATTGATCTTAACAGTAGATTAAAATCAACATATCCCTTCCTTCCCCCCCCCCCCCCCCCCATAGAAATGAATAGGGAAATGTTCATTTTGAATTACACGAAGAATAAACTCAAATTCATTTAATGTTTGGTATATCTACCATAACAACAGATTTCACCATAAATAACTGAAAACAAATTGAATTGTCACAAATGCTAATATCACACTCTTGACTCTGATTGAAACTGAAATAATTCTTCTGCTTTGTTTGAAAAATTCACAATACGGAAAACTTTCTGTGTGGCTCCCAGAAATATCTGGTGATGTCAGCGACAATATGATATTCCAAAATCGAGGCAGCTACACGATATGGAATAATTTCTGTTCTGTATGTGGTTCCCAGAAATATCATGGGGTTCGATGTTGACCAAACAATTAGGGTTTATCCTGTGTAGCTATCGACCAATGAGATTGAAGATAACACACTAGTCAATAGATAAATACTGGTATATGTAGTTAAATGGACTCAAGGTCTTCAAAGTGGATTCATGTGAAATAACATAAAAGTCTTTAAAACAACAAGTACAGTAATGCCCTAAATAATTGACTCCTTAACCACAGCAGAATTATGGGTAACTTTTCAGGATTTAGTCGGAAATATGGCTTGTTGCCATTGATCGGAAAGCTCTCACTGAGAGCTTTCCGATGAATGGCAACGTTACCCATAATTCTGCTTTGGTTAAGGATTCAATTATTTAGGGCATTACTGTATATGAAGAAAAAAATAGAATCTCCACTCATAAAACATCACGTGTGTCACCTCCATAATATTTCAATCATTGACTAATTTAAATTTGAATACTTGAATGACACTTACTAACATCATAGTAACATGTACATGGGCCTATACTACTACTGGCAAATCCCCATGCATCTGGCAGCCAGAATTTCCTGTCAATATATTCATCATATTGACAGAATTCCCATTGTCAAGTCAAAATATTACAGGCTATCTGACCAGTGATAACAGGCTATCTGCACATGATTACTGACATATGAGCACTAAGGAATATAGAATGTTATGAATGGTGGGTATTCCCCCCAATGGTGAAATCACATGTGACATCGAGACTGTTAGTGATTGCGTAACTGTTACGAATTTTAGCGCAAACTGTGTCAATGATTTAGTTACATATCAAAGCAGTGTTATGATAACAGTGTCAAACCTAGTGACCCATTTTCCACTACCTGGAAGCTCAGTTGATAAAAACAGTCGCTGTTTGACACCAATGCATACACAGCGCAAATCCACTTGGATTAGCATTAATATTTACGCGAATCGATTCGCGTAAAATTATAAGCTCTGCTCAACATGTAAATGTATTATGTCTTTTCAACGTTATAGAAGAGTAATGGGACTGGACTCGGTCCAAAACAGCATCAACCCAACCGATATCCCAAGCTGATTTGGACCGAGAAGACTAGGTCTGGTGCCTGTGTTAAGCTACTCACTGGGTTATTATATTATTCTCCATGTGCTGTAGAACTGGATGGTCATCAGGAGTGTCTGGTACCAATGGTTCTGGGTTCCATTCTTCTAATAATTCTTCTTTCTCCTGGAAAGGCATTTATATGTACAGTAAATGCCCTAAATAATCGACTCCTTAACCACAGCAGAATTATGGGTAATTTTTCAGGATTTAGTCGGAAATGGCTTTTTGCCATTCATCGGAAAGCTCTCACTGAAAGCTTTCCGATGAATGGAAACAAGCCATATTTCCGACTGAATCCTGAAAAATTACCCATAATTCTGCTGTAGTTAAGGAGTCGATTATATAGGGCTTTACTGTAGCACACTGTTATAGCTTGTTTATGTAATGAGTTTGCGTTTGTGCCGAGTTCTCTTTATTTCATTATTTTAGCCTCATTCCCAGGGCATTACATGTATTTGTAATACTGACTTGACTAAAACTGCTTAAAAGGCTCGTCTTGATTAGACAGAATCTTGTGCTACCATAGATATGTGTATGCTGATGTCCTTTCATGATATTAGTCTATAATGTATCACAAAATAGTGTGATACATTCAATGCAATGCAATCAGCACCTCAAACTTTCAGATACCTTAAAGATGGTCAATCTCTTTGTAAACATCTGCTGCTTAGTTACCGGGAAATAAGGTATAGTCAGGCTTTCCGCTAGTAGGGCAGGGGGACCATTTAAGGGTCCCATTCCCCCAGCCAATTTCCCCCCTTCTGTCATACCACAGGACATACTCCATATGTATAAAGGTATAAAGATGTTTACTTCTCAATTTTGTTGGGACAGTACTAAGAAATTTAAATAGTTGACAACTTTATTTGATTCTTAGCGAGAATACACAATCGGACCGATCTAGCACTAAAAGTTGGATGTCAGTATGTCTGTAGGCCGGAGCTAACATTCAATGTGCAGGGTCAAAGTGTTCTATTTAGAATATAGAGTACACTTTATTAAGTTTTTACTGAAATGCTCCGGATTCTGAACGAGCACACCCGGCTCTGCACGTTGCACGCTAGCTCCAACCTGCAGACACAGTTAGATGAACTGAGGAAGTGATCAAACCCGACATAGCTAGAACACATGCTTTGGTTACACTGCTGTAGTTAGGTTACGAAAAATGACCGCCGATAATTTAATCATACCCACTGATTCTATTTTCATGTCGTAAAATATATATATATTACTCCATTTTTTTCAAAGCATCTATTTATGTTTATTATAATTTAGCTTGATATTTAGAACTTTATTCTATTCCTTCATTGCTTCCAACCTGCTAATCGTCTATCTGCTGAGTGTTATATTCCTGCACGTTATGCATCCGAACTATCTTCAAAGTCTTGAATAGTGAGTCGTTTAACTTCAACGGGCGCGTTTCCGTATACTGGGAACAACGCAAGGCCTCACCACCGGTGATCTATAACCTGGCAATTAATTTTTATCTAATAAATTTTCTAGGTTTTAAAGTTATTGCGGTTGATAGCATAGTAACTTCAATTACTTGGGTAGAAAATGGATGCAAAACGATCAGATCAGCAAATCTCTCTGATTCTTCTATTGGCCGATACAACAAAAGTAGGTCCACTAGTGTTCCCACGACATTGAAAGCATTGATTGCATTTTCCCCTCTGCGGATACAGGATCCGTTCCCCAAACCTGGCGGAAAGCCTGATATAGTATATGAATCGATGACCCATGCCCGGAAATGCTTTTATCAATTAATATTGATTATATTTCAAATATTTTCTGGTCTAGAACATGTGGTTGTTTAGCTAACGAACAATTGTGGTTACTGTTAACAGAGACCAGAAATTTTATTGTGTAATTTTGTCACAAATAAACGTTAATTATCAGTTATAACTATGGAATTCTGGGTCATTTGACATTCAGAGAGTAGCTACACATGTATGTGAGCACCCTAATGATCTCTATCGCTATATGGTATCGCCTGAATGGTCTGTTCTTAAAGTAGAACAATAAAGTGAAACAACTTTTAAACCTGTGCATATGTACCCCACACCTTCAGAGTATTCATTTCTAGGACACTAGGAAGTCGCGGTCGTCAAAACTAAGTGTAATGAAGAGACATGGGAATGATTAGTAATACTGATTAACATTTGAGGTGCATATTTAACAGAATTGGACCAAACATGCGGAAATCTTGCAGGAGATACCATGAAAAGTAGTTGCTATTTAAAGATATGGTAAGTGTTTTTGGTGGTGGGTATTCTGTTAAAATAGTCACATCTGTTAAAACCACCATATAAACAGAAAAAATGTCATATAATAGACAAACTTTGTTCAAATACCAATCATAAATATTGCATAAATTGCATGTTATTGTCATGTTAGTACTCTGTGCTGTGTAAACAAATGCCATGTTATGTAAACAAACAGTAAGTAAAGAGTATGCGATAAGCAAAACACGCAACACCGGGGAGACCCCCAATATAGTAAACTTTGGTTAGAAATGCCACGAAGTTGTTAACAACATACAATGTACAGATATAGCACTCGTTAATCCTCGCCTCAAGATTTAGGTGTTGAATGGGTCATCGTGAATCACTCTCCTAAATAATCGCCACGGTGTTGAATGTTTTGCTTATCATTCACTATTTACGTGCTGTATATAAACAAATGCTCGGCTCACACAAAGTGTATTTTGTGAATAATATCTCATTCATACTATCATTATACTATACTATTAGTATATTCCTGAGGAAATTTTCATAATTTGGTAACTGTTATTTCTAAATTATAACCTATAATGATGGCCATCCGTGCCTTCAATAGTGATGTCATTTTAGTCATTAAAGTTAAACTAGTAGGAATCTTCTGGTGGAAAGTTGTGGTAATAATTATATAGCTGGTTTCTGAAATCAAATCCTGCATATGGTTCACTAAAATTTCTATGAAATAATAGTATCAAATTACTAAAGAAATAAATGACATGGGTGAATCGGTGTATATAGTCAAATATTTTTTTTATTTTTTATTGAGATCAAAAATATATACTCATTCAAACATTTGGCAAAAATTGCAGAAATTGAAGAGGATTACAATTAGATATTCAGTTTCAATTATTCTCCACATTTCAATGATATAAAAAATAGAAATGAGAACTTCATATACAACTGTACATGTAAGTTTGATTTAGGGAAGCATCTAAACAGGTATAGAGTCTCTACTACGGCTAACCACCCTAACAGTGTGACTTGTTGTGAATAGAGAATTTAAAAGTTTCCATCTTTCAAAGAAAGTTTTTTCCTTCCTAGTGGAGAAGCGTTTCAATGGTACCTCATCTATGTTTTTTTATAAGCTGTATTGTTTATATTAAGCCCTTCACTGAAGGTTCACTATTCCTGAATTTACAGGAATATATATACCTTTTATATAGTAAAATACAAAGACTAATTATATTATCTATTTCAGTCTCAATTATATTGCAACCCAAGGTTACCCATTCTGGTGTATATAGTCAAATATGGTCTTTCAAGACAGGTGGTTTTCCATTGGAGTGGCATACAAAAAAGGTCAAATTTGTTAAGATGGTTGAAGGGAACATGGATCAGTATTCTAAAAGTACAAATATATAATATTATTTTATGTGTCCATTCTCCCGTTATTTTCAGATGGAATCTTTGTTTTGAATTATCTGAATTTGCATTTTGCCAACAGAAAATTCATGCAATATTTTTTCGCATTTAACATTTCTCAGACTTATCAAACATGACGATTCTTTCTTCAAAGGTGAGAATTTAACATTTTTTTTGGTGGCGTTCCATACATGTATTTAGAAAACAATCCATGATTTGAACTTACATATTATCCATAAAACTATCAAATGCTAATTTATAGGACAACATGGCTAATATGAACAGAATCACTGCTATTGCCAACAAAATGCTTGGATTCTTACAATGCAACATAAAAACCAGAAACTCTAATATCCGAAAAACTGCATACATAGCCTTGGTATGACCCAAACTTGAATATGCTGCTACTGTATGGTCTCTTGAAATAAAAAAAATTATAACACAAATTGAAAAAGTACAAAACAGAGCTCTCCGATGGATCACAAAAGACTACTCACTTTTCTCCGGCATTTCTACAATGGCAACAAATTTGAGCATTAAACCACTTGAACATAGAAGGAAAATTGCCAAATTATGTATGTTTTACAAAATTATCCATGATATATTTACCATAAAAATTCCTGCCTACTTACAAAAGCCACATCTGTAACAATAGGTACAGACATTCCGTCACATTCATACAGGTTTTGATTACTATTCTTCTACATTCTTTCCAAATACAGCTACATGTACTATGTGGAATAAACTTATCAATACTCTCCCAGACAGGCCAGAACTGGTAAAACTCTCTGAAACTGATATATTCAGGAAGAGAGTTTGCCAGATGGCCACATTACCATGATGCATACACTGTTGTTTTTAACAATGTGTCTGTTACATACAGTAATGCCCTAAGTAATCGACCCCCATATTTCTGACTAAATCCTGAAAAGTTACCCATAATTCTGCTGTGGTTATGGGGTCGATTACTTAGGGCATTACTGTAGCTTATATCTGTCATCTTTGATATCACTGTCCTCTTCCTGTCTACCATTCCCCTGTTCTTTGCACAGACGCACACTGGCCATAATCCCCATATATGGGGGGGGTGTGCCAGTACTAATAGAGAGATAGATTAGTTGGGCCATGCATGTCAACAGATAAATTGAGTACACGCATCGACCACTAAAACCTTTTTCACAGTTTGGGCATCCCTCAATATACCAGTATTTATTAATTGTTCGGTGATACATGTACATTGTAGTTCAAGCGTTTGTCAAAACAAATATAGATCTACTTTATTTCAATGGACATATTTGTTAATGCCCTCCAGACTGACGCCTAATCACACAGCTGTTAAATTGTACTTTCTATTTCATGCATACATATATCCAGTACTTTTTTATTTATTTGAAAACAAGTTTCTGCTTCTTTAGTATTTAATAAATAGTGGAATGTGGGGGTTTCTTTTGGGGGTTAAACAGTACTTTTTTATTTATTTGAAAACAAGTTTCTGCTTCTTTAGTATTTAATAAATAGTGGAATGTGGGGGTTTCTTTTGGGGGTTAAACATGTACATGCAGTGAATTATTTCTTCTTTTTTTTTATGTGCAGATTCAGCAGATGGAGATCAGATACCTTTTAACAATATGTATCACACTAGAGGACCTAGGGCAGCTGGGGATTGGTCATATGACTGTATGGAGGCATGGACAGTTAGGTACCATGTATTATGGGGTACTCCCTTTTTAACTTTGTTGTATTGGGTTCCCTTGGTAGACGCTGCTCTGTCATGTGTTATGGGAGGGAAGCTGTGGTGTGTTCCTCTATCAACAGCAGCATCAGTGGCAGTTGTTTGCTAACATCTTGTTCATTTATTATTTATTATTTAATTAAAGCTGATTTTGATTGCATGATGTTGTCAATTAGTTTTTGCAGTATCCCTTGCTCACCAGGTAAATACTAGTAGATTAAAGGAGAATATCCCCGTTTATAAATAGAATACTTGTAGATCAGTCAAAGTTAAAGAAGACAGTGAAGACTGGGATTCTGGTTACTTCAACAGTCAGTACTTGTCAAATTCAATTAAAACAAGTAGTTCTAGACAGGGAAATAGCTAGAGCAAGGAGTTAAATAAAAATAAAAACATTCAATAATTAAATTAAAAAAAATGTATAATAAATTTTTTTTTTTAAATCAAAATGGTTAAATGTTCAAAATTCTAAGTCCTAACCCTCTGACGATCAGTGGTTATCAACTTATGAGAAGATGTCATCTAAGAATTACTATTACAGGAAAGATATAGATTTATATCCCTGGCTCTGATGACCAAATTTGAACAAATTTGAATCCCTGTCGCACAATGAACCTCCATACCAAATTTAAGCTAAATCGGCCTAATGGATCTTGAGAAGAAGTTGTTTTAGGAATTGCTATGGAAGGAAAGAGTTATAACTGTTATATCCCTGGCCCGCCCATATCTGACCTGGTGACACCATTTGAAAATTTTTTAATCCCAGTCACCTAGCTATTATCCCCACCAAATATGACTCCAATCGCTTCACACCTATTTTACCTGGTGACACCATTTAAACAGATCTGAATCCCAGTCACCCAAGGAACCTACATACCAAATATAATTTGAATAAGCCTGATGGTTATCAAGAAGAAGTAGTTTTAGGAATTACCATGGAGGGAAAGAATTATGGCCATGGCTTCGCACCTATTTGACCTTGTGACTTCATTTCAACAAATCAGTCACCTACATGTAGTGAACATCCATATCAAATATGAACCCATTCGGTCTAATGGATCTGGAGAAGAAGACAATTGTTGATGGATGGATAGAAGGACATTGTGACAGACGGATGGAAGGACACACTGAAGGACAAATATACCCCCCATTTTCTTTGCAAAATAAGAGTACAAAGAGTGCACCTGTTTAAGTGGGGGTTTACAAAATAATATTGGCTCAGCACATTTCATTCAATTTGATTTTAAGATAACACACACACCAGGGCTACAATGAATGTGATTGTTTATATTCCAGACTCCAATCTGACAGATAAGATAAAAGACATGTGTACAATTAACTCTAGCTGGCCAAAGCTGAGCCTTCTGGTGGGAGAGGTGGGTTGGGGGCAGGGTTGGGGATCTGGCCCATGTTGGGGAGGGGGTGATGAAAAGGGAAAGATTAATGAGTCTCAGTGATTTTATTAAAGAATTCATAACTTTAAGTTTCATAACTCTGCGGATGTTATAGTTGCGTTAGTTTTTCAAAGTATTTTTAACATGTTAAAAAAAAAAAATTAATTGAGCAAAGAGTTAAATCTCAATTAAATAATGTTATTTAATTTTTTGTTTTTTGTTTTATGTAAAGGAATATTATTCTGAAATTTTTGTAGCTTTCTTTCAATACTAGTATGTCAATATTATATAATTAAAATGTCCAATTTGCCCAAATAATCTTGTGTTTAATGGCTAATTCTGTTTTTATAATAATAAAAAAAAAATACAAAGAATGCTGAAGATCTTATGTTGTAGACAAAGTAGTGCTGGGCGGTTTCCCGATTAATCGACAATACCCGGTTAAAATTTCAATATCATCACTAATATCGTCTAAAATCAAATAATTGTAATATAGTCGGCAATCAGTGGGTGCCAGCCAATCAAAAGCGTGTACAAACCAATAATTTAACTCAAGCCTAAATCGAGTTATTTAAGTGTTTAAATCCCAGCGTAACATCCACGCGTGCAATCAAAACACACAGAAAGCGTGTGGTCGTGCGGTTTATGTTACTCAGTGTACCCATGTGTAAATATCGTTTTGCAGGCTCACATTTTTTCAATATTCAATCATCATATTAAACAACGTTAAGAACGGCTAACGGAATTGGGGAAGGGAATATGAAAACCCAGAATACGTCCCCCTTTCGCTCACAATATTACACAAACCCTCCGACTTCCCTGCGTATAATAGTATTACAAGAGAATGCACCAAAATGAATCGACGACTGATCAGGTGATAGATCGATATGAATGTCAGTTATGCAACGCCTCTTCCTTCAGCAAAATGATGTACGTGCACCGTAAATCAAAATAATCAATGGGCAAATACACCGCCCTCTTCTCGTCTAGAAGAAACCACTCACTGCGATTGGTTAAACCAATTGTATAGAATTAGAGCTTCAAACCCGCCCAAAAATACATGGCCGAATTCCAAAGATTATGTACATGTACTACGTGTTTGGACTTCGCTGAAAGACTGAACCTCTTTGTCAAATTTGTCTTGCCGGTAAACCACATTTCCATTTGTCAAGCGACTCAAGTGTCATCGGGAATAACATATATATTTACTCAACATAGTTGTATTTACTCAACATAGTTGAACATACCGAGTCAGAAAAGGATACTATAGTACAGAACACTTTTAGTTTTGCCATAGATGAGATAATGGTTTTACTAATTACCAGTCTAAACCAGAATTTGTCAAGTCACCGGAACAAAATTGTCCGCATAGTGGAATTTAACCAGTGAATTTACTTTTCATTCCGAATATCAATCGAGCATGAGGTTGAGTGTTGACTGGTTGTGTATGTTATTCCCGACGTCAATTTGTCAAAATTAATGCCAATGATGTGATTCTCTCGAACAGTGAGAAATGGTTTTCAGTCTCTAGTATCTGTTTTAAAAAAAAACGCGATTATATCGTTAACGCGGTTTTAATTTCCAAACATCGCGGTTTTTATTTTCGTTAATATCGTCCAGCACTAAGATGAAGTCACGTGATTGAAGTCACATGATCAGTGGTCAGTGCGGTCACATAATTTAACACGTGACAAAAATGTAGCGCTAGGGGAATTCCAGTTATTATCAAAACAAAGCAACAGCAATATTGGATAACTAACAAATCTGTCACTGCCTTATGCTGTTTGCCAGTTTATCTACCGGTATGTATATATGGCTTTGGGCATATATTGTCGACCTCTTTGTGTCAATTACACTAACAATAGCATTATAAAAACGTGCGTGCATGACAATATAAACATTGGCCATGGTTCATTGAACATCCAATTATATATACAGGTAACACTTTTCCGAGCGAAGGAGGGGATAACATATGTAAATACATGTACATGTACATTTTCGATGTACATACTTTATACACCCGTCAAAGTCATAGCAATTTCCGGTTTAAAAAGTAATCACACCTACAAACACTCTTTATTTGCATCATATCAGGAATAAACTTAACGGGGAACGCTTGTTAATGAGTCATAGTGAAGGAAAGTGGGGACTCGACTTATAATAGTTGTCATAGTGAATTACATCAATACATGTACATGTAAATACATGTACACAAACTTTTGATATGCATATTTTATATACCAGTCATAGCAAATTCCGTTCATTAAACGATCTTTATTCGCACCATATTAGGAATTCTCTTAATTGAGTCATGGTGAAGGAAAGTGGGGACACGACTTAGAATAGTTGTCATGGTCAATATTTACTAATTAAATCAATATACATGTACTCCATTTTGCCTGCAATATTATGTATTTGTAACCACGCCCAACTCGTAAAATATAAAAGCTCTTTATTTGGTACCGGTATATGCATTCGCTTTTTATCGATAGGTTTGATTGGATATACTCACGACTGGACGCTCCGGCAAGTGTATATTCTTTATATGGGAGTTGGCGTTTTTCTTGGGATGGCATTTTTGTTGGTGGTCAGTATGTTTAATGTGGTTTGTTTAATCTGAGTTGTCATCGGAGCAGCTGTTGGGCCAAGTATATTCACGTTGTGCTCAAAACACCCTGATTCGAAGTGTACAGAACAAATTCTGGACCATTTTGTCGGCAACCACTTTAATAGTTTCTGATTTTGTGCAACAGGTTTCCCCATATACTCTCAGGTGCCAAATAATAGTGTCAGCACGATTATTAATTTTGGAGAAAATTCCCAACGATCACTATTATTTGGAATTGAGACATAGAGTGAAATTGCCATCACTATTATTAATTTCAGCTTAAATCCCCACACATCACTATTATTAGGCCATCACAATTATTAGGCACCTGAGAGTAGATCCCACCAAATGCCATGAAAACGAACACCATTTGGAAATGAATGTAGAATTATACCTAATTGAGAGTCACTATATACAATACACTATATTTTAGGGAAAATACTGTAGCTGTTCAATAGTCTGTGTTCAATCAAATCCAAAGTACATGTACCACTTTCATGATGGGAGCTGTGCTGGTGCAGCATTAGATACCATGTGTATTCTCTTATATATGCGAGTCTCCCATAGGGAGCCTTGCAAATATAACAGAATGCACTGGCTTACAACGTCAAGGTAAATATTATTAGGCCAATGCGATCTCTTGCATGCACATGTATACCTGTAGATTTGAGGCTCCCTATGGGACACTCGCATATATAAGAGAATGCATTGGCACAGGGTTTTCACAAAATTTGTTTCAGGAATCTCCAGTCATGGAAGGATTAAATACCTTTTCACTGAGTTCAATCTTCTCTGGCGCATAACTTTTGGCAAAGAAAAGTAGCTTTATAATCATCAACACCAGCAGTAGTTCGATGATCATATGGTATGCAGGTGCCTGTAAAATGAAAGTAAGTTAACCCTTTGAGTGCCAGGTTGATTTTTGTATCAACCCATATACCCTGTGCCAATGCATTCTCTTATATATGCGAGTCGACCATAGGTCGCCTCGCATATATAAGAGAATGCATTGGCCTAACAATTTTTTGTTTGTTTTTTTTTGTTTTTAAATTTTTTACCATTTTAATAATTTATTCTTATATTCTTTAACAGACTTATTTTGTAGGTTTAGGACCGATGAGATCGGCCCCTGGCACTCAAAGGGTTAAAGATGTGTTCAAGGTTCTAGACGCTACATGTACAGTATACATGTATATACCATTTCTGATATTTAAAATAAAATAAAACGTCCCCAGACGAAGGTGGCAGGTTTGAAGGATTTATGGGTTTCAGTTCCCTATACTACAAACTGTAGAAGGAATTGATTACACTAATATGATACAAAGTGCATATTCATTAAATATGTGGCACATCATGATCTTCACTGTGTTGAGAAAGGATCAATAACTCTAAAATAAAAAAACATAAAACATTTCTATGTCGAAAAAGGGCAATAACTCTGCCAAAATGAGTCTGACCGAACTCAAAATCGCAGGTGCACAGGCTCCCATACTCGTCAATATCCATCCTAGTTTTAAAAAAATGACTGGAAAATGATGGAATACAAGCTTGGACAAAAGTTCCAAACAGACAGATGGATGCACAGACGAACGGACGGATGAGGGTCATTAAAATATTTGGCAGCAGCCCTGGAAATTAAAAAGGGCAAAGCTGCCTAAAAAGCCATAGAATCTTCATTCATCTACGGCAAGCAGTTGTCGTAGAAGGCAGCAATTGTACACTGCTTGATAATACAATATTTTTTCTAAATTACATTTTGTAAGTATTATAAAACCATTTTAATTCCACACAATCATCAAGTCACATTGCAGCCAATAAATAATTAGTTAGCAATATTCTCATTATTTTGCTGACAACATTGACATTCTTCTATGTTGGCCATCAACTACCCACAAGCATGTGTCACAGATTAAAGCAGAACACTGCTCATTGGAATAGATACCGTTATTACCGTACTCTTAGTGTTCCAATTACTGTAAATGTGCAGTCCCAAATCAACATGCAGGGTGGAAGTCCCGATAAAATTTAATAAAAATGAGCAGACCCAAATAATCGTGCAGTGAAGTACAGTTTGAAACCATTATATACATGTACCTGTAACTGTTGATTTGCAATTATTGGATACTGGATAGAGAAATTCCCGGAATGTGCATACACATACAGTAATGCCCTAAATAACCGACTCCTTAACCACAGCAGAATTATGGGTAACTTTTCAGATTTAGTCGGAAATATGGCTTGTTGCCATTCATCGGAAAGCTCTCTCTCTCTCTCTTAACTCAATTTTATATGTGAAGGGGTATTGCTTAATAGAACATAAATTAGTTTGGACATAGACTTCCTCAACATACTGTAGTTAAATTTGAGTGATAGGTAGGCATTAAAAGGTGTAACACTGGTATGGATGAAAACATTGACCATTTGTGGGAGGGTGTGATTTTTTAAGCAGGTTGAATATTTTTCACATACAGGGAACTCATGCTTTCACACATCATGCTATTATGGGATAGCCACTGCAAGGGATTGAACTCTAAACCCTCACTTATATCAAGATCATACTCTCGGGATCCAAATAAAAGAAGGGTGCGGAATAAAAGTAGGGGGTGGAAAATATCCAAAAATAAATAAGAGTAGGGGGCGGAATAAAAGTAGGGGTGGGAAATTTGATAACTATTTTCATATTTCGCATTACATGTAGTACTAGTACACACTACACACATGTACTTCACAGGAACTTGTACCAATAGTAAAAATATACCCAAAAGAATTTAAACATTAAAGCAGAAGAAGAAACCATCATTCTATACTACAGTAGTATTTTCAAATTTTTATTATAATTTGCTTTTAAGATTTCATATTATTTTTATTTCTGATGGGTATGTTTTTACGATTGATACAAGCACATGTGGTACTAACTAGTACAGAATATGTCTTGTGTTGACAAATACTTCTGTATTCTTTCTTGTACTATACATATACCCCTTAATTACTAGTATGAATCCTTGTATCATATAAAAGAATAACAAATTCTGAAATTAAACATGTTAATATTTCAAATTCCAATTCACAGAACAAACATTGCTTTCAAAAGTTTCAACAGGCATTGAATTTATACAGCAGTTGCCTGGACCCAGCAGATATGATCTCTGGGTCACAGACAATTTTGTCAACATCCTTACATTGAATGGACAAAATATCAGAGGGTCTATAAAGACAATCATTGGAATGGCTACTTGTGATTGGTTCGAAAAACTGCACAGTTAGTGGGGTTTCAGCCGTCACACAAGCTGGTAATGTATGTTTTAACTTCTTCACTAAGATGTAAGTTCCAGGTTTATATAAAGTGTCAGGTTCAACTTCCATGCATTCCGAAACATTAATAGTATCTTCCAAGTTGGGTCCAATGTTAATAGAACTACTACTAGTAGTACATACATGTATAGGAGCAGAGCATTGAACTCCAGTTCTCTCAGAGGTGTCCTGGGTCACATCCTGAGTGATTTGGAGCCTTCTCTTAATGCTTTTTCTTCCTTTGGAGTAGGTGTCCTTCATTTGACACATATAAGCCAGAAACAGAGTTTTGTTTCTCGTGTTTTTTTAGAACAATTTCCAAATCATTCAGGAAGGCTGTGTCACTGTTGATAGAAACATCGGTGCACTCCGGGAGAGAAACTTCAGTTCTATTAACGGTACTACTAGTGTTGTCGGCAACATTTACTAGAAGAGGTTGATCAACATTGGTGAACTACTAGATGCAGGAGTATCGTTTATACTGGCGTTAGTACTTTCCTCGTCATCAGAAGAAACATCTTCAGCATCAACCAGATTTACAATTTCATCGCCCTCACAGTCAATTAACTCCCGTCCTTCATCAAAAGGTGCGTCCGTGGTGCTACTACTACAAGTGCTGGTAACACCCTTCACATGAACACCTTCTGTTGGAGTGATGGTTTTGAGTTTTGAGTTTGATGGTTGTGCAGACTGCAGGAGTTTATCGCGGAATGACTTAATTTGGGGCCCAACAAGTGAAAACAGTTTGTCTGACACCTTGTAATCTTCAGACCCATCTAAATTGTTTAATATACAGTTTGATTTCAAGGCCTCTACAGTATTGATGTTTAGAGCTCTCCAACTTTTCAGTAGCATCTCAATCATGTCATCCCTACTGGGAGCTGGTATTTTGTTTGGATTCTCCTTCAACATCTCCAACATTAATGCACTCTCATGTTCTCTATATGCCGACTTCAACTGGTGGTGTATGTGGGTATCATTTACTTGGAGGTCACCAGTAATTACACCTCCTAGAATTATAAGGATATACCCTCTTTTTAACAATGCTTCCCTAACCTCCTCCGTCACATGCACAGAATAGATGTCTAGGATATATACGGCGTAGTCCTTGCCGACATTATGCGTGAACATGTTGTACTTGTTCTTCAGGCTTTTAATGGTGGCCAACATGGTATCGAGGTGGTATGACCCCTTTTCGGCCCAGTGTACATTTCCAGCTTGATTCAGACGCCCTTTCCCTTGAACACGAATTCGGGATCAGGGATTTCACATCAGAAGAAACCTGCGTATACACAGTGCACCTTTCCCTCGACAACATGTAATTTTCTTTTACGAATACAGGTTCTCCTTTTAACGTTAACGTCTTCTGGTTGGCCGACTCATTCCGATGCAGAGGAATCTGGTCCCCAAATGTTGATGAATATTGGCTCTTTATTAAATTTCAAACCGAAGTAACATCGCACTCTGTAGACATTTTTAAGAATGCGATAATTCGTGAGATCCATTTTTCCTGAGACACAGCAAATGTTTGTTAGGTTTTCTCAGGCTCACGTTATACTCCGCCATCCATTGCCTGCAGCCTAATCCAACGTTTTGAAAATTACAGCTTGTCACACTCTTCTACTGGCTCTGATTGTGAAGTCAGCCATCTATCATAGAGTTCATTTGCTTTCGAACGGAACAATTTAACAGGTAGACGTCCCTTTAATGTACCCCTTATGTCTATGAACCATTCAAACAATGCTTGCCTCACTTCTTCTGCCTTCTTCTCCCCCCCTCCATATTCCCTGTACATCTTCTTACTCACACTGGCACCATACTCCACATCACCTCCTCCCTGTCTATTGGATTCTAACTGTTCATGGGATCTTCGAGCTACTTGGATAGTTTTAAGTAAATTCTGATCGTCAGCTTTCACATCTTTCAACGAAGGGTATGTTCCTCGTACGGCTCTCGCCAAATAGCCATCTGATGGTAGGGGTTGCACCCACTTTTTTACTACTCACCCATTTCTTACTACTCGGTTGAGTTGTGTGTACTCTTCTTTGTTTTTCTGGGCTAATTCACCCAATTTTATTTTGTCTGCAACTAGATATTTTCCTTTTTTGTTTTTAAAAGGGTCTGCCATTTTGAAAGGTGTGCACGATTTAAAAATTCCGCACTTGAAACAGTGATCAAGAGTAAAGAGTTGTCTCTCGTTGCTCATACAATGCATTGAAATGAACTCAAAAGAAAAGATAAAAATAGCAGCCAGCAGTGTGCGGTGTTGCTAAGACCCTCTCCCCCCCAAAAAGATTAATGAGAGACGAACCAGACTGTTAGCGGAGGCTTAGAAAAGATAAAAATAGCAGCCAGCAGTGTGCGGTGTCGTTAAGACCCTCTCTCCCCCAAAAAGATTAATGATGGACGAACCCGACTATTAGCGGAGGCTTGTAGCGCGTCCATTTTGATGAGCTAGGGGTCACAGGTCGCTGATTTTAATTTGAGTCGAGGGGGCTGATCGTACGATGTGTGTTGTTGTTTTAAGTACCGCTATCTGCTGGTATTGTCAGCTATTCTTGTGATTCTTTGGTCGTTTCATACCATGTAGGAAATCAATTGGTCGTTTTGTACCGTGTATTGGAAATGTGGAAAACATATTTATATTATATATATATAATTATTCATGTTTTGGAATGCGGCGAAAGATCTTATGAGATTTGCTTACATTGAGTGTGAATAACAATCACGCTGACAATAGTATTCATCTGATTGACTGCGGGAAAGATCTTATGAGATGTTTTTATAACAAGTGTTAATACTAATCACGCTGTATAAACAAGAGGTGAGCTCTTACTGATTACCACTAATTACCACCTGGCTTCTTGATCACACCTTTTCGTGAGTTGTTTTTGTTGGAATCATATATGCCATAAAGACAGCGATGCCAATAGATTGGGTCTGCACCGCATGCAGCCAAACCACGACAGTCGAGCAGACGGTAGAAGATACGGTGATCGCAAACTTCGACATTGAAATGACAACTCCACCTCCAACCAGAATAGACCATTTGACCTTCGACCACAGCTGATGGAAACCGACGATTCACCATCGACTTTCAGAAGGATTGACAACGGAACGAAAAGAGGCAAGCCAAAGCTAGTCTCCAGCAACGGATTCAGCTTTACCGTGAAAAGACAGACCAGCAAGGCGACACATTGGTGGTGTTCTCATCGCCAAAAGACTGGAGCCTGCCCAGCTACCATCACAGAGAAAGATGATGTCTTCACAGCAGGCCCAAAACTCCATAACCATCAACCTGATAATGTGACCAGCATCGAGATTTCAGCGCGTCTGCGACAATTGGCCATCAGAACAGAACAGATTTTCGTCCCTGCTTCAACTCTTCTGCTTGTGGAGTAACTACGAAAACGGCGGCATCTCCACCAGTGGTCTGTTGAAGGCATGTGCAAAACTGTTTGCGCCAACAGTTGCTGTCGTTGCTGTCGAGTCGGCTGATTGTTAACAAATAACAAATATCATGTCCCATATTGTTGTGTAAAATAATGTTGTTAATGTTAATATGTTATTTTAAAATAAAGAATAAAGTATGAAATTAATACTGTTTTCCCCCATTCCCAACATGGTACAACACACGGTACGAAAACGACCAATTGATTTTCTACATGGTACGAAACAATCAATTGATTTCCTACATGGTACGAAACGACCAAAGAATGCGGTACGAAACGACCAAAAAATATGGTACGAAACGACCTAGAATCCAATATTATCCATCAGCCACATTCCATGTTCGGAGTAGCGGTACAATAGTTAGTGACGGGAACGGGACTACCCGCCCCCGAGACAACCCGCCCCTCTGCTGTTTTCGGGGCGGGTTGTCCCGATAAATAAGGGCGGGTTGTCCAGAAATTGTTAATAGTGATTATGTTCTTTTATGTTCTTTGATGATATATTATTAAAGATTTTGACCAACAAACCATGTGTTTATTCATTAATTATGTCAATGCGTGGACTGGAGTAAAGAATGACACGCTGTTTTGACAACTGAACGGCACTTAAGGTAAGAGAAGACTAATTAAAAGGGGTGCTTTTAAAACAAACATTTGATGCAAATGGTTCATTATCACAGTGCATGCATGTGTGATTCATCTCACTGGAGGTGAGTATCCAAACTAGCCTTTGAACGATGCCGACAGAACTGGGTATATTAACTCTTGAGTGTGGGTTATTTTCATTCTGCAAGCCGATGATACGTCTCAACTACTGTCAGCTTTTTGAAGAAGTGCTCAGACGTGTACAATGCAGACAGCCAACAGCAGCAGCCCCAAATTAATCATGCATTTGTTCGTTTGTTAAACTTATTAAATTTAATTTTTAATCTTCGTTCATATTGATATTAGCCTTTGTTCTTCATTCCGTTTTAAAATTTCGTTCATTAAACTTGAATAAACATATTATCGTTGATACATTTTTGTGTTCATAAGTTATCGGCCGTGGCTAAAGAACGGTATACGGCTCTTTAGTACCAAACGCTAAAGAGCGGTATATACCGCGCTTTAGCTATATGGGCCTGATACGCTAATTAACGGTATACCGCTCTTTAGCGTTTGGTGCTAAAGAACGGTATACTGCTCTTTATTGACAAATGCTAAAGAGCGGTATACCGCGCTTTAGCTACATGTACTGCTATTCTCAAAGTAATTGACCAGAAAAACGGGGTGATACCCCAGTCATGGCCGCGGTGATACCGGTAATAAACGGTAGCGGTATCGAGATGGTCACGGCGGTGGAGTTACGGTATTGGGCGATAATGATACCGCAGTCTTTTAGCGGGCACCGCCTTAATTTTTTTGAATACCGCGGTCTTTTAGCGGGCATCGCATTAATTTTTTTGAATACCGCGGTATTTACTCCCACATACTTGTTCGCATTAACAAGCGGTATCAGTACTGCGGTATTGGAGGATACTGCGGTATAGTACCGCGGTATTAACGGGTGACACCACGTTATTGGTGGTCAATTACTTTAAGTATAGCGGTATATGGGCCTGATACGCTAATGAACGGTATACCACTCTTTAGCGTTTGGTGCTAAAGAACGGTATAGGCCCCTACTGCTCTTTAGCCCTCGGTGCTAAAGAGTGGTCCAGGTTGGATGAGCGGCACGTGCGTTGCCAAGATATTTTGCGCATTGCGCCAACACACAATGTTATATTAAATCCGTACCGTTCTTTAGCCCTCGTCACTAAAGAGCGGTATACCGTTCTTTAGCCCTCAGTACTAAAGAGCGGTATACCGTTCTTTAGCCACTTTGTAAGTTATATTATATTACATGTGTATTTATTGTTACATCAAATAAAATCTATAAAGAACAACCCAGCTTCGTTAAACAAACATCTCATAATCCCCTCACACCTCCTAATTAGCCACTAATTACCGCTAATTAATTTTAGGGGGCGGGTTGTCACGGGGCGGGTTGTCTCTGAGTGAAAGGGGGCGGGTTGTCTCGGGGGCGGGTAGTCACGGACCCGTTAGTGACCACCAGCTGTGGCCGGCTGCAGCTTTCTGTAGCTTTCTACTGCGCGTGCCTAGCCGGCTACGGCTGTAGCCTGTGTTGCTTAAACACACTCCATCCATGTAACCATATTTATGAGTGCAGTACGCTGTCAGAATCAGATCGGGCGCGGACATTAATGGCTGAACCGTGTATGTACACGCCTTGGTGTGTGCATGTTAAAGAATGCTACTAGCACCACAGGGTTATTAAGTTACTAATCCATGGTAGCACCTGTACCAGTGTACGGAAGGTTCCTGCACTGCAATATATACAGATACAGAGTTATTTATTCTCAACATAACTATCCTATTTTCGATGTACCGGGTACCGGGGTACTCAAGTCAAAATTTGATTGCAAATTCTGCATCCAAAAAACGAGTAAACGAGAAAATGGTAACTGAGATAACGAAGTATTATATATATATACTTGAAAAAATGATTCTATCAGTTCATAGAAATCCCATGGTGATGGTATTATGTCCATTTCCAACAGGTTTTAAGAAAAAAAAGTGCGTGACATTTCCACAACAAACTTGTTCCAAGGGAAACAACTCGACGAGTCAATGTACATTCCGTAACCGATAGGAAGCCGCATATACGTCCGGCATCCAAAGTCACGAGGTTTTGACTCGACGACGCCGATGTCCCATATTGACCTTTTCTATACTAAATGGATTCTCCCACTCAGTTATACAATTATGCATCGGAATTGTCTATTATTCATTTGGAGGGGTGTTCGGGATAAAAAAAAAAGCAGGCGATCGACAGTCAGACGAAAAGATCATATGAAAAGATCATCTGGCATATACAATTAGCTGAGGAATTCATAGCTAGGCTATTGATTGTGTGGAAATGTTCAGATAACAAGTAGATCTACATATATGGTCGTTTGTTGAACTTATTATCTGATAAATTCCTAAGGGAACTACTCGTCAATGAATATTAAGTATAGAAAAGGTTAAATTATCAATAATCCATATCATTCGTTTTGTTTTAGCTTATGTCAGAAAGTTATAGTTCACGCAGTGTGCAATTTGCGTACGTAGTACTTATAGCCTAGTTTTGTGTCAATTGAGTTAATTGATCGAGGGCCCATATTATTTGGTGTGGGTTTCTTGGAATTTGCGCCTTGTCAGGAATATATGAAAACGCACGCCCCAATTTGGGGAGGGGGCATTAAAGGCTACGGTACATCGTCACCATGACACCCGCAAGTCGTAAAAATATCCACTGTTCAAAGACAGAATTAGTGCCATATATAGGCATTTTGTGTTGACTGTCACCCAGCGAGCGAGATGACATAATAGGGTGTAATCGAGTAAAGGTCAACTCAACTTACTCAAGTGGAAACGAACGAGAACGTGTGTCAAAAATATTTTTTAGACCAAGCGTGCATGACGGTATGCGGAGAAGTCGGCTCCATGCACATGAACTCGACCCCATGCAGAGAAATTGGCCCCATTGATTAGATTAAAGGACGACTTAATTTTCGAACCACCAGATAATTCTATATAAAATATATACCTTGTTATATACCATTTGAAAGAGTAAGATCCAAAACATTGTATTACCAACCTATTCAGTGTAATAAACTGTGAGTTCGTGAACATGTTTTTTTTTGTTGAAATACCGACTTGGTGTTCTGTGCTCCAGTTTCACTATTTTCAATGGAAGGGGAATAACTCTATATAATAAGATATATTGTTATTCCCTTTCAATTGTGAATACATTTTTAGTTTGAATTCTCGATCTTGCATTCTGGGAGCCATAACGGGGGAAATGTTTCTATGATTTCAGCTGTTTCATATTTCTCTATGGGCATCTTCTGAGACACAGACGTGTCAAATGGTAATGAATTATACTATTTTAATAATATTTCATGGCATATATTGTTATTAAACCGTATATTGGATCACTATAAACAAATAATCGGTGACTCGAAAATCAAGCATTGGTTTGGTTTCTAAGAACAAAATCAAGTACGAAACAGACATTCGGGTTCCACATGGAATCAAACTTGCTTCTAATGTTTGTTCTGAGAGGAGAACCAATGCGACCCGCTTTGGTTTTCTATCTGGTTCCACGGATATGTTACCAAATGGTTCCTTTGGGTTCCCCATTTTTGGTTCATTACATTAAATGTCTTCTAGGAAACAATTACGAGTGCTTGTGGAAACAATTTCCCGTGACACTATATATGTAGGTTATAAGAATGTTTGGTGTGTCTTTGTTTCTGAATGGTCTATCGGTTCGTAAATACGTTATAGGCCTATACCATATAAAAAAATTATTATATGAAGTTGGAACACCGAATAGACCCCTTCCAGAGTTCAGAGCCTAGTAGAGTTCAATCGATACAGCGTATATATATCAGGTAATCTGATAACGATTTTTGTCGTGTGAAGGGCGATTCAGTATTATCAAGTCTAACATACCAAGATCGATCGTAAACTTGCATGGTTGGACGCCAAATGGCGGGGAACACTGATATGGACAAACTTGTATACAAATGGTTAATCTTGAAAATGACGAGGCAGAGGTAAGTAACAGTGCGAATTTACTAATGTGTACTATATCTATTAATTCCTGAAAAAAATGCCGAAGTTGTATATTTGTGTGTGTGTGCGTGGGGGGGGGGGGGGGGTCAATACGCTCAATCCAATATAACTGTCGTCGGTTTACTTCCATTAGCCAAATGTGTGTCAATGACGTTGTAGCTACATAATATATAAACTCTTAAAAAAAAGTCTGCTCCTTTGTTGCTTTTGGGCGGCGGCCGTTTAGGATATTTAGAATGTCTTGGGCTCGCGGCCACCCTACAACAACCTAACTCGGTCAAGGGGCCGAGAAATGGCATGCCAGTGGGTGCCCTATTTTTTAATTTGTATGGCTTCCATCTAGAGGTCACCCCGAAGACATGTAGGAAGTTTGGTGATGATCCGATGAGGGATGTGGTCTGTAGGGTGTACCAAAGGATTTAGTCATGCAAAGAACAAAATCCAAAATCCAAGATGGCTGCAGTCGGCCATTTCTTTAAAACAAATTTTGGGAAACAAATGTATGCCTCCCATCTACAGGTCACACTGAAGAACAATATAAAGTTTGGCGATGATCGGATGATGGAGGTGTCCAGTACGGTGTGTCAAAGGATTCACTCTTTCAAAGAGTAAAATCCAAGATGGCTGCTGGCTTGATCAAATTTGAAAGCTCCCATCTGGAGCCAATCCTAAACATGTCTGCAAAGTGGCGATGGATTCAAATTTTAAATCACAGATTGTTGGCTCCCATCTAGAGGTCACCACAAAGATCCGACATGAAGTTTGGTGATGATCGAATTAGAGATGTGTCCTGTATGGTGATGGGCGGACGGACGGACACACAGCACAAACAGGCGGATGGATGCAAACCCATGGCAATAGCTCAAACTTGACTATGTCAAGTTGAGCTAATAATAGCGGGCTGCAGGATTCAAATTTGAAATCCAAGATGGCTGCTGGTGGCCATGTTTTTTTAACAAATTTTGGGAAAGAAATTGACTCCCATTTAGAGGTCTGCTCGAAGATCCCTATGAAGTTTGATGATTTGATGAGAGATGTGACCTATAGGGTGTGCTAAAGGAAATTGTTGACGGATGGCATATATACCAACCCATGGTAATAACTTATAACTTAACTTTGTCAAGTTGAGCTATAAATGGGCTTATAATTTTGAATTGATTGATCTTCTTGAATTTATTGTCATGTTAATAGTATGTACCAAATTTCAAAAAGATATTCCTGACAGATCTTGAGAAAATCCTTTGAAATGTTACATCAGGATATTTTCAATTATTTTGGCAAAATGTGTGTCTGGGCCTCGAACAGAATCAGCCAAGTGTTGTTTAACACTTTCTTTACTAAATGAATTATCCCATTCAGTTATAAAACTATATATTGGAACGGGCTATTATTCATTTGGAATGTGCATGATATTGTCAGTGACTCTGGAGTGTTCATGCTATTCATGACAGATGGGCAGACGACAGTATTATGAAAAGATAAGTGATGATAGTGTAAATGACAATTCAGTATTATGAAAAGATAAGTTATGATATTATCAATGACACTGTAACTCAAATTGGGAAGTTGGGGAGTTAATTTTTTGCTGAGCAATGAATAGAATGATAAAGGAAAGTAAACTAGAGGTTACCCTGAAGATCCATATAAAGTTTGGTGATGATCAGATGAGGGATGTAGTCTGCAGGGTGCGCCAAAGGATTTAGTCATACAAAGAGTAAATTCCAAGATGGCCACTGGCGGCCATGTTTTCAATGAATTTCAGTCAAAATATGAGACTCCCATCTGGAGGTCACCCCGAAGATCCATATGACGTTTGGTGATCATCAGATGAGGGATGTGGTCTGCAGGGTGTGCCAAATGATTTATTCATGCAAAGAGTAAAATCCAAGATGGCTGCTGGCAGCCATGTTTTTTAACAAATTTCGGTCAAAATAGGAGGCTCACATCTAGAGGTCAAACCTAAGATCCATATGATATTTGGTGACGATCAAATGAGACATGTGTCCTGTAGGGTTTGCCGAACGATTTAGACATGCAAAGAGTAAATTCCAAGATGGCCACTGGCAGCCATATTTTCCAACAAATTTCGGTCAAAATAGGAGGCTCCCATCTAGAGGTCAACCCGAAGATCCATTTGAAGTTTTATGATAGGATGAGAGATGTGGTCTGTTGGGTGTGCAAAAGGATTTAGTCATGCAAAGAGTAAAATCTAAGATGGCTGCAAGCAGCCCTGTTTTTCATCGAAAATCGTTCAAATTTGATAGCTCCTATCTACACGTGATCACAATCATGCCTACAAAATAAAAAAAATGATCCGGCCATAATACGGGCTGTAGGGTGTGCTGATAGATTCAAATTCAGCAGCCATGTTTTTAATCGAAATTCAGAATAATTTGTTAGCTCCCATCCATAGGACACCTTGAAGCTACATATGTCAGTATGAAGTTTGGTGAAGATCGGATGAGGGATGCAGCCTGTAGGCAATGCCGAAGGAAATGTTGATGCACAGTTGGACACACAGATGCATGCATTGGACAACGGACACCAACCCAAACTTTACGTTGTTAAGTTGAACTAACAAGACAGTCAATGACTGTGGGGTCGCTCACCAGACTGTAAAGACGGAGAAGACTGGGACTCTGAAGACTACAATAGCCAGTACGTTGTTATAACATAATTTGTTTTTTAAAATTAAAATTAAAATTTTTATTCAAAAAAAATATAAAAAATTGAGCAAATGAGTAAAATCTAAATTGTTTTTTTTTTTATTTAAAATTAATTTTGCTTGTTAAATCAAGCAAGGAGTTAAATCTAAAAAAATTAATCTAATTTTTTTTTAAGATATTGACCCTGGCTCTGCCCATGTTTGCCCCATTTAAACATATCTGAACCCCAGTAAACCAAGGACCCTCCATGCCAAATATAAGCTTAATGGTTCTTGAGAAGAAGTTGTTTTAAGACTTACTCTGGAGGGAAAGAGTTATGGCCCTGGCTTTGCAACTATTTGACTTGGTGACCTCATTTTAGTCACCTAGGGAACATCCATACCAAATATGAACCCATTCAGTCTTATGTGTCTGGAGAAGAAGATGTTTAAACAATTTTTGATGGAAGGACGGACGATGGACGATGAGCTCCACAGGAGATGTTGCCTCAGGTGAGCTTAAAACTATAATCACTGGAACATATATATCAGTACCAAACTTGAACTCAACAACTCAAATAGTTTGTCCTATGGAGGGGGTTAAATTTTTTGGAGCGAGTGGCTAATTCTTAAACTTATAAAGCTGTCTCTATTAGAAACAGTCTCAATCAACAAAAGATGGTCCACACAAACCACAGAACCATTCATAGGGTAGAAATTAATTCACGGAAAGGAAGTGTTAAAACTGTATAAACAACATATTTTGACTGACCCACCACTGAGTAGAGACTGAAGGCTCCAGGGAATACATTTGACATTCAGTTTCAAAACTAATTACCAAAACAAAACCCTCTGGCTGAAGAGAGCTGTGTGAGCTTGTTGATACTGCACTGTCAGATTTGACATGTGGATAATTATCAACAGAGCAGACTGGTATTACTGTAAGAGATAATATTCTAGCATATGCACAGGGTGTATTGTATTGTGACTGCGAAATATATTTAAAACAAGTGTTTGATAACAGGGATGCTAGAAGCACCAATGGGCAAGGGTGAGGGGGTTCTTTAATATTTGTGTCTTTAATAATTAACTTAAAAAAAATAAAAAATATTATTGAAATAAATAAAAAAAAACTTCGTCTCAGGTGAGCTAAAAAGGATTCATATTCTTTCATGCGATAATAAGATCAACAAATGATTGTCCTTTGTTGAACTTATTATCTGAACATGTCCTAAATGAGTATTTAGTGAGAAAGCTTTAACTGTTAACCTGTTTCCTCAAATTTGAATGTAATTGGCACAGTTTAGGTAGGAACAATGAAGAAAAGACCAGAAGACTAATTCAAACATAACTCGCACAATTTATTTGACAGACAGGATGCCAAAGAAAACAAACATATTGGATATTTACAAACTTAAATTGTATATACATTAATAATTCATATAATCTCTTTTTATACATATAAATTCAATTTCTATTGGATTAAATTTTGGGGCGGGATTCAGACTTTGAATTCTCTCTCATGTACAGTAACAGATTTACAAATTTTCTCAACGAACACTAAATTCTAACATAATTAAATTACAAAAATAGAATGACATGAACAGCATTTTATAATTAAGGTGATGCATATTTATCAAAGGGTGACCAATATCGATCAAGGTGATGTGATGAATAGTCATCAAGATGATGATGAATATTTATCAAGGTGATGATGAATATTTATCAAGGTGATGATGAATATTTATCAAGGTATTATGAATATTTATCAGATAAAGAGGAAATAGCCAGAAGCAAATGTTTTATGTATTATACACAGTGAATTCAAGAAATTAATTGCTGAAGAAAGCCACAACATAGACCAAATAACATATCTCTACTCATAACAATGTGTAAATGTAAGAAGTAAATGCAGTATGCCTGTGTTTAGTGAGGAATAAAGTGCTGTTGTCATTGGGACACACATAGTGTGAACCATGAAATGGTTCTCACGATATGTCCAATGACCAGAGCGCCATGTTCTTTAATGAAACACAGTCACAATACATGCATTTGTTTAAATGAATATGAAGTGGCCATAATGTTTACCTAAATAACCATAACATGATTGACTAGTAACTTCAATAGCGTAAGTTATTTTTGACATTATATGAAAATACTGAGTAGATGCACTGCAATGAAGTGAAACTAGAACAATGAGCTAAGCATTTCTGACATCTTACTAATTATACTTTCAACCACTGATTGATAGTGAATACCAAATAATAATGCAGCGAAAGGTGTTGTCTTCCAAATGTTTTTCAAGAGTTATCAATCCTGGAATCGCACTATCCTATGGGATAACCATCTCCGCCTTTCAGCACACGTTTTATTTAATAGTTCGCATATAGGTTCATTGATACACAATTATGAAAGATTAGTATATTCCTCTATTGTTTGCGTACTTAAAAAATACATATATTAACAATGAGACAGTACTGCAAGGAATAAACATATTTACAATTAAAGGTACTCAATCCGATAAAACTCCTCTCAATTACTATTTCAATGGCTTCGGGGGTAAAAAATATTTGATTCAAGTCGAGGAAGTCACCCATCAAAGCTCAGATTTGTTAGATATCGATTTTAGAAATCTATTATTTTTCATTATCAGGAATTCTTTCTGGCCCAGAAGACAGTCAAAATTTCGTTATTATTACCACTTGATTATAGAGTTATCCATCCTTGTCTGTTTGAATAGAGTTTTGGCGTAAAATCTCGAGCAGGTTACCAAATTGACGGCAGTTATTAGTACTCATCTCGAGCAATTAACAAATTTCAAAAATCAATATCTAATAACTCTGAGCTTTGTTTGATGGGTTCCTCGACTCGAATCAAATATTTTTTACCCCCAAAGCCAAAGAAATAGTAAAATAGGACCCTCTGATCGGATTGTTGTTGTTGGAATCTGTTGAGATGGGGACCCTCTTTACGGATTGAGTACCTTTAAGCAAACTGCATGCGGAAAGGCACAGATAGTTACTCAAAGATCAGCACGTTTCCAGGATAGAAATCAGTTGAATAACTTATGAAGACAACAGTTTCAGCAATAATGCAGGGATGATATTTTGGCTGCAATTAATCAAACTGAAGCTGCGTAATATTATTAACAGCATATTTTAACCCTTTCATTACTAAATAGATTCTCCCATTCAGTTATAATGTACATACATGTATAATTGTACATAGGAATGGTCTATTATTCATTTGGAGGGGTGTTCATGATAGATTAGCAGATAACAGTATGACAGAAAGATAACACAAGTGCAGAAGGACTCATATTCATTGCTTGGAAATGTTCAGATAATATAAAGTTAAAAAAATGACCGATGGTCGTTTGTTCAACTCAATATCTGAACATCTCCTGCTGCTTTTACAGACCTGTGGCTGAGGAATGTGCCAGAGCATGCAGCTATCTGTTTTCACAACATGTAGTGGCTGCATGCATTCACAGGGTTAAAGTTGATTTCAAAACTGTTTTAAATTGAATGTGTTTTAACTGTGGCAGCCGCAATCCTGTGGAAGCGCCAGTGATATATGTATGGTTTGAAACGTGCCTGTGGCTGTGAAAGCAGATAGCCACATGAGTTTGCCACATGCGTCAGCCGTAGGTCTGTGAAGGCAGCTTTAGTGAACCACTCATCAATGAGTATTTAGCATAGAAAGGGTTACGGTCACTTTTCAGAAAATATTGCAATGAAGTTATAAGTTGCAGAACACATTTAAAATTTCGGCATGATAATTCAAATTAGGCACATGATTTAATATGTTCCACTTATACAGTATATATGCTCATACCATTTCAGATTACATAATTAGGCACATGATTTAATATGCTCCACTTATACAGTTTATATGCCCATACCATTCCAGATTACCCTAATTAGGCACATGATTTAATATGTTCCACTTATACAGTATATATGCTCATACCATTTCAGATTACATAATTAGGCACATGATTTAATATGCTCCACTTATACAGTTTACATGCCCATACCATTCCAGATTACCCTAATTAGGCACATGATTTAATATGTTCCACTTATACAGTATATATGCTCATACCCATCCAGATAACATAATTAGGCACATGATTTAATATGCTCCACTTATACAGTTTACATGCCCATACCATTTCAGATTACATAATTAATCAAGTACCAATAATAATAAAATTCTTGGGACACTTCGTCTGTTATGTGCCATTTAGACGTTACATAGGCTAAATCAACCAACCAATTATAATTTAGCACAATATGCTTGTTGCAACAAACACTGCAGATGCATCACTCTATATTTCACCCACCCTGCACAAAATTCACAACAATGTATCAATGATGGGGAAAATTGTATATTAAAAAAAAAATTGAATCAGGACATCAAATCTAGAATATTCGCAGGGCCCTAAGCAATGTGTTATCAATGGTGCTGTCCAATAAGTTCTTTGTTCTAATTTAGCACAGCAGTCATGTCATTAATTGGCTAATTCCAACTTTTATATTCAATTAGCTTAAGTACATAAGCATGGTCATGTCTTCAAAAGAAAAGTTTCCAGCTGTGAAAGTACATGAGATTTTTATATAATATTTTAGAATAAAAACAATAAACAAAGATATTTTTAAGTCATGAGGAACGTTTTTTTTTAGTTAAATAAATGTATTTGTAATATAATAAATCTTCAATATTAAACGCCCATGCAGATGCCGTCACAATTTCTGCTTCTGACGCTGAATTAGAACAAGCCTGCAAACAGTGTATCTAACATTTGCAAAAAGAGGTCCTCAGAGGGTGAATTTAGTGACACTATCCTTCATGGTGGGCTAGCATCACCAAATTCACACTCTGGGAACCTCATTCTGCTTAGGACTCAACTGATATGGGAGACCTAGGATCAGATTCCCCAGTTGAAATTGGCGATTTTCACCCATTAGTCACCTCCATTATGCATTTTATCTTCTGCAAATTAGGGGATATAGAAAATTCCCAGTCTTATTAAAACTAGACATAATTTTCATTACTTTCAACTTATGGTTTTGAGACAATCATGGAATAAATTATTTCAAATGGGAGAAATCCAACCAATGTGCATCAAAGAGTGTGTTGCTCGACCAATCAATAGCTTCCTGCCAAACCATTAATTATTCACATTCTGCACTCAATAATAATTATTCATACAAGCCCCACTCAATATTTTAAAAAAAAGAAGCGGAAATGATGAATGAAAGCGAGACTTTCTGAAAACAATGGCTGATTTTGGCGAAATCCAAATTATCAAAATTACAATTAAGTACGTATTGCAAAAAATCGGTATTGATTTGCTGAAACAAGAACAGGAGCATATTATACAGAGTTTATTTATAACCAGAAAAGACCGAATCTTCTAGCTCTTTTGGAACGATAACAGTGGGCAGATTTTACGTTGACTTGTTTCTCTCTTTCGCCGTAGCAACGTGACGTGCCGGTGTTCTGAAACAGTGCTGTAATATCTAGTAAAGTTCCGGGTGGGAAAATAAAGTTCCGGGTGGCATATCGACACCCACCCCACCCCCCCCCCCCCACCATTCAGAAAGCAAGCATCGATCTTGATGAAAGTGTATAACACAAGAATACAAATGTGTCCCCAATTTAACATGGTATGTTTACTCAGAAGTTTCTTCACTTATGATTACGGAGAGTGAAAGAGATACAGGAAATGGATCTAACCTGACAGGGCTGTTCGATTCAACATTGTGAATGCTTCAAATTAACTTCGGATTGAAAAGTTTGAGTATCACACTACACGATTAGCATAATTACACAATACAAACAAATCAGGAAGCCCAAAATATTATGTAATTCAGCGACAACCAACTTTATATCTTGACGCCAACAATGCAGAAAACACTAATGATGCCGTGTGCATGTGCTTTTACTGCAGCGAATTGATCAGGTCACTTCATCATATCTCAGTGACAAGGTCAGATCTCTGGATCAACATATATGTAATTCCCAGGAGACGGGAGCGATTGTTCTCGCACCAGTATGCACTCGCAATTTTTAATTCACAGGGGGCTAAAATTCACACTCATCCCTATTGTCAAAATGTTCATTGTTACTGTAATCGTTGATACAATATTGAACTATTTGAAGGTATATTTAGAACTTTTCCTATCTCAGTTAAATTATGGGCATGCGAAAGTGTAACTGGACATAAGTCTATCCCACAATGACATTTTGTTTGAGAAAAACCCAACGTACGATCGAACATAGTCAGCTTTGTGATTTTATCAAGCGTTATGACCTCATCAGCTCAACACGATACTACAGTAATGCCCTAAATAATCGACTCCTTAACCACAGCAGAATTAATGGGTAATTTTTCAGGATTTAGTCGGAAATATGGCTTGTTGCCATTCATCGGAAAGCTCCGAGAGGTGATTGCTGATTACCTGTTAATGAATTAAGGGTTTGCGGAGATCTGATGATAATTAAGCATGTGTGAATGTTTATATATTGCGACAGGGAGAGCTTTCCGATGAATGGCAACAAGCCATATTTCCGACTAAATCCTGAAAAATTACCCATAATTCTGCTGTGGTTAAGGAGTCGATTATTTAGGGTATTACTGTATAATGCTATCAATTCACTGTAGTGATATATATTTATTATCATCTGTTTAACCCTTTCATGATGGGAGCTGTGCTGGTGCAGCATAAAAGATCCTGTGCTAGTGCATTCGCTTATATATGCGAGTCTCTCATAGGGAGCCTCTCATAATATATAAGAGAATGCACTGGCTTACAAGGTCAAGGTAAATATTGTTAGGCCAATTATCTTATATATGCTAGGCTCTCTATGGAACAGAGTTTTTGCTAAATTTAAGGAATCTCCAATCATGGAAGGGTTCTATACTAAATGGATTCTCCCACTCAGTTTAAGTTATAAATGTATACATTCAGGGCTTAAAATCTTATGAGAATCAGAAACATGATTCTCAGTTTGATTATGATTCTCAGTTTGATTCTCATAAAAGCAGCTGATTTGCTGCAGAATTTACAATATTTTGATATTCACAGAATAATATGGATTTTAAGGCCTGATGTCAGATTGGCCTATCTTATTTATTTTCAAAGGGAAATACTCATCAATGAATTATTAGTATAGAAAGGATTAATATTATATAAGCACAATCGGTAATTAACCACAGCGCTTAAAAACTACCTAATCGATCATGTCAAATTCTCAATACTGACCTATGGCACATTTCATTTGCTGCAAAACTAATTTTAGAACAAGTAAAATCATGAATTAAAGCACTGTCCTTTGAAAACCTCAATGATACGATTGTTATGATTCATCGTCAATTGCATAATTCAAACATAAAGTGAGCAGCGATCTCTGTCAAGGCCTTTTAAAGATTTGTTCAAAAGTATGTGAAATACTATCAGTCTCATATATGATAATGGTCTTATAAACACTTTTATCATATGACTCAATCATTATTTACGTTGGAAACTATGTCATAAACAATCAATTACTAATTAATATCACCTTCCGATAATTTGATTGGTTTGTTGACAAAAAGTGTGTTCTGATTGGCTGAATGTCAGCCGGGGGCCGAGCCGCATCTCTGCCTAAATGCAGGTAAAATTCGTGCGCGTCAATCAACGCGATGCCGAAATTCTTGCAATTATAATCTTGAAATATATAGTTTTGGACATTGTTATACGATAAATAGAATATGTAATTCGTATTTATCTAATAAACATACGATATAATGTCACAAACTGAGAACAGAATAGCGCACTATATCTTCACGTGCATATTATTTCTGCTAGTTCACCAGGTGTAATTGGGCTTCCGGTGCAATGAAGTGACGTCACATTAACCTTTTGCTGCCGTTGTCATATACATGTAGCTATTTAGTGATTTGTGTGCGTTTTGGACATCATAATCAATTTATAGGTGTCATATGATAAATAGAATATGTAATTCGTGTTTCTCTCATATGATATTTATGAAACTAGTCATGAATTTTCAGTTTTCTCTCGCCGGAGGCTCGAGAAAACTTAAAATTCTTAGACTCGTTTCATAAATATCATATGAGAGAAACACTCATTTCATATCCTCTATATATTACTGGTGAATTCTCCCATTCAACAGATTTGCTCATGTGCAAATGGACACCTAACATAACTAACTACTACTGATAAGAATTACGAATAGGATACAGCATCACTAGAATTTGTGTATTTTCTATCAGTTGTCGTTTTGCCATAATATCCATAGTTACAATTAGGGTTTTGAGAAGCCAAGCATGGACATGGGAGCTTTCCAAGAAATCATCGAGGCAACCATTGACTGTGACATGATTGCAACATAATGATGTATAAAATAATCATAGTAAACTTAACAGCATCTTCAAAATTAATGCGAGTGGCAAGAAACGGACTCGTAGTCAACTCTGTGAAAAGGTTTTTGGACTGTCCAAAAATTTATGACTACTGTGAGCTATTCGTAATTCTTATCAGTAGTTCATTATGTGTGTCCATTCTGACTAGATAGTCAAGCTATATCAATTTATCGTCTAATTTTCTGTGAATATGAAGTATATATTTTTTCCGTCACGTATTGTTTGATTTGTATCATTTTATATGAGAATAATCATCAGTTGTCATTTGGGAAAATTTTGAGCCAAAAATGAATTTTTGATGATCAGAATAAGTTTTTTGGAATTATCTACAAACTCCATAAAATCACTTTATTTTGAAGAATTACTGATTCCAGTATCAACTGATATAGTGAGCATTATCTAACAGTATTTTAAAAAGAAAGACTCATGTTAGAAATAGGAAATCTTATACCAAAACATGACAGCTCCATTTGTATATTACTAGTATGTGCAAAACAGACTATACAGTCAAATTGCACAAAAGCCAGACCTGTTCAATTCTAATAGGACTGGAATGATCCATCAATTAGTAGGGGGATATTCAAATAATATTAGGACAGTATGAAGAGAAGTACTCTAAGGATTCATTTGTAGGAATGCAGCCAATAATGTGAACACAGACCCTGTTTGTTGAACCCTGTTAGCGTAGAGTACAAACAAATGAATCAATAGGAATAATGTGACTACTTAACAGTGAGTATTCAGTTATCAAAGGGTTAAACGAATGAATAAATAATGTAAAAATGTTCGATATTTACAGCAGACAGCAGTCTCTTTGAAAAGCTGAAATTAATCGTGACGGATGTCCGTCTCTAGATTTTTGATTTAACCCTTTACCCAACAAACCGGCCAAAACCGGCCAAATAAAGCTTCAACAGCCTAAAATATCTTCGGTCCGTCTCAATAGAACCATACAAATATGGATATCATTGGAACCGGCTCCTTGACCACATTGTGATAGTTACAGTTATGCCCTGTGCCAATGCATTCTCTTATATATGCGAGTCGACCATAGGTCGCCTCGCATATATAAGAGAATGCATTGGCCTAAACAAAATCTTTAACAATTTTATAATGTTTAATGTGTTAAGCCAATGCATTCTCTTATATATGCGAGGCGACCTATGGTCGACTCGCATATATAAGAGAATGCATTGGCACAGGGCCCTTCTGTTGGGTAAAGGGTTAAAAGCAGTTTCTATATTGATGTGATCCCCTCCATTTCATTGGAGAATGGTGCAGAGTATGCGCGATTTCATTGGTATTGGCATAACAGATCACTTCAGAGATCAGAGGTCAATGACATGTTAACAATTTTCCCATGCATTGTCAAATACAACTAATGTTGAAAAACTGAATACAGATGATATATCCATAATTCATTTTACTCATCGCAATATACATGTAGGAGACATCATCTTCGAGTTTTTATCAGTCATCGATATTCGTGACTGATTATTATTTCGCATCTTCTTGTATTGATAACTATTTCTAAATAATACGATTCTCACAAACATTTACTGCGCCAGGTATCCACTCCATATTTGAAACGGTTTATTTATTACATCATGTTGGGAATACCGCGTCATCATAGAAATGAAATATAATCGACAAATCTAGAGATGTACATCCGTTAGGATTTTGATCAGCTTTTCAAAGAGACTGAGAGGACAGGTACCAGATGGAAAATGAAAGATAATGTATGGACAAACCTGAGTTTAGTGTGTCAGTCATTTGCAGAATGAGGTCCCCAGAGGGTGAATTTAGTGTCGCTATCACGCATAGCAGGCCTCATCTGCTATGGGAGAATAGACTCAGATTGAAGTTCCCAAATGGTGAATATTGTGATGTACACCCATTGGGAACCATGATTATACAATGTGTCCTCTGCCAATTTAGGGATATAGAGAAACTAAACTAAAAAAGAAATAGAATCTATGTGAAGAAGTTTCTATAGAAATTTGATAATAAAGAAACTTTCCAGAGAAGATGAGGCTCAATCAGAATGAGGTCCCCAGAGGGTGAATTTAGCGGGATAGCGTCATATGCGGGATAGCGTCACTAAATTCACCCTCTGGGAACGTCATTCTGCAAATGACAAGCACACTATATTCAGTTTTTTTTTCTGACTGGATTCTCACATTCATTTATAAAAGTAACATTGGCAGAGTCTATTATTCATTTGGAGGGGTGTTAAAGTAATAAAAAGCAGACAACAGACAGAAACACAGATAATACAAGAGCAGAATGATTCAGTTTCATTGGTGGGAGCGTTCAGATAATATGGTCATTTGTTGAACTTATTATCTGAACATTTCTTAAAGGAAATACTAATCAATGAATATTTAGTATAGAAAGGTAATAAAGCCATTAAAGGTGTGATTTGTTAATAGTTGAATTTGTGACCACATGATAGATTGGTATGATTTTGAGATCCCGGTTAACCTGATGCTCATTCCACGAGATCCCAGGTAACCTAATGCTTATTTAAGGGGATCCTGGGTAAATTAACTGTTTCTTTTCTAAATGGATTCTCCCACCCAGTTATACAAGTATACATCAGAAATATGGTCTATTATTCATATGGAGGGATGATCAGGTAAATTGAGCAGAAGACAGATAGATGAACAGATAATACAAGTGCTGAATGGACAAATAACCATTTCTTTACTGAAAGGATTCTCAGTCAGTTATAAAAGTATACATTGGAAAGGTCCATCTCCCATCTTGAGGGATGTTTCATATACATTGGTGGGAAATGTTCAGATATTAAGTTATGTTACAGTCACTTGTTGCATTGAAATTGGAATATAGCAGGCCTGAAAATAGAGTGTTTGACATTTGCAGAATGATGTCCCCAGAGGGTGAATTTAGTGATGCTACCCCGCACATTGGGCTAGCACCACTAAATTCACCCTCTGGGGGGACCTCATTCTGCTTAGGCCGCATCTTCTCTGGAAAGTATCTTTATTATCAAATTAACAAGTTGTTTAGTTTCTTTAGAAAGTTTCTATTTTTTAATTTAGTTTTTCTATATCTCCAAATTGATGGATGACACGATGCATAATCGAGGTGCCAATGTGTGCACATCACAATCTTCAACATCTGGGAACTTAAATCTGTCCCATAGCAGATGAGGCCATGCAGAATGAGGTTCCCAGAGGATGAATTTGCTGATGCTGGCCCGCTGTGCAGGGTAGTGTCACTAAATTCACCCTCTGGGATCGGGAACCTGTTTGGCACCATATTTTAAGGCCTGGAATATAGACAACACTGAGGTGTTCATAGGGCTACGATGTGTCCATTATGTTATATATGTTAGCATACTCAACGGCAAGACAATGAAATGCAAACCACAATGCATAACTGGTATGTACCAGTATCTTATACAGCATGGAAGCATGTGCTTCATGCTGTTTCTGCCAAAAAATTACTTGTATCTGCGACAATAAATGGTTAGATGTTGGCAAGCCTGATTATAATTTTCCAAAGTGTTCAGGTCAAAATGACCTACACAATTATGATTGGGCAGGTCATTTTAAAAGGGTAGGTCAAAATAGTGGGAAATTCTCAGAAACTTTATATATCGCAAAATAAATAATAAATTAAGAATGAATTAGCCATTTTATAATTTGTCTCCGTCTATTCAGCTCTTTATGCTATCGCAACTGACCAATGTAATGTAATGACTCAAGAGATTTGTCTAAACACTGCATTATTTTACTGATGTGTTCCAAATCTGTCACCTATCTGTTTCAAGGACTCAAATTGATTGGACTAGTTTCAATGTTGAAGGGTGGTCAAAAGTGATATATTACACATCATTGGAAATCTCATTTGCAAAATGTCGACAATACATCTGTGAAAGTTTGTAGTTACATGTAGATATACAAGTATGTCATTAAAACACAGTCCCTCTGTGACAACTGTGCTTTAAGTCAGATAATTATCTCATGATTTGGCACAGACCGCACTCGGTTCTGTATCCATGTGGCCTCTCCCTCTGTAATTATTCCTTTCATAGGCCAGCTTTGCTTATATGACCATTTTTTAGTGTAATTGAATCCTGAACAGATAAACTGTCATTTAGCATGATTTTGCCTATACTGTATAACATGTATCTCATAGGTCATCATATAGATAGCGGGTAGTTGATGGATGTTTCCATTCGATAAAATCAAGTTTACCAATGGTTCATGTGCAAATCTGACTATATAGTCCAACTTGTGCATGTGCAGATCAAGCTACATGTGTAAGGTTTTGGCATGAAATTTTCTATTTCTGACAAATATAACATTCCTTTTGAAGTCTTAGTTAAAGGTACTCAATCCGAACAGAAGGTCCCCATACCATCAAGATACAACAACAACATTTCTTCAAAATACGCTTTAGTTATCAGAATCAATTTATTGCAACAAAATAATGCTGACCACTATGGTATCAAATTTCCCAAAACTTGTTATTTATCAACATTTTGTTCAACAAAATATGGCAGTATTATCACTAAAGTATCACAAAATTTGACCGTATTAACACTTGATTTTAAAGTTATCCATCTTCATCTGCAAATTTGTTCCAGACCATCCGTTTGACCACGTGTTTCTGGACCACATATTATTACACATCTCGAGAAATAACAAACTTCAAAAATCGATATCTGATCACTCTGAGCTTTGATGGGTGGGTTCCTCGACTTCGAATGAAATATTTTTTACCCCCAAAGCCAAAGTAATTTAGGAGCGTCTGATCGGATTGAGTACCTTTAACCCTTTGAGTGCCAGGTCCGATTTTTGTATCAACCCATATACCCTGTGCCAATGCATTCTCTTATATATGCGAGTCGACCATAGGTCGCCTCGCATATATAAGAGAATGCATTGGCCTAACAATTTTTCATCATTTGTTATTATTTTTTACAATTTTAATAATTTTTTCTTACATTCTTTAACAGACTTATTTTGTAGGTTTAGTGCCAGGGAATCTTATGTTTTTCATGGGCATCAAAATTATTACTATGAATACTTGGTGATAGTTTTGAGTTATAACATGCCCCTAAGGTTTTATCCAGTTTGTTTTTAAATTTGCTATAGCATGCTTAAGCATACCCAAAACAAATTCAACCCACACAAATTTATTTATTTATTTTTTTTTTTTTTTTTTAGGGCCGATTTTACAGACCGTAAATTAGGGCCGATGAGATCGGCCCCTGGCACTGAAAGGGTTAAGACTAAAATCTTATTTTTTAATTTTTTAAAGATGATACCAAAACAATATCAAAGCGATCAATTGATAATAGTTTCTTTTGGCTTAAAAATCTTTTTTGGATGAAATATACATGTAGTATATATTCTCAAATCAACAGTCAAGCATTTGCTGACAGAAATACATATTTATGCCCAATAAAATTTGTTGATATTCTGATATTCAAGTAGGTAGATTTGCACATTATGTACAAATTGAACTACCTGCATATAGTGAGATTTGCACAAGAGCCAGACCTGTTAATAATGAAAATAAGCTGGAGTAATTAATTTTATGGGAGAAAAGTATTATCTGCCAGTGTATTTATAATTAAAATATAGATATATGAACTAAAATAGCTTTCCAATGATGTGTGATATTAATGTTAATCAATTTTAACATTACAACCAGACTTGTCTCTTCTAATGTAGAAACTTCCTTCTACTGGTAGTCAGCACATAATAACATAATACATGTAATAGCAAATACAACAAATAGTGACTGTCATGATGGATAAACTAAATAGCTTACTTCTCAGGATAGTGAAATAGACATCTTAAAATCTTTTGGGCATTTGAGACTGGCATATTTATTGCCTCACACAAACATAGGCCGAATTTGAGAGTCCCAGACTACAGTAGCCATATATAATGCCCTAAATAACTCCTTAACCACAGCAGAATTATGGGTAATTTTTCAGGATTTATTCGGAAATATGGTTTGTTGCCATTCATCGGAAAGCTGATGAATGACAACAAGCCATATTTCTGACACACGTGTATTATCGGCACGCGCAGTGATGAAATTTCATGACTTTTCCAAGATTTTCATAAATTGTCCAAGACCTCAAAGCAAACTAGAGGTGGGACAAAGGATACCAATGTATCAACAAGTGTCTAGTTCAGTTATCAACAAAGCATTTACATATCCTGAGCCCCAAAGATAAATAAACAATATAATAAATATACCTGTTAAAACATTTCGAAAGGGTTGTGTATATACCGTTTTAAGACATTAGATAATTTTCTGAGAAAATTTGTGTTCTAATTGTTTCCCTGAGAAGCAAACTATTTTGGTCATCTAGTTTTCAAGGGAAGGCATGGCTGTCAGTCAGAAATTATCGTACACCATTAGAACCATTATCCAAAAATAAAATTCCATATGGCCTATTAACCCTTTCTTTACCCTCAGTTATAAATGTATACATTGGAATTGTCCATTCTCCATCTTGAGGGATGGTTAGGAACTATAAGCAGACATCAGACAGACAAAGAAATAACACAAGCAAGAAAGGATTCATATTCATTTTTAAATTATTTGTCTGAATATATATTCACTGGTGGGAAATGTTCAGATAGAAGTTCAACAATTGGCTGTTAGTTGAACTTATTATCTGAACATTTCCTAAACAAACTACTCGTCAATAAGTAATTAGTAAAGAAAGTGTTAAGAATGTTTTTTTGCATTTGATATTTCATACACCCCACCCCAATTATGTCTATGCATATTCAAGAAAATGATATGAGTGTAACAGTAAATTTGTCATAAATTTTTTCGGTTGTAACTCATAAACCTAATCCAGACAAGAGTTAATTCTTGAATAAACAAAATGAATATTATTGTTACGCAACCTGCATGTATCCCTTACCAGCTCAATGGGCATATGGAATCAAGTCTGATTATAGTGTTTCTGTCATTTGCAGAGAATGAGGTCCCCAGAGGGTGAATTTAGTGATGCTATCCCGCAGTGGGCTAGAATAACCAAATTCACCCTCTGGGGACCTCATTCTGCTCAGGCCGCATCATCTGGAAAGTAACTATATACATGTAGTCTCAAATTAACATTGTTTTTAGTTACTTTTTCCCTAAAGTTAATTAAGTTTCTATATCCCCTAATTTGCAGAAGATAAAATGCATAATCGAGGTTCCCAATGGGTGTACATCACAATATTCACCATTCAGGAAATTCAATCTGAGTCTATGTCTCCCAATAGCAGATTGGGCCATGCAGAATGAGGTCCCCAGAGGGTGAATTTGGTGATAGCATCATTAAATTCACCCTCTGGGGACCTCATTCTGCAAATGGCAGGCACAATAAACTCAGACTTGTATGGAATGTACTTGGAAATAAGTTTCACAATGGTATGCGATACTAATTTATACCAATTTAAGCCAGACCTGCCCATTAACCCTTTCTATACTACAGTAATGTCCTAAATAATCAACTCCTTAACCACAGCAGAACTATGGGTAATTTTTCAGGATTTAGTCGGAAATATGGCTTGTTTCCATTCATCGGAAAGCTTTCAGTGAGAGCTTTCTGATGAATGGCAAAAAGCCATTTCCTACTAAATCCTGAAAAATTACCCATAATTCTGCTCTGGTTAAGGAGTCGATTATTTAGGGCATTACTGTAATTCTCCCAATCAGTAATAAAAGAAATCGTTGGAATGGTTTATCATTCCTTTGGAGACAGGGTCCGCGCTGGACCAAAATTTACTTTTGCCAAATAATTTGCCAAATGAAAATATTTTTTGCCAAATTCTTTTAGAATTTGCCAAATGCTATCCCTGATTGTATCATTTTCTGCAAAATTGAGTCTTATTGTGTGGTTTATCATACAACAATAAACCGAACAATAAAATTGTAAAAGGGTTGCTTCATCAGAAGGGTACATTACAATAGGATTAGCTATGTAAACACCACCACCACACCAAATACTGGTAATCCTTCACCCATCAATACTAATGCTATCAGATAAACTGCATCTTAATAAAGGTGTTAACTTTTCCTAGACCTTATAAAACACCACTAATATTATTATATTGTGATAGTTTCCTGAAATGAATGGCATTTTTTGATTCGCCAATATTTTCAAATTTCTTGACGAATTAAAAGTGACTTGCCAAAACTTTTGCCAAATGTGAATTATTTTTGCCAAATGTGAATTATTTTTGGCAAGTGGCAGCGCGAACCCTGTTTGGAGATGTTCAGGTAATAAAAGCAGAAGTCGGACAGATGAAAAGATAATAAAATTGCAGATAGATTTATATTAGTTGGTGGGAAATGTTTAGATATTTTTAAGTTCACATTTATTGAACTTATTATCTGAACATTTCCTAAGGGAAATACTGCTCAACGAGTATTTAGTATAGAAAGGGTTAAAGATATATTCAGGATTCCAGACCAATTTTTATGAAACCTATTATACTTCGTTTTGGATCATTGTATAAAATAACTTATTTGGGAAAAAAGTGACGCTATTGTGTTCGATATTGAATTTTCTATGCTTCATTTCATAGATTTTCGATAGTTTTCGATGTTTTAGAGGGACACCAAAAATTATTTTCATTAATTAAATAAAAAAAAGAAAAAGATATTCTTTGGTATTTATTGGTCCTGTTTTACGTCATATTTTGTTGTCAACAAAACAAAGTAGAAAATGATGTTAAATTAAGATGTTTCATGTTGTTGTTTTAACTGGAGGCAAGCCTTGAAATAGTGTGCCTGTCATTTGCAGAATGAGGTCCCCAGAGGGTGAATTTAGTGATGCTACATTGCTACCACGCATAGCGGGCTAGCATCACCAAATTCACCCTCTGGGAACCTCATTCTGCAAATGATACACACTATTTCAAGGCTTGACTGGAGGTCTGGAACCCTGAATGCATCTTAAAGTCTGAAGTATTCATTATGCCATTTGTTGTATTTGATCAACTTCAGAGCTGCAAGTACACACAGTATTTGCATCGACAAGAGACTCAAATAAATACTGAAAACAATCAGTGTTATCGATGACCTCATCCAGTAAGGAACAGTCTGGGAATAGCTTCTCGACAATACAACTGATCTGCGCCTTCATCGACACCCAGCAGGCAGAAGGGTTACGACACATTGGCACAAAAGAGGCCGGAATAGCGACTATTGGCGAAAGACGATCTGACGATGCATCGCCTCCCACTTTGGTGCTCACAGAATTGTCTTCTTCTACTTTGGCATCTAGAGTATTATCACCCCATGCCTGACTCTCCACATTTGGCAGGTCGCTTATGGCAGGATGAGTTTGCAAATCGCTACCCACTTTGAACGGATTGATAAACACGTCATTTAGGTCAGGATCAGCTTGAAGAGGCGTGTCGTTAACAACTTTATCTGAGACACTGTCGGCGAGATTCTCTGTCACTTTTTCGCCATTGATCGTATTTCCACACATATCACCACTAACAGTACTGATAGGAAGCAGAATTCCTGGAATGGACTCAGCAGAGTTATCTATCTTTGATGCAGATTCACAGCCTTCAGCATTCAAACTACTGTTGAACGGTATCACAGGAAGTTCAATTAAGTCTTGTCGCAAAGTTTCAGAATTTATATCTGATTCCATATGCGACTGACTATTTTCAGACACAATCTGACCAGTTGAATTTCCTAACTGATCGCCGTCTATCTGACAAGCTGGACGTACTATTGACTCGTCATGCACATGATTGGTCTCGGATACAGGTTTCTCTTCTGTAGTGCCTCCTGGGTAGCCCACCGTACCTTGTCCATCGATAGCACCATCCTGATCAGATGATATGAATATACAGCTGCCATTTGATGTTGTTGTCAACTGATTGCTGTCTTTATTTTCGGCATGAGAGAACATCGGTTTTGAATTTTGCTCCATTAGCTCCTCAAAGTCACTCAGATCCATCTCGTCTTCCTCTTCGGAGCCTAACGGGATGCCAGAATCAGAGAATGAATCACATGATGACACTGAGAATGTTCCGGGCAGGACATCTACAACAATACTATTTAATGAAACACAGTCAACAGGCGGAATGTTTGTTTCAATAGGCTGCTGCTCCAGTGTTTCAGAACTGCTGCATTTTTTATCAGAATCACAACTGAAGAGTTTTCTCATTTTCTCGAAAACATTTATTGATTCACCTATTGTATTTGCATGAGTCTCCGTTTTCTTTTCGCTCGACTTCGGTGCTGGGGGTGGTGGTGCTGACGTCAGCAGGGAGTTCATTTTTTCAAATACACCCGGACTGCTTTCTTTCATCGAAACTTTAATCTCGTCATTAGCCTTCTCATCCTTAGACTCAGAGAAAGACGGACAAGAATGAACACTAGTGTTTTGGTAGTCCAAGTCTGATTTGTCCATAGAGCACTTGTGGTTATCCAATTTTTCTTTCTCCACGTTTCCATTAGAATTTTCTAACATCTGAAATATTCCTGGACATGAAGAGCGTTTAGGCATGGCAGATGCACTGTCAATTTTCTCGTTTTGTGAACAATCTGTGTTTGATGTTGACCGGGAGCTTAAAAACTCATTCATGCGCTCAAAAACAATACGTGACTTTGATTGCTTGTTTGGTGAATTTGGAATAATTTTTTCTGGAGACTGTCTGTCTTTTGCCAAAGCACATGCTGATGAACATATATCTTTGTTGGCCAATGGTGGAATACCTTTTGGTAATGAATTTTCAGGCAGCACAATTGTGTTAAGTTTCTTGTTCTTGGGTTTGTCATTATCTGCTTCACACCTTAGAGTAGGAGAGCTATTAAAAATATCAAATATATTGTCATGCTTGAGAGACTTTGAACTTTTAGAAGTCGAAAGGTTTGAATTATCGGCAGTTTCATGCTGATCCAAAACAGTTTTCTGATCAGTTTTATCCTTACAGTCTGTTGTCAACTGATGTTGTGTCATGTTGGTTGAACTAAAACAAGCACTCTGAATGGGATTGGTCGACGTTGAATATTGCACTGAAGTCATGTGATCTGTGTCATTGGCACTAAGAATCTCATCCTGGGCAGCACCAGAGATATCCATCTCTGATGTCAAGCTCTCACTTTGAGAGTTGTGAATGATTTGATGATGATCGTCACATACTGAATTTGTCCGTGAAGGATGACAATGGTTTAAAGCTGCCGTTCCATTGACTAGATTGCAAGAAGAGCCCACCAGGTTTGAGTCTGTACAGCATATATTGGCAGACGTGACAGTTGTTAATAATCCTGATGAATCCTCATTCCCAGAAGAATTACACGAATATTGACTAAGACACATTTCTAACATTTTCTCCATGTCTGATAGCTTAGACTTATGCCCGCTACTGTCGTCTGGTATTTCGACACATAAGCTTGATGTGACATCACTTGAATAATATTCTGTAGCCCTTGAATGCACAGCACATTTATCAGCACTATCTTCCGTTGAGATGAAATCACTGACAGATTCAGCAGTATTGAATGACAAAGTCAAGCTATCTGGAGATTGATCAGCTTTTAAATGTTTCTCAACTTCGCAAACAATGAAATCAAAATCAGATGATTCTGGATTCACGAGGCGCAAAGTTGGCAGCAGCTGTGGAAAGATGACACAGAAAAGCTTATGCATGTACCATCGGGCTATCAACACCTTTCTCATGAATTCTTCAAACTCTTTGGCAAATGCTGGCGTTGGGTATCGGTACTTTCCTTTTTGAAAACACGAAGCTGGTTTTACAATTTGCTTTCTTTTTGGTGATGATCCGCCCATGCAACACGGACAATGACTTTTAGCACTGAATCTCTTTCTCGACGTCCTCCGAGAACGTTTTTCCTTTTTTGGTGAAGCAGTTTTATGTTCAGTATTATCGCCAGGAACCGAATCAGCATCTTGGGAAAGTTCTGATCCATCATCCATTTGAGAGCTGCACCAATCAGAATCGGAATTACAACTATCATTTGTGCCAATGGACATAGGCACATCAGCGTCACTTTCCACTGGAGTTTCTTCCGAGTCATCGTCTGAAGTGAGGCAGTATGATACAGTTCTCCGGCGACGAGCAGAGTGTCGAATATTATTTTTTTCTTCAGCACGAAGTGAACTTCTACGAGTCCTATGTGAAACAATGTTTTCTGTATCACTCATATAGCTGGCACTATCATCTGAATGGTCTGAATTTGTGTCAGTCCTTGGTGAAATTGCACTTACTACTTCACCATTACATTCAATTTGATCTTTATTGGAAACAGCCCCGACATTTGAATCTTCCATTTCTACACTTGATTTCTCTGTCTTGACATTTTTCTTTTCTTTATCTTCACTTGTTTTATCAGTTTCTGTTCTCGTTTTTTCTTCTTCTACCGTTCTCTCCTCCATAACTATATTTGATTTCTCTGTCTTTACATTTTTCTTTTCTTTGTCTTCACTTGTTTTATCAGTTTCAGTTCTTATTTTTTCTTTTTCTAGCATTCTGTCATTCATCTCTACACTTGATTCCTCTGTCTTTACATTTTTCTTTTCTTTGTTATCACTTGTTGTTTCAGTTTCTGTACTTGCTTTTTCTTCTTCTACATTTCTGTTCTCCATTGCTACACTTGCTTTTTCAATGTCTACACTTGTTTCTTCCAGTTCATCACATTTTTTTTCAGTTTCTTTACTCATTTGTTCACTTCCTCCACTTGCTTTTTCTTTCACTTTTTTATTCTCTGTCTCGAAGCTTGATTTTTCGGTTTCCACACACATTTTGATTTCAGTTTTGTTTTGTTTCACACTTGATGTTTGCATATTTGCGCCATAAGAAGTGTTTTCATTGGAATCAGATTGTTTGACTATTTTTCGTGGCCTGCCTCTCTTTCTCGGGCCTACATTGGCTTCATCTATCGATTTACACTCTGTCTTATCATGTCTGACATCGGAATCTTCCAAACTTTCAGATGTTTTAGCCAATGTATCTTCTTGGATAGAACCTTTATTTTTGAGTCTTTTCGATTGGGTGTCCATAATTTCCTCTCGATTCACAACATCTTTCTCCTTTCTAGAAGGCCGCCGACATCGCAATATTTTCCTTGGCTGGCCTTCTGACAACTCACATGAAGTCTCCTGATCTTCCTCATCATTCAAATCAGTACTTTGTCTTCTGGGTTTTCTTTGACGACATACACTTCTTCGCGACCTCCTTTGCTGACCTTGACCGGGATCATCTATCCCAGCGTCTATCTCAGCGTCAGAGTCTTTCTGTATTCCTGACTGCTTTCGTGTTGATGGTTTACGACCTGCATTATCTTTCCGTTTCTTTCGCCCCCTCTTCTTTTCGCTGATGCTAGTGAAAGAATCATTTGAGTCACTAAATCTATCTGATAGTTCCACTAGAATTGTGTCTGACTTCCGACGATGACCTTTGTTAACAGCAGTGAGAATCTTGTCATCTTCTGATTTCTTCTCCATAACGAAATTCATGAATGCACTCACAAAGTTTGAAGTTGGTTTTGGTTTCTCAATACAGTTATTTTCCTTCAAATAGTTGAAATCTGAGTCATCACAAATTACTTTAGGGTATTTCTCGTTACCCTGATCAACAGATGGTACATGCACCACATCAACACTCTTAGAATCCATAGATAAACTGTCATGGTCGATATCTGTATTGTTTTTGAAAACTGCTTCACTTTTTTCTTTAGTCATCATAACATCCTTGAAACATCCACCCTCATTAATTGATTTTGAATCTTCATCTAATGGAGTTGAATTCTTATTTCCGTTATCTGACTCTAATGAAACCATTTCTATGTCAGAACAAGCACTAGCAGGAGAATCCGGTTCACAGCTCTGTTTATTATGTGGCAACTCCATCAAAGTCATATTGGAATGCTTAGAGTTTATATCCACTGCAGCAGTCTCCAAAGATCTTTTCATATCAGTTCTTTCAATCACATCTGCGGATAAGTTCCCAGGAATAAACTCAATCAACTCCACATCATCGTCCGTTTCGTTTTCTATTTTTGATTCCTCATAGATCACTGCTGAACTTGTGTTCTCTTTCACGCCAACAGTCATCACTGTCGCTGCCGTCTCAGCTGGGATTATAGGGTCAATCACAGATTTCTCGCAAGTATCATGTTCAGCGTTAGACTCGGGAGTTACCGCAGCAGATTTCCGACTTTTCGTCTCATCATTAAACAATTCGTGTTGCATAAGCCACTTGTCGCACATTTCATCTTTTGGAATTTCCACGACATCATTATGATTCCCGCTGTTATCCTTATTGCAATTCTCATCGATTGTTTTCTCTTTGCACTTATATTCCAGCTTCTTGCATGTCACCAGGTTACATTCAACACCGGAATCTGAAGTGTGTGCATCGACTGCTGAACTGTGCTCAGGCGTCGATGTTTCCGACGAATCAAATGCATCTACTCCCGATTCTGTACTGACTCTTGATTTCTTTCCTTGAGGTAATAGCTTATTCTCGTTTTTAACAGAGTGCGTTGTAACAGGACGCAAGCAAATCTTTGTCTGTGATGGATCAATGTGGCACTCAAATGCAGGCAGCTTTTCAGGAATTAGTTTCTTGTCATAGCTGGCCATGTCTATCACCTTTTTAACGGACTTTCGCTTACTGCTACTAAATTTTGCGATAACTAATTTTGTAGGAGAAATTATCCGACACTGTGTCGTTGGCTCAAGTTGTTGATCTTTTGGTGTTTTCTTTCTGGAATTTTTTATTCTCGCATTTCGAGGTTGACGACCCCTTTTCAGAGCATCCGCTGATGTCGATGGGCCTGAACTCTCGGCTAACAGTTCATGTTTACTGATTCTACAAACAATGCGTCGGTGTCGCTTCAGAATATGTGACCTTTTACGATACCATAGCCTGTGCTGTTTCCAGAGATGGACAGTCAAGTCCCGATGTAGAACGAATGATTTGGAACACTGCTCACACTCGTATGACTTAGATAGATGGTTCTTCCGCTGGTGTGACTTCAGTTGACTGATGTCACTGAATGTCTCTTTACAGCACGAACACTGATATGTCAGACGATGGTGGTGAGCTTTGGCATGTAGCTGGAGATGTGACAAGAGACCAAATTTCTGAAAAAAAAACAAGAAAACAACTGTCACTTTTAGAATAGTGCAGTAATGCCCTAAATAATCGACTCCTTAACCACACAGAATTATGGGTAATTTTTCAGGATTTAGTTGGAAATATGGCTTGCTGCCATTCATCGGAAAGCTCTCTTTCTGACTAAATCCTGAAAAATTACCCATAATTCTGCTGTGGTTAAGGAGTCGATTATTTAGGGCATTACTGTAAATTGCATGCAATCAGTTATAAAATTAGTACATTTACTCTCGGGATCCAAATAAAAGAAGGGTGCGGAATAAACATAGGGGGTGGAAAATATCCCAGAATCAAATAAGAGTAGGGGGCGGAATAAAAGTAGGGGGCGGAAAAATTAAGGCTATTTTCTAAATATGATTTTTAGTTGTGTTGCACAAAACAACCCATTTTTAACATCACAAATAAAAGGATATCTGAAGCTGAACAAACTATGTACAATTCTATGACTATGTGTTTGCTCCTTTTAAGTTATATATCAGAATCTATTGTATTTACATTTTGTATATATGGATGTGTTATTATCATTGTCAATAAAATCAATCAATCAATCAAAGAGTGATAGTTAACTCAAGTAACTCACTCACTGTATAATTCAATTGATTAATATATTTAGGTTGAAACTTGTGTACTAGTAGTGTTCTTGTCCAGAGTCATACTCAGTTTACAATTTTACATTAAGCCTAATTTGATCATAGATCTATAGATTTTTTCGAAGTTTTACGATCTATTTTACATTTCTCTCACCAAATAATGCATTAAAACAGAAAAAGTATGAAACTGTGTTCTTTAAATATCTCAATGTTAAAGGAATATACTTTAATGCTTCTCATGAACTTATTTGTATGCAGAAAACACTCAGTCAAACTGGTAACTTTTAGCGCTTTTTTGGGGTTTCGCGTTGCCTATTTTCGAGGCACATCGTTTTTCATTATAAATTGTGATTATGGAACTGATTTTGGGGTTAAAAAAACATTTTAATTGTAGAATAAGTCCTGTGATCCATGGTCGTGATATTGACAACAGGGTGTAAATTTTATACCCCCAGAAATTAATAAACGTAGGGGTCCGAATAAGCATCGTAGGGGTGTGAAAACTGGATAAAAAACAATTTAGCGTACGGGTACGTTTATTTGGATCCCGAGAGTAGGTGATAAACGTACTTTGCTGAGTTGGATATTCGGGGACTCGAGATATGAAAACAGTTCATTTTTATACTTGAATCCCTGAATATGCAACGAATCAGTGTACGTTTATTTCAATTGTAATTCAATTCACTAAAAGATTTAAAATATACTGCAAAAAGTGCTTTATATAGACATTTCTGGTGATCAAATACATTCCATGCTGTTCCATGCGTACGTTCCATGGGGTTACTTGGAACAGCGCCTGACAACTTCCAGTTATTTCCCGATACCATTTCTATGACAGGGTTTATGCCCAGACTTGGTGGCAGGAATGGTTGGCTATTTTACTCGATTTTACCTACATTGTAACAAGTCAATACATGATGCTATATATATCGGAAAGAGTGACATCTTATGGTCATAATGATGTATAATAATCTAACTTTCATGTTAGATTACATATAGAATATCCCAGTTTATTAAGACTAACATCGATTTGTTAACGTTCAAACTAAATGCCGAATTGTATCGGCAATGCATGGCTTCTACATGTGAGCCAAAAATCAAGTACACCCTAAAGTCACCTATAAACAATCAAATGCAACCTTTGAACCTTTCTCAACATATTTAGGACATCATGTGCTGTTAATATATTCCAACATCCCAACACTATTATGTTGGTCCTATATTACTTATTAGTAGAAAAAACAATTTTACGAGTCACAATTGGCTCTGGGAATGAGGATTCATCAGAGCTGTGAACCGAATTAACATCCAACGTAAGCTTTGATAAGCATAAATGTAGGATTTGTCAAATTTGTACTGCAATTGACGCAATATTCGATTAAACTCGACACAGAAATGCAGTAACAATGTCAACTATTTGGCAACGCCCCGGGTTCGACCATGACAACTACGATTGTGCGACTCGTTGAACGGTAATTTTCATTTGCATACGACGTATCTGACACTGATCGGGTAGCTTAGTTCTGCAAGTAATTCAGTATCTAAGTTTGTCATAAAATATCACGTATAATAAGGTCGCAGAATCGTTAAACTGCCGTAGTACCGTGGTTATCAAGCCGCAGAATCGTGAAATTGGTCGCAGAATCGTCAAAACGGTTGTGTCGTTTGATGATGATCCGACCAAAGGTACGACCTGTAGCCAGTGCCAAAGAATTTAGTCATGCAAAGAGTAAAATTTAAGATGGCTGCCCACGGCTAATGACCCCAAGATGACTCGTTCCCATCTACATGTCAATATTAACATCCATGACAAATTTCATGATGATCAAATGAACAGTAGGACCTGTAGCACGTGCTAATGATTGAATTTTGAAATCCAAGATGGCCACTGGTGGCCATGTTTTTTGGCCATCTACATGTCAATATTAACATCCATGACAAATTTCATGATGATCAGACGAACAGTACGACCTGTAGCCCATGCTAATGGATTGAATTTTGAAATCTAAGATGGCCGCTGGCAGCCTTGTTCTTTTGTCGAATTCCCCTCAAAATGGCCCGTTCCCATCTACATGTCAATGTCAACAGCTATGACAAATTTCATAATGATCCCACCAAAGGTATGACCTGTAGCCCGTGCTAAAGGAAATTGTTGACGGACAAACTTTACAAAGTAAAGTTGAGATTAAATTGACAATCAAAGGGCTGTAACCCTGGTGAAAATGTCCGACCGGGCCTAGTTTGCAAACTCATATACCAAAAATCTTCGATATCCATTGAAAATTGTTAAAAATACCCCCCCAGACAACTTTCTGTGATGGACAGACAGACGGAACCGATTCCTATATCCCCCCGGGCTGGGGATAATCAAACTTTGCCTTCAAAGTCTATGTTAACTATTTCTAAATCACGCAATGACGGACGCAAAAAATAGTCGTCTTGCAAAATTCATCGAATGTAGCCCAGATTGACCTGGGCCCAGATTCTCAATTAATATAAGTCAACAAGGACCATAATTGAGGTAAAAATGGGCAGGCCGAACCTAAATTCAAACTTGATCTCTATTTTCATATGAGAAATCCATATACCAAAAAACCTCGGATAACTACCGGTATAACTAAAGGTACATGTATCACCCAGAACGAAAAGAATTGTCAAATTATAAGTTAACAAGGACCAAAACTCAGATAAAAATAGGCAGACAGAACACAAATTCAAATTTGACCTGTACCGGTATTTATATAATCCATATACCAAATTTTAACCCTTTACCCAACAGAACGGCCCTGTGCCAATGCATTCTCTTATATATGCGAGTCGACCATAGGTCGCCTCGCATATATAAGAGAATGCATTGGCTTAACACATTAAAAATTATAAAATTGTTAAAGAATGTAAGAAAAAATGGTAAAAAGTGTTAAAAAAAAGATTTTTTTAGGCCAATGCATTCTCTTATATATGCGAGGCGACCTATGGTCGACTCGCATATATAAGAGAATGCATTAGCACAGGGCATAACTGTAACTATCACAATGTGGTCAAGGAGCCGGTTCCAATGATATCCATATTTGTATGGTTCTATTGAGACAGACCGAAGATAATTTAGGCTGTTGCAGCTTTATTTGGCCGGTTTTGGCCGGTTTGTTGGGTAAAGGGTTAAAACAAACATAACGACATGTATGGCTAAAGATATCACCCGCAAACTAAAATAAACGTCAAATTATAAGTCAAAATGACCATAATTCCAGCAAAAATAGGTGAACTGAACTGGACAGATCCCAAATTCGAACATGACCTGTATTTTCATATGAGTAATTCATATACCAAATTTTAAAACAATCAGATAAATAAAACTGAAGTTATCACACGGAAACCAAAATAATCAGCAAATTCTAAGTCAACAAGGACCATAACTCAGGTAATGAAAGTGTCAGTGAAAATGTAGCTCAACTTGGAGAGGGGATAATTTTAATGTGTTACAGTCAATGCAGCGATTGGAAATGCGGAAAGTTGAAATGTCTAAGTAATACTAGTTGTCAACATGAAGAGATATATATAAATTAAAATCCAAGATGCGGTTTTCAACAAAATTCGTCAAAAATCTAGAGGTCACCCCGAAAATCCATACAAAGTTTGGTGATGATCAGATGAGGGGTGTGGTCTGAAGGGTGTGCCAAAGTATTTAGTCTTGCAAAAAGTAAAATCCAATGTCTAGCCAGGCGAGGATGGCATGACGCGCATTTGGAGACGTATAAAACGGGCCTGAGGGTAACAGATAAATCATAACAAGAACACCACCAGGTATGGAATAGTAATCCTATTGTCTTCAAAATTTCATCATATTGAGCGAACAATCAATACCTTTGAGCAGAATTTGCACTGGAGAGGTAGCCACTTGTTATGTTTCTTCCTCCTGTGTTGAGATAAGATATATATAGCACTAAATCTCCGTCCACACTCTCTACACCTCAAGTCAGAACTCTTCCCGTCACTGGCCATCCTGAGAAAAAAAGAAAATAATTTTGTGAAGAAGAAAACTTCGATATTAAGATCATAAGATGCGAGTACCACATTTGTTTTGCTTGAAATGAACCTTGAATTGAACCAGATAAAGGTATATCAGATTAATGTACATGTAGGCATGGATTCTGAAAGAGTGTTCATTGTTTCAAATGTGCTTGCTTCAGTGAGCGTGAAGAAATTCTCATTTCTTATCAAAATGGCAATGTATCAATCAGAATGGCAGATAACTGTCAACTCAGATCAAGCTTGAAAATCGGTCCCAATTTCCGACAATACATGTACGGTAGTTGGTGTTCGACCCACGTGCCAACCGCATCTAGCCCAGACTGCAATGATCTTATCTATGATCCAACACCCTTAACCCTTTCATGACTGGGACTTCCAGAAATTTTATGAAAACCCTGTTCCAATGCATTCTCTTACATGTATATATATACCAGTCTCCCTATATATGCGAGTCTCCCATAGGGAGCCTCGCCTATATAAGAGAATACATTGGCCTAACAATATTTACCTTGACCATATAAGCCAGTGCATTATCTTATATGTGTGGCTCCCTATGGTAAACTTGCATATATAATAGTAAGAGAATCACTGGCACAGGATCTTTACTGCTGCACCAGCACAACTCCCGATTGTAACTTCAACGCAATGCGGTCATGTCATTAACAATGCATTGAGTGTATGTTAGGACCGCGTTGAAGTTTGACATGGACCGCATTGAAGTTTAACGCGTTAGCCTATTTTGTAGTATATTTTAATATTGTTAGGCCAAAACAAAAAAGTTTTTTGGTTCTCGGGCAATTTTTTGTTCAAATCAATGAGGGAGGGAGTTTTATTTTTATTTTTTTCTGCGCATAGTAAGCATGGACAATGATACATTCCTCTGTCTAGTAATAACCAGAAATGTAGAGGGAACTGTTATGCATATAAACTCATTTAGTCTTATGTATAAAAATGACATTGTACTACCAGTGTATGACTGGGATTACCTAACATTATATAATGCCCCTGACATTAACTACTGTTATTGTTGTCTAAAAACTGATACCTCCCCATTCTAATATGTGAGCCTGAATTTAGTCCTGTGCCTTTCAATTGTATAAAGTTACAATTAGTGTAAGTTGTTCACAATGACTAATTGTAAGAAGAACATGAGGATCAGCTAATCATTTTCTTAATTGTAGTCATCTACTTCAAGTTGTAAGCCTGCAAGTCACTTTTTAACACATTACATGTTAGAGCCTAATGCACACTAATATTCAACAAATCTCTACTATGGACATGTTGATAAAATCCACAATTTTTTTGTATTTATTTTTTTATTTTTCGTAAGTTTTTTTGTCATAACATCAGGCATTGCAATAACAAAGCCTAATGCGGCCCTTTTTATTCAATGCGGCGGGGCCTGAGAACCAAAATTTTTTTTTTTGGCCTTATATTTACATTTTAATAATTCCGTGTTATTTTCCAACTCCTGTTCTACATTCAGACGCCGTTCAAAATGATGTTGGAAAAATATCAAAGACGACACAATAAATAAGCCCTTGTAGGGAAATAAGTCGTCCTGTTCCCGGTTAATGATATACATGTATAAATACTTATGAGAAAGCATTGGAATGCCCAGACATGACAGAGAATCAACAACATATTAGCATCAATGCCCTAATTAAATGTCTGACACACTATCAAAGGAAGACACACCTGTGCATTGTTAGGAAGAAATTCGGAACTTGTGGTATTTTTTATTTTGTTTTATTTACTTTCACATTTGAATATTCCATGATATTTTCCAACTCCTGGTCTCCGTTCGGATGCCATTCAAAATGATGTTGGAAAAATATCAGACACAATAAATGAAAGTGTCAATGACACTGTAGCTCAACTTAGGTAGGGGAATAATTTAATGGTTGACAGTAAATGGAGGAATAGAAAAGGTTTTTTTAAAATAATTTTTATTTCTTTTTGTTACAATTTGTCATAATCTCATATATAATGGATATAACAAAAACAATGGCGTCACAGTGCACAGTTGCTCTTATCCTGGCCATGTTTTTTGGCCGAACGACCCCAAAATGACTTGTTCCCATCTACATGTACATGTCATTGTTAACATCCATGACAAATTTCATGAACATCCAACCAAAGCTACGATCTGTAGCCCGCGCCAAAGGATTTAGTCATGCAAAGAGTAAAATCCAAGATGGCTGCTGGCGGCCATGTTTTTTGGCAGAACGACACCAAAATGACTCGTTCCCATCTACATGTCAATATTAACATCCATGACAAATTTCATGATGATCAGACGAACAGAACGAACTGTAGACCGCGCCAATGGATTTAATTTTGAAATCCAAGATGGCCGCCAGCAGCCATGTTTTTTGGCCGAATGACCCCAAAATCACTCGTTCCCATCTACATGTCGTTGTTAACATCCATGACAAATTTCATGAAGATCAGACGAAAGCTACGACCTGTAGCCCACGCCAAAGGATTTAGTCACGCAAAGAGTAAAATCCAAGATGGCTGCTGGCGGCCATGTTTTTGGCCGAGCGACCCCAAAATAACTCGTTCCCATCTACATGTCATTGTTAACATCCATGACAAATTTTATGAAGATCCGACTAAAGCTACGACCTGCAGCCCGCGCCAAAGGATTTAGTCATGCGAAGAGTAAAGTCCAAAATGGCTGCTGGTGGCCATGTTTTTTGACAGATCGACCCCAAAATGACTCGTTCCCATCTACATGTCAATATTAACACTCATGACAAATTTCATGATGATCAGACGAACAGTACGACATGTAGACCGCGCCAATGGATTTAATTTTGAAATCCAAGATGGCTGCTAGCGGCCATGTTTTTCGGCCGAATGACCCCAAAATGACTCGTTCCCATCTACATGTCAATGTCAACATTCATGACAAATTTCATAAAGATCAGACCAAAGGTACGACCTGTAGCCCGCGCCAAAGGAAATTGTTGACGGACACACAGACACACGGACGACGGACGCCAACCCATGGCAATAGCTCAAACTTACAAAGTAAGTTGAGCTAATAAGCCCTTTAAGAGAAAAAATTATTCAAATTGGTTCATAATTGTTAAAGTTATTAAGTCAGACAGAATTTTCTATGTCAAAATAAGTCGAAAATGAAGTGTAATATTATGAAAAACAGTCTGAGCCAATCCCTAGCCGCATCATGTAGAGAGGGTATTGTGAGAAGCATGTATACGAAAAATTATTGAAATCGGACAGAATTTTCTAAGTCAAAATAAGTCGAAAATGAGGCGTAACTTGAACAAAAAAAAGTCGGACCGAACCGCAATTAGCATCCTAAGGAGATTGCATACAAAATATTTTGATATCGGTTCATAGTTGTTAGAGTTATGAGGTCGGACGGCGGACACACGGACGGAGAAAGCATGATGGATGGTACGGTGGACGGACGAGTCAATCCAGTATACCCCCCATTTCTTCGAAAGTGGGGGTATAATAATTCGTCCTGTTCCCGGTAGTCCAAGTCTTCTCGTACTAAAACCGGCTAAGATATTGGGATGGAGGTGCCGGTCTTTAGTCCGAGTTCCAGGCCCATGCATTCTTATGACACGACTTAAGCGTTAGTGACCCGCTCAAATAAAACCACAATTATATGAAATAAAATATCACAATTGCGACAATAAACGGATATTTTCCGCAGAAGACATGCTATTTTATCTGAAACCCACATCAGTTGTGAATTTAAAACGGTAATTTAATGCGAAAAGAGACATTTACCTCAATGTTTACAATTTTTTAAAAGTATGCGAACTCGGTTGACCTCGCGAACTGTGTTCGGCATTTTCCGTTGAAAATATTCCGTAGATTTTGGACAACAACGCAAATTACGATGAATTCTCCATTGTAATCGTAATTATGTGTGTCAATAAATAAAATAATAAATAGATTAATTAAACATTGGAGATATAAATGTAATACACTAAATAAATGAACCTTAAGTTTGAAAAGTCCCACTAAAACGGAAGAACTATATTTCGAAACTGTGTGATTCGGTTCTCCGATTATTTTATCAACACAGATGTCAAAATGCACATCACACGCATGGCAACTTGGCAAGTCAGACACAAGAGTTCTAATTTGCTCCAATTTTGACAAGTTGCTTGCGAAAATTGTCAACAAAACTACCGTTCTGATCCTCCATTATGTCATTAAGTTTTTAGTGCGGGAATTGTTCTGAAAGCACATAGAAAACTGGACTTTCGGGCGATCGGTTTTCGCCATTTTTGTTCGGAAAACCCGCGCTATATATAGAAACGGAAAGTAGAATTCCCAGAACAAACAGCGGATTATGCCGAACTTATTCGGACCACTTCGGCTTTCGGTTAAAACGTAAACAAACAGATAAACAAATCGATGTTTGTGTCAATCAACCGGAATATTCTATGTGTAATTTAACATTAAAGTTAGATTATTATACACCATTATGACCATAAGATGTAAGCCTTTCCGATGTATATAGCATCATGTATTGATTTGCTAGGTAAATCGAGTAAAATACACCACAAATTCCCGCCACAGATCGTGGGCGTAAGTCGTGTCATAGGATTGGTATACAAGCGGTCTTGGACTAAAGACCGGCACCTCCATCCCAATATCTTAGCCGGTTTTAGTACGAGAAGACTTGGACTATGTTCCCGGTTGATGAAATAGATACTTATGAGGAAGCATTGGAATGCCCAGACATACAGAGAATCAACAACATATTAGCATCACTGCCCCAATTAAATGTCTGATACACTATCAAAGGAAGACACACCTGTGCATTGTTATAAAGAAATTCGGAACATCAATCTACTTGAGAGACACAAGCCCAAGTGTGCACAACAGAGATTGAATTAAATGTAGGGGTGCCATGATTTATCGTATAATCAATGAACCGTTGATAAAGCCGATAATCAATTACCATTTACAGTGTCGATTAATCTGCATTATTTATTTTTACATCGGAAAATGTCGGGTATTATTGAATACCGTGTTTGTTTTACACAGTTTAATCTACAACCGATGGGTTAACAACCTATGATTGCATATCAATTGCAAACAGTCGGCAGTTCATTTGATGATGTGACATGGTTACTCTTCGGGTCGTTTTATGTTCTACAAATTGGCAGCACTGCAACTTTGAACTTATGGCGACGTCATTGTATATTTATACTTGAAAGGCAGCACTACATCTTTGAAATATGCCGACTGTCACCATGTTCAATGAACTGAATGCACTTGCCCTTGAATCTGATTGAACCAATGGGGAGTTGATTGACATTCTCTGGAAACTAGGGAACCTACGGCATTTTAATCAGCGATGTTCTCCGCGACGTCATTTGCGAGAATACGTTGTTTGCATGAGTATACTTAGATGTTACTAGTACATGTTATTACGTATCATGCAGTGAATGCTGAATGAAACTCGATATTATCAAATACATAACTTGTTCTGATTCCTGCAATTTGCGGGTGGGGGCACACCTTTGTGATTGTTATCCATGCTCTCGAAGTTTGATGAAACTTATAGTTTCATTTTTTTAGGAACCGTCGGCCATCCATCGTGCATTCCTACTTTTATATTGTTTGTATGTTTGGCTATTCATAACACTGAAATTAATAGCTACGGAATACATTGTATGGAATACATTGTGTTCATTTGTCATTAACAGTGGTTTATGATGCACTTTATTAACATAAAATGACATCAGCTGATGCCTCAAACAACCAGCGACACTGCAGTAAACCAACACCCAGCCAATAGGCCATATTACGGAATATTACGTTAATAATGTTCACCATAAACCACCGGTAATGACTAAGGAGCACAATGTATTCTATAGAATCTATACCAGCACATCGGCGATGTCATGGTTATAATAATTGTGAGTTCATTAGAACGAACATAGCCATTAATTTCAGTGTTATGAATAGCCAAACATAATAACAATTTAAAAGTAGGAATGCACTACGGACCGCCGGCGGTTCCTAAAAAAAAACAAGTCTAATGTTACGGAAACTACAAGTTTCAGCAAACATCCAGAGTGTGGATAACAATCACAAAGGTGGGCCCCCACCCGGAAATTTCAGGACTCAGAACAAGTTAAGTAATTGATAATAGAGAGTTTCATTCAGCAGTCACCACATGATAATTGATAGCCTTTACTAGTAACATCTAAGTATACTCATGCAAATGAAGTATACTCGCAAATGACATCGCGGAGAACATCGCTGATGCCGTAGGTTCCCTGATTTCGAGAGAATGTCAATCATTTCCTCATTTGTCCAATCAGATTCAAGGGCGAGTGCATTCAGTTCATTTAACACGGTGACAGTCGGCACATTTCAAAGACATTGTGCCGTCTTTCTTGTAGAAATATACAACGACGTTGCCACAAGTTCAAAGCCACATTGCCGCCAATTTGTAGAATATACAACGACCCAAAAAGTAACCATGTTGTATCATCAAATTAACTGCCCACTGTTTGCAACATATATTAGTAGTACTCATGTTATCGGAATCTCTTTGATGCACGATCAAAGGTTGTGAACCCTTCCATTGTAGATTAAACTGTGTAAAACAAACACCATATTCAATAATACGTGGCACTTTCCGATGTCCGAAATAAATAATGGAGATTAATCGACGACGGAAATGATAATCGATTATCGGCTTTATCAATGGTTCATCGATTATACGATTAATCGTGGCACCCCTAATTAAAGTCTGAATAATCAAGTCCTGGTATTCTTCAGCATAAACAACAAATCATGTTTATTCTATAATTATTATTGGTGTAACAGAACGAGAGAGAGAGAAGTGCGGGAGTCGCACCGAAAGTTAGCAGCACCCGAAATCCCAAGCCGGGTGAACCATCCAAGGACTAACCGAGCTTGACATTGCTTAACTTCGGTGATCACACAAAGCGTCGAACGGCTGTGACCAAGAGATCTAGACCTCTCGAGTAGAGAAGTCATCGGCCTTCTATATTTACAACGTGACTGCTACACTACCCCCCGTTCTTTTTGAGATTAACCGAATCTCACCCAAGTCCTCCCCCAGAGCGGTCGCTTCATGACACAGACTCCGGGGAGCGGACGAGCCCCCAGTGTAACAGAACGAGAGAGAGAAGTGCGGGAGTCGCACTGAAAGTTGGCAGCACCCGAAATCCCAAGCCGGTCACCCATCCAAGGACTAACCGAGCTCGTCGTTGCTGAACTTCGGTGATCACACAAAGCATCTGACGGCTCTGACCAAGAGATCTAGATCTGTCGAGCAGAGAAGTCATTGGCCTTCTATATTTACAACGCGACGCTACATTGGTTTATTTAATATATGGTATGGTGGTACGAATAACGAGCTTGTGTGAAAATTTTAAAACAACTGGAAAATTAGCTTTTTTTCATGACGATTGTTCGTAAAAGTATATGAACGCTCTTTATTGTTACATGCTATAGAAAACAGTTTCGGACGACAACGGAACTGACACGATAGAAGGAGACAATTACTCAATTTGTAACTACATGACCGAACATGCAAAACTGACAATAAAGTTATATGCATGTGCGGTTCCATACATTTATGTGTTTCAAACTGTGAAAACACTTTTCTGAGACTCGTGCAGCTCTGTTCATCGGTTTGTATATTCTACCCCCACCACCCCCAGTATGTTAGTTAAATTAATACATGAAGAAGAAAGTAGCTTAATGCAGGGTTTCCGCTACTACGGCAGGCCGGCCGTCCAGCGGCCTCATTCCCCTCCACAACTTGACTTAATATTGACCACAAAATAGCCACTGACCTAGCTCAGCCCTATTTTTTACACAGGACTAGCGATCACCAACACTGATGATTAACAGATTGCAAGGAATCCTGTCTGAATAAGACATGATCAGTAGCGCGGACCACGTGCACAGTTGTTAACACCATCCTGTGTAACGCTTTGTCGGCGAATGTTTAGTATTAATCAACCTCGCGCATTTTAATTTACTGTAGATTTCTGTCGACAAGTCTCAACTTTCTGACCCACTATTTCCCTCAAAGTGCGCATTATACATTTGTAAGTCATTAGGGGGGGCTGAATTCTGAGCTGCAACCATGAACACAGGAGAGTTCTGGCAGTCACTGCGACGAACAGTGAAGACATTTTACCCCTAAACAAGGTCTGTATCAAAGAAATGTTTATTTCAAAATAAAACAATTAAAATATTAATAGTTATTAACTTATTATCAATGTATTTATTCCCTGTCCAATTAAAGTGATGTGAAACACTCGGGTAGGGTGATCAAATAGAAATTGAAAATAACCTTGCTCAAAGTTGTTATTTATTACTAATATTAGTCCAAATTGACGATACACACTGTCATTCTTGTATATTAATTAAATGCAATGACTCTCGATGGCGAAGCCATTTATGTTAGATTATCGCCGATTGTTGCGTCCCGAATCAAGATGTAAATACTTACAATTGAGCGTAGTTCAGACAGTGTTTGCTAGGGAGTTGTATGATCGATTTATTTAAAATGTTCAGCGATGTTAGTAGAATGCTACATTCCTGTGGCTTTTCATTTTATTTAATTTTTTCATTTTATTTTCAACTTTGCTCGAATAAAATTTGAATGCGACCCCCAAGCCAACTTCTCCTTGTTTGTAATTGACTATAAAATAATAAAACTAAGTAGATCCCATTAGAATATAGTGTAATTTATTATTTTATTGAATAAAACATGGAAAAACATGATGTTTACAATAGAGATCGATATTTGCCATGAAAAAGCTATTAACGTTCCCTGTTTGTGAACAATATTCAACCTGTTTAAAAGATCACAACCCTCCCACAAATGCTCAATGTTTGCATCCATACTAGGGCCCAAAAAAAACAAAAAAACACAGGGAAATTTTTCCAAGTAGGCAGGCAGGGATTTTTTTTGTTTACACTTTTTTTTTTAACCAGCCATTTGAAAGTGATAAAATAGTGTAGTACACCCCTTTAACATGCATTAAAGATATTTCAATATCACATACTTAGTGAGGTATGTCATTTTCCTTTAAGCAGGTGTACATGTATATTAGTTCACTTGTTCCATCACGTTTCAGAGACAACTTCCAATGTATATATTGGCTACTAGAATGAGCTCCAGTGTGAAGATCCAAGGTATTAGGCTATGACCATGGGTTTAGAGTTATTCCTCTTGCATGGAATATCTCTCTGATATTGATGGGCTTGAGGTTACACATTTTATGCCATTCTATTCATTTCTGCCTACGCAATTTTCCAGGTGCTGGTGTTGAAAGAGAGATCGTTTTATGCAATATATACTTGCCCTTTCAATCAAACCTACTGTATGTTCATTCTCTCATATTTCTCTTCATAGAAGATCATTATTTTTATATGACAACTTGTCCATATTATCAAATCACTAAATAGTATTGTTGTTTATGGTCACATATCACATATATCCGACCTATTTCGTTTCAATCCCAGAAAGTTTTAATTAGCAGAATTTATTACCTGCTATCTTTCAGTGCAATTAACAGCAAGTTATCACATATTCCTTACACTGGCTTACAGTACCGGTACATGTACGACATTGTACGTGTTTGGACATCAGATGATCAGAAATGCGTGTTTAATATTTGCGTACAGTGTGAGTTGTATCTAACTTTCTATCTTACTAGTATTTGCTACTAAGTCGGTAACATCAAAGTGTCTGCCGTAAATAGTTACACTGAGTTGATTCGCGTGACTCGCACGTGTTTGTTGTATGACACAGTGACCCAGTTAGTGTGTCCTTCATAACAGGCAGTTGTTTATTTAAAATGGGTTAAGCTCTGGTTTCTGTGAATACTCCAGGATGCCTATGCATTTTATATTGGATACTACTTTCTTCTGCTCAATGGTGACGGCGATTTCGGCTTTTACCTCGGCAATGTCGATTGCCAACGCTAATTCCCAGGGCTGATTACGGAATACGGACTGTCATTTTCCCGCCAAACGCACGTGCTTTTCAATGCTTAATTTTATCGCGAACAGAGTTATCTTTCAAGCATGGTTTGTCCCCAATTCCGCGAAGGAATTCAAGGGAGCTACCGGTATAATACATTGTAAAATACACAGCACAATAAAAAGATAGGGGGATTTCCGAAGTGACTTTTCAGGGTATAGTTTGATTTAAGCCATGCTATTCGCGGCGTAGTATGGCCGACCAGGTTGTCTCATATTTATATCTAGAATGCGCGATTTCATACGCCGGCCTTCACTTGCGTCAGTTGTGTTTGCGATGCCATGGGTGTTTAGTTCTGCTGTTGGTATTGGGAAAACAATAAATATTAACACACGGACATGATATTGCGGACTTCTGGAAAAATAAATTGAGACCGGCAAGAAAATCTCAGCCAGGCCGGGTACCTTTTAATGCCTACCTATAACTACAGAATGTTGAGAAAATCTATGTCCAAACTCATTTAAATTCTATTAACCATTACCCCTTCACATAACACATTGAGTTAATAAACGTATATACGGCAGCCCTGGGAATTAGCCTAGGCAATAGGCAATGCCTAGGTAAAAGCAGAGGCAAAATCGGTTTGCCTAGGCAATTATATTTCCTAGGTAAAACAAGTTCATTGGGTTACTAAAATTGATTTGTGTATATCAGAAATAGAACCTCTTTAGTCAAAATGATTTCCTTAAATAACTCATTACATATATTGTCCTACAATTGTTTCCATGGCAATGGGCCATTAACTAGCTACCCGTTATAAGGACACTTATTTTGGAGATGATTTGTGGAATTGTACATATATGTTGAGTAATGGCCTGGAAATAATGTTCCGCAAAATAACTAGGCAATTCTGGGCAATTCATGTTATTATTGAATCATATTGATTTGAGATGGCAATATTGTTGCAAAATTGCTTAGGTAAAATCTGTTTTTGCCTAGGCCGATTTCTTTCACCTAGGCAAATATATTGCCTAGGAAAATTTTCCTTAATTCCCAGGGCTGTACGGTAGGCTCAATCATGAACCATAAGCCTAAAAGACATTGTTTTATTCTTGTTTTATGTTCCCTATTTTCGAGGTACCGGTACTACGGCGGTAGTCCGTTATTTTGCAATGAAATTCCCGTTTTTGGATGTTTTATGTGTTTTGTGAGCATGATTTACACAGTTAATTAACTTAATTATGCTGATGACTCATTGAACTAAATTAATGACTGCAACTAATAGAAAATGGAAGATGATTTTGCATATTTGTACATGGAATTTTTCCAGGTGGCACAAAAATAAAACGGATGTGTACTAATTTTGCAAAATGAATAAAATGAAAACCGTCGGGAGCTCCGAAATAGGGGCAGGCGTGTCTTTTTTTGGCCTTATCATATTATTCGGCAAGAAATACAAATTGTACACAAAACATGTAAACACGGTGAATTTACAATGGAACTGAGAGTGTGACCGCGGTCTAGTGGCGGTATGACCACGGTCATTACCGGCCCATAACATCGTTAAAGGGGTCGATTAATTAGATCATAGCTGTAACTGGCCGTCATATTGCTCGGAAGACAAAACATGCTTGTCAGGCTGTCATAAAGACGTCCCGACATATCGCAGTTGGGATCCATGGCACTGTTCCATTTTGTTTATGACCAACTACACTGTGTTATATTTTGTTGGTGGTTATCTCAACCGCATTTTATTGCATTGACAGTTACAGTGACCGCATTATATTGAGTTGACGGTTACCTTGTTCGCATTGAATATTACAACCATATTGGAGTAACGTTATGAGCGCATTGCGTTAACACTAAAACCGCATTGGTCATTTTTCAATGCGGTCGTAACCCCTGTGGTTACTCCACCGCGGTCGAGAGGGGCACTTATTTTGAGAATATGTGTACCTAAAAATCATACATATATATTGGATCAGAGAGACAGCATATTTATCCAGATACCGATAATCAACCGATATCATGATTATCGGCTTGTCCCGATAAGCCGTAGTGATAATCTGCTCATCCTTAACTGATCGTAAATGGTAGTAAAATACAAAAAATAAGCAGCCAGGGACTGATAACCCCAAAATCCGTTAGGCTTCAGTGTAATTATTGTCTTCGGCCCAAGTTGTTGCGGATCCGTTTAAATTAAACAACCATGGCATGGCAGGGTTTCCGTTAGTACGGCTCAGCGTCCGTAGGACGGCCTCATTGCCCTCACAGATTTTTTTTTTATCTGTTTGGTTCATACATATACCAAATGTCAGTTGCAATATGTCGTAAAAAAAATTCGGTTGCAACGGGAGTTCGGGGGTTAAACAGAATACTGGTGAAATGCGGGTCAAATAGCGACGTTAGATACAGCGTAATACATGTCGCGGTAACATCAAAGAATGCCGGACTGCTGAGTATGCATATTTTTGTGCACGGGATGAAACTACTCATGCTCAAAAATCCCGTGATATCCTACGATTACATAATTTGATCAAAGAATGCCGAATTTCTTAGTCGGCACATAATTAATGGGTCCCTCTGCAGAGTCCATGAGGTACAGAACAGAGTTTTAGCCAGCGTGTTATAAAATATAATTTTGGCAGAAAATGTGAACATGTGCGTCGTTGATTGTGCTTGGGGACCCAGGCGGGACAACACAACTATTATTTACTGTACTTTGACTTTATCTCCATATTGGGGAGGGGGTATGTGTTTGTCTTTATCCTCCATGTATGTAATATGGATCAAATGAATGGTGTTGTTAACTTGTCACTATGAATTCCCACTATAAAGACTGATTTCGGGACAGGTTCCGTATTATTGTGAAATAAATCTCTTTGGGATTTTGTTGACTATGCATGGCAATACCGGGTATACGCATAATAAGCAATTGCGGTCGTCAGTTTATGGACTAATAGAGACTATTGAACAAGCTACGCATTCCGAGTGAAAGATGTCGCTACCATTCGTATTCCGCCGCTATAAATATCTCCTGCAGACAAACCCTGCAGTATGACGTCACAGCGCACAAATAGTTTTACGATTGACAGCGTATATCCTAGCTGTCAAGTTTCATTTTCACAGAAGCTGCTTGAAATTCTAGGAAATACTTTATTCAATTCTCCTTGCTATTGTAGCGGTCGTGTTGTAAATATAGAAGGCCGATTAATCTACAGCTCCAACGGAGCATGCTTCTTTGGTCCAGTGGTTAAGACGCCTTGTCTGATATTAAACCGAAGTTAAGCAACGTCGAGCCCGGTTAGTACTTGGATGGGTGACCGGGCGGCGATCGGAGGTGCTGACTTTCGGGGTGGCTCCCACATTCCACCCTTCTCCCGTTACACTATCTATTATTGGTCAATGCATAGATGCTTTGCAGTGTTTAGATTCATTATACCTGTCGGAATCTTATAGTATAAATTTGTAAACACTAACTCGTAGCTTGTTCATTAATATATAGTCTTCAATCAGACGACAGTCTTACGTGCATAACTAATTGATTGATTATCTGGACGCCATCAACAGAATTAAAGCACCCACGGAAAAGATTGACTTTTGCGTAATATATGGGCGATTTTCGATATACGTAGCTTTGTGCTGCTTTGTGGGACTCCTAGGTGCAAGGAAATTGCTACTTTTCAGTGTCAAATAAAAAAAATTTCGCCGGACGGAACGAACCATAGTCGTCCCGTTGCGTTATGTATTTCCCCAATATGGACTCATTAATTTCTCCCTGGCGGAAACCCTGCATGTGTACATCATACTACTACATGTCCTTCCGCCGCAGTGCACTGGCCAATGCCAGTTCAACTACGGTGCTCAAAGGTACTTTGACACATAGAATGTACTGTAAATGTTGGTTTCAGTGGATCGTTTTTTGGAGAGAGCATACTACTGTAATACAAATATGATTAAAGTTAATCTAATTTCTAAAGTGAAAGAGTATAATTTAAAAATGTCAAGATCTCTCTCAGTCTCACAACACACAAGAGTGTGGGTGTTTCCAATTCATAACGAATAATATTATTCGAACTGAGGCTTGTTCGGTTGAAGTTTTACTTGAATACTAGACATATACACTGTACTATTCATACTAAGTAGAAGACAATATGCTCAAGGGGAAAACGTTTCACTTTCAGATGCAAAATTTCAATGAACCATTTGCCATTTCTAATTCGTGGTCAGCGATGGCCGATGTAAACATGACGTAAACACTAATTATTTAGTAATTTTGCTGACCTCTGCCAGACATGACAACTAGGTGTCACAATCAACAGGTGTCGACGAACAACAAGTCACACCTGTCATAAATTGGACAGCAAATACGCCGATTATTGATAAAATTCCGTCGACATTTGGACGTTTCTTCGATGAATTTTATAATTTACAGCGCCCTCTAACTACGGAAATGACAATTCCTTAAGAATGCGCATGCGTTTAAAGGAATCGGAAGTTGCGTGTATTTAAAAAAGTCAGCACATGACGAAATGTCCTTCACGAAATCTGCTAAAAGCGCAACACAAACATATGATTTGACAGATGAAAAAGACACACAAAGATATTTAAATAATGTTGAAACTGAATACAAGTTTCAGTGTCACGAGAAAGAGCCTGATGGCTAGTATAAACCAAATTTCTTTATAGCTTGAAAACGAATAATAATAATTAATATGATCATGAAATGATGAATGTCAATGACATCGTAGCTAGCACATAAATTCACAATCTCACTAAATGTGCATGACGGTTGGCGTAGATCGCAATAGAGTGAGGTAATACTCGTACATTTAGATTCTGTAACACTTCGTACCGTAACAGAATGATGTCATCTCACTTGAGTGAAAATTTATAGTGTTTGACACATTAAAGATGCATAATCCGAATTAACGCTCGCAAATTAATATTTCCTGGACTTCGGGGATCAAAAATATTTGAATCGAGTCAAGGAATCCACCCTTTAAAGTTCAGAGTGATAACTTATCGATTTTTGAAATCTATTATCTTTCACCACCGATAATTTTTAGTGGTTATAGTAAAAGGTTATCGAGAAGACTGTCTCGGACCAAATTGCAGATGAAGATGGATACCTCTAAAAACAAGTGGCTTTTTTGTGTCAGATAAATAACAAACCGGCAAATTTCATTGAAAAAAATGTTGATAAATAACAGGTTTTGTGCAATTGTATACTATAGTTGACTGTGGTTAGCATTATTTTTGAGCAATTAATCGATTCTGATAACTGGAGCAGCAGCAGTTATGATACGGGGACCATCGAATCGGATTGAGTACCTTTAACTCTATTCACATTGAATTTTGCATTAATTAACCCATTCAGTGGGGGAATATACATGTATATCTGTGTACCAGGTCTCCTGGGGAAAAAAACATTATCTAATATCTTTATTGGGACTTCTGTTTGTCTGTCTGTTAGCTATGGCCGGGAAAACGGCTGGACCGATTGAGCTCAAACTTCCAATCTAGTGTTAAAAACCGACGGGCAGTGTTTACCGTCATTTTTGAGAAGCTCCCAGCACCCCTTCTCCACTCTCAGTCATCAAAATGACCGTCATTGGCACTGTGGGGTTAATCGCATTGATAGTTAAAGAGCGTTCATTCCGCAGTGTCGTTGATAAAGAGCGTATGCGTGTAAGGTGATTCTTACGTCTGGGTCCACACGTGAGCGTGACTGTATCCAGACATGAGCGTGTTGTGTGATTCTTACGTACTTAGGGCTTCCTAGGAACGGGGGAGATTTTCATCGGGCCAGTTTTTCCGCCCGAGCTGATCTTCACCTTGAAACGGGTACCCACAAATGATATATATATGTGTGTGTCCTTTATAGACTCGAACCGATTGAGCTCAAACTTGCTACCCACGGGAAGTGTCATGGACGGGTTAAATTGTGACCCTGACCTTGACCTTGAAAATGATCAATTCAAGGTCAAATCGGGTAAAACTGGCAGATTCTGAGGTGATCTTCACCTTGAAACGGGTACCCACAAACGTACCTCTTTTAGGGACGGGTACCATCACGGGACGGGTACCATCATTTATCTTGATTAAAAAGGCAGAATTAATTTAAATTAAATTAAAAAATTAACGGATTTCGACAAAATTTGATACCTAGGGATACTTTTGTCAGGGGAGTGTTTTGGACGGGTCAAATCATTACCCCGACCTGACCTTTAGTCTTTACCTTCAAAATGGTAAATTCAAGGTCAAAGCCTGGACGAAGTCGGGTCACCTGCTAGTTTACATATATTTATATTGATTAATCGAATTGGAGAGAATCGAATTGACAGCATGCATTGCTAGTATAGGCCCTACCCATGAACTGCTTTGAAACTCCATGTCTGGTACTATAGAGGGTCATCATAGGTCAAAAAATTTGCATTGCCATGGTAACGATGACTTCAAACTGACACCAATTGTGTGAAATTACAAATTTGTTATTCTGTGGCCAATTAAATCATTTATTCAGTGCAGTTTTAAACATTAAATTTGCTGGTGGAATAACGTAGCATTTTGTTATGGCAAGGAACCAGGTGTGGCGGTGGTGGAGGGGGGGGGGGGGTGGTGGGGATGGGGGTGATTCTGGTAATCGGTGAGACCAAACAAATTTTCTAAATGGGATGTTTACAAAAAAAAATCGATCTCCGAGAAAAGAAGATAAGAAAACTGAAAATAATTTGATGAAAATGAATTGTTTCGGTTCTGTAGGCCTACAGCAGTCGCACTATCCGCGGTGTGGCGAACTTCAAGTTCGTGTCGCAGCTACGGTGTTAATGAAACATAAAATCTCATCGCCAGCATTGAATGAGTTAAACTGTACTCACTGTGAAACTTACATATACTTTATACTAACCCAATGTAAAAATTATTTAATAGGAAATTATCTGTATTATGTATATAAAGTAAATACACAATAAAACACAATAACTTGAATAAGGTCCCAATCGGCCGAGGTCCCTATCGTCCAAAGTTCCAATCGTCGAACTTGAGGTCCCAATCGTACAAGGTCCCAATCGTCCAAGGTACTAATCATCTGGATACCTGATATTCTAAACTGTATTTAATGTGAAATTTGTTTTAAAACTGAAAGTTAATTATTTTCTTACTTATGCAGGGAGTGTTGCAAAAGTTTCTCCATGATACAAAGTTTGGGTGGGTGGGTGGGTAGTGTTGAAGCCATGGGAAACAGTTTTTTCCCCAATGCCATGCCCCAGTAATTTACAATAATCCATTTAAAAATACAAATGCCTTTATGGCTACTCAATGAGTTAAAAATGTTCAGACTGGTAAATTAGACCACTAGCCTGGGCATTAGCCAATTGGAGTGGTGGAGGGGATATCAGCATTTCATTGTTAGTTTATTATATAAATGCATATGTCTATCAAATGTCTATCTATATCTATGTTTGCATGAGGTAATCTCGGCCATATTCAATTGAAAATATGTACCTAGGGGTATTTTATACAGGAAAGGGACATAGGCTGATTCCCCATTGTGTCCCATTGCGTATTGACGTCAGTGATGTAATATCATACTGAAAACTCGTTTTCTCCGTATGACAGCGGTAAACTGTGAGGTTTATGGACGGATAAAAATTTTGTATCTAGTTGTAATTTCTACCGGAGAGTGATATAGGCTGGGTCCCAATCGCGACCGACATCACGCTTTGATGTCAGTGACATAATATCATCCCGAAAACATGTTTTCTCTGTATGACGGTGGTACACTCTGACGTTTATGGATGGATCGAAAGTAAATTTCATATCTAAGTGTATTTTCTACTAGGGAGTGACATTGGCTCGGTCTCTGTCCGACGTCGCGTTTTGATGTTATGACATATCCGCATCGGCAAACCAATTTCTCGGGATTTAATGGCTGGATCGTACGGGCATGTATTTGGGCCTTCCGGATAATGTCGGATGGGTCAGGACTTCTCCCGATGTCGTCTTTGGTAGGGACATGTTTTTCCGCCTCTCCGGGTAACATGAGCTTGGCCCGGACTCCACCCGGCATAATGTTGTGACATATCCACACAGACAAAACGGGAAGCGCTTGGCTGATCATACTGAAATTTGGTATGGGCATGTATTTCGGTCTTCTGGGTGACATGGGCCGGGTCATGTATCACACAACGTTGTGTTTTGAGGTTATGACATCATTCATATCTGCATGGGCATCGCAGTTCTCAGGAACTACTGGCAGATCTCATTGAAATTTGTTGTTGTTGTGTATTTCGGCCCTTGGGCTGGTTCACAACTCCACCAACATTACCTTTATTTGTTTACCTTATCAGAACAAAGTACCGCAAAATGAACGCTCTTTAATAGGTTTCAATTTAAATTTTGCCACATTTTGCATGTGCACCGACGTCCGACGTATACACCCGCTAGTACCATATAAATGCACTGAAAAGAAAAAGCTTTTGCATCAGTTCTAACAGATTATCATAACAGTTTTAACTTGATTATAATAATGTCTGTGTTGCCAATTTCAGCCCATTTCATTCTTCTAACACATCATATTGTATGAATATTGAAAGTTGTATGTACATATTTTCTGATCTGATGTACTAGTAATGTCTTATTTCATGGGAATGGAATTTGTAGTACCCACTGGTTGAATAACCATGGCTCAATTAAACTTATAATAACAACTGGCTTATATTTTTATGAACTGAATATTCATAATGTTTGTGTTGGGGGGGGGGGGGGGGGGGGTGACCAAGTTGAAATTTCAAGTTGGACACACCACAAAGGGCAATCTCTATCCACATCGCTGCAGTCTTAAAAAAATGGCCATGGCAATAAGCAATGCCATGGTGAACTCTGTGACAACATTTGGAATCTAACATGCCACAATATAAAATTTTCCATGTGACAATTTTCCTAATTTTGAGGGCTGTCCCTGTGTTACATAACTATAAATAATATAATGGCGGATCTAACCGGAAGCCAAATTCACATTTTATTAATATTATTCAATTACACTCAAGTTGAATATCTCAAAGTACCATAGATAGACATGCCTATTGAATGACCATTACTGTCTAAACTTCTAACTGCCATTACTTTGTTGTATAACCCCTCCATGACTGGAGGTTCCTGAAATTTTATGAAGACCCTGTGCCAATGCATTCTCTTATATATGCGAGTCTCCCATATATATAAGACAATACATTGGCTTAACAATATTTACCTTGACCTTGTTAGCCAGTGCATTCTGTTATATTTGTGAGGCTTCCTATGGGAGGCTCGCATATATAAGATAATGTGCTGGCACAGGATCTTTAATGCTGCAAAATGGCTGATTTGATCGCAAACACGACAAGCAACGTGGAAAAAGGTAATAAACTAGGATATGACACATTACATGTACATAGTATTTTGACAGCCAAAAGTATATGCTATACTATTTTTCAAACAAACTGATATCTCATTTGTGTCCAAACTCATACCGCTATACTTAAAGTAATTGACCACCAGCAACGTGGTGTCACCCCGTTAATACTGCGGTACTATACCGCGGTATCCTCCAATACCGCGGTACTGATACCGCTTGTTAACGTATGTGGGAGTAAATACCTCCCCTCAAAGTGTTCCATGAAAATCACTGCGGTATTCAAAAAAAATTAATGCGGTGCCCGCTAAAAGACCGCGGTATCATCGCCCAATACCGTAATTCCACTGCCATGACCGCCTCGATACAGCTACCGTTTATTACCGGTATCACCGGGGTATCACCCCGTTTTTCTGGTCAATTACTTTGAGAATAGCGGTAGTTGTTTGTTTTAACATTCTGACCAAAGTTATTAGTCGAAGGATTCTCCTAGAAGTATGGACAGGTGTATTCCATGAATCACCGACTGGCAACTTTGATCAGAATGTTATTGAAAACTACTGAGTATTTCGGAACAAATAAGGTATCAACTTGTTTTTAAAAATAAACTGGCATACAGGTGTGTGCTAGCTAGTAACAGTCAAAATGCTACGTTTTGTGTCAGTTCCCCATATATTGTGTCTGTAAGTTTGCACTCGCTTTGGCCATTTTGAGAGCATGGTACTCATCAACCTTGAGTGTGGACTCTACAATTCTCTCTTGATTTTGTTACAGTATCATCTGCCCTGGTTGATCAGCTTCCACAATGTGTGTTTTGTAGACTGAAGAAAAAAAAGCTATGTCACACATTATCAAACAGGATTCCCATTTAGGGCTGTTGTGCGCACCTTAAAGACCTACTGGTAGATGCACATTTTTCCCAAAAATTCACTCAAGAATTTTCTGAAACTGTTCATCGAAAACTCTTATATTTCGCATATCTTCATTGCATATAGAATCTGAACATGTATTAAGAGCAGACATTGATGGGGTCCCCAGAGGGTGAATTTAGTGAGGCTATCATGCACAGCAGGCTAGCATCACCAAATATTTCTTCTGGGAACCTCATTCTGCCTCATCTTTTTGGAAGTCTCTATAGTCTCAAATTAATATCATTTTAGTTACTTATTCCCTTCTGTTCAGTTTCTATATCCCATAATTTACAGAAGATAAAATGCATAATCAAGGTGACTAATGGGTGAACATTACCCACTTCAACTGGGGAAATTTAATCTGATCCCAACGTCTCCAGTAGCAGTTGAAGCCTAAACAGAATGAGGCCCCAGAGGGTGAATTTGCCATGCGGGATAGCGTCACTAAATTCACCCTCTGGGGACCTCATTCTGCAAATGTCAGACTGACACTATTTCCAGGCTTGTTAGGAATTAAGTTTTATTGGAGATTAATATTTGCAAATTTTCTCTTCAGATGAATTTGTGAATGTTGCTAGTATAAACCAAATTTGTTTATATGCATGATTAGTTTACCCTCCAAAACGAGGAAATGTTATGCTGAATTGCGATTCACGTTGCTTCATCGATGGGTGCCCATGAATGCATACTCAGATTTATTCGGATCTGACTGCGAAGTTAGGAGCATCCATGCATCAATTTTAAAGTGAACATCGCGGCAATTGCATTGACCTAACAATATTTACCTTGACCTTGTAAGCCAGTGCATTCTCTTATATATGCGAGGCTCCCTTTGGGAGACTCGCATATTTAAGAGAATGCACTGACACAGTGTCTTTAATGCTACACCAGTGCAGCTCCCATCATGAAAGGGTTGGTAGGGATAGTGTTTAGATGGTTTTATTCAATGAAATAAGTCCACAACATGTCTTTAAAGTACATCTACTTATGGTAATGGTGTTCTTACTCATTATAATGGTTTTATAAATGAACTCTTGTACTGTATAATACTTATTAGATCATAGAAGGGGCATGTTGGTGTGTAAATTGAATTTCAGCCATTGTTTCTTCTCCCTGATAACAGTCCACTTCTCCCTAATGAACACACAGGGAGAAGTGACTTCTCCCAATTTGAAACCTTAAAGCCGCTTTCACACATGTCCGTTTCTCGGGTGCGTTTCCTTGCGTTTCTAATATTTTAACGCATCCGGAAAACGCATCGGTCGAAATAGTGAAGCTAGCCACACATGCTTGTGTATGCTTTTTTAGAAACGCAGCATTTCAAGTCCGAGACATGAACAAAAAGAAACGCATCCGGCAAACGCACATGTGTGAAAGACCCAGTGATATTATCACTGTTTTGACCGATGCGTTTTCCGGATGCGTTAAAATATTAGAAACGCAAGGAAACGCATCGGAGAAACGGACATGTGTGAAAGCGGCTTTAGACTGGTTGTCAATGAGAGATGAAAATTTTGAGCTCTCAGTCTAGCACTGACTTGTACCTATAAAATTGTTGATGTTTTTGTTGATTCAATGTTTGTATTATTGCAGGCTGCCACAGATTGGCTGAGTTTCTGGATGGAATCAGGAAAGACTTTGTTGGTGCAGACAGACAGTTCAAGATCAACTGTGATGAGCTCAATTATAACCAAAGCTGCTACCGTTACGGGAAAAACAGAATTGTCGGCAAAGGTTAGCACTCTCTAAGTATTAAAGATGGTTTATCTCTTTCATTAACTTTCTGTATACATTTAACCCTTCCATGATGGGAGCTGCATTGATGCAGCTTTAAAGATCCTGTGCCAGCACATTCTCTTATATATTTGAGTCTCCCATAGGAAGCCTCACATTTATATGAAAATGCACTGTCTTACAAGGTCATGGTAAATATTGTTAGGTGCCAATGCATTCTCTTATATATGTGAGGCTCCCTATGGGAAACTCGCATATATAAGAGAATGCATTGGCACAGGGTTTTCGCAAAATTTCCGGAAGTTCCAGTCATGAAAGGGTTTGGGGTTTTGAATAGTATTCAATTTTAAGCCAGATTACCAGTCAACAGATGTTTTGATATTTGTCTTTTATTAATAATGAAATTTAGAACAAAGTCAATTGCTTTTTAGCTCAACTTACAAAGTCAAGTTTACGCTATTGCCATGGTATGTTGCATACGTCCGTCAACAATTTCTCTGTAGCACACCCTTGCAGGCCACATCCATTATCCGATATTCACCAAACTTCATATGGATCACCCGGGTGACCTTTAGATGGGAGCTTACTATTTATAGCTATTGCCATGGTTTAGTGTCCATCGTCCATCCATTGGTGCTTGCATGCATGTGCTAACAACACACCCTACAGGTCACATCTCTCATCCGATTATCACCAAACTTCATATGGATCTTTGGGGTGACCTCAGAAATTCGTTAAAAAAATGGCCACAGCAGCCATCATGGATTTCAAATTTGAATCCATCACTGCAGCCCGCATTTATTTGAGAATTGTTTTCAAACTTTACAAAGCATGTTATGGATAACCTCTAGATAGGAGCATGGCCGTCAGCAGCCATCTTGGATTTTACAATTTGCATGACTAAATCCTTTGCTGTACAGACAACATCCCTCATCCAATCTCACCAAACTTCATATGGATCTTCGGGGTGACCTCTTGATGATGCAAGACATTTTTCTGAATTTCATTGAAAAAACATGGTCGCCAATGGCCATCTTGTTAATTTTTGCCATGTCCAAAAGGGGAACCTGCCTAATTCTCTGATTATTAAATTTTGAGTATAACTGCTCAAAAATAGAAGTATATACTGCAGTTAATGGGTTCATATTAACAAAGTTGTAGGCTGGTAATGACAGGTCGTACCTCAAGTGAACCGCAGTCAAGTGGTATCACTGTGAATAGCAGTTGACATGCAGTATCCGAATTTTTTTTACAAAACGTGGCCACCAGCAGCCGTCTTGGATTTCAAATTTGAATCCATGGCCGCACCCTGCAGTCCACATTTATTGGAGAATTGTTTTGAAAATTTATAGGCGTGTTTTAGATCACCTTTGGATGGGAGCCTTCAAATTTGAAGATTTTCGATGCAAAACATGGCCTCTAGCTTGCATCTTGTATTTTACTCTTCGCATGACTAAATCCTTCGGCACACCCTACAGGCCACCTGCCTCAACCGATCATCACCAATCTTCATAGGGATCTTCGGGTGACCTCTAGATGGGAGCCAGCCTCCAGCAGCCATCTTAGATTGAATCCATCACCTCACCCCCAACTCCCTCATCCAATCATCACTAAACTTCATATGGATCTTTGGGATGACCTCTAGATGGGAGCCATTTTGGATTTTACTCTTTCTATTAGTATTGGTTAGAAGGAACTAAATGTTTTCCATAGGCGACAATGCTAACATATATTGATACTGTTTAAAAATAACACATACAAATTACCTTATTTTGCAAAAATCAAAACCACTGATCCTTAAGACAACTTACAAATGTCTTTGCTCGGAGCCTCACCTTTTGTATTTAAAAGTCAGTGCTTTTGAAACTACCGTCAGATTCGCAGAAAATTTCCCATACCAAAATATTACAGGTATCATAAATGTATAAATGCGTTAGACACCCTGAATTGACAGATTCGTGAACCTTCTTTAAATGAATCAATAGAATGTAAAGTATATTTTATTTCACCACAAATATCTTACTCATAGTTTAACCCAATCACCTGGCAGAGTGTTTTTTATGCTGCTTTGAGATAACCTTAAGCTGACACAGAACCCTATTATTAATTTGATATTCTGATATTAAAATGTACATATGAGTATAATGTGTTGATTGAGAGTCGTTTTGTATATGTACCCCTCTCCCCTTGGGTGTACCCCCATATCGAAGAGACACACCGTATTCATTTCTCAAACATGATAATTCCTTTTCTTTAGAGGGGGCGACATAATAAGAGTCTCTAATGCAAATTGTTTATGTCATATATATTAATTTCGGATATTTTTCAAATCAATCACACCTTATGATCTCAGTATGCCATCTTGCAGAAGTTGACCAGTCTGTGTTCCTGGAGTAAGCCTTAACCCTGCCTATTTTGGTGGAAATATGTCGTAACGCCAACATTCATCCTTCCAGAAAATGTACACGGCTGAACATGAGCCACTGAAATTGAAAATGAGAAATTTACATTTACCATGTGATATACCGTACCCTTATAACAGGCGGTGCTCTGAAGTCAAGATCTTTTGAGTAAATTTGCAAACATTAACCCTGCCCCTAAAACTAATTTTGGACTCGGCTAGATACCATTATGACCTCATCTGCACCGCCTGCCAGGACATGGTGAGGGTTGAGGGAAATTAAGCAATTATATCATCAGCCCATGTATGTGTGTGGCACTCATGCAGTATTAAAGGTGGGAGCAGCTGATAAGGCATGGCTGTGCATATAAACAATACAACCAGATTCCAAGAACCTGATGACAGGTGGGACATTGGCAGAATTAAAATAAATGTTCCTCCCCAGTCCAGGCATTCATATTGTGAAAGTAAATTGCAGTGAACAGAGTGATTATTTTGCTAACAAATTCTGTGTCATTACTGGTTATGTCACTTATGTGCTGTTTTATAATAATACAAATATGGTGTACATAAATGTTAAGAATGGAAGTAAATATAAGAAAATTAAAGAACACCAGACAAATGTGTGGTTTCAGAAGAGGGCAGTTCAAGCGTACACAATGGGCATACACAATGATGGGAACATGGACATATTCCTAAAAATAAAGTGAGGAGATCACATGTTCGAAACAGTATAAATAACTCACCAAAAGTTAACCCTCTGCAGACTGCTTCAATTGACAAATGCCGGACTGGGAAGGAACATGTAGAGTCATCTATTGTTACAAGATCCAAATGCTCTCAACCACCATGGTCAAAAGAAAAATATTCTGCACCTGAAAAAGCAAGGTATATTTAGTTCTGATTATCTGATACCAATAATAGGTATATTAATACACTTTTAAAGCGAATAACCACCCTTAAACAGCCATAGTGTAAATAATGAAAAATTTCAAAATGAGCTTCAGGCCCATATTGTGGTAATTCTTCATGCATATTAATGCAGTTGATACTTAAATTTGTGTATGATATGGTGGAAATAGTTTTTGTTGAAAACAATGTGAACATTTTGCATATAATCATGAGAAAATGAATAATAATTACACAAAAACACAATTTTGCTTTAAAGGGGTTAACACATGAAATTCAACCTTGCTGTAATCCAGAAAATGATGTCATCACCATGAATTATAGTGATTTGACCAACTTTTAGCATTAAAAGAGAAGTTGGATTGACTAGAAGACTAAATATTTAACATACCGTAATTGGTTTGGGGGGGGGGGGGGGGGGGGGGTGCAACACATTTCAATATTTAGGGTCTAAATTTATAATGAATATTTAAAAAAAAAAACAAAAGCAGAATATGTTTCTTTTTTTTATTTCAGGTTGCCCGTAGTGAAAAAAAAAGCTCCAATTAAAAAAAAAAAACCATCAGTGTGGGAAAGGGAGAGCAACTCATATAGATCTGTTCGTATTCGATGCAATGCTAAGATGTGGAATTTCACATTCCGAGAACATAAGTCACACCATCCAGATTGTGATGGATTTCTACATTGGGATATGGCTGCCGAAGAGGGTCGTGGGTTGTGTTCGCGACAACGAATGATGTGTATTAAACATGTGCAAATATAAATATGCAAGCCGACGCAGTTTATAATAATCCCCTATACAGAGGGGCTGGGAAAAACCCGTTTCAACCAGCAACACAGGTAATTTTCTCGGTTGCTAACGTAACGCCTAACCATGATATCATTGGGTCGACAGTTCATAACAATTATGTTCAAAGGGCTGTCATTTAAAAGCCAAGCCATCGCGTAGGTGTTTCAGAGATGATTGCTGTGTTACGTTGCCCTTTGAACATATAGCATTGGTGACGAAAAAGCCTGGGCAAAGGAGACACTTCATGATTTAAAGGAAAAAAGTGGTATTCAGGCTGATGTTCTGACAACTGATGGGGATGCCGCAACTGGTTTAGCAGCACAGGAGTTGTTTGAAGAGGACATAACCGATTCACAACCCTTGCATCAGCTGGATACCACACATGTTTCCAGGAATCACAGAAAGTTCATCCGACACCACAAAATACTTCCTGATATTATCGTTGGTTCAACTGCTAAAACGCGAGATCAAACACAGGGCAAGATGGCAATAGACTTATCAGACCGATGTGGTGCCAAAATAAGAAATGCTTTGAAAAAATACCCGATAAACTTTCAGCTTATTAAGAATAAACTTTCATATGTGTGTGACGCTATAACACAATGTTACCAGGGCAGGCACACACTATGTAAAAAACATTCTTTTGTTTGCAAGGGCACGATTAAGGACAACTGGCTTATCAAAAGTCACTTTTTGCCCAAAGATTTCAAACTAAAGAAATCACCTCAGTCTGCAGAAGTTATTTGTGAGCTTGTAAACCATCAACTCAATCCTGCCATGCTTGATAAAACCTGTGCGAACACCAACACCCAAAAGGTGGAAAGTTTTAATCGAGCCTTAACAACAGCAATTTTAAAAAATGTGACATTTTCAAGGAATGTGTTCGGCCGGGCACATTCAGTATGCCATTCAATAAATTGTGGAGCATCAAATTCAATAAAACGTTTGTGTGATAATCTTGGCTGTAAAATAGCGGATAGTTCAAAGGTTGACAGATCATTACATCAAGATCAGAAAGACACTGAGCGCAGACGTAAGCACAAGAGAACGATGAAGGCTAAACATACTCGTGTCGAGAAAAGAAAAATGCTATATGACTTGTATGAGCAACACCAGGAGGTAATTAAGTACAAAAAAACGCAAACATGCCATCCACAAGTACCTCTAAAATTGATGACATTGTGGCGGCAGAACATTCATATGGAAAATAATATAAGGGGAAGAGGGTTAATATAAAAAAAAAATCTGTCAAATAATACCTACTGTTAGGCCCTATATGATACATGGTGGATTACATCCCAAGCAGTCCTCGTTCAATTTGAGGTCCATCTCCCCTGATTCTCTTGGTGACATTCCCAACACTGATGGGTGGGGTTAATACACCGGGTCACCCCTCTGTCCTGGCGTGTCAGTTGGTTTCGAATAACTAGGGCTAGTCGATGGGTCTTCATACGTTCATTTATGCCATCTGGCCATTTAACCCATATCACCCCATATCCCTGGTGTTTAGTTCCATGCCATAACATGCAGATCCCAAATGGCCCCCCGAGTCGACTTCTTCTCTTCAGTTTTGATGTATAGTTTGTATAGAAAGTGTTAATTTTGAGATTTTTAATTAAAATTTAAGAGGGAGTTTGACTAAAATTCAATACTAGGACCTGGAATGGCTGGATAAGATGATGTATGTTTTTGGTTTGAATCTGCTTTAGGTTAGAAGGAACTAAATGTTTTCCATAGGCGACAATGCTAAAATATATTGGTACTGTTTAAAAATAACACATACAAATACCTTATTTTGCTAAATTCAAAACCACTGATCCTTAAGACAACTTATGACACAAATGTCTTTGTCGGAGCCACACCTTTTTTATTTAAAAGTCAGCGCTTTTGAAACTACCGTCAGATTCGCAGAAAATTTCCCATACCGAAATAGTACAGGTATCATAAATGTATAAATGCGTTACAGACACCCTTAATGAACAGATTCGTGAACCTTCTTTAAATGAATCAATAGAATGTAAAGTATATTTTATTTCACCACAAATATCTTACTCATAGTTTAACCCAATCACCTGGCAGAGTGTTTTTTATGCTGATTTGAGATACTGTGTAAATTCAACAAGGGACATAATCCACCCTATTTAGTTCCTTCTAACCTATTGGTTACAGTACACCAATTATTCTCCATAGGCGACATTGTTAATGTCCGGGGCTATGCTCGATTCCTTTTGAATGCAGGAACTTTCTAACCTAGTCAATTTTGAAGAATGACTCTTCGGACCCAATATGACCCCAAAAAATTAATAGGTCCGTGTGTTTTTTCCGTATTTAAATTTACCGCTTTTGATACTACCCTAATTCCGCACAAAAAATCATCATCAAATTTTCAAACATACCCCCATTAAATCCCAGGTTTATTTATTTTACCCACTCTGGATCAATATTCATCTAGGTATAATATTTCCATGGTGGCTTTGATTTTTTCTTGTTTTTGCATTAATTTTATCCCAATCATAATCAACCATTCAGCTAGCTGCCAGATGTTATTTTATGCTGACTTGAGTGTGGGTGACAGCACACCAAGGGGGATAATTTTTTATAATTGGTGTACTATAACCTATAGTGAGCATTGGACAGATAATAAAGTCGTCCAAACGATATTAAATTGTGGCCATTTATATACCGACGTCCAAATAAATAACTTTGATTCGAAAAATGTCTGTGTTCTTACTTTATTAACCCTCTTCTGCCACCACCCATATCTGAATGTTCGAAAAAAATATCTTTACTTGAATGTGATTTTTTTTCATTGAAGCTGCATTCTGGCAAAGTAAACAATGACGACGTACATACATGTGGTCGATCTGATAGCTTGTAGATATCACTTCCAGAAAATATATCATATGATTCGCCAGGCGAATTGGGCGCACTTGATGTTCACTTTGGGCGCACCTACCAAATTTTCGAAAAAAATCGACAGAAAAACCAATTTTGCCCGTCACAGGAATGCATTTATTGGCCGAAATTTGGGCGCGTTAGATCATTAATCCAATTCTGCAAATTTCCAGGGTTGTCCTTTTTGTCAAACTGTCATCTTAAAGGGGCAATTCGACTTTGTTTGACCAGATACTGGACCGATTTTGCATCATGTGTTAGAGTGTGGTCCATAATGAAACAATGATTTATGCCGATGTCGTGCTCAATCCCGATAAATCCGCCTTTGCATTCATCTGGAATGTCGGGAGCCCCAAAAGGTGGTCTCACGGTCATTAAAGGGGCATTCATTGGCCCGCAATAGGCTGAAAATGGCGATTTTCGGTTTTACAACGAGAAGCAGAAATGATATGGGAGGGGTTAATTTTAATTTTATTTGACGTCTCCTGTGCCTTAGTAATCTGTCGTATCGTGTGCTTCAAGCTCCCAATTTGTTTTCTGAGGATAATGATCACGGGACATGTTCCAGAGCAGAAATCTGAAAAACTACCATTTCTTGCTATAGGTCACAAGTTACAGTACACCAATTATTCTCCATAGGCGACAGTGTTAATGTCCGGGGCTATGCTCGATTCCTTGTGAATGCAGGAACTTTCTAACCTAGTCAATTTTGAAGAATGACTCTTCGGGCCCAATATGACCCAAAAAAATTAATAGGTCCGTGTGTTTTTTCCGTATTTAAATTTACCGCTTTTGATACTACCCTAATTCCGCACAAAAAATCATCAAATTTTCAAACATACCCCCATTAAATCCCAGGTTAATTATTTTACCAAAATCTGGATCAATATTCATCTAGGTATAATATTTCCATTAATTTTATCCCAATCATAATCAACCATTCAGCTGCCAGATGTGATTTTATGCTGACTAAGAGTGTGGGTGACAGCACACCAAGGGGGATAATTTTTTATAATTGGTGTACTATGACCTATAACTGCATTCTTTGGTTCTCCCTACAGCCCATTAATCCCAAACAGTTTATGCATCTTCAGGGTAACCTCTATTAACTTAAGCATATAAACTGACCCGGGTTCCCTCTCGCTCTATTGACTGTAATATATAGCATGATCTCATTTCCAAGTTGAGCTACAGTGTCATTGACACTTTCATTGCCTAATTTCGTTGAGTAAGATGGCCTCCAGTGGCCATCTTTGATTTCTAATTTGAATCCCTGCAGCGCAGATTTATTGGCGAAATGTTTTTAAAATTTACAGGCATGTTTGGGATCACCTCTAGATGGGAGCTATTGAATTAGAACAATTCTCTATGAATAACATGGGCGCCATCTTGGGCGCCATCTTGGATTTTACTATTTGCATCACTAAATCCTTTGGCACTCCCTACAGGCCACATCCCTCATCCAATGGTCACCAAACTTCATATTGATCCTTGGGATGACCTCTAGATGGGAGCTTACCATTTTTTTTCAAATTCTGTTAAAAAATATGGCTGCCAGTGGTCATCTTGTATTTTACTCTTTGTATGACTAAATCCTTTGGCACACCTTACAGGCCACATCCCTCATCTGATTGTCCCCAAACTTTGTATGGGTCCTTGGGGTTACCTCTAGATGGGAGCTTACCATTTTTTCTGAATTCTATTGAAAAACATGGCCGCCAGTGACCACTTTGGATTTTACTCTTTGTATGACAAAATCAATTTATTTGCAGGAATGTTTGGGATCACCTCTAGATGGGACCTATTGAATATGAATGATTTTCTATAAAAATCCTGGCCACTGGGAGTAGGGGCCTATGAAGCTTCGAGTATTCAATTCGAATCAAAATCACCACGAAGCTATGATTCGATACGATATTGTATTAGAAATTTTGAATACTGGGGTTTGGTTTTCAAAACGAAATATGTGGGACAGATTGTTTCGCGCTAACCAATGCAGATGGTTACTAATCGGGGCACTTCCGATCTAGCACGAATTTGAAGTCTAAACGTACATAGTGAATGTCATACCACCACAGGGGACACTTCTTGTCCTCAACTTAACAGCACCATAATCGGAAAAAATATTAAAATGTAGATATTTTTTGTTCTTATAGTGACTTATACCAATCATAAATATCACGTACATGTAGATAGCATGCTATCATCAAGAGCTGCATAGTGATATGTAAACAAAAGCCAATGTATGTTAAATAAATTGACATTTTGTTATATAACACAGTGACAGCATAGATCTTGAAGATAACATACTATTTAGAAGATATTTATGATTGGTATAGGGCATTATAGGCATAAAATCTTTCTATATTTTAACATTCATTATGCTTACTGGACACTAGCACCATGGTTTCAACGAATGTGCATATTTTTATAGCATTACCCACCGCGAACGCTACCCATTCCTTTAAAATAAAAACATTTATTTTAAATAAAAACATTTATTTTATTTTCATTTATGGACCAGTGAGGCTGAGAGAGCCTAGTTTGTCGGTCAGTGATCGATGTTAATTTTTGTATTTGTATTTTTGTATTTGTATTTATTATCTATTATAGTTGAAGAGTTAGTAGAAACCCATGCAGCAACTATACTCAGGTATTGAATACCTAATCGCCTACGACTACAACTTAAAGGCACGTGAGGCCTTAGTTGTCGAAAATATTCATATTTGTTCTAATCACCGTAAACAGAAAAACATTAAAACGCATACAGTTTCGTTCATATATACCATGACCATCACGTAAACAGCATGTTATCATAAAGACCTACTATATTTTACCTAAGCAAGAGCCTGATTGTGTTACAGAAGACAGCACAATGCTACTGGCTAATCACACACAAATGGCATAAACGCTCTTTATTAGTACCATATCAGGAATTCACCAACAAAGAACGCTCTTTATATTTACCATCATAATATAAACAAACACCAGAAAAGTAACTTTTTATGCTTTTGTTTACATAACAATGGTCAAACATTTGACAATAACATACTGTTTATGCGATATTTCTTATTTGTATACGGACAAAGTCTGTCTACATTTTTATGTTCTTTCTGTTTGTGGCGGTTTTTGACGGGTGGAAATATTTTCACAGGATACCCACCGCCAAGGCCAACCGTACCTTTAAGTGTTTCGAATCCAAGTCTATGGCACCTATTTGCCTCAAATCTTGTAAATTCATGTGTGTCTTGAACTGTCTTTACGTCTTGCTGGTGACAGACACCACTGGTGATTGTCATTATTGATTATATCGCTAATTCGGGAATAAAATCAGTTAGACAAATGTCAAGTTCCTCAGAATTTAACTTTATACATGAACAATAATGACACAAGTAAATATGGTTTTGTATTTACAAATTCCTCATTTGTTTTGCGGGAAATTTCGACGTAAATATTGATGATTTCAACATTTGGATTTCGGGGATTCAATAATCGATTCGATTCGAAAATATTTGAAATTCGATTCGGGATTTGATCTGAACCAAAATCTAAGATTCGCAGGCCACTAACTCAGAGCCATCTTGTATTTTACTCTTTGCATCACTAAATCCTTAAGCACACCTGACAGGCCACATCCCTCATCCAATTGTCACCAAACTTCATATGGATCCTTGGAGTCATCTCTAAATGGGAGCTTACCATTTTATTAGTTCAACATTACTTAATAAAGTTGAGCTATTACCGTGGGTTGGGCGTCCGTGCATATGTGTACTGTGTGTGTGCATGAATGTGTCTGTCAAAAATTTACTTTGGCACACCCTACAGGCCACATCCTTCAAACTTCATATGGATCATCGGGGCAACACTAAATCCTTTGGCACACTCTACAGCCCACATCCCTCATCAGATCATCACCAAACTTCACATGGATCCTGGGGTGACCTCTAGATAGTACCTTACCATTTTTTCCGAATTCTGCATGTGGCCATCTTGGATTTTACTCTTTTTATGACTAAATCCTCTAGATGCCAGTTTACCATTTTTTCTGAATTCGATTAAAAAACATGGCCACCAGTGGCCATATTGGATTTCAAATTTGAATCCATTGTTACACCATGCCGCCCACAATTATTGGTAAAATGTTTTGAAAATTTACACGCTTGTTTGGGGTCACCTTTAGATGAGAGCTATCAAATTTGAATTTTTTTTGATGAAAAACATGGCTGCCAACAACCATCTTGGATTTTACTCTTTGATTTTACCAATTCAATTGTTATAAGTACTTACATATATATGGGTTAGTAAGGAAATGGGTTGCTTGTATACTGATCATTAATATAGTATGTACATTTACCTAGAGTATTGACAAAATTTCATGAGTATGCAGCTGGAGTACGATGAATTTTCATAACACCATAAATTGAATGGTCTATAAGGTTATTGTCACAATAATGGCTGCCATTTTTATATCAAAATAATGCGAGTGTGTCAATGCTAGGATGCTATTGAACTGTAATGCCTTACAAATCCATGTTATTGTATGTTCAGACCCCAAATTTTGTCTTGAGTGAAGCATGTAAAATGAAAATTTTTAATGCTGAGTTTGATGTAGTGTTTTGTTTCACAATTGAATAATATATCATACATAAGTATTTATGAACACTCAAAAACATATTGTCTCGAGGGAATTCACATCCAATCATTGTTAGTAGGCCTATGGTCAACATCACTCTTTTGGGAACAGCATAAAATACTTGCAGTTGTATATTTACAGGTGGCGAGAAAAACATAGATGAAGCAATAAAGTATATGACAAAGGCATGCAACTCTAGCTTCCTCCCAGCATGCGAGATGTGTGCCTCCTTATATTCCAACGCCAACCTTTCTGACAGGTTGGACTTCCAAAAAGCTGCTCATTTCCTTGATAAAGCCTGCAGCTTGGGAAGTGGAGATATGTGCTCTACTCTGGCTAGCTTTTACTACACAGGAAGAGTTCCACCTGGAAGAGACTTTAAGAAGTGTATTGAGTATAACCAGAAGGCTTGTGACTTGGGACATGTCCATGCTTGCTATAATCTTAGCAACATATATAAAAATGGGCAAGGCGTGGAAAAGAATTCAGAGAAGGCAGACGAAATTCGGAGGAAGGCCAGAACATTGCAGAAAGAGAGTGCTAATTTAGACAGGAGACAGTACAGTGGTCAATGTTAGATAAAATTTATATTTATAATAAAAAAAAATTAAAAAAAAAAATTCCATTATAAATTTTTTTTATATATAAAAATAAAGTTCATTTCTTTACTGATACAATTTTCCTCCACCCTGGGTCAGCCTGGGTAAGAAATTTCCTATCAGAATGGCATGGGCAAGGCTCAAAATAAGTGGCCGGTCAAGGTCATTGTCCAACGATAAATAGCTTACATCCAGTGCACTTTTGTATCTGTCAGACATTTTGTCCAATGCAAAATTTTAAACAATCCTGTATCTGTTTGGGAATGTCCAAGGAGCCACTACTGGCCAAATCGGACATTGAAAGTAAAAAATAGTACTTTTTTAATTTCTGATCAATTCAGAGTTGAACATAATTATGTCGTTTGAGAATTGCATGTCTATTTATTAATCGACATAAAGTTTTTGAACTTTTGAAAACAAAAATAACATGGGGTTTTCCTGGGTGGTGATTGGATGCTCACTAAAATATGCGCATCATTGACGAATAATGAGTTGATTGGAAATTTAAATACTGTCTCATACAGAACATCTGAAAATTTGACAGGCACCATTTTGAAACGACCAACACCATCCATTTGGTGCCTGTCATTTTGACAGTCAGTTAAAAAAAAATCATTTCTTCACTTCAAAAGCATTACGAAAAGAGAATACTCATCTAAACAGGTGGCTTTTAATTGAAATTCAGATTATATTTTTTATAACAAAAGTTTATATAGTTATATTTTTTTTATAAAAATAAAAATGAGTAATATAGAGATCTCACTTGCTTCAAGTTGGTCCATTTTTCCTTTATCATTGGCAAAAGAATGGTGTGCTTTGTACTCACTTCAAAAGCATACCCACGCTTGTCCGTCTGTCTGAGTGTCTGTCTGTCCTTGTCCCAAGGTTTATTCCTTCATTTTAGTCATTCATGATCTTTTTTTTAATCTTGGCACAGATGTTCACCACTATTGAAACCTTGCACCTGCGACTATGAAATAATTCAGACTTGTATCCACAGAGGTATCATCCTTTTTCGACTTAGACATTTTTGCGCAGGGAATAATTTGTTCAAGCATTGTATTCCTTAAATTTTTTGTCAATAATTTTTGCACAGATTTTCACCACCATTGGGAGCCTGTGCATATTCAACATTTTTCCTCTCAGAATTGTTACAAAAACATAAATTTGTCAGTTTATGTTTCTGAAATATTAGCCAATTGTTTTAACCATTTCTATACTAAACACTCATTAATAAGGTAGTTCCCTTAGGAAATGTTCAGATAATGAGGACTTATTATCGGAACATTTCTTTCCCACAAATGAATATGAATCTTTCAGCAATTGTACTATATTTTCGTCTGACTGCTGTCTGCTAATATATCATGAAAACCCCTCAAAATGAATAATAGACCATTCCAAAGTATACCTTTATAACCGATTGTGAGAATTCATTTTGTATAGAAAGGGTTAAACAATTAAACAGTGTTAGCCAGACTAACAGGTAAAGGTATAACATAATTATATTACCCATGTCTCAGCAAATTCATCTATAGTATTTTTTCAAAATAATAGACCAAATTTTGTTTATGGATGACTTTGGAATATTCTGGATTGACTGCATCCTTCAGGATGTTCATCATTTCCGCTAGGTGCGACAGTCTGTCCTCCTTAGCTATTTCAGCCATGGGTTAATCCGATCACAATGGAATTTTCGCCATCTGGGGCACTTCAAATTTATTTATTGGGGTGTTCATGTTTTGCATTCTAGAGTTATCCCTCTTTGCTCATTTTGGATATTTATAAATTGAGATTTTCTGTCCCCTATTGAAGGTATACTAGTATCTATATTTCACATCGAATGGAACCCAAAAGTTTGTTTTTCGTCGCTGGCTATTATAGAAACGTACAGCGGGGGGGGGGGGGGGGGGGGGGGGGGGGGGGGGGGTGAAAAAATGTCTTCCGGCACGTATGCCGGGGTGGGTGGGTGGTCAAAGCCACCAACAAGCAATTTTTTCCGCAACTAAACAAAATAATTCCTGCTTGTTTTTAGTGTTTTGGCAATTAGTTGGGCTTCAAAACCACTTTGAATCAGTTTGAATGAGAGAAATAATGTAATTCTAACTGGTAAACTGACTGCAGGCAGTTATCGTGTTGTATTTTGTTGCAAATTTTGAAATCCAAGATGGCCGCTGGCAGCCATGTTTTTTTGGCCGAATGACCTCAAAATTACTCATTCCTATTTACTTGTCCATGTTAACATCCATGATAAATAGTATGCACAGAAATTCATATACAGCTGTTTACAGTGATTTCCCCCCCCCCCGCAAATCTCTGTTTTAGTGTTAAAAGGGGGGGTGGGTGTCAAAAAATGGTCGGAAAAAACTGCCGAAAACGGAAAAAAATTTGGCGGTGGGGGTGGGTGGGTACAAAAAATGGTCGAAAGGGAAAAAATGCCATACATGCCTGAATTTTTTTTCCGACCCCCCCCCCCTGCGTACAGGGCGAGTAATTGATCAATGGCCCTACGATGTCATATTTTGGCTGATTATACCTTATACTGGAAAATGGAATGGATAAATGAAATCAGATTAGAATAGGGTACCAATGGGTGCACATCACCAACTTTAACTGGAGAATCTTGATATGTTTATAAACATTCCTTGCAGATCTGCTAGAAGTCATTAATTCCCAATCTATCATGTATTGTTCATATCAGGACTAATGTCATTTGCAGAATGAGGCTCCCAGACGGTGAATTTAGTGATGCTATCCCACACAGCGGCCTAGCATCACCAAATTCACCCTCTGGAGACCTCATTCTGCTTAGGCCTCATCTTCTGGGAAGTATCTATAGTATCAAATTTACATTGTTGTTAGTTAAATTTCCCTTCTAGGAAGTTTCTATATCCCCTACTTTGCAGAAGATAAAATTCATAAATGAAGTGCCCAATGGGTGAATATCACCAACTTCAACTGGGGAACTTAAATCTTATCCTTATCAGATTTGTGAAAATGGGATCACAAAGTCAAATAAGGGCAGAGCCAGAGACTTAACTATTTCACTACATAGTAATTCTTAAAATATGTTTGCAAGAACTAGTTGGCTTATATAGAATGGAATGTTCTTCCTTGACTGCAATTCAGATTTTTTTTTAATGGGGTCACCTGGTCAAATAGGGGCCAAGCGAAGGACAGTTTCCCTCTTAATATGCTTCCTTCACAAGGACCATCAGGTCTATTTTACTGATATTTATGATATGTATGAAGGGTTCTTTGGTGTCTGGGATTCAAATTTATTCAGATGTGGTCACCAGGTTAAATAGGGTGGGACATTAAAATGTCTTCTGAAGAGAGTTTGGACTATTTAGCTTACATATAGTATGGAGGAATCGGGAGGATCCTTTAGTGACTGAGATTCAGATTTGTTAAAATGAGGTCAACCTGTCAAGAAATGGCAGGCTATGGGGAGTTAACACTTTTGTGTCTAATAAAATCATTGAAATACCAAATTCATTAAAACATCTACCCTGGAACCACCTGACTGATTGGTCTGACATACATGTATTGTGTTTTGGATCCATGGATAATTGGGCTTCAAACATATCTAAATGGTTTTAGAAAAAAGGCGCTTGTGAGATTGGAAATTTCCAACAATTGAGAAAGTTTGAGGTGTCGGTTGTGAAATTCCAACCTAAGACTTGGGAGTCTGGAGCCCGGTCAGGGGGGGGGGGGGACTTGTTGAGCTGGAGGAGGGGGGTGATCAGTAGTGTACAGTTGGCAATTTCAAGGTGGATTTTTACCAATCTACATACTTGAAGTCTCTCTAGCCACATATCCTGTTTAAATCTACTTCTTTTAAAGTGATTATGAAAAGTGCTGACTGTTTTGGTCTCCAGAGTCGCAGTCTTATCAGTCTTTGCAGTCTGGTGAGCGACCCCACAGTCATTGACTGTCTTGTTTCACTGTTAGCGCGATAACTCAATTAAAAATTAACTGATTCAAACCATATTTGATATATGAGTCTCTTGCAACAATATCTCGGACGAGTTCGAAAACCAGGTTTCTCCGACTGTTTGGGCCTTATTCAGGGGGGGGGGGGTCTGCAAAAAAATTCCGTATATAGGTGCGGGGTGGGTGGGTGGTCCAGAGGCGGAAAAAATGGTGCTTGTAAATTTTTTCCAAAATGGGTTTTTTTTCAAACAATTTACAAGTACTGACCATGTAATGTTGTTTGTAAGCATGTTAGTACCATGCTTGTTGGTATAGGGCTATATAGGCAGCTAAAGTGACTCTTTAGCCTCAGATTGAGCAACATTCTGGATTTCACAGTATCCCGGACCACTTCATAGTGGACCACCGTATTAACGTTCAGGAAAGTTATGATCAACGGAAGAAATATTTAGTAACAAAATTAATATATTACCCAGTTGTATTATCTGAATAAAAGTAATAAAACAAAAAAACTCTATCACAAATTGGATACTACATGGTGAATACTCAATGATGACTACTAGTAGATATAATTAACCTGATTGTTGCATAACATGAAATTGAAAAGGGTATCTCATAAATTTCTAATGTCTGAAATACTGTCTTGTTCTGGCATGTAATCAAATTCATTCCTTCTGGTTATTTCTCATCTTGAATGATTGCAAGTAATGTTAATTTGCAACAATTATCCAAATAAAACTGAATTGGTTATGATGAATGACATTACTGTTTACTGCTCAGACAATCCCAAATGAAGGTGACGCTATTCTCATTGAATTTCCGAACTTCATCTGGGAGCTTTACTGCTCAACAAGACGAAACTAAAATACTAATTGTATACTGTTATCACTTTACAAATAGATGAACTGAAATAATGTGATGCATTCAGATGCATTGAGAAATGACATTCAATTCTTCATTCTGGTCTATCACCATACCAAACCACATCACAAAATTTGACAACCGACACTTAACTTATATTGCAAAAACTTTGTATGGACTGAATTTCATAAAGTCGAACAGGGCCCATAACTCTGGTAGGCATTGGTGGTCACAACCCGCGATATTATGCATATTCGTCCCCCATTTCTGGTCCGTCACCATGCCATAGGGCATCAAATATGGCAACTGACTCTTGAGTTAAAATTCAAAATGTTTGTACGGACAGACGGCTCGAGATGTCAACTATATACCCACCGACTAATATCGGGCAGTATAATAACCATATATCTATGTGTATACCTAACCAAAAAACAATTCCCCATCCCGTTGGATAAGACTAAAGAGTTCTTTGATCATGCACATATAATTGTGGAACCCCTGACCTGTTTACCACTATTTACACTGGCCAGACACAACACACTCGATATATTAAGGCTATAATGGGGTCTAGGGCAATTTGTGACATATAGTGTACCTACACAATGCTTAATTAAGTGTTGTTAGATACTGAAAACACCAGGAAACACATGGAAATACAGTATACTTTTCGTTTTTCTGATCTGTGTTTACCAATTAGTAAGGCAGTTAACACAGTTATTGAAGAACGGCTAAAAAAAACCTCTGAAATTTGGATAAAAACATGAGAAACGGGGGGTGGGTCCCCAAAATTTTGGAGGAAAACAATATTTTTTTTTGCAAAAATGGGGTGGTGGGTCCCTCGAGGTCGGAAAAAAACTTTTTTGGCCCTATATGTGCAATTTTTTTCCAGACCCCCCCCCCCTGCCTTATTGCCAAGTTATTGGCAGAAGTTTTTTTTCGACTGCCAATAAACTCGACATAGCATCTTAGATGCGTACCCCTTTTTTGGTTTCCAGATAATAACTTAGTCTGCACTGAATGGAATGAAATTTTGTATGTGGGTTTACTAGCACAAAATACAGGCCACGTTCGAATTTGGGTTCCACCCTCAAATTTTCACCAGAGTTATGGCCCTTTTTGTTGGAATTTGCACTAAATTTCGTTTCCCGGATGATAACTTTAGTAAGTGTGAACGGTATGGAAATAAATTTGGTATGTGAGTTTACTAGCCCAAAATAAAGGTCAAGATGAAGTTTGAATTTGGGTTCCACCAGCCAATTTTCACCACAGTTATGGTCCTTTGTTGAAACTACCACGGGCGTATTTTACCACGCCCCAACGATGCTATTTCTCGAGAAATAAACTTCAAAAATCTATATCTGACCACTCTGAGCTTTAATGGGTGTGTTCCTAGACTAGAATCAAATATTTTTTACCCCCGAAGCCAAAGAAGTATAGTAATTTAGGAGCGTCTGATCGGATTGAGCACCTTTAACGTGAACGGGTGCAAGAAGCGAACTATTTATCTGATAGAGGTTCCCATGTGAGCTCGTTGTGCATCAATTGGGAGACATGACCATTCCACATTACGAATATCGACTTGTGGTATAGGATATGGTTATAAAGTTCCCATTTGGAGAAATTGAAGGTCGATGTAGAACACAGGAGCCGGGTTTTAAGTCTTGGAAACAAACACCTGTCAATCATGCTTGCTCGTACCAGTTGAAGAGAAACTTCATTTCATCATTTATATTGGTTGGTCAATTGCTGGCATCGTTCCAAACACGTGTGGAGCTGCTGTCCCAGCACCTGTATTGCCCGTAAGAGTGGCCGATCAGGGTTATCGATAAATAACCTGGATGGCTAAGTGAAAACCAATTGATTTACATTACAGTATTCCGCGAACAGATAGAAATTGAGAACAATCTTGCTCAAAGTAATTATAGTTAAGTTTACAAATATTTTAGCCAAATTGATATCGATAATCTTATATTTTAATTAAATGCAGTGTCTCTCGATGGTAAAGTTGTTTTTGTTAGTTTGTCGCCGATAGTTGCGTCCGACTCGAGAAGTAAATATTTACAATTATGCGTACCGGGGTCAATACTATGAATTGTTTTTATACCTGTAAATACAAATAGTATTTATTAATTTGTAATTACAAATTTGTGTTAACTATCACAGTGGTTTCACAGTACAGGGGAAATTTAGCCGTATTATTTGTACACTAAATTATGAATATACAAACATATTATTAATAGTTTAATAGTTATCGTCTCCCGATCATACATTTCGTCCTAATAGGGACACGACGACGCGGGGTGTGACATGTGGGGTGCTTGACGGCTTGGTGGGTGCCCCCAACTTTGGTCAAAATATTTCTTAACAGTAGGAAATTTCATACCGATAGGTTGACACAAACATTTTACACCACATACAAGCTCACGTTGTCATTATTGTTTAATTTCACAAACAATAATAAGTGAGAACTGTGTTTGGAGACCATTCAATCTGATTCACTAGCATATTTTTGACTTTTGTTGAAAATTATGGTCTAAATGGCCATCAGATATGACTTGTTCAATGCCGGGATGCAGTTAGAAAATTAAAGGTGGACAGCACATGCACACTCAATCGTCACGTCCCTGTGTCCGAATATGTTGTTACTTTTTCAGTGAGGATTGTCCACATCTAAATTGCATATGCACCCGATATGCTGCGAGTGTTATGGATATAAATTATTGTAACACCTTAGACTGGGCGAGGGGTGAAACCCCTAAAACGTAGAAAAAACTAACTCACAACTCTGCCCCCATTCACCCGTTATCAGTGTTATCTGAATACCAAGTTCAAATTAGACAGACACGTAGAGCTAAAATAACTGACAACAATTTCTATGGGAAAGTTACAATGCGTGCTATTATTTTGTGATTAGTGATATCGCCGGTACTATGAAACGATGAGCTAACAAAATCTCGCAAATTTCACAAAGATCAACTGTTGATTATTGTAGATTTCTTACGGGCAAACCGTCACCTGTGAGTGATTCACAATATATTTAATCACGGCAAGCCAAAGTTACAAAAGAATTAGCCAATCATATAAGTTGAGAGGTTGATCGCTTATCAGAGCTATCCAATCGGTACACGGATTGCTAAGTTGATTGCCACTTGTCTGCGCAACGTTAACTAATAAACTGTTCGTCTGCAGAGTGTGTATGTAAGTACAAGTCAGTGTAATATCGAGTACTACAACCAATTTGGTATCATTGTTTTCACAAATTACAACCATTCAGTTTGTGAAAACAAAATATTATTTTGATTTGATGGTATAACATTATATATATTGTGCCCATCCTATGATTTCAAACCGATCCGTTACTCTTATAATAACACATCGAGGCAGGAACGTGGCTCCATTTTATCAGGGGGTGTTCATCACAGTATCGAAGCAGGGACGTGCTAAGGCTCTCAGTTATAGGAGGGTGGTCATTTTATAATTTCAAACTGCTCCGATATCTTATAATATATCGAGATAGGGACGTGGCTATATGGGCTCCGTTTGGTGATGGGGTGTCCATCCTATAATTTCAATATGCACCCTTTGAATTAAAAAAAATGCCTATAAATTCCACATAGCGATGGAATCGTATATCAAGAGGCGAGTATTTTTCTACGCTGATAACAAAAGTTAGTCAATATGACTAACATGTGTTAGTCAAACGTTTTTCCCCAGGATGACTAACTTAGTTCAGCCAACATGACTGAGGCATAACATTAGTCAAAATTACTAGGGTGATATTAGTCATAACGACTACGAAATGGGGATTCAAAACGACTAATTAGTCAAAATGGCCAGGATTTAGTCATAACTTTTCTTAGTCGCTGGGAAGGCGAAAATGTAAGTTGCTGAATTATGTGTAAATAATTCCAATACTTGACCAAAGTTACTCAAAATGTTTGTGACTAACACTAAGTTAGTCATATTTAGTCAAAATGTCCAACCCAAGGGGGCGGTTGGACAACTTAATGTTACAGCTGGAAAATCAGAAGCCAGCCGGGGTAAACAATTAAATTTCACAGAAATAGAAGTTTCTGATTGAGGGTTGGGGATACAGTTGGATATCGACGTTGGCGCATCGAAGAGACCATCTGGCCACGTCACTGCATTTATGCTGTAGTCATTTGTGAAAACTGTGCTCGCTTCTTCGTAATATTCGTGTCCTTTACCGTGACCAAATGCATTCGCGTCGACGATAGAAACTCAAAGGATAATCCACCCATGGACATGAGTATCATTTACCTCGCAATGCATTCTTGAGCGATAAACAATACTCACATTAGGAACTCGCGTAATTTTTATTGATTTGTCATTTATAACTATAGTTGATCAAGACAACAACACCGACATGCCTCTAACCAAATACCAAAAGGCAGTATTTCTGGAAGAAGTTAACACAAGAAAAGACAGCTGTAGTGTGCCAGGCATCGTGTTCCCAAGACCACTATCGCCACGTCCCTGTTTATGAGATTTCCATTGATATAACATTTTCATAAGGGGGAGCTACGTCCCTGCGAATCAGAGATGGTTATATCGTCCGGTTTAAGGGTGTGAACTCGACAATTTATGTTTGACACCCTATATATAGACCTTCTAAACAAGTTCTTTAACGTTGTAACTTTCAATATATTGGGTGATTTTAGTAGTTACATGGAACACATACTGCATGCTACCTCACATCCAAGCTGCATGACACCCCCTAAGGGTTGACAATATCTAAATATAGGCCATTTCAATCCAAACTTTTGACCAAATGAGGTAAATATGCAAATATTGGTCTAAAACAAACACATACCCTCTAATAAATTGTTGGTAAAACGAAATAAGAGAACAAGTTCAGCCTATTGTTGTTGTAAAATTTCCAATTCATGTTGTTTCAGGTATCAAATTTTCAACTGTTGAACATGTTGACAAAATGTTTGGGGCGAGAAACATAACCCAACCCCCTTGTCGCGACGTCCCTGTGGGTTGTACTTGAGATTTCCAGCTGACAAAACATTTTCACAAGGGGTTGAATCGACCCATTGTTCAATTCAATTTATTGGTATATACTCGTCGTCTTTTTGACATACACAGTGTTAAATTTCAAAATATTTATGAATTGTGCATGCGTGCAGTGAATAAATATACGACAATATAATATGGGATATGTGGTCAATAATCAGTGGGTCGGTTTTGGTAGTTGTTTTGGTGTGCCTCGGGAGATCCTCGTTATTGATAGGGCTTTCTTAATAAATAGAGCAAGATTAGTAAGCGTTCGTTTGTTACCGCTATTAAATATGTCGGTTAGCTTCAATGTATTGGGTCTTTTATAGTAATATTTCTTTATATATCTTGATCTCAGCTCTTTCAAGTTTGGGCATACTATTATAAAATGGAATTCATCTCCGATTCCCTCTCCACATAACGAGCATATTATAATCTCTCGTTATATGGTGTGTTTGTCCTGGAACCAGTCTCCACCAGCAACCGGTGGTTTCTGGACCTGAACCTCACTAATGGCATAACAATATTGTTGTTGTCAATACCGAGGAATTTAGGACGGGTAAACTCTTCTCTAATACACCTATAAAAAGTTAATTTATTTGAGCTAGTCATAGATCCATGTCATTGTTGTGCATGTAAGTCCGTCAGCTTTTGTTTCACAGCCGCTGAGAAAATCTTCACACTGTGGACCGACTGATTCGTCCAGATATATGACATGCCCATTGAATTCAAGTTATATCTGATAAAACGGAGCCAGGGGTTTCTGATCGATTCGGTCGTTGAAGTACTAAACAATAAAGCATTGTAAGTTTTCATAGCCCCAGATTTCGGCTCCGTGTATATCATTATTAGAACAATAGATTTTTCATATATTTCTAACGTAGTTTCAACAGAAAGTTTAATATTGCGAGATGTATTCACAAGGGCGTACATGGCTTTTTTTGCACTTAGACATCTAGAATTTCTATCTGATGTGAATCTTCCTGATTTATCAAATAACGTGCCGAGATATTTATAATGATCTACAGTTTCAATGTAGTCTTCGTTTATGCAATATCTCGCATTTTTATTTTTCGTGTTGGCTGGTTGGCTCTCCCGAATATAACAACTTTAGTTTTAGAGGTGTTGATTTTTAAATTCCATAAATCGCAGTATCGTGCAAATGCGTCTAAAGAATGCTGTAGGCCCGATCTAGTATTAAACATTAATACCGTATCATCTGCGTATATTAACATTAACAGCTTCATGTAACTATCAGTATCAATATTGCTCGATGTACATTTATAGATATATCGAATCCTTTGCATCCATTATTAGCCATGTGGTCATGGAGATCATTGAGGTATAGGGAAAATAATATCGGCGAAAGGCCGTTCCCTTGGTTTACCCCAATTATGTTCTGAAAGAAACTAGAATAAGTGTCATTTGATTTTACACACATTTTCAGGTTCTCATACATATTTTGTATTATTTTGAGGACTTTTCCAGTTATATATTGTCGCCACGGCTCTGCGTATCATAGATGGGTATACTATCCGGGTTAAGGGTGTGAAAACTGAAAATTATGTTTGACACACAATACGAAGACCTTCTAATCACGTTCCTGAACGTTATAACTTTCAATTAACTTTCATAGTCCTCGAACATTCTTTGTGATTGGGATATGTTTGTAAATACAAAGAACACGTACTATTTGTGATTTATGTTTGTAATCGTAGGTTCATAGTATTAGCGGAATGATAAATTGTTATTTCTTACAAACAATTGTAGATTCTTACAAAGAAAACGCTTCATATATAGTATTCACCCCCGGTAGTTCAGACGATGTTTTCTATGGAATGGTATGGTTGATTTCTGAGATTTTCGGCGACGTTAGTAGAATACTACATTCCTCCAGTTGGCATATATAGTAGCGCCGGAATACTAACCAATCAATTTCATGCACCCGAACAAGATGTCTTTAACAATAAAAAAAAATATGGACAAGACTCGCTGCATGTTAGTATCCCTTCCATCAATGCTGGTCTATATATTAGTAATCAAACAATATACGGTAGGTTCAAGTCTGACCTTTGATACTGGACTTACAATGTAAAATTTGAAGTCAAACAAGGGCAAAACTCAACTTTTTCAAAAGATTTTCACATCAACAGTTGCTAATTTCAGACTAAATGTACGTTAAATTGTTCTATAATTAGATTTTCTTCCTTTTATTAAAAAAGTCCACTCATATTAAAATATATAGGTGCCAGATTGCAATTCGAAAGTTAGAGGTAACATTTGGAGAAATCCAACCCGGGGGAAATTGGGGGCGCGGGGCGGTAACATGCACTGACATTGGAAGTCTGAACATGTAGTTTGGATCTGGTTAAAGGGGGTGCAGTTATTGGACCCACCATCCGCCAGGAACATATACCCCCCTAGATCCATACACGTCCCTGCCTTTCTATCATAACGACTTTTGAACCCATTTCCCATACAACAACATGCATTGGCTTATAATTGTGCCGAGAACACGAGAACTACCCCCTTTCTTTTATTGCATGAATGCGACAATTTTAATTTGCTATTCATGCATTCACTTCTCAGTACGATGTGAATATATAATGTCATCAAAACGCGTTTATAAGTCTTTCAGTTCGTTTGTATACATACTTTTACCATGTCGAGTCGTGTAGTGCTGATAGAAGGCAATTAGTATGTTAGCCTGTGTTTACGCACGGACATAGCTTCTTTCTTGCAATGTAAGTGTTATATAAATATTGAAATATATCTGTGCAAAGATTTACTTATGAATGTCATCTTGTCTTCTATTTGGACGATAACAAGTTCACGATTAGTCTAACGAAAAACCGATATTGCAATTTTTAGAGAAAAATCTTAATATTTAAAGATTTTCCTCACACAAAAAGGAAAATTGTCATGGTCATTTAATTTAAACACAAGCTGATATTGTTTTGTATTGTTTTCTTAAGCATTCTTTCTGTTGGAAAATTCCAAAATAGCATGTAACACCCATTTTTGGTTGGCAATTTTCCAAATAATTGGCATTTCACTGATGATTTAATTAAAAAAAAACCTGTCCGAAAGTTTGAAAATATAAACTTTTAACACATATATAGCAACAACACAGCTTACGCTAAATACAGGTTAGAAAATCAAACTATATTACAATAATTTTAGGTCTGAAATATCAGGCATATTATAATTTCCAACTTGAAAAATTTAACTAACGTTTAAGTGAAACGGTGCATGATAGCACAGTTGTTGACCTCAAAAACGAAACAACTAAACTGATTTTATATACCGACTTGTTTTTAATTATTTGGGACGATATAAAATCAAATTTGGAAAATTTACTTTCCGACATTGGGTCCAACAACTGGGGGCGAGACACAGGGTCCGTGTAAATAAAATTGATTTTATTATATATTAAATAAAAATAAACATAAAATGTTCCCGATGATTAATGCGAAGCAGGGAATTAAATAGCCACCTGATCCTTACAAATTACAATGTTATGCGCTACCAGCGTATAAACCTGTTTAAAATGTTTGGCCCTGATTTTAAAGAGCTACCCAGACCTGATTTTAAAGAGGATAGTTTTACATAGAACTACATGGACGAAGGGCCGTTATATACACACATTGTGTATGTTTTGTTACACGCAATTGTGCAAGAATGTAGAGCATGCGCATTGTGGTACTTTAAGCAGTTTAAAACAAAATATTTAGGCAAGGTTCCAATGGCTATCTTATATATATATACTATGTTCAATCCCACTTTAACAATATACGTTACAGCAACATGTATAGGAAAGAAGAGAAAGTACAATCACTATAAACTTCTTCGTCTACCATATCTTATCTGTCGCCAATTTCCAACACTATAATTATATACTGCATGGTGTGTGGTAGTCGATATATATAAGTTAGGTATTTTGGGCGGATGTACCTGAGATAACTCCTTTGCAGGTAAGATAATCCAAATACCTGTCCACATCCAATGTGAAAATACCTATAATACCCTCTGTATGTTCTCTTTCTCTGTGTATATGTCTCTGCATACTGGCGTAACGCGATGTGGTTTGTGTGTACTTCGGTCATTTAGTCAACATTTTCAACAGTTTGAATTTTCATGTTTGGCATAGCATCAGTTGGACATTTATGTTCTGATAGTTTGTTTTCCACAATCAGTATTAAAGGTACTCAATCCGATCAGACCCTCATAAATTACTATTTCTTTGGCTTCGGGGGTAAAAAATAATTGATTCGAGTCGAGGAACCTACCCATCAACGCTCAAATATCAATTTTTGAAGTTTTGTTATTTCTATTGTTTGTGGCCCAGAAACACGCCGTCAAAAGGATGGTCTCGGCCAAAATTGCGTTATTATTACCACTTGATTTTAGAGTTATCCATCTTCGTCCGTTTGAATAAGTGTTTCTGGGGCAATTATTAGTACACATCTCGAGAAATAACAAACTTCAAAAATCAATATTTTTTACCCCTGAAGCCAAAGAAAATAATATGGGTGCTTAATCGGATCGAGTACCTTTAAAGTCGTCAGAAACAAATTTGTATATCCGTTGGAAATCCAACAGGTGAAAAGCTTGATGTATCATGATGGTCAGCCACTTAAGGGGGTACGTGTTCTCCCCTAACCACCCCATGAATAGCGAATAAGCGAGATCACTGGGTCGCGGCCATATTGGATTCATCCAGCCCCCGTTCCGCGGCATTCCATATATGGATCTTTTTATTATTCATGAATTCCATACATCGAACTATGAATATTCAAAAGTTCCATATATGGAATGCACCTCCAGATCTTTTACCTGTAGCACCTAAGCCGCGGAACAGGGCTGGATGAATCCAATATGGCCGCGACTCAGTGATATCGCTTGTACCAGTTAACACCAATGAGGGGTGAATCCTGCGTACAGGTTAAGAAAATATAGAATACAAGTCATGATTATTAATAATTTTATACTAATATATTTTTCACACAGTTCTGATTTTGTGACGTCACCAATTTTTTTTACATAATACGAGGAGCAATGTTTTTGAGATGCGACCACTTTTGTTGCACAGTAGAACAGTGGGCTTACAACATTAATGTCGTACTCGGCTGTCAAGAGGCCAACCAAAATCAGTCGACGTGCAACATTCTCCTATTTATATAAACGTCATAAATCATTTATTTGTCACAACATGATCTACATGTATATGTCTATCTCAAAGCTTTATTTTCCAACTGATGCACAGCAGTTGATACTGCATGATTCTGTCGAGACTATACTTTGCGAAAGGAAATAACATAATATTTAATATGGATTTAATTTTTATCACAAGTCTGAATAGTACATATATGCATCTGGCAATCCATATATATCCTATTTTCTTGAATAGAACGAAAAAACATACCAATGAACAAAGCAGAAGATACATTCAGTTCCACGCGAATTCGGTCAATGGGGAAAGTTACATGATGACGTTGTTTGTCGAATGTCGTTGAAATCGACATGATGGAATGTTATGAATGAAATGAACATTATGAAATTGACACTCTTCTTCATCTAGCCTGAGTATCTCAAGCGGGGAGTTCCTCCAGCACGCCAAGTAATATAATGGTTAGTTTCAGTTCCACTCTCGACAACATATATAACTAATTATAATTACCCCACGAAATATAACTTATAATCCACATACATGTGAATCTTATACATGTGATTTTGATAAGAATTGGTTTAAATGCTACAGATACACTCATATGAGTGGTTTAGCCTTGGTTCGTTAATTACGCTAGCGTATATATAATATGATCATATTAAACTACAGCAATAGACGATTGCATAACAATTTCCGTAGAATGACAGATGCCAATAAATATTCATTTTTATAAATTGTAATGGAGAATAGTCACATTGACACGATACATATCACATGCGACATGCATGACCAGATCCTTCTTTGAAAAGCGAAATAGTTTATCCCTTGTGTATATATGAACAATTGATGATTGAATTAACATTAAGGGTTTAATAACTGTATGGTTTATATTTATGAATATGTTATATGTTTTCAACTGCCCATAGGGGGTGTTATTGCAATAAAATATTGTAACTTAACAGTTATTCCCACGGGAAGCAAAGCAAAAAAATGGACCAAGTTATATCTCACATATCAGTCGCGTGTCTCAATCCTCGTGGGCAGCTTTCAAACTATCACTTCTATTTTTTGCCAATTGAATATCATAAGCTATGACTCAGTTCCACAGACGTGCATTCCAGTGATTATTTCCATTCGAATAAATATTTATATTTTCATTCGCCCTCGGCGAGAGGTGCGACATATCGGACCGGTTCATCTTCAAATAAAGAAAGGCGGGTCTGTTGAAACATTCTTCATTTTGCGGGATATTATTAAGTATATATGTCTTGTTATCGCTGTGTTTGGACTTGTTTACACTGAAGCGAGCAGCTTCGGATTATAACACACGGAAAGTATGTTTCTATACATGTGTATATCGTTACTTATTACGAAAAGTTTTTATTTCACTCCTATGCACGATTTCCATTTGAAAACGCCGTTAATTAAAATTGGTAATGTCACTATAGTGAATTATATCATTTTTGGCGACGTCATTGACGTTACGTCGCTTGCTGATCTAGACTGAATTTTCGATGGTTGATCTTTCTACACATCGGGACTTTCATGCATTAATTCTGGGTGTTTTAATCGTATTTGGCGAACCAAATTGATGTAGGAGTGTAATAAATAGAGTAATCCATTAGTTCCGAGAATTACGTAAATCATTCACTCGAGGCGAGAGACGTTTAGGTAAGAAACTCGTTCGCTAACGCTCACTCGTTTCTTACCGACGTCTCTCACTTCTCGTGAATTATTTAACGTAATTCTCGGAACCAATTGGTTACTCTCTATGTAATACTAAAATCGATCTAAAAGAAGATTTTTATATCACGATTATGTCCCATTGCTGAGTCTGTTTCCAATCTCAAATTTTAATGGAAACAGCTATTGGGTGGTTTTTATAATTCAAAGAGCCTTTTTCTTGATGATATAATTTATTAAATGATGCCAGTTGTTAATTATAATTTAGCCAGTTGCTAATTGGATGTTAAAGAGCGATTTATAGTGATTATAGAGACTATTTAATACTATATACTATTAAATGCACGCATTAACCTTATCATATATAGACTGTGCTGGTTGAATTAAATTTCGAACGCATACCACATATTAACCCTTCCATGACTGGAGCTTCCTGATATGTTCCACAAATCCTGCGTCAATGCATTCTCATATATATGCTAGTCTCCCATATATAGGGAGCCTCGCTTATATAAAATAATTCATTGGCCTAAGAACATTTACCTTGACTTTGCAAGCCCGTGATTTATCTTATATATATGCGATGCTCCATATGGGAGACTTGCTTATATAAGAAATGCACTGGCATAGATCTTTAATGCTGCACCAGCGTAACTCCCGTCATGAACCCCATATAAGGGTTAAGTATTGCTCTGAGAGGTACTGTTTAGAATGTTGATGTCGCCATGTTGTGCAGTAAGTTGTGTTGGATTCATTTGCAGTGCGATTAAAAATTAACAACAACAGATTTGGGAAATTTTCTCAAATGTCAGAACGACATCACATAATGACGAGCATACACAACTTTAATAAGAAAATAGTTATTATACGGGCAATATTTACTTTATTGTAGAACAAAGCAAATATGAAGCAATGAACACTCATACTGAGTGGGTGCCTCCATAACTCTGACACACACACCCTCACCCACACACCCTCACCCACACACCCTCACACACACACATTTAGTATACGATGCCCATCTTGCTCATCTTGTGCGAAGAATAATCTTCGGATCATACTGGATCATATGACAAATGAAGCGCTTCTAATTACATACTTTTATCTTTATGAGACAGGTTCGTCTTCAAATAAAGAAAGGCGGATATTTTCCCGGTATATAAGTATATGCATTTTTTTGGGGTAACGACATGTCTATATATTGTTATCGCGGTGAGCTCGGACTCGAGCGCATGCATTGAACCATTGAACGCAATAGTATTGGATTACAATGCGCGGAAAGTATGTTTCTATACACGACTTTCCAAAAAATAAAGTTCGTTTTGAAAAGCATGTTGTTCGGCAACATTTCGAAGTTCTGATTATGCATCATCAAGGAACGCGGAAGCAGTATGGGTGTATATATAATTATATAGTTGTTGAAATGTCAAGCGACTTACCTGGAATTTGTCTATATAACTATATAACTATAGAAGTTATCTCCGACAATAGCGGGTGTATACTATATATGTGCGTAAATTTGATACATGCAAGTGTACATTTTGAAGCCCGAGGCGGGGTGGAGGGGTTCAAGATGAGATGATAGATGACGGTACGTGAATGGGACCCAGTGAGTAAATGTGCAATAAATATAAAAGTATGTAAAGCAACTATATATCATCAGTATATATATGATTTTTTTTAGATTGTTCATATTTTGATTATTAATAATTCTCCAAAATGAGATTTTACATGTCAAAAACCATTGTTATGTATGCATTATATACTCTTAGGCCAAGTTAGGGACGTTCATACACTGGCAAGTTTTCAGTGCGTTGTTTGCAAGCATTTTCCTCATATATATAGAAACCCATGCAGGCCTACGTTGCATAATATAAAGGGCAATATACACAAATAGAGAACACCTACAATCTTTGTTTTAATACCGATATATCACCCAAAGTTAATATATTTCTCCATAGCCTGCAAACGGAATAACGGATATGAGTCCATTATCTGCTTATTTCAGAATACAATAATCCAATATGAACCTATTTGTGCGAGGATATGTTGTTCTCCACGTTCTTCTCGTAGTGACGTTTTACATACTTTTATATTTTTGCACAATCACCCACTACAAGCGAACTTGGGCCCCTTTATATTTAATGTTTGGATGATAATGTTAATCTGTTTCGAAAAAAAATATTGAAGAACAACATCCCTGCATTGTTACCTCAACTACCTGCAATCGTGTTACAGATTGATAGAAATATGCGGAGTGCAAAGTACGTTCCGTGCCTGAATGGGAGACTCTATATTAAATGAGATCACTGAGTCGCGGCCATATTGGATTCATCCAGCTCCCATTCCTTTAAGTGCTACAGCTCAAAGTTCTTAAGGTGCATTCCATGCCATGAATTCCATATATGGAATCATGAATATTAAAAAGTTCCATATATGGAATGCACCTCCACATCTTTGAACTGTAGCACTTAAACCGCGGAACGGGGGTTGGAGGAATACAATATGTTTCTTAGTTAAATGTTATAAAGTTCCATGTCAGAACGGGTCAGTACACCAAACAGTTCACGAGTTTTTATTGGTGGAATATGATATATATACGGGCGTTATCCGCGCGTAATACACATAATTAACTATCAACAGACAAAGCATAATTGTCCACCATTTGGTTAAAGGTGTATAATCCGACTTAACGCTTGCAAATTACAATTTCCTTGGCTTCGGGGGTAACACAAAATATTTGATTCGAGTCGAGGAACCCACTCATCAAAGCTCAGATTGATCAGATATCGATTTTTGAAATCTATTACTTTTCAACACCGATACTTATAGTGGCCCATTGAAACGTCGACGAGAAGACGTTCTCGGACCAAATTGCGGATGAAGATGGATAACTCTAAAATCAAGTGGCTTTTTTGTGTCGGATATTTCGAATACCATTAATCGGACATGGCTCATTTGTACCTCCAAATTATGTCTACACAATTTGGAATCAATTATGGATTATAAGATAGATCGACAAATACATGAAATACCAATCGACAGGCTTTAATTCTGATCAGACGCTCCTAAATTACCATTTCTTTGGCTTCGGGGGTAAACAATATTTGATTCGAGTCGATGAACCCACCCATCAAAGCTCAGAGTGATCAGATATCGATTTTTGAAGTTTGTTATTTCTCGAGATGTGTAATAATATGTAGCCCAGAAACACGTCAAACGGTGGGTGTCGGAAAAAATTGCGGATGAAGATGGATAACTCTAAAATTAAGTGGCAATACGGTCAAATTTCGTGATACTTTAGTGATAATACGGCCATATTTTGTTGAACAAAATGTTGATGAATAACAAGTTTTGGTAATTTTATACCATAGTTGCCAGTGGTTAACATTATTTTGTTGCAATAAATCGATTCTGATCGGACTGAGTATACCTTTAATTCTATATACTATACAAATCTTACAAAGTCACAACATATTTTTGTTGCACATAATGTATGGGGCGTCGTTCCTCTATTTATCCCCTATTTACAGATATCTGCTAGTGATTTAGAGATATCTCCTAATGAATTATCAGATATCTGCTAGTGATTTAGAGATATCTCCTAGTGAATTAACATATATCTGCTAGCGATTTAGAGATATTTCTAAATCGACATGGTCGAGGAGATATTTCTTAATTCAATTAACATGTACCTCCAAATCAATAGGAGATATCTCGTGATTTGACAGATATCTCCAATTCATTAGCAGATATCTATTAATTCATTTGCAGATATCTCTAAATGGCATGATTTAGAGATATATCTTAATTCAATTAACATATATCTGCTAGTGTGTTAGAGATATCTGTTAATTCAGGAGGAGATATATCTTAATCATACGGAGGTATGTGTTAATACTACTGAATTAGGAGATATCACTAAATCATTAAGAGATATCTCCAATTCGACAGTTTCCACTGGAACAGGCTGAGAATGAAGGGCCCCTCAATAAACCTCCACAGATTATTAATAAGCATTATGAAATGAACTCATAAAATATTCTCTCAACAAATAATGGTTGACAAACAAAAAAATACTTTCTTGGTGTTCTCTGACCGGAAACTAAATTGCAGATATCTCTTAATTGATTAGGGTATATCTCCAATTCGACAGCATTAACATATATCTCCAACTGACTACGAGATATCTCCTCGTTTATTAACATATATTTGCTAGTGATTTATACAGGAAATCTACACTTTTTTGTTGGATATGGGAATTATCCCAAGAGTGATGACAAAAACAATTAATTTCAACGAGTGCATCGTTCTGCCACGAGTGGAAATTAATTTTGTTTGTCATCACGAATGAGATAATTACATTATCCAACCAAAAAGTGTAGATGTTCTGTTTATTATATATATATGCTCCACTTGGCCCATGGCTCAACTCGAAAGAAGGGTAAAAAGTGCAAAATTCTATACCCAAGCACAGCCATGGCAATAAGCTTGTGCATATAAAAATAGTTCCACTTTTCAGACCGATTGGTTGGGGGATAAAGGGGCTAACATAGTATGTTTAACAAAAAAATTTAATTGATCACATATTACGATTTTTTCAACCGAACACTCACTTTTAATTTTAATTAACACATCTAGTATCGAATCACTTTTAATTTAGCGCGGATGGATAAAAGTGACATATCGATATCTCACTTGGCGGATAACGTTTTTTATCTGGTGCAAAAATACTACTGTTTAATAGCTTAGCATTTAATAAAGAGATATCTGTTAATGATTTGGAGATATATCTGCTAGCTGAACTAATTAATTATGTAGATTTGGAGATAAATGAATTTGAGTCATGGAAGTGCAAAATACACCAATGTATGCCTACCCAAATGAACGATGTAAAACAACATGAAACTTATAATGAAAATGAGTAAATGGCGTAAGCTTTTTACTCATTTTGTTATAATTATCAGGTTGTTAAAACTTGTTATATATGTGTAGTGGTTCTTTGTGTATGCGAGTGTATTTAGCTCTCATTCTTGACTCATATTAATTCTTTTATTGGATATGTTCTGTTGAGTGTATAGTAAGAGCTCTGGTCCCATACATGACTTGATTTAGGTACAGTCTCCCTCGAAGGGAACTAATCCTTAATGAGTATTTAGAATATAGAAAGGGTTAAAGGCCCACTTAAGTTTCAAGCCTCGAGATGAGGCTAGTTCTATATCCATTTATGGACATTCCGGGGATCAAAATAGGCTGAACAATTATTGATATACTAATACACGGACTTTGTATTCCATAAACGGATTTACAGAAGTCATAGTAATTTATCAGATGTTTTCCTCTTTCTGCAAAGATCGTGTGAGACAGGCGCTCTTCATTTTTTCCATATTAGGAAAATTTCCTAAGTGAACAACCCGTCAATGGCTATTTAATTAGTTAACTTCAATATACGCTCCATGTGGATATAAAACGCTTTTTGTAAAACAGTTCGATGTGGGACTATTTACATACGAAATTATTGAATAATAATCTCGCATGTTTTGGCGCACGCCGAAAGTGCCAAATTGTGATTCATAATGTCGCATGTTTTGGCTCTTCTGACGCTTTTGGCGCACGGCTAATGGCACACGTTTTATCGCTTTCGGTACGCGTCAGAAGCTCAATTAGGAAGTGGCCCTAATAGTATCCCATACAAAATACACCAATATTGGCATTATTTAATCTACCTTTTTTTTTCATGGACACGACTTACACGTACGCTCTCTATATATAATGTGTTTTCACTGCGGTCAGTGTCATTCAACGGAATCTCGGGTATATAGAATCAAGTCCGTCCAATATGAACCTATGTGAATATTTAAGTCCAATATGAACCTATTTGCACGAGTATATGTTGATTTAGTATATAGAGGATTAAAGAAGCACATGACCTATGACCTAATATAATGATCAATTCTGAGATTGCAAGTGAATATTTCACTTTTCTAACTGACCGTATGTCATTCACCGGCGCTATATATCAAGGTTAAGTCTGCTAATTAGTAAATTGTTCGCGTGTTTGAAGTACCACCCGTACCCACGGTTAACTGTGAACACCAATTATTCCCACCTCCGACTGACTCGGATACATAAATCACACGGTTTATAAATTCCATCTAATTCTGATCGTTATACGAGATATAGTTACTATAGACCCGTTACACTTTATCTACCTTTGGTGCGTAAAGTGCATGATGTAGCCAACCACGCGTGTGGTGTCATTTTGATATCTTACATATAGGCGTGTATCGTTTAATGTTGACTCTAAGGATAATGGTTCTGTAATGACTCTGGAATGCCTTATGACAAGTTCGGTTTGTTCAAAAGAAAAAAAGGTTAGTAAAGTGTTGTAATATTTGTATTCCGCTCAATTTCATTTTCTGTTTTTCCATAGTAAAATCTTGTACAAGTGAAATTATGATTCCAACTGCAGACACTACATGTATTTATTACACTATAATATAGAAATGGGACTGTCCCATTGGGACTAAGGATATCACCACAGTACGACTGGTATCCTTTAAGGTAGCCATATTAACATTAGCACATTTGTATTCGAAAAAAGATTAACAAATATTTTCAAATGACACTGACTAACCTCACCATGGCACTTGCATAGGTTCCTACTTATGTCAATTACGTTTGAAACAATTAACCAAAAAAAAAACGCTTGGGAAAAATTAACTATGTTGTTGCCCCCCCCCCCCCCCCCCCCCCGATTTGATTTTGATTCCAGTAATCAACGTACACAAATGGTTTTGCAGGTCAACCTGGGTATTAAACCATATCAATGTCTTGTGGATTCTATAACGCACGACTAAGGTATAAACAATATCATGGGTATAGCTGATGGTTATACCATGTAGTATTAGTAACAATATAAGTTTACCGTTTAAGAAGATTTAGCATTGACCAAGATGTATTTGCAACCAGATTTTTTTCAGTTTAACAGTTTGTTGACATTTACATCACAAATGTCAAGCCTATGTCACTGTGGAGGATTCAAGTAGTCTCATACCAAAATTACTATATGATTTTTTTTCCAGTTGCATTATTCTAAAACTGATACAAATATATACATACAAGGTCATTAGTAACAAATTTGCATGAGGTTGTGAACATGGCTTTTTTTAGGCCTCCCGGACCACACACCAACCCCGACATACCTTCCTGCAATTATATTACAACCCCCCCCCCCGATGTTGCCTTATATTTCTAATTAACAAAAGGGGGATAACTCTACAAAAAATACATAAGTCAAACCATACATAATTGCAGGTGCGTGGGTTCCCATAGTGGTTAATATTATTTATGTGCCAAGTTTCAAAACAATTGACTATAATGAAGGAATGAAAGCTCGGATGAAATTATATATATTGCAAAGATGTCTCTAATCTAATAAAAAAAATTTAAAATTTTTTTATCATCCAACCCAACCCAACCATCTGTTCATGTAGACAACAGGAATAACTAATAAATCCCAATTGATTCCCCAGTGTAAATCATGCATATATTTGTCAGCGATATATTTACGTAGAAAGTGTTTCTTTCGAGTTTGATTTTATTAAGTCTTTTTCTTAACAATAAGAAAATTGCATTTCTTAACTTAGAAGCATGCATAATTATGAACAACTTTCAAAAGTCATCAAGAAGTAGCTTCTGGTGTCACTCCCAAAGAAAATAGTCCTTATTTTAAGTATATTTTTTATCAAAATAAGAACATCCTTTTTGGCAGTGTAAGTCGAAGGGGTGCATGGGGATGGTGATAACATCACTAAAATGTCTGGACCGAGCTCATATAGCAGGGGCACAGGTTCACACGCGGTACAATTACGTGTATATATATACACACATGTATATCTGTATCTTTGATGCGATAAGGTGCATGCATTCACCCACGGGTGTCATTTTTATATGTTACATAGCAGTGCATCGTTTAATGTTCACTATCTTGTTCTATACTGCATCTGGTTATGTCATATGGGTCGTGTTTTTTGTTTAATTATCACGTCGTTAACTGTGGTACGGATGCATTGAATAAGCATTTGTGTGTTCGTTTTTTTTGGCACATTATAGCTTTCTGTGTCAAAATGACTGCAAAAAAAGTCAGACAAGTTTGTGAGTGTTTGAACGCGGCCCAAAATAAGAAATAACTGAGCCTGCAGTTTACCCTTTCATCACGGGAGCTGCGCAGATGCAGCATTAAAGATCATGTGCCAGTGCATTCTCTTATATATGGGAGTCTCCCATATATAGGGAGGCTCGCATATATAAGAGAATGCACAGTCATGGAAGGGTTAACATCGACATTAAAGGGACACTGTACCCAAATGTTGTTGTTGGTTTCTTTAGTCTCTGAGTTGTAGAATAAGGTAACCAGATTTCAATTATTTGAAAGTCTGTTGAGTACGAAGTAATGTTACGGATGGCAGATTAGCCGGAATGCGAAAATACCAATTGTCGTTGTCGAGTATTTTTCGGACAGTTTTCAAGCAAATGTATCAAATAAATGTTATATTATATGCATACTAGTCCCATATACTCAATTAAATCATTGTATAGTCACTAGTCAGTGAGTGGCTTGGGTTTACGCTCCGTATTTTTTTACACGATCATGTGTGCCACGCTTTGCCCAATCCACTATCCGTGAATTATTTTGATTACGTCTTGTACGCGGAAATTCGTAATTTAATTTATGACTACACAGGGGTTGGTCAGGAAAAAAATTCCGGACACTAGGCGCTCTTTTATTTTTTCCGCCCTCTGGGTACCCACCATCCCCTAATATTTATTTTTTTCAGATTCTGAGCTAGGGACCAACCCCTTTCAAACTGCTTCAAATGGCTATTTTGATTAGTTGTCCCGATCTTATCCGATCTATGTTCCGTATCATGATTATAGAAGCATTCCTACTCTTTATTTACCAATAAGGCTGTAAAATTTGAAAGCAATTCTCCAATAAATGTGGGCTGTTGGTTGTGCTGATGGATTCACATTTGAAATCCAAGACGGCTGTTGGCAGCCATGTTTTTTGTTAACAAACTACGGGAGAAAAAGGGAGGCTCCCATCTGGAGGTCACCCCAAAGATTGGTGACAATTAGATGAGAAATGTGACCTGTAAGATGTGCTAAAGGATTTAGTCATACATAGAGTAAAATCCAAGATGGCCGCTGGCAGCCATGTTTTTACAGAATTCGGGAAAAAATGGTAGGCACCAATCGAGAGGTCACACCGATTCATATGAAGTTTGGTGATGATCGGATGAGGGATAAGCTCTGTAGGCACTAGGGTGTTCTAAAGGATTTACTGATGCAAAGAGTAAAATACAAGATGGCTGCTGGTGTCCATTTTGTTCATCGAAAACCGTTCAAATTTCACCGCTCGCATCCAGAGGTGATCTTAGACCCATGTAACGAATATCGTTGAAATCGATTATTGTTTTGTTTTAACAACTTTATATTTTATTTTATTATGGCTTTTTTAATAGTATATTTTTATTTGAAGAGTTTACATTTATATCAGGTTGAATAAATGATTTTTAATAGAACTATTTAAACCTGAGCCTTTCCATGTCAATGAGCATTGATTGGTCCTTGATGAAAACATTTTGCAAGCTGAACTTTTTGGTGTCATCCCTCATTATGGTGAACTCAAACCCTCCTACCAAGAGTTAAGTTCATAACCCATTACATAGCAGAAGCATTCTTAAAACCTCAAATTAATTAGTTTTATATATATTATCGATATTAGATCGTTGTTATCACCGGGAATTTATTGAAAATGGCGCACATTACCCCTTTAATCCTCATTTACCTGCATCATAACACGGTTGCCCAACCTTTGATATATATATAGACTTGTATAGGAAAAGAATGTCGGTAACACAGAATGCCATTAAAGTGATTGGACTATAAGTCATTCATGTTTGTTTATTCAACGAGAAAATTATCTTGGTTACTTTGGAAATTTTAAAAGTCAGTTTGATTTATATCGTTTTGATTGAGTCTGACCTTTGTTGGCATACACGCCTTTGACGTTAATTAAGGTGTATATCTGATATGATGGGTATTTGCTTGGAATGCAGGTTGCGTGTGACCGCTTGACCTTCATTCGTGGACTGATTTTCACCATAGTAGAAATAAATAAGTGTTTCTCCGATTCAGAGGTGTATTATATATATATATATATCTCATATATATTTTGAAGACCTCTGTCTGTATGTTTGTTTGTTTGTCTGTCTGTCATTTATACAAATCTACGATTCTGGACCGATCGGGACGAAACTTGGTACGTGTGTGTAGTTTGACCAGGCGGTGAACGTTGTCGTATTGGCGAGCCCGTGTGGCGCCCGCTTCGCGCATGCGCAGACGAGATCTCGGAAACGGGTGGAGCTATCGACTTGAAATTTGCTATGTGAATGTATCTTGCCCCGGATACGAATTTTATCGGGTCGCCGAGCCCGTGCGACGCCAGCTTCGCGCACGCGCAGACGAGATCTCGGAAACGGGTGGAGCTATCGACTTGAAATTTGCTATGTGAATGTATCTTGCCCCGGATACGAATTTTATCGGGTCGCCGAGCCCGTGCGACGCCAGCTTCGCGCATGCGCAGACCAGATCTCGGAAACGGGTAGAGCTATCGACTTGAAATTTGGTTTTTGAATAGCCCGGACAACGTCGGGCTCATCGGCTAGTCTATTATATATTTTGGAAGATCTGTTTGTGTGTTTGTGTGTTTGTGTGTAATCGATGGACTCGAAAATGGCCCAGCCGATTTCGATGAAACTTGGTATGTGGGGGTATTTTCGGGTCAGGACTAACATAGGCCTATTAATTTGTCCGTGCGAGGTCAACTTTTCACGTGCCGAGGTCAAATCTGTTTTTACGCCGTTTTGCGCTAATATATTTCAGTTCGGTGCTTACAAATCGATTCGAAACATCGCGAATAATAACATGCCAGTCATAATAATGACACTATGAGAATCTTTCGTGTTTCCTCTTTCCAACGATATATAATATGTATGTATCCGTTTTAGTTATCTGCCTCAATTATTAAGAAGAAGTGGTACGATCTTCTATCAGGGTAAAAACAATGCGTAACTTCTATGACGTCGTTAGAGGTCATACAGTTAGATCACGTTAACTCTTACCCGGCCGATGCATTTGACTGTTTCAGACGTCTTGGCGATATCTCGGGCACCGATGGTAATTTATCTTTACGTTGAAACTTGATAATTAATGAGCGTGTGTATATGAGGCGCGTTTATATACTTGAGTGGAAATCAAATCGGGTTAAACTGGCGGATTTTTACGGACGAAATTTGATGCATAGGGTATCTCGGTATCCGCTGGGCCGATTTCCCGGTATCCGCTGGGCCGATTTCCACCATTTTTGGGGTGTTGGTCCACCTGACCTTGACCTTCAAAATGGTCAATTCAAGGTCAAATCGGGTAAAACCGGATGGATTTCGACGGGTACTTTTGTCGGGTACTTTTGTTCGGGCACTGTGTTTTGGACGGGTCAAATCGTGACCCCACTTGACCTTGGCCTTCAAAATAGACAATTCAATGTCAAAGCCCGGACGAAGTCGGGTCACCTTCTAGTATATATATATATATATATATATATATATATATATATATATATATATATATATATACACACAGTAGTACTTTACGTGAAGCATATTTTAATATATCTGAAGAATATATACAAATACACATGGAATTGAGGCACAAGTTTTTACATCTTACATTGAGCCTCGCTCCTGTTACATTTGGAACAAATACATTAACATAACAAGATAGCAGAAATTATTAGAAAGGGATATGGAATACAGAGTGTGTGAGTTACTGGGGCTGGTGTTAATCGGTAATCCTATAATAGATCATGCCATGAATCTCTACTATATAGCTATGCCCGTATTTATCATATTCCACCAGTACAAAACCTGGGAACTTTTTGATTTTCTGATACTGACTTGTTCTGACAGGGAATTTTACAGTATTGAACATACAAGGCATGGAGTATATATCTTTGTTAATACTTGTTCCTCAATAATCTACTTCACAGTAGGGGGTGGTCCCAGCTCGAGACTGCATGCTTTTTGTGACACTTTGTAAGCTAATATCGCAATAAACATTGCATCAAATACCCGGGAGAATGTCCATGAATCTGAGCCACACAAGCACAATTTGTGTCACTTTAATCGTACAATTTCGAGTTGGAACCTTCACCTACAGTGAAATACAATATTAAGGCGCGGGTATTAACTAAGAAATCTATTAGTATTTACCTGCACCACTTTTTCAATGTTATAAACTTTCCTGTCATAACATCAAAAAGGTTCCCAGGTTTTGTACTGGTGGAATATGATCTCTACGTGCGTAGATAAGCGTATAGAGATTCATGGAATGATCTATACGGTATGCCGAACTCGATATTTTAGAAGTCGCCGAAAAATGTGAAGTTGATAGTCAGTAATGGGACATATTTTTTTCTTTGTCTTTTTCTTAGCTATGAATGACTGTATTAAACTAAAGGGAATGTTATTTCACGAATTGGACTCATTGCACACCCCTCACGCATAAAAAGAACATTTATTTTTGTTGTTGAAATTTTTCGCGAATATCGGATGAATTTCTGTCAGTTGGATATTCGCTGTTCGATATTCAAAACACATGACCCTGACCATGTCTGGACTTGTAAATTGGTATGTGTCGTTCTCGTATGTGAGTGACTATAATTGTCAAATTTCAGCTCAATCGGCCCGTTAATACGGCCTGCGCTCTCTATAGCTATGTCGTGTAAGTGAAAAAGTCCAGCTATATATGGTCTGGAAAACAGGAAAAGCGTGGAATTTCGGACGATATTTTAGTGGGAGAGCACGAATTGGACTCATTGCACACCCATCACGCATAAAACGAAAAAAATTTGTTGTTGAAATTTTTCTAAGTCCCGAATATCGAATGTCGAACTAACTTCGCGCGAATATCGAATTAATATCGAACGTCGAACTAACTTCACACACCTGTTGGTATTACACAAATTAATATGAGATCATTCGGAGAAAAAGGGAGAATTACATAGTTTTGTTTGAGATATATAGAAGAGAATTTGAAGATATGTGGATAATCTGATGTAGACAGATTTTGGAGAGGTGACCTATTGCCCCTGAGCCCAAGTCGCACCACGGCGACAGTTCACATTGAATTCGAACGCGGGCGGGTTTTCTGATGTGATCTGGTTGTATAAAACTAGCTCATTTTGTCCATTTCAAGCGGTTGCATTCCACGGTGTGTTTTGTACATAGCTATAGCATGTGACTCTATTTGAACCAATCGATGCATGTCGACATGTGCATGGGGTGCACTATATTTAGCAACACTTCAGAAGTTTGTGTAACCACAATTTTGACTCATTACCTGTGCAAGGATCAACACCACTTTGCCCAAACTGACAATACAATTTATGGTTACATTGTATTAGACTGATACCACATTTTAACAAAGATACCAATATTTATTGACATTTAAACATATCCCACCCCAATAAATTTGGCCTGCACTCCACTACTTCATGAACAGTGGACGCTTCAATCCACAGAGTCGTTATTTGGTGGGATAATCTGGATCCAGAATCCTAAACCGATTACGGGGCGGGGCTAAATCGAGGTTACACGGATTCTAGGTCAGATTTTGAAATCCACGTGGTCTCCGATATTATGTTTAATGTTCTCCCAGCGTCAAACATGGCTCATGTATCTGTCACAAGTATCATTTGTATCTTATATTTATAACGTTCATGTTTGTTGTGAAAGTCATGCCTTTCTTCTATGTGTATATACATGGCACCTAATTAGCTGCCAATCCGACATAATCGCATCTTTTTTCGTGTTAAAGTGTGTTTATTGATGAGGGCAATCATTTCTAACAGCTCCCGATCTCCTGAATCAAATTCTGAAGACGTTGTGGAGAACACACGAAACTTGTTAGTTGTACAGGGACGTGGCGACAGGGGTTGCTTGGGGTGTCACAACACCCCCCCCCCCCCGCCCCACCCGAACTTTGGTACAATTTTCTTAGCTGTACAGTCATTCACACGTGAGGCAAATCAGGATTCTTTTGACTAACTTTCCATTTAATGATACGTACAAGCCAGCAAACGCAACAGACAAACAAACAAACAAACCCGATTTTAGTGTAATAACATATGGGAGAGGGGGTACCCTTAAGTGAGTCAGCACTTGTCCTCCAATAAAATTGTCTGTATAAATATACGTGTGGGTACTTATCAATAAATTGACTGCATTTCCACTATATATAGACCTGAGATCCTAGAATAAGCTTTACATTTGTGTTTGTGCGATTGGGAGAAGCAGTTCACGTGCGATCATAAGACAACAACATTAGCTTCATGGGCAAAGCTTTATTTTCCAACCAATGTACAGCACGTTGGCCAAAAAATTCCCGTTTCTGCACTCTACAGAGACTATTGTGCAAAACGACTGCGTTTAACGAAACAAAACATTTTAAATATGAAATTTCTATAAGACTAGATAGTACATATCATATATAAAATATAATCCTACTATGTCTTGAATAAGAAGGAACATATAATAACGAACAAAGCAGAAGACATATCCATGCAGGTTCACGTGAATTTGGTCAATGGTGACGTATCCGCCGAATTTGAAATCGACATGCGTTCGGGTGGTATTTTATGGATGGAATTATTAAACGAACATGATGAAAGTGAAATTGTCAATGAAAGTCAATGAAATTGACAATGATTTGCTTCAAGTTCGCCATCAACCAAAGTGCTCCCCCCAGCGTTACTATCAATAACATTATTATTTGGCTAATTTCAGTAATATTCTCCCTGTTTACACTCGATAGCACAATTTGTCTTCGCATTTAAAATTCTTTGATATATATCGTTTATATTCTGAAATAATTTGTACACAAGTGACGGATTCTTATGTTTGATTGTGTTTTTAAACTCCGAGGTGGTGCAATCTCGGTTTGTTTACATTATGAACGTTTGAGTCCGTAATCGAAATCGGAATCCGGATTACGACGAAATAACGATTGATTACGATTACAGTCTGTTCGTTTACTGATTGTGGTCTGTTCGTTTACCAAACCACGTCGTACGGGGACTAATCCGTAATCTGAATCCAGATTCTCTCACGAAATAACGACTCAGGGGATTGTCTGAAGCTCATAAGTAGGCCAGCTCACAAGTGTATCTATAAAGGATGTATTACCGTCCGTTTGTCTGTAGATTCACTATCATAAAATACAGTTCACGTTCGATTTTGCGGTCGGCCACACATTTTATCAGAGTTAAGGCCCTTTGGCCTCAATTTAATTTACGTTTCCTTGCAGATGATAACTTTAGTTAATGTTATCTAAATGAAATGATATTTGGTACAACCATAAAACCCGGGCAAGTTCGATTTTGGGTTCCTATTTCGTGTTGGCCTATATTTAATGACATACTTTTATCGCCAGAACGTGAGTCATGCAGTGAGAATTTAAGATGTAAATATGAGAGTTGAATATTATATGTGTTTCAACAAAGGTAGAAGTTATTCCAGTATACCAAGTCGATCTTCTGTGCCCACAACAGCTTTGGATATCGTTTGGGTTAATGCTATAGAATCATGGACTGGATTTATTTTGCTTGTATGTCTTCGGATTTGTTCAAATGGTCGCTTTGCGTATGTGAACAGAGGGCAGCCTGTCATCAGCATGGTGATATCAAACATGCTTATATCAGAGGTCCGTTGAATGTCAAAGCATGCAACGAGATTTATAAGTAAACAAAGTCATGTTATCCCAGAGAATTTCGAGTTGTCGCGCTATCATAAAATGTATGTAAACAATATATTAAACGATCGTACCATCACTTTACCTTTTCCTATCACGGTAAATGATATACCATTTTGAAGACAAATCTAAACGTACGTCTTTTCAATGAAATGTATTACATAAAGGAAACGGGACGGAACTCGGTCCAAAACAGCATCAACCCAACCGATATCCCAAGATGTTGTGGACCGAGAAGACTTGGTCTAAGTTTATTCGTACAGTAACCCTCTCTATACCAAATAATAATTGGTGAGCAATTAATTATTCGTTAGGAAATGTTCAGATAATAAATTCAACAAACGTTTTGTTGAATTTATTACATGTATCTGAACATTTCCAAAAAAAAATGAGAATCCTTCTGTACTTGTATTATCTGCCATCTGCTTATTATTCCTGGCCACGCCTCCAGATGAATAATAGACCACTGCGGTGTATATTTTTTATAACTAAATTGGCGAATACATTCAGTATAGAAAGGGCTACAACGTTCTTTGAATCCTCCACACAACGCTGTAAGTTTTCAGGTTTTTAGTCATTATAGAAGTCTCATCAATTTCAACGGCTCCAACATTTCCGCTTTCGCGCATGGAAATAATCTCTCCCATAAATAGACGGCATATATTCGCATAGAAGGTGAACGCAGAGGTTTACAAAAGATACATAAACTATCCCATATAAAAATCCACCATGGTCCCACCTTGGTAAAACCACCTTGGTAATCCACCTTGGTAATCGACCCTTGTAACCCATCATGGGGTTTTGGCCGCATTCACCAAGGTGGAATACCATTGTGGATTACTGTGGTTTACCGAGGTGGCACCCTTGTGGAATACTGCGGTTTACCGAGGTGGCACCATTGTGGAATACTGTGGTTTATCGAGGTGGGAATACTGTGGTTCACCGAGGTGGCACCCTTGTTGAATACTGTGATTTACCATGGTGGAATACGGCGGTATACCAAGGTGGCACACTGTGGTTTATCGAGGTGGCACCCTTGTGGAATACTGCGGTTTACCGAGGTGGCACCCTTGTGGAATACTGATTTACCATGGTGTTACCATGGTGGTATACTGTGGTTTACCGTGGTGTTACCATGGTTTACCACGGTGTTTCCATGGTGGTATACTGTGGTTTACCGTGGTGTTACCATTGTGGTATACTGTGGTTTACCATGGTTTATCGTGGTGTTACCATGGTTGTATACTTTGGTTTATCATGGTGTTACCATGGTGGTATACTTTAGTTTACCGTGGTGTTACCATGATGGTATACTGTGGTCTATCGATGTGGTTTATCATGACACAAGGGAGGAGACAGTCTCAGGCAGATGAAACTTTGCATGTGTTTATATGTACAAGGCTGCAAATAATGTCTGTCATTTGCAGAATGAGGTCCCCAGAGGGTTAGCATCACCAAATTCACCCTCTGGGGACTTCATTCTGCTTAAGCCTCAACTGCTATGGGAGATCTAGTATCAGTATGAAATTCCCCAATTGAAGTTGGTGATGTTCAACTATGATTCCCGTCGATTGTGAATTTTATCTGTTGCAAATTAGGGGATATAGACACTGAATAGAAGGGAATTAAGTAACTCAAAACATTGTTAATTTGTGACTATAAATAATTCCTAGAAGATGAGACCTTAGCAGAATGAGGTTCCCAGAGGGTGAATTTAAATTTGGTGACGATAGCCCACTGTGCGGGATAGCGTCACTAAATTCACCCTCTGGGGGACCTCATTCTGCAAATGTCAGACACACTATTTGCAGGCTTGCATCTAGGTATCAAGGAAAAACATCTTTGATTGGACTCAACTATTGTGAAAAGGAACACACAGCTTCATAAATTTAAAAATTTCAACATTTATTCAAACTTCTCCAGAACTCCATGATTGAAAGCAACGCAAAGCGAAATCGGCTCACCAAAGTCACCCAAATCATGCAATATTGAGATGGGACGTTCACCTACTGTGAAATACATCTTCTGTAGAATCTCAATCCTGTACAAATAATTTAATATCATCTCCGGTGTTGTCGCTTGACGAATGGGAATATACATGACACTGAATTTTCAAGTGTTTAAACCTTTCTCCCAACCACCTTGCAGGGATGGTGCCAGATTTCCCAGGCACAAGGACTACGATCCCCAGCATGGGGTGGGCTACATTGCAGATTACCCTGAGAGGGGAGGGTGCTAACCCTAGTTCATTGATCGATTGTTATTCGAGGCATTGTCAAACGATTGGAACTAACATCAACAAAATAAACAATGCAAAAAAGAAACCACTTGCATATCTAAGAGTGTATTAAGAGAATGCACTGGCATAATATGTTTAACCCTTTCATGACTGGTGTTGTGCTTGAGCAGCATTAAATATCCTGTGCCAGTGCGTTCTCTTATATATGTGAGTATTGGTACCTCACATATCTAAGAGAATGCATTGGCTTAAATATTATTATACTAATGCATTCTCTTATATATTCGAGGTGCCCATGGGTGACTCGTATACGTATACCTGTATAAGAATATGCATTGGCACAGGGTTTGCACATAATTTCGGGAAGCTCCAGGCATGAAAAGTTTAATGCAACACCAGAGCAGCTCCCGTCATGAAAGGGTTAAGAATATGTCAACATAAGAAAATAACTAATTAAAAAATAAAAAATAAAGCCAAGTATACCTGTCGACCCCATATTTTTCCGATATGTATAAGTAACCCGAACAGGACTTGGTGTGATCAAGAAGGTCTTTCAGTCATATCCTTGTCGTTAGACGTTTTGTGTGATTACCGGCTAGACATATTATGTACTTGTTCGGGTGCGTGAAACTGATATTAAGTCAGTATTCAGGCTCTATGACAACTGGATGAATGTAACATTCTAATAACATACTCATAGCCAAACATTTTAAGCAAATTGACCATACCACTCCAGTGAAATCATCCTCAGAACTACGCTCAATTGTAAATATTTACAACTCGATTCGGGACGCATCTATCGGCGATAAACTAGCGAAAATGATTGCCATGGAGAGTCACTGCATTTGATTCATATACAAGACTGACAGTGTATACTAGTATTATCAATTTAGATATACTATTTGTAAAAATTTGAACAAGATTATTCTCCAATTCTATTTGATCACCATACCGGAGTGTTTCACATCACTTTAAGTGAAGTCAAGCGCGGTTTTGTCAGCCTGGTGATTCCGGGTGTTGCCAACGTTCGGTACACGACTCTCGCACTTCTCTCAGTCTCATTCGTTCTGATGTATATAAATACTAGAATAACTTTTGTTCTGTGAATTTGCTTGATACCCCCTATCATTCAAAATCAGTCACTTGAAGTTGAAAGTCGAAACTTGATTGAGGTCGAACTTAAACAGGTCTTTAAATATTAGACCGATCGATCTAAATTTAAACTAAATTGTAATACGACCCTGCCTAACTATGCTTAAAAGCCATGTCCTGATTGGCCAGTGGCCCGAGTTACCATGGCTATCTCGTTCCAGTTTTGTGGTACAATTCTACTTTTTCCAATTGTACCACGAAAAAAATCGGTTTATACAGATGGACGCACGCGACTTTTCCCGTCTTTTCTAACTCCGCGCAAACGGGGCATCAACGGAGTACACCCGCACCCGTAACCCTTTGAATTTTGCTACATCTTGACAATCTTGCGAATTTTCTAGCGATTTGTCGCTTGAAACCAGTTTGGTTGCCAATGAATATGGTCCAAATGATGTTATGGTATATTGATATATGTTACGACCAAAGAAAGTTACTTAATAAGTATATTAAATGACAAAATAAATCCATGGGGCCGGGCTGTGCATTCGTCGATTCGAATCTCGATCATATTCGTCGATTCGATATTTCGGAATCAAGTTGAAAATGAAAGCGTTTGTTCACCAGTACAGAAGGGGGATAAGATCATTTAGATCGCTTTGTGTAAGGAAAATGGTCCATAGTCGATGATCATATTCATGTTGTCCCAACAACGTTCAACACAGAAATGACCGCAATTCGTATTTCCTGTACAATTTAAATGAAAGGCACGGGCGCCGCTGAAAACACATCGTTTTTTAGCCAATCACAACGATTATTTTCTAGAAGAGGTGCCTCGAAAAATCAATGGGGGAATTTCATAACAAGACAAGATTACCGGAGTATTCCATGCAAATAAATCGAGTACCGGTACGCCCAATACGAATTACACCACGAAATGTTTTCTCACCTGAGACCGAAAAAGCGCAGTATTTCGTTGACTATTCAGTCGAATTGTGACCATAAACTTTCAGTCGTATTACAAAAGAAATAAATACACGGTGTATCGGTGTGTATGGTCAAGTTGTACCACAAAAAACTGATTGTAGGACTCCGCTACGCGTCGTCCTACAATCAGTTTTTTGTGGTACAACTTGACCATACACACCTCTACACCGTGTATTTATTTCTTAAATAGACCATCGGTCTTTCGTCGCCTGTATGTATCTGGTTCATTCTGCAATTTCTGGAATAATTTAGGGTAGTCTAAACTTTACTATACATTGAAGGTATCTTTGTCCCATAGATTTTCGACTAGGTTAAGTGGAATCACGCTAAACTGTAATTACCGCGTGACTGATTGTGAACAAAACTTCAGTCCAGAAGAAAATTGTAAACAAAATAAGTCAATAACATATGATAACACGCTTCATCAGATCATTACAATACAAGGTACTCATCAGCCACCACCAATTAATACCTTCTGAATATTAAGAAATAGTAAGTTGTGAGAGAATTATCAGAGAAAATCATGCCCCCCCCCCCCCGTCAATCAATTTTTCCAGCACGAGAGACAAGAGTTCTCTCCCCGCTCACATTTTAAATTTGTTTTCGTACATTAAAAACTTCGTACTAATTATACTGCTATATAGTACTCGAAAACAATCAAATGTAAACGTCTTGAGCAGAGTTCAATATCATAATTATGTAGTTATCCAAATTGAAAACTAAGATTAATCCATCAGATTAAAAAATTAAATGCGTTTGCAAATTGTCGATGTAAACTAGCGGACACCAATCATGACCTCTAATTACCTCTAATTATGTAGGTAGAAATGATATTAACAGCGACTATTTTGGGTAGACTACGTATATCTCTTTCTAAACATGTCCATCTGAACCTATTCTTTTATATTGATGCGTTCTCATAAGGCAGAAATTATTACCTTTAAAGAATTCGTCCAGATCCGAAAACCCCATTCAGAGTCGTTCAGTTCGCCTTTACAAAATGGTCAACATTGAGGCTTTCCGGCAGACGACGCAAGCATCACCACGTGATACCGCGCCGCGACTCACCAATCGGGCGGCCGATTTGGGTCTAACAATTAATGTCGATTGTTTGTTACGAACAACTACATACATGTATCTTCTCACACCAAAAGCTAGTATCATTTGGTTCGATACAAAATATGGTTTAACTAAATAGTGCAAAAAATATCACGTTTAACAATTCAATTTGTTAAAATTTAAATAATTTGTTTTCCCACTGATAATATTATAGAACCCGGGCCCGTATATATAATAACTAGAAGGTGACCCGACTTCGTCCGGGCTTCGACCTTGAATTGGCCATTTTGAAGGTCAAGGTCAATTGGGGTCACGATTTGACCAGTCCAAAAACACTGCCTGGACAAAAGTACCCGACAAACGTGCCCGTCGAAATCCATCCGGTTTTACCCGATTTGACCTTGAATTGATCATTTTGAAGGTCAAGGTCTGTTCGGGGTCACGATTGGACCCGTCCAATACAATCAGTGGACAAAAGTAACCCCACGTATCAAATTTCGTCGAAATCCCATCAAAATTGGCGATTTGACCTTGAAGTTACCCGATTTCAAGGTCAAGGTCACGTCGCACGGGCAAATGAATATTCTTAAGAGACTCGCCATAAGAAAGTACCCCCACATACCAAGTTTCATCTAAATCCCGTGATATTCGGGCGTTTGACCTTGAAATTACCCGATTTCAAGGTCAAGGTCACGTCGCACGGACAAATTAATAGGCCTATGCCAGTTCTCGGCCGAAAATACCCCCACATACCAAGTTTCATCGAAATCGGTTCGGCCGTTTTCGAGTCCATCGCGAACACACAGACACACAGACAGACACACAGACAGATCTTCCAAAATATATAATAGACTAGCCGATGAGCCCTACGTTGTCCGGGCTATTCAAAAACCAAATTTCAAGTCGATAGCTCTACCCGTTTCCGAGATATGGTCTGCGCATGCGCGAAGCTGGCGCGCACGGGCTCGGCGACCCGATAAAATTCGTATCCGGGGCAAGATACATTCACATACCAAATTTCAAGTCGATAGCTACACCCGTTTCCGAGATCTGGTCTGCGAATGCGCTGCACGGGCGTCGCACGTGCTCGCCAATACGACAACGACCACCGCCTGGTCAAACTACACACACGTACCAAGTTTCGTCCCGATCGGTCGAGAATCGTAGATTTGTATTAATGACAGACAAACAGACAGACAGACAGACATACAGAGGTCTTCAAAAATATATATGAGACTAGCCGATGAGCCCGACGTTGTCCGGGCTATTCAAAAAACCAAATTTCAAGTCGATAGCTCCACCCGTTTCCGAGATCTGGTCTGCGCATGCGCGAAGCTGGCGTCGCACGGGCTCGGCGACCCGATAAAATTCGTACCCGGGGCAAGATACATTCACATACCAAATTTCAAGTCGATAGCTCCACCCGTTTCCGAGATCTCGTCTGCGCATGCGCGAAGCTGGCGTCACACGGGCTCGGCGACCCGATAAAATTCGTATCCGGGGCAAGATACATTCACGTACCAAATTTCAAGTCGATAGCTCCACCCGTTTCCGAGATCTCGTCTGCGCACGCGCGAAGCGGGCGCCGCACGGGCTCGCCAATACGACAACGTCCACCGCCTGGTCAAACTACACACACGTACCAAGTTTCGTCCCGATCGGTCGAGAATCGTAGATTTGTATAAATGACAAACATACAGACAAACATACAGACAAACATGCAGACAGACAGAGGTCTTCAAAATATATATGAGATAGTAGTATTTAGTAGATGAGACCCACACTTTTAATTGTGGTACCTTGATTGAAAAACTCTATTGTCATATTGTGAAATACTTGGTTCCACTAGGGTATTTGGCCATGGTATGATGTTACTTTGGTAGAAAAACTTAACTGTAGTGCCACTATGGTGGGACTTTATGCCGCCTTGGTACTAGTTCTACCACCAAGGTGATACATTGGCCCCACCTTGGTAAAAATATTTAACTCCGCTACCACCATGGTGGAATTTGGTGCCACCTTGGTAAAAAAAAATTGTTTCTGTGCTACCACTGCGGTGGTATCGGTCTACCATGGTAAATGCATTTTATTGTGCTACCACCGTGGTGGAAATTGGTGACACCTTGGTGGAAAAAACTTTACTGTGCTACTACCTTGGTAAAACATTGGTGCCACCGCGGTGGTATCATACCTCCTAGCATGGTAAATGTGCTTTACTGTGCTGTCACCAAGGTACGTGGCACCACGGTGAACCAAGGTGGCACCATGGTGCCACCACGGTTCCACCACGATGGGACCAACGTGGATTTTTATATGGGGTATAAATAGTTCGATAAATAGTATTAAACAGCAATAATTAGTTCACGCCCAGCAGACAAGTTTCCCGGTCAACAGACGAATTTAAGCACATGATCAATCACGTGATTGAAATAGTCAGGTATACATGGTGTCTATTTATAGGAGAGGTTTGTGCGAAAGTTGAAATGACGGAGTCGTTCAGATTCCAGCTGCATATGATTTCGTTCAACTGCCCTCACTAAAAGTTTAAAGGCCTATTTAATTTTCGAGTCAGCGATTATATTTCATAGTGCCTTGATATACGGTTTTAAAAACAGTATGTATGCCATAAAATATGATTAAAATACTATAATTCATCACCATTTAGAACGTCTGTATCTCAGACGGTGCCCATAGAGTAATAGAAAATAGCTGAAATAATAAAATCATTCCCCCCCGTTATGGCTACCAGAATGCAACAGAATTCAAACTATAGTTTATTTTCAATGGAAAGGGAATAACTCTATATCTAAATATATAGAGTTATTCCCCTTCCATTGAAAATAATAAACTTTTTGTAGAAACTTTAGCACAGAACAGACGTCGATATTTCAACAAAAACAACATGTTCACAGTTTATTACATCGAATAAGTTAAAAATACAACAAATAGTATATAATTTGGCATATATTTTATATAATGTGATCTGGGGGTTTGAACATTAATTGGGCCTTTAATTTCCATGCGAAAGTGGAAATGACGGAGTCGTTGAGATTGCATCTGGATATGCTTTCGGTCAACCGCCTTCACTAAAGAGTCGTAATCACGTTCAAGTAGAGGTCACCCGAATCATCGATTGGTCGATCGATCAAACCATACAGACCAAATATCAAAGTTTAACCGGATAATGAACACAGTTGGGCATAACACAGCAAACACCAAGTGCAAGATTGATTGGACACCACTGCATGAATATTTTTAATCATTTCGAGTTCGCATTAACAGAAAGCACATGCGGATCCCTAGGAGGTTAGTTTTAACTGACGCAATCCGATTTGACACCAATTTAACCCTCTCTAAACTAAATACTCAATAGTGAGTAGTTATCCCGTATAGAAATGTTCAGATAACAAGTTCAACAAACGACTTGAACTTATTATCTGAACAAGCCCTCAATAAATAGGACACTGGTCTTTACTTGTATAATCTGTCGTCTGCTTATATTACATCCCTTCAAATCAACAATAGACCATTCCTTTTTTCTTTTCTTTTTTACTTAACTCTATTTAGCATAGAAACGGTTAACACCTAAAATTTGGTTCTTCTTTGTTACACACATGCAGTCGGGCTCCTGTGACAACAAATAGGTAGTTAAGTAAGTACCTTAGGCCTTAAATACTTTTATCCGAAACGTTTATGCCACAGAAAAAACGTGTTCAAGTCTAAGAATTCATAAAAATCAGGTTACTCTTCGCAATGCAAATACGAGCATCTGTATATATATGTGTGGGACATGGGCTAGTACACCACCACCCACCACCCTTGCCATTCCCTGACGCACCTGTTGAACAGTATTGGGGTTGTCGGTAACCATAATCAGTACAATTTCACCTGTTGCTTGATTTTTTTGTACTGTCGATAGTTGCGCCTGGCGTCTGACAGAAACTGCTGGAGGTCTCATAAATCGCCCTCGATTTACACCTTAAGTGATATGTTAAAAGCTGCGGTTCACGGCTAATTTAATTGCGGTGTAGTTCGGTGCTGTAAAAATATCAAATTGGCTATTGATAACGTCGATAAAACGAAGTATAGTTAGCGCAATAACGTATTTAGCAGGCGCACATTTCGTCTGGCATAATAAGGGGTACAGCCAAAACAATCTGTTCTGGGTATAATTACGGTAGTTCAGCAAATTTGTTTTGACATTCGTCATTGATTAATTGGGTGGTGTTGCAATCACCTTACTGCGAGTGGCCAAAAGTTTTAACGGCACGATTTTCTCACAAACGGACTCGTGTATGCTCGCCAATTCTGCGAAAAGGTTTTGGACCGTCCGATTTATTTACGACTACTATATATTAGTTAATGGATACGGACACACGTACGACATTAGTGATGACATAGTAGGTGTGACAATTTATTATGGTTGAGTTTGGTGATAGTTGGTCGTCATAATTAAAATGCAATAGCTAGCCATGTCGCCCGCTGCATATTCGCACAATGAGTCTATCAAGCTCTACCAGCATCACGGTCGATCTCTCTAAGATGTAAATACCTGAATGACTTGTCGCTGTTGATCTTTACTCAACACGCAAACGTCGCAAAATACAAATGCAATTGGGGAACTGTCTTAATACGCATGGAATTAATTTAAAGTAGATAAACATGCATTGAGATCATATCAATAAAACGTACTACGTGCATGATATGTGACCGAATGAGGGATTGCCACGGTCATAGACAATTCTGGAGATCGATCGTGCAATTATATATATCGTTAGAGAATATACAATATAGCAAAACGTAATGAGTAGAGATCAACCTTGGTGATCAAGTCGACTCATTTGCGGAAACTCAGCGGGCGATATGGCTAGCTATGGCGTAGTAATTATGACGACAAATTGTCACAAAACTCCATAATAAATGGTCACACCTACTATGCCATCGATACTGTGGTACGTGTGTCCGCCGCCATTCGAAATTCTTTTCAATGGTAGTCCATTGTGCGAAAGGTGTCTATTTATATATTGGTGCACGCATTCCGAAATAAAACATCATTCGAATTAATCCACTTCAGATAATTAATACACCCTATCGAAAAGACACTTTAGCAGTGGATCAGGTGCGGCCGCACTTGTTTATTTGGAAATGTTAATATATGTGTCCATCCTCACACATGTCTTATATAGACACTGGCTATGAGGTCTCAATGAAATCAGCCATGAATCTTCATAATCATTGAAATATTCATATGGGTATAAACTGGTTTTTCCGTTTTAAAATTATTTGGAAAGGTTGGTGTTTTATCAATCCATGTGCTAGTATACTTGTCATGGGTTGCTGGATCTCAATGGAATTGGGTGCAGCCGCTGCAGCGCATCATGATATGTTTCATTTAACCCTTTACCAAACAGAAGGGCCCTGTGCCAATGCATTCTCTTATATATGCGAGTCGACCATAGGTCGCCTCGCATATATAAGAGAATGCATTGGCTTAACACATTAAAAATTATAAAATTGTTAAAGAATGTAAGAAAAAATGGTAAAAAGTGTTAAAAAAAGATTTTTTTTAGGCCAATGCATTCTCTTATATATGCGAGGCGACCTATGGTCGACTCGCATATATAAGAGAATGCATTGGCACAGGGCATCACAATGTGGTCAATGAGCCGGTTCCAATGATATCCATATTTGTACGGTTTTATTGAGACAGACCCAAGATAATTTAGGCTGTTGCAGCTTTATTTGGCCGTTTTTGGCCGGTTTGTTGGGTAATGGGTTAAATATTGGATATGGTCCTGCCGATGTTCCAATTTGGCAACGTTGGCGTATATGCCAGTGGCCGTGGTACAACCAACTGTTCATGCTATATAATAGGGAGTATACGTACTTTCGGGCAAAATATCAACAGATAATGATCTTGACCTTTTCAGGCCCAATGAAACCTGCCTGAAACACGGGCAATGGAAAATGGTTCGATTCCACTCAGACACTCTAGTCTCCCCGGTGTTATAAAGCTACCGAAGAGATTCGAACCGAAAGATACAGAGCCTGCAGTTAACGGTAGAAGGCGGAAATTTAGTGTTGCGCAGCCGCGAGGCAACACGATCGACGATAGGATCGATGACGTCATTCAGGCAATTATATGGTTGAAACAGGAATTGGTAAGTCACGTGATTTGTTCGTATTCAGCCTCCAAAACAGTATTCGCATTTGGCTAACCGACAAATCATTTTCGAAAACATGTATAACGGGTAATAATTTGTATGATACCATGGGTGTACCCGAATCAGAAATCTTTGATGTTCGCGAACGGCGGGTTACCAAGACAGAATCACACGGGGGGATCAATCGAAGGCCACTCCGAGCAATCAGAGGCCGCTCCGAGCAGCCAACGAGGCACTCCGAGTTTTGAGTAATTTGTGGAGACAGGAATTTAGAACTCGGCACTAAACCAAAGGTTCCGGACAGTATTATTGGTTTTTAGGTTTTCCCAGTGATATGGTTGTTTTCCAGTACGCTGTGAGTGGTTGAACGACAGAGAAAACGATATATAATGCTGTAGGTGTGTCAAAAAAAAATGGTCACCCATTACGAAAATATCGGCACTGTTAACAACATCCACTATTTTGAACAGAAAAATACAATATTTGCTATTTACGATTAAATGTACATCGCGGCTGAACGGTGATAGTCAACGAGGCCCCCTCCTTGCGGCAAATCTTCGCTACACCACCCTTCACATTTTCCTCCTTCGGATGCTTATTGTGGGGAATTTTGGGCTAAAATTTCTGGGGCGTCTTGGGGTAATATTTGACTTCAAGTACATTCAATCGTAGATGGCGGATAGTATATTTTACCGTGCAAAATAATTGATGTTTTGCCAACAGTGCCGGTATTTCGTCATGGATGACCATTTTCTGACACCTAAAATACAGCATTATATATCGTTTTATATGTCGTTCCACCACCCACTGGACAATAACCATATTACTGGGAAAACCTAAAACAGATAATACATGCCTCTCCATTTGTCCGGAATCTTTGGTTCAGTGCGGAGTTCTAAATTCATGTTTCCAAAAACTCGAAGTGCCTCGTTGGCTGCTCGGAGCGGCCTCTGATTGCTCGGAGCGGCCTCTGATTGCTCGGAGCGGTCTTCGATTGACCCCCCTCCCCCACCCGTGTGAGAATACCGCGAACAAAAACCAGACCAGAAACACAATGACGTCATCTTTGGGGGTTAGTATTCTTACTCCAGAGACCGGGGAGTAAGAATCATCATAACCCGTGCATATGTTTCTGGTCGGGTCTATTCTCGGTGTTTGAAACGTCACTCACGGTTCATGTCTTGGTCGTCTACCGTTCAAGAACACACAGTGAGGCGCATTCGAATACGCATTGTCACGGAGTCCATCGAGTCCCATTCCGTATGTTTAGTACTATACAGGTCAAAAGTATGGAGTAGCATTCCATATATGGAGCTTTTGAATAGTCATGCATTCCACATATGGAATGCCACTCCAGAACATTGACCTGCAGCACTATAAAAAAGGAACAGGGCTGGATGGATCCAATATGGCCGCGACTCAGACAAGGCGTATACGGTGTCAGACCGGTTTTCCGAAGACCTATTACTACGAAGGCCCACAACTCCGAAGACCCGATTCTCCGACGGCCCTCAACTCCGAAGACCCGATTCTCCGACGGCCCATAACTCCGAAGACCCGATTCTCCGACGGCCCATAACTCCGAAGATCCGATTCTCCGAAAGCCCATAACTCCGAAGGGCCGATTCTCCGAAGAACTATAACTCCGAAGACCTATAACTCCGAAGGGCCGATTCTCCGAAGACCTATTACTCCGAAGGTCCGATTCCCCGAAGGTCCGATTCTCCGAAGATTTTGTTTTATCGGGGTATTATCGTTTACTAAATAGTGTACAGTCCAGTGGCGAAGCCAAGGGGTCCCAAAATTCCCACTTTCCCCATTAAACCTCTACTGGCTATTTCAGACAATATGGGCCCCTACCAAAACATGTCCAATGTCATATAAACGCCCGGAAATCGCTCATGGGGCATCAAAATATTCAAACTTTTCCTACTGCCCCCACCTAAATGGGAATCCTGGCCCGCCACTGACTATACACCAGATACTATAACGTTACGTTGGCCCATGAGATGCCAGAGTAAAATGTACAGGGGTGAACGGGGAAGAAGTTGTCGCCCCTGTGCATGTTAGGCTACTCTGACATTCTTGCAGCGTTTCGTTATAATATACCCGGTGCACACCAGTGGCGGAGCCAGAGTTCCCATTTAGGGGTGCACATTAATTAGCATATGTGGGGGATATGTGGGGGATATATCATGCATATGATATGCCTGGGCAGGAACACTGTGAATATTTGAATGCCTAGGAGGGATTTCCTGACGTTTACATGACATTTGACATGTTTTTGGGGGGCGGTCTTCCCTAGGGCCCCATTGACCCCGCCACTGGACTGTACACTATTTAAAAAGCGATAAAACATGATCTTCGGAGAATCGGACCTTCGGAGAATCGGCCCTTCGGAGTTATAGACCTTCGGAGTTATGGGCGTTCGGAGTTATAGGCCTTCGGAGTTATGGGCTTTCGGAGTTATGGGTCTTCGGAGTTATGGGATTTCGGAGAATCGGGACTTCGGAGTTATGGGCTTTCGGAGAATCGGGGCGTCGGAGAATCTGACCTTCGGAGAATCGGACCTTCGGAGTTATGGGTCTTCGGAAAAACGCTACGTAACCGCGTATACACACACTATATAGGTTGTCTTACATGTTACAAATTTTCCTACTATTTTTATTTGAATATTAACGACACTGACATCTGCACTTCTGCGATTGGTGGACAACCATAGACATTCGACTCAATGTGATTATTTCAGAATTGCCCCTGCATGTCAATACTTCGGTATAACGTGTCATTCGAACAACGACATCAGTGTGAATGTCATCTTAATCTGGAGTAAGAATCTACCACAAGCTTACATACACATCCACCAATATGCACGTGACTATGAAAACAGTACGTGCATTTGACCAATTAGAAAATGGGGAGTAATATATTACTGTTAATGTATGATATACGGGTATGAAAATACATGGACCAACTACTGTATTGAACTACATGTATAATACGCTTGTTTATACCAACACATATTTCGAATTTCAGATTGAAATGAGGCAACACGACGTTCTGTTGAAAAGACAGTTTATGGACATTCATGATACGATCAGGGGACTACATAGGTCTGAGCGGAAGCCTGCAGATCAGTGCTTCGAGGAGGAGATTGACAAGGTCGATAACTCTATAAGTGAAGCAGACGACGACTCGACTGTGATACAACCGACCTTTGTGGTTAGGTCTTCCAGTATTACTAATTTAGCTTCAACCGAAGGCACAGAAACCCGCGGAGGAGATGGATTCGATGACGATCGTGAATTCCGTCCTCGAACGTGCTCTCTAACTACCACGCGAGATCTCGCAGCTCTCGCGAGAAGAAGAGGAAGTAAAGAGGCGTCGATCATCCTGTGATATTTCTTTGAAAACTAAATCCGTTTGTGAAATCGCTGTCGTTTTTCAACACGTACTTGTAAGGTGTGGTTCATTTACATGAACATGCATGTATATGTAGATCATGTCATGAATCTCAACTCTTAGCTACGCCCATATAGAGATCATATTCCACCAGTACAAAACCTTGGGAACTTTTTGAAGTTTTGACAGGAAGCCTTATATAGAAAAAAAAATAACGCGGGGAATATATTTCTTAGTTATTATCTGTTCTTTAATAATGTACTTCACTGTAGGTGAAGATCCCAATTCAAAAATTGCATGTTTTTCTATCCTTTTGTGAGCCGATATCGCAATAAACATTAAATTAATTACCAATGATAAATTCCATAATAGTAAGCGACGCAAAGCAAAATGGCTCACAAAGTTACTTAAATCGTGAAATTTATTTCAAATTGGAACAGCTGGTTGGAACTTTCACATATAAATTGAAGTATATTATTAAGGTACAGATCATAACTAAAAAATATATTCCTTGCGTTATTTTTTCGATTTTATAAGGCTTCCTGTCAAAACTTCAAAAGGTTCCAAGGTTTTGTACTGGTGGAATATGATCTCTACGGGCGTTATCCAGAGTAGAGGTTCATGGCATGATCTAGCATGTATGGAAATAGTGAAAGAATACACGAGTATACATTGTGTGAGAGATGAGCTGGACATTGGAGGTAGATTTACGGGTCGTGTGCAGATTGTCTCAAACGTAAACGCGACTCCGGATATGGAGCATTGCAATTTCGCCGACGAGATTTGAGAAGCTGACAATACCAATGTGGTAGAGGGGTAATGTCGCAAGAGCTATACTCGACCTTCACCTCAGAATTTGCAGTCACGTTATATTCAACAAATTAACGGGTCTTTTTCGGGTTGTTTCTAGAACACCAAAGTGGGTGGAACATCTTTATATATAAGTCAAATTGCACATGCGGGTGGAATGGAGTCGATTTGAGATTAAAGATGCGCGCCCTGCGAGTACACTATTTATTGAGGTCAAGGACGAGTATAGCTCTTGCGACATTACCCCGCTACCCACAAAAGTCAGTGAAAAAGTACAATAAGCGTGATCACTGAGTCGCTACCATATTCGATCCATCCAGCCCCCATTCCGCGGTTTAAGTGCTACAACCATGCCAAAGTTCTAGTGTAGCATTCCATATATTATATGGAGTTTTGAATATTCATGAATTTCATATTTTGAATTCATGAATATTCAAAATCTCCATATATGGAATGCTACTCCAGAACTTTGACCTGTAGCACTGAATGCGTGGAACGGGGCTGTATGGATCCAATATGGTAGCGACTCAATAATTTCGCTTATTGTGACAGGTCTGAAAAGCTGACAACGAATGTGGAGCCCTGTGACAGCCAATATCGCTGATCAGCCGTAATTTCCAGCGACATTACCAGTTAGCTATGATCCGGTCATCGCAGGTCATCGACTAAGAAACGGTATCTCGTTAGAATTTTCAGTTCCATCTCTCTATCAGCTATATAGTATATATCTACATATACATGTAAACAACCATTCATCGTTCTACCAATATTTATTGACTGCATGCTGAATAATTGTTTAGTATTACCATTGCATTGCATATATAGACTCCTTATTTATTAAATGATTGACATAGTTTTTTTCAGTTTATCAAGAAATAACCGAAATATATGGCGAAACATTCCATAACCGCTTTGATAATATGTGTCAAGAGAAATTTTGATTATTGCACAAGCAACTGAAAATGAAGGCAGTGATGTCATTGAAAGCGACTCATTATCTCCAAGCTTAAGTTAAAATGGCAATTACTCGCTAAGAACTGTCGCGTTCCAGGAATATAAGTACACCATTGAACATTTATTTTGAATAATGTCACGCCAGGTCAGGCCTCGCTATTTTGCTTTTATTGAGTCATGAGGTTGGGGTAAGCTGATCAATATAAAGTACATGTATATTATTTACTTACACCAATGCTTCGTATACTTTGGACACATCAAATAAGAATCACACCATGCAGAGATGCGGGGTCAAGTTGTGGTAGTTATGACAAACGTGGGCTTGTATTGAAAATACATTAATTGTATAACTGGCTATATATCATACAAAACACTTTTGAGGAAGTCTGCATGACATCCCAAATACTCCCCCGGGAACCGACCTCGCAAACGTTATTGTTCTATCGCGATCAAAATTCACATAATGCACAAATTAAGTGCAGTAACTACGCCAAAATTACGTGGATCTGGCCGGCTTTCGAATTGGATCAAAACATTGAGTAAGTCTCATATACCGAATCAAAACAAAATCAGTTGATATTTGTTCAAGTCATCGCACTATCGCCATCTGAAGACACCAAATTGATTGAAATTTACCAATTGCTTCCAACGTTCCACACATAAATAAGTGAGCGAAAAGCTGTTCATGTTTACATCTGACACGAAAAGGGTAGCAATGCACGCTCTTTGTTCCTCATGGGAGGGAAGGGAACCATATCTTTTTGTCTTGAAATATTTTTCAACTTCAGGAAGCTTATAAACCCAGCCTTTATGCGGTTAGACTGCTGTCGATTTATATGCGCACCAACATCATTCTATTACTACATGTAGATTTAAAGGCTCATTTAATTCTCAAGTCACCGATTATTTTTTATATAGTGCCTTGATATACGGTTTTAATAACAAGCTATGTCCTAAAATATGATTAAAATACTATAATTCATCACCATTTGAAATGTCTGTGTCTCAGAAGATGCTCATAGAGAAATAAAAAACAGCTGAAATCATAGAAAGATTGCCCCCGTTATGGCTCCAAGAATGCAACATAATTCGAACTAAAATTGTATTTTCAATGGAAGGGGAATAACTCTATATCTTAAGTTATTCCCCTTCCATTGAAAATAATGAAATTGGAGCACAGAACATCAGGTCGGTATCTAAACAAAAACATGTTCACAGTTTATTACACCGAATAAGTTGATAATACATTGTTTTGGAGCTTCCACTTCCAACTGGTATATAATATGGCATTATTATTATGTTTTATAACAAATTATCTGGGTGTTCGAAAATTACGTGGGCCTTTAAAGTGACGCAAGGCATTCTAATTGGATTCATGCGAAACAACATACAAGTCTATAAAACAACTATATATCACCAACAAGCACATGAAAAGATTGACCTAGTTCTTATTTTCCTTATTAATAACTCTCTAATAATAAGATTTCGCACTTCAAAATCATTGTTATGTATTCATTACTGTTAGTGAAATTGCCGATAAAAGCACAATTATAGTTCAATAAGATACAAAATTTAACCAAGTCTTCACAGTAAACACATTGGAGAAGGTCAAATTATTGAACAATATTCTGAATATCATATTCAGACTAAAATAGTTTAACTTATAATATATACTACATGATTATAACGATATTTCTTGACAGATCACTGTAATAGTTTTGTTTACACAACACCTGCTTCAACACACGGAATTTCGTAATTCGTTATGTTGGAGAACTATATCAATAATGAATATAAGAACAAAGTTTATCTATTCTTAGTTATGATGTTGTTACAGACTTATACATTTTTGCACATTTACCCATCATGCACTACGAATTTAAGGACATGTGTCCCTTTAATTGGAAGCTTGATTGATTGATTGATTGATTGGGGTTTTATGTCGCTTTAGCCACTAAGGCCATATCACGACATTGCCAGTTTTAATGGTGAAGGAAATCCGCACACTTACGGCTAATCTAACAGTGATTTCAATGGCTGATAAACTCGTCGACCATGTGCGGCAAACCACCGGCCATCGGCAAGTAACTGGCAACTTTCCCAGATAACGATTTCGAGTTACAAAGTCCACGATGGAAACATGTGGATTTGAACCCTTATCGCCAGCGCTGGAAGGCGAAACGGCTTGGAGTTGTACCCCTAACCGATTGAGCCACCGAGGCCCCTAATTGGAAGCTTGCATATTATGTGTCGCTTCATCATCGGTCCATATCGTCCGTCGAGAGCTGCGAATTTGCAGCATTAGAGATCATGTGTCAGTGCATTCACTTATATATACGAATCTCCCACAGGGAGCCGAACATATATAAGGGAATGCATTGGCTTACAATGTCAAGGTAAATATTATTATATAGGTCGATGTATTATCTTATATATGCCATGCTCCCTATGGGAGACTCCCATATATATACATGTAAGATAATACATTGGCACGGTGTTCGCAAAAAATCAGGAAGCTCCAGTCATGGAAGGGATATGTACTTTTACTGACGTCACATTGGCCACAAACTACTTTTTTCTTCACATCTAAAAAAATCGTTTGTATAACATAAATGCAAATACACGCGGTGCTCATATTTGTATTTGGGGCCCGCAGGTGATCTGCCTCGGCGTAAAGGTATATACAACATCACTAAAGCATTACAACAAGAGGTTGAATTTTAATATAAAGCTCATGAATAAATAAACCAAATAACATATATGTAAACATAAAATAGTTCAAGAGCACCAAGTGACAATGAGGTTATCGTGTCACCCAGTTCTGATTAAATTCAGAACTGCGTGTCACCTTTATTATGAATATGCACGATTCTAGAAACGAGATTTCGTTCAGTAATGCGAGATTCCATTGTGTATCTTCGGTTAGAATGGCTCCTCACTCGTTCGATGATTTCTCTAGTCCCGTGCGCATGGATTCGCTTTCTTGGATGTGTCTGAAAGACAGCACCATATATAGAAGTCATAATGATGAGATCTCCATGTATTCTCGTTCAAATCCACAGTGAATTGAGATCAACGTATCACAACTGGATAATATGTCCTGCTATAATACCACGATGTTGGTTCGTATTTATAATTTAAATTATCGATATATTTATTCTTGTTTGTGGTCTTTCCTCAATTCCCCCGACTCGAGGCTATAAAGACGTACTCGAAAACATTTGAAGATATTCAAACATCAGGTATCACGTAGTCTAACGTTAAAACTTATATCTTAAATGGCGGATTTGAAAACCATATATAAAAAACAAGATAATTTCATATCAAGGCATGGAACCAACCCATTTGTGCCGGAATAAACGTATTTCTTTGGTACCAAACTTTCCAACCGAAGGATCGAAACTTTGGTATTAAGAATGCCAGAGAATACCTCGTTCTTTGTATTTATTTGTTCAAAAATCGCCATCTTTATTTCGTGATATATCATTTTGAGACCACTTGTTTCCTGACAGTGAACGATTACTGGAAAGTGTTGCAGAACGTTCTCAATCAAAATGGCAACGGAGACAGTCTTGTAATAAGTTAGAGTCAGTTCGAATTGTGTTCAAATATATGCTTCTTTATAAGGGCTTTTTTAAATTCTTCTATTTTGCCAAACGACTGTGAAATGGTTCATTGGAAAATGGCACTACATTCTGGCAGTATATCAGACCTATACACATGCAGCACATCCAACCAATTACAGCAGTATTATAGCACTCACATTTGACCAGTATCGAGTGTTGAGAGTTCGTAAACAATTGTAGCAAATTTCCTGTCGATTGAGAAAGCTGTACGTCTGTCTGTACGTGGTCGATATCGCATAGTTATTGGCTATATTTTAAAACAGTGGAATGATTACGGTCATGACAATACGTCGGCGATCAGGGAAAGGTATCTGACATTTTCTCACAATAAAACAGTTGTCGCCTGCATTGTCTCACTTTTAACCTTTTTTTAAAAATAAATACTCATTGACGACGAGTAGTTACCGGTACCTTATATAGGAAATATTCACATAATAAGTTTAAAAAAAAATACCATTGAACGTATTATCTGAACATGTCCCACCAATGCATAAGAATCGTTTTGCACTTTTTGTCAGCCTGTTGCCTGCTCATTTTCGATAAACCCCATCCAAATGAATAATAGACCATTCTAATATAAACGTTATAAATGATAGGGCTTTTATATTCAGTATATATCGAAAGGGTTAAACTACAATACATGTGGCCAAATATTACAGACTACATTTCGTCCACAGATTTCTCAAACGACATGAATACGTGTGCACACGTTTACACGCTATATACCATATGGTACATAGGGTAAGTCGACTAGTGTCACCTCTTGATCCAGTAGACATTGTCCGGCCATGAATATTGAAGTTCGGGTAAAAGCATTTTCTTTCTGTGTATATCTTCATAAGGGAGCATTCCGTGTCGGACTAAGATGTCAACCATCTCACGCCCCTCCTTCTTTCCACTGACTAGCATCCATTCCATGCGCAGATATCTGACATCTATCTCCTGGAAGAATTTAGAGGTAGCTTTCAATGTCACGTGTTCATTTCCTTCGATGTCGAGTTTGACGAACGCTTTACCACGATTGGTAATCGGAATTAGGTCATCCAACAAAATGGCATCGACTTTGTACGTATCATTAGGACGTGAAGCCCGGATGTACGAACCGCCTATATTACCGTCAACAATTTCCATAGAAACGGAGCCTCTTCTGCTAGAAAGAGCATTCAGAACGGTCGTGATGTTTTTCAAATTATTAATACGAATTGATTCAGAAATCAGTTCCAAATTTGAAAGCAAGGGGTCCACTGCAACTACCTTGTTTCCGAACGAAGCGGCTAAAATACTGAATACTCCTATGTTACAGCCAAGGTCAATAAATTCAAGGTCAGGGTTCGAAGTCAAGACTGAAGCTAGATCCTCCATGAAGTCCGACTCCCAAGAACCGTAATCCTGAACAAACGACGAAATCATTCTGTCGACATTTCTATCGTGTGTGCATATAGAGTGATTCCCCTTGGCATACTTCAGAGGAACACATTTGGTGGTAATATTTAACCGGGGTTGGCCCGTGAATATTCTCACATTTGGACGCGTTTCTTCATTGTGATCTTCTTCGTTTGGTTTCAATGGACCTTGCGCATTGTGAGGAAACAGCTCATTGAATCTGAACTTCTCGATACGATCGCCTTTATCTTCGATTTTAGTTTTCTGAGAATCTTCGTGTGGATGGTAGTCAGTTCTTACGTCATCACGATATACGTATTCGTCATTTTCGTATTCGTCTCGTTCAACGGTTTCCGATGATAAGGAGTGCTTTGAACACTGGTACACGAGGGCGAACGACAGTAGTACGAGTACCAGGAACAGACAGAATCGACGGGTAACCCTTCGCATTAATCCTTACCTCCGATTGGGATCATCGTGAAATTAACACAAGTTTGGTACCATTAGCTTGGAATGTAATCTGAAAATATCAAATGTATTGGGTCAAAACATTAAGATCAGTATGATTTTTGATTGCTAATTTGTGAAGTAAGCCTTCCACTACGCACGTTATATAACCATGCACATGCACAACGGGCACAAATCTTCTACATTACTCAAATTACTCAATCAGCAATTGACGACAGTTGATCAAGGATTGATACAGAGTGCCTACAAAGTGTCTTAATTTAATATGTCCTTCGTGTAAGAATACCCTAACCCTAATCTTATATCACTGACACCAATCCTAACCCTAACCCTATTACATGCGGAGAATGGAGGGGTGTGTGGTTTGTGTATTCTTACACGAAGGATGCCCTTAATGTGGAAGTTTTTGGTACATACATGTACACACGAAGAAATTGATACCCTATATATTTAACCGTTTTTACGGTTATGACATCACAGTTAATTAATTGCACCAGACTTTTGAATTATTATTGAAGCTTTAGTATAATTTAATTATTGCGTGAATAAAACATCTAAACATCTTGTATTATGATTTTACTCAAAATTAGCTCAGTAACGCATAGATATACGGGTAATGTTCGTAGATTGTCAACACCACTGCATTAAATATCTTCAACATCAATCTACTTGAATACTGAGCAATATAACTCAGTTTAGTTTATGAACCGGAAAACAATAAAAGTATAAATTTAATCAAATAGTGCGTGCAGAATAGTATAGAGCGATTCCACTTGAAGATTGTGGCTTGTAACTTTTAAGCATCGGGCTGCTATTTTGGGAAGATATCCAATCACATATATATATACATGGTTTATTCTGATTGGGAGATATCGGTCAGAGTTAGTTACATGTATAATTGAATCAACTATGCTGATTGACCCTTCGAAATTATAACCAGATATTACTCAACCGATTGTCACAAGTTTATTATACAGGGTTATCCCTTCTGTAGCCACACGTTTTTTTTTATTATGCCAAAGTGTTGTTCGAATCGGTGTCACAAGGTGTTCCATATCGTTAATATTTGTGTGCGTTCTATCGTATTTATTCATTGCCGCTATGACATGCTGTCATTTTCCATATTAAAACGGTACAAGCGGAACATCTGTAATTAACATAATGTCTAATTAATGTGGAACAAATTAACCTAATGTATAATTAATGTGGGGCATCTTCAAATAACCTAATGCCTCTAATGTCTTGTTATCTGGCGTAGCAAATAGGTCTTGGTCAATAAAACAACGAACAAACGCCTAAAGCCCTTTGCCAAACATATATGCACACTCTGCAGCTGGTTACATGTCGTGTACATGTATGCGACCAAATCGGTTGATTGTGGGATGATGGGGACGCTCATGCGGTTATACTGATGGCCAGTTTAACGATACGGGCGGTGTTGGCGGTGGGTATGCTGTTAAAATATTCAGTCCGTCAAAAACCGCCATAAACAGAAAAAACAGTAAAATATAGACATACGGTAATTTGTTCTTATACCAATCAGAAATATGGCATAAACAGTATGTTATTGTCAAATGTTTTTCCTTTGTTATGTAAACAAAAGCAAAAAACGTTACAGAACCTGGCTTTTGTTTAGATCCTGATATGGTAAACATAAAGAGCGTCATTTGTTACTGTTTTCCCGATATGGAAAAATTAAAGAGCGTTTATATCATTTGTGTGTGATTAACCAATAGAATTGCGCTGTGTTATATATGTAAACAGAAGCAATACTTCTGTAACACGAGAAGGTTCTTGTTTACGTACACCACCGTACCAAGACAATATACTATTTACGCGCTGATTATGTTTGGCATATGAACAAAACTATATATATTTTAATATTCCTTGTGTTGATGGCGATTTGAAGAAATATGAATATTTCTGCAACGAACCCGTGCCTTTAATAAGACACATTTATATTACGCTTGATATATTAAAGATGATGTATCTCTTCCCTGAACTTTCTGTATCCATGTACACTCAGGGGTACACGTATAAAATCATGATTTTGAGTCAGACAGGCCAGTCAGCAGGAGCTATATATGTCTCTAGCAGATACATTTTTCACAAATTATTTCCCGATAACTGGGACAGTGCATGTGGCTATTTTTAGAACAGTACTACATTTGTATTGCAATTTAACATTTGAAACAGGTTTAGGTGCAAAATATACAACACCATATGTTTTTCGTCTGTATGTTTGAGAATACCAATGTAAATGTACCTTCACCACGATTTAAAAAATAATAATGTGTTGTTGTAATCGGTACCAGGAAGAGATAGAGCTTATTTAAGAGGCAGACTCGATAGACGAATACAACTTGCTTACCGGTATAATGACTGGACATTTGTGTCGCTAATTTAGCCAGCAAATTAGAACTTCGCATATGTGATAATAAAAACATACATACCTTTTCAAAGAACAATATCCAAATGAACTTCCAACTATAATTGACCCAGAAGATGAAACCTTAAAACCTGAAGTACTATTTCAACCGCTCGTTTATTCTCATATTGCACCGCCAAAGTCATGCGCTGGAAACTAATTCGCACCTGGGCTCACATATAAATCAATTGTGTTATTCTCCGAGTCGATCAAAACATCGAGAAATCGTAGAATATATATTGATTTTCGTATCCCTCTGGTGTAAGCTAAAGAAACATCACGGATGCGAGATACGGATCTGATGAGAATATCACTAATTACCGCAGGCGTGACGGACGGCAGAGAAACCACATTCTACACACTGTCGATGTCTGGGTAAATACACCAGAGCACTTACATATTTATGCGCAGTATTGTGTCGTCTGTAAAGCATTTGTCATTTGATGACATTCCAGCCATGTACATACCAGGTTGTACCTGCTGTGTGTCGCGCTACCTACTCTACCTTTTGGATAATGGATATATATCATTGTGTGAAGTGAATGAGACAAGCGTATATTAATAATCGCACGTATTCACTGCATCCACCTTACTAACATATTGCTCCCTTTAACGGCACCTATACATTGTGCAGGCGCGGTGGGCATATAATTGCACGTTGTTGCATCAAACAAACATGCATGTATTGGATCACATAAAACTAAAGGTCTTCTCGGATAAAAACTAGCAATGTTTCGTCGTATTATATTACCTGGGGGCATTCATGACACACGCTTGAATGCATTTTCGCCACAAGGTATAATCTCAAAAGATTATTAACCGGCTATATAGCTGGTGGTTTATATTACACGTTTCCAACATGCCCATCTATATTGATATACTAGTATACGGGAACATGACAGGCTGTGGGACGAGACGGGACGAAATGACAAAATGCAGGACATAATTTGTAATGGCAAGGGACGGCCGATATCTTGAAGAACATACACTCTAAGAAAATAAGGGTTCTTTGGGGTTCTTTGAAGAACTCGAGGGTTCTCTGTAAGAACCCATAGGTTACTCGGTGTCAGAAAAAGGTTCTCTGTAATCGATAGGGTTCGTCGGTGTTTGACTAGGGTTCTTTTGTCTGCTGAAGGGTTCATGACCAAACAATAATGCAGTTGTTACATGTACCATGGAGCCGAATTGAGTGATTAACATGAACAAAACATCAACAGAGAGAAAGGAGGAGTATGTGTTTGTTCGCAGGGTTGGGGAATAGTAATGTATAATAGTAATGCATTGCAATGCATTGCATTTTCTCAAGTAATGCAAAGTAGTGTGTACTGCACAACTTCTCTGCATTATATAAAGCATCTTTTACGCGTAGCCTAAAGCAAATAATGTAGGCCTACTACTAACAAAAAATGGTGAGTAATCTACTATATATTTTGAGACTTCCGTGTGTGTGTGTGTGTCCTTTATAAACTCGAAAACAGCTCGACCGATTGAGCCAAATCTTGCTATCTAAGGGTAAAAACCACAGGCAGTGCACTCAGATCATTAAAGTTTACTGCGATATACGCAAGAACGAAAACATACTATATTATCATCGTACGCTATTCCATCTGGAGTTCTTATAAATGTTCTCTAAAGAACCATGTTGGGATAGATTATGGTTCCCTTAAGAACCCTGTTCTGATATATGAAAGGTTCTCTGAAGAACCCTCGTGTGATAATCGTAAAATACACATAAATATATGTTAAAGTGCGGACTAATTCACCACCTTCGTGTATTCAAGAATATGAATCACAACAAAATTAAGCGAATTGTATATGGAACGTGTAGGTATAAGCTGCCTTGTATATATCATTCCCCAAATGCTTCAATCTATTAGTTATTATAAAACACCTCAAAGTGTACTGAACGTCGCGATATACGCAAGAGCGAAAACATACTATATTATCATGATATCATCGTACGCTATTCCATCTTACAGGTTCTCTGAAGTTCTCTGTTGGGGTAGATTATGGTTCCCTTAAGAACCTTGTTCTGATATATGAACGGTTCTCTGGAGAAACCTCGTGTGACCCTTATGATCGTGTCCTCCGAAGTACCATCTGGGGTTCTTATAAAGGTTCCCTGAAGAACCATGTTCATATTATGGTTCCCTTAAGAACCATCTTGGGGTTCTTCTGTTGAACCTTATGATATGGTTCTTCGGTAGAACCTTATGATGGGGTCCTTTAAAGCACCAAATAACCAAATCCTATTGTGACAAAGTGAAGAACCTTTTTGGGTTCTATGAGAGACTTCTGGTTCTAAGAGTGTAGCACATACAAGGCTCGTTTTAGAACATGTCTAACGAAAGCTCTATAGTCACCACCCCAGATGTATTGACTCATCCACTCATCGGACACCGGATATTCCATTATTCGACCAACAACTGACCTATACACTAAATTGTCTAAATCATGGCTGCGGGACAGCTGTAGAATAGCGTTTTTACAGCGAAAAAGCTATGCACATAAGCGATTTGATTATTAAAATAAACACAAAAACGCACCAAAGCGAGCACTCTATCAGCTATATTCTTCGAGATATCGGGCGTCCCTGGCAATTTGTGATTCTGTCCCGCCCTTTGGCATTTTAACAGCATTTTAAATGTTGTATAAACCCATACGTTGAGAGAGAGAGAGAGAGAGAGAGAGAGAAAGAGAGAGAGAGGATATATATATATATATATATATATATATATATATATATATATATAGAGAGAGAGAGAGAGAGAGAGAGTAGAGAGAGTAGAGAGAGATATATGTAGAGAGAGATAGAGATAGAGAGAGAGAGAGAGTAGAGAGAGAGTAGAGTAGAGGGAGAGAGAGAGAGAGAGAGAGAGAGAGAGAGAGATATTTATGATGACACTTGATCAATCGATAATTCTGTTTGAATCACAGCGTGTCAATTTCAACTTTATACCTAGGCCCTTCCTGTTTGTAGATACTTACACGTGATCTCTTTAATTAAGTGCAGTTCATGATTAAATTAAGTGTTAACTTAGCAACTTTGAACATAAATAAGCCACAGGGCCCTGGTGAAAATTACTAAATTACCAATATAGACCATACCAGTGTATAGTCTATATTGTTATTTTAGTAATTTTCCCCAGGGGCAGGGGGGGGGGGTAGTAATAAATTAGCAGGAAGGTATGCCGTTTTTTTTGCATCTGGCATTTTCGGGGACCCACCACCCCCAAACCTGCAATTTTTTTATTTTTTTTTAGTCCCAATTTTTTGACACCCACCCCCCAAATTTCACTAAAATTGGTCTAAAATCGAATAAAATTCTACTGATATCACTCATGTAACTGGGATTGGTCTCAGTTAGATCAAATAACAGTTTAACCTGTTTCAGAAGCTGTTTTAATTGAATTTTTTTTTTATATAAATTGCTGATAAACCTAGGTCATTGTGCAGAATACACAAAATTTCATAATTTCTAACTATTTCCTGATTAGTCTGTCAACCAGCCCATTATCTAACATATTCCATACCACTTATATTAGTCTACTGGAGCAACTTACTTCTATTATACTAAACTAGCTTAAACAGACCCCCTATGGGAGCCTATATTCAGCATCGGAGATACCTGTGGCCCCCTTTGTGGGACTTCGCAAACATTTTGATCTGAGACAGAGCCTTCATTTAGCGGCGGCCCCTTTGTGCGCTTCAAGCACATTTGGTCATTGAAACATTTTGATATATATATATATATATATATATAATATATATATATATATTGTTTTAATATTTTTGTTTTAAAGATTGAGTGTACATGATACACACAATTCCATTATTTCTAACCATTTCCCGATTAGTCTGTCAACCAGCCCATTATCTAGCATTATGCCTTAACACGTTTGTTAGTCTACTGGAGCAACCTCTGTTATAATAAATGACAAACAGTCACTATGCCAGACTTGGATATTTTAGGTGTTGTGAGAGTAACACATCATATGAGTTGATAGACATGTAAATATTTCACTGATTGGCTTGATGCACTGATGAACAATGTGATGACAGTTATATTCTAGCCATTGGTAGTCACATTAATGTTTGAGACAGTTGCTCGCTCTTTTTCCATGCACAAAATGATCTTGGCTTTAGTTACATCAAGACAAGTTTATTTATTTCAGTTTTCATTTCTCGAATCTACTTTCCGAAGGGTGTCGGGAAGGAATTTTTTTCAACCCACCGCCCCATATGCAACATGCCATATAGCTCAATGTCATGTCTACTAAGGCCCATATGAGGTCCCAGTAACATAAATATGGTGTTTTTGCAGTTATAAATTATTATAATATGTTTTATACTGTTACAAAATGTCATATAAGGGCACAAAAGGTCTTTAGTAAAACATTTGCATGAGGGTGTAAAAAACGCGTCCCCCCTCCGCGTCCCCCCCCCCCCCCTTCGAGTTCTTCGCTCGGAATGTCTCCGCCAAATTCGATCAAATGTGTGCAACAGTTCAGCAATACTTACCACCAGAAACTCCTCCATCTGCTCGGATACAAACAAAACCTGAAAATCACATGTCCATCAATACGACTCCTAAAACTATTCAGCCAATCCGTAACACATCAACGCCAGCAGCAAACCCGGGTAAAAGACCCATACAGGTACACCTTAAACCAACATCATCGCCGATTGAACCAAGCAAATCTGCGAACGCCACTCGATATACTGCAAGTTCAACTATTGATACTGATACACCCACCTGTGCAAAGTCTTGTGCATCTGTATCCGCATTTGTTACACCGAATTTGTCACAATCAGCGCTTGATAGTATTCCAGCATTCTCACCGGAGCCGTCCGCACGTGCATGTCCTGATATCGCAGCTAAACGTGAATATAGTCGCCCACCAGAGAGCGACAGAACGGACAAGAAGTATTCTGTTCCAAGTGTGTCAAACGATCATCAATACGGACATGACGAACCATCAGGTTTTCATGGAGTACCTCGTAGTACCAAACGCACACGTAAACTTTTCATACGAGGAATTTCCACAAATTCGACTGAAAATGACATTTGGGAGTACCTAGAACTGAAAGGTATAACCCCTACCTTCGTGAGACTGTTATGGAGTTCCCGCGTAGGTACTAAGTCCGCGCGCGTCCATGTCCACGAGACTGACTTCGATAGACTTTATGATGATTACTTCTGGCCACCAGGCATTGAATTTAGGCCGTGGACCAAGGAGCCTCCGAATGCACCACGACGCTTTGATGGGTGAACTCAATATATTAACATGGAATGCGACCAGCGTGAATTCCACAGTTCTTTACCTCCAGTCGCTGCTTAAAACTCACCAGTATGACATTATAGGTATATCGGAGCACTGGCTCAGAGATGAACAGCTGTCATGTTTGCAAAGGATAGACAGAGAATACATCTCTTTCGGAAAACCTGGCAGGATTATTACAACTAATTCTGGCGGATCATTTGTGCGTGATGGAGTTGCGTTACTGGTCAATAGAAAACTTGAAAAACAGTGCATGGCTCTTGAAACTACAAGTGATCGTATTGTGGGTGTACAGGTTAAACTTGATTCTGGCAATGTTATTAGCATTATGCAAGTTTATCTTCCAAGCACGAATCATAGTGATGATTATTTCGAAGAATGTCTGATTTCTGTGGAAAACTATATGGAACAATTTTCCGTTCATGGGCCTGTTGTTATTATTGGGGACTTCAACACTCACGTCAACCGCCCTCCTGAATACCACGTTCCTTCTGGGCACGGCCCTAGAATGCTACTACTGAACCGTTTCTTCGTCCGTACTGAAACATTTTCTGTGACATGTTCTTCTGGATACAGAGGTCCTAGCTGCTCATTCTATCCCTTCTAGACAGTTGCATCACCCTCCCGAATTGACCACATTGTTGTACCACATGTTGTTGAAGATCTTGTATCTGACTGTTCTATCATCGACGACAACGACCTGAATACTTCCAACCACATGCCTGTGACGTGTCGTATTGCTTTGCCGATTGATAAATCGAACATATTATCTCCTTTCACCAGAATTTACTTCAACTGGGACAAAATGGATCTATGTGCATACCAGTCTTCACTCGACAACTATCTGTCTGATGTTGTTCTTATTCCAATTCGGACAAAATCTGACCTTGAATTGTTGTATTCCGAAATCGTTGGCGCGATAATGTATGCTTCATCCGCTTCAACGCCAAGGAAATCTAACCACATGTCAGCTAAACCATTTTGGAATGACAAGCTAAGAGATCTACACAGAGACTTAAAACGACTGCGGTCTAGATGGATCAAAGATAATAGACTACACACATGCGATGCGACTTCATATGTCCAATACAAGGACGCGAAACGACGATTCAGACAATGCATACGTTCCTCTTCACGCGCAAGTGAGCGTAAAGCGTGCGAAGATCTTGAGTTTTATGCAACCCACGACCAAGTTTCTGGAAATCATTGAGTTCAGACTCTGCGTCGTCACAAGCAAATGGTCTTACAAATATGATGAACTTCAATGATGTATTTCTCCGTGACCAAAATGACATTCTTTCAGCATGGAGGTCATATTTCGAGTCTCTCTACAAACCAGACGAGCACCATGACCTTTATTTCGAACAGTCCATACACATGCGACTTGCATCTTTACTTGACAATTCACACGCAGACTACAACTGTGTCATGCTCTGTGATGAGATCGGTTCCGACGAGTTAAACTCGGTGCTGCGTGGTCTCAAACGGAAAAAGTCTGGTGGCATCGATCATGTGGTTAACGAACATCTAGTTCATGGAAGTGAACTGCTCTCGACATTGCTCCTTCGTCTTTTCAATGGTATCTTGGCGTTAGAGTGGATACCACCAGCACTAAAAATTGGAATAATCGTTCCCTTATATAAAGGTTCACCGAAGCCGAAGCATATCCCGGACAGCTACAGAGCAATAACTCTTTTGCCGGTGATATACAAAACATTCGAGAGCATCCTCCTAAACAGGTTTCTAGGTGATAAGTGTCTTGATGATTTCCCTAACGTACTTCAACACGGATTTCAGAAAAACGTCAGCTGTGTGATGACATCATTTATTCTGCAGGAGTCAATAAGCTACGCCGCTGACATGAACTCTCGTGCATATGTGTGCTTTCTTGATAGTCAGAAAGCTTTTGACCGAGTCTGGCACCAAGGCCTCTTGGTGAAACTCAATGAACTCGGCTTTAAAGGCAAAATACTACGCATTGTCTCCAACATGCACTATAACTGCACGAGTCGAGTGATGTACAATGGCACATTATCAGAACCAGTGGAAATTCTGCAAGGAACAAGACAAGGGGCCGTGACTTCCCCATTTTTCTACCTTGTATTTATCAACGACTTGCTAGCGCGTCTCAGTTCAGCGAACGAAGGATTGTCAGTCGGTCATGTTAACTGCACTGCTCCAACAACTGCTGACGATATCTCCTTGATTTCCACATCTAAAGCTGGTCTAGATCATCTCATCGATATATGCAACTCATATGCTCGGAATTGGCGATTTATGTTCTCGAACACCAAAAGTTTTGTTGTTGTATTCAACGAGTCGGGGCGTCAACACGAGCGCAGCAATAGAACTTGGTCTATCGGAGACCAAACGCTCCCCGAGACGACATACTGTGTGCATTTAGGGATAAAACAGTGCAAGTTCAAGAAAGTAATATCAGGGCCTCTGATATTTCTGATAAGCTTAGAAAAACATTCTTCGCAATTGCTGGTAGAAATATCACGAAACAGTGCACACCGCCCACGATGACCTCTCTTTTAAAAACTATTGTTCTGCCAAAATGTCTCTATGGGTGTGAAATTCTGACAACCTCTACAGATTCTAATGTTTACTGCATGGAGAAAGCTTATCGCTCGCGTGTCAAGCATATACAATCTCTCCCAACTCGGACTCCTACTGTTATTTCAATGAGCCTGTTAGGTCTTATGCCACTCGAAAACGAAATACACATAAAGAAACTTTCATTCTTCGCTGATCTAATTTACCTTCCCGATGGGCACCAGGAACCACTACCAATTTTCTTATATAAATTCTTCTTATACAACCTCTTCGGACGTGCGACAACAGGGTTTGTTTCAGACATTACACAGTTACTTCGGCAATACAATCTGCACGCGTATCTGGATACTTTCGTTGCGACTGGCGAATTTCCTTCTAAATCAGCATGGAAGCACCTCTGCAAATCAACAGTACAGTCATACTATGTTACACAATGGAAAACTACAGTTGACAGAGATACCTCACTTGATTTGTTTCGCATTGTGCACAATGATCCACTGTCATTTTGGAGTATTTGGACATTGCTGAAAAGGCACCCTAGCGCGTCTCAAGCTCTGAAAAATCTCGCTCTACTGCTGAACAGAACTACATTTTCTAATGATCGCACGTGTCGCGCTTGTGGTAACGGGATTCAGAATGACATATTACACGCCCTTCGTTACTGTACAGCAGCCAATTCACTTGCGCTTCGGAATTCGTTCTGGGAGCACATTCTTGATCAGGTTGGTCTCTCGACCTTTCTGTACATGGATTCTAGAGATGATATGTCTCTGTTAGCCCTGCTTCTGGGTGGTGAGCCAATCAACTCACCCGCCGAACTTGACAACAATATAGAAACTATAATTCTCGACATGGCTCACTTCATTTATGGGATGTGTCATCTGATCCAGTAACAATTTCTTTGAGTAAATAAATACGTGTTTGCGCAGAAAACAGAATCGCATTCATAAGGACGGGTCTCTTCAAGATATGACGCATACAATCAGCCACGCAACGGTTCTGTTTTCTAAATTATTTCCATTTGCTGTATAATATATATTTCCATGTATGTATATATTCTTCTCCTACAAGGAGGTATACAATAAAATATATGACCCACCACCCGGCATACCTCCCTGCAAATTGTTTACTACCCCACACTGCCAGGGGCCTGTTATCTAAGCCGCATATAATAAAAAGAACAACTTGTTTTTTTGTTTGAATACGTGAAACATCTCATTCGTGTCTGGAAAGAAATATAGACTTTTCACCCGCGGCCTTTTTACGAGCATTCTATGTCACAGAGAAAGACGTATTGACGTCATACAAAATACAACTTTGAACTGGAGGTTTGGGGCCCAAACAAAATACAGCCATTTGCACGCATGGCATGGAACAGAAAAGAGCGTTCCGTGTTAGCATATTGCTGATATGGTAGAAATAAAGAGCGTTTTTTTAACTTCTGTGTGAAAAATGAAACAGCTGGTCTATGGCTGACCATGGAAAGTATTTTTCAGAGCATATGAAGCCGTTATACCATTATTTGTCCTCCAACTTTCTGTCGGAGGACTATAGTAATGACTCTCGTCCGTCCATGCGCCCGTCCGGATGGCCGTGCATCCGGACGTCACCTGTGGACTCATGCGTCCTTCCGGGGAACTTTGTCCGAATCTGTATTTCGTCATTTTCCAGTCAATTTAAAAAAAAAACTTTCACATATATCAACCAGCTGCAGTTTCCATGCTGGTTGATATTTGTGAAAGTTTTTGCCCACCTGCGAGATTGAGTTCAGTCGGAGTAATTTTGGCGGAGTTATTGCCCTTTTTCGACATGTAATTGTACATCCTGAGACACATCTTTTATCCGAGCCTGTATTCCGTCATTTTCCAGTCAATGTTTTAACAAATTGGCACATATATCAACTAGCATGGGACCCTGCGCACCTGCGATTTTGAGTTTAATCGGAGTCATTTTGGCGGAGTTATTGCAATCTTTCGACTTAGAAATGTTTTATGTTTTTTTTTTATGACCCTTTCTCGACGCATTGAAGATGTGCAGCATATTTAGTGAATATGCACTTTGTATCATATTGGTGTAATCAATTTCTCCTACAGTTTTGTAGTATATATATATAGGGATCTGAACCCCACAAATCCTTCAAACATGCCACCTTCATCGGAGACATTTTGATCAGCGACCTTTTATTCGTGTATTTTTCAACCTATCTTATACCTCCGCAGAATTACGTAAACATAATTTGGAAGCTCGAATAAGCCGTTTCCGTAGATTTCTGTCGCCTGGCTCCGTTTGTGTGAACAAAATGTACCCCCATTTTGACTTCAAATTTATCCCATTGATAACAGAATGGTTATTGACTGATTGTGTTTTTGTCAGGTGATTTTGGTTCATTTTGAAAATTATCCCGTTTGTATACATAATGTACATGCAAGTCGTACGACGTCACGCCACTTGGGACTGTCTATAGTCATACGAATACGCTACGGCTAATATAAAAAAAATACACACGAAGCCAATGACTTATACAGAAAATCATTCACAAAATGTTATTTTTTCATTGAAAATAAAATCACTGACAATTCTGCACACAAACCCAGACCAGTCTGGAGCCTATATTAACAAGCTGGAGGACCACGAAGGAACTATGTACGCAAATGACAGATATAAATACAAAACCGGTGCCACCCTTCGGACAAGCGGAAAATGTCGATGAGATACATTAAGTGGTACAGATAATTATTGCAAGCGATATCACTAAACTATATAAATTATTCATACATGACACGACATGACACGACATAACACATAACAGAACACATGCCATTGAGGGAGAGAATAAAATAGAACTTTATTACAATACAAGATACAAGATACAATAATTTATTGCAAAACACCTCAATGGGCAGTTGCAAGATACCGATGAACATCATATACATAAATAAGCAATACATAACAAAAATATTATAACAAACACAGTTCTTATCAACATTCCCTCAACAATTTTTCAAGTTTTATTATTCTGCCGAAGGAAGAATAGCCGAACTATGTTGCAAACCTTGTTAATTAATTTAATATTATCATTTCTCATAATCAGTGCAAATTTATCTGCGTCATTCAAATTATTGAATTCACTATCGTGTTTCTCAATATCGCTGAATAAATTAGATCTTAAATCATCGTATGCGTTACATTCAATGATAAAATGCATTTCAGATTCGACACATTGTTTGTCACACATGGAACACAGCCGATTTTCTAATGGTATTACAATCGCAAGTATCCCATATTTGAAACCGGCATATGTTGTCATTCCTTTTTAGTATTCTCCTGATGTGGTAACAATCCAGAGCATTTAACTCGCTTATGAACAGAAAGTTAAAAATAGTTGATAAGCTGATAAATACATATGACTTATGCAGTCGTTTCATGACATATAAACAAAGTTGTATATAAATTATTTTTCGACCTACTTTGACCATAACAAAAGTCACGAATTACGATAGTCTGAGCATCAAGTGGACCTTAAATTTGGCTCAGAAAGACTAATTGAATTAATAAAAACAATATATATATATGTATATATACACGTAATTAAATACTATAAAGTTATTATACAATGTTGTGTACAGTATGTGTTTTTCTTGTACGAGTCCAGGTTGTGGTGAAAAGTCATATTGGACGAGACACGCCAGTGTCGAGTCCAATATGACTTTGTGGCGTGTCTCGTCCAATATGACTTTTCACCACAACCTGGACGAGTACAAGAAAAACTCATACTGTACACAACATTGTATAATAACATTTTTAGTATCCATCTGTATGTTTATCCAAATTTTGTGGTTATTTTTGGTATTTGTCGGCACTTAATTCTCTATAAAAGCCTGTATTTTGATCATCAGAAAGCATGATTTGGAAAAGTAAACACGGAAGTGAGAAAAAAAACTCGATGCTGAAGTGAAACGTCTGTTAAAATCCACCAGTGTTGCGCGCGCAACACAATTTCACCGAATCATTTCGCGATAGAGTTAATTCGTGACGTCACGGAGTCCCAATAAAAAAGTGATATTGTACAGTCTGGAGTCCAATATGACTTTCGGGAGTCCAATGTAACTTTTTCCAGGACTATCACGTGGCGGCTTTTGCCCAATCGGAAATGGTGTTAATTAAGGGATGGATAATACAACATTTTATTGATGAGTTTGGTCAGTTACAACTCATTCTGATTCTATCAAGGCAATTTCCAAATGAACATGGACAGTTCGGTTTCACAGAATAAAGCATAATGAACCGACAAAAGTCATAAATAAAAAAATGTGATATCCTCATTACGTGTAGTGGTGACAGAGCTCAGACCCACGTAACAGGTGATTGAACTCTGCTTTGCTGTTTTTGGTCACATTTGTTCTGCAGCGTACAATAACGAAGAGCGTTCTCTAATAGTTTATTCCGTATATGGTAACAGAATAATGAGCGATTTCATCACTTCTGTAATCGAAACATTGCAAGTAGTGTTTTCAATGGCTTTGTCTCATTCGAATCTTCATATTATTTATGTGTAATTTGGAAGGAGTGATAGGATATGACGATAACTACACAAAATACAAATATACAGGCTTTATATAGTTTGAAAACTAAATGGCGTATTTTGCTACGCCCTATCGATGCTCTTGTTGATTATACTGAACCAAACCTATCCCAAATTCACTCACGCGAAAGCATGGACCGACCATAAGCATTGAATCTACTTATTAATGTGTATACCAATTAATTTAGTACAGCAGTTGGTACAGGTTACATAGTATACGCAATTATATACAAATATCATAACCGTGTATTTGCGAAATCTTTGTTGCGATAGAGAAAGTATCAACCAGTTGCGATGACTGCATGATCAAGTCTGCATAGAGGTTGTCATACATGGCACATTCTCGAATATATCATGGCATTCTGATAGGGGGTCGAAGGCTCTCATTCTCGCTCGAGTTTGCTCCGATTCGTCTTCAGATCTCATTGATGCGTCAGAACCTGTTGATGTGGTGGATGATTTTCTCATTGCCTCTGCTGTTTTCATAACCCTATTCGGTCTGTTACTTATGATATACAGTGATTCTTCTGTTATGAAGTCCTCCCACGTTATAACCCTTCAAAATAAAATTTTCTTTTGTCAATACATTGTAGATGTGCATGAAACAAATTCAATAATATTTATTCAGATACCAACTAAATTTCGGCTTCGCGTGATCCTTTATATACATGTAGATATATTTGTCAAACTTGCCCTTTTATATTCTAGCGTACGTCATATGAGATGCTCGCCCGCGACAAAAGCACGACCACGTTTAAAAGGAGGGTCGCGCTAAAACCAACGACCATTTGCAAACGCATGGAAAACTCGCAGGGTTTTTCGCGCGCCAGAATTAAGCCCCAGTCACACTCAGGCCGGCGCTCTCATTGCGCTGCAAAAGTATCAAAGCGCCCACCTAAACGCACTAAGGTCTCCAAGAACCGATTGGTGACGCAGTGGACACAACGCAGTGGCTACAACGACCGAGGATCTTCATGGTCGCCCATAGGTGCCAGAGCGCCACGCTTGTTTTATGCATGCACAAAACAAGCGCAGAGGCTCGGCGTTCTGACCAGGACGCAGTACTGTCGTCGTGACAGCGCAAAGCGAAGCGCCAATCGAGCGACGTGAGCGTTATGTGTACGTAGCAAGAGCGCATATTAGCTTCTCGTGGTCGCAGCAAGAAATTAATCTTGTCTTTTGCGACTACAGTAAGCTTAATCAAATTATCCCTATACGTGCCTTTCACGTCCTTAATACGCTCAATGAGGCTCTGTCCAAAACTTATTGCGCTCTTTCTGCGCTGTCATGGGGTGTTATGGACTGGTTCCCGCTCATAGTACGTCCACATTGTGCTGCCACTGCGACTCTGGCGCTCGCTTTACGCCCAAGCGTTATACACGGCGTTCTTCCGGCGTTTACAGCAGGTTTACACTACGATCCCATGCACTTTGAAATGCGGTCTGCTCATACCACTGTCACACTCCGCTGCGATCAAGCTGGCATTTGCTTTGAGTTAAAAAAGTATCAAAATACGAGTAACGCACAGTGGAAGCGCGGAAAATTGTCAGAAATTTTCAATCTGTTAAAACAAGAGAACCAATGTCAGAAATGGTAACGCGCTCAAGATCATATATTATAAACCCAAGAATGTAATTGTAGAATATAAAATATATTGGTTTTGCGAATGAACAACTCAGAATTCCGTTAAATAACAATAACAACCAGCACCTAATTAACGAACCGGTGGTCGACTCGACCGTCTCCGACCACAACCCCCAGTGGGCTGCAGAAATTTCTTTCATTTGTAATACACATATCGTTTACCACAAACCAAAAATCAACATTAATCAACGTTGATTAACACAATAAACGAAATTTAATTTCCCCTACTACAAGCACCTTTTACGGGACTCGGCCTCCAGCTCGCAGTTTGACTTTTAAATATTCCCAAAAATTCCCATTCTATAAATAAAACTAATAAAACACCCATTGATAATGTCAGCCCGCACGCGAAACGTGAAACTCCCCACCAGTCATACATGCGGCGCGCTTGACAAGCTACACTCATACAACGAGCTGTAAATTGGGCCCCGATTTACAGCTCCAAGCTGTAGAAATCGGCCTGTAATCACAAAGATTCCATTCATGCCCAGCTTACAGTTCCAAGCAGTGTTTTAACCGACAAAGCTATACAGCTGTCACTACTAATCAACATGGATTGCGACTGTGTGGCGAGATCGGGGTTGGCATATCCTGTTTGCGGTATCAATTACGACGTACCGGTAGACTATTATACAGGGGCAGTGCCTTCAGGCACGCTGTTAGATTTAAATTCCATCACATGTGCATCGTTAAGCATTCAGATATAGTTTTAAACAGCCTGTTGATACGGTACCAGTTTCTCATTTTCGCGCTTCGATCTTCCATAAAGTTGCTTTGTTTTGTTCTCGAACATATTTGATCAGCACTTCTCCTGCGTGTATGTTGTGTGGCGATCTTCACAGAATTACCATAGGTAAGTACGCTATATATTGTTCCATTCCCGGTATGATTTGATATTTGATTGGCAATAATGTCTCACCCTACCCAACATTTGGTAAAAGTTTCCAACGGTTGTAAATTTGGAGAACAATGCAAAAGATAATTTTTTAACCATATTCTGTCACATATATGTTGAAATTGTTCTCATTGTTTGAGAAATTAGTGAGAAAATGTTGTTTTTAGACAACAACAGCATATATTTTTCAGTTTGACATAATATTAGGTAAGATATTTCTAACACTTCGACAGTTCGATGTACATGGGAGTTCGGTCTGGTTCAATGACAGGGGTATCACTAAGTGGTGTACAGCTTAGTCATCTCCTCCTCCTCGTCGGGGAAATGTGCAATGGTAAGCCAGATAGCATTACGGTATAATAGCACCCCCCCCCCCCCCCAACGGATATTATAGCCCCTGCGTCGGTGGAATACTGGTGCCATCCCTGTGCCATCTATATATAATAAGTAGATGATTAGCGTGATTATTGTTAAAAATGCCAATGTATACATAATTTGATCAAAGAGATAGGAATTGTTTTAAAAGTGAGTTTCTGTCTAGTACATGCAGATCACATTGCATCCGTCTTAAATTCTAAATATATCCTCTTCCACATCCGTGATTTTTAATATATTATCCATCTCGCCGTGTACTTGAGTATTCACGAATGGAACACGGAAATGAAAAATATCGTGAATTTTGAGATGCAAACGTCTTGAATATTAACCAATAACCACTGATAACCACATCTACATTGGTCTCAAATGTTTATAAGTCCATCTTCCATGATAAGGTAATTCAATTACGTACTATCATGTCTCATTTGAAGCGCATTGATGCATGTGCACTGATTGACCGAACACGGCAATACTTCCAATACGGCAATAGGCCAAATGTGACATTCGTCACATTGTTGTATAACTTTTGAAGACTGTTGTCTTTGAATTGGTAAGGTATTTTTCTTACAATCGAGTTACATGTACTCTGGTACAATACCATAATATGATTTTAAAATCGAGAATCTTAGAAAAAAGTGCAGGCAGGTAAGATGTCACCCTAATAACAATCATAATTAGGATGCAATTCAATGAGTCACTAATATATTAAATTATTCTTTCTTTCAGGAGCTACACTGAGCTTGCACAGGTTAGCATCAACCGAGTATCTGCGAAAAAACATCGGACACAACATACGGATAGTACAATCTTCTCAAGTTGATGTGTAATAACCGAAGTACGGTACCAGTACCGGTACTAGGGGTATACGGACATTTCCCCACCGGACATTTCCCCACTTTCAAAAGCGGACATTTCCCCACCCGGACATTTCCCCACTTTCAAAATATCAAAGCGGACATTTCCCCACCGGACATTTACCCACCCTGCTAATAACATGCGGACATCAAAGAATGTTTTGACTGATCAGTGAGGCCATCTCAAGCGATGTCAACTCACCCGATGTAATGTTTTGACAAACATGAAAGAGTGTTTTTACGATATGTTTTGACAGACATGAAAGCGTGTTTTGACAAACATGAATGAGTGTTTTGACAAACATGAATGAGTGTTTTTACGATATTGGGACATTAACGCAGTTGAAACAATGTTGTGACAATTATGATCATAGTATGAATTCTAGTGAGTGAACTCTAGACAGCTATATAACCTTAGCAAAGTTATCATGGAATCATATCTTCAAATACTTCAATCATGGAACTTATTAAGAACAATCGTGGTGGTGATAAATTGTGTTTCGAAGGCCATGCATACACCAAAAAGAAAATCAACAAATCGTCTATCAGATGGGAGTGTTCGCAGCGAAAAACTCTCTCATGCAAGGGGTGTGTCACAACTGATGACGAGGTAAGTCTCAATTTCCTTGTAATTCATTAATTTGATATTTTTTCTGAAGAACAGATCATTTCTATAATGAACATTTAATTTGATATAAAGAGCGTTCTCAGTTAATTATCAAATAATATGTAAAAACTCAAATAATGAATGTGTAAATTTTTGTCGGTCATGACCAGCCCGGATTATGGTTGTCAATCCGGTGCCTACAGAAGGACCAGACTGCCGCGTTGACTGACATCGAGAGTTCGACGACAGATGTCGGCCCTTCAGACCAAACTTAATAAGCTGTGTGCGCCACACGCCCCTAGTAACAGTCAACGGGTGGGTAAATGTCCGGTGGGGAAATGTCCGATTTGATATTTTGAAAGTGGGGAAATGTCCGGTGGGTAAATGTCCGGGTGGGGAAATGTCCGCTTTGCCATTTCAAGTGCGGGTGGGGAAATGTCCGGTGGGGAAATGTCCGGGATTTGGTACTAGGCCTAGGGTGTGTGTGCGCGAGTGTGACTGAAGAACATATTCCTTGATTGGTTCAATGAAATCTAGTATCTACAATTATGGTCTATTACATATACATGTAGTACCATCTCAAACATATTCTAGTGAATTATGGACTGTTCCGGTCTTGCTGGTGTCAGCTGGTTCCAATAAATCGAGAATGTTCAATAGGAACTGGCACAGAAATTCACTGAATATAATGTTACAAGATTTGTGGAAATTTAAGTGAGATATTCTGATACACGAGACAGTTCCAATATTCGAATATAAGACTCAGCGACGACAACCAGCTTTCCTATAAGCATGCGATGGCAACTGATGCACTGTCTGATATATAAAGTTGACAGTTGCAGGACGGTGGTGTTTAATTTAAATAGTTGTTCGATGATATTTCGGATGTTCTTTCAAATGAACTGGATTTTTGTGAAGAAATACTGTTGCCAATACATTGGCTGACCAACCGGACATGGAAATTTCTGGATATGTACATGTATACTGTTATGGAGAAATCAAGTACATGGATAGAGGAATATGTTGACTGTTGTGTCACTGATTCATCAGTTTATTAGGTTCATTAAATGTTATTTGTCTACATAATATTTACATTTTACTATTAAGCGAAAGATGTTGTCTTTGTATGTTTTTTCAAAGAGTTTTCTATCCTGGAAACGCGCTAACCTACATGTACATGTATATGCGATAACCGTCTGTGCATTTTATTTAATAGATTTCATTGACACTCTATACTTACTCAAACTATACATACCGGTACATGTACATGTATATTAGCAGTGAAATTGGACTGCATGATTTAGCATAGTGGCAGTTAAGCTAAATGTGCACAGAAAGTTATCTCAGAAGTTAATGCATTTTCAGGTTAGATAATTCGTGAAATACATACAAATCCCTTTCAGCTTTACTAAGGTTGTATGAAACCACCCCCAGTTTCATATGCATTTCCCATAATACATGTGTCTGTCCGGAGTTGAATTTACAATATTGCTAAATATCTTTGAAATTATAAGGAATAGATTTTCAATTTTCAATCATCAGGCCTATATTAATGACCACAAAAGTCAATACATGAACAGACTAATTACTAAGAATTTTACGGTGTGACTGTAACTGATAAATGGGCAGACCGTGAAAATTCACGGTTTTGCTGTAAATTTTTTAACGGCGTAACCGTTTAATTCTACGGTTCAATTGTAAAGTGAAGAACGGACAGACCGTGAAAAATTCACGGATTGGCTGTAAATTTTTTAACGGACAGACCGTGAAAAATTCACAGATTGGCTGTAAATTTTTTAACGGTAAGACCGTGAAAAATTCACGGTCCAACCGGTCCCCAAATTGCCGGCAAATAACCGTGAATTTTCACGGTTCTGTTTTAACAGTGTATGCCCCTATCCCGCTTATCACGTTTTCATCGCGCTTTTTTTACGACCCATTGGGTTCCTGCTTTGTCAAGTCTCACGCTCTCACACGCTCTCACTGCGTTTCCTCCACGTCGTAAACGCTCTTAATGCGTTCAAGTCGTTGTCATTGCGTTGTTAGTACGCTTTGCGCTGTCATGGCGACGGTACTACGCCTGGTCAGAACGCCGAACCTCTGCGCTTGTTTTGTGCATGCACAAAACAAGCGCGGCGCTCTGGCGCTCTGGGGCGATCACGGGGACCCTCTTCCGTCCTGGCCAGTGTCCACTGCGTCACCAATACGTTCTTGGATACCTTACTGCGCTTTGCTTGGCGCTTTGATTATTTTTCAGCGCAATGCAAGCGCCGGCCTGATCGCAGCGGAGTGTGACAGTAGTTTAATCGGACAGCTAATATATTGCGGAGTGTTGGGTATTTTCCCCACAACCTAAAAACTGACTAGGACTGGAGAACGCAGGAGGCGCTATCTATACTCTCCGCGCCCGCGCAGAGAACGTTTTGCGAACTTATTGAGAACGTACTAGCATCAAAATGACAGCGACTTGAACGCATTAAGAGCGTGAGACTTGACAAAGTAGGAACGCAATAGGAGCATACTTTGGATTAAAAGTTTGACAATTTTCGACAGTTTTCGGCGCTCCTCCTGCGTGTTACTCATATGTTGGTACTTTTGCAGCGCAGTGAGAGCGCCGGCCTGAGTGTGACAGGGGTTTTACGAAGAAACATCTACGGGATATATGGACCAAGGTGCAGAACAGAGTTCAGTCCCCTCGCCACGCGATGTCCAACGCTGCATGCCGGCATACGTGTGTATTTTCTTAATTAAATCTAACATTTTTTATTGAAGTGTTTTGTCAGTTACAATTCATTCTGGCTTGATCTAGACAATGTTCAATGAATATGGACAGTTCAGTTTCTCAGAATAATGCAGAATGAATTGTAACATACAAAAACCTCAAATAAATAAATGCGACATTTCTTCACATTACGTGTAGGTGTGGGCAGCGGTAAGTCATGCGTAGGGGACTGAAATCTCTATGGAGCTTGTATATCGTCGTGGATCGCCCATGTGCGTGTCCTGTGCATATTCTATTTGCCGGTGCTTGTATTTATTTTTTACAACTTGAAACATTCTGGAATAGCCATTTTATGCTTTATATGATTCGGAAGTATTGATATATACCTAAACTGACCAATCACTATTATACGGACCCCACCATATACCCCAATAGGATTGCCATGTGCATGGAGAACTGGTTGTATATGTATGTCCATTCCAATTAGTATGTATATTGACCGATTTCGTCGCGGCATTGCAATTTGTTGAGCTACATACATGACATGTATATATTTTAGATATATACATGTACAGGGCAAGATATAGTGGCCTCTTCGAACAGAGATGTCTGCAGATTCAAGAAACCACCCGTTCAAATTTGTGGCGGGTGGTGATTGGTTGACGAAACGTTCACGATGGCAACCCACGGAGAAAATGTTGTTTCATGGGATAAGAGATAAGAGACGCGGCCATTTTGGATTCATCAGGTGTCAAAGTTCCGGAGAAGCATTTCCATTTATGGAGCTTTTGAATATTCATGACTTCCATATATGGAAATGCTACTCCAGAACTTTGACCCGTAGCACTAAAACCACGGGACCGGACCTGGTGGATCCAATATGACCGCGAGTTAGTAACAGGGCGTATTCAGGGTGTGCACCAGTCCGTTCGAGTTGGGGATATGCAAAGACGATTTGGCTTTAAGGGATTGAGATTGACACCCTGATTATTATGTTCCGAAGTGAATCATAAATATATAGTTATCTCATAAACAAATCTACATATAAATGTCTTCATGCTATCAAAATATAACAGTTATGTTTAATGTGTCAAAGCATACCATTTCTTAAATGTGTAACCCTGTATCCCTGTATGTCGTTGGTATCACTCGAATCAACTAATAAACTACGGTTTATTAGATTTAACATATTTATTTTAACCAAAATATATAAGAGCACGAATACAAACTATTTGAGATTACAGAGATATATGGCAACATGGGAGGGAATACAAGTTATAAAAATTAATTACAATTGCAATAGCCCCTGACCGTGAATACATAGCGAGTGAACCCCAAACTGCCCCGCATTACCGTTGCTCCAGCATTATCTGGTCACACGGGGGTGACGATAGTTTTCCAGGTATAGCTGTGGATAGAGACACATACACTCCATGGTCTGACCACTATCATCACGTATATAGAATGTAATTAAATCTAACATTTTTATTCAAGACTATTGTCTACACATAACGCGAGTGAACTCCAAACTGCTCCTGCATTACCGTTGCTCCTGCATTATCTGGTCACACGGGGTGACGATAGTTTTCCAGGTATAGCTGCGGATATAGAGACCCATACGCTCCATGGTCTGACCACTATAATCACGTATATATAATGTAATTAAATCTAACATTTTTATTCAAGACTATTGTCTATACATAGCGAGTGAACTCAAACTGCTCCTGCATTACCGTTGCTCCTGCATTATCTGGTCACACGGGGTGACGATAGTTTTCCAGGTATAGCTGCGGATAGAGACCCATACACTCCATGGTCTGACGACTATCATCAAGTATATAAAATGTAATTAAATCTAACATTTTTATTCAAGACCAGTGTTGGTTAATATTCAGTTATATTTGATCCGACCAATTTCCAAATGAATATGCATGGGCAGTTCATGCAGTTTCTCAGAATAAGACATGATTATACACAAGTCGTAAATAAAAACAGTAAGATTCCCTTACATTGTGTGCACGAGATGGTAGTATGACTATGATTATTTATTCATAACTCATTCATATGATATATACAATTATATACACAGTGTAATAGTATAACATTCAATGATCTATCGGGGACAGCATAACCAAGAAGGTTGTCTACCTGCCGTCCCCGTTGAAAAGTAATATAACTATACATGTAATAATAATTTTAATTTATCTAGGTTTTGTCTTGTTAACTTTAAACATTGGTATATAAATGTCTGTTTTTTAATAAATAATAGTATAATTCGTTTGTCGTTCACCGTTCATCGCTCAGTTTGTGATATGGTATGTAAAGTACAAGCATGTGGAATATGGATATGTGGATGAGGCCAGCGGAGAACCATGATAATTGTTTAACCAATGGGTCGGATAAGGCATTCGAATAATACATTCATGTATTTCCTGCGATAGGGTGACGATGCACATGTATTATCTATCCTTCTCTCTTGTTATACAATGCCAGTTATTGCTATACGAATACTATACTACTTATTAACATCGTTGCAGTCAGGACAATTTTTGTATGTACATTTGGGATTCAGTTGATATGAAGATAGCCTATTTCGAGAGTAATCATTTTTGAACATTGTAGTATAGTGTTCAGATGAGGGTAGCGAGGGGGCTGGACCATGTCGTGTAATTTTCCTGTACAGATGCTTACCCTGTGTTATCTGTGTCTGCGTCCATGAGGATTTGAGTTTTACAATCCACGTGTAGCTGTATGACACTATGGTCACGGATCACTCCATCGGTGCTGCAACAGACAAGAGGGATCAAATATATAATGGTACCAGTCAAAAGAAGTGGTATATTAAGCGCTTTTTTTAGCTCCCAATATCGCAATAATATTGCATGTGGAAATGCTTATAAGCGCACCACTTGCGATATTATTGCAATATTTTGCATTTAATATCGCAATATTTCGCGCTTAATATTGCGCTCAAAATTGTGACATTTAAATCAAATAATTGCTTCTATATTGTTTATTGCGTAAATAGAGACAATGTTTTAGATTTGTATATAATAATAGTTGTAAATGTTATATATATGTACACTATATGCACAGTATTTATCTAATATAAATATAACACTATCGGGGCTGTATGAAATTTAGCGCGCTTAATATCGTAATAGTTTGCGTTCAATATCGCAATAATAAGCGCGACAGATTTTTGGTATTGCGCTATAATCGCGCCCTTTTCGAAATTAAGCGCGCTCAATATCGCAATAAAGGCGCGCCTCAATATACCACTTCTTCTGACTGGTACTGTATATTATTCATCTGGAGGGTGTTAGTGTAATATGAGCAGACGACAGACATAAGAACTGATTATAAAAGAGCAGAATGAGTCCCATTCATATATATAGGTGGGAAATGTTCAGATAATATATATAATATATAAGATTCTTCCATCAAAAGTTAAGGATAAATGTGATTACGAACTGAGAAATGCATCGAATTTAAATCGTCCCATTTCTAATTGCAAAAGAACAGATAAAACTTTCTTCCCCACATGCGTCATGGATTGGAACAAATTGGATGAAAATAATGTAAGAAACATTCCACTCGATAGGTTCAAAAAAGCACTAGTAACTAAGCCATTAAAACCACCAACATATTTTTCATATGGCAAACGACTATTAAACATCCTTCATGTAGTAATTTACAAGCAGATAAACTTCAAAATTATATAGCAATCTCTGCTACATGCAGGTGTGGACATTCTGTAGAAAACGCTTTCCACTATTTTTTTGAATGCCACCTTCAATTTGAAGAAAGAATTTCACTTCGTAATAATATTCTGCCTTTTAATATATATATTCAGTTAAAACATTACTATTTGGGGACCCGAACTTAATACAATTAGAAAATGAAAATATCTTTAAAGCTGTGCAAAATTACTGACGAGATACAACGCAAGAGGAAAATCCGACAAAGTTCTATTAAGACTCTCGCATCAAGATACAAATTGTAAAATGTTATCAATGCACAATGGGGTACATGTATCACATATATAAAACAGCTACTCGATAATCTTATTGAAATTATGTAGAACTGGTGGGGTGGTGAGACAAAACAAACTATACTTCTAATAATATACAATGATATATGTATACACTTGTAAATATGTTATACCTATTGTGTTGACAACCCAAATTATTATATATCAGTGTTATAACGGTAATTGGGAGAGGGGGTTATGCATAAGTGGATCGCACTTGTCTTCCAATCCCAATGCCAATCTGTATTGTAATATACTTATTGGTAATAAATATGTTTAAACCATATATAAGGCCAACACGAAACATACGGGTTGTTTTGTTGAACGTATTATCTGAACAGTTCATAAGGAAACTTAGTTCGACGGCTACAGACCGGGCGATAGTTCGCTTGCCACAATTTCTCACCTCGGGCGAACCTTGAAATCAGCAGGAGCGTGATAGTTAGAAGAGCATAGCCCGAGCGATAGTTCATCAATAATCCAACACTTGTATGGTTAGAATTGAGCCGATGCAAGCACGACATTATCGCAAGTTCATTTCGCTTTATATTTCTGACCCAATTTTAATTAATGATCTGAACAAGTTCTACATATAGTCAATCCGTTGATGCCAACAACTGGAGTAGGTGCTAATGGAGAAATTGCACTAGCTATTTCTACTTGCTGTACAATCTTAGAGAATATTCTTTATTGACTTTCCATTCACGCAACAAGCCTCTCCCAATTATGCCATTGGCAGATAAATGGCATAATTATATGGAGGCTGCAAGGTACCATTGGGAACTTTAAGTTATCAGTTGCTTGACTTGGACTTTGACCTCTGATATACGCATGTTTGATACCATCGTGCTTGGGAAAGGCTGCACTCTATGTTCACATACGCGAAGCTTCAATACGACCTAATCCGAAGACAAGCAATACAAGCAAGATAACCCCCGCCCATGATTATGGGCGTAAAGTCCGTTATAGAAGAGTACTAGAAGGTGACCCGACTTCGTCCGGGGTTTGACCTTGAATTGTCTATTTTGAAGGCCAAGGTCAAGTGGGGTCACGATTTGACCCGTCCAAAACACTGCCCGAACAAAAGTACCCGACAAAAGTACCCGTCGAAATCCATCCGGTTTTACCCGATTTGACCTTTTAACCCGATTTGATTTCCACTCAAGTATATAAACGCGCCTCATATACACACGCTCATTAATTATCAAGTTTCAACGTAAAGATAAATTAACATCGGTGCCCGAGATATCGCCAAGACGTCTGAAACAGTCAAATGCATCGGCCGGTTAAGCGATAACGTGATCTAACGTTATGAACTCTAACGACGTCATAGAAGTTACGCATTGTTTTTATCCTGATGGAAGATAGTACCACTTCTTCTTGATAATTGAGGCAGATAACTAAAACGGATACATACGCATTATATATCGTTGGAAAGAGGAAACACGAAAGATTCTCACAGTGTCATTATTATGACTGGCATTTTATTATTCGCGCTGTTTCGAATCGATTTATAAGCACCGAACTCAAATGAAAGTCCCGTAACACAGCGTAAAAACAGATTTGACCTCGGCACGTGAAAAGTTGACCTCGGATCTGAAAATTAATAGGCCTATGTTCGTCCCCGGCCGAAAATACCCCCACATACCAAGTTTCATCGAAATCGGGTGGGACGTTTTCGAGTTCATCGCGAACACACACACAGACACACACACAGACACACAGATCTTCCAAAATATATAATAGATAACGGGCGGGACTCGGTCCAAAAACAGCATAAACCCAACCCATATCCCAAATATGTTGTGGACCGAGAAGACTTGGCCTAACCGAGAGTAAGAAAATGTTCGACTTTTCGTCCAAAAGCAACACATTTCACACTAAATATTGGTTGAAATATCAAACTATACGAACATATGAATATTTTATGGAATGACATTTCCAACTAGTGTTGTGTTAGGCATGACTTTCCCACCTGCTGAAAAGTTTTGGTAAGGGTGGGGTTAAAGACTCCTCAGACATCCCTGTCGCCAAGCTCCTGGTTATCTGTTACTACAAGGACTCTCAGAGTCGAGTGATATTGCTGGCGGATGTTAGATTTAAGCCTTTCGTGATGGGAGCTGCGCTGGTGCAGCATTAAAGATCCTGTTCAAGAGCATTTTCTTATATATGCGAGTCTCCAATAGGGAGCCTCATATATAAGAAAAAGGACTGGCTTACAAGATCAAGGCAATTTTGTTAGGCCAGTGTATTCTCTTCTATATGCGAGGCTATATCGCATATATAAGAAAATGCATTGACACAGGATTTTCGCAAAATTTCAGGAAACCCTATTCATTAAAGGGGTACTGTACACTAAATCCGGCTATTTATGGGACCATCTCATTTTATACTCAACATAATATATACAACAAATGAATGAAATTGAGCCATGGATGAGTGCAAAATACACACATGTGCTCTAAGAAATATGCAAACAACATGGTAATTATAATGAAAATTATTTTATGACTCCAGCCATAAATTCATTTTCATTATAATTACCATGCTGTTTGCATTGTTCAGAGAGCACATGGGTGGATTTTGCACTAGCCCATGGCTCAAATTCATTCATTTGTTGCATAAATTCTATTGAGTATAAAAGTAGATGTAGCGCTATATAGGTGAGTACCTGAGTCGGCGTTCTAGCATGGTGAACCATTTCCTGTACGCTGTTTTCGCTTCTTGTTCTGTTATGCTTCCATCCTGGTCGATATCGAGGCAGTTGAACGTCGATTTGGCTGCAACGATCTCCTTTTCTGTCAATAGACCCAATAACATGTTCTGGAAATAGACATACAAATATATATTCAACTTATGTTGCTCGAGAATGTTCAGACAACAAATTAACGCATTCGTGCGTTTGTCTGTTCCCTTTGCCTAAAGGCCCACTTAATTTTCGAGTCACCGATTATTTTGTTTTATAGTGCCTTGATATACGGTTTTAATAACAAACTATGATTAAAATACTATAATTCATCACCATTTGAAACGTCTGTGTCTCAGAAGATGCCCATAGAGAAATAGAAAACAGCTGAATTCATAAAAAGATTCCCCCGTTTTTGGCTCCTCGAATGCAACATGATTCAAACTAAAATTGTATTTTCAATGGAAGGGGAATAACTCTATCTTTAAAAATATAGAGTTATTCCCTTTGCACAACAAACCAGATGAAACTAAAGCACAAAACACGTCGGTAACTCAACATGTTCACAGTTTATTACACCGGATAAGTTGATAATACAATGTTTTTGAGCTTCCTCTTTTAAAGGGGTACTGTACACAGGGATAGACAATTTTTTTTATTTACTCCCATTGAAATAACTTTCAAGTTAGATTGTGTTCGTGTTATATGAGTTTCGTATAAACCTAATTTAGCGAAGAAAATATTGATCTTGGAAACAAAAATATTACGATTTCAAACTACGCGCCATGTTTTTGACCTTCACCGGAGAAGACTCGGGTCGCAGGAAGAACAGGAAGTTCATTGTTCACAGCTTCAATTGATGCATCCAATCTCTTCCATCGAACAATCTCACTCCGTATAAAAATACTTGACGCTTCATGACTCTTGTTTCTTTCTCCTTTTTCCGAATCGGTTTCCAAATTTCTTTTGCAGGTAACATGTTATGTGTGCAACTCAATAATGTTCGCGAACGGCCGTCGATAAAAGACACGCAACAGATACTATTTCAAGAACGGTAACTCGTACTGGCATAATTCTCCATTTTATGACTCCAGCCATAAATGAATTTATATTAAATAATTAAATTTTACTTTTGTGATAGCCTGTTAACCTGAACGTTTTCAGTAGACATCGTC